>CM029785.1:19649666-20960095 GCA_017562165.1 Ectropis grisescens
TTTCAACGAAGTTTAACAACTTGAACCGATTTCAATTTAACTAAATCTAATCACTAAATCCACATCAATCCCGTTCATTCCAATCCAATATAATCAAATTCAATTTAATTATTACACTGTTTGTAAATTTTAGGCGGCAACAAATTAATTGTATTTCATTCCTTTATTTTAAAAGACGAGCATTAACAATGACATGCAAAATAAGAATAAAAATACCCAAATCCGGAAACAAAACTTTACGGGCTGATTCAGACAAAATTAAGGAATATTGAAAAGGGAGTAATTGAATTACATTCCACTCCAACAATTAAGGGCCGGTGGGAAAAATCAAAAGGTTTCAACAGTAATTGGTAGGGACAGACATACGTCACTCAAGGACTTTTTGCTTTCTTGGTTGTTGTTCACAAAATGACATGAAATAAAACCAAGTGATATTTTACAAAAATATAATTGGAATAATTTTTAATGGATCGTGTCGTGGTGTCACAAGGATGGAGACCACGGCGTGCAAATGCGAAAGTCATGCCATGATCATGTGAAAACATAGTAAGTCTTTGAAGATGAAACAATTACGTTCAAACTATAACTTAACTGAAGAATCATTTATTCCAATTTGTGGTAGGAAACATTCAAACTTTCCTTACACCATTATGCAAAAAAACATCCTTTCAAGACTTCGATAATTATTATCATTAGAACTATGGAAGAGTTCCTACTGGTCATTGCAACACAGGGTATCCTACAGAAATGTCTGTATGTAGAAAATGTAATCGATTTAATTAAATTAATTCAAGAATAAATATTGTCCATACCTTTGTATTATTTCATATCCAAATAAGTAAATTGTCTCAACACCGTTAATTAAATATATTGCATGTATTATGAAATATATTCATCGATAAAATCATGTTGTAAAGTTGTCTAATGTAATTATTTTTATTACAAAATAAATGTATTCTTATTCTTAACAACACTGCAATGAGAAGCCCCTCTTTGTTGGAATCTGCTAAAAAAATATATAGTTTTACGAAAAACGCACACGTAATCCACTTTTGTGTAAGCCACCTATACTTAAAAAACCATATAATAAGTTTGGCGCGAAAGAGTGAAATCTTCACCCATTAATTTCCACAAACTCACGTGTAGTTAGGACTAGTAGAATATATTATGCAGTATTTATGAAAGGGTAAGTGGTTAGACTACAGAGACATATGTATATAGGTAATTCGTAAAAATATGGGCTTCTTATACTTATACCTTACAGAGAAGTAGTACCCTAATTGGGCAGTTTAGCCAAACACGCTACAGCCTAAACTGGTAATATCTAAAATAAGTTTAGCAAAAACCCCTCTTATAACGTAAGTCATTATGAGAAACGATTTTGTGGAAATTTATTCCAAGAACGATTTAAGTGGGAATAAAAGAACGGCTTACAAGCTCATTATAAATTCAGATTTAGAATATAAGATTTAAGAACACGTAGGGGAATAACTCAATTTTAAAGAAGATACGTGAGTTTCTTAGATAACTTTTGTTTTTCAATGGAAAAAATCTTTTTTTTTTTGCTAGTGAGCTCAACTATTCCTGCTATTAAGATGGTAAAAATGTTTGCCCACATCTATAAAATAAAACAGAAACTTAAAAATATTACGTTCATAAAAATTGACTAAATAAACTCCTAAAGTGACAAAATGTTTTAAGCGCTTTAGATATTTGATTTTACAATATCTCAGGTACATGTAAATATTGTACTGTGCAAAACAATATTTTCAACTGATAAACCATATTTTAGTAATAATATCATTATTATTTTAAATTGAAGTCGGTTTTTGTTTTTTTTTTGAAGAAAATAAATATTTTTTTACTTTGTAATTATATGTTATCGAAAAGATTTTGTGAAATAGTTATTTGTTATACAAGAGTGCAAAGTTGATTTTTAACCGCGTGCTCAATTTTGATGACCGAGCAAGCGAAGAAGATAGAATCACTCGCTGCGCTCGTGATTCAATTTTAGGATCCTGAGCGTAGCAAGGGAATCAAAAGAGCACAAGGTGAAAAATCTTTGCACTCGAGTGCAACACGTAACTTTTCATTCCACCTCAGCGAGGAAATGACTAAATGCAAATTTTTAAATGATTTCGCGCTAAGCAAATTAAAAAAAAGTAAGAGTACACCAAGGAGGTTCCGAGTCTGAGTTTTTAACATATAAAAAAAAAATGTATGAAGCATTCGGCACCAAGGAGGTAGAAATAAATAGGTTGAATTATGTTTTGAATTCAATACCTCAGTACACCCGATGTTCTAAATTCAAATTTACTTTAACTTTTAGAGGGTAAAAACTACTTTTTCGCCCTGATATCGAGGAGCAAAAGTACTATTTCCGAGCTGGTGGGATGAAAAAAATTTAGTATTCTAGTTTTAAATTTGTATTAAGTAGTATATAGAACTTGTTTACACACGTCGCTCAAGTCACAAAATCGATGTACAGATAAATGATTCCATTTGTAAAATAAAATAATGATCTCCAAAAAATCATGACAATATTTCCTGAATCCTGACATACGTTGGTATCATTTTTCATTCAAACAATGAGTCCCTTTCCCCAACCCTTTCCATCATTCCCGAGGGTTGTCTTCCTTTCAGTTCACTCCACATTTTGCCGGAAAGAAAATCTTGTTCTATTTGAGTGAACAAGCATCGCACTATATCATTTTAAATTAAACATAGCTGTTTTCTTTTACCTTTTGTAGGTACCGCCATCATGCTGATGTTAAACGATGATGCGGTCTACGATGAAGCGTGTTTACCTAGAAAAAAATGGATTCACTCTCGATTTGGAGACACAAAGATTGGAACCGTAGGGGAAAACCCTCTCAGGCAACATATTCCACAGCCTAGAAGTTCTCATTACAAAAGTAGAGTCAAATCTCTTCGTTCGTGTCTTTGAAACAACAACCATGAAACGATGACGTTTTTTTCGAGCTACGAGCATTCCGATAGAAAAAGGCAACTGTATAGAATTTTAGTCAGGTAGATGGCCCTACTATATTTGGTTACTATTAACGCCCCAGGTACCCGTTCCTATTATTTGCCGCGATAAAAAGTGGCCTATCTGCTATTCCATATTGATATCTATCAGCGTTCCAAATTTCAAACCTGGGATCTACCGCCTAGCTAAAACTGCCTTAGCTTTGCTCTCTCTTTTCTTTTCGCTTGAAATGATAGAGACAGCCATAGCAAAGCCATAGCCGATTTAGTTAGGCGGTAGAAGGCCGATCCGTTTAGACGATCTGACACGATTGAGGAACAAACAACCAAACATTGACATCGTACTAATATATAACAAATATAAATCTTTATTACCAAGAAACATCAATCGGAACAGATTACAAAAAATGCTTAAATTTATCACAAGGAAATACATAAATGTTCCCAGAGTTAACCTTCGGCCCCACACTCGGTGGCCCGTGCTGTGGAAGCCAGGGAACGAAAGTAAAAACACAGTAGGGGTATCAACATTGTTATTTTGGTCTAATCCCAGTTCTAGAAGATGTAGTGCGAGGGTGAGAGTGGGTGCATGTGTGTGAGGGTGTGTGTGTGTGTGTGTATGAGGGAGAGGGTGTACGTATGTGTTTGTGTTGTAAGTAAGTGACAGAGAGATAGACTATGAATAAGTACGACTAAGTCGAAATCAAACGAGTGCCAGTTCGTTGCCAACCTTAAGTTGTGGCAGATTATAATAGAGCCCAATCACAACACTGAGCGTATCCGAGTGATAAAGTTTTCAGTATCCTCATACGACAAAGACCCTAGCCATTCACGAACGCTTTACTTTCGTGAACCGTTCACACTTGATGAATGGGAGAGCCTTGACATATGAAATTAATTTTTAATTAAATAAAAACTTTAAATAACATTTTTGGAATACAGTTAAATTATAGTAGTTAGTAGCGCCCCGCGTAGTTTACGTGCCCCGTTATTTCTCCGCGATAAAAACTGAGCCTATGGGTTCTTCCTGGCTATTATTATCTGTGTTCCAAATTTCTGCCCGATCCTTTCATACGGTACGACGTGATTGAGCTACAAACATCCAAACATTCATCATCATCAGCCGCAAGACGTCCACTGCTGAACATACGGCCTCCCCCCTAGATTTCCACAACGAACGGTCCTGCGCAACCTGCAACCAGCGGTTTCCAGCGACCTTTGTGAGGTCATCTGTCCATCTAGTGGGAGGCCGTCCAACACTGCGTCTTCCGGTTCGTGGTCGCCACTCAAGAACCTTTCTTCCCCATCGGTTGTCAGTTCTTCGAGCGATGTGGCCTGCCCATTGTCACTTCAGCTTGCTTACTCTTTGAGCAATGTCGGCCACTTTCGTTCTTTTGCGAATAACCTCATTACGGATTCTGTCGCGCAAAGAGATTCCGAGCATAGCCCTCTCCATAGCTCGCTATCGTTAGATATCCAAACATTATGTCTATGTTATTATGTTAAAATATTAGTAGGATAGAACATCCTGACATAAAACAAATGAATCGTATTCTATTTTTTTCGTCGATTAATAAAAAACCTTTCCGTTGGTATTCGTCCTCGTTAAAAACAAACCCCTTTGTGAATAAAATGGATTGAAAGTACAAAAGAACTCCGTAAAAAAATGTAAAAGCGTTTTCCGTATACCATAAATGTAAAAAGAAACGGTTTTTTTTCATTTCGGACGTTCAGCCAAGCCGAAAAGTAATATGTTAAGTGTGGATCAAGCGGAGTAAGGATGAAAAATCTAAAATATTCAAACAGTCCCTCAATTTGTACAATATGTATATTCATATAGAGTGAAGGGACGGACAAAACGTACACGTGATGGTAACCAACACACGTACAGTGGCACGTAGCTAATTGAATACGAAGAGTCCAAATCATTGCTTGTCAATCTGTTGCTATCAATGCTAACACTACTTTTCATCCCTATTGTTACATTTTCCAATACATCATGTGAAATTGCGGGCGCAACTTTTAACTTTTAAAGTATTATCATGGTTCATGATCTTGCAACATTAAAAATATTAAACGAATTATTATTTTCAACCCGTTGCTACCCCGGAAAACATTTCTGACCAGCCCAGATATAAAAAGGTTGTATTTTAGGGTTAAATACTTTTTTGCGTGTGTATAGCTAAAACAACTCCGTGAATAGCGTTAACACGAACCCTGGGTAAAATGGGGTGAATTAGGCAATGACTGGCGAAATACGTAAGAAATTTCACCTTTCTAGGATTTTGAATTGCCTACACTGCTGATACAGAACTGGTTTTTGACTATACTCAGTCAGCTTCTTAAATACATATACAAGAACAAAATTAAAAATTTTGATTAACCCAGGCTACCTCGGATTTGTTACCTGTCCAACATTCTACTAGTCAAGCCCTTTCATTTGATCCCCATATTAAGAGAGTTGTGAAAAAAGAAACGTGTAGTTCCCCATTTCATGGTAGCGGCCATCTTTGATTTGAAATTTGTCATAGTGCAAAGTATTCTACTAGTCAAGCCCTTTCATTTGATACCTAAATTGAGGTAGTAATGAAAAAAATATATAATTCGCCATTTTGTGGTGGCGGTCATCTTGGATTTGTTTTTTTTATAATGTATAGTATTCTACTTGTCTAGCCCTTTCATTTGATACCTATATTGAGGTAGGTTGTGAAGAATTATTTTGTCTGCCATTTTGTGGAGGCGGCCATCTTGAATCGATATTAACCAAACATAGCTAAGAACATCCCCACGGATATTAAGCTTCAAATAAAAAAAACCGCATCGAAATCAGCCCTTCCGTTTGAGCTGTACGGTGCCAAAGATACAGACAGACAGACAGACATCGACGTCAAACTTATAACACCCTCTTTTTTTGGTAGGGGGTTAAAAAACAGCCTACTTTAAGTTGGCCAACTGGCCATGGCCTAATGTGGAGATGCCCACAAGCCCACAGGTTGCCCAAATGAGAAAGTATCACTTCAAATACTTACGCGGCATAGTGCCTTTTGAACTTCATTATTAGTAGTAGTTTTAATACAATATTCAGTTAAAATGTTTAAACATTTTTAATCTAGATTCTCTTTCTAGGTATAATCCTTTTCGTGCCGAAAACCGTGTCAATCAGTGGGGAATAATAATTACCCATCGCACGAACGGTCTCGATGGCGCTCGTTGGATCACGTGATTGATTGAGAATTACCCGTTTGCGGGGAAACAAATTATACGGGTAGTTAAGTTTCGTTGAAATGCATTTTAAAGCCAGTGAAGTGTTTTATTTCGCTCGAACAACTGAACTGGTTTATCGGTTTTGATGTGGTTAATTTTACTAAAATATTATGTATAAGTTAATGCGAAAGTTGTTGTTGTAGACACATGATCATAAGAGACAGAAATGCGGCTGTGGTAGAGGTTCTGAGCCGGAAGGGGGGCGGCTTAGAAAATAGAAAATGACGATGTCGAGTTTACTAGCCTAGGAATCCCAACCGGTAGCGATCGCCTCAACAGACGAAATTTGACTAGCACTAGAAATAAGTTCAAAATGTACCCAACTCCCCTCTATTTTTCTTTTTTTCTCCTAATCCACAAAGTATGTTAAAAAAGAACCCCAAATGGCAAAAGTCATGGACCCCGGAGTCTGTGAAGTGGCTAAATTATATTAAAATAATAAATGTGAAAGTTTGTGACGTTTGGATGGATGTTTGTTATTCTTTCCCGCTAAAACTACGGAAGCGATCTGGATGAAATTTGGATAAAGATAAATTATATATAGTCTGGAATAACACAATCTATGTCTTATCCCGGGAAATAAAAGTTTTATTATTCCGGCCCTTATACCGTCTCTATCATTTCAAGTGAAAAGAAAGGAGAGAGCAATAGCAAAGTTAAGACTGTTCTGTTCTAGTTAGGCGGTAGACGATCGGGAAATACGCGGGAAAGCCCGAAGCGCTTCTACTCATGGTGATAATGTAATTCTTTATGAATACTACGATTTCACATTTTTCTAACACTAATCAATACTATACATGTGAGGTGTCTATGGATAGGTCTTTACTATACAGAACCTAGTTGACCGAGCTTCGCTCGGTTTTTTAAATGACATTTAGGCAGGTACGAGTTACGTAGTGATGACTTACATAGACCTACTTAGATACGAATTAAATGCGTTTATAAAAGGTTCTAAGTATAAGATTTTCTCAGAAAAAAAGAACAAAAAGAGAAGTCCCAAGTGTAACCATCAGGATTCGAACCGGGGCCTGTTGACTCCGAGGGCGAGCATATTCCGTCTGAGCCATTTAGACTTAAAGACCAGTGGCGAAATAAGTTATCGTATTCTAATAACATTGTAGGAGTTTTTCACTGTCTAAAAACTCGCATAAAATGATGTTTAAAAAAATAAAACCTAGCTAGATCGATTTATCGTCCCCGAAACCCCCTGTGTACATAATTTTATGAAAATCGTTCAAGCCGTTTCCGAGATTCAGATTCTATGTATATATACCTACAACAATTGGTCATTTAAAGGTATAGACTGCAGGCCCGTGAACAAAATTTATGGGTCATCTGATACAGCAGGAGACCTATGTAGGATGATAGAAGGGTATAAAGTAATAATATTGAGCACTATGCCGTCACTTGTAAGATGTCCAACTGAGTGTAGTTGAAGAGGGGGGTTCTAAACCTCGATCATTTCTCCTTGCCGCATGATTTTAGTACGGCATTGCGAAATAATGTATTAAAAGAGGTGTTGAAATTGTATGGAACCAAAGCCGAACATAATCAAATGACCAAATTTACTTTGTAAATCGTCGGAAAATCATGAATTTTTTTCGCAAACTAATACATAATTAGAATTTTAAAATTTATATTTTTTATAGTTTCAATACTTCTTCTAATCTATTATTCCGCAATGCCGTACAAAAATCATGCGACAAGGAGAAATTATCGAGGTGTAGCACCCCCCTCTTCAACAGCACTCTGTTGGACAGCTTACAAGTGACGGCATAGTGCTCAATCTTATTACTTTATACCCTTCTATCATCCTACATAGGTCTCCTGCTGTATCATATGACTCATAAATTTTGTTCACGGGCCTGCGGTCTATCAACCATAGCATACATACTATAATATTTTTAACGCAAGAAGTTTTAAACTTAACTTTGTTACAATGTTTTCTAAAATTTTAACTAGCTTCAGAGTGTCGGTATTTCGTGACAGTGCGCGCGCGCATCGTAATTTTCTAATCTATTATTTCCAAGACGAAAAACTACATATTTAGCAATCTCTGCACACCGTTGCATAAAAGGGCGAACTAAGTAGTGTTCAAGACGCAAAATTATCCCTATTTTCACCTTAAGTATGAACAATTAAGGGCGAATCTTCAAGATTTTTTAATGATTATACATATGCACATGACCACCATCACTCGTCTTATTTAAAAAAAATAAGTATGTATATGTGTACAGCCTCACATTGTATTCTAGACATAAGAGGAGTAGGTAAGGTGAAGTCTCTTGACCTCGTTTGCTGAGTTAGGCTTAACATTACTACCTAGGTGCCGAGTTACAGAAATGTGTCTGGAATACTAAGGCACGTTTCGCTGAAACGTCTACCAATTACTTAGTACTTACGTTTAGTCCTAGATAATGCATAGGATAGAGCATATACCTACTTCTATACGGGACATACCTATAAGTTTGTATATATAATAACTAGTGGTTCGTCCCGACTTCGCCCGTGGTACATAGCTTGTAACACTCAGGGATAACATACACTTCCAACGGACGCGCCAAAAGACTCATAGGCAATGACACTCTTGTGCGTAAAAGACTTCAAAGTCTTGATCATCGCCGCAAAATTGCTAGCTTATCGGTATTTTATCGGATACACTTCGGAGAGTGTGCAACTGATCTGCATGATCTAATTCCACCTTGCCCTTTCTTCTATCGGACTTCTCGTTCCACAAAAAGGCGACATCGTTTCATGGTTGATGTTCCAAAAACACGAACGAAGCGATTTGACTCCACGTTTGTGATAAGAACGTCTAGGTTGTGGAATGCGTTGCCTGAGTGGGTTTTCCCCGATGGTTACAATCTTGGTGTCTTCAAATCGAGAGTGAATCGGTTTGTTCTAGGTAAGCACGCTCTATCGTAGATCGCATCATCGCTTAACATCAGGCGAGATGGTGGTCAAGTGCGAACCTATTCTAGTTAAAAAAAAAAAAAAAAAAACGGTGAAATAATTTTTGAAATCGGTCCAGTAGTTCTTGATATTAGCGCGTTCAAAAAAGCGACGTGTGCCTGTTGCATCACAGTCCCTCGCAGCTATTTGAAGACGCAGAATTCACATTGTTACCTAGTCCTTACCTAGTGAAATAATTGCATTGCGGTCTTCCGTCAGATGTGGAAGATGATTTTCTCGTTGCCCTGTAATTCTGGGAATACTTATTGTCCTTCAAACCGTAACACATAGTAATGTGTAAGAAGTAATGTCTGCACGTTCTCCAAATGGACTATAGAAGAAGCACTAGTACTATTACAAAATTTCTACTTTCAAGACATTGGAAATTGATAAGACATAGAATTCATACGTTAAAGCCCATGACATTTTTTTGCGCCTAATTGGTTATAATATACAACTGAAGATTATGAATACAATTTGAAGAAGAAAAGAGAAAAGCCAAAATTCCACTATTTATGCAATACGGAAGTTTTCTTTCACACATCTTTATGGGAAGAGCAGGACATGTCATCAGGCACAGTCAGTCAAAACTATACCTGTCAGTCCTGTCAGTCAAAAACATACAAAATAAAAAAACATGTGTTTTTTTTTATCTTTAGTATGGTTCAGTGGTACGATTTCGTCTACAAAATAATTACTATTTGAAAAAGGCCATCGAATGTGGTTTAATTTGAAATCGGCTTTACCAATCACGCGTGAGTTACCAGTGTGTTAATTAAAAATGTTTGACAACCGAGGCAGTGTTCGTAATAATACAACTAGCTGGTCAGCAAAAGTTTTATCATTTCAATTATCAACCGAACAAAACGAACAAGTGATTTTTTCATTTTAATCAATGACGGTTTATTTATTTGGATTTTTTTTCATACAATCTACGAGTATAATATACTAGATGTCCGCCCCGGCTTCGCCCGTGGTACATTATATAGCACTCATCAGGATTCCGTACATATACAACGGTGAAATAATGACTGAAATCGGTTCAGTCATTCCTGATAATATCGCTTTCAAACAAAAAACCTCTTCAGCTACCTGCTACCCCACCTGTCGGAAATTGGTCATACCAACTCAGACTTAGAAACAAATCTGATTAGCAAAGGTTTATATTCAATGACGCAATCTTGGACATTGGCGAAATTACGGTGACATTACCGAATGGAAGCAAAAATAAAAATTTGAAGTTGAAGTTGACGTAATCTTAGAAACACGCTGTCATGTCAAAGCACGCTTCAAAAACTCTCAAAAAGGAATATTTCCGTCCCGGTTTTGTTACATTCTTGATTTATGCTCCGCTTCTATTGATAGTAGCGTTATGTTCTATAGCCTTCCTCGATAAATGGAATAGAAAAAGAATCTTTCAATTCAGACCAGTAGTTCCCGAGATCCTAGCGTTCAAACAAACAAACAAACTCTTCAGCTTGATAATATTAGTATAGATTAATGGACTTCAGAAAAGGAGATTATCTAATTCGAAAACCATATTTCTTCGAATTGGATATCGATAACGATAAGTATCAAATTGGTAACGTGCGAACCAATTTTTATAGAGGTTATACACTTTTTTGTTTGAAAGGGTTCCCCCGAATGACCATTAATATAATTTTCATCCCAACAGCTCGGAAAGAGTACTTTTGCTCTTCGATATCAGGGAGCAAAAGTCGTTTTTACCCTCTAGAGGTTAAAGTAAATTTGAATTTAGAACATCCTGTGTACTAAGGTTTTGAATTCAAAACATAATTCAACCTATTTATTTCTACCTCCTTGGTGCCGAATGCATCATACATTTTTTTTATATGTATAAAACTCAGACTCGGAACCTCCTTGGTGTACTTACTTCTTACTTTTTTTTAATTTGCTTAGCGCGGAAACATTTACAAATTTGCATTTAGTAATTTCCTCGCTGAGGTGGAATGAAAAGTTACGTGTTGCACTCGAGTGCAAAGATTTTTCTCCTTGTGCTCTTTTGATTCCCTTGCTATGCTCAGGATTCTAATTTTGAATCAATTTTAGAATCCTTCGCTTGCTCAGTCATCAAAATTGAGCACGCGGTTAAAAATCAACTTTGCACTCTTGTATAACAAATAACTATTAAATGGTATCGAAATTGATGGGCTGGTTTTTGTTACTATATCTATAAAAATAAACAAATATTACATCGATGACATATTTGTTTATTATTAATTCTATTAAAATAGGCTACAATCCTACAAATAAATGTGGTCAAGTGCGAGTCGGACTCGCCCATGAAGGCTTCCGTAGCAGCAAGTAACATAAAATAAAAGTTCTTGTAGTTCGTTGTTACTTTAATCAGTGTTTTAACAATAGTCAATTTACGACGTAGTTTTTTATGACGTACTTTGATAGTTTACACGGTAATGTACATCATACACTTTTTTTAGTTTTGTCATTCTGTTATTTTAGAAGTTAGAGGGGGGCACTTTTTACCACTTTGGAAGAGTCCTTCGCGCAAACTATTCAGTTTAGAAAAAAAAATATGTTTGGAACCTCAATATCATTTTTGATGACCTATCCATAGATACACCACACGTATGGTTGTTATAGGTATGGTTTTGATCAAAAAAAAATTTTTTGAGTTTCAGTTCTAAGCATACTTAGAACTGAAACTAAACTAAGGGACACCCCTAAATTTTTTGGTTTTTTCTATTTGTTGTATCGAAATCTTAATGCGGTTTACAGATTACATCTACTTACCAAGTTTCAATAGTATAGCTTTTATAGTTTCGGAGAAAAGTGGCTGTGACATACGGACGGACGGACGGACGGACGGACGGACGGACGGACGGACGGACAGACAGACAGACGGACAGACAGACAGACAGACAGACATGACGAAACTATAAGGGTCCCGTATTTTGATACGGAACCCTAAAAACTGATAAGTCCGCCAGCTACGCTATAATACACGTGTTTTTTCTTTTGTTTCATGTACAAAAATGACGAGGAAACGTCCTTAGCCGCTCGCTTGCCCGTCGCTGCAAACCGCGCGACGCACTATGCCCCGCCCCCTGTAGCGTTGCTACCCAAAATGCCCGGCAAAAAATACTTGCGCACCTCGCTATGCACCGCGGATTTTACGCTTGCGGCGCGCGAGTCGAGATTCACGCAATCGTTCCTTGTGGATCAATTTGTTTTGAAAGATTATAAAGTGTTATATTTTTTATATTTAATATGAAACTAGCTATACAATGTTGTCTTTTGTTTCTCCGTTTACGATTCTGGTGAAGAGTTATGGTATGTTGAAATTGAGATAGCGCGTTTTAAAACTCGTCTTTTTAAAAGCTCATAAGTACCTCTAAAATTGAAGCGATGACATATGGGTTTTAATATTTGATTACGTGTATTATCTGTCATTTGTTTGTTGAAACTAAATTTAATAGTAAAATCAGAAAAACTAACATACACAGCCCGCACTGAATCAACACTCAATGACAAGATTAACAAGGAACTTTTTTTTAATTTCTTTTCTTTTTTCTATGGCTTGGATACTCTACTGGAATTAATATGACGGGAACTTTAACATAGAACGAGATAAATAATACAAACTAAACCCTAGAGGAATAAAGACGAGTAAATTAAACTTTTTCGACCGCGGGAGCCATGTTAACTACAGGTTGACACGGGCATTTTGGAGTGCGGCGCCATTTCAACTACTAGTTAACACGGGCATTTTAGACTGAATCGCGATGTTAACTACTAGTTGACACGGGCATTTTAGCATTTGAGATTTGTTAACTACTAGTTGACACGGGCAAGCAAGCGGTTAGTCGTTTCGCATGACGTCACTTGTAGGTACGATTTTTACCCACAAGTGGCGTCACAACCCCCCCTGGAAGTTTGATGATATATCTTTATCGGTTATTAATGATTTGATAAAACAAAACATACGCGTAATACTCTTATTTTACCATTATCTACCTGACGGCCTATCTAGAAGGGTTTATTTTTGACCCAGTCCGATACCCTATTGAGCCGCACCACGAATAATCGTTGTGACAATGAGAAACGGTGGTACGGGCTCAACAAGCCGTTAGCCACATCAACAGGTCAGCAGGCAAGGAAGCGGTGAAAAGCGTGGTTTTTCCGATCGAGTCAACGCTTTGAGGTTGTAAAAGGTCTACGTTACTTTGATCTTGTTGTCGATTCGAATGCCACAAAAAGACAGATGCCACTAGAGCGTTGTCGATTTCAGTATACGTATTTTAAACGCATACGTATTTTAAATAGCACGAAGAATAAGTGGTTCATTTTCTTAATATCTTTCAACTAAAATATTGGTGGACAAGTGCATGTCCACTTGGTTGGTGTATTGGTGGACAATTCGCACACAGCGCCATCTGACCCTAAACTAAGCAAAGCTTGTAATGTGGCGGCCAGATAGCTGATATAATACTTATATAGTTGCAAATACCTACTTATTATACATAGAAACACCCGGACATAGTACAAACATTTGAATTCATCACACATATATTTGAACTAGGCGGAAATCGAACCCGCGACCCACAGCTTCACAGGCAGAGTTACTACCCACTAAGCCACGAGGCCAGTCTTCTAAAAAGTTCTATGGATCATAATTTTATTAGCATAGCATGTAAACGATCATAAGAATGTTCAGCCACAGGGACTGCCGATAGAAGTGTATGACTTAGAATTTCAGTATTAAACAGGCACATGGTGGATATTCCAAAGACACGGACGAAGAGGTTTGACTCTACGTTTGTGATAAAAACATCTAAGCTGTGGAATGAGTTGCCTGAGTGGGTTTTCCCCCGATAGTTATAATCTTGGTGTCTTCAAATCGAGAGTGAATCGGTTTCTTCTAGGTAAACACGCTCCATCGTAGACCGCATCGTCGCTTAACATCAGGCGAGATAGCGGTCAAGTGTAAACCTATAAAAGTTATAAAAAAAAAAATACAAATATCGAAATCTGTCTATCTGTTTGAGCTCTACGGTGTCACAGACAGACAGGCAGACAGATATACATACAGACAGATAGATAGATATCGACATTAAAATACTTTATCTAAGACAATAAACTCAAAATAGAAACAACAGAAAGAACATACGAATTGTATATACATTTTCAAAGTCAGAACTAAATATTTCACTGTATCAAAATAATAAAATTATCGTTCAGAAAACTGTCAAGCATTTTATAACATGTTTTTATTACAATTGTGATGAACAATGTCGATTATTTTAAAATTCTATTGGAATTTTTTCCATCACTCTCAAAATACTCGCTGTAGCTATAAAAGTTTGTAAAAGTTACTTAAGTAATTTCACACGAGTTCAGGTTAAGTGTTTGACTTGTATAAACTTCAGTTGGCACAAGCATCGCTGACGTCATGTTCACAACAGCTTGGGGCATTCGAAGTTCTCTCGAAGGCGCCTGAAGTTCCTGTCAAGAGCATGTAATTAGATGACTCTTTGCCTTCAATTGACTCTTGACTTGAACATCTCTTCAGCACTAAGTTGAGAACGTCTTGCCTGATAATTACATTTGTCTAGCCTCGTGGTTTGGTAGTAGGTCTGCTCGCGGAGTCAAAGGTCATGGGTTCGAATCCCACTCAGAACAAATAATTGTACGATGAATACAGAAGTTTTTTTTTAATAAGAATTGACGAGATGTGTTTGACATGTTCCTGATGGCAAGCAACATGCCTGACACATAACAGCACATTGACACGCAGCTATTGGAACTTGAAGAGTCCAAATCATTACCTAGCACTGCACTGCGCTCATCACCCAGAGATCTAAGATGTTATATCTCTAAGCCCTGTAATTTCTCTGGAAACATTGCCTTTCAAACCGGAACACACCGGAACCGGTAATGTTTTCACATTACTGTGTTAAGGTTTGGCGGTAGAATAACTGGCAAAGGTGTGGTACTTCCCCAGACGGACTCTGCTAGGAGTCCTACCACTACAAATATATAGAGAGATATACAAATAAATGGAAGTGGATGAAAGTCCGCATGTAATATCAAATTAACATCTTTATACGAAGTGTTCAAATGGGATTATACGCATTGTTTTTTAATTTTGTCTGTCTGTTTGTTCCGGCTAATCTCCAAAATGGCTAAACCAATTATGACGATACTTTCACTACCAGACTGCTGATGTTCAAAGGCATAACATAGGCTACGCTTACCAGACCAAAATAATTAGAGTTCCGTGAAAAAACAGTCAATCTTTAAAACGCGAGTGAAACGGCGGGTACATCTAGTATGTAATAAGTATATATTATATCTGTTGTCTGGCGAATATGCAAAGCTAACCTTTGCTTTTGGGGCTAGATGGTGTTACTAGAGAAACGTCATAATATTGTAAGGTTCAAATAGGTTTGTACAAAACTCCTTGCTAAAATATGATTACTGGCTGGAAATTTAAATAATATGTTAAATTCGTTTGGGAGTTAATTTTCCAACTTCTTTGTTTGGGAGACAGATCTGGGATGGTAAAAAAATGGATAGATGAAAACAAAGATGGATACCTATTGAAATTAATTATAGATATCTGGTTAATTAGTTTAAATACCGATGTTATACATTAATACAGAATGGTTTAAGCTATCTTTGTTTCACTTTCTGAGTTGTTAGCTTACAACATCTATAAAAATACCTCTTTTTTTAACCCCCGACTAAAAAAAAGGGGTGTTATAAGTTTGACGTCGATGTCTGTCTGTCTGTCTGTCTGTCTGTCTGTGTGTGTGTCTGTGGCACCGTAGAGCTCAAACGGGTGGGCCGATTTCAATGCGGTTTTTTTTATTCAAAGTTTGATATCCGTGCGGATGTTCTTAGCTATGTTTGGTTAATATCGATTCAAGATGGCCGCCTCCACAAAATGGCGGACAAAACTTTCTTCACAACCTACCTCAATATGGGTATCAAATGAAAGGGCTTCACCAGTAGAATACAATACATAATAACAAATTTCAAATCCAAGATGGCCGCCACCACAATATGGTAAATTATATTATTTTTTTCACTACTACCACAATATGGGTATCAAATGAAAGGGCTTGACTAGTAAAATACTTTGCACTGTGACAAATTTCAAATCCAAGAAGGCCGCTACCACAAATTGGCGAAATACATTTATTTTTTCACAACTCCCTTAATATGGGTATCAAATAAAAGGGCTTGACTAGTAGAATGTTGTACAGATAACAAATCCGAGGTAGTCGGGGGTAAATCAAAATTTTTAATTTTGTTCTTGTTAAGAAAGAGTGACGGATCAGTCGTTGGTAAGTGCTAACGTAGTCTTCATACCAAACACATAAGTAGGTATATTATTATGTTAAACTGTGTCGAACTGAGGTCTACTGCCTATAAAAATAACAAAAAAACGCATGAATATAACCAGTGTTCTCGCTTCTTCAAATATATTCTTTTGCTTTGTGCGAGGTCAAAGTAGTGCAAGGCGCTTTTACAAACTTCGAGAAAATAGCCCGAAGGAAAACTAAGCTGAAAGTTTAATTTTAACTGAGAACTTAAACGTTCCCTGTTGTCATGTTTCTGTCCAGTTAAAGAACTTTAGGACAATAAATGTAAATCTATGCTGTAAATGTAACATCTTATCTTATACCTTTAAACGAGCAATTCTTGCCGGTATATATATATATATAATTATAATCTTATACATATATAATCTGAATCTCGGAAACGGCTCGAACGATTTTCATGAAATTATGTATACAGGTGGTTTCGGGGACGATAAATGGTTCTAGCTAGGTTTATTTTTTTTAAACGTAATTTTATGCGCGTTTTTATAGACTATTAAAAACTCCTACAATGCCATTAGAATACGATAACTTATTTCGCCACTGTTCTTTAAGTCTAAATGGCTCAGACGGAATATGCTCGCCCTCGAAGTCAACAGGCCCCGGTTCGAATCCTGATGGTTACACTCGGGTCTTTTCTTTTTGTTCTTTTTTTTTCTGAGAAAATCTTTTACTTAGAGCCCTTAATAAACGCATTTAAACCGAGCAAAGATCGGTCAACCAGGTACTTAAGATTATACTGAAAGTCTCATATTAAAGATTTTATTCAACTAGCATTAACAGCTCTAATGCTGGGGTATTACAATTGTAACAGGACTTAATCGCAATAGGATTCTAATGTACGTTTACATTCTACTCTGACTATAGGACCAACCCAAAATATACATTTTTCACGTTGAATGTCCGATTTCAATTGTTTTGAGAATCTGCTATTTTGAGAATCTGATATTTCGAGAATCTGATATTTTGAGAATCTGATATTATGCGAATAAGCCAATCGAAACCATAAATCATTAAATCCTCAGGTACTTTTTATCGATCGAGACCTCCTAAGTATGTATCAGGAAGTCAAGGAGAAGGCGGAGTGTAGAAGTACATGGAAGGAACTCCACCGACAAGAGCGTCGCTCTTGAATTATGAATGAATGAGACCGCCTAAACGTACCATGCCGTAGTACTTAGTACTCATATTCTGTGTCTTCTGTAAACATGTTATTTCTTATTTAACGCATTATCTTAAGGAAGGGTGCAAGTTGTAGCAGGACGATCACCACAGACGATAAACCCATTTGACTGATCGTACGACTGCCCCTTCGTTAGCGTTTTTTAAGCATAATTGCACTATACCTGTTGCAAGGTCAGGTTTTTGATTTGGACCGAAAAAGTGCTGGCAAAAAACCGTAAAAATACAAAATTTGGGTTTCTGTTCAGTGAAATGATGCGGAAGAATAACAGGACATCCAGCTTTACAAAGGACGGTATATCATTTCACAAGTAAGAAATTTAATGCAACAATTATAAAAAACCTGTTTTGCACTAAAAAGGGTAAAATAAACTATTTTCGTACAAAAAATTAAACCGACTTCAAAACCACAAAAACATACATTATAAAAACACGGGTAACTCACGTTTGATATAGTCAGTCCAGTCCGACTCTCAAGTTTCGATCGCGTCCGGCGATCTTTTACAAGGTGAGTGCGCGCGCGTGTATCGCAGCTGGTTTAGCACTGACACACGCGCCCGAAATGCGAACACGCGCGGGCACTCTCCTTGAAAAAGATCGTCGATCGAGCGATCGAAACTTGGGTCGGGCTGGACTGACTATATCAAACGTGAGTTACCCGTGTTTTTATTTATAATGTATAGAAACCACATTAGTTTTCATGCAATTTTATTTATTTATATACTTCATACATCAGTGTCATATTGAATGTAACTAGCTTTTAGTTTTCCAATTGCTATCTTTTTATCACCGTGTCTTTTAGAACAGCTTCAGGATCTATGTATAGCCATTCGTCAAATCATTGATAGCCGGAGAGTATTTACGATAACATTTGGCCAAAACGAGTTTTATCATGAATATCGATAAAATAATAGATAACTCAGATGTTTAGGGATTTTCTGCATAAAAAGTCATTGTGATCTCGGAGGTTCACTTTTCTAGGTGTTTCGCACAAGAGTTAAGATCAGTAAAGTTAAATTTGAATAATTTCTAGTATTAAGTAAATATTTGACATTTTCTTAAAAAACAATATTTTTTGTTTAGTTTCGAAATAAAATCGATCAACTTTTGTTAAAATGTTAGTTGTAGTGCTGTTTAGTTTACTGGCTATGGCTAATGTTCATAGTATACAAGTGACTACAGTAGAAGGTGTTATTGAAGGATATGAAGCGACCGAAGGAGATTATTATACCTTCCATGGAATACCATATGCAATGTCAAGAGTGAACCTAGATATGTTCAAGGTAAGGCATTTAAGCACCTTTTTTGTAGTCAAACAAAATGTCGTGTCTGAGATTAAACGACACGTCACAGACCTGCCTTTTTACCGCCTAATTAAATCGGCTTTCGCTTTGCTATTGCAGTCTCTATCATTTTAAGCGGAAAGAAAAGAGATAACTATCAAAGCCTAGACATGTTTCGTTCGGCGGTAGACCGAGGTCGTCCAGAGGGTCTACCGCCTAACTAAAACTATCTTAGAATACTTTCTTTTCGCTTGAAATGCTAGAAACAGCAATAGCAAAGCCAAAGCTGATAAGTTGGTTGGTAAAATTTGAAGACACTAAGTAATATTGTAACAATCGAGAACAAAAACAAAATTTAAAAAAAATGTTAACCCCCGACTGCCTCGGATTTGGTATCTGTACAACATTCTACTAGTCAAGCCCTTTCGTTTGATACCCATATAGAGATAGTATTGAAAAAAAAATATAATTCGCCATTTTGTGGTGGCGGCCATCTTGGATTGGATTTTTTTTATAGTGTATAGTATTTTACTAGTCAAGCCCTTTCATTTGATACCCATATTGAGGTAGGTTGTAAAGAAATATTTTGTCCGCCATTTTGTGGAGGCGGCCATCTTGAATCGATATTAACCAAACATAGCTAAGAACATCCGCACGGGCGTTAACCTTCTAGTAAAAAAACCGCATCGAAATCGGCCCATTCGTTTGAGCTCTACGGTGCCACAGACAGACACACAGACAGACAGACAGACATCGACGTCAAACTTATAACACCCCTTTTTTTTGATCGGGGGTTAAAACCTATTAAAGCAACGCATTCCACAGGCTAAATATTTTAATTACAAAAGTAGAGTCAGACTTCTTCGTTCCAGTCTTCAGAACGGCATGGTGCCCCAGCGGTGAGAACGTCTTGACCCCCGACAACAAAAGGGGTGTTATAAGTTTAACGTCGATGTCTGTCTGTCTGTCTCTGTGTGTGTGTCTGTCTGTGGCACCGTAGAGCTCAAACGGATGGGCCGATTTTGAAGCGGTTTTATTTATTTGAAGGTTAAAATCCGTGCGGATGTTCTTAGCTATGTTTGGTAAATATCGATTCAAGATGGCCTCTCCACAAAATGGCGAATTACATTTTTTTCACTACTACCTCAATATGGGTATAAAACGAAAGGGCTTGACTAGTAAAATGTTTTACAGACAACAAATCCGAGGTAGTCGGGATTTAATCAATTTTTTTAATTTTTTTCTTGTTAACATAATCATTAGGTTCGAATTTCGCCTGCGCCTTTGAGTGTTTTTCTAAGGCGGCCCCTAGATGATCATAACGCCATGATTTAATGAAAGTTTGAGCGAGTGTAATATTTATTGCTCCATATTTTTTCATTGCGTCGTGTAGGGTCAGATTTGCATAATATTTATCGGTATGTTGCTCGTTTTGACGAGGAGTACACGTATGGTGAGAATACAGAAGTTAAGGAAACAGAGATTATCTACGAATAGTAGTAACCTATTGTACAGAGAATTGGCGTATCTGTGGAATATCAAGAGCAAAGAATGTTATGACCGCGATAAAAAAAAATTAATTGTATTAGACATTGTTGTCTAAATGCAAAGAGATGTTTCCTTTTTTATAGTACCTATAAAGTGACGAGACGAGCAGGGCATGTGCCTGATAGTAAGCAACATGCCTGCTCATAACAGCCTAATGACACGTAGCTATTGGAATATTAATAATCCAAATCATTACCTAACAAAGCATTGCGCTCATCCAGAGTATAGAGTATAAAGCCCGGTAATTTCACTGAAAACAATGCCCTTCAAACCCGAACACAGTAACACATTAAAAACAAAGGCAAGCAAACATTTCCATGAACAACAACACTATATATATGTACATATGTATATAGCTGCAGCTAAAATTCCTGAGAGACATTTTGTTCGCGCGGTCCTTACGGAATCAACATCGTTCTCCAACTAAACACGAAAACATTGAGCAGTTCGTATGTTTGTGCAATATAATTGATCGTTTGGATGCGTTCCTTTTATGATTTTTTTTTACAATAAAATGCATTGCACAAAGTTACTCTGTAAATCGTCGGAAAATCATGATTTTTCCAACCCACTAGGTAATACTCAATAGACTTTTAACACTTTCAATACCTCTTCTAATCTATTATTCCGCCACGCCATACAAAAATCGAGAGAAATGATCGAGGGTTGCAACCCCCCCCCCCCCCTCTTCAACTGCACTCAGTTGGACAGCTTTTACAAGTGACGGCATAGTGCTGAATCTTATTACTTTATACCCTTCTACCACCTATCCTACATTACATAGGTATCCTGGTGGTTCATTTGACCCATAACTTTTGTTTACGGGCCTGTAGTTTATTAACAGTGACAAAAAAAATATTAGACTATAGTGCATTTTATAGATCTTGAGATATTTATTACCTTTATTTCTGTTTAGATCATTTTCTATTCGATGGACGTATCCTGATATTATCATTAGCTATTTTAGATAAAAAGTAATATACATATGATTCACAACAAACATCCAAACATCCCGACTTTCACATTTATTATATTGGCAGGAAATAGGATAACGTGTAATGAACAAACTGAAAGTTAAATTCACAATATTGCAAACAACTCTCTACTTTGAACTGACATATGTAATATTAGAAAAATATGTCGCAACATTTTGACGTGACAACGTCTAATAAATCGATGGACACCGGCCAAAGAAGACGCCGGCTATATTTACGAAAGAGTGTCCCGTTATGTCCCGTTACGCTCATTGTACGCTTGCGCCGTATCTATCAATGTTTTGTAATGACGTTGTCACGTTAAACTATCGTCCGTAAGGCGGCCCCTAGGTGATCAATCATTTTGCGCAATATTGCGAATTGTTCAATTAAATTGGCCGTTTAGGGTTAAAATTTAAGATTGCATAATGATTGAATGAAAGTTTGAGCGAGTGTAATTTTTATTGCTCCATATTTTTTTCATTGCGTCGTGTAGGGTCAGCATTGTACAATATTTATCAGTCTGTTACTCGTATTGACGAGGAGTACACGTATGGCGATTATGCAGAAGTTAAGGAAACAGAGTTATCTATGAATATGAGTATCCAATTGTACAGAAAATTGCCGTCTCTGTGGAATATCAAGAGCAAAGAATACGAAATGAAAGAAACGCTATAAATAAATGTTTAGTATTAGACATTGTTGTCTAAATGGAGATGTTTCCTTTTTTTTATAGTACCTATAAAGTGACGAGACGAGCAGAGCATGTGCCTGATGGCAAGCAACATGCTTGCCCATAACAGCCCAATAACACGTAGCTATTGAAACATTATCCAAATTACTACATAACAAAGCATTGCGCTCGTTACTCAGCGATATAAAATGTTTTATCTCTATGCTCGGTAATTTCACTGAAAACAATGTCCTTCAAACCCGAACACAGTAACACATTACAAACAAATTGCCTTTGTTTGTAATGTGTGCAAAGATTTCCATGAACAACAACACTATATATATATTTGTATGTTGTATATTTATAGCTGCAGCTAAATCTTGTTGAGAGACATTTTGTTCGCGCGGTCCTTACGGAATCAACATCGTTCTTCGGCTAAACACGAAAACATTGAGCAGTTCGTATTTTTGTGCAATATAATTGATAATTTGGATGCTTAGTTCGTTTCAATCTTTTTTGTACAATAAAATGCTTCGAATTTGTTGTCAACTTTTATCGACACGTGTATTTCATAAAATATGATGTGTTTTCGTACATTTCCGTATAGATAACCGTATCTTGAAATAGTAGATTTTATTTTCGGTGACTTATCTTTTCATTGAACGTTATAGGAGGCATATGCCAAGAGGTAAACTAAGCTTCGGGGCATATTGTAATCAACCAGTACAAATAATTATACTCAAGTGTGAAATTCAGAATAAATTAGACTTACCTTTTCATTTATAGTAAAAAGTGACGGGAAGAATAGGACATGTGCCTGATGGCACAGAATCACGCAGTAATAGGCTACACTCCTAAAAAAAACTAATTAGTCCGTTAGCTAAGGCCCACAGCACACGGCGTTTTTTAACGGCGCTGACGACGCGCAGAGAACGCGCGTATACGCGATTCAAACGAGATTGGATCGCAACCTTGTAACTTAAGCACACGGGGCGATTATAAAACATGCCTCTACTGCGCGTATACGCGCAGATACAGCGGTACAGACGCGCTGTAGTCGCTCGTAGCATTTGTGTTTTGATCAGAGACTCCTCTTCTTCCTTCATGTTCACTTCATGTCATATTCGTCATTCCAAGAACTTCTTTAGTTCTAAATTTAATTATTTTAATTCTAAAATCTGAGTTAAATCGTCAAAATACAGCAATGAGATCATGTATATCGGCAGAAGAACGTTTGCTCATCACATTGAGGTAAGAAAACAACTAGTATTTATTTATTATGTATATATTTATTTATTGACCGGTTACATTTTTAAATCAATCGTAAAATGTTATAAGTGCACTTAGATTATGAATAAGAGAAAAAAGATTTATTCAAAATCATCATACATGTCAGATATGATATCGGAGTCATTTGTAACCGATTCATTGCTATCCAAATTTATCCATTTTAAACGAAATACATGCGCAGCACACAATAAACCATTATTGCAACGGAGGCGCGGGCGCAGTGGTGGCGTGAGCACTCCCACCCGTACCGTGCCCTTCTTCTGCCCGTACTACGCTCCTTTGTACGCGCGTTTGTACCGCTTCAAATGAGAGTATACACGCGCCATGCGCGCGTTCTATTGTCAATGCGAACGCAACAATCAGCGTTTACGGCGCCGAAGAAGCGCGTTCCTGAAACGCGCGTCGTCAGCGCGTTTAAAAAACGCCATGTGCTATGGGCCTAAATTCCTAAAAAATATTGTACACCTACTTTTCTTTTGTTTCACAAACAAAATATGACGCTGATACAGTGCTTAGAAGTTGCGGGTGACGTCACTTGTGGGTACGATTTTTAACCACGAGTGACGTCACGGCACCCTTAAGTTTGTAACGACTACTCTGGAACTTTGATGATTTATGTACCTTTGAGGGTTTTAATAATTTGATAAAACAAAAACTACCTACGTGTCCCATATTTTTTAATGTTCTATTTTTTTTTCAAGACTAATTTGAATGGTTTATTATTGACCCAGCCCTATTGGGACATGTACCAGATAGTAAGGCATGCCTCCCCATATCAGCAAAACGACACGCGGCTTTTGGAACACAAAGAATTCGAAACATTAGCTAGCACTACACTTATTATTCAGTAGCGGTATCGTTTCATGGTTGATGTCCCAAATATTCATACGAAGAAGTTTTAATCCACTTCCACAATAAGATAACATAAACTTTGGCATACGTTGCCTGAGTGGGTATTTCCTGAAGCATATAATCTGAGTATCCTGCCGTTCTAGAGTGATTACATAGGGTTTTTCTAGGTAAGGGTGATCAATCATGTACTGCATCCTCGTTTAAATTCGGGCCAAACGCGGTTAAATTCAAACTCAATAAAATGATCGGTAAAAAAAGCGATATTTTATGAGACTCGCAGAGCACAGATTATGTTCACTCAAATTTTCAGTGAAAACTATAGTTAAACTGTATATACATGAGCTTTTACAGTACACAGACATTATGACAATTATTCGTTTTATTTATTTCCGTATACAAACCACAATTAACGAGTTACGTTACAACAATAACGCGAACAGCTTATATTTAAGGCGCTGCTCAAACGTTAACACTAATATATATATATTAGTTATAGATGAATATATATAATATATGAATATTCATATATTATATATATTCATCTATAATATAAAATAAATCGCAAATTGTATGGTAAGCGCATAACTCAACAACGCCTCGGCCGATTTGGCCAATTCTTTTTTTAAATATTCGTTGAAGTCCAAGGATGGTTTTTACGGCGAGAAAAATTCGGATAATTGCTGGGAAATTCTTAAAACAGCCTTTTACCTTTTCCCATACAAACGATTCGTAATAATAAGTCAATTTGAACTTTATTACTATACCATAAAGTTCAAGTGTCATGGTGTTAGTGGAGAAGTTCCAGGAAGGTAAAACAATTGAGTGACGTTCTGACATAAGCATCGTATATTGATGTCGATATCTATATGATGGTAAATGTCACTTGAAATATAAACGTATCATTGATGTGCATCTATATTAATATTATAAAGCTAAAGAAGTTATTTGTTTGAACACTCTAATCTTGGAAACTACTGCACCGATTTAAAAAAAATCTTTTACCGTTCTTTCATACGTACGTAATCATATGCCATAGGTTATATATATGTACCACGGGCGAAGCCGGGGCGGGCCGCTAGTATATAATAAACCAATATTCATCAGTAGCGTGTTTCTGACACAAAATGCAATGTCCACGGTCGCGCCCTGCTTTAAATTAAGTAAGATTGGATAATTTAAATAAATTTCATCTTAGGTTCAGCTAAAACCATTTTATTTTCGAAGTCTACATGTCAATTATACACACCTGCCAAAATCATGTCTCATGCTATGAAGTGAAACTTCTTTATCGGCGTTGGAAAAAAAATTACCGTCACATTTTTCGGTTACGCGTCACATTTTTCCGTTACGCGCCATCTTTTTCTTGCCCCTACCACGGTTGGTTCAGACGAAGAATACTTTCACTTTCTCCAACGGAGTAGGGATAGCATGTCGCTTAAGCGAAATAACAAAAATGAAAAAATTTAGTTTAAATGTAATTTATTGTAGAAATGCTGTAATAATCTTAGTAGCAAAAAGGTAAAGTGAAATAATTGTATTATTTGTATTCATGTCTATGGTAATAAAATCATTTTGTTTAAACTTTATCTAATTTAACTTTATTTAACCAATTTCTAGAAAGTTGCATGTAGATCATTTTCATCATTTTATCATTTCATCATTTTATCATTTTTATCATAAAGAAGTTTCACTTCTTACGTGTGTACACTAGTACACGCACACATTTTTTTTTTACTTTATTTAACAAAACTATTTCCTTTTACTTCAATATATTCTCTTAATTTCAGCCTTCAACGCCAGCCACTGCTTTTCCAGGGGTATTCCATGCCTACGACAGTGGCATCGAGTGCGCCCGCCCCACTCCTGATGGAATGGTCGGCATAATCAACTGCCTCGTTCTTAATGTGTTCACCAGCAACGTCACAGCCTCCAAGCCTGTCATCGTCTGGCTCAACGGAGAAGAATCCAACCCTACAGTTTCTTCGCAATACTCCTACAATAGGTTCATGAATGAAGACTTAGTTGTCGTCACCTTAAATTACAGACTCTCTGTGTTTGGGTTTTTATGCTTATTGACCGAACAACATCCCGGTAACGCTGGTTTGAAAGATATTATTCTGGGTTTACAATGGGTTCAAAGAAATATTGCTGTCTTTGGCGGAGACCCAAACAATGTGGTGTTAATGGGCCATGGCTCGGCAGCAGCTATGGTGGACTTGATAACCCTGACACCACAGGCAGAAAATCTTGTACACAAAGCTATTGCTTTTAGTGGATCATCCATGGCGCCATGGGCAATATCACGTGACCCTATAGGCGCAGCGGTAACACTAAACCAAGTCACAGGAGGTGGTCTGCAATCTATAGATGATGTAGCTGCATTCTTATCCTCCAGGACACTGAATGAAATAAATGATGCACTAAATCAATTCAAATACACCAATAATACCCCCATGTTTGCTCCGTGCTTAGAAGACCCAAGTTCAGAAGGAGCCATCCTAACCGACTCTCCGATTAATTTGCTAAGATCTTCTACTTCCCACAAAGATATTCCTTACATTGCTGGATTTGTAACAAACGAAGGAACACAACGAGCCTCAGAAGCAGTTGATGATGGATGGTTAGAACAAATGCAGAGTAATTTTACCGAATTTCTGCCTGTTGATTTAAATTTTGGTGAAAACCTGGAAGCGAGAGCTGCGAGTATTAGGAACCATTACTTTGGCAACGGTGCTATAGGCATTAACTCAGCTGAAAGTTATTTACGTTACCATGGTGATACTATGGTAGTAGTGCCGTTGATTCGAGGGGTTAGAGAAAGGGCGCAGTCTTCTAACAGTGACGTGTGGTTACTAGAGTTCGGATTCATCGGGTCGAATACTTCTGATTGGAATCATGCGTTTCGTTTGAATGGAGTAAGACATGGAAGCATTTTGAACTATTTATTTGATTTTGGCTTGATACATTTCTATGATGGATATGTTGCTGATACTATTGTAGAGAAAATCTCCAACTTTGCTCATCTTGGGTAAGCTACTATTATATTAGTTAGTAAGAAACTGTCATCTATTGGGTTAAATAGTTCTAAAATATTAATATCCCCAATAATTATTTGCATTTAATTTATCAATAAATAATATGACACTTAACTAGTAATCATAGTTTACGTATTACATTTTCTTAAAATTGTTTTCTTGTCGTTAGTTCAGAGGACACTTATGAAACAGCAACTTCTATTGCAAAGATTCATAAGGAAAAGTAACTTTTAAACAAAGAAACATAATAAAACTTAAATGATAATTCAAGCTACCAGCATTCTGGGACTCTGCTGAGGGTGTCTATCTCGATGACCTTTTTGTTTTATATTTTTTATAAAATATGTATTTTAAAATATTCGTATATTACTGTAAATATTTAACGTTAGTGTGACAATTAAGAATTATATACGATAAAAGTAGGTAACGGTTAAGATTTAAATTCATACTAAATGCCAGCTTGTACCTTAAAGTCTGTATGTTAATATTATACCTTTGTTACAGATTCCCAGAGTTTGCTGGTTATAGATTTTGGAGGCCATTCGAACAGCAAACACCCAATTATATGGCGTATACGGGTAATATCCAAATCCTAGTGTTCACACAGACCGTGTTAGTTAACCCACAACAAGGCACGATGACATTCTGGGATCCGCTGTATAACACGTACTACGAGTCTCCTTCATCTGCTGCAGGACTGACGGGGCTACTGTCCGTAGTCCTTTTTAGTCTAATGCTTTTGATAATGGCTTAAATCTTAAGTAATGGTTTGAATCTTTATCTCGAATAAGCAGAAATAGATTTATGTTTCTGACTGATGTGTATGGAGAATTATTTAAGTAGGATAACACAGATTTGAGTTGACATATTTTCGCAGTATTCAATTTCAGATCTTTCTTATCACAGGTTGGACGAATAGGATTACCAGTCGTAACCCTGTTCAGTCGTTTTCGCTTTGCCAGTAGTTTATTCTCAGATCTCCTTATTCAGCGGTTGAACTTACTGGATTATTATTAGCTGTAATCGTTTTAGTCCTAATTAGTTCTCAATTAGTTTATTTTTAGATTGTAGGTTATTATTTAGAGCTAGATTTTTATTATATCTCCAACACGCAAAAGTAGATTTTACTACTTTTTGAAGTGTACATGAATCATTTAAAAATTACAATATTTACAGAAATAGATAAAAGAAAAATATATTACTTATTTGTTTCTACGTTTCTTTGTAATATCTATTTCGCAATCCAAATATAATGTATCGTAAGTAAGTTATTACAATTAGATCTACAAGTATTTTATCAATATCCAGTGATGTCCTAATAATTTACATGTCAAATTTATCAACATCAACAGCCCACTAAATGTTCCCACTGTTGTGACTCGGGCCTTCTCTCGCAAGGAGAGAGTTAAGGCCATAATCCACCACGCTGGCCTAGTGCGGGTTGGTGGATATGTCAAATTTATACCTAATCAAGCAATATTTGGTCATGAGTGATATCCTTATACGATGGGGTGTTTGATGTGTTTTAATGCTACATTTTAGCTTATAAGGCTGGATGTTTAGTTATTTAAAAAATGTAAGTAGAATTTCCTATTACACTTAGTATTTTCGATACAAATAAAGTATTAGTAGAGAAACCGTAGGAGATCGACCTTCATCTATCTGACAACCAGTACAGGCATTATTTTTTATCAAATATTATTAATTATTGATTTAAAATAAAAATAATTTATAAAACAATTTAAAGCAAAAATAAGATATAAAACAATTTCATTGGAACTTTAATTTTGTTAGTGTAAAAATAAAAGGTTCCAGCAAAACAAGCCGTTTTCAGAATTAAAAAAAAATATCAAAAATAGTTCTTAGGACGCGTTTCAATTAATTTTATTAAATAAATTTTAAAACCATACGTCAATGTCATTAATTGGACATATTTATTGACATTTATTGCTAGAATTCAGCCAAGCAATACACTGCCATTATGTATCGATAATTCTTTTCTTTTGATCTCTCAAATTAACTAAAAAATATTGCCTAGCCTTGCCTAATTAATAAAAAGATGCAAACTTATTTTACTTGTAGACATATTATTTTCAAAGTTAGGATGAATGGGTTTTTAACGGCCATCACTTTCAACTTAACCACTGCTTACTATAATACGAGTTTACTCTTAAACCCAAGCCTAGGTGCGATTAAAAATTGATAACCTATTTCTAACTTTGTAAATACGAGTATGAGAATGTGTTTAATTTCTTACTGTAACAACAGTTTTCAATAAACTTTAGACCAAATATGTTTTGTATAAAAAGAAATAGTATGTCGTTTATATTTGTAACTTTGTATGTTTAAGTGTTCATATGAGACAATTGTGTTTAAATTATAATAGATATAAAAGTTTGAGTTTTATTACTTCCTCTTCCCAATTCGGTAAAAACGTCATCATTGCACTATACATTGAACTGTAGTAGTCTATTTGTATACCACAAGCAGCTTCCTTCCTTTACATTCTATATTATATTTATATTTTGACTGCCCTAGTGGTTTAGTTGGTAGTAGCTCTGCCTGCGAAGCCGAGGGTTGTGGGTTCGATCCCCACCCAGTGCAAATATTTGTGTGATGAATTCAAATGTTTGCACTGTGTCTGGGTGTTTCTATGTATAATAAGTATGTATTTAAAACTATATAAGTATTATATCAGCTATCTGGCTGCCATCACACAAGCTTTGCTTATTTTGGGGTCAGATAGTGTTGTGTGTGAATTGTCCACCAATATATGTTGGGACCCAGGGTTTTCTCGCACAAGGAGAGAATTAACAACATAATCCACCTCGCTGGCTGAGTGTAGGTTGGTAGACAACGCAGGTCCTCCATATCATTAGTTTGTTGTAACCATCGACGTATAAAAAAGCGGACGTAGTCACGCTAAAACTGTTCAGTTTTCGAGTAATGAACTACACGTAGTTCGTTAGTCCAAGGAAATCGTGAGCACTTACTTTTTTATGAATACTTACATACATAGTGAGTTTGCTTTTGATATCAAGCCTGATGTTAAGCAACGATGCAGTCTACCAAGGCCACTTACCTAGAAAAAAGAGATTAACTGGTATAAATATAATTATCTAGATTAGAGATAGCATAGCATAGACTGCCTACTAATGTTTCCACTATTGGGACTTGAGGCCTTCTCTCGCAAGGAGAGAGTCATGGCCTGGATCCACGCTGGCCCAGTCCAGCCTGGTGGATGACACATGACCTCGAAAAATTCTAAGAATCAGTCGGTTTTCTCACCATGTTATCCTTCACTGTTTTAAGTTAGCGGCTTACTTCCGCACATGACTTCCAAAAGACAGTGTTGAACGTGGGATTTGAACCCGGGGACTCCGGATCGGCAGAGCCGTTCTCCCGACTAGACCAGCCGTAACGTATCTAGGTCAATGTTATGTATTATTTTATTATTATTTTCTTAACAAATAAAATCACCATTGTCACAACTCCATTTTAAGATATTCGAATTTCCCCTCAGAACATCATTCAAAGAAAATGGCCGATAAAACCGGAAACCCATTTCAAATTAAGTCCCATTTAATCCCTGATCGGAATATTTCGCTTCAACGACCAGAAAATAATCACCGTGCATTACACGGCGTATGGTTATGTCATTTCGACCAGTAAGCTATGTATGATTTATGACGGAAATAAGTGATACATTTTACTCGACTGCCCATGAGCACATTTGCATGCACGCTCTTGCAATATCACCATATGATATGATATATTCTTTTGGTGCATCATGATCTCATCATTCAAATTCTGCTCTGCAAAAAAAGTATCTATTACACTGCTAGGTACAGGGATCTTTCTTACTTTGCCACTTGTTTCGGTCCTGTGCTAATAGAGTTAAAGTTTGACCCACGACATTTATAATAACGTCGACCATCTTATAATTGTGCATGTCCGATATCTTTATTATTCACACCAAAAGAAAACGGATTAGATTTTAGACTCTGCAACAGATTTCTGTCCAGTGCCTAGTTCAGACTAGGCTAGGCGAGCTCTTTATTCCTATTTTATAGCTAGTTTTAAACGTGCGAAATATGCAATATAACACTAGCAGTACTCCCGCGGTTTTCCCGGGCAGTTGCCGTTCCCGTTATATTACCGTGTTAAAAAATATAAAAGTATAGAGCTTATAATTTAATTGTGTTCGAATTTTCAACCCGATCTGTTCAAACGTTCCGACGTGATTGAGCAACAAACATCCAAACTTTCGCATTTATAGTATTAGTAGGATTACACACGCGTAAAACCCCTTAATTCCACCGTTGCAATTACTTTCATTCCCAATTAACAGTCAAAAAGAAATAGAGCTAAGTATTTGGTACTTATCGTCTCACAGAAGTAGTTCAAAATGATTGTAATTAAACAAATGACATTTGAGCTTAAAGCACAATCGTATTAGACGAGATAACCGCCAGCTCGGTGCTAGGTCGTGACCCATACGGTATAGTGCGCGGTTACCATTAAAACTAAGTATCTACTATCTACTGGATCTTGTAACTGGGTCAAACGAGACCTGCCCAGGTGCCCGGTTTAATGCAGTGCAAAAATATAGAACCAAAGGTTTTTTGAGAGAGAAAAAATAATTTTACGATTAAGTAATTGAGTTAGATATTACTTTAATCAATAACATTGTCAAAACAGAAAATAGTTAATAAAACAATTAGACTACAGGCCCGTGAACAAAATTTATGGGTCAAATGAACCACCACGAGACCTATGTAGGATGATAGAAGGGTATAAAGTAATAAGATTCAGCACTATGCGTTCACTTGTAAGCTGTCCAACTGAGTGCAGTTGAAGGGGGGGGGGGGGTTGCAACCCTCCATCATTTCTCCTTGTCGCATGATTTTTGTACGGCGTTGCGGAATAATAGATTAGAAGAGGTATTGAAACTATAAAAATTATAAATTTTTATTTTTTAATTATTAGTTTGTCGGAAACATTCATAATTTTCCCACGATTTACAGAGTAAATTTAATCACTTAATTATGTACGGCATTCGTAGCATACAGTTTCAATGCCTCTCTGCCTAATACATTATTTCGCAATGCCGTACAAAAATCATGCGACAAGGAGAAATGATCGAGGGTTGTAAACCCCCTCTTCAACTGCGCTCAGTTGAACAGCTTACAAGTGACGGCATAGTGCTAAATCTTATTACTTTATACCCTTCTATCATCCTACAGGCTACATGGATCTCTTCGTGGTTCATTTTGTTCACGGGCTTGCAGTCGAATCACTTCTGGAACAATCTTACTAACATGATTAATGACAAAGTTTGGATTTTTTTATTTGGATGTTTGTTGCTCAATCACGTCGGGACGGCTAAACAGATTGGATTGAAATTTGATTTGACGAAGCTTACCCGGCCGAGCCTCCATCACTGGCATAAACTGTGGTAGGTATAACTATTGATATATCTACGAGCAATTAGGTAAACCCCACAATTTTGTAGCAACTTCTACCTGCGCCCTTAAAAGCTTATACAAATTGTAAGTCTTTGAACTTTCTACTTAGTTCAACTTTAGGCGTGAAACACAAAAACTTCGCAACTCATAACAAATAGCTCTTAAAAGCGTTAAGATTAATGTTTATTCCATGATTCGAATCTTACAGCACTTTGGGTAAGGTTAAAACCATATAGGGATTTACGTAACATTGGTGTTTTAAGTTAAGGCGCGTCCCTGAGCAAAACGAGATACTTATCTGTATAGTTTTTAGACCTATCTACTCTTTATTCAACTGGTTAAAATTAATTAAACTTCTGCAAAATCTTGGCTCCAAGTTTACTTGGTATCTACTTTTGGGTACTTGGCATCTTGGTACTTGGTTTATTTTTAACCCCCGACCAAAAACAGGGGTGTTATAAGTTTGACGTCGATGTCTGTCTGTGGCACCGTAGAGCTCAAACGGATGGGCCGATTTCGATGTGGTATTTATTTATTTGAAGGTTAATACATAGGATTCAAGATGGCCACCTCCATAAAATGGCGGACAATATATTTCTTTACAACCTACCTCAATATGGGTATCAAATGAAAGGGCTTAACTAGTAGAAAGTTGTACATATTATAACAAATCTAAGGTAGTCGGGGGTTAATCAATATTTTTAATTTTGTTCTTGTTTTGTTGTTGAATGTATAGTTTAATTATTCCTTAAAAGCAACGAAACCTCAAAAAGTAGAAATTGCTGATTATGGTGATGATGATGATTTACTTTTAGAACCTAAGTTGTGATGGGATTAGATTCTTTCGAAGTTGAGTTCCATGGATTAATTAAATTCACACCCTAGACCCCAGATTACCCTAGTGTGGGTGCCAATGTATGTATGTAAATGAGTACTTATATATGTTTTATTTTGTGAATTAGGTAGATTTGTTTCGTAGTGAAATCTGTGCAGAGTGGTAGGATTCTTTACAATAAATTACTACACTTTTGCCAGTTATTCTACCGACAAAGCAATAATGTGTAAACAATACTGTGTTCCGGTTTGAAGTACAATGTTTCAAGTGAAATTACTGGGCATAGAGAGAAAACATCTTATATCTCTAGATGACGAGCGCAATGCAGTGCTAGGTAATGATTGGGACTTGTCATGTTCCAATAGCTTTGTGTTACAGTGCTGTTATGGGCTTACCATCAGGCACATGTCCTGCTCGTCATGTCACTCTATACTATAAGAAAATACTAACTTGTTTTTAAGCAATATTTTTTGAACTAAATAAGTTACATTTCACTTTCAACTTAGTGTGTATGTTCATTTTGCATCACCCTATACTAGTAAGGGATTGCCCGAACTCTGCATCGGATAGAAATTTTGAACAGTCATTGCCAAAATGTTTGAGCTTACAAGCGATTTTCGTTTAAAATACATGGTAATAAATATTCTTAAGGTTCTTTTAATATTCATTATTGAATCCCTCAATTGAGATTACCTGCCAGTCCGTCAAAATCTCGGTATATCGTAAGATATGGAGTAGGGCTGAATGTTCAACAATTACTCAGTGCGAATGATTTTCATCGCGTCGAGATGTTTACGAATCTCAAGCATATCACTAAATATAAACAAAACTAAACTATCATGAAAACCACACAACACTACATACCTACTTACACTACGCATATCTGCATTATACATAGACCGATGAAGGTCTAGAGAAAATAAAGATTAAACACTCAATAAGTTGGAAGCGTATGGTGCGTGTATGCTGACGACTTTACCACGCAGAATGGTAAAGCTAGAAGCGTTGAGCCAAATAAACACCAGCATTTGAATCGCGACGCAACTAAAAGCCTATGTTTCTAGAGTGGTTTGTCTGGCTGTCTGTAAAAAGAAAACAGAGGGCGGAATAGAATTTTTTTAACGTTTTGCGAGAAACGCACTCAAAGAACTTAATTAATATCAAATGAGCAAGTAACATCTTACCTAAGCTTGATTTATAAGTCTAACAAAATAGCATCTCAACATGTAAGTTCAACTACACAAAAAGTAACATTTGTCTTTCTTAAAATACCAAAAAAAAGAAAAGTTCGAACATTTATTTTTTCATTAACTAAATGGAAACCAATTTAGGGAAAAAATATTGAAAGAAATATAAAATGTTTTACGAAAAAGCTTAAGCTTTTAAGTTCAAACATTAATTCAGTGCATTCGATTCAGCTCGTAACTAAAAATATATTGTATAAAATTGTTTTCGGTTTTATGGAGGCTTTCATTCAAGCCCCGTGATGGAAAATCAAATTGAAAATATCCAATCCTTCGCTAGCTTAACTTGTAATTTGGTTTTGATATGTTAGTTCTAGCTAAAATATAATAGAAAAAACTATATTATAACAATAACATTTATTTATTTTTGCCGACTGAAGTTACGGCTGGTCTAGCGAGAGAATGGCGTCTGCCGCTCCGGAGCCCCCGGGTTCAAATCCCACGCGCACCACAGCCTTTTCGAAGTCATGTATGTGCGTAATGCCGCTAACTTTAAACGGCGAAGGAAAACATCGTGAGGAAACCGACATTTACCTAGAACCATTGAGGTCATATGACAACCACCCACATAAGCATTGACACCCGCACTGGGCCAGCTTGACCTTGACTTCCCCCTTGCGACAGAAGGCCCCGAGTCCCAGTTGTGGAAACATTCGATGGTCTGATAATGCTGACTTATCTTATGTACATATATAACTGGTATATCGTATGCAATTATTATGATTTTAACTTTAGCGACTTGAACTCATATTTATCATCATCATCAGCCGCAAGACGTCCACTGCTGAACATAGGCCTCCCCCCTAGATTTCCACAATGAACGGTCCTGCGCAACCTGCAACCAGCGGATTACGCGACCTTTGTGAGGTCATCTGTCCATCCAACACAGCGTCTTCCGGTTCGTGGTCGCCACCCGAGAACCTTTCTTTGCGAATATCCTCATTACGGATTCTGTCGCGCAAAGAGACTCCGAACCCTCTCTCCATAGCTCGCTGTGTGACTTTGAGCTTCTCAACTAATAATCGTATTCACACTCTACTAAATCGCAATCTTAATTATTTCACTAATTACCTTGCGATTTTTCGGCCGCGACATTCGGTCAATCATAGTCACGACTCACGAGAAGTCTTATCGTGTTGTAAAAATCATTTAGATCGCGAAAAAATGCTGTGCAATGTTAAATTTTATTGTAAACATATTAAAGTTTATTCTAAGTAAACATGTTGTCGTATCATTTTGTAAAAGTTACAAAAAGGAATGATTTCATTAAAACCAGACGGGTTAACCAAAATAATCGAAAAAAGGTTTTTTTTCATTGTGACGTAGTACGTACGTGCGGATATTTTTTTTTTTTCAAAAACCGTTACGCTTTAAACATTAAACAGTGCAATCTCACGGCACACGGGGACCTTCACATACTACGCTGACGACACCGACGACGCCATCGGTCGGTTCGTGCGGCGAGCGGGCTTCATCATCGAAGACCATCCGCGATTTCAACCTACAGATGGCCATCAGGGACAGAAATGCGGCCGTTGTGGAGGCTCTGGGCCGGGAGGAGGCAGCTTAGGCAAATGGCAAAAGGCAATTAGGCAAACACTCGATGTCGAGTCGATTACTAGCGGAATCCCAACTGGTAGTGATCGGCTCTACAGACGAGCACTAGAATTAGATTTTAAATGTACCCAAATCCCTTCTATTTTCCTCTTCTCCTTATCCAAGAAATGTGTAAAAAAAAAGATTATTGTAATGACAAAGATCACGGACCCCGGAGTCTGTGGAGTGGATAATTTAAATAAAAAAAAAAAAAAAAAAAAAACATTAAACAGTACTGGGTGCAGAAATATCACTTTGTCCCGTTTTAAAAAGTTTGTTGTTGTTTGGTGTTGTAAGAAACATTACAAAAACAGTGCAATCATCTGGTGCTAGGCATTGGTTTGGACTCGCCATGTTCAAGTAACTGTATTTATTATACAGAGGCGTATTGATTACCATCAGTGTAATGGTTAGTCATCCACTTAAAATTTTAAAAAAATTGAAATTTTTTAACAGATATTTACCTATCGAATATCAGATAATGTTCACAATCTAATATCGAAACTGGCAAATGCACTGATTACGTCAAACCGCACCGTCGTCTCAGAAAAAAAAAACGAAAAGTTTAAGAAGTGTTTTGTTTTACCTTTCCTTTTCAGAATTTTAAAAAAATTTACTGGATAAGATTAGGATCTAAATCTCATCAGAACGGGAATTTTCTTCGTTAGAGCGAAAATGGGGAAAATCAACGTTGAAATTGGCGGCGTGGGAGACGTCGGATTATGCCACGGTTAGGATATACTTTTTCATGATTAAAAGATCTTTGTATTAGTCATTGTCATTGGGAATCTACGTCAAGCATTTTCGTCACTCATCCCGTAAAACTTAACCACGAAAGTTTCTAATGAGTGCGTTTTACCGGTTGTGGCCTACGGTACCGAAACGTAAACACTGACATAAACTCATGATTCTTAGCGTAATTACGCGTGCGTGGTGTGTGGTTTCAAAGAGAGCTATCCTAGACTGCAACCCACTAATCCGAGTAAAGATGGATAAGTTCACAAGCCAATCACCTTTCATGCCACATGGGACCGGAAAAAATCGGACTGCCGGACAGTAACCATCCTCAAGTTTAAGGTCGCAAAGCGCGCTATGGAACTAGCCGAGGTCGGAGTTTCGCTGAAGGATCGTTCCGAAACAACATTATCCGTCAGAGACCCAAGCGAAAGAGCTGAACATATTTTCAACGTGACATGACGTTGGTCATTTCTGTGGTGTCGAGCTATTCTTGGAGTTTCGCTGAAGGTCCTACAAGATAGGTCACGCAAGAATTGGCAATCTTTGCATAGGAGGCCTTAAAATCGTTGAAGTGAAATAAATTACGTAATGCAGCTTGAGAAGGGCCAAGTCGATGAGAGAGCCCAACCTCCAGCTGAGGATGATGATTATAGTTTATTTTAATCATAAGGCTACTCTTACTATATTTGCTATTGTAGAGATTAGCGGAGTCTTCTACTACAGGTATACACATGCTTAAAAGGAGACTCCATAATACTTGTTTCGTAAGAGTAGTTTTTTAGACGAATACAATTTTTGATGATATATTAGTCATTGTCTGGAAATTAGTTGAGGCTGTCATTTCAGTTATGAAATTGAAATCCGGCGGTTTTGGGTCTCAGCAACAAATTTGTAATTGTATAGAATCGACACAAAGGATAATGACCCTTGCGGGTAACAATTAATTATAATTATTTTATAACCGTTATTATCGATAATTCCTACCCTCCGCGTTACCCATGTGCGCGATCCCATGATAACTAGGCGATATTCAAGACGATATCATACACAGTTAATGACTAACATTTATTAGAACAAAAACTATACCTAATCATAGGACTATATTATATAACACCTTTGTAGCAGTAGGACTCTTCGCAGGATAGTACCACACTTTTCCAGTTATGTTGGTAATGTAAAAACATCACTGTGTTCTGGTTTGAAGATACATGTTTTCAGTGAAATTACGGCATAGAGATAAAACATCTTATATCTCGACGAGCGCAATGCAGTGCAAGGTAATGATTTCAACTACGTTCCAATAGCTGCGTTTCGTAACTGATGTTATGGGCATGTTGCTTACCATCAGGCACATGTCTCGCTCGTCTCGTCACTTATATAAAATAAAAACAAAATTTCTCCAGGGTGGCACAAGGCAAAATGTCAATCAACTTTTTGGGCATCGGGCTACTCAAATCGGTCATAACAGCCAACGTTATGTTCCTGCTGCTGGGACTGGGACCTTCCCTCACAAGAACAGTATCAAAGCCACAACCCACTACGTTGGCGGATGACGCATGGTCTCGAAAGATGTTTATCTTAGCAGACGCCAATTTCCGTTTTCCTCAGATTTAAAAGATAGTAGAGATAACTTGCACATCTGAAAAATACTATATAGCCCTCATGAAAAATACCTAGGTGTTCAAGAATGAAGGACAGACAGGGACAGATAGTTTTTATAACAGTAGTAGCGCCTATTACGCTTGGCTAAATTTAGTGACTGATATCAGACGCAAATTTAGAAGTAAGGGTAGTCGACGGAATTTTGAAGCAATTTTAGAAGCAACTAATGTTCTCTTCTGAATTTAGCATAATAGCTTATTGAATAAACTTCACTGAATTCAGTAGAGACTAAATTCAATCGACTAAATTTAGACAATTGTAATAAGGGCTTGTGTTAAATTTATGAAATCAAACAATGTAACATGTAAACCCGTCGGGCCTGTATCATTAAAGATTTATATTGTACCTAACCTTGAAACTTGTTGACAAAAATATACCTATCCAATTCCTTAGCTAATTTTAAGATGATTTTAATTTGTTTGTTGACAATAGCTTTAATTAAACTGCTGAGATCATATTTAACGTTGGCCCTGTTCTCTGGGTGTTGATTAACTCTATTAGGTTTTAAAGCATTTAAGAACGTATTGAGGTCGGCCCTTGTCATACAGCAGACTTCCTCTATATAGGACATTCCATTCCTAGCTGTAATAAAATGTGGTAACTCATGGATGTGCGGATGATGCACGGATGTCTGATTTCACAATACAGAGGTCGCAGGTTCAAATCTCAAATCACAGGTGACGATAGTGGTAGGACTCTTTGCAGTGTCTGCCTGGGGAAGTACCACACCTTTGCCAGTTAATCTACCGCCAAGCAGTAAAGTGTCAATATTACTATGTTCCGGTTTGAAGGGCAATGTTTCCAGTGAAATTACAGGGCATAGAGATAAAACATCTTATATATCTGGGTGACAAGCGCAATGCAGTGCTAGTTAATGATTTGGACTCTTCATGTTCCAATAGGTGCGTGTCACTGTGTTGTTATGTAGCAAGCCTGTTGCTTACCATCAGGTACATGTCCTGCTCGTCTCTTCACTTTATACAATAAAAAAACATTCTACGTAGATTTCAGATTCCGATTCGAATTTTGCACATCTACAAATTAGTCCTCACCATTGACTTCAAAGGTAGGTATACCTTATATATATAATAGGTAGGTAATCATTGCGTGGAAACCAACTAATCCCAGGATATTCTTTCGAGGATGCGTCATTCGGCAACTTTAAGTCTAACGTACCAAATGACTCTCTGTTAAAGAGAGAAGGACCCGATTACCGGTAGTGGCAACATAAAATGGACCGATTACATGATTATGTATGAGTTCGCAGACGAAGATCTAAAACTAACTTGTAAACGATATCTTAATAACACTAACACTAGGAGTAAAATTACATTTGTGATTTGATTTGATGTGTTGTTACATAAATAATTATTTCACTTTCAATTAATTATTTCAATGCAGTTTCTCAAAGTATGTAATCCCATATTTTTATAATATAAAATATGTACATATAAATACATATAATATTTTAAGAGGACTTATAAATAAATATTGGTGGACAATTCACCATCTGACCCCAAACTAAGCAAAGCTTGTGGTATGGCGGGCAGATAGCTGATAGCATATATAGTTTTAAATACATACTTATTATAAATAGAAACACCCATCTTGATAATTTATCCTTGTCACACGATTTTTGTACGGTGTTGCGGAATAAAGGGCCAGGGCTCTACTTAGTTTACTACCAACCTTGATTATTCGTATGTACTTGATGAATTCGGCACACATCTCGATTTTAGACATACACCACCTAATATCACTGATTATTATTCTTTGCAATACATTTAAACCATATTATTTTACATTATTCGATTATTTCTGAACACAGAACAAAAAACAAGCCGAGACGTGTCACTCACGCGCATGGTCAAACGTAAATAACCCCAAATTACTTAAATCTATGTGTGTCTCATTCTAATTGTTTAATAATATCTACTCTCTCTCTCGCATATAAATAAAGAACAGTCAAAATAACCAGTGTAAATAGAGCTCCTTTAGCTTGAACTGGGAATTATCCGAGGGGTCCTGAAACGCAAGGTATTGACCCAGATTTTGCGCAAAGATCTAAACAGATGCTCTCAAGTGGAGAACTAAACCACTTCAGCGGTAACTTGTAGTATTGTTTAAATTATATTGAATCAAAGAGTTTACATATATACGTAGTATACATGTGTAAACTTTTTGTATAGAACCATATTTCAATTACTTTGAAAACAATTGCCGTCTTTTTAACCGACTTCCAAAAAAAGGAGGAGGTTATCAATTCGACCCCTATGTTTTTTTGTTTTTTTTATGTATGTTACCTGATTTCTCGAGAACCTCTACACCCATTTTAAAATTTCTTTTTGTGTTCGGATGGATATGCTTCCCGAATGGTCCCATATAAATCTTATCGAAATCGGTCAAGTGGTTTTTGAAATATGAACCAAAAACTGAAAATTTGCGTTCAATTATCTGGATGACGTAGTTGAAGATTTCACAAAAGTTATGAAACTCGATCCTGTCAATACGAAATTGTGTAAATGGATTAATAAAAACTAACGTTTTTAACCCCCAGACCAAAAAAGGGGTGTTACAAGTTTGACATCGATGTTTGTCTGCCTGTGTGTCTGTCTGTCTGTGACACCGTAGAGCTCAAACGGATGGGCCAATTTCGATGCGGTTTTTTTTATTTCAAGATTAATACCCGCGCGGATGTTCTTAGCTATGTTTGGTCAATGTCGATTCAAGATGGCCTCGTCCACAAAATGGCGAACAAAATATTTCTTCACAACCTACCTCAATATAGATATCAAATGAAAGGGCTGACTAGTAAAATACTATAACAAATTTCAAATCCAAAATGGCCGCCACCACAAAATGCCGAAATACATTTCTTTTTTCACAACTCCCGTAATATGAGTATCAAATGAAAGAGCTTGACTAGTAGAATGTTGTACAGATAACAAATCTGAGGTAGTCAGGGTTTAATCAATTTTTTTAATTCTTTTCTTGTACACTAAAAAGAGTAAAATAAACTATTTTCGTAAAAAAAATTAAACCGACTTCAAAACCACAAATAGGCACTCAAAAGCGAAAAATAAACTAAAATCATTATTATAAGCGCTACTCACTCATCTATTTGATCTGTCTGTTCTATAGTTTTATCTCGTAGAAATATCGGGAACTGAAACTGCTAGTAGAAATGGCACTGCTAGTTCATTATATATTTTATGTTATTTTTAGCTAGTACTTTATTTTTATTTTACTTTATATTAATAATAATTAAGAAACCGCTGGTTGCAAGTAGCGCGGAACGTTTGTTGTGGAAATCTAGGCGGGAGGCCTATGTTCAGCAGTGGACGTCTTGCGGCTGATGATGATGATGATGAATATTACCAATGAATGAAATAAGTATGCGACTATCAACTCTAGTCAATATATGCCCCACTACTCAATATAGGCGATAAGATCGTCCATTGCTACTTTAATTTTAGCCTTTAAGTTTTTATGTATTTTACTTTCAACCGATAGAAAAAAGGCAAGGTGGTATCAGATCATGCAAATCAGCCGCACACTCTCCAAAGTGTATCCGATAATAGAGGAAGTGCAGAATAATATATTTATTAGAGTAGGTACTCGGTTGATACTCGGTACTCGGCGTACTAGGCGGGTGTTTTGATACTCGTACTCGGCCGAATAACTCGGTTTGAATGCCGAGTATACTCGGTTTAAGAAAAACAATATATTTAGGTAGATATAATAGGCGTGTCGACAGGTCCTTCAATTATATTAAATTATTTGATATAATGACAGTACTTATTTAAATAGAATAAAACATATACCAATTTTAATTTTGATATTTTTTAGTATAACTTACTTTATGATCATTCAAAGATGGATGGGTAAGTCCATTTCAAAAGTACAAAATTATTATAAAATGTATTTACTATTGGATAACCCATTCAATTTCAAGTTATATTTGTAGGAAACCAGTTTCCTAAATGCAATATTTAATATAGCTACCATACAAACTTTACGCGCGACGCATACTTAGAAACTACGGCAATGTGACGTCACGTTTCTGTAGTGACTTGTATGAAGCGTTTTTGGGAGAGTCCAAAATTGTGATTTTAAAATCGTGATATCACGGGAAGTATTTAAGATAACAAAGTAATTCTTTCACCTATGTTTTAGTTATTGAGTAGCCTTTTGATGGCACATTAAATCAAAAATGAGTCGACATGCCTATAGCAACCGTGTTAATCAAAAAGTATTTATTACTAATTTAGGAAATCTTGAACAATCACAATTAATAAAATCAAAATTATGCTGATGAATTTGTAGTAATGTAACCTGTTTGTACTTGTTTACACGCGCGAAATGGAAATTTGATTGAACCGAGTTACTCGACCGAGTACTTGGTTGAAAAAAAATAAACCAAGTAGGTAATAGACTGCAGGCCCGTGAACAAAATTTATGGGTCAAATGAGACCAGGAGACCTATGTGGGGTGATAGAAGGTTGTTAAGTAATAAGATACGGCACTATGCCGTCACTTGTAAGCTGTCCAACTGAGTACAGTTGAAGTGGTTGCAACCCTCGATCATTTCTCCGAGAGGAGATCAAGAGAACTCATGTTCACGGGCCTGCAGTCTATAAAACTCGGTACTCGTTACTCGGAAAAAGTGTTACTCGGCGCATCTCTATTATTTATACTTTTTTATATTGTGCATAGAACACTATCTTGTATTTGACACACACCCACAAATACTCTTTTATTTATTGTTAGTCTGGTCAAATTGAGAATAGATTAATATACTTTTATCGTCGAATTGCGACGACATAGCGACCACTAGTAATAAACAATTACGGATTGCGGATAATCAACTGGCTTATCATTTCGTTCAATAGACAATGAAATAAAAACAAAAATGTCGAAGAGATACATAAACTCTTTATTGCACAACATAGAAAAAAAAACATAGAATAGAGTAGCAATTGGCGACCTTATCGCTAAGAGCGAGTTCTGCCAGGCAACCGTTATAGATGTAATTCTGTCCCGAAATTTCACATAACTTATTAAGATTTATGTAAGCAAGGCGTCACGCGCGAAGCCTATAAAATCGAGCATAAACACCGCTGAGCCCTTTATCATTACTGCGACAGACAAAAACGCCCAGTGATGTAACAAGAAGATAATTTTAATAGCAAGCAACACAGGCCAGTAACAAGAACAAAATTAAAAATATTGACTAACCACCGACTACCTCGGATTTGTTATCAGTACAACATTCTACTAGTCAAGCCCTTTCATTTGATACCCATATTAAGGGAGTTGTGAAAAAAGAAATGTATTTCGCCATTTTGTGGAAGCGGCCATCTTGGATTTGAAATTTGTCATAGTGCAATGTATTCTACTAGTCAAGCCCTTTCGTTTGACACCCATATTGAGGTAGTAGTGAAAAAAGTAATATAATTCGCCATTTTGTGGTGGCGGCCATTTTGGGTTTGTTTTTTTTATAATGTATAGTATTCTACTAGTCAAGCCCTTTCATTTGATACCCATATTGAGGTAGATTGTGAAGAAATATTTTGTCCGCCATTTTATGGCGGCGGCCATCTTGAATCAATATTAACCAAACATAGCTAAGAACATCCGCACGGATATTAACTTTCAAATAAAAAAACCGCATTGAAATCGGCCCATCCGTTTGAGCTCTACGGTGCCACAGACAGACACACACACACAGACAGACAGACAGACAGACATCGACGTCAAACTTATAACACCCCTTTTTGTGATCGGGGGTTAAAAATATAATTTAACATTGCTCAAAATTTCCAATCCATTTTTTTATATATAGAATCACTTACGGAGCACAAATCATATAAACAATTTTCGTACAAAAAATTAAACCGACTTCAAAACCACAAATAGGCACTCAAAAGCGAAAAATAAACTAAAATCATTGTTATAAGCGCTACTCACTCATCTATTTGAAGTCGGTGCCAGTCAGGTCAAAAAGTTAGTAGATTGATGCTATGTAGGCACAGGTAAGTAGTATCTATCCTATACCTGTTAGATTTAGCTGGCACCGACTTCAAATAGATGAGTGAGTAGCGCTTATAACAATGATTTTAGTTTATTTTTCGCTTTTGAGTGCCTATTTGTGGTTTTGAAGTCGGTTTAATTTTTTGTACGAAATTTGTTTATTTTACTCTTTTTAGTGTACAAGAACAAAATTAAAAATTTTGATTAAACCCCGACTACCTTGGATTTGTTATCTGTACAACATTCTACTAGTCAAGACCTTTCATTTGATACCCATATAAAGGGAGTTGTGAAAAAGAAATGTATTTCGGCATTTTGTGGAAGCGGCCATCTTGGATTTGAATTTTTCATAGTGAAAAGTATTCTACTAGTCAAGCTCTTTCGTTTGATACCCAAATTGAGGTAGTAATGAAAATATAATATAATTCGCCATTTTGTCGTGGTGGCCATTTTGGATTTGAAATTTGTTATAGTACATAGTACTCTACTAGTCAAGCCCTTTCATTTGATACCCAAATTGAGGTAGGTTGTGAAAATATTTTGTCCGCCATTTTGTGGAGGCGGCCATCTTGAATCGACATTAACCAGACATAGCTAAGAACATCTGCTATGGTATTAACCTTGAAATAAAAGAAACCGCATTGAAATCGGCCCATCTGTTTGAGTTCTACTACGGTGCCACAGCAGATAGACAGACACACAGACAGACATCGACGTCACTTATACCACCCCTTTTTTTGGCCGGGGGTTAAAAACAAGTTTTTATTAAAGCATTTACACAATTTTGTATTGACAGGGTCGAGATTCATAACTTTTGTGAAATCTACAACGTCATCCAGATACGCAATTTTTCAGTTTTTGGTTCATATTTCAAAAACTACTTGACCGATTTCAAAAAGATTTATATGGGACCATTCGGGAAGCATACCCATCCGAACACAAAAAGAAATTTTAAAATCGGTTCAGAGGTTCTCGAGAAATCAGGTAACATACATAAAAAAAAAAAAAAAAAAAAAAAAAAAAAACATAGGGGTCGAATTGATAACCTCCTCCTTTTTTTGGAAGTCGGTTAAAAATGAAATCCAGGTGGAGCTTCAAACGCCATCATGAAAAACGTTTTTGGCCGATATCACGGAAACTACACACTTTAGGGCACAAGATATGTGGACTATTATTGGAGAGAATTAAATTTTGCATCCGTTGTTTTCAGTAAGCTTTTTTGTACAACTTACCGTTTATGGTCCATTTAATTTATGGCAAATTCTCATGGCTTATTATGATGTATTTACGCAACGAGTAAAGCCTACAAAACCAGGCATAAACACCGCCGAGCCCTTTCTCATTACTGCGACAAAGAAAAACGCCCAGTGATGGAGCAGGAAGATAATTTTAATAGCAAGCAACAGGAACAAAGACGGACGCGATATTCAAACAATGCTGGGCGATCAAATTGCCTTTTGTAAATCTTCGTAGCGATGGTTTCGCAGTCAGCAATACGAAATTAAACATTTTAAAACTGATTTATAAATCAAATGGTATCCATTTAATATCATGAGGGTTTATCCTCGCTGCTCAAGTGCGAGTTGGAAGACACATATCGTCAAAATAAGAAGATGTCTTCTTGGAAGATGCCTTACGATATTTCGTTTCACCTTTAAGTCCCAAATTTGGCCATCTGTTCATGGAAAAATACCTAGAAGAATACTGTGTAACCGGAAGTTCCCACCACCCAGAAACAACACGGGTTCCAAATTGAAATCGTAATCTATTTATTAATAGCAGCTGTTAACAAGTTATAAATACTCCTTATTATTGTTTATAACGCTTAAATTGTTTGACAAAACTAAAGTACAATGAGAACTATACCACGCTACATAGCTACCTAACTACTTACACCACAGAACATATCTGTTCTGTGACTTACACCAAACATATCCGAATTTTCTATAGATTAATAAATGTTTAAAGATAATCAAGATGGGCTTGATCAGCCCACTACTTATCGGAAGCGTAGCTAGCATGCTGGCGGCGTCACCACGCTGAATGGTAATGCCTATACGGTTGGCCAAATAAATGTAAGCATTTTGGTCACGCGTCGCGTCGACCAAGCGCTCAGAAAAGCTTTTTAAAAAGAGGTGAAACTTAAGCTTAAATTGATTGATTTACAATACGAAACTATAAATAAACTGGACTTTAAGATGTCGGTAAGTCATCAGTAACATGATTTACCAATTAATTGATTAATTGCAAAGAAGAAGGAGAAAACAAAGATGGAAACATATGGAAAAACTGACTAGACACCCAAATTGGGTTATAATTTTTCAAGCAAACTTGTCCTCGATTGCTTCGCCCCACTTGGCTCCACTCCAAAGTTATATCTGCACGCCAGCCAGATGTTTCATTTTTACTCAAAACTACCTAACTTAGATAAGAACGGAGAAAATAAGCCAACTTTCTTCGTAAAGACATAACATTAGTTGGTATTATTTTCCCCGTAGATTTATGCCTGTGTCGCAGTTAGTAAGCTCAGACTGTAGCGCTAAGCGAAGAGAATGGTTTTAAGATGCATTGTGGTAAAGTACTAAATTGCTGTATAGGAGAGACGATCTTCTTTCCATGGAATCACCGTGCGGGTGCCGGGTCCATCGTGTGGCAGAGAGAGAAACCCCGAGTAGATCCCGAGACATGTGACTCGAGCGTAGGTTTTATATGAAAAATAAAATAAAAATTTAGATATGTATGGATTAATTTTACCCAGCTAGGTCTTACACCTCTGCTGTGTTTGGATTTAAAAGGAGAAGTAAGTGATCAGTTTTTTTTGTATGTTCAAAATTGACTCTCGAAATATTAGTTCAGGCTGATAAAATAATATGGATACCTATTTTTAATTGTGAGAAAATATTGTGTTACTGTGATTTGTTTTACTAAAATTAATGTATTGTTTTTACCGAAATTAAAAAGAAACCGTAACAGTTGAACTAAAACTATTTGTTATTATTTTATTTAATCCGTAGTTCAATCGTTTTAAATAGGTCAAAGTCCGTATTCACGATGACTAATAAGCAATACATTAGCTTGATGATTATGCATAATCACAGCGACGTTTTAAAGGCAGAAATTACCAAGCGACGGTTTGACAACTTTACAGCAGAGCAGTATTAAGTTCATGTTGCGTATTTTCAGAAGAAAAAAAAACACATAAAATAACCTATTACTCATAACTACTTGATTGTTTTTGATTTTTAATGCCAAATCAAATTGGGACCTGCTAAATTAAAGTAATTCATCGTCATCATCATCAGCCGCAATACGTCCACTGCTGAACATAGGCCTCCCTCCTAGATTGCCACAACGAACGGTCCTGCGCAACCTGCAACCAGCAAAGTAATTAAAAAATCGGTAAAATTCTAGACGCTTGGTCGCCGAAAATAGCGCAAATATTTTTTTGTCATTTTATAAAGTGACATCAAAACTCGTCCTAGCGCGACGAATGTAGAACCAATCGACGCTGATTTTTTAACTGATTTCAATTATGTATATGTATTACTCAATATCGCCCAAAATGTCGCTTAGTCATTTGTGCGGTGTGTGCCTTTCAAGCGTCGACACAGTCTTGGGAGTCAGATTATATCTACCTCTAGTAACAGTAAGCAAACCCACGTGATTTAAGTCATGGCTACGGCCCAGGTTATTATCGCACTTAAAGCATATACAGAGATAAGATTGCGAAATATCTCGTATAATTAATAACCCAGATAATAACAAATGTCTCAGGTAAATCGTAAATCACATAACTACCCTATCAAGTAATTACATTAAACTCAACACTTACATCATCAGAAACGATACTAATTCAGGTATATCGCTGGAAAGTCCGCCAGGCTATTGGTGCTTTGTATTCAAAATATGGCAGCGTGATAAAATTAATACAATTGTGATAAAGATTAATTAGTGCCGTTAAAATACATTTACACTGATACTTACACTACACACGTACCTAACAAAGGATTTCATAGAGATTTTAGAGCCTTGCTCCCTGCTCTTGGATGCTTGTAACGCGCGGTTTTGTGCACACCTCCCCCTACCCCTTATGTTTAGTAGTTTTGCCACAGTTTTAGTATGTTCGAGAACTGTCCAACATTTTTATAATACCTGCATTGCTGTAAAAGTTAGTAATTTTTTGCTATTTCCGCTATTTTGTAGTGAAAACATGTAAGTTAGTATCAGAACCAACTCGGTTCCATGTTATTGTGTGTTATTTGCTCGCGATAAAAGTAACAATGGAAAGGCGCGTTCTATTGTTGAGTATTATTCTTGCTGAACCTATTTTTCTCCTGCTTTGAGTGCAATTGTGAATTAAAAGATGATGTGAGTCATCTGGCTGGCCTGGAGGCTTAGTTGGTACGAGTAGTAAGGCTGCCTGCCGTGGGTGCAAATATTTGTGAAATAAATACAAATATTTGTACTGGATACTGGATGATTTCTATGTAATAAGTATGTATCTAATAATATATAGAATTAAAATATCAGCTATCTAGCTCCCATAGTACAAGCTTTGCTTTGTTTGAGGTTTTGTGTGTGAAATCTTCATCAAAATTGATATTGGTAACCACACAATTTTGGAAATCACACTTTACTGTCTTTCTTAAAAACCGTGATGGTGTGGTGGCTAGAATGAAACAAACAAATAAAAGATAGAGAGTGGTTATTAATAAAATTAAAATCAAATTATTCAAAATTAAATTATGATGAATTAAATGTACAACCCGGTCAGAATATCTGTGCACCTCGCTGGTATGCGGCGCCTCTCCCGCTTCCCCTGTCACCTCTCCGCGCACTCCCCGGTGCGACAGTACGGTTAGCATCTTCACCGCCGCCGCCGATATGACGTCACGATATCAGGTGCACAGATATTGTGACCGGGTTGTATGTGTACAAATATTGTCTAAACGAATGCTATTTCACATGTGACAAATTAAATTACTAATTTTTATGTAGTAGTGCTATCAGTACACCAAGTAGGTATATCACTATTAGATAAGATATACTTTAATCGCCTAAACATATTATTGATTAGTTTCGGGGATCTACCATTGTGTCCGGATTTTAACAATATATAATTAATTACCTTTTGTGTTTCCACGTAGTACACAATCTGGGTGTATTTAAATCAAACTAGTAATGTAATGTAGTAATTTGTGTGTTTGTAAGTTGCACGTTTGTTATGGCGTATCTGTGTAATGGCTGAATAACATAAAATTTGTAGTCACAATATTATGTACGTAGGCTTCGTTTTATCTCGTCTTTATCTCGTTTCTTCTTTATACTCGTACTGCCCATTTACAGCAACATTATATTAATCGGTGAATTGTTTGATTTGCCTATTTTTAAGATTACTTATACTAGCATACTACTACTATTTGTATTATGTTTGACGAGACATATAGTCCTGTTACCGAAGAGTTTACATATACTTCGCATAGAGTTAGATTTTCCGCACGGTTCCTTTGTGTCATTCGTAAGCAGATGACGTGTATACTTTCTATGGCAACGGAGTGATGTAGCGCGACAAAAGTATGACACTTCCACAAGAGCGATAAGGCAAGAAAGATGTTACCCGTGTTTTCGGTGTAAAGCGTTTGTGCTAACTCTATACTTAGTATATGTAAACTGTTTGCCTGTTACTCATTGTTTGGCAAATCATTAATATAGAAAATCTTAATGGAATGTTTAAATATGTCAATAAAAACATTCTATTTAATTCTATCCCGTAAAATTACCTATATTGATTCTAAATTCCAGAGTAGAAAGGAGGAGAAAATAAAAATTGAATTACTAAATTGCTAAAGTTTGTGTGTAAAAAAACAGAAGTGGTGTCATGGGAAGTCCCTTCGGGTTATATAGAGACAGCACAATTTGCAAAAAAATAGCTTAATTTTGTTATTTATGGCGATCATCTGTTATTAATAATACAATAATAAAGTTGGCAACACTAGCCACAGGCAGATTTTACGCGTCACTTCCGTTATATTTTTAAAGTGAAAACTTCTTTTGGCGCACCACACTCAGGCTATTTTTTCGTAGGGAGTGAATGAGGGTCATCGTCACGTTCAGAAGTGAAAGATTCGTTCAGGTAAACTCGGGGACACCGAATTGCCAGAGCGAGAAAGAAACAGTCACTGCTGTCACTGTCTTTTTTTAAATTTATTCTTGGCCGCGGATACTAGTCCTTTAGCCGCATATGTAACTGTCGTGTCCACAGATTGATTTTTTTTACATTCCCACATCTTTGTTCGTGTCGGTGCGTTTATTAATTCAATGTATTGTACTCGTACGTTTTTATTGTTAGGTATTATAATTTAATAGTTATTTCTTATTTTAGAATTCATTTCTCCCGTGCGGTTTTTTGCACACTCATTTTTTTATGGTTTTAGTAATTTTTTTTTCAATTCGGTTGCGCAAAAAAATCCCTATCTCCTTTATTAAGCCTGCGATTGATTTTAGGCGTAGTGGCCTAGTGGGGAAAACGTCCGATTTCACAATCGCGAGGTGGCAGATTGGAACTGCGCCTCTGAGCATTGTTCCAAATGCAGATGTACAACTTTATCATAACTTCAGGCTTTGACGGTGAAAGAAAACATGGCGAGGAAACCAATAAATTCCAAGACATTCGAGGCCACGCGTCAGCCACTAACCCGCACTTGGACAGAGAATCATGGCATTGACTCTCTCGTTGTGAGAGAAAGCCCTGACTCCGAGCATAGGAACAAAAAATTATATTAAGCTAGTCAATAAGCCTTTTTGCTTTTGTTACTAAAGTTGTAGTGGGTATTGGGCACCACTTGAAAGAGGTGACCAAAAACTTGTTCTTCCTTAAGCCCCATAGGGACAAGTAGGGAATCGGTTATGAAGTGACCCTCTCTACCATGGTAGGACTCATGAGCACACGGACCCATGGAAGTTTGGGGGCCATGTGTTCGGCCTCTTAACACTTTCGAGGTGGCCGCTTCAGAGCTTTGTGGTACTACCTCCTTCATTCTTTTTGAGGGCCTTGTTTTTCGCCTTCGTTACTGGGAGAGGTCTCTTGGGGGGGCACGCCAGGTACGCACGTCAGGGGGACGTGTGTGGAGAAAGGGCGACCCTCTTTGTTGTTCTTGATTCAAGAGATCACCCTTACTATATAAAAGGGGAGTGCAGCAAGCGTTTGGACACATTCGGGCTTTTCTTTTTACCTAAAATGTTTTATTTTATTGTATTTGTACACTTGGCTTTACGAATGGAGGTGTTTTTTCTAATCTATTGTTATTTATGAAATCTTTGCTTTGACGCAGAACACTGATAACAAGCTTTAGTACCCAAACATTATCACATATCGATAAAATCATGCATGAGTCAGATATTAATTGGAGATACTTTTGTATAAAACAGTCATTGCAAGCTCGGAAGTTCATTGAGATAGGTGTTTCAAATAGCAAATATACAAAATAATACAGTATTTTTTTCTTTTGAAACATGTTAGTGCTGGTCTTGTTCAGTTTATTGGGCATAGCCAATATCCAGGCTATCCAAGTGACTACAGTAGAAGGTGTAATTGAAGGAAATGAAGCGACCGATGGAAATTATTATACCTTCCATGGAATACCGTACGCAATGTCAAGAGTGAACCTAGATATGTTCAAGGTAAGACACTAACTTAGTAATCATTTAGACATATTCAGTTTACTAAAAACAACAGCGGAATATTATTATACGTAAATTTTAAATGTACAGAATATGAACATAAAATAAAAAAAACATAAATATAAATTCCTACCTACCTCTTTGCACCAGTACGAGCACTTGACGCAAAAATGCCCGTATATCATACACCAATAATTAATAATGTATTGTGATTTTCTTCAATATTTGTTATTTAGCATTAATATTGATAAAAATTTCCTGCAAAAATATCACACATGTGGATTTAAAAAATCGTGAAATATTTGACCTAATAATGGAACAGTACTTAGTGTTAATCATGTAAGTATGTTACTTTTTAGCCATTGACACCCGCAATCGCTTTTCCTGGCGTATCTCATGTCGATAGTAGATTTAATGTACATTAAAGTCCATAAATTTATCTCTCAATGGTTCATTCTCGAACAATATGAGACTCTTTTTTTTTTCTTTTACTTTATTTCACTAAACTAAATTTCTTTACTATCTTTATTTGATTTCAGCCTTCAACGCCAGCCACCGCTTTTCCAGGGGTATTCCATGCCTACGACAGTGGTATCGAGTGCGCCCGCCCCACTCCTGACGGAATGGTCGGCATCGTGAACTGCCTCGTTCTCAACGTGTTCACCAGCAACGTCACAGACTTCCAAGCCTGTTATCGTCTGGCTCAACGGAGAAGAATCCAACCCCACAGTTTCTTCGCAGTACTCCTACAATAGACTCATCAATGAAGACTTAGTTGTAGTCACCTTAAATTACAGACTCTCTGTGTTTGGATTTTTGTGCTTATTGACCGAACAACATCCCGGTAACGCTGGTTTGAAAGACATTATTCTAGGTTTGCAATGGGTTCAAAGAAATATTGCTGTGTTTGGTGGAGACCCAAACAATGTTGTGTTAATGGGTCATGGCTCGGCAGCAGCTATGGTGGACTTGATAACTCTGACACCACAGTCAGAAAATCTTGTACACAAAGCTATTGCTTTTAGTGGATCATCCATGGCGCCATGGGCAATATCACGTGACCCTATAGGCGCAGCGGTAACACTAAACCAAGTCACCGGAGGTGGTCTGCAATCGATAGATGATGTAGCTGCATTCTTATCCTACAGGACACTGAATGAAATAAATGATGCACTAAATCAATTTAAATACACCAATAATACTCCCATGTTTGCTCCATGCTTAGAAGACCCAAGTTTGGAAGGCGCGATCCTAACCGATTCTCCTATTAACTTGTTTAGATCTTCTGCTTCCCACATAGATATTCCTTATATAGCTGGGTTTGTGACGAACGAAGGCACACAAAGAGCCGCAGAAGCAGTCGATGACGAATGGCTAGATAAAATGCGGGATAATTTTACTCAATTTCTCCCCGTGGATTTAGACTTTGGTGAAAATCTGGAAGCAAGAACTGACAGTATTGTAAACTTTTACTTTAGCAATGGTGTTATAGACATTAGCACTGCAGAAAGTTATTTACGTTACCACGGAGACACTATGGTAGTCGTGCCATTAATTCGAGGATTACGAGAAAGAGCGCAGATTTCAGACAGTAACGTGTGGTTACTTGAATTTGGATTCGTCGGGACGAATACCTCCGACTGGAACTTTCAGTTTCCATTGAATGGAGTGAGACATGGAAGCATCCTGAACTACATATTTGATTTTGGTCACGTCCACTTATTTGATGAATATGTCGCTGAATCTCTTGTACAGCACATCTCCACTTTTGCGCATAACGGGTAAGCAATATTCATTTTTTAATTACCAGTAGTCTATCAGTAGTGGTTTATTTATCAAGTATTCTGTTTGTTACGTATGTCATTTCTTATTATTCTATTATGTTGATTTAATCTGACCTTCGGCTGATCACAGGAATGTAAAAAAAAGTAATTTTGTAAACTTTACATATAAGTACTATATACCTCTATACTCTATAGGAGTGTACTAGCAGTGCGGATCGCGTGATGAGTTTTCCAATACTTTAGCATGTTTATTCAAAATTGGCAATAGTTTAAAACTTGTAGGTATTAGAGGTGTCATAAAAAATCAATATGTCAAACGGAGTGCCATCTGATTGTGGTCATCGCCGAATGGTGATTATGAAAACCTGCAGTATTTCAGAAGTTGCTTTTCCTTTCTTCGTATGTATGGAATGAGATGGCTGTATATTGAAGCGAACTTCTTTTAGTGCACTACACACAGTTTTTTTGATTATTTATTTCTTTGTTTCAGATATCCGGATTACACTGGTTTCAGGCATTGGAGGCCTTTCACGCAAGAAACATCAAATTACGTATCGTATTCCGGCAATATTGAAATCAAAGTGTTTACACAGACGCAGTTAGTTAACCCTCAACAAGCCACGATGACATTCTGGGATCAGTTGTACAACTCGTACTACGCTCCTCCTTCTTCCGCGGCCGGAATGGCCGGACTACTGTCTGTTGTCCTTTTCAGTCTTATTCTTTTGACAATAATCTAAATCAAGACCTATAGATGTTTGGGATATATTTGAAACACACCGAAGTAATCACATTACTTCAGAATTTTAACTGTATGTAGCGAATTGCTCCATTAATCTTCATATATAATGTTTTGTATACGTATTTAGTCTTTATATGTATAATATATATGTGAAAGCTTGAATGTATGTTGCTCAATCACATCTTAAGAACTGAACAGATCAGGATGAAATCCGGAATTTAGATTACATATAGTCTGGGATAATATAGACAGTATAGATTTGTTTCCGAAACGATTCTTTCGGAAACAAATCTTTTTCTATATTTTATAAGGACGAAGCTGTAAGTTAACAATAGCAATGTTATAAAGAAAGTGTGTAGTGGATTGAAAAAATCACATCTTTCAATATATTTCGTAGAAGCATTGACACTGTGTGGTGTTTATGTTCATCTTTCTTCATATCAGGTGACCCTTGGCACATTTAACATAATCTAGTGCAGTCACTTACATATGTATATTGGATAGTAACTAAGAAAATGTAAATAGATTTTCTTTTCATCAAGATCTGTTATTTTTATTTATCTTCCGATGTTTCGGCCGCGTTATAACAGCCGAGACCAAGTGATGAAGACTGAAAAATATCGTATTTAGAAAATAATTATAATTTACAATAAATAAGTAAGTTACTATTTTTGGAATTTTATTGTACGAGCCAGGTGTTGTGAATTTATATCAAATTGATAATTTCCTATCACGCCCATTTACAAAATACATGCATGTACACAAACATGAGTACAATATCAGCTCACAGATTTCATAGCTGATAGATATATGTGGATAGAATGAACATAAGGTAATGTTTATTTAGTACCTACGGGGGTTCATTCATTCATAATTTAAGAGCGACGCTCTTGTCGGTGGAGTTCCTTTCATGTACTTCTACACTCCGCCTTCTCCTTGACTTCCTGATACGACACTACATTTATCTTCTCCTTCACTTGGTTCATGTAACTTCTCCTAGGTCTACCTCTCTTCCTCCTCCCTTCTAATTAACCTTCCATTATTGATCTAATGAAGTTGTCGTGTCGTATCAGATGTCCCAACATCTTCCCTCTTCTACGGGGGTTAATCACGAATAAATCATTGTTTAAATACCTCGACGATTCGGCAGCGTCACAACCGCCACTTCTTAGAGTGTTCTCGTGACCACGGCGGTTTTAACGCTGCCGAAACGTCGAGGTATTTAAACAATTAATTATCCGTAATTAAACCCTGTAGGTACTATATAAGTATTATGCGTTCAAATCTCGAAAGTTTATAAACGTTACGTACATAAGGTTATGATGGGAGCGCTTATTCTGTATTGAACCTCATATGTACATTTAGGTAAGGACCACGTTCGCAGTGCGCAGTTTTTGCCACTGGTCTTTGGGTAAATATGCGTTGCTTTATTTTATGTATCTAGAATTGTAGACTATCATAACTCTAGTACTGATGGCAATTCTATACCCTGAACCCTGATACACAACCAAAGACTAAGTAGAGTGTACACAACGCAATCGGATTGATCTCGATCTCGCGGTCTTTGTTACATCCGTTTAAAATAACAGAGACAGATATTGTCATTCCGAATTTGAATAGTTCGGATTGCGTTTTGTATCAGTACCCTGATTAGAAAACCATTTTAACCAACTTCGAAGAGGTTTAATGATTGGCTGTTAGATTTCCTTCGCCAAGCGGAGACAGTTAAGGAATTAAGGACCCAGCGTAAGGAATCTAGAACTACACTGCACTGAACCAGTCATATACATGCGCTGAGCTGAGTATATCCGTGCAACTTATTAGAGAAAATTCCCAGAAAGTTTGCACAATTTTTTATACAAAAAAAATTGGTTGCCTGTAAAGTCGGTATACGGGCGAAAGTTTTACGTGACAACGACTTTGAGTGGTAAAATAATTTTACGGAAGGGACGCGTGCCTTTCACTTTTTATGTCTGTCTCTCTCGCTCTTAGGCGGGCTAACCATGCCCGAGTGGAAGGGACGCGTGCCTCTCACTCGCTATCGTTGTGAGCGCATAACGTGAGCGGAGCGTAACGCAGTTTCTTGAAGTGTCACCCGGCAAACCAATTTATAAGACGTTGTCACGTCAAAAATGTACGGGTACTATCGTACCTGGGATTATCCCCTCCTTGTTCGTCTCGGGTATGGTGGGGTTGGACACGCTTGAGCTGCGGCGTAAGTACGCTATCGTCGTCCATTATTACCAACTGCTCAATAATAGGATAGATAATACGAGTACATTAGCGCATTACGTCGGGGAGTGGGAATCGCGCGCGTGCGCGGCGGCGCGGCGCTGCCGGCGGCCGCCGCCGCTGCTGGCGCCGGCGACGCCGCTCGGTTCGCCCCCACGAATCACGCACTCACCTTGCTCAAGGACCTCTTGGCGCACCGGCCAGACGTTGATTTGTTTTATTCAAATCTAAGCACACTTCTTTCAAACTGTATGTCGTATTTTGGCACAAAATCATAATTGTAAACGTGATTATTGTTATTTCTTTATTACCCGACTGCGCCACGCAAAGGAGTGGTAATGTGTTTATCAGTCTATACATGTATGTATTGTATATGTATGTATTTATGATTCTTTGAAGCACTACACAGACCAAACGCCTGGGCCGATTTTTATGATTCACACGTCAATCGATTTCTCTAAGTCTCGCGAGTGACACTAAAGACATGACATTAGTGTAAATTCAATACGGCGGCTAACAGATGCCATATTGTCCAAATTAAAAAAATGAAAGTCAACAAACTATGTCAAGAGGGGTATCGTTGAATAGGTATTTAAAAATAAAATTTAGGTTTCTTTCAACGTTTTTTGATTTGACTGACCGTTTAAGATGTGTATCGATCTAAAGTTGCGTAACAACCATTCTCACATTTATAGGTTTATAGGTAGCAGAAAACTTCATATAATTGTAGTGGTAGGACTCTTGGCAGAGTCCGCCTGGGGTAGTACTTACCACACCTTTGCCAACATTGCTGTGTTCCGGTTTGAAGGGCAATGTTTCTAGATAAATTACAGGACTTAGAGATAAAACATCTTAGATCTCTGGGTGACGAGCGCAGTGCAGTGCTAGGTAATGATTTAGACCCTTCATGTTCCAATAGCTGCGGGTCACTGTGGTGTTATGTGGCAGGCATGCTTACCATCAGGCACATGTTTAGCTTGTCTTGTCAGTCTTTATTTAAAAAAAACTCGCTGTACGTGTGAATGTGGATGGACATATGTATATACAAAAGTATCTAGTAGGTATATTGGACAACCTGTTTTCGTACGTGGAAGAAATGCATTAACACATACCTTACCGCCCCGGGGACACGGCCGGGTTATGTTGCACTCTATACCATGTATGGATATGGTGCCTCTATCTACTAAAACCTCCATGGGGTTTCAAACGATTTAGTACTCAACTTCGGTCGAAAATCTATGATTATATAGGTACTTACACAAAACTATAAAAAAATTACATGCAGTAGAAAAACCTACATATCATATTATCAGTAGAAACGTAGCCATTTGGTCAAAACCCAAAAGATGCATATTTTGTTGATTATAGTAACAGTTATAACTGTGTTCATAACTAAAAAGTATAAAATAAACATAATTTAAAAACTCAAAAAACCCGACTGCATATATGTTGGAGGGTTAAAACCTTATTGCTAATCCTGGCCGACTCCAATTTATTGAAATGACTGACATTGTGTTCGGTGTTTTGTGAATAAAAAAATGTTTTTATGTCATGTCTTGTGCTTAATAAATTCTGCTTATATTTTACACCAAATACGTGTTTAAATATGATTTATAATAATAAATAGTGAACCAAACTACATACTATAAAACTGAAAAGAATAAAACAAGCACTTAGATTTCTGGTGGTCTATGAATTATAGACCACCAGAAATCTAAGTTCTAAGTATAGAAATATTATAAATTCTATAATATGTTATTGAATTAATACTATTGCAGAAAATAAAATATATTCTAGTAAAGGAACATAACAACTGAACAGTCGGGATCCATTATTATTCTACAGCCAATCTAATTGTTCAAGAATCAGTATTGATTCACTTATCCTACTAATTATTATTATAATAGACGTAAATGTTTGGATGGTTTGTATTGCTCAATCACGTCGCAACGTATGAATGGGTCGGGCTAAAATATGGAATACGGTGATGACGTAATTGTAGATTTCACAAAAGTGAAACACGATCCTGTCAATACCAAATTGTGTAAATGCATTAAAAAAAACTTGTTTTGCACAAAAAAAGGGTAAAATAAACTATTTTCGTACTAAAACTTAAACCGACTTCAAAACCACAAATAGACACTCAAAAGCGAAAAAAATAAATAATATCTTTTTTTTTTTAACTTTTATAGGTTTACACTTGACCGCCATCTCGCCTGATGTTAAGCGACGATGCGGTCTACGATGGAGCGTGTTTACCTAGAAGATACCGATTCACTCTCGATTTGAAGACACAAAGATTATAACCATCGGGGAAAACCCACTCAGGCAACGTATTCCACAGCCTAGACGTTCTTATCACAAAAATAGAGTCAAATCTCTTCGTTCGTGTCTTTGGAACATCAACCATGAAACGATGTCGCTTTTTCGAGCTACGAGCATTCCGATAGAAAAAAGGGCAAGGTCATGCAAATCAGTCGCACACTCTCCAAAGTGTATCCGATAAAAAACCGATAAGCTGGCAATTTTTCGGCGATGATCAAGACTTTGTAGTCTTTTTCGCAGAAGAGAGTCATTTTTACAGGCACTACTTACTCATCTATTTGAAGTCGGTGCCCGCCAAGTCTAACAGGTAGTGGATAGATAGTACTTACCTGTGCCTATTACCGTGTGCCTACATTGTATCAATCTACTGCCTTTTTTGGCCTGACTGGAACCGACTTCAAATAGATGAGTGAGTAGCGCTTATAATAATGATATTAATTTGTTTTTCGGTGTGAGTACCTATTTGTGGTTTTGAAGTTGGTTTAATTTTTGTACGAAAATATGTAGTTCATAGAGATATACAATGTTATATATAACAAACAAAGTCAATGGAAACCAGTGTTGTAACGAATGTAAGTATGTACATATCTAATCCGATTCTAGTTTCTTATTGTTATCTTGTCACCACCTCGATCGGTTTTAAAATAACTTCATAATTGATAGCCTAGCAAAATAGATATAAAATTGATCTGATAACATTCCCCCCGAACCTAAGTATTGATAAAGTAATACATATTAACTAGATATGAAGGATATTTTTGTATAAAAGTCATAGTGAGCTCGGAAGTTCACTTCCATGTGTTGTATCGCACAGGTGTTCAGATCAGTACTTATAATCAAATTTGAAACAATTCCTGTCATTAAAAAACTTATGTGTATTCTTTACAATCAATATTATAAATAAACACATATATTTTCTTTTGTAACAACTATATTTACAATTATTAACAAATATATTAGATTTTTTTCTACAATTGATCAACTTTTTTGTCATGTTAATTGTAGTGCTGTTTAGTTTACTGGGTATAGCCAATGCTCAAAGTATTCAAGTGACGACAGTGGAAGGTGTAATTGAAGGCTATGAAGCAACCGAAGGAAATTATTATACCATGGAATACCGTACGCAATGTCAAGAGTAAACCGTGATATGTTTAAGGTAAGAATAACTAGTGAAATTTATTAATTAAGTCATTATTAAATAGTAGTAATTTCAACACTGTTGTCTTAATTTTAACGGTTTTTGAATGGTAAATTGCATCATACGTTACGTATATGTTACGTCACACTAGGAAGGGGAGGGTCTCATGTAATGTGAGTAACTTTGACAATGAAGGGGTAATAAAATTACGAAATTAATGTGACGATCTTTATGGATGACCCCTTGAATTTCCACAATACTAATTGATGAAATATTTTTCTGCCAACGGCAACGGTACGCGTCGGTCACGCGACGCCGGCGCCGCGCCGCTCAGAACGTGTACGCAGCGAGCCGCAGAAGGCCGCTGAGTTCAACGATTACTAGATAACATTTTGATTTCCTGCTTTTTAAAGATTCACTTTTCACTCCGCTGCAGTAATCTGTAAATTAAAACTTCACAAAGGCGTATATTATATTATATACATCACATTATTGTTTAATTATTATTATTATTCGTCTAACCTTCTTGGTTTATCTCCCTTGGAGGTATAACTTGCACGGGCCGGAGCCAAGTGCTTTTTCTACTTTATGTTTAAAATGAAGCTTCTAGCGATAAAAAAATTGGTTGCCTGTAAAGTCGGTATACGGGCGAAAGTTTTACGTGTCAACGACTTTGAGTGGTAAAATAATTTTACGGAAGGGACGCGTGCCTTTCACTGTTTATGTCTGTCTCTCTCGCTCTTAGGCGGGCTAACCATGCCCGAGTGGAAGGGACGCGTGCTTCTCACTCGCTCTCGTTGTGAGCGCATAACGTGAGCGGAGCGTAACGCAGTTTCTTGAAGTGTCACCCGGCAAACCAATTTATAAGACGTTGTCACGTCAAAATTTCCTAACGATTCTACACGTGTTAAGTACGACAGCTTTTTGGAGTAATTTGTAGATGTAATCTGGGATATTAAGTGTATCCAAGCTAGTATGTAAAGTGTTGGGTATTACTAATTATTGGGTATGGGTCCTGTAGTTGAAAGTATTATTGGGATTGTTCTGTTTGATTGATTGATCGTGTACTGTTTATTTGCCACTGTGTCTTAATTTCAATAGATAGGTCTGTGTCTTTCGCAATTTTTTCGGTATACGTAGTTTGTAGGTTGTGTGTGTTGCAAACAGCAATATCAATCAAATAAGCAATTTTGTTTTTCTTGTCTAATAGTGTGATATCAGGTCTATTATAATGTACTGTTTTGTCGGTAATAATATTATATTATTAAGAGCCTGAAATGTCCCAATGCTGGGCAAAGGCCTCCCTACCCTCTTTCCACTTGTCTCTGTCCTGAGCTAGTGTAACCCAATCCTCGAAATGTTTGTCGAGGTCATCCCGCCATCGCTTAGCTGGTCTACCGCAACGTCGTTTGCGATTTGGCTTCCATTGTGTGGTGATTTTGGCCCAAAGATCATCCGGGATGCGGCAGCCATGTCCAGCCCAATTCCGTTTCAAACTGGCAGCTTTTTGGGTCACATCGGCTATTTGAGTTTTGGAACGCAATATGGTGTTTCTTATGCGATCAGTTAGCTTTACGTTTAGAATACTGCGTTCCATAGCCCTCTGACAAATCGCAAGATCGGACATCTGACTTTTAGTCAAAGACCAAGTTTGCGCTCCGTAGGTCAGGATGGGGAGTATGCACATGTCCATGAGCTTACGCTTGAGGAAAAGTGGAGTGTTTCCTTTCATAAGATCTTTCATGGCCAATACGTCTTCCAGGCGTTTTCAATGCGACGAGCAACTTCCGCTTCTTGTCTTGCCTGGAACGTAACTAACTGGCCCAAATATATGTAGCTCTCGACATATTCAATCTTTACATTCCCGATCAAAATCTTGTGCGCCGTGCTGTTGGTCATTATTTTGGTCTTTGACATATTCATCATCAGTCCGACTTCGCGACTTGCCATACTTAGGTCTTGTAGCATAATACCCAATTGTGCTGCTGAAGAAGAGAAGATGATAATATCGTCTGCAAATCGCAGATATGTAAGTCTTCTCGCTCCGACGAGAATTCCTTTCTCTTCCCAGTTTGAAGCCAGTTTGCGAAAAATCTCTTCTATGGTGGCTGTGAAAAGTTTAGGCGATAACGGGTCACCTTGTTTGACACCTTTCTCTATCTGAAAATTGGGACCTGTGGTGTTCAACTTATTTGCGGCTGTGCTATTGCGGTATATGTTATGTAAAAGATGTAAGTACATGAGTTTTCCTGACATCTTGTCTTCTTAGTGCCTGGAATATTGAAGAGTGCGTGATACTATCAAATGCTTTTGAGTAATCAACAAAAGCAAGGTATAGAGGTAGGTGAAATTCATTATGTTTTTCTATTATTTGGTTGCCAGCATGCAAATGGTCGGTCGTAGAAAGGCCTATGCGGAAACCAGCCTGTTCTGGAGGTTGATGTCTATCTAGTGTCCCTGATATTCTATTTTCTATAATTTTGATGAAAGTTTTATATAGATGTGAATTTAGGCTAATAGGACGGTAATTTTCGATGTTAGATTTATCTCCTTTTTTATGGATAAGAATTATTTCAGAATGACACAAATGATTCGGGACTTTTCTGACTGGATTTTTTTGCAAACTTTTTACATGACAACACTTAAGTGTTCCTACCAACGGATATTTACCCTACGAATTGGGATATTTTAAACAGAAAATACCTAGGGACATTTTTTTCCAAAAATGCATTTTTAAAACAAACTGATTTAAACATTATAAGAAATGTTGTAACAATTCGTACGTGTTCTAAAATTGTATTCATCAAAAATAAGTACGACGTGTGTACGTTTTGGCGATTATTTCAAGAGGAACATTAAGCCTTTAGTTGCCCTAATGAATATATTCATTAATTACGCTATTTAATAGAGAAAAGCTTGTGCAATTTCATTTTTAAGAAATTAATTTTCGGCTATTACCCGAAAGATTTGGTAGAATCAGAATCAGTGTATGGTATCCCCTATCTCTGACGCAACAAAATGGCGTGTTTTTGAGGTTTCGTAGTACCTGGCATGTGTTTATTTTTGACGAGATTTTCAGTTTAGGGATGCCATGCTGATATATTTTAAATTTGCCGCGCTTTGTCAGTATCAACTTTCGTTAGCCAGACTCTAGTATTATATTAAAGAGGTTTGTGATGTCTGGCAATAATGTTTGTTCTCCTACTTTAAGTGCTTCGGTGGTGATATTGTCATGACCTGGGGATTTGTTGTATTTCATCAAAAGAAGAGCCAAGAAGAGAGAAGAAAGAAGGTTGTTTTATGCTTACTAATAACATCTCGAGGTTTTAGATTTTATCCGAATAGTTCTGGTTCCCATAACTTTCTTCACCATAAGATACAACACATAAAACAACAGGTTTATTGTGTGACTTAACTAACTATTTTACTAGAAAATCGATTAAAAAGAAACATAACATGAATAAATGTGCAGAAAATCCCATAAAGTATGGAACTCTGAACATTTGTTCAGAGTCGAAAATTTAGGAATCTTTTTTTCTATATACTCATTTCTTTATTATCACTACTTGATTTCAGCCATCAACACCAGCCACCGCTTTTCCAGGAGTATTCCATGCCTACGACAATGGCATCGAGTGCGCCCGCCCCACTCCTGACGGAATGGTCGGCATCGTGAACTGCCTCGTTCTCAACGTGTTCACGCGCAACGTCACAGCCTCCAAGCCTGTCATCGTCTGGCTCAACGGAGAAGAATCCAACCCTACAGTTTCTTCGCAATACTCCTATGATAGACTCATCAATGAAGACTTAATTCTCGTCACTTTAAATTACAGGCTCTCTGTATTTGGATTTTTATGCCTATTGACCGAACAACATCCCGGTAACGCCGGGTTGAAAGACATCATTCTGGGTTTGCAATGGGTTCAAAGAAATATTGCTGTTTTTGGTGGAGACCCAAATAATGTGGTGCTAATGGGCCATGGCTCAGCAGCAGCTATGGTGGATTTGATCACTCTGACACGACAGGCAGAAAATCTAGTACACAAAGCTATTGCTTTTAGTGGATCATCTATGGCGCCATGGGCAATATCACGTGACCCTATAGGCGCTGCGTTAACACTACACCAGGTCAAAGGAGGTGGTCTGCAATCTATAGATGATATTGCACTATATATGGCTGACAATACATTAAATGAAATAAATGATGCACTAAATCAATTCAAATACACCAATAATACCCCCATGTTCGCTCCGTGCTTAGAAAACCCAAGTTTAGAAGGAGCCATCCTAACCGACTCTCCGATTAATTTGCTTAGATCTTCAGCTTCCCACAAAGATATTCCTTACATAGCAGGATTTGTGACAAACGAAGGAACACAACGAGCCTCGGAAGCTGTTGGAGACGGATGGTTGGAACAAATGTGACTTTACTGAATTTTTGCCAGTCGATTTAGATTTTGGTGAAAATCGAGAAGCGAGAGCTGAGAGTATTAGAAACCATTACTTTGGCAGCGGTGCTATAGGCATTAACTCAGCTGAAAGTTATTTACGTTACCATGGTGATACTATGGTAGTAGTACCGTTGATTCGAGGGGGTTAGAGAAAGAGCACAGTCTTCTAACAGTGACGTGTGGTTACTAGAGTTCGGATTCGTCGGGTCGAATACTTCTGATTGGAATCATGCGTTTCCTTTGAATGGAGTAAGACATGGAAGCATTCTGAACTATATATTTGATTTCGAATTGATACACTTTTCTGATCGAAACGTTGTTGAAACTATTGTAGAGAAAATTTCTAACTTTGCTCATCTTGGGTAAGTTACTTGGAGTTATTGTAATGTATTGCCAGCGAGGTATTTTAACTTGTATTTATCAATATCTATAGTCTACATGGTGTTAATTTACTGTAGAAATTCGTCGCATCTCTTTCTATTTTTTAAAATTGTGATTACTATATCGAAATTTCCATGAAAATCGACTAATTCGATTGAACATACCAGGTACATTCCGAAATTTCACTAGCAGTTCATAGGGTAACCTATAACTATTGGGTTTCTAATCATTTAACTTACCCAATGATCCTCTGACCTTGCAGGCATTATTATCCTAAATTAGTCATTTCAGAATTTGTATTTTAAACTTTATCTCTTTTCTATTCATTATTTTTTATAAATATTTAAGGACAAACTACCTACACGATGAAACATCAAAAAAGCTTGAAAATACAGTCCGTGGCACGACGGCGTTTTAGGGTTCCGTAGCCAAATGGCAAAATACGGAACCCTTATAGATTCGTCATGTCTGTCAGTCTGTTCGTCCGTATGTCACAGCCACTTTTCTCCGAAACTATAAGAACTATACTATTGAAACTTGGTAAGTAGATGTAATCTGTGAACCGCATTAAGATTTTGGTACAAAAAATAGGAAAAAAAAACAATTTTTTTTAGGAGTTTTTGATCAATACCATACGTGTGGGGTATCTGTGGATAGGTCATCAAAAATGATATACGACAATTGGTTTGAATGATATCTAGTAAGTAGTTTTATTTTAATACGTTATAAATTGACGATTGTTAAAACACTGATTATAGTAACAACGAAGTACAAGAACTTTTGTATTATGTTACTTGCTCCTACGGAAGCCTTCATGGGCGAGCCCGACTCGCACTTGACCACTTTTATTTGTTTTTATAAATTTATTCATATCCAAGTACGAGTATAAACATGTACTGTAAATACTTAACACATGCCAAGTAAGAATTTAATGATAACAATAAAAATGTCAATTAACAATATTCCGAGAGCTGGCAGCAAAATTTTGGATAGGTATTTGAGGCAAGTTTGTCTCATAGGCCTCTTATTATATACCCCAACACGGAGGTGCTGACCCGGGGGTCTACCGCCTGACTAGAACTGTCTTAGGTTTGACATTGCTCTCTCTTTTCTTTCTGCTTGAAATGAAAAAGACCGCAATAGCAAAGCGATAGCCGATTTAGTTAGGCGGTAGAAGGACTGGTTGGTGAGTAGAGGGGCAAAATGAATACGTGCGCAAAAATGGCTTGCCTCAAATACTTAGCCAAAATTTGCTGCCAGTTCGCGAAATAAATTTAAAGCAATATAAAATGTGTCAGGCATGTTGCTTACCATCAGGCACATGTCCTGATCGTCTCGTCAAACTTTATTAAAAAAAAAATGCTAGCTTACACATTGTTCTCAAAGTTTTTGTCCAAATGTACCTTCATTTAAATTTGTTACAGGTTCCCAGAGTATGCTGGTTTAAGATTTTGGAAGCCAATCGAACAGCATATACCCTATTACATGGCGTATACGGGTAGTATTCAAAATCAATTTTTCACGCAAACCTTGTTAACCAACCCACAACAAGCCACGATGAGATTCTGGGATCCGTTGTATGATACGTACTACGTGTCTCCTTCTTCTGCAGCTGGGCTGTCGGGACTACTGTCTGTAGTTCTTTTCAGTCTGATTCTTTTGATAATAGCTTAAGTTAAACCAAAACCTATATTTGATCTAAAGTTGATGACACGTATATAGCGTTGTTAATTTGAGATTGTGTGTAATTTCTTCCTATAGACAAGCAAAAACGTTCAATAAACTATGGACAAATTGTTTTAAATATGACGTCACGCATATTTGTAATTTTTATTGTTCAGTTTGTTATAAAGTTACAGTTTTATGATTAAATTGCACTAGAACTTTAACATTGTTTTTATTATTCCCTCTTCCCAATACGGAAATGACCGCATCATTGTAATACTTTGGAATCGATCTCGTAAACCACAAAAAAAGCCTTGTACCTTCTTCGCTTGCCCAAAGTTTGGAAGGCAGTGGAATCCATTTAAGGCCAACAGATATACGTCTCTTAAGAAAAAATGTGCAACGCAAAGTAATCTTTACATACTGTGTACAGCATGATTTTACCTACGAAGTTCCCGTTGTGATTATCCCGTGACAAAAAGTATCCTATAAGTTATTACGGACCATAATCTGTGTTTCAAACTTCTACCCCATCCGTTCAGCTGTTCCAATATCCAAACTTTCGTATGTATAACATTAGGAAGAAGGTAAGCCATCTTACTGTCCGACGGCCCAATTCCCCCCTATTTTCCTATTCTTCTCCTAATTCAAGAAAAAAAAAAAAAAAAAAGACAATTGATATGACAAAGATCACGGACCCTGTCTGTGGAGTCTGTGGAGTGGCTAACTTAAATAAAAAAAAACTGTCCGACGACATATTGGTATTTGAACCGTCTCCTAAGGTGTTAAGTGCAATGATTGACTGAATGATTGATTAAAAAAATTCTAGTTATAAGAGCTATCAGCTATGAGACAAGACAGTTCATGATCTAATCTCTGCGCCTGTTTTAAGTGTGACAACTTCCTTTGGTATAGCCATGACCAATAAATATATCACGTGCTTACCGGTATACGTACATGCATGTAACCTGACTGTCACTGTGGCGTTGAGTTACGGCTGGACTAGAAAGTTACGGCTGGTCTAGAAAGTTACGGCTGGTCTAGAAAGTTACGGCTGGTCTAGAAAGTTACGGCTGGTCTAGAAAGTTACGGCTTGTCTAGAAAGTTATGTGGCTGGTCTAGAAGAATATTGCGGCTGGTCTAGAAGTTACGGTTGGTCTAGAAAATGTTGGCTGGTCTAGTGAGTTACACCTGGTTTAGTAAGGAGAACGGCGACTATCGATCCGGATACCGCGGGTTCAAAGCCACGCGCACCACTGTCTTTCCGAAATCATGTGCGTAATGCCGCTAACTTTTTTGTAATAAAGATTGACGAGACGAGCAGGGCATGTGGCCTGATGGTAAGATGCCTGCCACATAACAACACAATGACACGCAGCTATTGGAACATGAAGATTCCAAATCATCATCTAGCACTGCACTGCGCATTAACTTAAAACGGTGAAGGAAAACATCGAGAGGAAACTCAATGTACCTAGAGGTCACGTGTCATCCGCTGTACTAGGCAGCAGCACAACAGCATGGTCAATTATGGCCTTGACTGTCCTATATACCCTTGCAAAAGGCTCCGAGTCCCAGCAGTGGAAACATTAATTGGGCTGCTTTTTTTAAATAAGATGAGACGAGACGAGCAAGTCATGTATAATAATATGATAGAATATAATCTTTATTGACAAAACACACACAAGATACATTTATACATTATAATATAATTTGATGTTTCACCAATATCGGGATGTAAGAACTGTGTACTATTTTTAAGTTGACACCCAGTTACCTATGCTAGGTGTAACCTGTGATACAGGTAACTGTTTATTTAACATAGCACAGTTCAATCAGTCATAATATCTGTACAGTCAGTCATAATATGTACCTGATGGTAAGCAACATGCCTGCCACATAACAGCACAGTGACACGCAGTTATTGAATCATTACCTAGCACTGCACTGCGCTCATCACCCAGAGATCTAAGATATTATATCTCTAAGCCCTGTAATTTCTCTGAAAACATTGCCCTTCAAACCTTCCGGTTTGAAGGGCAAACAGTAATGTTTTTACATTACTGTTTGGCGGTAGAATAACTGGCAAAGGCGCGGCACTTCCCCAGGCGGACTCTGCTTGGAGTCCTACCACTACAATCATTCATCATGAATCATTCTTCCCATCAACTTCATCATTTGTAGTTGCTAGCTTAGGGGGCGCCATAAGGGATCAGGGTAAGACGCGAGCGCAAATAATCACGGTTTTCACATTGTTTAATGTATGTGGATTGTTGCACAATGTTTATTGTTTAAAACAACTGTATCGTTAATACCGAGCAGCGAGTCCAGGGCGCCAATCTTGCCTAAAACAACAAATCCAAGCGAATTCAGGGAACAAGTTTACTTGCAATTTTTTTACAATACAGAGAGACGGGAAGAGCATGACGGGCTCCTGCCTTCTATCGCCTAATTAAATCCACTTTCGCTTTGCTATTGGGGTCTCTATCATTCCAAGCGGAAAGAAAAGAGAGAGATATATCAAAGCTTAGACATTTTTCGCTCGGCGGTAAACCCCCTGATATTAGAGCAACACGCCTGTCCATTACAGCTCAGAGCCACCACGTAACTAATTGAACTTCGAAAAAAACTGTTTTTTTTTTAAATTATTTATTTGCATCATAAATCAGAGTCATATCGAACGTAACTAGGTTTTAGTTTACCAATCGTTATCTTCTTATCACCTTGACTTTTACAATAGCTTGAGGATCTATAGCCATTTGCCAAATCGTTGATAGCCGGAGAGTATTTACGATAACAGTTGGCCAAAACGAGTTATCGTAAATATCGATAAAACAATAGATAACTCACTACATATTAAGTTTTTTTTGTATAAAAAGTCATTGCGGGCTTGGAACTTCTTCTTGGAACTCTTAGGTGTTTCGCACAAGCATTCAGAGCAATAAAGTCAATTTTGAATAATTTCTACTCGTAGTATTAAGTAAGAGTTGTACGTTTTCTTTACATACAATATTTTTAGGAAATATATTTTCTGTTGAGTTTCGAAATAAAATTGATCAACTTTTGTTAAAATGTTAGTTGTAGTGCTGTTTAGTTTACTGGCTATAGCCAATGTTCATAGTATACAAGTGACTACAGTAGAAGGTGTAATTGAAGGATATGAAGCGACCGAAGGAGATTATTATACCTTCCATGGAATACCGTACGCAATGTCAAGAGTGAACCTAGATATGTTCAAGGTAAGGGTTTTAACCAACTTTTTAATTATTATTATTTGTATTCAAACAAAATTTCATGTCTGAGATTAAACGGCCGCGTCACAAAGGGTCTACCGCTTAGCTAAAAAACTGTCTTGCGAGTAGCTTTGTTTCTTTTTTTTCGCTTGAAAACATAGAGACAGCCATAGCAAAGCCAAAGCGTATTTATTAGCTAGGCGGTATTAGGGCAGGTTTATGATGGAACGTGTTTACCTAGAAGAAACCGATTTACTCTCGATTTGAAGACACCAATCAACAACAATAAACCAAATTGTAACTATCGACAAAAACCCATTAAAGCAACGCATTTCACAACTTAAACGTTTTAATAACCAATATGGAGTCAAACTTCTTCGTTCGAGTCTTGGAACGGCATGATGCCTTAGTGGTAAGAACCTCTTTATCACAATTGTCGCAGTTTCAAAGGTGCAAAATAAATAAACAATTCGGTGGACAATTCACACACAACACCATCTGACCCCAAACTGAGCAAAGCTTGTACTATGGCAGCCAGACAGCTGATATAATACTTATACAGTTTTAAATACAAACTTACTATACATAGAAACACCTAGACACAGTACAAACATTTGAATTCATCACACAAATATTTGCACTGGGTGGGAATCGAACCCACGACTCTCGGCTTCGAAGACAGAGTTACTACCCACTAAGCCACGAGGCTAATCTCCACTATCCGCGCATCTAGGTGTTTTCTAAGGTTAGTGGGTAATAAGGGCGGCAGCTTTGGCGCAGGGGGCCGAGGGGGGGTCACATAGTTATGGTAAAGTCACAAGACAGTGCGAAAAATGCGTCGAGCGTTTTAATTAGAGGTCCACCAAGGCTGATCTCAGCCTACTAGCGAGAGACACGGTGAGGAAACGACTTGTTCCCAGACAGATATCGTTCAATTACATGACTGACAATTACATGCCTACGTTACACAAGGCCAACGTAGAGGATTATAGCCCGGACTCTCTCCTTCTGAGAGAAGGCTCGAAGTGTTGACAGTGACAAAAAAATATTGGAACCTATGTGCATTTTATAGATCTTGAGATATTCTATACTTTATTTTATTTAGGTCATTTTCTATCCGATAGACGTATCCTGATTTCATTAGCCATTTTATTTTTAGTAGATTACCTAAATGTGCGTTTATAGTAATTGTGATAACAGTCTCTTATCTAGATATTGTGTGAATTTCAGATAAACAATTAATCTTTTTTTTTTAGAAATATGTTTTAAAACATTTCGAACTCACGCGATTTTTTTAAGAATTATATATCTTCTATTATAAATTACTATAAGTAAATATAAAATGTTATATTTAATATATAAAATATTATATTTAATATAAAATATTATATTTAGTGTAAAATATTATATTTAATATATGATATTAATCTTGCTCCAAGAAAGCCTTTTGCTTACCGATTGCGTATGTTGTCTGCAAAATGTTCACCTATTATTAACAGAGCCTGACAGAGCTTTTATTAATAAAACTAAATTACTATACTACATACCTAACTACTACTGACACTAAACACATCTTAATTTATCACTGAGTGAATGTTTTTCGAAAATGATTTGGACTGGAATAACTGGACTGATTTTGATGAGAATATATTTAGGTAAAACTGTGCGAGTTACTCATACAGTCACGATAATAAGTTGCATTGAAAACTTTAATTAGTAAAAAAACAAAACATAGAAAATCAGAAACAAATGATCTGTTAAATTATTGTAAAATAAAAACAAAAAATTTTTTTAGATGTACCTATAATTTGTTCAAAATGGAATCGCTGACATGACAAGAAGAAGAAATAGTAATGAAATTAATAAAATAAAAGTTATGACAGTTTCCAACAAAAAGGGCAGGCCTACAAACTATTCAAAGTATATTTATAACAACTAGTGGCACTCCGCGGTTTTACCCACCGAGTTTATGTTTCCTTAATTCTACGATACAAAATAACCTACGTATTGCTATTCTATATTATTGTATTGCTCGTAATAAGTGTTCGCATAACTGAAATAATACTAGAAAATGATGTCGCAACATTTTTAGCAAGCGCTTTGAATTTGTTGTCAACTTTTATCGACACGTGTATTTAATAAAATATGATATGTGTTTTCCTATTGTCCCATATCATTTCGGTATAGATAGCCGTATCTTGAAATAGTAGATTTTATTTTCGGTAAATTATCTTTTCATTCGTAGTAAAAAGTGACGGGAAGGACAGGACATGTGCCTGATAGTACAGCATCACGCAGTAATAGGCTATAATCCTAAAAAAACTGAAGCTAAATTCCTAAAAAAATTTGTACACCTATCTTTCTTTTGTTTCACAAACAAAAATGACGCATATACAGTGCTTAGTAGTTGCGGGTGACGTCACTTGTGGGTACGATTTTAAACCCAAGAGTGACGACTCCCTGAAGTTTGGAACGGCGACTCTGGAAGTTTGATCATGTAGCTACCTCATAGTAAGCAATGCTTCCCCATATCAGCTGATTTTGAGTCGACAACATATTTTATGTCCACAAAATTCGGATTATGGAGAATTTCGTTAAATTCTGATGGCACTGACAAACAAACCATTGTCGCCATCTTTGGTGTGAAGCACGTTTAGTTCCATCAATCAACACATTGCTTGCGTCCGTCGCGTCATTTTAATAGTAGGTACTTATATTTAGTATCAACAGTGCACACCCGTGCAAAGCCGGGGCGGGTCGCAAGTATAATATAAACTTTGGAATACATTGCCTGAGTGGGTATTTCCTGATGCATATAATCTGAGTGTATTCAGGTCAAGAGTGGATAGATTCTAGGTAAGGGCGTTCATTCATCGTCGCCGCATTGTCATTTAACATTGGGACGAGATGGCGGTCAAATGCAAACTCACTATCGGTAAAAAACGCGTCATTTCTTGAGACTCGCAGATTAGATTCACTCAAATTTTCATTCTAAACTATAGTTAAACTGTATACATGAGCTTTTAATAGACACAGACATTTACACACACCTTTACAGACATTTGACACGGGCAAATTTAACTCTCGCCCCAACGTTGCGTTGTTTAAAAATATCACGCTTATTCACAACAATAGTATTATTTATCCCTCAATAAATAATAATAGTTCTATCCCTCAATAGATACGATGGTGAATGGTTAATGGTCGTTTATAGCGATATTTCAAGTCAGTGTTGAAAGTTTTGCCATTCTTTTATTGTAAATTTTATTTTACAAAACTATTTCCTTTTACTATACTTACTATATAGTAATTTATATTTTTATTAATTTCAGCCTTCAACGCCAGCCACCGCTTTTCCAGGGGTATTTCATGCCTACGACAGTGGCATCGAGTGCGCCCGCCCCACTCCTGACGGAATGGTCGGCATCGTGAACTGCCTCGTTCTCAACGTGTTCACCAGCAACGTCACAGCCTCCAAGCCTGTCATCGTCTGGCTCAACGGAGAAGAATCCAACCCTACAGTTTCTTCGCAATACTCCTACAATAGGTTCATAAATGAAGACTTAGTTGTCGTCACCTTAAATTACAGACTCTCTGTGTTTGGGTTTTTATGCTTATTGACCGAACAACATCCCGGTAACGCAGGTTTGAAAGATATTATTCTGGGTTTACAATGGGTTCAAAGAAATATTGCTGTCTTTGGCGGAGACCCAAACAGTGTGGTGTTAATGGGCCATGGCTCGGCAGCAGCTATGGTGGACTTGATAACCCTGACACCACAGGCAGAAAATCTTGTACACAAAGCTATTGCTTTTAGTGGATCATCCATGGCGCCATGGGCAATATCACGTGACCCTATAGGCGCAGCGGTAACACTAAACCAAGTCACAGGAGGTGGTCTGCAATCTATAGATGATGTAGCTGCATTCTTATCCTCCAGGACACTGAATGAAATAAATGATGCACTAAATCAATTCAAATACACCAATAATACCCCCATGTTCGCTCCGTGCTTAGAAGACCCAAGTTTAGAAGGAGCCATCCTAACCGACTCTCCGATTAATTTGCTAAGATCTTCTACTTCCCACAAAGATATTCCTTACATTGCTGGATTTGTAACAAACGAAGGAACACAACGAGCCTCAGAAGCAGTTGATGATGGATGGTTAGAACAAATGCAGAGTAATTTTACCGAATTTCTGCCTGTTGATTTAAATTTTGGTGAAAACCTGGAAGCGAGAGCTGCGAGTATTAGAAACCATTACTTTGGCAACGGTGTTATAGGCATTAACTCAGCTGAAAGTTATTTACGTTACCATGGTGATACTATGGTAGTAGTGCCGTTGATTCGCGGGGTTAGAGAAAGGGCGCAGTCTTCTAACAGTGACGTGTGGTTACTAGAGTTCGGATTCATCGGGTCGAACACTTCTGATTGGAATCATGCGTTTCCTTTGAATGGAGTAAGACATGGAAGCATTCTCAACTATATATTTGATTTTGGCTTGATACATTTGTTTGATGGATATGTTGCTGAGTCTATTGTAGAGAAAATCTCCAACTTTGCTCATCTTGGGTAAGTTACTATTATATTAGTTAGTAAGAAACTGTCATCTATTGGGTTAAATAGTTCTAATATATTAATATGCCCAAGAATTATTTGATAATTTTTAATTTATAAATGTACATTATGACACTTAACTAGTCATCATAGTTTACGTATTACATTTTCATAATAAAACTTAAATGATAATACGGAGGGTCCAAGCTACCAGCATTCTGGGAACTCTTCTGCGGTGTGTCTACCTCGACGACCTTTTGGTTTTTTGTAATTTTTTATAAAATATTCGTAAATTACTGTAAATATTTAACATATGCGTGACCATTGAGCATTATATCCGATAAAAGTAATGACTAAATTCTTATCTACTAATTGCTAGCTTGTACCTAAAAGTTTTTATCTTAATATTTATATACTTTTGTTACAGATTCCCGGAGTATGCTGGTAATAGATTTTGGAGGCCATTCGAACAGCAAACACCTAATTACATGGCGTATACGGGTAACATCCAAATCCAAGTGTTCACACAGACCGTGTTAGTTAACCCACAACAAGGCACGATGACATTCTGGGATCCGCTGTATAACACGTACTACGAGTCTCCTTCATCTGCCGCAGGACTGACGGGGCTACTGTCCGTAGTGCTTTTTAGTCTAATGCTTTTGATAATGGCTTAAATCTTAAATAATGGTTTGAATCTTTAACTCGAACAAGCAGAAATATATTTCTGATTCTGACTGATGTATATAGAGAATTATTTAAGTAGGATAACGCAGATTTGAGTTGACATATTTACGCAATATTCAATTTCAGATCTTTCTTATCCACAAGGTGGACGAATAGGATTACCAGTCGTAACCCTGTTTAGTCGACTTCACTTTGCCAGTATTTTATTCACAGATCTCTTCTTTTTCAGCGGTTGGACTTACTGGATTATTATTAGCTGTAATCCTTTTTAGTTCCAATTAGTTCTCTATTATATAGGTTATTATTTAGATCTACATAGTTATATTTTCAACACACAAAATTTGATTTTACTACTTTTTGAAGAGTTCATGAATCATTTCAATATTGCAATATTTACAGAAATAGATAAAAGAAAAATACATTTCTTATTTGTTTCTACGTTTCTTTGTATTTTTATCTATTTTGAAACCCAAATTAAATGTATCGTAAGTATGTAATTGCAACTAGGTATATAAGTTAGTATTTTATAAATATCCAATGAGGAATGTCCTAATTACATCAAATTTATAATCAAGCAATATTTGGTGAATGATATCCATATACGATCGGGTGTTTGAAGTATTTTTATAACTACATTCCAGCTTTGTCTAAAGCTGAAATGTAAAATGTAAGTTAATGTCTGTCTTAGGATATTTAGTTATTTAAAAAATAGAAGTAGAATTTCCTACTTTTGATATTTTATAGAGAATTACTTAGTATTTTCGATATAAATTAAGTATTAGTAGCGTAACCGTGGGAGATCAACATTCGCCTATATGATAGCCAGCAGAGGCAATTTTTTTTTTATCAAATATTACTATTGATTGATTAACAACCAATTTAAAATAAATAGAACAATTCGATTGGAACGCAACTTTAACTTTGCGAGTGTGAATATAAAAAGGTGCGTTCCAGCAAAATAAGTCGTTCTCAGAATTATTAAAAAAAAGTTCTTAGTCGCCGAAAAGTACGCGTTGTAATTCATTTTGTTAAATAAATGTGATAACCATATATTACGTCAATGTCAATAATTTAACATACTTATTGACATTTATTGCTAGCATTCAGCCAATCGATTTCGATATCTCTCATTAATCTCATCAATCGACACTGCCATTATTATCCATAATTCTTTTTTTATATCTCACAACTAAAAAATTATTTCCTAGCACCGTATTATTAAAACCACTGCTTACCATAAGACGAGCTGGTCCTGAAACCCGATCCTATGTGCGATAAAAAACGATAGGTAACCTATTTCTTGCTTTGTAAATTATAGAATGTGTTTCATTTCTTACTGTAGATCAACAAAAAATTTCAATAAACTTTAGGCCAAATATGTTTTGTATAAAATGAAATAAAATGTCGTTTATATTTGTAACTTTGTATGTGTTTATATGAGACAATTGTGAGTTTAAATTATAATAGATCAAAGTTCTGCTTAGGACTGCAACATAATTTAACAACCTACCCACGATTTCTTAAATTTAGACTCGACTATTATTGTTTTGCAAGTTCAACACATATGACGCTGTTACAAAAATACTACGACACGCATAGACACACAAACGTACGCACATCATCTCATCTATACTTACTCACACACATGCATATATATACACCCTCGCAGACACAACACACTTACATAAATATATGTACAAACACACTCACTCACAGACAGAATACAGTCCCACACATCAACAAACATCACACATCTCCACTCTCGACACACACACACACACACCCTTCCCCATCATCACATATACACCCTCAAACACACATGGAAATAAGCACAACTTAAGAGAACTAGCTCCCACAAACACAGGAAACCCTAGTGTGGGAGGTAGGGTTACAATTTGATACTAATAATATGCATGTTAATTTATTTAAGTTAATAAGTTATCATATAAGGCCACAATGTTAGAACGAAAATAAACGTATTTACTATTATTATTATAATAGATACAAAAATTTGAGTTTTAAACATTTGAGTTTTATTACTTCCTCTTTCCAATTCGGAAAAGACGTTATGTTGCACTAAACATAGAACTGTAGTAGTCTATCTGTTAAGCATAATAAGCTTCCTTAACATTCTATATATATGTGGGGACCCAGGGTTTTCCCGCTCTAGGAGAGAATTAACAACATGATCCACCTCGCTGGTTGAGTGTAGGTTGGTGCACAACACAGGTCTTCCATTTTATTAATATGTTAGAACCATGGACGTATAAAAAAGCTAAAATCGCTAAAACAACAACTGTGTTCATCGAGTCGGCCACATAATATGCACGTGTGGGCTGTCACATACAGGCTGATGCATACATCAATGGGTCATTACACGCGCTACTTGTGTATATGTGTGCGTGTCCGCCTATCAGTGACGACCTGACAACACACACGTGCAAATGTGGCCGACTCTAGTGACAAGGTTTTGTTTTAGCGAAACTACGTCCGACTTTTGTATACGTCCATGGTTAGAACAGACCGTCGCTGCGCCTGACAAGTTCAATTACGTGCATTTTTTATTATTTTTTTCTCTCTTTTGGATAAAACGGAGATCAACCGTTTTATTCTCTATGTGTTGATAAATTCCTGTTTGTGATATTCCAACTAGAAACAGTTACAGAAAATTCTTTAAGTGTTTTGACTGTTGACAAAAAATCGTACGTGCAAAAAAATCCCGAATTCATTCCATTCCCAAAACGTTGAAAATATCACATGGGATTTGTCAAGCGCAGCGACGATACCGGTTTCTTCACGATATTACCTTCACCGTTAAAACCAGTGGTGATGATAAACTCATACATCTGCTCTTGGACAAATACTAAGATGCAGGCGGGGTTAGATCCTACTTCCGCAAGATAGTGAAATCAGGCGATCTGGCCCCAAAGCCACGATGCATTTACTCCAAAGAGTTTACATATACTACGTATAGAGTTGGCATAAACGCTTTACACCGAAAGCACGAGTAGCATCTTTTTTTTGCCTTGTCGCTCTTGTGGAAGTGTCATACTTTTGTCTCGGGACATCACTCTGTTGCCATATGAAAGTATGTCATTTGCTTACGATTAGCACAAAAGAACCGTGCGGAAAGTCTAACTCTATACGTAGTATATATGTAAACTTTGATTTACCCTGTTCGTATACATGTTCAGAACAATACTTTCAGCACTGCATAGAGTCGTAAACAACAAGATTAAAATTTCTAATCGAAAATGTTGAACAATTTCCCGGTCATTTTGGATCTAAAATTTATCATAGCATTCCGCTATTGAATGAATCTCTTTCATTTGATGCGAGGGACTAGGAGGGAAGAATGGCACTGACACAGGAGCAAAACGGGCAGCCATGTCGCGCGCACACTCTCCTTGAAAAAGGCACGAGTCGGATTAACCGATAACGGACCATATCACACGCGAGTTACCCGTTTACTTAAGTAAATAAGTATTCTTCTAGCTAAGCTCTTTTGTTGTTCTAATAAACTGAGTCCATGTTGAGGAATTTGCAAAAAAATATGCAATCCGCCATTTTGTAGCGGCGGCCATTTTAGACCGATTTAGATCAAAGTCATGACTTCCGACCTTAAACTATTTACTTCCGACTAATATTCACCTTTCAAACAAAATAAGTTCATCCGTACAGGAGCTACGATGTCACACACAGACACACATTCACGACCAACTTATATTTTTTTCGTTCGGTCTTAAAAATAAGAGCCTAGCACAATGTGCATAGCATGTATTCTTAGCATCTATCGAAACACAGACCAGTAAGGCGTAAAAAATAATAATAATCTATGCTATTGACTTTATATGTATCTTACTGTCTCTTCCTGGGATGTTCCTGGATATATATTATAGCCCACATGGTAGGACTTAGCCTTCCTAGTTACTTACCTACCTACGTAGCAGCGTGGCGTCGGAGCGGCGGCGGAGCAGCGTTACAAACGTGAGCTTTTTGAACGGGTAAAATATTGTAAACGCGCGTCACTTTAATTCGTTATAACAGTATATAAATATATGTATTAGGCAACATTCGGGCATTTAGAGCGGTTTAGTATTAAAATTCAAAGTCAAAAGTTTTCAGTTCTACGGGCAGTCTCTATGACTGACTGCCTTTTTTATTGGAAAGTGTATTAATACTTTCTACTTACTTACTTATACTTAATGATTGTTTGATGTTCAATTGATGTTTAATAAGTTAAAATAATTGGACCTTAAACCTCATCCAATAAAAAATTTGATTGAAGTCGTTGATACAGGTAGGTAGGACTTGGGAAATAACTCATACAATGTGAACTATGGACATGTAAAGTTATTGTTTATAGTGGTCTAACGAGTCACGTCACGACCGAAACTGCAGGTCTACTACGAAGTCCGATAAACGATATATGACCGATTGTGTTTCGTGATATAAAACGTCCATAACTTCGGCCGATATATCGTTTATCGGACTTCGTAGTCCTGCTGAGCACGCGATCCGGCGCGCGGTAAAGTCTATGACTGAGTTATAATGCGACCGCGCGTATGTCTGCCCCGGTAACGCTCCTCATTGACCCGAAACTACGTTCGAATCCTCGCGTGCGTTCGTCGCAACCCCTCATGGCAAACAGATAGACTGCAAAAACGCTGTCACATTTCAGCTAAAAAATCACGACTACCCTTTTCGTTTACAAATTGGTTAAAAGATATTGTTACGTCATTATATTCCGAACAATGGTAAAGTATAAAAAAAAGTTAAGTGCAAACCAGACCCATTATAGAACATATAGAAACAGACCCAACATATAGAAACATTAGTGGACACTAATGTTTCTATATCTATAGAAACAAAAAATCATGTTTGTTTGAGAGCCACAATTTTGATGTTCAATAAAATATTTTACATAAATACACGGGTAACTCACGTATAATGTAGTCAGTCCAGTCCGACTCAAGTTTCGATCGCGTCCGGCGATCTTTTTTCAAGGAGAGTGCGCGCGCGGGTTCGCAGCTCGTTTAGCACTGAACCCGCGCACCCGTGCGAACCCGCGCGCGCACTCTCCTTGAAAAGATCGCCGGACGCGATCGAAACTTGAGTCGGACTGGACTGACTACATTATACGTGAGTTACCCGTGTATTTATGTAAAATGTGTAATAACCACGTTAGTTTTCATACTAATAAAATATTTGTTTATAATTTTTGTTTTTTGTAATTTTTCTAATTAAATATTTGTTTTCGCACACTTTTTACTACTGATTTGTTGTTATAGCGGCGACAGAAATACATCATCTGTGAAATTATCGAATCTCTAATTCTCACGTTTCATGATACAGCGTGGTGACGGACGGACAGACAGACCTCTGAACGGATAGCGGAGTCATAACAATAGCATTTCGTTTTACCCCTTCGGCACGGAACCCTAAAAAGAACACAAGGAGAGAATAAAGACCATAAATCTACGGTCAAAAGTGTGTTGGCGAATGACCCCATGTCTTCGTTACTATATTGGCCGTTAAACCAAGTCATAACAAACTTGTACGTCTGAACTTGGCAACTACTGAGAGGTGAACACAACATTTGCCAGTGAAATCGGATCATCGCACCATTAGGCACCACAGATTATTAGTTGTTGAAACTCAGCGGGAAATAATGATAGCAGTTGATTTTATTCAAATCGATGCAGCTATTAGCCAGAACCACAACTCAAGTCAGACGCTAAACACTAGTTATAACGACGCGACGGTCTGAGAAGTGAACCAAAAAATAAAATAATTAAAAGAAAAATAATCTAATATATAAAATTCTCGTGTCACAGTTTTCGTTGCCATACTCCTCCGAAACGGCTTGACCGATTTTGATGATTTTTTGTGCTTATCCGGTATCTATGAGAATCGGCCAACATCTATTTTTCATCCCCCTAAATGTTAAGGGTAGTCCACCCCTAAATTTTATTTTTTAGACAAAATTTTTAATTTCTGTTTTTTTATTATACAACATACAAAAATACATACAATCCTCAATTTTCACCCTTCTACGATCAACCCTTTTTTATTAGGAAATTATTAATATGGCAAAACAACGTTTGCCGGGTCAGCTAGTAGATTTATAGACATCTAAATTTCAGTTGACGTTAATCAAGATTTAAAAAAAACGGTTCAAAAAATTAATGCTGCCGTTTCAATAATGATATTTCTTGTGTTACTGTGTATATTTGCCATAGGAAATGCCCAGAGCATCTTTGTGGAGACAGCGGAAGGCGTTATCGAAGAATACGAAGCTTTTGATGGAGACTATTACACTTTCCATGGGATACCATCTGCGGAACCTAAAGTGGGTCCAGATAATATGTTCAAAGTAAGTTGTGTGTTGTGTATTATCTTTTGTATCAAGTTCTTAAAAAATATTTAAGTAAGTACAGTTGTTTGAATTAATTTCAGAACCGATTATTATTGAACTTGGCACCCATTTAGATACAATATCTTTTGTTGTTGAGGTCAACAACCAAGTCATAAATCATCATATTTATTGCAATTGGCTGCCATTTGACATCTATGTTATTCATGGAATATTCTCATATGATAATATGCACATTGTTAATATTTTGTGATTGCTTGTAATGACAACGATGTCCGTAAATTTGGAATGAAATACAAATCGTATCAATATGCTTCATAACTTACTAATATTATAAATGCGAATGTTATAATGTTCACGTCGGAACGCCTGTACGTCGCATCGGGGAAAACCCACGCAGGAAACGCATTCCACAACCTAGACGTTCTTATCACAAACGTGGTGTCAAATCTCTTCGTTCGCGTTTTTGGAGATTTGAACTCACGCTTCCTAATTTCTAGACGAAGCTCGCCCCGGGGAGCCCTGGATGAGGTTTGAACCTGTGAATGATATTCAAGTGCAGATATAAAAAAAAAACATGCTACAAGTACAAGCCATTGATTTCTACAACAATACAATACACTACTGGGAAAGGTCCCAGTGAAACAAATATGGGTTATTCTTGTTATTATTAGGACAACACCCAATTCACCTTATTCATATTTTTAGGGTCCCCACGGCTTTTAATGGTACTGTCACTGATTGGTGACCGTTTACCAACAAGACTTTAGAGTGCCTATTCTATGCGGGAAAAATTCGAAATGATTCGGATATGCAACATGTCTACACGGGCATTCACAACAACCCTCACGAAGCCGAAGTGCAGTTCTGGGATCAGCTATACAACATGTATTATACACCTCCGTCTTCAGGGATCCAGTTGACAGAATTAAGGTTCATAATGTACAGGACTTAATCACGATTTAATACATTGTTTAAATACCTCGACGTTTCGGCAGCGTTACAACCGCCGTGGTCACGAGAAGACTTGTCTTCTTAACAACATTATTTGTTCATTTGTGTTCAAATTCTGTTCAAATTGAACATTATGTGTTCAAATCGCGAAAGCTTAAAAACAATAGAATTAAGGATTATGCTTATTGCGAGTGTCGCTGTTTTTAACCCCCGACAAAAAAAAGGGGTGTTATAAGTTTGACGTCGATGTCTGTCTGTCTGTCTGTCTGTCGGTCTGTCTGTCTGTCTGTCTGTCTGTCTGTCTGTGTGTGTGTGTGTCTGTCTGTGGCACCGTAGAGCTCAAACGGATGGGCCGATTTCGATGCGGTTTTTTTTATTTGAAAGTTAATATCCGTGCGGGTGTTCTTAGCTATGTTTGGTTAATATCGATTCAAAATGGCCGCCTCCACAAAATGGCGGACAAAATATTTCTTCACAACCTACCTCAATATGGGTATCAAATGAAAGGGCTTGACTAGTAGAGTACTAAACGCTATAACAAATTTCAAATCCAAGATGGCCGCCACCACAAAATGGCGAATTATATAATATTTTTCACTACTACCTCAATATGGGTATCAAATGAAAGGGTTTGATTAGTAGAATACTTTGCACTATGACAAATTTCAAATCCAAGATGGCCGCTACCACAAAATGGCGAATTACATTTCCTTTTTCACAATTCCCTTAATATGGGTATCAAATGAAAGGGCTTGACTAGTAGAATGTTGTACAGATAACAAATCTAAGGTAGTCGGGGGTTAATCAAAATTTTTAATTTTGTTCTTGTAGTAATTGTTTAAATTAAGAAAACAATAAATAGTAACCATTTTACGTTGACATTTTATTCATGTGAAATATAATAATATATATTGAATAATCGAGTTGTTTTTTTTTAAATTAATTTTACAATAATTTCAAACGCCATAATGTTGAAAATGTAATTAAATCCCATTGCACATGGTGTGTGTGTGTGTGTTGAACCCAACACCAATAAAAATGGTGGCCTAACTAATTCCACAGTCAATCGTAAATATTTGTGTAATGATTCAATTACGCCAACGTCTTGTTTTACAACGGATGTTCTTTTGAAGTGTCCTCGTTAGTTGTTGTAACTCAACGCAAAATACTGATAGCAGTTGTTATCTTTTATCGCAAATCGTTGCAGCTATTACCCAGAACCACAACGCGACGCTAAACATTAATAATTACGACGTGCTGGGAGTCAGCCAAAATAATTATTAAAAAACAGTGATAGCTAAATGTTGATATTAGCCAAGATTTTTAAACAAAAAAATATTTTACTTTAATTATTTTTAATTTATAATAGCCGCTCTGTTTCAAGTATGATCTATCTTGTGTTGTTGTGTATATTTGGAATAAACAATGGCCAAAGCATTCAAGTGGAAACAGTGGAAGGGGTTGTCGAAGGATACGAAGCTATTGATGGAGACTATTACAGTTTCCATGGGATACCATATGCTGAACCTAGAGTGGGTCCAGATATGTTCAAAGTAAGTTTTGTGAAACTAGGTCTTTATATTAGCACATATTCTTTTTATTTAGAGATTGCACGTAATCAAAGAGTTTAAAATTTTAGATCCAAAATGACCGGGAAATTGTTCAACATTTTCGATTAGAAATTTTAATCTTTTTGCTTAATATGCAGTGCTGAAAGTATTGTTATGAACATGTATGATTGTATGCGAACAGGGTAAATCAAAGTTTACATATACTACGTATAGAGTTAGATTTTCCGCACGGTACCTTTGTGTGAATCGTAAGCAGATGACATGGCAACAGAGTGATGTGACGCGACAAAAGTATGACACTTCCACAAGAGCGACAAGGCAAGAAAGATGTTACCCGTGCTTTCGGTGTAAAGCTTTTGTGCCAACTCTATACTTAGTATATGTAAGCTCTTTGCATGTAATGAATACAAAGTCAATACTTTTGTGATAATATACAAATCTTACTCCTACTAATATTATAAATGTCAAAGTTTAGATGTTTGTTGCTCAATCACGCCGTAATGTCTGAACATATCGGGTTGAACAATAGGGAATACCACATAGGCTACTTTATCACGGCTAAATAATAACAACAGAAACAACGAGTGTTAATATAACGTACAGACCTACAAAACAAAATAATGCAAGAAATAAAATTAAATGATCTATTGTTTATAGGCCAAGCACCGGGGAGTTTTTTTGCAACGTACGGGACCTTGTATTTTTTAGTTTTGGAATATATTCAAGGGTATCTCCCGAATGTATATCCAAGTTGGCGCGGCGGGAGGGGGTTCACTTCAGCCGCCATCTTGGAAAACACGTTTTATTGAATATCTCGCGAACCGCGCATCGTACGATAAAAATTGTGGAGATCATTATTTTAGATATTAATATTTGTCATCTTTTTTGTTTGAAACTTTTTTTGTATAACGCACAGGTTTTTAATTATCGCGCTCCAACCATTTAACAATATGGTTTTTACTAAATATGGGCTTTACTTAATGTTTAGTCTATAAATTAAAAATAATGGTAAGTAACTGAATTGTAGAGCATGAAATTATCTATAATTTTTATTAGAAACTTTTCCCCGTAGCATTTATAATTTGGGAGCTATAACGCTGTACCTAAATGAGATTATAATACTGTATATTCAATTATGCACTTATAACACTTTTACAACACTTTTTTTGACACTTTAAAAATTCGACACTTGACACTTTAAAAATCGGTCTGGAATACATCAAAATACAATACAAAATCATGTTTATGTAAATATATTAATATAAATGCGATGGAATACACAAACATATTTTTTACGAGTGTGATAAAGATCAATAATAACAGTAATTCCCCTGTGAATAGGAGATAAGAAGCATTGCCCGTTGTTAATAGATTTATTTGTTATGACGAATATACATTGTCATCGCAATATAATATTCTTGGAATTCTAGTACGTAATAATAATTTTACATTGGTTTCAATATAGCATTCGAGATCTGCTAAGTACATATATCATGAAACGTTACTTTTAGTGTAGGGGCTATTATCATAACCTAAGCTATATTATTATAACTAAACGACAAATAAAAAAAATATATTATAAAAAATATAAAAAAACTCAAACACAACACCACCTGACCCCAAACTAAGCAAAGATTGTGTTATGGCGGCCAGATTTTTTTTTTTTTTTCTAACGGACCTATAGTAGCTGGCGGTGGGTGCCTCTACTACCTACCGGACTTTGGGGTTAGCGCGGAAGCGAAGGACCCCCTAAACCTAACTTAAAGCCTAACATACTTACGCTGCTTAGCATACGTAACCCTGATACCTGAAAAAAATTCGAACTAAGCCCTAGCCTGGAGTCGAACTATCTAGCTAATATAATACTTATATAAAGTTTGAATCTATCGTCTCCATGCGCGGTCCGAGGGGGGAGGTCACAGGGGACATGACCCCTTCCCCCAAAATCGTATATGTTAAACAAAAAATCTAAGAAAATTTAAAATATCTAATAGTAGTACATAGACTATTTTTTAACGCGGGAAAACAAATAGAACGGGAACTACGCTGGTAAAATCGTGGAGCGCTAAAGTATTTTTTGCTCGATTTATTGTATTTCTACTTGTGACCCCCCCCCCCCAAAACCTGAGGCTACATACTGGTGACCCCCTCCAAAATTTGAGGCTGTGACCGCGCCTGATCGTCTCTTTACTCGTATTATACATAGAAACACCCAGACACAGTACAAATACTTGAATTCTTAATTAATTTGAATACACTGGCTTACTATTTAAAAACAAAAGATTTAAATCTTATTATTTACATAGTTGCCAATTGGAGACAAATTATAAATAATCTTTTACCAAATACACAATCTCACTGACCGACTGCGTCTCTAATTATCTGATTGTGATCTGATTTCAGCCATCGGCACCGCTGTCATCTTTGTCTGGTCTCCTCCACGCCAACAAGTCTGGGATCCAGTGCGCTCACCCCGGCCCAGACGGCATGGTCGGCGTCATAGACTGTTTGGTTGTTAATGTATTCACCAGCAATGTCACCGCTTCCAGACCTGTGCTCGTCTGGCTTAATGGAGAAGAATCCGATCCCACTGTATCCTCAAAATACTCTTTCAAAAACCTAGTCGCTGAAGATCTGGTTGTTGTCACTCTAAATTATAGACTTTCTGTGTTTGGGTTTTTGTGTTTAAGAACTAAAGAACATCCTGGTAATGCTGGGTTGAGAGACGTAATTCTAGGTCTAGAATGGATTCAGAGGAATATAGCTGGCTTCGGTGGAAACCCGGATAATGTTATTTTGATAGGTCATGGAATGGCCGCTGCTGTTGTGGATATAATAACAGTTTTGATAAGTCCCTATTCGTATCCACCTAGAGACAACAAACTTTTCCACAAAGTTATTGCTCTTAGCGGGTCCGCTATGGCACCATGGGCAGTAACATATGATCCTGTTGGAGCAGCATTAGCTCTGAACCGTGTTATTGGAGGAGCTTTCTATTTTAGAGACGAAATACCAGTTCACTTTGCCTCTCGAACACTCGATGATATATACAGAGCATTAACATTGGATCAATTTCAATATATGAATAACACGAATTTATTTGCGCCATGCTTAGAAAATACAAATGCAGCAGACTTTCTCCTAGCGTCAGCACCATTCCATTATATTAGAATGGGCCTGTTCCATAGAGATGTTCCTTATATGGCAGGATACATGACGAAAGAAGGAACACAAAGAGCCAAAGAAGTTATAACAGGCAGATGGTTAGAACAGATGGATGCAGATTTCACCAGATTTCTACCAGTTGATTTAGTATTTGAGAATAACAGAGAAAAACGAAGACAAGCTCAGAACATTCGGAACTTTTACGTAGAATCTGCTAATAGCTCAATTGATGCTTACTTAAATTATTACGGAGATACCTTGACTGTTGTACCACTTATCAGAGGTTTACGCTTGAGAGCAATCTCTTCAACTGCTGGAGTCTATTTGCTCCAGTTTGGTCACATGGGAACGAACAATTCGGATTGGAACTATGATCCGGATCTTTTGAACGGCGCTAGACATGGGATCATACTGAACTACATATTCAATTTCGATCTTACTACTTTTGATCAAAGATATGTCGCGAATACTATTATAAAACGAATATCTAACTTTGCGTACACAGGGTAAGCTATTTATATAACCTTAATTTATTTTTTTGTATCCAACATTGTCACTCAATGTACGTATCGATACGGATGTCTGCACTTGCACATTAGTAAATTAAAGTCGGAATATCTGAGTGGAAAATATCCACTTCTTACTAAGAAGCGTGGAGTTAATTTACTAAACGGTGCCCGCCCTGAGACCCCGGATGAGATTTGAACCAATAAACGATTATCCAAGTGCAGATACACATAAATCAACAGCATCAACATTAATTGTTGTACGTATGTCATTGGTTTCTATTGTTCCGTACCACTAATATAATAACTAACTAATATAATATTAGTGGATCAGTATTTCATTATGACATTGCAATACTTATTGTATTCGTCAGCAATTAATGTCTATGTCGTGATTGAGAATCGATGCTAATGTTTGTGTTTTTTATGAGAGAGATAAACACAGGGTCTTGTTTAGCCAAACTGCAAGTTACAGGAATAAGGTTTATGGATAATATAACACCGGACAACTCAACAACGCGACTAGTTGTTGAATACTTAGTGAATCGATCGAATAAATAGTGTGAATCGTGATATCATCATCAACACATCGAACTCTTAAAAACGGCAGAAGCGGTAAACGCGCTTCTACTATGGCGATGCAAAATCAGGTGACGTCTCCTGATTTAGTCTCAGTCGCAACAAGGAGTTGTGTACGTTCGCTGACAATTGTGTACGTTCGCTGACAATTCAATTTTCAAATTTTTCAAACAAATTTTCGCCACGTTATGTTGTCTTTAGATTATAGCATACCTCATCTTCGTTTCTTTAATTATATCGATGCATCAACAGCCATATTTATTACACTGCTGGCGAAGTCCCCAGTAAAATAAATATTTGATTATTCTTCTTAATCTTGGGGCAACACCGAGTCAAAGACATTTTTTATTAGTATTAGTATTTAGTTATTTATCTTTTTTCAGGGTCCCCAAGGTTTTTAACGATACCCTAGTAAATTGGAGACCGTTTACCAATGAGACTTTAGAGTACCTACTCTATGAGGGCAAGAGTGGAAATGGTTTGGATGTGCAACATATTACCACAAGCATGCGAAATAACCCTCACGAGGCGGAAATGCAGTTCTGGGATCAACTTTACAACATGTACTATACTCCTCCGTCTTCAGGGATCACGCTGACAGGATTGACGTCTTTGCTTCTTGCGAGTGTAGCTGTTTTAATAATTGTCTAAATTGTGAAAAAAATATTAATTGTAAACATATTACATAGGTAGAAAAAAAAGATTTACTACGATAACATGGCCCGCCCCTCCAAATCACTGTTTTAATGTGTGAAGTCACATCCTTACGAAAGAGTTTGTATGTAGTTGTAATTATTCGTCTGCAGTAGCAGTACGCACACATGCGTGGTGGTGCGTTGTATATACTTTCACAAATACTTTCAAACGTTTTGAATTCTGGAGGGGGCGGGTCATGTTATCGTAGTAAATCTCTAATGTAATGATGTATATTGTATTGTATTATATTTTATTGGAATTATTACTTTGACATGACATACAATTTAGATTATTAATTTTGGATAGGTACCTAACTATTACTATTTGACATTATATTTAAATGAGATTGTTTTTTATATCATCACTATTATTTTGACTGGAATCTTATAGTAACCATACTATTTAACTGATTGGTGTAATTAATATATTTCATAAGTATGACATGTACAGAAAGTATGAATAAATGATTATGAGTATTGTATGTTATATTTCACAGTCAACTACCTAAATCAACCGTTCAGTTTACAGGCTAGCCTGTTTACCAAACAGCGCTCCCTGAAAAATATTCAGACTTATTGTTTGTTATTTACATGTAATAATCTGGCTGACTAATGCTTAGGCCATTCAAAGTATATGGTGATACATCTGACATCAGAAATTCGTCATAATTATGTAAATATGATAGGGTTAGTTTAAAACAAAAAACATTACGGAAATTATGTTTTTTGCATCGATATAAATCATTGGATGTGCCCTAAGCATCTTGAAATTGGTCACAACCTAACACATGAAATGGATTTATTTGTGTTTCTTGAATTATTACACTTTCTGAACACTTTCTGAAGGAACAGGTGACATTTTTTACATTGTTTTTATTTTTTTTTCATCTCATTTACATCTCAATAGAACGGAAAGAGTGAGCTCACTCTTCCTAATGATGACATAATTCCGTATAGTAACATAAATTCGGTATAGTAAAAGAACAAAATTAAAAATTTTGATTGACCCTCGCATATCTCGGATTTGTAATCTGTACAACATTCTACTAGTCAAACCCCTTTCATTCGACGCCCATATTGTGAAAAAAGATATGTAATTCGCCATTTTGTAATAGCGGCCATCTTTGATTTGAAATTTGCCATAGTGCGTAGTATGCTACTAGTCAAGCCTTTTCATTTGATACACATATTGAGGTAGTACTGAAAAAAATTATAAACTTCCTTCAAATAAAAAAACTGTATCGAAATCGGCCCATTCGTTTGAGCCCTATTGTGCCACAGACAGACACACACACAGACAGACAGACATCGACGTCAAACTTATAACACCCTTTTTTTGGTCGGGGGTTAAAAATAGTTTCGAACGCTGTTTTGTTCATCTTTACATGTTTGATTTTAAAATTAGTAATTTGATCCAATGACCTTCAGATAAACGTAATTCTTAATACTATTACTGCATAATTATATGCAAAGTTTGAATATTAGAATATTTATTGCTCAATCACGTCGGAACGGCTCAACGGATCGTGTTGAAATTTTGAACAGTCAGATTATTTGTATTTACTATTATCGGATGGAATAACACATAGGCTACTTTTATTACAGGAAAATAAACAGAAGGGGAATTAAGCAGCATAACAGAATTTAGTTAAACCACAGAGCACTGCTAATAAAAATTAAATGTCAAACTTTTAAAACCCCTCTTCTTACGTCGTAGGTTAACTCGGAAAAACTCTGACAAGAAATGCATAACAACCATAAATTACGCGACGATAAAATTCCGTGACGTCATAGAATTCCCGGAACGGAATTTTAGACAAAAATAAGGAATCTTGGGCTAAAGTATAGAATAAAATGGATTTTACGATATTTTTAAAACTAAAATACAGATATTCTAAGAATCTAAGACATCCCAAACAAAATAAACAGTAAAAACGATAAGCAAAACTTAGGAATTCGAATTATATACAGAAGTTACTCAAGAAAAATTGAATTTATAAGGTCACGGACGGAAGCAATTATCCAAATGAAGGTAGGTACTAAAAATTCTAATAACGGTGTCACATGAGTCACTATGACAAGTGTACGAAGTGACCTTAAGAAGGTGACTCGAAGTATGTTACGGTATTAGCCCAAGCCCATCACATTAATATTAAAACATCAAAGATACATTGATTGAACTTAGTATCTATTGTGTGAAAGTGTATCTATATTTTTAATAATACAGTATGAATATTGTATGTAATTACGTCTAGTCTAGTTGGGAGAACCGCAACTGCCGACCCAGAGTTCGAATCTCACGCGCACTACTGCCTTTTCTAACTCATGTGCGTAATGCCACTAGCTTAAAAACATTAAAGAAAATATGTGGGAGAACCGACATGTGTCTAGAATTTTTCGAGGTTACGCATCAGCCACCAAACAACACTGAGCCAACGAGGTGGATTACGGCCTTGACTATCTTTGAACGAGAGAAGGCTCGAGATCCAGCAATGGGAACATTTACAAAAGCTGTTTATTTTAAACAGGCTTGCCCATAACGGCATAGCGTAAGCATAAACAGCCCGTTTAGCAGTGTAAGGATAAACAAGCCCACTTTGCTTCAATTCCATTCAATTCGCTCTTGCTGTTAGAGATTAGCAGATTAGACACTTGAGTGAAGTCTTTAAGTCTTGCCTGACCGGCGAGGTTGACGGGGCTACTGTTGATAGGTACCCGGCGCCCGGTTTTTTTTTTGCAATTGTCTAGCCTAGGGAGGAGCCTAGGGCTCGGCTGACTTCAGCGGCAATGGTCGGTCGTCCGAATCCCTTAGTTTATCTCTCGGTCCCATCTGTCGTCGACGCAGGGATTACTACTAATCATAGATGTAGTATAAACTCTTTGCTATTAATATTTTTTTTTAATCGCAACTCTTTTTTATTATTATTTATTTATTGTTATATTCTTAGGGAAGCCCTTTTTAACTGCTATGGCAAGGGTCAGATCAAATTTTACGAACACAGATTTACCTCGCGTTTACGTAAACATTGATTGATACATGCAATATTCTTTTGATGTAAGTATTCTATTATTTTTTATTGATTCATGAACAGCAATTATAATTCTAAAAATAAGAAAATAAGCTTAGGATAGAAGATTTTAATATATTTTTATGAAGCCTGTTTTTTCGATCTACAATTGACCGCTATCTCGCCTGAATTCAAACGAAGACGCCGTCTAATAATAAAAAAAGAAAACTATGATTATGTTTTATTTATGATTATATTTTATTCCACCAATTTAATTATGGTGGACCGAGTTCCCGATATTTTCAGGCAGTTTTATGTATCAAGTTTACGGGTAAATAGAACCCGTATAACCACAGCTAATAAATACTGTAATTAATAATACCTATTAAGGGTTTTGAACAAACGACAAAATTTAAAATCGAAACAATTATAGTGGCCGGCAAACAAGTTGACCCAAAAGTGACGTGGAAAGGAAGTGAGTGAATAGTGAATATGCGCGAACTTTCACTCATATTCACTTCCACCAAAAATACCTTAAAAACGTTTCTGCGCAGCTAACTTCATTGGGTCGACTTGTTTGCCGACAACTATACCTGCTAGTGATGATGATGATATAGAAAAACGCAATCCATTATCCACACTCGATACAAGTGACCCGATTGATAAGCTCACATTTATCGGTCTGATAAAAAATTAAGGCAAGGCGTTTGGACTATTAACACTCCGGCACTAGCGGTCGGCCAAGACGCACGTGTCGCGAAAATAAACGTCTGTGGGTGTAACCATGTTTGTGTTATTGTTGCTGTGTGCGTTAGGAGTGACGCATGCGCAGAACATTCAAGTGAACACCACAGAGGGATGGGTTGAAGGGCAAAGAGCTAGTGATGGGAACTACAACGTTTTCTATGGAATACCTTACGCCGGCCCGACTGATGGACAGAACAGATTCAAGGTTAGTTTTTGTTGTCTATTTCTTGCTACTTATGTCATACCTGCAGAGTCATATTTAAGAATGTTTTAATATTACTTCTAATTCTGTTTGTAATGAGTTTTTGAGGCCAGTTTTCTGGAACAACACAAACAACGTACCTACCTATCATCTAAAAGTCGAGTGCGGTAGACAGGTAGACACTGCGTTGACAAGTCGATCAGTATTCATACCGACATTGCGTTATATTTATACTATTACTTGTCCGTGACTTTGTCTTTCTTTGAGTTTATAAATGAATTCTCTTCTGTAGTTATAACTATGATATACTGATATTATTAAAACGAAAATTTGTGAGCATCAGGTCTACTACGAAGTCCGATAAACGATATATCGGCCGAAGTTATGGACGTTTTATACCACGAAACACAATCGGTCGATTGATCTGATGGGGCGTTTCGTTTTTTTTCGTTTTTTCGGCATCCCAACCGACACTGATTTGACAGTTTTTGTGTCATCAACCGACCGATTGTGTTTCGTGGTATAAAACGTCCATAACTTCAGCCGATATATCGTTTATCGGACTTCGTAGTAGACCTGCTGGTTTGGATGTTTGTTCCTCTTATACATAAAATTACTGATAGGATCTGTATGAAATTTGGTACATAAGACTGGTAATAGTCTGGGAGTAATACATAGGCTAACCGTATGTTTTTTTATATAAATAAAGAGTGGCAAGACGAGCAGAACATGAGTCTGATGGTAAGCAAAATGCCTGCCATATAGGTAACAGCACAGTGAAACGCCACTATTCAGAGAACATAAATCATTACCTAGCAATAGAGCATAAATCATTACCTAGCACTGCACTGCGCTCGTCACCCAGAGATCTAAGATGTTACATCCCTAAGCCCTGTAACTTCACTCTTTCTTTCTTCTTTTTTCTTTTATATAGAGAGTGGCGAAACGAGCAGGACATGTGCCTGATAGTAAGCAACATGCCTGCCACATAACAGCACAGTGACACCCATCTATTGGAACAGGGAAGAGTCCAAATCATCTCTGGAAACATTGCCCTTCAAACCGGAAAACAGTAATATGAAATAAAAGAATAACAGAATCAGGAACTACGCGGGTGAAACCGCGGGGCAGTGCTAGTGTATACCAGGCAATAATCGAGAGTCCAAAATTTTAGCCTGGAGTTTTTTCAATTCTTCTTTCGGCTTGTTGGTTAGATGTTAGAAAACATCTAAACTTACATGGTTAGTTAAATTGAGCAGTTGAATTAGAGACTTTTTTAATTTTCTTTGGAAAACTACGATCAGAGTATTTTATTTTACAGACCTATAATCGTAATATAACATTCACATAGTACATATCCCCACTTCTAGCTCCGTTTAGATTGGTTATGCAACGAATTAGAACCTTAACACAGTGGCCATAGCGTCCAATGCCGCATAAACGGCTACGTAAACAGAAACATATTGAAAAGTAAAGTTTGGTGTACAAACAACGTTGACATGAAAACACCTGCGTGGAACAAGTTAATACTTATGTGATAATAACAGGTTTATTCATTAAAATAAAACACGAATAACATTAAATGTATAGATAGTAACGTAAAAAGTCGTCGAAAAATCGTTATTTTTCCTAACGTACCCACCACTACTTGCTATTCACTCTCGATTTCAAGAAACCATGATTATAACTATCGATAAAAAACCACTCGGGCAACGCATTCCACAGCCTAGACGTTCTCATCACAAAAATAGAGTCAAACCTCGTCGTTCGCGCCTTTGGAACTTCAACCACGAACCGGTACCGCTTTTTCGAGCTAAGAGTAGTAAAAGGACAAGGTGGTATTACATCATGCAGAACAGTCACACACTCTCCGAAATGTACCCGATAAAAACCTGATAAAATCGACATAAACTCGAAAACAAAAGTAAACCCTGGATATAAACTTTCATTCAAATTTTTACTTCGGCTTATATTATTCGACAATATACTGCCATGACGTTTCTTTAAAATTAACAGAGCCTTTAGTAAGAAAACTAAAATAATATGCAATGAGAACCATACTATGCTACATACCACAGAGTTTTTTGAGTCTCTTTCGTCGAGCCAAACCATCTACAATCGAATACCGAAGTAAATCCGATTTCCACGCCAAATTGCACTGAAATCCGTCCAATAAAAAGCGTGAAATGATAACAAACATACTAACAAACTTTCTGCTATTTGATATTAACATTGTATATACAGATATCGTAAACACACACAGCGACAAACCTGCAGATAATAATGATAACGAACCGGTCTGATTACACCGCGATATGTAGAAAATACAGTGACTCTTCTGTGGATACTGGGAACTGTGTTTTATCAAAAGGAAGACAGGTTCATATTATGATTAATACTAAGTAATTCCAGCAATAAACAAACGTGACAAGTTTGATAAAAAAGTTAAGAATGATCTGAACGTTACTCATAGAACTACAGCAGGATGGATGAAGTGGAGAAAACTCACAGTCGATATGTGTGACAGAAAGATGCCTCTCAAAGTCAAAGGGCACCTCTGCAAGACTGCCATTAGACCTGCACTCTTAACATAGGTCAGAATATTAGGCAACCAACAAGAAAGTTACGGCTGGTCTAGTCAGGAGAACGGCGACTGCCGATCCGGAACCCCCGGGTTCGAATCCCACCACGCGCACCACTTTATTTTCGAAGTCATGTGCGTAATGCCACTAACTTAAAAACGGTGAAGGAAAACATCGTGAGGAATCCGACAAGTACCTAGAATCTTTCGAGGTCATGTGTCATTTACCAACCCGCACTTGGCCAGCGTGGTGGATTATGCCCTTAACTCTCTCCTTGCGAGAGAAGGCCCCGAGTCCCAACAGTGGGAACATTTAGTGGGCTGCTTATGCTAACAATAAACACCTTAATAAGCTACACACAACAGCAAAGCGAATGTTACGCTAATCAATGATCACACGACTAAATAGAATACGAAACGAATACATCGGAGGTAGTATCAAAGTGTATCCCATTGTCGATAAAGTTAAGGTGAAGTGTTTACGGTTGTACGGCTGAGTGGCACAGACGCTCACATGCTGAAGCTTACCAAAGCACTTACCATTGGAACACCACCCACCATTTTGCAGACGAAGCGTCGTTCGATGGTTCAGACATACCTCAAAGAAGCTCAAATGAAGATGGACGCAGTATAAAATCGTGCTCAATGTATAAAAAAGAATAGGAAGGCCGACCCCGAGTAAATGTTTCCAGTGAAATTACAGGGCATAGATATAAAATAACTTCTTGGGGACGACCGCAGTGCAGTGCTAGATAATGATTTGGACTGTTCATGTTCCAATAGCTACGTGTCCATCTGCTGTTATGGAGAGGCATGTTGCTTACCATCAGGCACATAACGTCACTCTATAATATAAAAAAATGGGACAAGGTCTAGGTAAGAAGAAGAATCATCATTTGTATGTATGTCGATCATCACTGGCAACTAATTCAGACTATTGCATGACATGATATCGCTCCCTCTGCAGTCGTGAATTTATCTTATCTTGTGTTAATCTTGTGTAATTGTCTGATGCTTACGGATGTCGGCAAGCCATCTTTCCATTGATTATGACGTCACTGTGAAAATCCAACTATAATAGTATTATACGAGTACACCTAGTCTTAAACTATAATTGTCTTATACTCAACATTATCTCTTTGAGTTTGTTGAATTGAATGAATCGAATTGATACAAATGTTGAAATAAATTACTATGCATAAGCAACTCTCGTTATGTTTCCAATTCTCGTGCTGGGGATTTCGAGGAATGCTCGGGGACATGGAGAGAGTCAAAGCATTTCTATCACGCTATCCAAGTACAAGATATGGGCTTGAAATACTATATACTCGTATTTCTTAAAATACACTGGTTACTACTCGATGTTTTATTTCGCTGATCAAGTTGGTGAGGAAAATTTGTAGGTACATCTGTACTTGAAAAACATTCAGAGTTGCAGGCGGGAATCGAATCTTGACTTCTCGATTGTGAGATGGAGCTTTCTAGCCACTGATCCCCCAAGACCAGCATAACGCCACATGATGTACGATACGGAGGCGGAAAGTAAACGATATACATATATTTTTTTACGTTACTCCCCAACACACACTACACAATTACACATACACTAATAGCCCAGAATGAACCCTGTTGTTTTTGTTGTATTGCTTTGTTGACATTTATTAGTAGTAATAATTATTAACTAATATACTCGGAGGCTCTAAAGTTAATAGAAAGCGCGTTTTTTGGTTCTATTAGATTATTATTATCAAACCCGGTACTTATTTGATTAGTAATGAATGTGACTTGGAATCCTCACTTCAAGTTAATGGTAGCAGTTATATAACTGCTAAATAATTTCAAATATAACGAGGAAGACGTACAAAATGCGGTTAGTAATCAAGTATTACTTAACAAACCGACCAAGCATTATAAAAATGAATTTAACCACTACTTAAATGCATTCAAGTATAACACAAGTTAGCTTTCAGTTATATTTAAATGGTGACTGTTATTATCTAATCGTGTCACGAAAGAAAATGTGTGCATCGATAAAATGACACACCTAGACTTGGAAATTATAGGTTCGAATGATATTTATAACATTCTTACTCAGAATTTTCAAATCAATAAATAAAATAAACATTGCTGTCGAGTGGTAATCATGACTAAAACTGACTTTATAAAACAATGAGCGAAAATAAACGCACAAAAACTGGGTGAAAATGCTGTGGTGTTAGGGAGGGATTTGGCTTTGGCTTTTTATGTTGAAATAGCTGCGAAGTACTGTGCCATCATGGGTATTTTTGTTGCTTACCATCAGGTCTATGTTCTGCTCGCCCCATCACTCTTAATAATTAGAAGAAAAAACTACAGGCAAACTAACATCTGATACAATCTGTAAACATAATATTCAATGATACTTCAATGATACTTTTATTCGTCTGTGAAACTAGGTTTTTACAAAAATGTGTTGTTGTGTCAGAGACCAGAGAAACGTTCGCTAGTTTCCACCACAGTTTGGTATACAGACATTTCGTGTTGTTTTGTGTTTTGATAAACATAATATGTGCACAATAAGTATTTAGAAAAGTGTTACCTTTTTACATCATCTCACAGCAAACTAGAAACATCAATCACATCGCATACATAACAATATTCCATAGGTAGTCGATATTAAAAAAAAAAATTGGCAATTTAAACACAGAATTTAATTCACGATCACAAAATCACAATGCACAAAATGTAAATAAGCCAATGTCAGATTCAGATTGTCAGATTAGATCATAGAAATTAAATGTCAAAAAAAATTCTAACTACAATTTACTTTCTCAAATCGAATATAAAATTGGAATCGATACACTTCAATTTAAGTCATCGTACCTTTTAGAAATTTCTTTATCATTAAGATACATATCTACAGTATAGTACGCTTTTTCAATTAACATTTCAATTAGAAGGTTTTTAAAGATGTTAATATTTTGTTTGCTACGTATACATTTTGGTATTTTGTTATAAATATTAATTGCCTCACAGAAAACACTTTTATTTAAAAATGATGTTCTACTTGGTAAGCTACGCAACATCCCTTCACGTCTATATATCTAATATTGCACGTTGATTCAATATTATAATATTGATACGACGTACAAGTACTACTTCTAAAGATTCTTTTGAAATCCGGCCCTCGACAATTTAAATAAGAGATGGAAATCTGATATCGTGACTACTTACTTCTACTTGAATTTTGTAAATATTCTAAATCTTTTTATTCTCATTTTCAGGCCCCAACACCTCCTATTCCGTTCCCGAACCTCTTCCACGCAATGGACAGCAACGTAATATGTGCTCAACCAAGCGAAAGAGGCCTCATTGGAGTAGAGAACTGCTTGACCCTCAGCATCTTCACGAACAACGTGACCACACCGAAACCCGTCATTGTATGGCTGAATGCTGAAGAATATACGACATCAAGCACCACGCTTCAGTCTTTTAGAAGATTCGTTGAAGAAGGAATCGTTGTAGTGTCTATGAATTTCCGGTTATCCATTTTCGGTTTTCTCTGCTTAGGAGTTCCTGAGGCCCCTGGTAACGCTGGTATCAAAGACGTTATTCAAGGATTGAGATGGATTAAAAGCAATATAGGAGGGTTTGGAGGAAACCCCGACAATGTAATGCTAATGGGTCATAGTTCAGCGGCAGCTATAGTGGACCTCGTCACCATGGCGCCTCAAGCTACTAACTTAGTTCACAAAGCCGTCGCTCTCAGCGGGTCTGCATTAGCACCATGGGCAGTAGCGTATGATCCAATTGGCTACGCACAAATTCTGGCAAAACAATTAAGCTATACAGGAAAATCTCCATCTGAATTGGCCAAGCTATTAGTAACTACAGATATAAGCTTGATAGGTACGGCTTTGAATGGGTTCAACTTTTACAACAACACACCTCTGTTTGCTCCGTGTATTGAAAACCAGAGCTTGAACGACACCGTTTTAAATGATGCACCCATTAACTTGCTGAAATCTGGTAACTACAGTCATATCCCTTACATAGGTGGCTATGTGAACAAGGAAGGAACATTGAGAGCAGAAGAAGCTTTATTCGAAGGTTGGTTGGAAAAAATGGAAGCAAACTTTACAGACTTTCTGCAAGTAGATTTGGATTTTGGAACGAATCTCACAGCAAGAGCTGATACAATCAAAAACTTTTACTTTTCCGGGAGTCCCGTTAGCATGGCAAACATCAACGACTATTTGGCATACCACGGAGATACGTTAGTAGTCGTGTCAGCAATCAGAGGAGCTAGAGAAAGAGCAGCAACTTCAAGAAGTGAAGTAAGGTTACTTGAATTCGCTTTCTTAGGAACTCTGAACTCAGATTGGACCTATAATCAAATTCAATTGGACGGCGTGAGGCACGGAGGACTTTTGAATTATCTTTTTGATTTTGATCTGAGACCGGCTGAAGATGTAGTCAGGCAGTCGATTCTGAGAAGATTCTCGAGTTTTGCACAAACTGGGTAAGTTTTGCAAAGAGTAGCTCTAAATTATGAAACACCAGTCAGTAACGTCTCGCGGCTTTATTCAAGTAGTTATTGTTCCCGTAATTTTCCCGAGGTTAAAACTAGCGTAATGTTATTCCAGATTTATATACCAAGTGCCATCTAGATCAGTTTAGTAGTCTTTGCATGAAAGAGAACGCATGGAAAAGAAGTTTGTAAGAAACATCAAATTAACCATATGTCTCTCTCAAATTAGATTCGATTGGGAATCCCCTTAATGAAACTGCGGAATATATAAATATCGCGTCAGAATACTTGGAATACAATAGCCGAAATCTACCTAAGACAGTGTCAACTTACCAAATCATCGCTGTAAAGAATATTTTACTGACTCCGTTTGACGGGAATCCCGCTTGAAAGAATTAAACTATAGAATAGTAAAACTTTTCAGGGAAATGGCACATTTACAAATAATACATAGACTGACTAAGATACTAAGACGAAAATGTCTCGTTTTACTTATCAATAGTTTAGGTACTAATTTACGTATTATAATACATAAATAGTTTTACTATGGGATGGGATGTTTCATATTAGTCGTGGAGTCAAAGAGTTTGTATGGAACAGTTGATTTGTTTTCGTGATTTCAAGGTGACCTTGAAATCACGAAAACAATTAGAGAAAGTGGTTTATACTTAATGGTGAATACAACGCATCACTGTCGTTATATGCAACCCTGTACAGTGTACAATTTGAAGAACATTAGAGAAGATTTAAAAATCTCAATACATATATATTTTTATTTAATCCACACAAAATATACAATAACATTAACCTAAATACAACTCTGCCAAACTGCACGGCAGTTTGTAGGCAGCAATGCTCTCAGATCATTTTTAAATTAAATCTATCTTTGTATACTAACATTTTGATTTCAGAATTTAATTATATGTACTTATACACACGGATATTGTGGGTATATATTATTACATTGTGGGGCTGTTAAAAACTATTGTGATTTAGGAAAAAAAAAAGTCAATCCTCTCAGCTCATTCTCTCCAACATAAGCTTTTTCAAAGCTATTATAAAACATACTTTATTTTTAAATTGGTCCTCGAACTCCGCAGGCAAATCATTAAACAGTCTAGGTACAATCCATTTCCTAGTACGTGTTCCATAGTAGTTCCTATGCTTATACAACACTTTAAGTATGGGCCTAGCTGCCTAGATTCTGTGCCTGTTCTGTTTTATAGAAAATATTTGTGTATTTCGTACCTATGAAGATAAGACGTGACGTTAATTATTTATACGACTGGCAACCGTTTGCAGGGTCAGTACTATAATAAGTAATGTATTTAAATGTTTTCAGAAACCCAACTCCTGCTACATCCGCCGCTTGGAACCCCATAACCCCTCAAAGTCTCGCCTACATGCTCTACAGCGGAGCCGTGACCGCTCAGCAACAAACCGCAGTATTTACCGAATCCACAAGAACAGACCCTCACACCATCCGCATGATACTCTGGAATCAACTCTACGCTGAAAACTATAAGGCTCCACTTCCTGTATCGTCAGCCAGTCGCCTCATGAACGTTCTGAGTGTTGTTGTGATCGGCGCTATTTTTGTGAACTTGTTTTAGGTTAGTAGACGTATGCTTATAATGAGAGCATTTTATTATGCTAGGTATTAATGTTGTGACGTTTGTTTTTTTGCGAAACTTGAACGTGTTTTTTTGTGAAATCATCAATTAACTTCAGTAGAATGATTATTTATTTTCTTTTGACAGTATTGTTTTATTCTTTGATAACGAGGTGGTTTGCTATCTTGCCTGCATTTTTTGTCGTTTATTTAATATAAATTCACTGCATATTCAAATAAGCAATGAGACATTTACTTACTTTGAAACGACTTTATTTGCACGTTAGTTAGTGTGGTTTTACGTACTCGATCGTAACTGTAAAAAAATTTATAGAGCCATCTAAATTATTTTATGAAGTACAAATTGTTATTAACTTTAACAGTATCGTTTGCGTAAACGGGTTTGGTAATTCTCACAGTATTAAGACAAGTTTAAAATGACGTTGGTTTAATTTTCACTGTTTTACTAAACAGTAAAAGTCTAAAAGTATTGTTTGAAGATTTCGTAAATATAAGTGTTATCATTTCTGTTATAGTAATTGAAAAAGCTATGCAAAATAGGTGCACTTCGCCAAATAGAACACATAATCGCCAAAGAAAACCACTTTTATTATGCAACCAGATATCGAAATAAAACACTAGTGACTAGTCCCATACAATCATACCATTGTACTCGGCATAATGTATAAACTATGGTGTTACCTAACTAAAGGGGCCTATTGTATGTTTTACTCTCTGCTCTACTCTTTGGCTCTCAGTACACCTATTCTGCGTATTCTATCGTACATTTTCATCTTACAATGTTTTTATATTTATCACGTGTGCCTTAGTATAAGAGCAACAGGATTGAAGAGGATTAGAGGTCATAATCCATTATAACACCAACAATATGACATGCACAACTAAAGTACAATGATAGGTAGATAAGATGCGCATACGCTGAACGTAACTAAAGTAAAAAATGGACGAATCTTTTGTACTCGTGTGACGTAAATTCGAAGTAGTAACTTATCATAGCAGAAAATTTGACAGATCCATTTGCTAACAATTGGAAATATCAATAAAAACATTTCACAAATTACGAAAACTGTCTTTTTATTTATTTCCGCTTATAATTGTATCTTATGTACCTCCATATTAATAGTTTATACATTGATCGTTGAGATGGAATAATTAAAATTAACTATACAACCGTAACAGTGCGACTAAAATTAAATAATGAAATGGCGAAACCATAAGGAATTTATAGCCGAGAAAAAAAGTTGATTTAAAATATATCATAGATGGAGCCTAACATCATTTGAATTTAATAATATCGCATGAAAATATTCAAGCGATATCAAATCACTGCAATGAAACTAGACTAGACACTAGAAGCACGACCTATTTCTACAGATAAATAAGTATACTAAGCAAAACAAAATCCAAGCAACATTTTAGGAACAGGACCAAATAAAATAAACACAGCGATCGCGAACCCTGAACAAAACAAATCAATTTCCGACACATTTTACGCTTCACCACTCGTTCTACGGCATTTCATTCTAGAGTCACCATTGAAGATGGATTTTGAACTGACATTCGTTGCTTTGAGATGGAAAATGTTTTTCTTACCGCCACCGATGTCACGCCAAGCAATTGCATTGTTAGCTTACCTGAAATAAAAATGTTATTATTAATTTACAGAAACACTTTTGGCACGTTTGTGATGGGACTTTTATGGTATACTAGCAGTACCCCATGGTTTTACCAACGTGGGTAAGGTTAAAAAAAATCGGGAATAAAAGTAGCCTATTGTATATTCTGGACTGTATTCTAGATGTTTTCCAAATTTCAATCCCATACTTTCAGCCTTTCCGATGTGATTGAGCAACAAACATGCATTAGCAGGATTCTATCGCTAAACAGCAAGAGTGAAATTGAAAAGTCGATGCCTGAAATGAGATCTCTATCAAGTACTAGCAGTCCATCCCGGCATCGCCCGTGGTACATATATTGCCTATATCACTCAGGAATCCCGTACATATCCAACGGTGAAAGATTTTTTTAATTCAGTCCAGTAGTTCCAGAAATTAGCGCGTTCAAACAAACAATCTCTTTAGCTTTATAATATTAGTACAGATTACACAACCTTACTAAAGCTCAATGTCTCATTGAGTTTGTTTGACGTCCAAACTTCGAAAATTTCCATAAAAATTGGACTTTTTTAATTGGAATTGTAAGTACCTACTCAAATTGTAAGTAAGTGTAAGTTACGGCTGGTCTAGTCAGAAGAACGACGACTGCCGATCCGGAGTCCCGGGGTTCGAATCTCACTACGCGCACCAATGTCTATTCGAGGTCATGTGCGTAATGCCGCTAACTTAAAAACGGTGAAGGAAAACATCGTGAGGAAACCGACATGTCCCTAGAATCTTTCGAGGTCATGTGTCATCCACCAACCCGCACTTGGCCAGCGTGGTGAATTATGGCCTTAACTCTCTCCTTGTGAGGGAAGGCCCCGAGTCCCAGCAGTGGGAACATTTAGTGGGCTGTTTACAGGCTGATGATGATGATGATGACTCAAAATTTTGTCAGTTTTTGGATTGAGCAAAGAACTAACTGTATTTAGAAACTTTAATACTGTCTTTTAGGCAGTTTAGGCCTATAGACAATGTTTACAATAAGTGGATAATCTCCCTTAAAAATCTCCATATCATTTCTCTAAGAAAACAAAGCATTGGCAGCACAGGTTTTGTCTCATCTATAGTAACTCTTTATCTCAAGAACCAAATTCACTTAACTGAGCTTAAAACTTACATGGCACTTGAGATAGCAATGAAAACTGCTTAGTCTAGCGAACGAAGTAAATGGTTTGCAAAGTAATGTCGTCTAGACCTCATCGCGCTTAGTTCTAAGCTACATCTGTTATTACTCTGCAAGACTTTGGAGTTCAAACGATATTTCGAGTAATAAACTTTGCTATTTAGCACTTTTGTTATCACAGAAAACGGCAAGCACATTTCTATATAAGGTTGCCCTTTGAGAAAGGTATCCTTGAGAAACCTCATAAAGTATCGATATCACAGAGTTAGTGAAAATAATAAATAAATATTGATGGGCAATCCACACACAACACCATCTGACCCCAAACTAAGCAAATCTTGTACTATGGTGGCCAGATAACTGATATGATACTTGTATAGTTTTAAATACATACTTGTTATACATAGAAACACCCAGACACAGCACAAACATTAGAGTTCATCACACAAATATTTGCACTGGGTGGGAATCGAACCCACAACCCTCGGCTTCGTAGGCAGAGCTACTATCCACTAAGCCACGAGGCCAGTATGTTAAACATATGTTAGATATATTTTGTAATGGTAGGACTCTTGGCAGAGTCCACTAGGGGAGGTGCCACATCTTTGCCAGTTATTCTACCGCCAAGCAATAATGTACAAACATTACTGTGCAAACATTCCTGTTTGAAGGGCAATGTTACCAGAGAAATTACAGGGCTTAGAGATATAATATCTTAGATCTCTGGGCGACCACCGCAGTTATGTACTAGGTAATTATTTGGACTCTTCATGTTCCAATAGCTGCGTGTCACTGTGCTGTTATGTGGCAGGTATGTTGTTTACCATCAGGCACATGTCCTGCTCTTCTCATCACTCTTTATTTAAAAAAAAAGACCATTCACCACCATTTTATAGTGTCAGGTTTGCGACAAGTACCATTCTCGCAAGTTCTCTGCCATTATTTATATAAATAGTATTTATAAATATTTTCTTGCCACGGTCGTCCCAGAGAGATCTATCTCACTTAGTAACCAGAACTTCATTTGTAACTTCATTGAATTTTTTTTCGTATTCGTTTTTCGATTACTTTAATTCGTACTTTTGTTTAAAATACAGCAGAAACATCTTTAATTTTCGCTATTGTGGTGCCACAAACAAACATCAAATGTACTAACTAAATTCTAATATTCATTTTCAGAGGGCATAAAAGGATTGAACCGTAGTAATATAGACAAAATACGAGAGCTATTAGACTATAGAATCAATATCGTAAATAGTTATCAGTTATTATTACCAGTCTATCGACCCTTTTTGGTTTAACTATTTTGTCTCGATTACACGATAACGTTAAACTATGATTTCCATTACTTTTGAAATGAAAATTTCTTTAGCTGCATTGATTTAGTTTTTGGTAGGGTATTTTTTTTTAAGACCAAAGTGTTGTCCAGCGCCTCTGGATCCTCAAGCCCAATAGTGATTGGGAGTGAGAGGCTAGAGACGGTTGACAGCTCTCTTTTGGCATAGAGCATCAAAAGGAGATTTCTAGGCGAATCCAGCTTGGATGGGCAGCTTTCAAAAAACTAGATGACATTCTTAAGTCACGCTCTATTCCACAATGTTTGAAAACTCGACTTTTTAACCAATGTGTTTTACCCACTCTTACATACGGTGCTGAGACATGGACGCTTACACAGGAGGCTATACACGACATCAGAATAGCGCAGAGAGCGATGGAAAGGTCTATGCTTGGCATCAAGCTCCAAGACCGTATCCGAAATACCGAGATCCGACGAAGAACGAACGTTAGGGACGTCGGAACTACGGTAATGCAGCTTAAGTGGAGTTGGGCTGACCACGTTGGTAGAAGCGGTGATAACAGGTGGAGTAGAGTAGTGACCGAGTGGTGGCCGAGGCAAGGTAAGCAGAGTGTAGGACGTCCAGCTGCAAGATGGGTCGACGATATCGTTTCTATCGCGGGTCGAACCTGTACTCGATTGGCAAAGGACCGAGGAAGATGGTATGGGAAAAAAGAGGCCTATACCCAGCAAGGATAGAGAAGGCTGTGGACGATGATGATAATGATTTTTTTTGCGTCACCGACATGCTAATGTAGCTTCGATGGGGCCGATAGCGGGGGTCTACCGCCGAACTAAAACTGTCTTAGCTTTGATGTTTCCTGTACCTATGTTTGATGTACCTATTTTTCACACAACTCCATCTAGGCCCAAACTCAGGTACATCAATTATATTGTTATAATACGCATTTAACTACGATGTAGTATGTACCGTACCTACGTATATGTATACACGATGACTCATTAATACGTCAGACTATAATATAGACTCGGAAGGTTTTCGCTCTTCAGCCTATTTTTAAATCTTCAAGATAACCTGATTAAACAATGTTTGGTGTGATGTGTATTCATTATCAATCAACCGGAGCTACCTGTTGAGCCTTCGTCCAGAGCCTTTGTTTCTTTAGCAATACTTAGGTACGCTGCGCTGTATGATATTGTAGTTTTAATATTTATATTAACAGATATTTCGCTGAAACATTATACGCTGGCTCATCTCTAAGTCAAAGTACTTTATTCATTTACTTTAGTACAATTTACATAAAAAATAAAAACAAAAGAAAGAGCATACAAATTGTATACATTTTCAAAGTTTGAAACGACTACTTTACTGTATTCTCTAGACGCAAGGATACGTCCATCCCCCATCGCTTCTAACTGTGGAATGAACGGTTGACGGTTGATAATGATGATGATATCACCTTTACATGGAACCGCTACACATACGACGTCTATTTTCGAAATCTTAGACAAAAACTACTGATGATAAAATAAAAACATTTTAACAAAATTATAACAACGAGTCCTTTTAAATGAATATACGCCTAACTCACATAAGTAATATATAGTCAGTCTAGTCCGACTTAAGTTTCGGCCGCGTCCGGCGGCCTTTTTCAAGGAGAGTGTATGCGCGCGACCGCTGCTCGTTTGGCCGTCGTCGTGCCAATGTGATACCACCAAGTTACGATTGCATTCATTAGGAACTTATTGACAGCTCATAATTTGATCTTTAACCCAGCTATGTGATAACTCGAACAAAGAGAATGGATCCTACTTTTGCGATAAGAACGTCTAGGCTGTGAAATGCGTCGCCTGAGTGGGTTTTTCCCAATGGTCCTAGTGAATCGGTTTCTTCTAGGTATGCAGGCTCGTAGACCGTATTATCGCTTAGCACCAGGCGAGATGGCGGTTAAATAAAAAGCTATAATATCTAGCTAAAAACGTTATGGAATTTTAACATTGTAGTATTATTTTACAAATAATAAGTTTATACTTGACCGCCATTTCTTCTGGTGTTAAGTGTCGATGCAGCTGATGAGCATGCTTACTTAGAAGAAATCGATCACTCTCAACATGATTAAAAATTATACTATTTAGATTTGTACAATTTGTAAGGGTTTCTAGTTGAAAATGAAAATGTATTAGGATTGCACTAGACGTTCTAATGATCGTCTAGATTGTGGAATTCGTTGCCTGAATGAGTTTTCAAGATTTATATAATTTTCTATTAATTTAATTAATTTATTAAATAAAATTATATTAAGAAAACTCATTAAGGCAACAAATTCCACAATCTAGAGAATCTAGACGATCATTAGAACATCTAGTGCAATCCTAATACATTTTCATTTTCAACTAGAAACCCTTACAAATTGTACAAATCTAAGAGTGAACCGTTCGCTACAATTATCAACCCTATACATGAGAGGTCTAAGTATATTTTCGTCTAAAATCTACAAATTAAGGTCTGCATTTCCCACCGGATTAAGAATGGTTGCTGAAATCCCGCAAATCTTGGAGAAATATTCTGCAAGACTAGAGTTACTTTTGACTTTCAAAGTATGGTTTGTATTTGTCGGTCGAGAAACTGATTAACATCAGTTTTAATAATCCTATTTGTATTTATAAGCGTGATATAAAATCTTTTTAAAAAACCCTTATTTGGATGTTTGAAAAAAAGTTGGTTAATGTTGGATGTTTATTGCTTTAATAAAATTTGCACATTTTAGATTGCAATAAACAGGAAATCCTGTTAGAAAATAGTACCGTTTCAAATTATACATTTTTGTGCTAATTCATATTTTAATTTGCTGGCGAATGATGGTCATTAATCATTTTAATCAGTATTGTGCAACACAGGATTAGAAAATACTACTCATCTCTCACATTAAAAAGAAACATCTTTTACAAAATGTATTTCCTCAGTTTTTACGCTATTAACAATTCTTAATATAAACTCGTAGTTTTAGTATGAAAACTGACGTGGTTATTACACATTTTAAATAAATACACGGGTAATTCACGTTTGATATAGTCAGTCCAGTCCGACTCAAGTTTCAGGCAGTGCAAAATGAGGTGCGATCACGCGCGCGCACTCTGCTTGAAAAAGATCGCCGGACGCGATCGAAACTTGAGTCGGACTGGACTGACTATATCAAACGTGAGTTACCCGTGTATTTATTTTTATTTAAAACTCGTAGTTATCCGTAGGTCACCGTACATCTAAGTACTGACGCATTTGACCATAAAAATAAAGTGTATATCGCCGCCCACACTAACAGAACTCCAATCGTCATAGGGATTCGAATGAAAAATCATCGCGTTTCTATCGTCCATCACTCACGAAAATCTATTTGTCATCGGCATAAAAGGGACTGGGACATTTTGAAAATCACTCGCTTTAGATCACGGAGTGTGATTCGTTTTCGCTGTCGCACAAAAGTCAGAATTCAAAGAACGGCACAAAACCAATCAGGATCTGTACCAAGAATTGATATGACCAATTGTATTACAATTTACCAATTCGGAAAATCACAATATTGCCTCTTGTAATTCACGCTATTCCTCCATTAGGTGTTAAAGTTTGCAAATCCTGGTCTGGAATTCGTAAAGTCACTCAATGTTTTTACAACGTTTGGCTTAGAGGTTGGATTCGCAAATCTGATGATCGGTCTAGAGTGGCGTATTATTCATCTATTTATTGGAGAGGCTCATATCCAACAATGAAAGAATATGGGCTGCTGGATGGTGCATGATCATGCATTTGCCTTAAACCCTGTCAACCCTTAAAGAAACCCTGTCAACCCTTCACCAAGTCAACCGATATTCATAAAAATTGGCATTTATACGTAATTTGGTCCAACTTGAGCGATATGATAGTTTATAACCATTTTATTTTAGAGATTTATAATCGCAATATTTTTAATCGCAAATTATTTGTTTATCATATGACATTATACGAGCGAAGCCGAAAAGCAGTTGAAGCCATTTGAGGCAACTGCCATAGAAAGAGGTCCATTTAAAAAAATGGACCTGAACTCGTTAAGTTCACTGTTACTCTCACTTCCACAGGTATAGATTGATGGACATGTGATGTGTTTTTTTTTCGATATCAACATGTTACGAGAAAACTACTGATTTTGAAAATAGTCCCTGAACGAACAGTCCTCATCATTTATTACTAGCGAAAGCCACGCTGGCTCTCGATGAAAAATTGGGATGATTACAATTCAACCCACTAAGAAAAGTTCTCTATTCGACTATTTGTTTTACCGACGACACATATAGTACCACATTGTACTTTTGATGTATTTTTTTTACCAAACTGCTTATGTGCTTAATCTCTTAGCAACGACTTTGTCACTTAACCGTACCAACAGTGCACCTGTTATAACGTTAGTTTGAAATAGCACAAAGGCGAGAAAATAACGGTAACATGAACTGTGTCGGTAAATCCGCGGGCATTGCTAGTTAATTATAATAGTGCCAATATTTCTAGGTCACGTCAAGAGTATCCATCCATTTCAAGAAATGGTGGCCAGTTATAAAAATTCGTTTCGTTGGGTTGTGTGAATGTACTTCTCGTAACTCGAAGAAGCGGCGCCGTTTCATGGTGGATATTCCAAAGACACGGACAAAGAGGTTTGACTCTACGTTTGTGATAAGAACGTCTAGGCTGTGGAACGAGTTGCCTGAGTGGGTTTTCCCCGATAGTTATAATCTTGGTGTCTTCAAATCGAGAGTGAATCGGTTTCTGCTAGGTAAACACGCTCCATCGTAGACCGCATCGTCGCTTAACATCAGGCGAGATGGCGGTCAAGCGTAAACCTGTTAAAGTTAAAAAAAAAGTCAGATCCTCAGATCTGCTGTATTTTAATAGGATTTGATGTAACAAGAACAAAATTAAAAATTTTGATTAACCCCCGACTACCTTAGATTTGTTATCTGTACAACATTCTACTAGTCAAGCCCTTTCATTTGATACCCATATTAAGGGAATTGTGAAAAAGGAAATGTAATTCGCCATTTTGTGGTAGCGGCCATCTTGGATTTGAAATTTGTCATAGTGCAAAGTATTCTACTAATCAAGCCCTTTCATTTGATACCCATATTGAGGTAGTAGTGAAAAATATTATATAATTCGCCATTTTGTGGTGGCGGCCATCTTGAATTTGAAATTTGTTATAGCGTTTAGTACTCTACTAGTCAAGCCCTTTCATTTGATACCCATATTGAGGTAGGTTGTGAAGAAATATTTTGTCCGCCATTTTGTGGAGGCGGCCATTTTGAATCGATATTAACCAAACATAGCTAAGAACACCCGCACGGATATTAACTTTCAAATAAAAAAAACCGCATCGAAATCGGCCCATCCGTTTGAGCTCTACGGTGCCACAGACAGACACACACACAGACAGACAGACAGACATCGACGTCAAACTTATAACACCCCTTTTTTTTGTCGGGGGTTAAAAATGAAATCAGGCTTGAGTCACGTTTCGCAAACAAATAAGAAATATGAATAAGTGTGAGTCGGGTACAAAGACTAAGAATACAGTACAATATTTGTATCTAGTCTTTAAATATCTGAATTCTTGCATTTTGTCTATGCTTACAATTATTGTTGTTGTAGACAGGTAAGATAAAAGACCGGATAGTAATGCGAGTATGCGATTTAAATATTTTAAAACTTGAGTTATTTTGATGTGTGAGATTGTTTTATCAAAAAAAATCTGTATTTTATTTTATCCTCTCCCAAATTTTAACATCCAGAATTACTCGTATACGTCTTATACGATAATGTTACACAATTTACAAATACAAATACAAAAATCTTTATTGCTGTTTGTAGGTAAGATAAGATGATACAAAACATTTTAAAAGTTGTCCCATACAAACTGGCCTCTGCGAGAGGCATGCAATATGTCTGGCTATTTAAATTAATATTTATGCAATTAGAGTGAACTAATTGATATCTCGAATTAGGCGACCTATATGATGATCTTAATATCATTTATATCCAGAATTAAGACGACCTATATGATTATCTTACAAATATTAAATTTGTAATATTATAAATTTATATGAAATATTATTTAACCTTCAGAATTACTTTAAGTAAATGATAATCTTTTTGTATCTCCATTTATTTAATGAGGGTTTTATCTACTTAATTAGACAATGTCACCCTCAGTGAGTGGTTCAGAATTAAAACAATTTTTACCTATAAAGATAATTTCTACTAGAAAACGATTTTCATAATTAGACATTTAATTTAATGCTTGTTTAAGCATAGAGTGATAAGGATATATATATACTCGTGTGTGGTTCACATCTTTTTTAACCCCCGACCAAAACATGAACAAAATTAAAAATTTTGATTAACCCCCGACTACCTCAGATTTGTTATCTGTACAACATTCTACTAGTCAAGCCCTTTCATTTGATACCCATATTAAGGGAGTTGTGAAAAAAGAAATGTATTTCGCAATTTTGTGGTAGCGGCCATCTTGGATTTGAAATTTGTCATAGTTCAAAGTATTCTCCTAGTTAAGCCCTTTAGTTTGATACCCATATTGAGCCAGTAGTGAAAAAAATAATGTAATTCACCATTTTGTGGTGGCGGCCATCTTGGATTTGAAATTTGTTTTAAGTATAGTATTCTACTAGTCAAGCCCTTTCATTTGATACCCATATTGGGGTAAGTTGTGAAGAAATATTTTCTCCGCCATTTTGTGGAGGCGGCCATCTTGAATCGATATTAACCAAACATAGCTAAAAACACCCGCACGGATACCTTCAAATAAAAAAACCGCATCGAAATCGGGGGTTAAAAATGGGTGTTATAAGTTTGACGTCGATGTCTGTCTGTCTGTGTGTGTGTCTGTCTGTCTGTGCTACCGTAGAGCTCAAACGGATAGACCGATTTAGATGCGGGTTTTTTATTTGAAAGTTAATCCGTGCGGATGTTCTTAGCTATGTCTGGTCAATATCGATTCAAGATGGCCGCCTCCACAAAATGGCGGACAAAATATTTCTTTACAACCTACCTCAATATGGGAATCAAATGAAAGGGCTTGACTAGTAAAATACTATACACTATAAAAAAATCAAATCCAAGATGGCCGCCACCACAAAATGGCGAATTACAATATTTTTTTTACTACTACCCCAATATGGGTATCAAATGAAAGGGCTTGGCTAGTAGAACACTATGCACTATGACAAATTTAAAATTCAAGATGGCCGCTACCACAATATGTTAAAATACAAACTTATAACACCCCTTTTTTTGGGGGGTTAAAAACCACAAGATATTATAAGTTTCACGTGTCTGTCTGTGGCATCGCAGCTTCCTAACAGATTTTTTTTTAAGTTACGTGAGTGTATTTATTCATGTTTAAATAATTTTCTGAATATGAGTAAGCCGTTGCTCTGCGCTTCGAAACCACACAAAAAATAATAAGTATCGGACCCTAAAAGCGATAAAACATTATATTCTTTCTCATATCTATCTGACGCAATATTTGCTCTGTTGATCCACGGTATAGGTTTCCCGGAATACCTGCATGGAAATACACGGCTGATTGATGTTGATGCCAAAGCAAATAGGCTCGGGATCGGGGTAAAGTTGCCACGTTTGGAAAGTATGCACAAATTTAGGAAATTTTTATGACAGAAAAATGTTTTTTTTTTTTGTATGTGAAAGGAGACCTAAGGCAGTTGCCCTAAAGTGGCCTCTACTACCTACCGATATTTTGGCGAGTGCAGGTGCAGGACCTTACTAACCTATCTTACTAACTATATTACACATACGCAGAGCATACCTTAAATCCTTCTATAATATCTAGCAGCGCCATATTGTCTCAATCGCGTAGTTATCAATCCCTTTATTATCCCGAGAAATTGCAGCATGTGTTATTCCAGACCATTGTCTATCTATGTATCCAATTTCATCCCGTTCACTTGAGTAGTTTTCGCGTGAAAGAGTAATAAACTAATGTAAATATAAATGACATGTGAAAATGTAAGTATATAATAATATTATACTTATGTACATACTTGCAAACTTTAGCACTTATTAATGTGATTAATAAATAAATATCAATTACTTAGTACATATGAAAAATACCACAAATCTGCTAAGCATAATATCACCGAGCGTTCTGCGAATGTTCTTTGATCATAACCTATTTCCGAACTTTATCTTTGATTTACGGAGCTTGGGAGTTAGAATGTGGCAACACAGACCGGTGTTATGATAAGTAAACGGCGACGGTAATGTGGTTTGCGTGTTTTGAATATTGAATGTCTCTTCATATGGATCATGCATAATTCCTACATTTGAAAAAAATATTTGGGATAATGTGGCGATTAACTGCCGTGATAGTAGATCGAAACTCTTGGCTCAGTATACGGCGTGCTGGTCGTATAGCATAAAAGCAGCCTATAATTATCGGAGAAAATACATTATTTTTGTTCTTTTTTCGGTGTAATATCTACGCAAGCGTCCACCCAATCCACTATACCCACAGATATAAATGGGCTGTTTTATGGCACGAGAGAGGGAAATGTACCGGAATCCTGCCCGGAAATATGGGGGTGAGATTACGGCTGTTATTGAATTACGTCCTCAAGGGTCTATTGTTTTAGAGCAATATCTTTGACCTCACAGGCGGGTAATGTAAATGATACTTTTGAAGTGAAATCTTTTTTTGCTACAGGTCATTTCGTGAGCTGTCAAGCTCATCGAACAGAAATTAAAGAAATGTTCGGGTGAAGTCGGGGCCGCCGAGTGTGTCAGAGCGAGAAACAGTCAGCTGTGTTCAGTCAGTCAACGTCACTGTGTTCCGGTGTGGAGGGCAGTTAACAGTGAAATTACAGAGCATAGATATAAAACATCTTACAGTATAAAGGAACGGGATGTGCAGTTCATTCACCTGATGGTAAGCGACACGTCTACTCGTAACTGTAGTGTCTCGCAGCTATTGGAACATGAAGAGTCCATTACTTGGCACTACTCTGCGCTCGTCACCCAGAGATATAAGATCATCTATCTCTGTGCCATGTTCTCTGGAAACATCACCCTTCAAACCGAAATACAGTGATGTTTGCACATTACTACTTGGGGGTAGAATAATTAGCAAATGCATAGGTAGTACTTTCCCAGTCAGAATCTGGAAAGTATACTATCAACTACACTGTTAGCTTTCTTCCTCGGGTCTATCTCTTCGTTTCTATCCTAGATGAGGATAAAAGTACGCAGCGTTAGCACAAATACATTCAAAGATATCCCAGAGAATAAATTTATTTTCAACTCCCTACGGATTTGCAGAACTTGCGGGCTCTCTATTCTGTATAAGATAACTCTTAGTTCTAAAAACTACTATTTCCGGAGGTCAACTTAGCTTACACGATGTTCTTAAATGCCATCCTATGGCTGCTAAAGCAGTAGTCTTTAACATAAATAAAATATGAATAATTTCGAGGTTTTTAAAGCCTTCAATGAATAACTCATAATCATAGATCTAAATTTAAAAAAAACTGCCTTAATGGGGATATGAGGGAGTTATCTGTCAAAGTGACCTAATAGGTCTCAGCTTTTTTAAATATCGAACTAGCCGTAACTAGTTGTGGGACCGGTTTATTGTTACTGTGTCTGCATTTACAGAATTCACAGCCTGAATGCAAATTGTGAGAATAAACAGAGATGAACTCAGAAAATTGAATCGGAAATACAAATAAATGATTTACAGATCTCATTTGGATTTAGACGTGTTTATTCAAACGGATTTAAAATAAAACAGGTTATCAAATTGATTCGTTTGTATTCGCTATTGTTGGAATTCTATAACGTTTTGTGTTAGGTAGTTTGCGTGGGCTATGAAGCGTTTAGGTCAAATTTTGTTTGTATAGTTAAACTAGTAGCATTCTGCGATTTTATCTGTTTCGTTTTGGTTAAACCTAGACCCACTTGATTCAGAAACATATATCCAAACTTGTACATTCATCAAGGACTCTTTGCGGAGTCCGTCTGGCGAAGTACCACACCTTTCCTAGTTATTCTGCCGCCAAGCACTAATGTGCAAACATTACTATGTTCCGGCTTGAAGGGTAATGTTGCCAGTGAAATTATAGGCCATACAGATAGAACATCTTGTATCTCTGGGTGGAGAGCGCAGTGCAGAGGTAAGGATTTGGACTCTTCATGTTCCAATAGCTGCGTATCACTGTGCTGATATGGCAGGCATGTTGCTTACCATCAGGCACATGGCTTGCCCGTTTCGTAACTCAATACTTACTGTAAAAAAAAATTGGTTGTCTATAAAGTCGGTTGGTTTACGGACGATAGTTTAACGTGACAACGTTATAACAAAACATTAATACACGCGGCGCAAGCGTACAATGAGCGTAACGGGACCTAACGGGACACAAGTGCATGCAACCGGCGTTCATCGATTTATTTGACGTTGTCACGTCAGAAATTAGGATAATGTCCGTTTGTACAAAATTTCACTATGACAAAAGAGTGAAACATCCACACATTCGGCCATAAATTTGTACATAATATACACACTACTACATTAAATACTAATTAATATGTAGTGCATTTCATACACTCACAGAAATGCATTACAAATTCTCTATCTTCATAAATGCACGCCAAAAAAATGTTTTTAGCGTATACTCAATGCATGTAATAGTTCTGCAGCTGGAACTTAGACTACAAGCACGTTACGTTACATTGTAACGTACTAACTAGTGCATGCTCACCCACCTAAGACCTGAGAGCCCGTACCATGAGCTCTTTTATCGATTACTGTTCGAACCAACTAGTGTACCGTTACGAAGCCCAAGGATTACCGGCTAAAACTACCTTACTAACTACTTACTAAGGTTACTACTACTACCTTAGTTTTTTTTTATTCATAACTAAGTAAATGATAGTTACATATAAATAAAAAAATAACAATTTATCTTATATAAAATAATTACATATATTTCAATCATGGCAATAACGATAATGAAAAAAGCAATAGTTAATGGAAAAATGATTAATAACAAGCATACAATTTTCTTACATGATTAATTAATAAGAAAAAAATCCAAATTACAATTAGGTTTTATATTGCTCTTTACAAATAGCTTTCACACAGCTCTCTCTCTTCTTTTCGCTTAAAATTATAGAGACAGCAAAGGCTAAGCCAACGCCGATTAAGTAGCCGGTCGAGTTAAGACCGGTGGCTCAGTGCAGAAAACTTATTTAGATACACTTCATTGAAACACTAGAGAACAAAGAATGCACAGAAAGAATTAACTACCTACGTATAAATTTTAATGTCTATTTTTGAAGTGAAAACTTCTTTTGGCGCGCCTCAAACTGATTTTTGGTGGGCTGTGAATTGAATTCTACCATCACGCTCGGGAATTATAGGGGTAAACTGGGGACCATGTCCATTGGCTATATAGAAATGCGTGAGCATTTCCGTAACCGAACTAGATGGCCATGCTCGTGGCCACGTCCTGAGGTTTCACCCGCGTAATTTCCAAAGTAAGCTATCAAATTTTGATTTATAAGTTTCCACTTCTATCGGCAGTTCCTATGACTGCCATTTTTTTAGTATTTCCCAAGTTTGAACGCAGGTTGATCCTCCCTTACGCCTCTAAATACTTGCTGTATAGATGCACTAATTTGTCATCATAACAGTTTAATAGCGAAGGAAAACATCGTGACAATATTTGGAGATCATTCGAGGTATGTGTCTCAGTTACCAGACTTGACACCTTACTAGACTTTCAATCCAACAACACACCAAAACACCACCAAGCCCCAAACTGAAAAAAGCTTCCACGTAGTAGCTAGGTAGCCGATATAATACTCATATTAAAATATGTAATTGTAAATGCATACTTATTATACATTTAAGAACCCTTGGTACAGGACTTGCACCGTTATTTCCGTTGAGAATAAAGATTTACGTCTACACTGGCCAAATGGAGGCAGTGCATATTAATGCACAGTAAGCTTCGCAATCTCCCCGATAGCGTATTCCATCTCTCTCCCACTTCGTGCATTCCAGATGCGAGGAAAGAGGATAGGTGACTACAGAGATTAGTTACCTGAGAGTGTAATATTTCAAGATATGAAGGTAAAATCTCTGGCTTTTTTGGCTGGTAAATTGTGGCGGTTTTAAATTGGGTTCTCGACTGTCTTTTGTTTTAATTTGTTTCGTTCTTTGGGAGAATCCATAACAATGTTTTCGTTCCAATTGGAATTTACGAATATTTAACTCGATTATTAAGATCGCTGGAAACCGCTGGTTGCAGGTTGCGCAGGACCGTTCGTTGTGGAAATCTTGGGTGGAGGCCTATGTTCAGTAGTGAACGTCTTGCGGCTGATGATGATGATGATGAACTCGATTATAGGCACAGGTTTTACGCTGGTAAAGTACCGTGTAATATTTTGCCTTCGGTAATATTCTTGTTTGTCTAATCATGAAATGTTTGATTTTAGTAAATGCTGTCCGAATTACACAATGACAGATCTTTTGCGATACAGGTTTGGTTTGGCGCATGTTTTATCCACAACACTAAGTTAAATCTACTCGGTAAGAACAATAACCCGTTCAAGACATTTTCAATACCATTGTAAGATATATAATGTTAAATAAGCTTGAAGATGATTTTGTTTCAACGCGCGATATCCATTGGTGAAAAAAACCCTGAGATTAGGATTTTTTCAACATTACATGATGAGAGGTAAGTACATGATGTATGATGCTGTAAGCTTATACCTATATTATGTACCACGGGTGAAACCGGCGCGGATCGCTAGTATGAGATAGATAAGAAATTCTAAAAAAAGGAGAAAGATTAAATAAATAAATATTGGTGGACAATTCACACACAACACTATCTGACCCCAAACTAAGCAAAGCTTGTACTATGGCTACTATACTTTACAAAATAAGAGTAAAAGTTTGCGAGTTTTTCAAAGGTTTAATAAAACTTACAATTAGACTTTTTTTTTTTTTTTTTTTTTAATTAGCCACTCCACAGACTCCGGGGTCCGTGATCTTTGTCATTACAATTATCGTTTTTTACACATATCTTGGATAAGGAGAAGAAGAGGAAAATAGGAGGGGAGTTGGGTACATTTAAAATCTAATTCTAGTGCTCGTCTGTAGAGCCGATCACTACCGGTTGGGATTCCGCTAGTAATCGACTCGACATCGAGTGTTTGCCTTGTCATTTGCCTAAGCTGCCTCCTCCCGGCCCAGAGCCTCCACAACGGCCGCATTTCTGTCCCTGATGGCCATCTGTAGGTTAAAATCGCGGATGGTCTTCGGTGATGCAGCCCACGCTCGCCGCACGAACCGACCGATGGCGTCGTCGGTGTCGTCAGCGTAATATGTGAAGATCCCCGTGTGCCGTGAGATTGCCACTACCGCATGGGGCACGCTCTCGTGCAGCTTCATGTTTGCCTTGGTTTTGATTACGATTACCGACTCGTATGTTAGTCCTTGAGCTTCATGGATAGTAAGGATGCGTGACCCGGTGCCTGATCCATAACCCTGGTTTGTCAGGGTCTCCTTCTCCTCTTGAGTGTGAACTAAGAAGAGGGTATTTGGTAGGGTGTTGGTTATTTGCGCTCCCTTATATCTTCTCTGTTCTAGGGACTTTACACGGGACGCTGAAGAGTACATACCGGAGTATATTTCCCTCAGACAATTTACAATTAGACTTGGGATATACTTAATGTAATATTAGTTATTTTAATATTAAGGCTTGGTCTGCGACCAAATTACTACCGTTGCCGCGCCCTTAATGCAGGGTCTACTACATCTTTGTTCTATAGGTTTTTAACCAAATTCCAGAAAAGAGGAGGTTATCAATTCGACCCCTATGTTTTTTTTTTATGTATGTTACCTGATTTCTCGCTTCCCGAATGGTCCCATATAAATCTTATTGAAATCGGTCGGGTGGTTTTTGAAATATGAACCATAAACTAAATTTTGCGTACAACGCGTTCTGGATGACGTAGTTATAGATTTCACCGTTTTAAACTCGATCCTGTAAATACGACATTTTGCAAATGGATTAATAAAAACTTGTTTTGCACTAAAAAGGGTTAAATAAACTATTTACGAACAAAAAGTTAAACCGACTTCAAAACCACAAATATGCACTCAAAAGCGAAAAATAAACTAAAATCATTATTATAAGCGCTACTCACTCACCTATTTGAAGTCGGTGTCAGTCAGGTCAAAAAGTTAGTAGATTAATGCTATGTAGGCACATGTAAGTAGTATCTATCCACTAGGTACCTGTTAGATTTGGCTGGCACCGACTTCAAATAGATGAGTGAGTAGCGCATACATAATTAAGAATATTTTACCTTGACTTGTGTCAAATCGACAGGTTGCATTAACACAAGCTCCAACATTTTGCGAATTTCAGCCACTGATAACACGAACCGAGTCTTCATTTGTTCACCAATCGATCAACGCTCGCTGTGATTGGAGCCATTTCAAACGTTGTTCTATTGAGAGCGGTTAATCAGAACTCGCAACCTTTTGAAAACACTTTAGAACCTTAGATTGTTAGATGGATTGACTATTGGAGGGAGCGATGACGTCAACTTGTGGCTGATTTTTGTTTTTGATGTTTTTTTTATTATTTAATTTTTTAATATTTGATCTCTACATGGCGCAGGATAGGACTTGACTAAATCTTTTGGTCTTTGAGCTCGTTTAACATCACAGCCGACGAAAAATTCTAAACCGCTTTAGCTTTTTACTTTAAAATTTCGCAATATTCTGGCTCGTATGAGTAAGAAACTGGAATACGGCTGTTAAAGATTACCTACTATAACAAGCGCAAGGCTAATTTTAATTTCAAATTATACAATTTACTTGGCTAAAATATCTTGTTATACTAACAAAACATTGAGGTTTGAAATAGGTATTTTGTTTTTCTTTTATTTTAGACAGTTCACAGCGCGAAATAAATTAAAATATCAAATGACTCAACAATTCACATTTTGACAAAACTATTTTAGACCAAACTTGTGTTTGTAGTATTTAGGTTTTTGACATTTAGTTATTTGTAGTTTGACATGTAATATTTTATAAGACTCATGCATAATTATTTACGTAATAATTATAATTTATTAAATGATTTTAGACCTATTTAATTTTATTTAGAAATTATCTAGTTGTCTTTTAAAACTGCCACGTTCCCTCTATAGTTGTTGCTCTTAAGGTTAAAACACTTAAAAATATCCTCGTCGATGATTTAATATCTTTTCGTGATTTGTTTTTAGCGAAATCTTTCCGATTTACGGAAAAAATATTTTGGATCGACACAAAAATAGCCGCCAGATATTTAAATAACTAAACCAAATTTATTTAAAAGTTTGGTTTTGAAAAATGACTTATTAATTACACAAGATAATTTGACTACAGTTTTGCATCTCCTCTCTAATATGTATGACCGTTAAACACAAAATACGATTCCACATTCAAAACCAAATCCGTTCCATTTCACTCAATCACTATAAGAAGTCGTAAACTAAAAATAAATATCACTGCATTTCTACACTTGTCCATAATACTACAATATCTAAACAGCGCGAAAAAGTTTCTAATTAAAAAGACAATAGAGTCTTTTATAACTTTTTTCTTTTACCAAAAAATTCACGGTTATTTCGTTTGCTCAACACAACGGATTCCCAGATACTGGCCACTGTTGACTTTATCCGCTTAACCTATTTAAAAGTCTACATGATCACTAATGCGAACATTGTGGGAGATGTCTGTCAATCCATCACCGATACTATTGATGTTTCAATTTAGAATGCTACTTCAGGATGTTTGGTAGTGACGTAGGAATCAAAGGTGAAGAAATTAGATGACCCGGTAAAATTTAAGTAATCGGTTGAAAACAAAGCTTTACTTAAGCTATAGATTATAGAGGTACTATAAAACCCAGTTAGCTGATAAATACTTATTAAAACACTTGTTAATGTTCTGTAAATGAATGGCAACAGTATTGTGAACGACCGTGGAACGTTAAATTATATTTTTAAGGCCAGGTAATTCTGTCAAAGTAGGCATTTAACGCTGTCTTGTTCTCGCGAACGTCACCGACCGCGGAATCGGTGCCACAGTGCAGAAATAACATTAAAATATTGGACTATGTAATTTAAACTCATTTTTTGTTCAAGATTTGTTTATGTTTGTTTGTTTGTTTATGATTAGTTTTGTTGCTATATAAACGAAGAAATATTAAATTTATCTATACTATTACTATACGGTAGGTATACAAAACTCAACCTTTTCTTTTTTGGTCACACTATAAGTTGAGAACGGCTTTTCCAATTTCATGCATCTTTTTAAAATGTTTCCTAATAATTCACAAATTCCTAACATTTTTTTTTCTATGAGGTAAAGATCACTTACTGAGCATAAAATTACAAAATGCTCACAGATCCAGGTAGAGCTTCAAACGCTAATTGAAAAAAAAAACTGTTTTAGCCGACATTTTGGAAACTAAGTATATATTTTGACAATAATTGTGGAAAATAAAATTTTGCATCTTTTGTTGCTAGTAAACTTTTTTTTTTCAATGCGTTTCACAGCTTAGTTGTTCTTATTACAAAAGTGGAGACCAAACTCTTCGTTCAACTCTTCAATCATGATGATGAACGGTGCTGTTTATTCGAGCAACGAGCAATATGATAGAATAACTTTAATTTAAAACCCCGACTACAAAAAAAAACTACACGTAAAAAAAATATTACCTACTATCTAAGGACACTTTGGCGAATGAGACTAGTCTTAGAATATCTTAGTTACCAAAATCCATCCAGCCGTTTGGAAGATATGTGGGAATAAAAGTTTTACAAACATAAAGATACGCGCGAAAAACATAACCCTTCTTCCATTCCGGTAAAAAGAGACATATTTATGCTACTGGGAACAGAATTCTCATTATCATTAAATTGGACATAATAAATCGTAATCGGTAAGTTCGAAAAAAAAGTTTACTAGCAACAAAAGATGGGAAATTTTATTTTCTATAATAATAATAGGCTTTATAACTTTTTCGGAATATCGGCCAAAAACGTTTTTTCGAGCTGGCGCTTGAAGCTCCACCTAGATTTGTTATTATTTTGTAATTTTATGCTCAGGAAATGATTCTAAACCTTATATAAAAAATACGAATCGGAAATTTAGTACAGAGTTAAATTCTACGAGTAGTTTTACTGCCTAAAAGGCTTCTTATCAAATTTGGTCGAGTGTCTAAATTTCCTTTTAAATGAACGAAGTTGGGGTTTTAGGGATTCGTAGACAAATTTTAAAATATACGTTATGTCTGTCCATCCGTATGTGACAGCCATTTTCTCCGAAACTATCAGAAGTATACTATTAAAACTTGTTAAGTACATGTATTCTATGAACAATATTAACATTTTCATACAAAAAAAAAAAAAACAATAAATTTTGGTGGTGTCACAAACTTGGAAAAGAAATAAAAAAAAAACTATCAAAATCATACGTGTATCTATGGATAGATGTTCAAAAATTGTATTGAAGTTCCTAACATTTTTTTTCTAAACTGAATAGTTTGCGCAAGAGTCTCTTTTAAAGTGGTAAAATCTGTATATGAGGACTTTACTTCCAAGTACTAAGTACGTTACTACCAAAGAATTTACCTAAATGGCATATAAATACAAGTTAGGTATCATTTATGATACCTAACATAGGATTTATATTAGGGGATTTACGCAGGGGATTTCTCCCCTCTCATTATTTCCTTATCCCGATCTCTGATTTGACGTACGAATATTTTACCGATACTTATCTATTTTCCATTGCATCTGCATTGAATTTTTTACTGATGTGTTATCGACGTCAGTTTTTTGAGACTTTTGAGACGTCAGTTTATTGGTCTACATCAGAAAGTAAACAGCGTACTAATTAGTATCAGCGTCTATTTGCAATTCCCAATAAAAACGGTACCAAAAATCAAGATCATAGCGTGCTTCACTAGTAATACCTACTGATATTGTTATACTGTGGCACTATGATCGTAATATTTAAAATTTATTGGTTGTCAAAATTGCAAAATCAAGCACAGGCCCGTCGTCCGTGAGCGCCGAAACGCGACTGATCAGGCCTGCCGAACGGCGCGCTATATATATGGTAGATATTAAAACATAGTGAATAACTGATACTTTTTATCAAGTCAAACTCTGCGAATGCATCTATAACTTTTTAGTGGTTTTCGTTGAGTACAAAATTTTTGTAAAAAAATTCATTAGTTTTGAAAAAACTTTTTGAAAAGGGGTAACTTTGGGATTTTTTTCTAGCAAGTAAAATTTATTAAATCATGTTATTGACTGCGAATTGCACTAGATAAGATCCTTAACTAATACATATATTTTTTTGCTCTTATATCGGCAACTTAGTGTTATTCCAGGTTATCAAGCTTGCATGAACCTCAGTAGAAGGGTAGGGCGGAAGAAAGCAGAAAACACAAAAAAAAAACAATACGTCAGTACATATTTCATCACCATTATGCCTAAGATTAAATCTTAGTTTTGTCAAATCCGAACCATACAATGCAAGTCAATAAGTACTTCAGGATAGTCTTGTTTTGACAAGCATGTAAAATTATCTAGGTCTGAACTTTAATCCTTCAGCAATCTGAGAAACGTGGACGGAAGGAAGAGAGTCCTTTGCTCTGCAATGGGCAATAAATATAATGTATGCTGAAATGATCATAATTTATTCTTTACCAAAACATTCACGTTACATTTTTGTAATACAAGTCAATTAATAACTTACTTGCAAGCTTATTTTATTAAATCGACAAAAACAAACGTCTCCGCGAAACATTCCTAGTCTACACTTTTCATTATTAAAATAGTTACACGAGATCTAAAAAGGTGTGCGCACTTAATAAATATTTAGATTTAGATCTTTGGTTCAGCGGCACGAAACATTTTACGCAAATTATAAACTTATTTTAAGATCTTTTTTGAATTTATAGAGCGTATTTAATTAACTACATTATTTATTTCAAGGATTTTCGGGGATCTATCTCATTTAAAACGTTCTTCAAAGCCTCAGTCGTATAACAATTTGCAATAGGCCAAAAACATGTATTTTTTTTCAGTAATTGAAATGTATTAGCTGTACTACTAACTGTAGCCTGCCACGCTTCGCTGTGGCACATTGTGATGCAAAAATTAGATAAAAACAATCCTTAAGATCAAAAAACAATCTGCTAATTAAGCTCATTGTTGTTGGTTACTGCTATTATTCAATTAATAAATAAAAGTGGTCAAGTGCGAGTCGGACTCGTCCACGAAGGCTTCCGTAGCAGCAAGTAACACAATATAAAAGTTCTTGTAGTTCGTTGTTAGGTACTTTCTGTTGTTAGGAAATATATCTATCTAGGAATACACAGATTTCCTCACGCTCGTATTAAAGCCAGCATTGACAAAACAAACTTGTATCATTGCAAAAATATAAACGAGATTCAAGCGAGATTTCAACCTTCGTACTTTCAATTCTCTCCTGAGGTCGTCCTCAGGCTTGTGAAATCGAACACGTAGAGTATAAAAGTATATGAGCACACTCAATATAAGTTACATATTTTCTAAATGGCATGAAAAACAAACCTATATAAATAGATACTAGTAGAAATGGGATCAGTAGAGCGAAAAATATTATACTTCTATAATATCGTACTTAGATATAAATTCTCATTATAAATGTTTCAAAATGTGTCTAAAATTCCTACCGCAGTTAACAAAATAAAGGCAGAATCGGTTCATTCCTTCCTGTCACAGAAACACACAGATGATAGAGAAAACTTACAACAAACACCTCGTCCTTTTTGCGTCGGGGTTAAAATCGGTTTCGGAGGAGTAGGATCAAAAATATCGTGGTACGATACTTTTACGTTTATGATAAGGATATATTTACGCCCAATCCACATGGTAAATATTATACATGACTGAATCACTATCTAAAGGAGGCTCTAGGCCGGGAGAAGGCGGCTTGGGCAAATTACAATGTCGAGTCGATTACTAGCGGTCTCGACATCGTAGAATTAGGTATAAAATGTTCCGGACTCCCCCTATTTTCCTCTTCTTCTCCTAATTCAAGAAATATGTGAAAACAGAGCATTGAAATGACAAAGGTCACGGACCCCGGAGTCTGTTGAATGACTAATTTAAATTAAAAAAAAACGATCTAAATTATTATCTAATTACCTCGATGTTTCGACATGCGTTACGACCGCCATGGTCGCGAGAAGACACAATTAGTTATGTGATTAAGCCCTGTATAATCAAGGGCAGATTCAAGGGGCGGGGCAGATGGGTGTCATGACCCGCCTGGGCTGGGTGCAGAACCTAGGTGGACCACCAAATAAAACGCACACACGCACAAATTTAGGGTTGCCATCTGTAAAGTTTGGGAACCAGGACAAGATTCGTGAAAACCCCCGATTTTCCAGATTATAGAGCCCAAAACCCGAACATGTCAACATTTTTTTACACATAGTTATGTGCAAAAAAAATATTATTTTCTCTTACATTGAGATGAAGATGAAATCCGGCCCGGACGCTGCCCGGACGCCGTCCAAACTAGGACAAATCCGGGGAAACCCGGACGGATGGCAACCTTACACATATTGCACGGTCTTTTGACTTGATTCATCTATGAGACCTCGAACGAAAGTTTAAAAACAATGCAAACCTTATTGGTATAACATCAATAAAATGATAATAAGGCGAACAGAACAGTGGCGCGTCGCTATCCTCGCGCCACAAATAGCACTAATGCAAATTTATTTTTCATAAAGACGCGAAGTAAGACCGTCATAAATCAAGTTTGCTTGTAAAATGTTTGCTTCTGCTGTAGCGTACTGTAAATAGATCACCTTGTACTTGAGTTTCAAACGTGTCAGTAGATACAGCGATGTGGGCTGAGTGATAGACTTCGCTGCTAGTTCTGTGTGTGTAGTAGTAATTAGTAGGTGAGTATCCACCGCGGTTTCGCTTGTTATCTACGTTTCAGGACTTATATTACTTTCAGGATAAAAAGAACCTGTATATTTAAGCTATTGCATAGCTTTTATCGCGGGCCTGGGGACCGAATTCTAGTGATCGTGCATCTCTTTCTTATGTTCACAAGAAAGAGGGATGGAAGACCGTAACGCCGTCCTCCCCACTCGGTCATTCGACTTTGAATCTTATTTGTATTAGCTTTACAGACTAAATGCTCTTAGCAGTGTTGCCAGCTTAACGGATTTCCCGTGATATTTTTTATGGTAAACAAATGAACTCTTCAAAATAAAAGCAATTCCGAAAATTGTTAACATCCCTATTGCTTATGTTGATAAAAATGCATGCAACATGCAATAGCTTTACCGCGGCAGTATCCGAGTGCCACACTTCTCTTTTTTTTATAGTATACAGTGGCGAGACGAGCAGGACATGTCCTTGATGGTCAGCAACATATCTGACACATAACAACACAGTGTCACGGAGCTATTGGACCACAAAGAGTCAAATCATTACCTAGCACTGCACTGCGCTCGTCACCCAGAGATATAAGATGTTCTATCTCTATGCCCTGTAATTCGACTGGAAACATTGCCCTTCAAACTGGAATGCAGTAATGTTTGTAAATAATGTAAAGTTACTTCCCCAGACGGACTCTGCAAAGAGTCCTACCACTGTTTTATTATTAGCTAGCGGTTAAAAGCGCGTTTTTACCCATGTAGTTCCCGCCCGTCTACCGCCTAAATAAATCTCGGCTATGGATTTGCTATTGCGGTCTCTATCATTTCAAGCGAAAAGAAAAGAGAGAGCAATATCAATAAGACGGTTTTAGCTAGGCGGTAGACCCTCCGTTGTTTTGCCGAGATAAAAAGTAGCTTATATGAATTTCCAGATTTTTATTATCTATGTTCTAAATTTCAACGCAATCCGTGTTCTGATGTGATTGAGCGACATAGATAAAAAAATTCTTGAAATTATAGAGACAGATTTTTATTATCTGTGTTCTAAATTTCAACACAATCCGTGTTCTGATGTGATTGAGCGACATAGATAAAAAATCCTTGAAATTATGGAGACGCCAGTAGCAAAGTCAAAGCAGATCTAGTTAGGCGGCCGGCTGGTTAGAACTTAGACCTGTAAAAAATATACAAAAACATGGAGGTACAGACGCGTAGAAATTTATTTTTAAACCGATCAGGCATTTGTTTTGACCCGGCACAGTAACAAAAGATATCAAACCTGGCCATAATGAAAATTATGTTGGACACCACTGCACTAGACCATCGTGACTTTTTAGAGTTTCGATATCCTTTGTATTGAAAACTCGCTGTATTCTCTACGTTTGTCCAGCGACCAAAAACCATCGATGTATATCATTAGATGTGCCCTGAACACCTTGAAATTAGATGGTAATAAGATGCGTCTGTGTGTGTGTAGTGTAAGTGGTTTACACACCACCAACTTGACCCCTAGAATCGCTAGCGGCAAGGTATGCTGTGGTTCTACTTAATTTGGTTGTCGACAACAAATAGTAATAGGTAAAAACGTCCGGCGTTCACCGCTTCCAACAACCGACCAGAACGGAAAGAGTGAACTCGTGGTGAGCCCACTTCCCAACGATAACAAGACTTCGTGCGCCCTGAATATGGGAGGGTATATCTTTGGATTGAGATCGTTGCCAAAACCTGTTTCTAAAATCAGGCAACGTTTTTATCACGAAAGGGCTGTTAAAAAGTTTTATTACCGAATACTCACGTGGATTGCGTATCTCGTACTCGATCTGATATATCGCGCCCTACATTACTTTTATGTAGTTATCGGCGCCTAGGAAATAAAAACTACATAAAAATATGTATAAATAGTTACTACATAAAAATATGTATAATAGTGTAGTTTATAGTGTTAGGAATCGTTGCGGAGTCCGCCTGGGGAAGTACACCTTTGTCAGTTATACGACCGCAGTAATGTGCATACATATTTTCCGGTTTGAGCGGTAATATTTCATGAGAAATTTCAGGCATAATATATCAATTTTCTTATATCTCTGAGCAACAAACGCATTGTAGAGGTAGATAGTAATTTAAATTCAAGTAGTGACTCTATATTATAATAAAAATAATTTCAGAAGCCCTAAATTCATTCGTGTTCCGATTTGAATGGAATAAATAGTATTACCATAGAAATATTTTTTTGTGTGATGACTGCAAATTTCAAACAGTCAATCTGTACCGGTATAATAATTTTTTTTTTCTGTAAATCAGACAACCATGTACAATATGTAAAAAAAATGTTGAAGGAAACCACAAGCCGACACATTGTTTGCACATATAGTATAACTAGCTGCGCCCTGCCACGCTTCGCTGTGGCACATTGTAATGCAAAAATTAGATTAAAACAATCCTTGATGCGCATTATACATATATCATTCAAAAATTTCAGCTCGATCGGTGGGGAACTTTTTGAGTTTTTGAAGCGTACACAAACCAACATAACATTTTTATATATATAGATATTATTTTGTTTGTGTTCATTTCAATTTATAAAGGACTCCTGTAAATTTTGTCGAAATCGATTTAATGTATTTGGAGAAATTAAGAATAAAACCATCAAAATCTGTTGACAATTGGCGAAGCTATTACTTAATATACATTAAAAAAAGCATCTTCCTTTCTTAAAGTTTGTTTTTTTAAAACAAAATTAGGTAAGAGGCATGATCATTTGTAAACGTAAATTTATTATTATCCTTGCGTTACAAGAACTACTTATGTATATAAATATGTAGTTCTTAAAACGAGTTCTTGAACCTCCTCAAATAAATTAGTCCGTAGGTTTGAAAGTTCTGTACACACAGTACAAACATCTGAAAAAACATTACCTGCTATACTTATTTTAGTCCTCCATCAAACTTGTTTGTGTCGATCTGTTTACCGTTCAAACAAGGTGCCCACATCGTATCCTAGAAAGCTATCAACAGTCCTTTTAACGTGTTTTCTGAGCTATCAGGGAACGCTGTATAAATACAGGATTACGCAGAATGGCTATGTTTTTGAAGAGAAAACTTCTTTGGGCGCGCTTCAGGCAGATTTTTCGTGGGCTGTGAATTGAATTCTAGCTTTACGTTCGGGAATGATAAGCTATATTCGAGTAACTCAGGACCGTGGCGATTGGCCATCTAGAAATGCAATAGCATTTCCCATTGGCCATCTAGAAATGCTGACGAATTTCTAGATGGCCAAGCTCATGGCAACGCCCTCCGGTTTCACCCGCGCCAACCAACCAACGCCCTCCGGTTTCACCCGCGCCAACCAACGCCCTCCGGTTTCACCCGCGCCTACCAACCAACGCCCTCCGGTTTCACCCGCGCCTACCAACCAACGCCCTCCGGTTTCACCCGCGCCAACCAACCAACGCCCTTCGGTTTCCAAAGTAAGCTATCAAATTCTGAGTTATAAGTATTCACTTCCATCGGCGGTTCCTATGACTGCCATTTTTTTTTTATTCTTTAACCCTGTTGAGTAATATTTGGTAAATTTTAGTAGCATCAGAGCTGTGGAGTGACACATGCGCATAAATGCTATTTGAATAGTAGGTGAAATTTTATTAACTTCTGAGTTACCGCTATAGCAGTATATTTCTAGCTACAGGTGATAATGTGCAACAACAGTAGTGTTAAATAATACAATTAATACTTTGGCGTTGCTTTAATATATACGTTGTAGTAAGTAATAGTTATCAATGCCGTGTACTACATTAAGATGTCAAATTTATACCGTAACAGTTATCAGAAGTAGTTTTGATTTGTTCATTGTTATAGTACCAACATAATTACAAAATAAAATAAACTTTTCAGTTAAGGCCAGGTATTTCTGTCAAAGTAGGCATTTAACGCTGTCTTGTTCTCGCGATCGTCACCGACCGCGGAATCGGTGCCACAGTGCAGAAATAACATAAAAATATTGGACTATGTAATTTAAACTCATTTTTTGTTCAAGATTTGTTTATTATGGTTGTTTGTTTATGATAAGAGTTTTGTTGCTATATAAACGAAGAAATATTAAATTTATCTATACTCGTAGGTGTACAAAACTCAACCTTTTCTTTTTTGGTCACACTATAAGTTGAGAACGGCTTTTTCAATTTCATGCATCTTTTTAAAATGTTTCCTAATAATTCACAAGTTCGTCAAAAATTTAAAAAAATGTGCTGAAACGTAAAGAAAAGCCAGTAAAAATAGAAGGTTTTTGGTCAACTTTGCACTAAATTTCTAAACCAATTTTTTTCTATGAGGTAAAGATCACTTACTGAGCATAAAATTACAAAATGCTCAGAGATCCAGGTAGAGCTTCAAACGCCAATTGGTACACTGAGGTACACTGAGAGGTACACTGTGTTTGTTTCTATTAGAGAAGCATTTTCACATCACATCATTTTCATCCACTATTATCGGCATCATCGCAACCATATCATTAAATGGGTTCAATTCAATTCAATTCGTTTATTTCATACCTTAGGCATCTTTGATACACTTGGTAACGTTAATAATTTACAAAATATCAAATATACAATCATTATTAAATTAAAATATATCAAGGTGCATCTAATTAAGCGGCTGTAAAATGGCCTTGTCAGTAAATAAATAGCGACTGTAAAGGGGCGTTGTCATTAGCATACAAATATAAAAAATAAAAATAGTTAGTAAATATGTCAAGAAAATGAATTAAAAATGTCAAGTCTGTAAGGGTATGGTCACGTTGTATTATAAATTTGATAATTGTTTTTGCCAATTTTTACTGTCATTAAGAAATAATTTGTCACTATAATAAGCCTTACTGATTAGATATCGTTTAATTTCATTTTTAAATTTCCTTTCATTAAGATTCAATACCTGCTCTGGAACGGCATTATAATATCGCACACTGTTTCTGATGAATGAGACATCTGTTTTATGAAGCCTGCATTTGGGGTAGTTCAGTTTGTGTTTGTAGTGTGAGGATTCCGATTTTTTCAAATCGCTGCGCAAATTTTTTCTGGCGTACATAATACACTCATAGATGTATAGCGATGGAGTGGTTAGGATCTTTATGCTTTTAAAAAGGTCCCTTAATGATTTTCGTGGGCCTAACATATATATAGAGCGAATTGCTCTTTTCTGCAGCACGAAGATTGTATGTCTGTCTGCTGCTGATCCCCACAGTATAATGCCATATGACATTACACTGTGAAAATACCCATAATATACCAACCTAGCAGTCGCCACATCTGATATCTTTCTAATCTGTTTAATTGCATGAGCTGCTGAGCTAAGCTTATCAGCTAGCTTATGAATATGCTGACCCCATTGTAGCTTTGAAATTAAGGTTATAAATCGTAAACGGTAAGTTTTACAAAAAAAGTTTACTAGCAACAAAAGATGCAAAATTTTATTTTCTACTATAATAATAAGCTTTATAATTTTTTCGGAATATCGGCCAAAAACGTTTTTTCGAGCTGGCGCTTGAAGCTCCACCTGGATTTGTTATTATTTTGTAATTTTATGCTCAGGAAATGATTCTAAACCTTATATAAAAAATACGAATCGGAAATTTAGTACAGAGTTAAATTCTACGAGTAATTTTACTGTCTAAAAGGCTTCTTATCAAATTTGCTCGAGTGTCTAAATTTCATTTTAAATAAGTTTTAAGACGAATATTTTACCGATACTTAACTATTTTCCATTGCATCCGCATTGAATTTTTTTACTGATGTGTTATCGACGTCAGTTTTTTGAGACTCCCTTATTGGTCTACAACATAAAGTAAACAGCGTACTAATTAGTATCAGCGTCTATTTGTAATTCCAATGAAAACGGTATCAAAAATCAAGATCATGGCGTGCTTCACTAGTAAGTAATACCTACTGATATTGTTATACTGTGGCACTATGATCGTAATATTTAAAATATATTGGTTGTCAAAATTGCAAAATCAAGCACAGGCCCGTCGTCCGTGAGCGCCGAAACGCGACTGATCAGGCCTGCCGAACGGCGCGCTATATATATGGTAGATATTAAAACATAGTGAATAACTGATACTTTTTATCAAGTCAAACTCTGCGAATGCATCTATAACTTTTTAGTGGCTTTCGTTGAGTACAAAAATTTAGTAAAAAAACTCATTAGTTTAGTCATAAACTTGAAAAAACTTTTTGAAAAGGGGTAACGTTGGGATTTTTTTTCTATCAAGTAAAATTCATGAAATCGTGTTATTGACTGCGAATTGCACTAGATTAGATCCTTAACTAATACATAAATTTTTTTCAGAGTTTAATACACTATTTTAACGGTCTTAAAGTTGTTTTAAAAAATTCAAAATTACGGCCCACACGCCCTTAATCAGTATTCACTTCTAACAGCAGTCTTTGGGTCTACACATTTTATTTAGCGTATAATATATCTCTACGAGCAAATATGCGCCTAAATGGTAAGCAACATACCATCACGCATGCATCACGCAGCTAAAGACGAAAGTCTTTAGCCAGTGTGTGTTGCCAGTGATGGCTTATGGAACTGAGACGTGGTCCTTCACTATGGGCTTTATAACGAAGCTCAAAGTCACACAGCGAGCTATGAAGAGGGCTATGCTCGGAGTCTCTTTGCGCGACAGAATCCGTAATGAGGATATTCGCAGCAGTGGACGTCTTGCGGCTGATGATGATGATGATGACTTTGATTTTATTTATACTCGTATGTAAGTATGTATAGTTAATTATTATACCACGGATCCCAACTTTAAATCGGAAAATAAAATTAGGCATTCCATTAAAAAAAATAACTAAATATAACAAAAACGCGTGGATTGGCCTCCCAAAGAAGAATTCATAACACAAAGCGACCTTCCAGGTTAGTTATACCATTTTGACTAACCCTTTAAACGTAACATAACAAACCAATTCGTAGGGGTGTCACTACGAAGATTACATCATGTTTGTGCTAATGTTGACGCAAAAATAATACATTTCCACAATTGAACCAGTTTCAATTACGCGATCAACAATCTTAAAAAAGGGCTAATAAAGTGTGTTATTGAATAGCGTGAAGATTTGTGTTAGTTCAAACAGGGTGTCAATACGAACGAATTTCGCATGATCAATATATTATAGCGCCGACCGTAAAACAGCAATAAAGGCAGGCGGTCGGAAAACTGCGTACTCCATGACGATAATGTAAATAAAAATATTTTTATAACATTACCCAGAGAAGTTTCGAAATTCGAATCTGTGGTCGGATGAAAAGAAATATTATGAGTTTTGTGACGTGCAGGGCCACCAATTTATTGGCTAAATGATAGAACTAAATCTAATAGAGATTGGAGATTTTTTTGCGTACACAATACCGATCATAGCGCTTTCACGTTGAAGTAATGAAATGTTGGTCGTATTGTAGTGATTTACCAAGATGTTTCTGTATTCGAAAAACCGTATTATGTTGGTTTCAAAGAACTTTCATATGAGGAGAAGCCGGTCTAATGGAATTTCCATTGACATCATGGTAGTAACGTAGCTTTGTTACATAATAACGAAGTACATGACACATTGATTCTTATCCAAAATGTTTTTTCATTAAATACCTAACAGGTTCAATTTAACACCAGTGAGGAGTAATCATCATATTTCAGCAAAAATATTGTCTAGCTAAACACACGGATATACAACACATACTATGACACTCCAAACTTATAACATCTCACTGTTTTAACACTTTAAAAAAAAAGTCTGAAGAAAATGTTACCTACTTCAAATAGAGCATTTGGTACCAAATATATTGACAAAAGTGGTTGCCATGTGATCGAATCTCATCATAGTCCAAGATCCCAGAACTTCCAGAACGCCAGACTTCAGATAAAAAACAAAAGTTTAATTTCGTAACTAAAACCTGGCTTAATATAAAGAAATCATCACACACACATTTTTGAAAGTTGTCGTTTTAGGAAGTTGTCATTTTAAAAAGTTGTCGTTTTAGGAATTTGTCGTTTTAGGAAGTAGTCGTTCTCAGCCTGAGGGTTCAAAACATTTCGTTTCGACAAATACATGCATTGAATTTTTAAGTATTTAAATCTCTTCTAGCTTTAACTTTCAAGGCCAAAGCAAAAACCGCTGCGAAATATTGGTATCCTGTGCAAAGTCAACCAGAGGGTCTACCGCCCTACTAAAACTGTCTTAGCTTTGAAGTTGCGATCTCTCTCTCTCTCTCTCTCTCTCTCCCCCCTTTTCTTTTCGCTTGAAATGATAAAGATAGCAATAGCAAAGCCATAGCCGATTTGATTTAGGCGGTAGAGGGGCAGGTTATTACACCCAATTAACCGCTGCACTTATATCAAGTGCAAGAGTAGACACGTTAGATAGTGACGAGACGATCAGGACATGTGCCTGATGGTAAGCAACATGGCTGACACATAACAGCACAGTGACACGCAGCTATTGGAACATGAAGAGTCCAAATCATTACCTAGCACTGCACTGCGCTCGTCACCCAGAAATCTAAGATATTATATCTCTAAGCCCTGTAATTTCTCTGGAAACATTTCCCTTCAAACCGGAACACAGTAATGTTTGCACATTACTGCTTGGCGGTAGAATAACTGGCAAAGGTGTGGTACTTCCCCAGGCGGACTCTGCCAAGAGTCCTACCACTACAAATAATATATAGTAATACGAATATTGCTACCAATTTTTTTTTTATTATTACATTATTTTATTTATACTTACAATTACAATAAATTGTAAGTGAATAATATTTTTTGTAATAACGTCGTGACATTGTAATAATTCTTTGAGTCATGTAACTTGAAATAAATAATTTTGAATTTTGAATTTGAATTGCCTTTCAATCTATTTTTTACAATGGTAACAATCTCTGTGTCTATAAGCAGAGAGTGAATGGGTTTCTTCTAGGTAACCACCACAGAGTTTACATATACTACGTATAGAGTTAGAACAAACCTTTACACCGTAAGCTCGGGTCTGATCGTTCTTGTCTTGTCGCTCTTTTGGAAGTGTCATACTTTTGTTGTACACTATGTCGGCATAGCTAATATACACCTCATCTGCTTACGATTGGTACAAAGGAACCGTGCGGAAAAACCTCATCTATTTACTTATTTTTCATTTAAGGTAAGCATATTTTATCGTAGAACGCATCGTCGCTTAACGCCAAGCGAAGTGACAGTCAAATATAAAAACCTATAATATTTATTAATTGAAAAGCTGTCATTCTGAAAATACCCCATTGTTAGCCAATGTCATAAGCTTACTCTATCAAGTATTACAAAGTACAACATCAAGTATTGTAGAGATAGATAAAGTAAGTACGTAATATCTATAAATACTATATATTTATAATCATAAAGTCATTCCAAAAAGTGTCTTCAAAAAGGAATATAATTCTCATTTTAATAAAACAAAAAAGCGGCGGTAAACGTGAGGGCATTTTCTCCACCCGGCCACATTACCTACACCTGCGTGCCATAAACAGGAACCTACCAGTTAACGCTATTAGATGCCATCCATAAAAAGGTCATTTCACCATTTACTTACTCACTTACATAAGATCTGTACAGTTTGTAAGCTGCTTCCGATCATTGCTTTGCTCAATGCTTTAATTTCTATCATTTGTCATCTCAGCATTCTTATTCTTACAAGCACTACCGCGCGGGTTCGGTCGCGTAGTTCACGTTGCCGTTATTTTCCCGCCATGAAAATCTATGTTATTTCTAAAAATCTCAACCCGATCCGTTCCGACGTGATTGAACAACAAACATCCAAACATTCGCACTTATAATATTGGTAGGATTTACACAGTTTATTCACTCTAATTTTTTTAGTTTTTTTTTTGTTATATAACGTGACATTGTCAATTTTCAAGAAATGGTCAAACCATGCTGGTAAATTATACCCTTTCATATAAAAAAATCGTGACACGTTGTTTATCCGTGATGACATCCTAAACTATAGAATCATTTTGATCAAACTTTGCTCCCTGTGTGCAGTTTGATATGATAGATAGCTCAATAAACAGCAGAATAATGTTTTCGGGTCCAGCTAGTCTCTATATATAAAAATGTTATGTTGGTTTGTGTACGCTTCAAAAACTCAAAAAGGTATGCACCGACAGAGCTGAAATTTTACAATGATATAAAATCCGCATCAAGGATTGTTTTTATCTAATTTTTTGTATCACGATGTGCCACAGCGAAGAGTGGCAGGGTATAGCTAGTAGCTTATAAAAAAAAGCCGGGAAAATAATTGTCCAAGCGTGTACAGGTTAAGAATACAGACGGTTCCGTCGTACTTTATTGTATAAATTAGGATACAATGATACTTGTAGATAAGGCTGCTGAATCCATCTTCCCGTCGCAATTGAGCCCGATAAGAAGACTAAGAATAGTATCTACAATGTAAACGTCACGAAACCGCTAGAAAATGCACAAGAAGATTACACTAAAAATCGTAACGCGGCGATGCCAGGAGGCCGGAGCCGGAGAGAAATTATTTTATTCTTCCTGCATGCCAAATGCAAAAAAAAAAAAGCTCATTATAAAAAAAGACACAGAAGCCGAGTTAGTGACGATAGATAGAAACTCTTTATTGTGACGCTATCAAATTAAATGAATGAATAACTATGAAGATTAGGTATTATAAGAGTAAAATTCACATTTAACTGACGAAGTATGCCTAGATTGCCTAAAGAATAGCCACTTTCATCTGAGAGCAGTCGGTCGATCCTGTAAAATAGATTTGGATGAAAAACGACCGTAACTTGTCTGCTACCGTCTGACAAAAACGGCTAAAACGTTGCTATTGCTATCACGTATAACGTTGCTATCAGTAATTTTTATCAAAAAAATGAAGTGGTGTCATGGGGCACTGACACACAGGTAGGAACGAAATACCTTCGAATAATACAGTCAACACAATTTAAAAAAAAACGCTTCATTTTATTATTTTTGGTATTATTAACTTCTGAAAAATAAAGTTGGCAGCACTGGTCAAGGGCAGTATTAATGCGGCTGAAGGACTAGTATCCATGGTGAAGAATAAATAAAAAAAAAACAGTTTTGATGCGTCACTTCTATATACTTTCTTATGGTTTTATTCTCCTCACATTTTTTTCAGTTCGGTCGCGCACACCGGCGCGCATCTTAATCGCTAACTCCTCCAAGCCTGCCGTAAGGAAATTCGTTTCAATAAAGATGGAATAACATCAAAGCCAAGAGCTGTTTAGTTAGGCGGTAGATTCCAAGAACTGGTCGCAAAACTTCGCATTCGCAGATCCATTAATATTTGTAAATGTAACGAGCTGCTTTAAAATAAACTGATCCGGTATTATTGATGAGGCCTAGTGGCTCCTTTTTTACGTGGTGGAAGTACCTTACCTTTCCGCCCGGAGAAACGGTCGGGTAATGTCGGAGTCGACGCCAAGAGTATCTAGTGCTTGTACCGACAAATAAAACCTCCATCTCCACCTTTGCTACTTTAAGGCGGGAACCGGGAACACATGGACGTTCTCGTTGTCTTCCTTCCGCGAAAAGTAAATTACAGGAATAGGCATGGTGAATAAAAAAAACCAATTAGCCCGACAGTTATACTATATAAAAAATATTGAGCACGTATTTTTTCTTTTGTTTCACAAACAACAAAAAAACACAAAGATGTATTGGTGGACAAATATTGGTGGACAATTCACACACAACACCATCTGACCCCAAACTAAGCAAAGCTTGTGTGATGGCAGCCAGATAGCTGATATAATACTTATATAGTTTTTAAATACATACTTATTATACATAGAAACACCCAGACACAGTGCAAACATTTGAATTCATCACACAAATATTTGCACTGGGTGGGGATCGAACCCACGACCCTCGGCTTCGCAGGCAGAGCTACTACCAACTAAGCCACTAGGCCAGTCATCTTATATATTATATATCTTAGAAGTTTCGACTGACGTCACGTCTGTATACGATTTTTATGTAGATTTGACGTCATAAACCTACACTCCGGAATTTTGATGGTTTATTTATATCTTTGTCGATATTGAATAATTTGATAAAACAAAAATACGTGTCCCATATTTTTTCATAGTGACAAATTATTTATTGTGACAAAAAATGTATAAAAAAAATACATCGTTCCATAAAATCTATTGAATTTACACATTTTTGCCACAACCCGGCCCCAGCTCAGCAAAATGCCGGTTGGATCCAACCGGCGCTGGTCTTCCGCTGGTGCTGGCGAATGACGGCACACACTACATACACTATCTACATACATCTATAGTCTACCTGACGGACTTATTATAATGGTATAGTTTTGACCCAGTCATCATCCCTATTGCTTCCAAACATGCTTAAACACAAACCAGACAATGCGTCAAACTTCGAGTCTGAGCGCATTCGCGTTAAACGTTTTGATTTAGCTCTTACAGAACAGAGGGCCAGTTATGATTTTGGCGCCAATGATATTATTTTTATATCTTTTAAATCCATTTCGTGTGCGTCACAGACAACACAGAAAATATTAATTTAGGAATTAGTTACTATCTTGCACGGTAGCATTAAGGGTATTAGTTATAAATACTACGGTCAAACAATATTTTTTGAATCTAAATGACATGTCATCATAGAAAGCCCACTTAATTCTGCCAATTGCTGAGATTCAATTTTAAAGTTATGAGCTTTTGATCATAGTGTGCCTGTTAAATATATATATACAATACTATAATATAAGGTTTAAACTATAATGTTATAAGCACGGATATGTTATAAGATTGTCAGTTATATTTTATTTGTTCATAACAAAAATGACCAGATAAAATAAGTGGATTATATATATTATTGAACTAGCGGCCCTCCCCGGCTTCGCCCGTGGTACATATATAAATATAACATATATCACACTCAGGGATTACGTACATATGAAATAACGGTGGAAGATTTTTTTAAATCGGTCTATTTCTTTCGAAGATTCCCGTGATCAAACCAATAACCTCTTCAGCTTTATAATATTAGTATAGATGCACATCAAAGATACGTTTATATTTCAAGTGACATTTTACCATCATCATATAAATATCGACATCAACATACGATGCTTACGTCAGAACGTCACTCAATTGTTTTGCCTTCCTGGAACCTCTCCACTAACACTTGAACTTTATGGTATGGGATTAAAATTCAAATTGACTTTTTAATACGAATCGTTTGTATGGGAATCCTGGCAATTATTAGAATTTTTCTATGTCGTAAAAACCATCCTTGGACTTCAACGAACATAAAAAAAAAGAATGTGCCAAATCGGTCCAGGCGTTGTTGAGTTATGCGCTTACCAACACATTTTGCGATTTATTTTTATATTACACAAGATAGATGAATTAACAGATTACTCACATATGAGAAACTTGACCCGGGCTGAACAGACTAAAACGATCACGTAAGTAACGCTTCAATCAAAAAAGTACTTCAATACTTTTGTGATAGGACTCTTTGCAGAGCCCGTATGGAGAATTACTACACTTTTGCCAATTAATTAATTAGCATAGAAAGATGTACCTTCTTACACTCACCTTTTTCGGTGCAGCTTTGGCTACTTTCGGCGGGTACGCTGATGTATACAAGATCGTGTGCACTGGCGCTTCTGTAGGTATGCCCAGTGACGTCATCGTGTGTCACGTCATTTGATATGTTCTCTGCTAGAGTCTCACTGCACTATCACTCGGCCTTGCAAACGAATGTTTACCTAATGCCAGTAATATAAGTTAGATAGATAATAGGAAAGGCCTCGTCTATATAATCAAGGTTAGAGAGAACACTGCTCTAAACCAGAAGCGAGATTTTCTTTTTCGATCTATTATTCTATGAGAAATATACGTCTTTAGTTTATTTAACGGTAACGGTTTTATATTTTAATATTTGTTTATTCAGTTGGAATTGGATTAGTTGAATTGGTTTAGAATCGCCTAGATTCTATATTATATTTATTTTTGTTTTTTAAGTTCTAAGGTTAGCAATTTTTGAATTTTGAATAATATCACACGAACCAACATAATAAATAATATGCCAATGACGAGCATGTTAGTTGCTCCATACTCACTTATTACATATACATATTCTGTAGTTCTTTTATAGCTTGTTATTTAATTTAGTCCAAAAAAGTAAAAAAGTCATTGACAGACTGCATACACTTGTAATTTGAAATTATCATTAGTATGGTGCAAAATGCTGTTACATATATATACATATACAAATGCTGTTACGTATTTTTTGCAACGATCAGTTTAGTTTAGCAATGAGTAGTTCATTTCAAAATTCAAGCCATATTGAAATTTTTAAAAAATTGATTATTTAATCATTTATTTTAATTATTATTTAATTATGGAAGATATCACAAAAACGTCTTCAGTTTTTTACCTTTAGAATAGGCAAAGTGGTACTAGAAAGTAGTTCTTCGTTCAATTCGACTGAAAAGCTTTATACAAAAATCAATACTAATTGTGTTTTAGATCTATTTAGTGGTGGTCGCCGAAAAAGCGTCTAGACAAAGACAATTAATGCGACCATAGAGTAAGTCCCACAACTATTAATTATTATTTACAGTTTCAAGTTAGCAACAATCGGACCGTTTTCATTTCAGTCCCAAGAAATTATAGTTCTGTTGAATTGCAAATTTAAGGCCCTTTCACAGAACCAAATTTATTTCAGTCTAAATTGTTTCGAAATTTAATTTAGAGTTGGAAATGTTGGAATTATACCTTTCGTTCCTTCTACAGATGCAGAGAACGAGAAAGGAGTTCATTAGAATTCATTCATATTCGAGAAAATCCAGAACATCTTTAATGAAATGCGATATTTGCATAGAAGTTTCAAGTGATAGATTTATTGTGTCGAAATTTCGCACAACATCTACTTTACTTTATTTTACCTATGAATGGCCAAATGCTGTCTAAATTTGTTAAAGTTAAAAAAACTAAAACAATTTAAACGTAGGAAGTTCGTAATTAATGTTCTAAAAATTAAAATTTTTAGTACTGGCACTGTAGACTATCTTTGTGACTGGCCACTTACACACAATACCACTAACACCGGAAAAATTAAAAACAAAAATAAAACAGTTTAAATATGGAACGCGACAAATGTCAAATTGCACAGAAGCAACAGTTGAAACTGACTTCTATTAAATCAACACATCCTCCCGTTTAACTAAACGACATAACATTGTAATGGAGTAAGTTTTTGTTTGTTTTTTGTATGTTATCTGTTTATCCGTCACAGATAAAAACTTGTCTTATTTACTTCGATATACAATGTTAAGGTATTTGCCGATACGACATGGCAAACAGCGCAAGTGTAATTTTTTAAATAAAAAGGGAACAACATGAGACCCAAAACAATTTTAGCTGGGCGGTAAAATAGTTTTTTCTCTGGCATCTAGGAAACTACCGGTCAGCGACCATTTGGGATCCTTAGGTCCATTATTGTATATTCTATGCCCTTAGAACGCTCTTCAGCCAAATTAAAAAAAAAATTAAAACATAGAATTTAGTACATATCCAAAATGTTTCTATTGTGTATATTATACATTAAAATACCGGTACCGCTTCTATCTTCCTTACCAACAGTTAAAATAATCTCGTCTGACCTTAAGACCGTCATTTAGAGTAACCAAAACATTTGTTTAATTCCATTTCGCTTATTTGCCATCCCTTGACGTTTGACCTTTTTACCCGCATTTGGGTAAGTAAGCTGGTTGAGGGGGGAGCTACTGTTACATTTTCAGCCAAATTGTTTAGAATAGCTAGTTTTATTATTTGACAGACATCAGCAGTATTATGCTGGCTTAGTTTCGGTTGTCCAATCCTTTGGTGTGGACGGATCGCCGTCTTAAGGTACGTCCCCCAACATAACGAGTTTTTGTCCAGTTTTCAGAGCTATCAAATATCAAATATCAACTGGTAAAAAATACATTAAACTTTTACAATTTTTTGACTTTGAAATTGTAGTTTTTTTGGTTTTGAATTTATTGTTTAAATAATCTCCTCACAACGAAACCTTAAATAATAGAAATAAGTAATTGTAATTATCATGCATCTACTCGAAAACCGCCATTATTTGGATTTTGTACTTACACCAACGGATAGACAATTTCATTACGAACATTTTGGTAGCAGTTCACAGACCGAAATCTGATTTTATAGAGTTTATTCTAAAATTTTAGCGTAAAACAGTAAATATATCTCTCCTGCTCTTTTTTGCGGTGTGTGATTAGGTAAGAAAAGTCAAGGTCATTTGCTCGGGGTACGACCTTAACCTTCCAGTGGCTTTGAGTAATATTAATAATTAATTCTTATAGGATAATTCGTAAAAATTTAATTAGTCTCAGTAATGGTATTCATTACAGCGCTTTGACATTCTTTTTCACGGCGTCCTAATGGGACATCCCTAGAATGATTATAGATATTTATCGTGGAAAGTCATTTACTGATTTATGGCGTGGCGTGTGTATGAGTATTTTCGTTTCGTAATTAAAATTAGGAAAAACCAAATAACACAACAATGAACTAGGCAAACTATGGTAGGCTATCTCAAATACCAAGCTATTTCTTAGTATTTTCACAAAATATATTGTAGCGGGTAATCTAACATCACCTCATAGCAACTATTGCTGGACCTCGGGGCTTCTCTCACAAAGAGAGAGAGAGTCAAAGCTATAATCCACCACTCTGCCCAGTGAAGGTTTGTGGATGACGCATGACCTCAAAAGTCTCTTGGAACGTAACGGTATTCTCACGATGTTTTCCATCACCGTTTATAAGTCAGCGGCATTACACACATTAAATGAATTAGAAAAGACAGTGCAAAAAGTTTTCGCAGTCATAGGAACTGCCGATAGAAGTGAAAACTTATAACTCGGAATTTGATAGCTTACCTAATTTGGAAACAAAAATCCTTTTAACTTTTATAAAGTAGATACTCGTGCCTACCTTTTCGCGAGTGATCAAATACCTTTGAGCGGTTCGTGCACTTACAATAAACGGCCGTGTTCATGTGATATTTTCATTGCCCATATTTCCCGATTTTTTTTTGAGACCTACTAATGTATTTATTCTTTGCATTTTTAGGGTTCCCTAGCCAAATGGCAAAATACGGGACCCTCATAGATTCGTTATGTCTGTCTGTCCGTCCGTATGTCACAGCCACTCTTCTCCGAAACCATAAAAAGTAGATAAAATTAGATAAAAAGTAATCTGTGAACCGCATTAAGATATTCATTCAAAAATAGAGAAAAAAAATTAAAAAAATTAGGGGTGTCCCATACATAGAACTGAAACTCAAAAAATTTTTTTTTATCAATACCATATGTGTGGGGTATCTATCTATCTATCTATGGATGGATAGGTCATCAAAAATGATATTGAGGTTTCTAACATACTTTTTTTCTAAACTGAATAGTTTGCGCGAGGGACTCTTCTAAAGTGGTAAAAAGTATCCCCCCCCCCCCTTACCTTAACTTCTAAAATAAGAGAATGACAAAAATAAAAAAAAGTGTATGATGTACGTTACCATGTAAACTATCAATGAAAATTGGTTTGAATGATATCTAGTGAGTAGTTTTATTTTAATACGTCATAAATTGACTATTGTTAAAACACTGATTAAAGTAACAACGAACTACACAAACTTTTAACATTATGTTACTTACTGCTACGGAAGGCGAGTGCAACTCGCACTTGACCACTTTTATTTTTTCTAATACCCTTCATCATTTTTAACGAATAAAATCAAAAATATTCTATTTGGTTATTCAAGCTTCGAGCGTGTCAGATATGACTCACATGAAAAACGAAATAATTAGATTCACACCGAGTTAGATTTTATTTTGTTGACCTATTATAAAGTTAATTTATACCATGCGTGACTTTCCCAGATAATTAACTTGAATTATTAACCCGGTGGGAATAAAGCTGAAAATGTGGCATAATTAATAAATTACTGAAGACATGAATAGGCGTACCGACTTTGATTAATTACGAAGAATACGCAAAAACACGGTAGGTATTTGTTAAAACATTTAAAATAAGCAAAGATTTCCACATTTTATTGACTAGTCCGTTTTTATCCACGATAAGTCTGCGCTTGACCGCCGTCTTGTCTGATATTACGAGATGATTCTTCATACATATAATTTTACTTTGTAAGAAAAAACAAGCACATATTTTAAGCGTGTCCGAGCGAGAGAGATACTCAGCTGCTCTTCACTGCTGTGCTACTATTTGGATTTGTCTAGCATTAAAACAAAAAAAAAATCTGAAGTGTTTCTCATTAATCCTTCTAATACGATCCATAACAATACCACATAATATAAAATTCAGATAATAATGAAGTTTAAAGAAGAATTACTGCTGCCGTGCGATTTTATTAACATTTTTTTTATATTAAGCAACTACTTCGTAGTACCATAAACCGCCCACTAAATGTTCCCACTGCTGGGTCTCAGGGGCTTACGCACATGACTTCGATAAGACATTGACCTGGGGCTCCGGATTAATAGTTCCCAGCGAGCAACACGGAAGAGAGTAGGCATACACAGCGTTTCCCCTCTGTCAAAGTACAAGTCCGCGTGGACTATGGAGTTTGATAATATTCTGTGGCTGAGAGTGGGGCTAGATTTGTGAATGGTGCTTTATTTTTTATGTGTTAGTGATTTAGCTGTGTGAGTATGATCGGCAATGGATCGGTACAGGTATGTTTTGTATGTAATAAACGGCTTTGCGCTAGTGTGCAACTTTCGCCTCCCGCAAAAAATGACAGAAAGATTTGAACAATATTTTAGCTAAGGCTACTCACTCCCTTCCGTGCTTGCGCGGAAGATCGAGTTGCTCGATGGTAGTTCCCGTTCTCCCGACTAGACCAGCCGTAACTCACTGGTAGTACCAACTTGCATAATTCTAAGAAAAATCTTTACACCTCTTAACAATATCACTTTTTCATTCAATAAAACACTACACCTCCTTACAAGATCACTTCATTCTATTCTAGTTATCAAAATCTCTCAGTAAATACGCCGCCGCATCTAGGTAATCAAATAATTTGCGTAATCATGTGTAAGTATGCCATAAATATTGTTTGTTACTTGTTATACGGAACAACACTTAAATCATTTTTTCTATCGGTCTGCTCGTAGCTCCAACAAGCGACATCGTTTCATGGTTGACGTTCAAGACTCGAACGAAGAGGTTTGACTCTAAATTTGTGATAAGAACGACTAGGGGTCTAGGCTGTGGAATGTGGAATGCGTTGCCTTCTACATGGTGCCCAATGGTAACAATTTTTGGTGTCCTCAAATTTTATCTAAATCGGTGAAGCAGTATTTGTCATAACAACGAAAAATATAAAAAACCTACAACCGAATTGATAACCTCCTCTTTTTTGGAAGTCGGTTAAAAACATCCGCTTTACATTAAAGCCGATATTTTTGTTTATCAGTTTTTTAAATAAGAAGCGACGATACGAGCAGGACATGTGCCTGATGGTAAGCAACATGTTTTCCATATAACAGGACAGTGACACGCAACTATTGGAACATGAAGAGTCCAAATCATTACCTAGCACTGCACTGCGCTCATCACCCAGAGATCTAAGATCTTATATCTCTAACCCCTGTGTAGTTTCTCTGGAAACATTGGGCTTCAAACCGGACACTGTTTTTTTTTATCTTACTTCAGTGTACCCGTACTACAGTTTACCTTTAAGTAGGTATTTCTGGGAGTCACGTGTACTAAGAAAGGCATCGAATATCCAGTTGTGCGTGTATTACCTAAACACGGCACTGAAGCGACAGTTATATTGCTGACAATATAGCGCCTGAAATCTGACCATAACTACATTAAAAACTTGAGATGTATGTATGATTTTTTTTAGTATGACAGTGACGAACAATACGTGCGCTTGACGGCAAGCAACATTAACTATAACTAACAACATTTAATATTATTAATTTGTAATATATCTAACAATGTTAGCACATTACTGTTTGACGTTACAAGAACAAAATTAAAAAGTTTGACTAACCCCCGACTCCCTAAGATTTGTTATCTGTACAACATTCTACTAATCAAGCCCTTTCATTTGATACCCATATTAATGGAGTTGTGAAAAAAGAAATTTAATTTGCCATTTTGTGGTAGCGGCCATCTTGGATTTGAAATTTGGCATAGTGCAAAGTATTCTACCAATCAAGCCCTTTCGTTTCATACCAATATTGAGGTAGTAGTGAAAAAAATATATAATTCGCCGTTTTGTGGTGGAGCCATCTTGGTTGTGAAGAAATATTTAGTCCGCCATTTTGTGGAGGCGGCCATTTTGAATCGGTATTAACCAAACATAGCTAAGAACACCCGCACGGTAATTAACTTTCAAATAAAAAAAACGGCATCGAAATCGGCCCATCCGTTTGAGCTCTACGGTGCCACAGACAGAGACACACACAGACAGACAGACAGACATCGACGTCAAACTTAAAACACCCCTTTTTGGTCGGGGGTTAAAAATAACTGGCAAAAATGTTGTACTTCCCCATACGGACTAGGCAATTAATCCTACCACCACAAGAATTAATGTATCGTATTCCAAACATAGACCTCCCCCAATGATTTCCACAATGACCGGTCTTGTGCATTATCGTCTAAATAACTCTTCTAAGCATGACCATTGTGTAGTTCTTTTCGCCAGTAAAGGCCCTGCCGATAGGAGAAAACATTAGCATTAAAAGTTAAACGTATTACAATACTTATGACATACTCGTATTCTGTGGAGTAAGTATCAACTATCACGAAATATGATATAATAGTTATCACTCCGTCCTATACAGTCTATTAAATCATATTATACTGTGGTCCTACCACACAATACGTCACATGGCAACAAATCTACTAAGCTGTGTAGTTAGCATTCATGACGGCGCCTAGGTCCGGCAATTGACACTCTTGTTCTCATGTTATACATAGTAATAGTTTATATTACAATTAGAATGATGACCGGGTTAACAAGAACAAAATTAAAAATTTTGATTAACCCCCGACTACCTTAGATTTGTTATCTGTACAACATTCTACTAGTCAAGCCCTTTCATTTGATACCAATATTAAGGGAATTGTGAAAAAGGAAATGTAATTCGCCATTTTGTGGTAGCGGCCATCTTGGATTTGAATTTTGTCATAGTGCAAAGTATTCTACTAATCAAGCCCTTTCATTTGATACCCATATTGAGGTAGTAGTGAAAAATATTATATAATTCGCCATTTTGTGGTGGCGGCCATCTTGGATTTGAAATTTGTTATAGCGTTTAGTACTTTACTAGTCAAGCCCTTTCATTTGATACCCATATTGAGGTAGGTTGTGAAGAATTATTTTGTCCGCCATTTTGTGGAGGCGGCCATTTTGAATCGATATTAACCAAACATAGCTAAGAACACCCGCACGGATATTAACTTTCAAATAAAAAAAACCGCATCGAAATCGGCCCATCCGTTTGAGCTCTACGGTGCCACAGACAGACACACACACAGACAGACAGACAGACAGACAGACAGACAGACCGACAGACAGACAGACAGACAGACATCGACGTCAAACTTATAACACCCCTTTTTTTTGTCGGGGGTTAAAAATAGAACATTCTAATTAGTCCGTTAAATACTGGAATAAAATATGGGGCACGTATGTTGTAGACCAGCCGTAGCTTGCTATACCACCCAACTAGCAGTAACTTACAAGACCAGCCGTAACTTGCAAGACCAGCCGTAACTTACTAGACCAGCCGTAACTTGCAAGACCAGCCGTAACTTACTAGACCAGCCGTAACTTGCTATACTAGCCATAACTTCCTAGATCAGCCATAACTTGCTATATCAGCCATAACTTACTAGACCAGCCGTAACTTGCAAGACCAGCCGTAACTTACTAGACCAGCCGTAACTTGCTATACTAGCCATAACTTCCTAGATCAGCCATAACTTGCTATATCAGCCATAATAACACTAGACCAGCCGTAACTTGCAAGACCAGCCGTAACTTACTAGACCAGCCGTAACTTGCTATACTAGCCATAACTTCCTAGATCAGCCATAACTTGCTATATCAGCCATAACTTACTAGACCAGCCGTAACTTGCAAGACCAGCCGTAACTTACTAGACCAGCCGTAACTTGCTATACTAGCCATAACTTCCTAGATCAGCCATAACTTGCTATATCAGCCATAACTTACTAGACCAGCCGTAACTTGCAAGACCAGCCGTAACTTACTAGACCAGCCGTAACTTGCTATACTAGCCATAACTTCCTAGATCAGACATAACTTGCTATATCAGCCATAACACTAGACCAGCCGTAACTTGCAAGACCAGCCGTAACTTACTAGACCAGCCGTAACTTGCTATACTAGCCATAACTTCCTAGATCAGCCATAACTTGCTATATCAGCCATAACTTACTAGACCAGCCGTAACTTGCTATACCAGCCATAACTTACTAGACCAGCCGTAAATTGCTATACCAGCCATAACTTACTAGACCAGCCGTAACTTGCTATACCAGCCATAACTTACTAGACCAACCGTAAATTGCTATACCAGCCATAACTTACTAGACCAGCCGTAAATTGCTGTACCAGCCTTAACTTGCTATACCAGCCATAACTTACTAGACCAGCCGTAACTTGCTATACCAGCCATAACTTACTAGACCAGCCGTAAATTGCTATACCAGCCATAATAACACTAGACCAGCCGTAAATTGCTATACCAGCCATAACTTACTAGACCAGCCGTAAATTGCTATACCAGCCATAACTTACTAGACCAGCCGTAACTTGCTATACCAGCCATAACTTACTAGACCAGCCGTAAATTGCTATACCAGCCATAACTTACTAGACCAGCCGTAAACTTGCTATACCAGCCATAACTTACTAGACCAGCCGTAACTTGCTATACCAGCCATAACACTAGACCAGCCGACTATACCAGCCGTAACTTACTAGACCAGCCGTACTAGACCAGCCATAACTACTATACCAGCCTAAAGCTTATACCTATAACTTACTAGACCAGCCGTAAATTGCTGTACCAGCCTTAACTTGCTATACCAGCCGTAACTTGCTATACCAGCCATAACTTACTAGACCAGCCGTAACTTGCTATACCAGCCATAACTTACTAGACCAGCCGTAAATTGCTATACCAGCCATAACTTACTAGACCAGCCGTAAATTGCTATACCAGCCATAACTTACTAGACCAGCCGTAAATTGCGGTAACTTACAATAATCTAACAGAGCCGGTAGAAAAACTCCAAATTTCTGGTCGAACGCGTCATCAAGCCCAATCTATCAACTAGATACAAATTATCTTAGCAAAACATCCGGCAGTAGGCAATTTACATTAGACCGGCAAAGCGATAAAATCGGATGTCAATATTTATGTGGGGATTTTTACTACCTGCAATACCAGAATTTCCACATATTCCGTGTGGACACGAGACATTTAACACATTGGCTGCTGAAAACACGTACGTTGTGTTTTATTTAGTGCAACGCGTACGCGGGCTAAACACGCCTGTCGTGTAAAGCTGCATTGCTATGCACCGGTGCGGCGCCACACAAACGTGTGTGTTTCAAAAGACGAAACGCCAGTGCGGACGTACATACGAGGCGTGTTTTATCGTTTTTTCACCAAGTCATGCTTGGTGTTCTCCTGATAGTAATTGATACGAAACAATACTTACCTCTGATGTCAGATTTTTTTACAATAACGTAACGCTAGAGCGGAAATATATGCGAGGAGTATTTGTTCGTTTTTTAAAAAAAAAAAATATATGCTACAGAGGTAATTAGTACGAGACAATGCCTCTAATACCGACTAATTATATTTTCAAGTACCTACCTAATACCAACATAAGTATATTATTTTTTGAAGTGATTTTGTTTGGAAACTTTAAAGCCACAAAATTCGAATAAATTACGTTTATTAAAGGCACTCTTCAAATAAAAGTGTCAATATTTGATTCGTAGATATAATGCACGAGATTATAGTCTCACGGTAGGTTAGTTCATAAAATAGCGTTGTTAGATTATAATCTGACATACAAGAATTGCTCGTTTACAGGTATTAGATAGATGAGCAATGTTGTACTATTCGAATGGCGTCTAGATACCTTCCACGACTGATTGCTATATAAGGTAGCCCATCAGTAAACAGTCGGAAAACAGTCACTTATTATCGATCCTTGATAAGTGTGCAGTTTCAAATCTATTCGTCGTTTTAAGCAAAAATCTTGTTCAAAACTTCTATTACATAGATTAAAACATACTAAACTAATAAAATAGTGTTAAAAAGTAGTAACTATCGCCAGTAAAGCAACATTTACCCAGACTGCCCTATGGTCAAGTTAAAGTAATTTATTTTGAAAAGTACCTAACGAATAACAAACACAAAAGATTCTAAGAAAAGAGCTATCAGTTATTGGCTCGGCGGTAACAACAAAGAATTTGGAGTCACAATTTGCAATATTTTTGAATAGGTAAGTACATTAGTTTACAAAGAACTTAAACAAATACACAATAAAAAAGAACAAAATCATTGTATAGATTTTTTTTAAACAACATGTGTGACGACGAAATCCAAACAAAGGTCATAAAAGAAGCCGACAGACTGATGAGAAGTACGAGATTCTTTTCGTAACAGATGCATCACTCTCGAATAAAAGTGCATGTGCACGATAGTACAGCAAGCAAAAATACAAATGAAGTAGGTACTTCATTTGAACTATTTGAAGGATTCATTCAAGAACTGCCTGCACACGACTAGTACAAAGCGCCCTTGAACTTGTTTTGTTTTTGTTTAATTACATATTTATTTAAAATGAACGAACAGTGAGAACGAGTGGAGAAAACGTAACGTGAGTGTTTATTTTTTTAACTTTTCATCAATAACCCGTATTTTTTTTGCTTAGTGTGGAAAAGTTTTATTTTTATAGAAATGTTAAACCTACCTAGTTAAACATACCTAGGTAGGTACATAGCGACAAACAATGAGTACCATGAATTCGTTTAGGTGTGAATAAGATTTTTAAATAATTTACGGGTCGAAACGGTCTTACAATCAGCTCCCCTAAAGATTTATTGTGTTTTTGCGAACACGGATATCGGGGTTTGCCCCGTATTGCGAATTTAGTTCGATACCTAGTGTCTCCGTTCTTGTCTCAACTAAATAATTACTACATAAACAAAAGTAATAATTACGACACATACCGCATATTTTAGCACGCACACTAAGAATTTTGATCGCGCTCTTAATAACAACATAATATATAAAATGGGAGAAACATTTCCGTATAAACAAATACTTCATATCTATGTAGGAGTCACTCAACGCTCACACACGTAACTAGGGATGGAAATTAGTGATTGCAAAATTTAATCGATATTTTATTTTGGGTTGTATTATTATGTTTACATATATCAATTTTACTAATATACAAATACGTATATATATTTATGTATAAATATGAATACCCTGTACGGATTGTATTATACTATAAACAATTTTTAAGTTGGAGTACGTTTTTAAATTTTTATCATCTAACTGTACCTGTTCCAAATTACAACTCGGTCCGTTCATACGTTTCAACTTCCAACGGGATTGAGATATCCGTGGTTGCGACTATACAACGCATTTAAACATTTGCTTCGATCTAAACAAATATTATTTAAACAGTACCCAAGACCAAGACACGAACCCAAGTATTTGGGCACCTTCGGACGCCATGGAGCATGGACGGACCATGGACTTGACCTTCTTATTGAAGGAGGCCATGTCCCAAGAAATAATTTAAAAACCAGCCGATATACGACGCCGCACCTCAGCCGACGACTTTAAAATGGCCGGCACCTTCGCTACCGACGACGGCAAAAGGGAAAGGAGTCGGCAAAAAATCTAAAATTAATTAAATTATGTTTTTTATAAGCTTTTATTTGACTTGCCCTGTTAGTATGAGACAAATTTGCGAGTTAATTAGAACCACTTTCTGTCGTTAGATTAGGTTGTAATTTGGTTTACTAACGTAACTTTGGTGACAATGCAATAATATGGTATCTAGCTATGGTATGATTTGTTGTCTAAATATCCAAATATTTCTTCGTAATAGAGAAACTCTGTAGCGTTATAAAGACTGCATATACATAAATTTTACGCTATAGGGAGCTTTTGTTTTAAAGAGTTTACACTGTATGTACTTACGTATGTATTTACTGTATTACATTTTGAATTTGCAATAATATGGCATCTAGCTATTGTATGATTTGTTGTCTAAATATCCAAATATTTCTTCGTAATAGAGAAACTCTGTAGCGTTATAAAGACTGCATATACATAATTTTTACGCTATAGGGAACTTTTGTTTTAGAGTTTACACTGTATTTACTTACGTATGTATTTACTGTATTACATTTTGAATTTTATTTAGTAATGGATATTATATATCACCAAAATTATTTCAGATACCGTTTATTTAGATAAAAATGGTCTCAAAAGACAAAATACTATTTTTGGGCCTCGCCACGTTTTACTAGGTTGCTAGGAAATATCAAACGATGCTACGATGTCATCTATGCTGTCATTGGAATTTTATACATGTACATCAGCAGATATGTAAAGCAGTAGGATAACCTCACCCGCCTACGAGGGTCATAAATATTTCCATTATAACATAAATGAAATAAAAGTCATCACTCTATCTCAAAAAAATTATTTATTGGGTAAGTTGGCCCTTAATATGCGGCCTTCGGCCTGCGCCACCGCTGCAGCCCACCGCTGTTGGAGGGCGTCCACTTGCTCGTGCGTCAGTGGACGCACGATTAGGGACGCCTCCTGCAGGCGGAGGCGCTGCAGCAGGCGGCGGGTGCTAACTTGAAGGCTGACTTCGACGCCAGAGTACTCGGACTCTGGCGTCGGTGGTGGTGGCGGCGGTGGCGGCGGTGCCGGCGACATATCCCTCGGAAACCTGCAATATCACATTTTTATTAAAGCTTTACAACTAAAACATACACTGAACATATTCATGTTCAGTTATATGGCGTGAACAAAAATTCAAAGAATTCAAGTTTCAAAGTAGGTTTACGACTGATAATACGATAGGTACCCAGTATGCTTGGTCGAAGACCATCACTTCGAGAAAAATCATCGTCTTACTGCACGTGTTCAAGGCAATTAAGGATAACAAAAGCTAGACCGACCTCGGATGCTTCAGAGCTTCAAAGTCTTTTGTTACCTGATAACATAACATAAACAATAATAGAATAATACCGATAATAAATATTTACTGTCTACAAATATGAACACATTTCTGTTGGGCAGGCAGTTTATTGTTATAAAGGATACCGTTATAAAGAGTTTACACTGTATTTTAACATGATTTATAACATATTCACAGGAATTCAGTAGGTACTAAATTTGTTTTAGCAACACTTTTTTAGCTAATTTAATTTCAATAATATTAAGAATCAATAAATATCTAACGAGAACAAAATTAAAATTCGACTACCTTGGATTAGAAATTTGTACAGTTTTCTACTAGTCCAGCCTTTTCATTTGATACCAATATTGAGGAAGGAGTGAAAAAATGTATTTCGTTATCATTTTGTGGTGGCAAGATGGCCACCTTGGATTTTAAATTGTCATAGTATGCTACTAGTCAATTTCATTTGATACCCATATTGAGGAAGGTTGTGAAAAAATATTTTGTCTGCCATTTCGTGGCGGTCGGCCATCTTGAATCAACATTAACCAAACATATCTAAGAACCACCACACTAAAACTAACTTTTTAATAAAGAAAGTGCATTGAAATCGGCCGCGGCGTTTGGCGTCTACGGTGCCACATACACACACACACATCCAGAGAAAGGCATATTTATGCTATATAAGGTAAAATTACTTACAAACAGCAGCACAGTCGCCGCCAACAACCTCGTCTCCGCCGTCTGCCCTCTGGCAGCAAAGGTACCCTAAAACATAAAAATGTATGTACAAAGAATTCGTTCGTTTGCGTTCGTCGTTTAATGTACTTACTACGCTCCACTATTGAAATCGATTACTAAAATCGATTATTGAAATCGATTTCTAAATCTGGATCGGATTTGTAGCGATTTGAGTAAATCCTAAAACGCCCATCTCTAAAGCAAACTGCATGAGCCACAGGTTTATCTTAATTTTCGATAGATGGCGCTCAGCGCTCTAGCGCCGCTGGCTAAAACACGCTCAGGGTAGATACCTACACTTAGTATGTTGATAAATTTGTACATCATTTTTTTATTACTATAGTTTTTATAGCTCTAGTTTATAGGCATATCTACTGCACAGTACAAAATAGTTATGATGACCCAATATTGAATTATGTGTACAAAATGACGATATTTACAAACAAAATGCTGTATTTAGGTATAATGCTGGTTGCATGAAATCCAAATTGTATCAGGAAAATATGGTTATCACACAAGTCACGAAAGAATAAGAGATCTGTTTGGCTACTACGACAATGTTGACTTGTTCTACTAGATCGGATGTTCATATTACCTATAGCACCATAAAACCTACCTACCTATTCCGTTACCTATACCTGTACCTATTCTGTTGAGTGATAGGTTAACTCGATGGCACTTAGGTATTGAGTCAAAATTTTGACCACCGCGGCGGGTGCTGGCCAGAAGTTACTTGGACTTCACCACTAAATGCTACATAATATCGACAAGTGCATGTAATAAAATAAGATTCTTACCTTGCATGGTTCTCCATTTCACAATCACAACTCTTACTCTATTCTCACTTCTCAGATTCTCACTCGAATTTGAAAAAGGACCACGAACCAGTGTTGCCAACAAGATTTTTTAAAAGTTGTGAATTTCCGTTAAAAATCCGTAAAAAAATTATGCCAAAAGTAATCGCTAAATTTCTAAAAGTTTATATTTAAAGGTACATCAGAACCTACCAAGAGAAAGGAAAGTACGCGGGTAAAGCCGCGGAGCGATGCTATTAAATATATACATTGGTTTCTAATTACTTAGCACAAGTGAAGTGAAGACCACGCGATTTTTTTGATTTGCTGCGTCTTATGGGTAAAGACCTAAAGGTAAGAGTTAAAAACTTGTTGTGAATTACGTCATAATCAATCCAACCGTTTAGAATATTAGCCGCAACAAATAAACAACAAAATGTTTATAAATAATTTCACTTTTACTCAGTGAAAAGCCGCTAATTTGATTATTAGTTGTCACAATATATTAAAATTTTCCTTACTTTCAGTTATTGTCACTAAGGTTACGACCAAAAACGTTAAAATTTTTGTTATATGGCAAATCTGATGACACAATGAATGAATGAACGATTAATAGGTAACAAAAATAACGTAGGTAGGTACTTATTTGTGCAGTGTATATCTCTACTTAGCCTGGGATTTGTGCCTATTGTGTCCGAGAAATTTAAACATGCTGCGACATGTCGAATTTCTTTTTCTTCAGACAACGGAACGTAAGCATTACGTTTTACGCATTACAAGATGTCGATGACTACATAATCACTACCGATTGTTTTCATAATTTTTAATTAACACGTTCCCAGCCCCAATACAAAAAATAAAAAACGATCCGGCAAGTCCAACAGGCTTTTTTGAATTAGGTGTTTTTATAGTCATAGTAAGAAAAAACATAATTCGAAAATTCAAACCAGATGTAGGTTTTACTTCCCCTGAAACGCATGGTTCATTAGCATAGATTTACATTTTCGCTTCTGCACGTTCATGAAACACATATGTGTTTCAGGGAAGTTTTTTTATATATTTAAGATGTTCATAAATATCGATTTATTGTGAATATATTTTTATTATTATAGATATATATAGACAAACATAACATACAACAAATGAATATAACGGTATCCTTATGTGACAAACGTAAGTATGTTACTGTTTGGCGTCTTCAGTTATTACCTATCTAGTACCTTACCATACAACCAAGACCAAAAAATAAATATTCTCAGCAGAGTAATGAGTCGTGATCCTTTCCACAGTTTAGAAAAATATATAGACTTCAGATTTGCCGTATGGCAACACTGAAACTGACTTGGTCCAACCACAAACCAATACAGCTTCCTTCCGGCTTCTGTTCTGACCTTGTAGTTTTGTTTGTTGAGTGAAAAGTCAAATTGCGAAAAATAAATACAAATTTGATAAATACCTAGATAAAATAATGGCAGGGACTAGTCGAGACACCGTAACGTGAGTATTTATTTTATTAATTTTTCATTAATAATCCGTATTTTTAAATACACGTTACTACGTGTTTTTGTATGAAAAGTGAAAGAATTAAGTACTTTGTTTTTGACTTTCGCTTCCAGGAAGCGTTTTTGGGATAGTCCGATATTGTGATTTTAAAATCGTGATATCACGGGATGTTTTTAAGATAACAAAGTAATTCTTTTACTATTCATATAAAAACACTACTGAATTCTACTGAATGAAACAAAGTAATTCTTTCGCCTATATTACAGTTATTGAGAAGCCTTTTGATGGCACATTAATTCAAAAATTAGTCGTCCCGCCTATTATAATAATAATGAGTAGTAGCACGAGGTTACCGCCATGTGGGATGTTGATTCGACGATCATAGTCCCAATAGTCGTGTCGGCAAACGGCCTTATAGCGAAAAGTCTCGACCATCATCTCAAGAGACTTTCGCTAGACGGTTGGGTTAAGGGCCAGAACGAGAAGGCAGTAATTCTTGACACAGCGCGCATCGTCAGAAGGTTCCTCAGTCTGCAGCCCTAACCACCGGTAGCTTGGGCCCTGCTCCGCTGCTGGCGGCAAACTAGGTTTAGGTTTTTAGAATGTTTTATGTTATTTTATATAAATATTGTAAAAACTTAAACTTGGAAATAAATAAATACGTGTATAATGAGTAGTACCATCAATTCGTCTGGGTGTTTAAGATTTTTTTTTAATTGAGGCGGGATTTTTTTGACATAAGTTTAATCAGTTTCGACGTTTTTGTTGTTAACGAGTGTTAATAACGGTTTTAGTCTCGTAAATAGGTAGTAGGTACCTAAGTAGGTTCTTTGAGTGTGGAATTATGAGAACAACGGGTCGAAACGTTCTCTCGTACAATCAGCTCCCTAAAGAGTTAGGTATAGTGTTTGTTGCAACTATACAACGCGAATAAACATTTGTTTTGATTTTTTCGGAACTTCAAAGTAAGACATAGTTGCCGGCAAACAAGCTGACCCAAATGAAGTTAGCAAGGCGGAAGAAAACGTTTCTGCGCAGCCATGCGCAGCTAACTTCAATGGGTTAACTTGTTTGCCGGCCACTATACTTATCTAAAGAAACATTGTTTAATTAACAGCACCCAAGACGAAGACACGAACCCAAGTGTTTGGGCACCTCCGGATGCTCAGAATGCGCCTGCGGCTCTCCTGGATTTATCCTCCTTATTGAAGGAGGCCATGTCCCAAGGTGGCGTAAAACAGCCAGAAAGCCAGCCGTCAGTTAGCCAAATGAAAATGTACGACGCCGCACCGGAGCCGTCCTTGAAACGGTCGGCTCCTGAGCCTTGGACAGGCAAAGGCAAAGGAATAGGCAAAAAATCAAAAATATACAAATGAAAATTAAATCCTATTTTAATTAAGCTTTTATTTAACTTGCACTGTTAGTATAGGACAAATCTTGCGAGTTAAATTAGAACCACTTCCTGTCGTTAGATTAGGTTGAAATTTGGTTTACTTATGTAACTTTGATGACATTGCAATAATATGGTACCACGAAGCTGATCTCAAGAGGGAGTCGGAAGGTGGCCATAAGAACTCCTACAAAAAACCAAAAACTCCTCCTTTATACAATGCGATGAGCCCAAACCGCCATAACGCGACCACAATCTTTGTACCGGGAGCCTCTCGCCGCTCGTGTGCGTTTCTGCCATAAGTTATTACCTATTCTGTGACGCTGTCGTCATGCGCTCGATAAAATATCGAATAACAATAGAAGGGCTATAATACGGAATGTTATTACAATGTTCAATCATTAATATCAATCGTCAATCGGAGCGGCCAACGATAGATTACGTATATCTGCTCATTATTAGGCCCGCTGTAGTATTGTAAACCGTTTTTTTTTACTTAAAATTGTATTGTCGTTTCACCAGTGCTGCTTCACGCATACGGCGTGTTTCACACCAGGTGTGTTTGTCCGCACTGGCGTCGCTCGTCTGAACAGCAGTGCGGCTACTCGCGCCTAGCGTGAAACACTCCTTGCGTGTTTTCCGTACTCGCGTTACACGATGCAACGCGAGTACGGCTAGCCGCGACTGGCGTGTTATTTCAGTAAAAACGCCTTATTATTAAAAACTGTCTAGCAGCGAATGTGTTAAGACTAGCTGCGCGATGTGACACAGCTAGCTCCGCAACCTTTCAGAAGCACCCCCACTAAATGTTCCCACAGATGGGGCTCGGGCCTTCTCTTACAAAGAGAGGGTTAAGGCAATCACCCAGCATGACGATCCAGTATAGTTGTCATGACGCATTTACCTGGAAAGATTTTAAGAAAATGCCGGTTTCCTCACGATATTTTACTGCACCGTTAAAGCAAGAACTAGAAATACCAAAGTAACAATCTTTATTCTTAAGTATATACATCTCATCTACATACTCACATACGAGGATATTATTTAAGTTTTGAGTGACTAGCGCAGTTCAAAATGTGATTTGAACTGTTTTGACTCTAAAATATATTAGGTACATGCAAAAAACGCGCGAAAACCCTTATTATATATCTCCTGTTCTACATTTCATCAGCAATATTAGCGTCTTCCGTAGAAAATGTGCGAACAAATAATTATGTCAGTCGACAAAACCTGACCGATAGAACCTTCAATCAGTTATACGACGCTAACAAGCGCAAATTCGATTGGTTTTTACAAAGTCGCAACTTTAACACCATTTTGTCAATTCGATTGACCAGCAAAAAATTACTGAGCCTGTCATTCATTTAGCATGTTCATAGAACTGTTAAATTTATAGAAACTGGATTCAAAAAACGGTATATTAAATGTATGTCGAACAATCTTTCTAAAACTCTTCCTTTTAATAAGAAAAATTTTGCTAAATCAAATGATAACTCCCCATAACCAGTTAATTTTAATAGTAGAGCTATAAAATAATTTATAAAATAATCAAAACTCAAACACACTCAAACTTTGCAAATAGTCCCACCACTACAAATTGTATCAATCAGCACACTCAGTAATTAAATAAACCAATCAGCAGGTAGCAAGTCAATCACAATTTGACACACGTTAATATTAAGATAAATTTTACCTCCGTCGATTTAGGTTTCCGTTAAAAAATTAAAAATAAATCAAACAAAAGTATAAAAAAAACTGAAGCTCATTCATTCATAATGACTAATAAGCTAAACTTATTTTGTTTTAAAACGTATAATGATGGTGCTAGCAAAACATGCGACTGATGGAAAGCAACGCGTCTACCCTTAAAAACATCGTTCCACGCAGCTATCGGAACACAAAGAGTCCAAAACACTGATTCCCCATACACAGACATAAAATGATTTATCTCTTAGCACTGTAGTTTGCTTGGAAACATTGTCATTCGGACAGGAACACAGTAAGTAACATTACTGCTTGGCAGTAGATCACTGGCAAAGGTGACTGGATATGGTGAGGTGAAGGACACTTTACTTACCCAGGTGGACTCTACGTAGAGTCCCACAGCTACGAAAACATTGCCAGTATATGTTGACCCCAAACTCTCCACACTCTACTTTTTAATCGTAAGGCCCGTAAGCCAAATTATACTGGCTTAAATGGCATATTGGTCATCACAGCACCTGTATTTGCATACAGTAAATTTATATACTCAAAATAATTGTTTTTTAAACCTCATCACACAAATCCAGGCAATCAGGCAAGCTACTAACTTTTTTTTTCTCAATAACTGGCACAGACAGCGACAACAACGCGAGTCCTACTTTTTTGAGGCCAATCTGGACACCTTCCTGTAAAAATAAGTCATAATCAAAACTTTAACAATAGGTTTTAAATTTCTAAAGATTGCACTGTAATTATTCAAAATATTATTATAACATTTTCTCAAAAAAAAAAAACGACTTCAATTTAAAATGAAACTGGCCTAAATTTCATATTTTTTGTGAAATCTACGATAACGGAAGGACACATTTTACCACTTTGGAAGAGTCTCTCGCGCAAACTTTTCAGTTTAGAATAAAAAATATGTTAGAAACCTCAGTAACATTTTTGAAGACCTATCCATAGATAAACCACACGTATGGTTTTGATGTAAAAAAATTGAGTTACAAAAGTTATTGTTTTTTTTTTATTTGTTTTGTATGAAAATCTTAATGCGGTTCACATAATACATATACTTACCAAGTTTCAATGGTACGGTTCTTATAGTTTCGGAGAAAAGTGGCTGTGACATACGGACGGACAATCTGACAGACAGACAGAATCTATAAGGGTCCCGTATTTTTTCATTTGGCTATGGAACCCTAAAAAGCGATTCACTATCAATAAGAAAATTCAAAGATTGTAACCATCGAAATGAAACCATTCAACGTATTCGACAACCTAGACGTTCGTATGAAAATGGAGTCAAACTTCCTCGTTGGAATGTCAACCATGAAACGATCTCGCTTCTTTCGTTACGTGGCGCACACTCTGTAGATACCAAAACGGCAATTTACGCCGCTCGTGTGATGTAATGACGCACGAGATCTAATTGATTTATGAAAACGCGCCCTAAAGCCGAAAAACAGGTTCGTGTGAACAAAAAGTGTCTATTCATGTAGTATTACAATGAGAGTCCTCTATTTGCCAGCAGTTTTTGCTGAGTAACAATACTTGGGAGGACCTAGATAGCAAATCCTCGCAGACAAAAACTGGCGGCCATTTTACGTCGCGTCGTCTCATGTAGTATAGCAATTTAGTTTCCTTCATATTTTTCATAGAAATATTACAATTACTTGCATTGCATTTTTTTTTATACAGTATTATTGCTACTTGTATAAAGTAATTGTTGTATACAGCTACCAATTTTTTTCTAATGTTTTTATCCTATGTATGTTTAACTTTATTGGTGTGCATTATAAAGTATATCTGCCTATCTGTATTAACAAAACTAAATTACAACAAAAACTGCACTACATACTTAACTTAACCTACTTAAACGAAGATCAGATGATGGTCTAGATCAGCCTTTCCCAAAGTGGGTGATAACACCCCCTTGTGGGCGCTGCAGGTTTAGAGTGGGGCGGTAAGAGATTCAGAAAAAAAGGGGGTCGTTGTATACTGTGTAGATACGAGTTCGTTGTGTACTACTCACTGGACTCAGGTTTCAAGTTAAGTCTTGCGGGATATAGTAAAAGTCTCGCTTATAATGAATGTTTAATCTGGTATATGTAGCTCATAATAATTAAATAATTCAATTTGAAGTTATCGTGGTTTTTGACTTTGTGAAAACATGGGTGCGCTAAAAATAATTTATTCTCAAAGCAGCATTCAAAATAAGTTTGGGAACCCCTGGTCTAGATATAGTCAAGATGGCCAAGACCATTACCAACCTGACCCGTGTCCAGCATGCTGGCGACATTTGCTCACTTTTTGAGCAAGTGATACAATTATGCCACGATAGGCGATAGGCTTTATAGCATCCAAGCGCAAGCTAGAAGAAATGCAATATGAACTAATAGAAAGATGGTATAACCAAAGGCCCAATTTTCACATAGACACACCAAAGATACAAGCACACTCCACGATACTAGAGCACGTATCGATAAGAGAGTTCCACCCTAGGTCGTAGATCGATCAATTTCATTATCTCTAAGATGACAAACATATGGGGAAATCGGTGTTTGGACAAGCCATCATCAAACATTCTTAGCCTCGCACAAATTAGCTCCTAACACATCGGAATGGCCTGATGAGGGTGCGCGAAATTTTGGTACTAAGTATTTTATAGGGGAGAGCAGGAACTCCGGTAAAGCAACACTTAAAATATGGCCCTCTAAGTACGAGTAAGTCTCCCACATTTGTAGATACTCGTAGTGAGGCTTGATACCACGATCTCCCAGAAAAACTCATCCAGGACAATTCAGGCCATGCATTTCACATTCTAGTATAACTGAATTTTTTTCACGTAGTTTTAAAATCTGTTTCGTTTTTATTTTCAATTATAAATTATAATGTAATAATATATTGTATTGAATTTGTGAATGAAAATATCACCGATTAGTTTATGTACTTATAACCTTCTAAATTCTCATATCGAACTTTTTTTTTACACTTATTTGTACGATTCTTGCTTACTATCGTACTTACAATATAATGTTCAATTTAAACTTTAAAATTGTATACTCTTTGTATGCTCTTAATTTGTTTTTTTTTTCTGAAATTGACGTGAAAATTGTACATTTATCAATAAAGAACTTTGACTTTGAACAGTTTTTGTATTTCTTCTCGTTTGAGATCACACAGTAAATTTTTAAAAATAATTTAACAATGTTTTAGTCAACCTATGGTGTAGCAATAATTGTGTCGTGAAGAACAAAAGGTTTTCTAACTAAAACGTCCGGGACGACAATAAATAAAACCGGCCAGTGTAATGAACCAATCTGACCTGTCATATGACCTGCCTACAAAGAAACGATTAAGTATTAATATCTACTACACACAAGTGATACTGGCCGACGTAATTACCGCTCTCTAGGTATGTCGGTTAATAATAAAGGTGCTATAAAGACGTCTACCACCCACCGCGGTGACTTGCAATGGCGAAGCTTAGATGCGCAATTCTTAAGGAGCTCCGTATAATATTTATTATATAATTTACGCAGTATTTAACTTATAGAAGTGAAAATGACTTTAACTGTGTTGAAGACTTTTTGATAATAAAAAATCTTATGATTTCGCGTCACCAATACGCTAATGTAGCGTCGGAGCGGCAGCGGAGCGCACATCTTCGAGAGACTTTTGGGTGAGCGAAAACCTGTGAGTTCGGGTACCGCGTCACTATGCGTAATAGCAGTATATTTGTAGGTATAAATGTGTAACATTTTGAATACTAAAATTCTAGGTTATAATTTTTCGTTTCTATGGACAGACCCTATGACTGTCAACTTCTTTTCTATATTATACTTTATGTCGAGATGAGTAAGACACGCACCTGATGATAAACGTTTGTAGCAGCACAGTGACACGCAGCAATGCGAACATGAAGAATTCTGATCACTGTTTAGGACTTACATAACGCTCATCACCCGTAGATATAAGATGATTTATGTATACATATCTTTGCTCTGTCATTATTGGAAGCATTGCTCTTCATACAGAAACACTGGTTTTTCCTGCTTTCTAGTTACTATCGTTCTTATGCTTTCGGTGACTGGGTGAGGAGGTGCAGTCCTAAGCATAGATTTGAACTCTACATGGCAGTGTACTGTTATAGGCGTATTGGATATCATCAGGTGCATGTCTTAGTCGTCCCGTCACTATCCTAATCTTTAAGAATCCAGTGTCATGACGTTAATTTCCAGTGAAGTCCTCACCAATTTAACCGATATTCACGAAAGTTTTACGTAGTTTGGTCCCACCTAAATGTTGGGATAGTTTTTATTTTGATTAAACATAAACTATCCTTGTAATAAATATTCTAATAGCCTTTATATTACAAAACATCCGAGCGAAGCCGGAAAGGCCCGCTTGTATCTTAAAATGCAGAGCGGGTTTTTATTACACAAACATCATGGGTTTCATGTTTGAGTGCAGGCCCCTAATTTCAGAGTAAGATTTATTTACACTAACGTTGAGTAGGTAGTGGTCCTTCGTTAAAATTCATGTCCTTATACATTATGCAGGTTCAGGTTTAGTCTAGAACACCTGGTGCTTGTTGCCAAGCGACTGATTATAATTTTTTTTTTTAAGAAAACGGAAATAATGCACTTTAATAACATTGTTGACTGGGACTAGATAAGATCTATAGATTAACTCTTTATTGCACTTTATTTTTAATAAACAAGTCACTTAAATCAAAACAAAATGAAGTAGCAATTGGCGACCTTATCACTAAAAGCGTTCCCTTCCAGGCAACCTGGAAAAACGCAAAAGGGACTATTAAGTAGGTAATGACTGAAGATTTGAATGTTAACGGAAGGAATATAGGATTCTAATATATAATACATATTGCATAGTATTTCAAACAAAGAGTTCAAATTACTGCATAGCATTACACTGTGCTTGTCGCATGGGAATATAAATGATGGATATATTTTCGTGTCAAAGTGAAAGTATGGCATGTTGTAACGATAGCGTATTTCACTCTAGGGGTTTGTTTATTTTCACATTCGCTACAATGTTTCACATCTTAGTACTAATAATTTGAAATCCTACTAATATCCTATTTCCTAAGTACTAACATTATAAATGCGAAAGTTTAGCATGACTTTTCGACCGCGATAGAAAAACCGGTTCATTAAATAAGCCATAAATCGTAAACGGTAACTTGTACAAATGTTTAATGGCAACAAACGATGCGAAATTTTATACTCTACAATAATGATGAGAGGAGAGGAGAATGGAGAGAATCAGCTGGAAGGAAATGAAGAGCAATGAAGAAGTTTTGAAGATGGTAGAGGAGAAAAGAACATTAATGGAAACAATAGAAAACAGAAGAGGGAAGATGTTGGGACGGGTTATAGGCGATTCGCCACAAAGTAAATTCGTCACAATTTGTATACTCCATACATTCAAAGTAAACTCGCCACAACTTATAAAAAAACAAATGAACAATGTCACAGGTGAATAAAGTTGTTGTAAATTCGTCACAGATTTTTGTTTTATGTCATTTTTGCATAAAGTAGGGTTAGCAAGTAATATTTAGGGTTATAGGCAATTCGCCACAATTTATTGGGTTAGGTAAGTACTCGAAGGGGTGCGTGGCTCGGGAACCTCCACGTGGTGCACCCTGGGCATCACACAACAACTTGCCTCTTGCGGCATCTTGTTGTGTGATGGCTAATCCCGGCCGGGGAAGGAGCTTCCGCTCGTGCTCCTCTCCCCGTGTCAGCAGTGCGTGCGGAAGTCGGGGACAGGGACTGGAAGACTTTGGAGGGTTACTCGGCTGAGCTCATATCGGCTAAGTAGAACTCTTTTGTCTTCCAGATGAGGGTCCTCCGCAAACACTCTGGCTAACAGAGTGCTCAGCGTGACGGACGAGGGCGCCAAGGCGCGGTGAGGAGGGATCCGGCGGGATCGGAGACTACGTGCCGCGACTCTTCACGTTTCCCGCGGAAGTCGCGACACGGAGACACCAAGTCTCAAGGTTCGGGGTCGCCGAGGGAGTGTCTGGCACGCGAGTCCGAGACTACGCTGCTTACAGGGTGTAGTCTCGGGCCAGCGATTCAGGCATGGTCGGTGGGAAGCCGGCCGCTAGACCCCCAGGAGCTATACCTCTTTAATTTAGCAACAAACAAAAAGAAAATGAATAGTAGTGAATATGAAAATACTACCCAGGAGGGTCCCCGAAAGGGGAATCCTCCACACTTCTCAGGAAGTGTGCAGCCCGTCGTATTCTGGGGGCACATACTCACTCTACGGCAATCACCGACGACTTAAGCACGATACTGGCAAACGATTTGGCTCAACGATCTGGACATATGGAGGATGGAGCGAAGGAGGAGAGACGGAAGGCACGGGAGATGGCTTTTGGTCGAGTAGAGGGGGATGAGTCGGACACTTCCAACGCAACGTTGGCGACAATGTCTGATTCATCTATGAAATCGACGAGATCCGAGAGGGTCCCCAGGAAGAGAGCGTTCGCGAGGCTAGATTTGAGTGACTGCAATTCCCGCTCCGGTTCAGAGGAGAATTTGGATGGTCCAGCCACCAAAATCGCCACGACCCGGAGGGGGAGAGGCAGATCGCTGACAACCGGCCTCGCTAAAGCACAGACGGAGCTCAACCGAGCGAAACGGGAAGGAGTGCAGCTCGAGGCGGAACACCAGCTGCTGGTGGATATGCGGGGAAAGGAAGAGCGGGCGCGCTCTCTGCGAGAAAAGACCTCACAATTACAAGGGCCCCGTGACGCCGCCCTAATACAAAAAGTAATGGAGGACTCTGTGGACACTATAAGGAAAGTGGCTAAAACGTCCAGGAATTTGAAGGGTATTTATGTAAAATACCTTCAGGATGCGGCGTCCTCGGTACTACATATCTTTGGGGAGATGCGCGATCGCACTGTGTCGGAGGAGGTGCGGCTCATGTTGGAGACAAACAAAAGGCTCGCGGCGGAACTTGCAAACGTCCGCTGTGAGCTTGAGGAGATGAAGACAGCTCAGGCAATGCCGCCACCGCCCCCTGCTACAACTCGTAGTGAACTCGCACCTCCTACGGAGGAGCTGATGCGGAAGGTCATGGTGCAGGTTGGCACCATGATCAATGCCCGCTTTGAGGGGCTGGAGGAGAGGTTGCTCCCCCCACAGCGCCAAAGGCCACCTCTGGCGGTGGATAGGCAAAGGGAGGAGTCAAGAGCAGTGCCCGGGCATGGCAGTCAACCAGCCAGGGCCGAGAAGAAGCCACCGCAGAGCCGTTCACTAAAGGCTGGGAGAACACGCCCCCCGACTGCGAACGTGGCCATAGAGCCCGCGAAGGTGACCCCGCCGGCAGCTCCTCAATCAGAGAGCTGGACGAAAGTCACTGGACGGCGCTCCAAAAAGAGGGCAGCAAGGAGACCGCGATCAGCTGCTCCTGATCGGGCCCAGTCACCAAGGCCTCCCAAGGCGAAGGCAAGAGCCCAGAAACTCCGCCCTCCTCGGACCGCAGCCGTGACAATCACGCTGCAACCGAGCGCGACGGAGAGGGGTCTGACGTACGCCCGCGTGCTGGAAGAGGCCAAGAGCCGCATAGACCTAGTGGCAATGGGGGTACCGCCTCTGAGGATGCGTACCGCGGCGACCGGAGCACGCATCCTTGAAGTGCCCGGAGCTCAAAAGGAGGCTATGGCTGACTCCATAGCTAAAAAGCTGAGAGAGGTGTTTGAGAGTGCTGAGGGCCTGACGGTCTCGAGACCGACCACTACCGCAGATCTGCGCGTTAGTGGTCTGGACGATTCCGTCGGCTCCGACGAGCTGTTGGCGGTCCTGGCACGGACGAGTGAATGCCCAGTGCCGGACCTAAAAGTGGGACAAATAAGGCAGGGCCCAGCCGGTATGGGCACCGCCTTCGTCAGGTGCCCAGTTGGAGCCGCCAAGAAGCTGTTAGCGAATGGGGGGCGCCTGTTAGTTGGTTGGGTGGCGGCGACGGTCAGGCTTCTTGAAGCAAGACCACGCCGCTGCTTTATGTGCCTTGCACAGGGCCACGTCAGGGCCCAATGCAAATCGGAAGTTGACCGCAGCGATCAGTGCTATCGCTGCGGTCAACCTGGTCACAAGGCCAGAGAGTGCTCCGCTGCGCCGCACTGCACGCTATGTGCAAGTGCCGGAAGGTCGGCAGAACACCTAAACGGGGCAAGGCATGTGCCAAGCCCCGACAAAACGGGAGCGAGAAAGAAGCCCGCTGCGACCAATTCTAGGTCGCAGCCGACTCACACCCAAAACGGCACGGGCGGTTCGCATGGAGGAAGCTTAGTATGGTAGCGACGCTAAGTTTTCTCCAAACGAATATCAATCACTCTGCTCGTGCACAGGACCTTTGCTCCAGTGCATGGCGGAGCGATTGATCAAGGTGTGTGGTGGCTGAACCATACCGGGTCCCACCCAGAACAGACTGGGTTGGAGACCTGGACGGTCTGGTGGCGGTCACCACGCAGTCACCGACGTCCTCTCTCACTCTCGGCAAGGCCACGAGGGGCAGGGCTTTGTCGCGACTGAGGTAGGTGGAATGGTGGTGGTGGGGTGTATTTTCTCCTAACAGGGTCCTCGCCGAGTTCGAAACCTTTCTCGGCGCGTTAGGGGCCTTAGTGGGACAGAATCGTCCCCCGCCCAGTCATCGTCCTCGGTGACCTCAACGCCAAATCCGTGGCGTGGGGTCATCGACGACCGATGCTAGAGGGAGAGAGCTAGGAGAGTGGCTCGCGGAGGTGGGGCTCTATGTCCTCAACCGGGGCACGGAACACACATGCGTGCGGCGATGGGAGGGTCGGTGGTCGACGTGACCTTCGCGACCCCGGAGCTTGCACGACGTGTTTGCGATTGGCGAGTATTGGTCGACGAGGAAACGCTGTCCGACCACCGCCACATCTCGTTCAGCGTCTCCCCGTCGTCGGCGGAGGGTGGCAGAGAGCCCCGCCAGAGGTGGGTCCAAGATGAAGTTGAAGCGCCTGGACATTGATAAGCTGCAGGAGGCAGCGATTGTCCAGGCGTGGAACCCTCCACCGCCACCAGTGGATCTTGACGTGGAGGCTGACGCTGTGTGTGGCGATGTCACATGTCTGCGATGCCGCCATGCCCCGCGTCAAGACCCTCCCTCAACGACGACAGGTCTACTGGTGGACGGAGGAGATAGCGGAGCTCCGCCAGTGTTGTGTAGCGAGGCGTCACCGCTACCAACACTACCGGCGCAGGACTCCCAGAGCCGGCGGTATTGGACACCCTCTATGTCGCCTATAGAGAAGCGTCTAGAGCTCTCCGCGCTGCCATCTACGAGGCCAAGTCAGGCTCGTGGAAGCAGCTGCTGGAGACACTAGATCGGGATCCGTGGGGGCGCCCCTACCTGCTGACGAGGCAAAAGCTTCGCCCCTGGGCGCCCCCTGTCACCAGCACGCTGCAACCGCACGTCTTGCGGCGGGTGGTCGAGGGACTGTTCCCGGCTAGGCCGGGAACCGACTTTGTCCCTCCCACTGTGGTGGAAGCGGCGAGAGAAGACTCCACAGGGGAAGAGGAGGACGAGCCTTCCGACGTCTCCGAGGGAGAGTTGGGAGCGGCCGTCCTGAAAATGAGGGCTAAAGACACGGCGCCGGGGCCTGACGGTATACCCGGCCGTGCATGGGCCCTCGCTCAGGATGCCCTGGGCCCTCGCCTCCGGGATCTCCTGAGTCGCTGCATGCGAGAAGGGAGATTCCCGAGGCGATGGAAGAGGGGGAGGCTTGTGCTCCTCCGGAAACAAGGGCGGCCCGCGGACGAACCCTCAGGGTATCGTCCAATCGTGTTGCTTGATGAGGCGGGCAAGCTCTTAGAGCGCATTATTGCCGCCCGCCTCGTCAAGCACCTTGATAGGGTGGGTCCGAACTGGTCGGAGTCACAGTTCGGGTTTCGCAGAGGATGCTCGACGATTGACGCCGTTAATCACGTCCGAAAGCTCTCCGACAGCGAGGTCTCCAGTGGCGGGGTGTTGTTGGCGGTGTCACTCGATATCGCAAATGCTTTCAACACCCTGCCCTGGACAACCATCACGGAGGCGCTGAGGTACCATCGTGTGCCCCTGTACCTGCGGCGCCTCGTTGGGAACTACCTCTCTGATAGGGAGGTGGTCTACCCAACAAAGGACGGTGTGACGGTCAGCCCCATGTCACGCGGGGTTCCACAGGGGTCTGCTCTTGGGCCACCCCTGTGGAACTTTGGCTACGACTGGGTGCTGAGATGCGCTAACCTTCGTGGCGTCAGCTTAATTTGTTACGCTGACGACACGTTGGTAACAGCGAGAGGGGGGACTTTCCACGATGCGGCGATCCTGGTCGCAGCGGGCGTGGCGGCCGTGGTGACCAGTATTAGGAGCTTGGGCCTGGAGGTGGCGCTCCACAAATCGGAGGCCATCTGTTTTCATGGTCCTCGACGAGCGCCGCCTGCAGGCGCGAACATAGTGGTGGGCGGAGTCACCATTCCTGTCAAGCCGACACTGAAGTATCTTGGTGTCGTGCTTGACAGCAAATGGAGGTGGGGGGCGCATCTGCGTCAACTTACCCCCAAGCTGACGCAGGCAGCGTTGGCGCTGGGCCGTCTCCTGCCCAATATGGGAGGGGCTGGGGGGCGCTGCCGACTTCTTTACATGGCTGTGTTGCGCTCCATGGCCCTGTACGGCGCTCCCGTATGGGCAGGGCAGCTAAACCGTGCAGAGGAGGCTCTTCTCCACGCGTCCCAAGGGTCATGGCCGTGAGAGTGTGTCGGGGATACCGCACACTCACACGAGGTGGCCTGCGCTCTCGCCGGATCGCTGCCATGGTGCCTGGAGGCCGAGGTTCTGTCCTCGGTCTACTGGTGCCAGGTGCGTGCGAGAAGCCGGGAACCGCGCTGCGCACCACAGGAGGTGGTGCGATGGCGCAGAGATGCCAGGGCTAGGGCCCTGGTGAGGTGGAAGGAGCAGATCCTCTCGGGACCCACTCAGAGAGGAACCGGCGCCCGACGGCTCCTCGAGGCAATCCGGCCCATTCTCCCTGAGTGGGTCCAGAGGGGACACGGAGTCCTCACCTTCCGGACTACGCAGGTGCTCTCGGGACACGGGTGTTTTGGGAGGTATCTGTGTAGAGTCGCCGGAAGGAGGAACCCCGGTATGCCATCGGTGCGGTTGCGCGGAAGATACCGCGCAACACGTGCTGGAAACATGCCCAGGAGAGGAGGAACCGCGGCGATCCCTGGCCGAGGTCATGGGGGCGGACCTCTCACTGCCGACCATCTTACCAAAGATGCTTGACAATGAGAGGTCGTGGGAGGCGGTGGTCTCCTTCTGCGAGATAGTCATGTCGCGGAGGGAGGCCGAGGAGCGAGAGAGGGAGATGGATCCTCTTGCTCCTCCGCGGAGAAGGAAGCGGACACGGGGCGAGCCGCTCGGGCTCGCACCCGTCTCCACTTGGAGTGCCTGGGGCGTCGGGCGTTTAGGGCCGCCCGGCCCCCACCTAGGGATAGGCTCTCCCGAGGCGGTGACGCGCCGATGGTTTCTGGTGCGTCACTGGAGCCAAATGCGGGGGCCCCATCCCCCCGCGAGGCGGGCCCGCAAGGGTGCCGGCGTTGGGTCAGAGTCGTCGAAGGGAGTGCGAAGAGTGACCCCGCGACTTGACTCACTGCTATGCTGGAGAAACCTGTGGGGGTTTTAGTCGGTAGGGGCACCACTTCACTTTTAGAAGTGGTGTCGAGCCCGACACACCTGCCGTGTCCCTACACGGTGGACGGTGCGTCAAAGCATTTCCCCAAAAAAAAAAAAAAAAAAAAAAAAAGGTAAGTACTCGAAATGATACAAAGATTTTAAACTATGATAACAAATAACTAATGGCTCATTCCATGACAAACGCTATAATCTTTGTAGTTAAATACTAGGAAAACCTGTCTTTAGGACATTTATCATATAAATTTCAAACACGATAATTATTGTATGTGGTGTCCATTTCGGTAAATTTTACATCTGTTATATAAAAAGTTGTTTTTTCACTAGTGTAGGTTACCGCGGAATAGCGATACACTTGACTGATACATCCCCTGATGCTAAGCAATGATGTGGTCTACGCTATACCATCCCCAGAAGTACATATACAGCTGATAAAACTGAACAAAACTTGAAAATATGCCTTCCAAAACAAACGTTTGTAGATTTGATACCTTTTTGTAATGGTAGGAATCTCTTTGCAGAATCCTCCTGGGATTCACAGCCGATACCTTTGCTGTAATGGGCAAACATGTTTTTAACATCAGTAACATGTCCTTCTAATCTCGTCACTCTATACTATAAAAAACCTATGACTTCATGACCTGCTCCAAAATTTGATTTTATTTTTCTCGAATTATAACATCTTCGCATCTTGTAAAATAACGTTTTAGACGCTTAATACAACAAACATTACTTGGTAACCCTACTTTATGCAATAAATCAATAGTTTAAAACTAAAGAAACACGCTTATACAAAAGATACAACTAAAAAGTTTTCTTGCTTTTCTAAAAACTTTGTGTAGTAAACAAAGTTCTTAATACTTATGATCTTGGTAAGGTGATCGTGGTGAGGTGATCGATAAGAATGGTTGGTGGGACAACTCTACAAACCATTGCATTCTCATCGGTCCTTGATAAGAATGCAAAGTTTCAAACTAATCGTGTTGTTTAGAAATTGGTGAAAATCATATTCAAAGATTCCGTTAAATAGATACATTGATTCATAGATTCATACATACCAAGTTAATAAAATCGTGTTAAATATTATGTGAAATGAGAGATTACTTAAAAAGGCTAGGTACTAAAAATATCTGCCTGAGTAGACTTTTCCAGATAGTTATAATTTTGGTATCTTCAAATCGAGTTGAATCGGTTTCTACTAGGTAAGCTTAATCGAAAACCGCATCGTCGTCAAGGCGGTCAAGTGTAAACCTATAAAAGTAAAAAAATAAAATCTGATTTTTACTGTGTATGTTGTATATTATGTTGTCTGTTTATATTCCTTTAATTTTGTGCCTCTTAGTTTTAAGCTTAAGAAAAATAATTATATATAAAATACTACACATTTATTCTTTGATTTTTCTGCTGTCTATACATAAAAAAACACTGTGGCGAATTTACAATTGATAAATGAGGATTTATCAAAAAAATAGAATTGTGGCGAATTTACACACATTTATTTTTGTGGCGAATTAACTTTGTGGCGAATCGCCTATAACCCGTTGGGACATCTGATACGACACGACAACTTCATTAGAACAATAATGGAAGGTCAATTAGAAGGGAGGCGGAAGAGAGGTAGACCTAGGAGAAGTTACATGAACCAAGTGAAGGAGAAGATAAATGTAGTGTCGTATCAGGAAGTCAAGGAGAAGGCGGAGTGTAGAAGTACATGGAAAGAACTCCACCGACAAGAACGTCGTTCTTAAATTATGAATGAATTAATGAACAATAATGATCTCTATGACATTTGCCATTAAAATGCATAGTTTCCCGAGATACTGGCCAATAAAGTTTTACAAGATGGCGCTTGAAGCTCCACATAGATCTGTAAGCATTTTTGTGATTGTATGCTCTTACTGACCATAAAATCACAAAACTGCTGTCATCCTAAACCATATAAAAAAGAAAATTGGAACGGAAATTTAGTGCAAAATTAACTTATATTTTTACTGGCCTAATTATTATTGAAGAACAATTTTGTCTTCTTCATTGTGTTGTTGAAGCCACAAACGTCTAAATAACTATTACCACTTCACGCTTTTTAACCCCAAAACGAACAAAAAAAGGGACGTTATAAGTATGACGTCGATGTCTGTTTGTCTGTGTGTGTGCCGAGGTGTGTAATCTGTGGACTTCACTAATGTTGAGTGATGTCGAATTGTGTTAGCAACTAATTAGACAGCTTCTACCTAGAATAGGTAAATTGGAATAATATTTGAAATATGGCAGCGCGTATTTAAAATATACCTCGAATAAGGACATTCCTTTTTTTGCATAAGGTGTAACAGTGTTATAGTATAGTAATATCGTCACTAATACTAGAGATTTACTACGATAACATGGCGGCCCGCCCCTTCAAATTACTGTTTTAATGTGTGTGTCACATCCTTACGAAAGAGTTTGTATGTAGTTGTAATTATTCGTCTGCAGTAGCAGTACGCACACATGCGTAGTGGTGCGTTGTAAATACTTTCACAAATACTTTCAAACGTTTTGAATTCTGGAGGGGCGGGTCATGTTATCGTAGTAAACCTCTAGCTAAAAATATACTACTGAAATACCTAGAATCCTTTACTGTCACATATCCAATTTCAACTCGCAACCTTCCTTATTATACAATACCTACATAGTTTCGTCTTCAAGAGCTTTTATCCCCAATAGGCTTTGATCTACTGGATATCCGCCATAGAAACGAGAATGCCAATCAAAGGGCCTCCCTTACATCCTCCATCCCTCTTCCGATTAATCAAAATTAACGACCCTATTCCAGTCAAGAACACATGGACCCATATTGGGCTAAAGGGATATTGATAGTTACAGAATAATTAACGCACGAGTGATGCATTAATAACAAAACAAAACTACATAGTATAAAATACACAGTAATATGTTATAGTATTTTTAAGCTATTGCATAGCTTTTATCGCGGGCCTGGGGACCGAATTTTAGTGGTCGTGCATCTCTTTCTTATGTTCACAAGAAAGAGAGATGGAAGACCGTAACGCCGTCCTCCCCACTCGGTCATTCGACTTTGAATCTTATTTGTATTAGCTTTACAGACTAAATGCTCTTAGCAGTGTTGCCAACTTAACACGGATTTCCCGTGATATTTTTTATGGTAAACAAATGTCACTCTTCAAAATAAAAGCAATTCCGAAAAAAAGTTAACATCCCTATTGCTTATATTGATAAAAATGCATGCAACATGCAATAGCTTTACCGCGGCAGTCCCCGAGTGCCACACTTCTTTTTTTAAATAGCAAGTGACGAGATGAGTATGGCGATAGCCTGATGTTAGTTTTTGCTCACTCACCTAAAACACATTTCACATTAAATTTGTCAGTTCATTTTTGTTCAGTTTGAAGCAGCGAGCAACACGGAACACGGGAGTAGGCATGCACAGCGTTTCCCCTCTGTCAAAGTACAAGTCCACGTGGACCATGGAGTTTGATAATATACTGTGACGTGAGGGCGGGGCTAGATTTGTGAATGGTGCTTTATTTTTTATGTGTTAGTGATTTGGCTGTGTGAGATGATCGGCAATGAATCGGTACAGGTATGTTTTTATGTAATAGTGCGGCTTTGCGCTAGTGTGCAACTTCCCGCAAGAAATGAGAGAAATCCCTTCCGTGCTTGCGCGGAAGATCGAGTTGCTCGATGGTTTGAAGTGACTTTTGTTTATTTTTAAAGTAAGTTACATAAAAAGTTTATCTATCTTAACATTATTGTATGAACAGTTAATCCAGGTCACAGCGGTTAGGGTCAAATACTGGCAAACTCACGTGTTGTTAAAGTTATACAGTCGTGAACCGGGTTATAGGAAATAATATGGAAACACGTGCCGAACTATCCACATTGAAATGATAATCGCTAGTTTACATGTTATACTAGATAAAAGGCACGATACCAGTCAGTACCGGGGCTGCCACTGAACCGATTGCCGTAATATGTGGCAATTCAGACAAAAGTTACGCCAGAATTTGTCGGGAGAACGGCAACTGTCGATTCAGAGCGTTGCCGAATCCCACGCGCACTACTGTATTCAAATTCAAAACTTTATTTGCCACTAAGTGTACATTATGGTCTTACAAAAATAATCGGTATAGTAACTTACAACTCAGTCGCCCTTTACGGGGCATTGCAAATGTTACAAAAGCGTACAGTAAGTACGTTAATGGTGTTGTGTGTGAATTGTCAAAAAAAAAAAACTACAAGAGAGCTTTGTATATTAAGACACTGACTAATAAAATACGATTTGGAGTAACTTAATACATTTATCTATAACATTTATTATTACTGTAGGTGTTGCTGGTACTGGAGATGGAAATGAAACCACGTCACTGTATATACTGCTGACTATATTGATGTTAACTGTACAAGTGACGCGGGCCGAGAGACTACTCGCCTACCTAATAACATTAATGTTAATAATGTATTTTCGAAGTCATGTGCGTAATGCCGCTAACTTAAAAGCGGTGAAGGAAAACATCGTGAGCAAACCGACATGTTCGCAGAATCAATCTTTCAAGGTCATGCGTTATTCACTAACGAGTACTGGAGCATGTTTTGTATTATGGGTATATAGATAGTCTTTCAGATGCTCTGCTATGCGGACAAAAGTAAGTTCAGTATATATAGAAATTAATTTAAAGTCAATGGATATTCGTCATATTTTTTAGAAAGGCACCTCACATGTCCTCTGCACATTTCCCCCACAACACTTTCTTGCCCTGTACCTATATGTGTAAGTAGTATAGTTAGTAAATTTAGTTTAGTAGGGTCCTGCGCCTTCTGCGCTATCTCAAATATCGTTATGCCGTAAGTCGTTACTTACATAATTATAATATATCGAATGCGTCCGCGGAGCCGCAAGAAATTTTGCGTAATTTTTTTAAACTTTGATATTAGCGTATTTGCATACCAAAATTCTCTCTTTTATTTCTTTTCTCTCATTTTATTAATGAAACTGACTCTTTATGTTCAAAAGGCGCGACACGACAGTGCGCTAATATGGGCAGGCTTGTTACTTACCAGGCCTACCAACAACATCACTATTTTAAATGTGAAAACATCTACTGTGTTCCCGTTTGAGGGGCAGTTTTCAGTGAAATTATAGAGCAGAGAGATAAAACCATTTATATCTCTGGGTGACGAGCGCAGTGCAGCGCTAGATAACGATTTGAGCAGTGTGTCACTTTGTTGTTATGGGTAGACCCGTTTCTTACCATCAGGTACATGTCCTGCTCGTCGCGTCACTCTACCCCATAAAAATAAGATATTTTTGCGGCAGCTTGAAGTTTTTCAATGGCAACATTGGTTAGTACAACCGATAATCGCATTGTAGTGATCGGGCCGTGGTTTTATCGCACTGCGATTAGATACATGTACGTATAAGTACCTAGTATGCATAATTAGTTATTCGATCGATTATAATTAATCGATGGAGCAAGTCATTCAATGGTTGAAATTGTATTTAGATTGTAAATGTGTCTCGCTTATGAGTATGGCGTAATCGCATAATATGCATTTTACGTTATCAGATTTTCAATGTATTGCATATAAATCTTATTAAATTAGTGGGGATAACTAAACAATTATTATCAATGGCTTATGCGAGCCAAAATCTCAAATATTTGGCTCGCTTGGATATTAGTGATGATAGCGAATTTGTGGTTTATATTTCCTAGCCAACTTTGGGCTAGCAACACAGTGAAAAAAATCTTTACTCTGTGGTTAGAATAGGTAGATGAAGCGTTAGTTGCACGTTAGCTTAGAGAAAGAATGTAAACTCTTTACACGTTAGCGATAGTAATAAAAAATTCTTAGAAATTAAAGCGTATTAACCTCAGTATTAACTTAACAGTGTGCTCACGTAAGAAGGTATACAAGTAGAAGTTATATTTTTTTATTATAGACACAACAAGTCAAAAGTATATGATTAAAAAAATAAATCACAGGTAAAGTATATCACATTCTCTTTGACAGGTAATCGAGAGGATTATAACGATGATTGTTTTAATCTAATCAAATTGATTTAAATCAGAAAAGAACTTAGATTCTGCGATCGAAAAGATTCTTAATCAAAATCTCAACAGTCAGTTATTTAAATGGAATTTCTTTTGCATCTTTTAATCTCCGTCCGTTGAATAGGACCTCTCTGAGGGAATGCCCTGTTGCCCTTCTTATCATGCCCTCCTTTTGCAGATAAAGTACTTATAAAGCCTCGTTCACATCGCGCAATGTGGACTTATTTAGGTAGATATATATTTTTTGTAAATATTTTTTTATTATTAAGTAATAATAATAATAAACTCTTTATTAACAGACCACACAAAGATTTAAAAAGAAAAACAAACAATAAACTTAGAAACTAACGGGTGACACTATTAATAGGCGGCCTTATTGCTCAAAGCAATCTCTTCCAAGCAACAACAAGTAATATGCGGTTTGAAGACGGGCCAGGCATGTTGTGTCAAAAAGACAAGATTAGGTATTTTAAATGTCGATAACACGTATACATACCCAAGTTGCAAATAACTAAGTACAAAGTAAATTGAAAATGATTTGAAAAAAGTAATTATAGCGATAAGTAGATCAGTAACTTAGATAATTTAAACTTGATTTTTATTTTTTATATTGTAGTAAGTTTGTAGAGAAAGTAAGTAAGTAGTAAGTACCCAAGTAAGTAAGTCTCTTGGTGAGGTTCGGATAACATAATTATGTGGCTTTGTTTTTTCAAAGTGCATTTTTGTAAAAGTTTGTAAGTTCACATATCACTGGTTTTAACAGTCAATGAAAACATCCTGAAGAAACCAGCATGTTCCAAGAAATAAATCTTTCGAAGACATGTGTCATCATCCTACCCGCGCTAGGCCAACGTGGTAGATTATGGACCTTGACTAACTCAATGAGATGGGGCCTTGAGCCCCAACAGTGAGGGTTATGTACCTTTCGAAGTGGTTTAGTTTTAGGCGAAGTTTATTTTGGCTCCTTGTTGAGAGAGACCGTTTTAACACTACTGCGAAACAATTAGTGCTAGTTTTTGTCAATTTGCCAGATAGTTACTTGCATAGTGATTAATCAGTGCAGACTACGCCAATATTAAATTAACTACTTAAAACAATGGTATTATAAACAGACACAAACCACTATAGAATATAAATTACACTTTATTTGGCGTCTTATCGGTTAGAACGATCTCTACCAGGAGTGCTACAGTGCCTATTATACAGGAGGTGGCTAGCCAAAATATCTTAATTTCCACTTACATGAGTAAATTACTCGTATTTTAAAAACAATCTATTATAAAAAACTCGAGTGACATCACTAGAAATTTCTAAGCACTGTATCTTCCTATTTTTTTGTTTGTGAAAGAAAAATAATAATACGTATGATATAACATGGTTTAATAGTAATAATTAATCTAACTACATTTTTTTTGTTATCTCGCTTATACACGCTGAGTGAGTGTGTTTAGAGAACGACGCATGAAAGGAACACATACGAGTCTTAAGGTCTAGAAAAGCACATTGACGAGTACTTTTTATCGCGAAAAATACACGAGTAAGAAACCACGCAGGTAAAATTGAAGAGCGCTGCTAGTTTAAAAATAAAAGTCGTTCTTTTTTACACTTCCAGAGATATAGATTGAGGGTAGAGAGAACCGATAACTGTTGGGATAGACCAAGTAGATGCGAGACATATGTAGTTTAAACTAAGCGAGAATAACACTACTCAGGCTAGATGGAGTGACGATATACGTAACGCACATGCGCGGTCTGAAGGAGGGGGGGGGGGGGGGTCACAGGGGAGATGAACACAAAATTCGAGGCTGGGACCGCGCCTGGTAACGCTGTGTTTGTCTCAAAGACGTCGAATGTAATTTTTTGCGTAGCAAAACAAATCGAAATCTATGATTTGTCTAGTCTTGGGCAAGATGTCAATAAACTGGCGACCCTCGCCGGCGCCGGTGTGTAAGCCCCTTATCGGATCGCCGAGGTACCGGAGCTTTGTATGTAATGAATAACGGTTTAGGGATTCAAATGTCAACCGCCACTCGGGCAGCGCAACATCTGAAATTCTGATTTTGCCTTAATATAAGTAGACAAGTCTACTGTCAACTTCAACTTCAACTTTTTTCTAATGGTTTCCATTCGGTAGTGCTACCGTAATTTCGCCAGTGTCTAGCGTTTCAACATTAGGATGGTCTTCTGGACTTTTATTCACTGGAGAGGTAGGAGTCTTGACTCAGATAGTCTACTGTCATTAGAACGGCTGAAGTAACTTTATTTTCGCAGAATGTTTTTAACCCCCGACCAAAAAAAGGTGTGTTATAAGTTTGACGTCGATGTCTGTCTGTGTGTGTGTCTGTCTGTGGCACCGTAGAGCTCAAACGGATGGGCCAATTTCGATGCGTTTTTTTTTATTTGAAGGTAAATATCCGTGCGGATGTTCTTAGCTATGTTTGGTTAATATCGATTCAAAATGGCCGCCTCCACAAAATGGCGGACAAAATATTTATTCACAACCTACCCCAATATGGGTATCAAATGAAAGGGCTTGACTAGTAGAATACTATACACTATAACAAATTTCAAATCCAAAATGGCCGCCACCACAAAATGGCGAATTACATTTCTTTTTTCAAAACTCCCTTAATATGGGTATCAAATGAAAGGGCTTGACTAGTAGAATGTTGTACAGATAACAAATCTGAGGTAATCGGGGTTTAGTCAAAATTTTAATTTTGTTCTTGTTAAATAAATGTCCTCAATTTTTTTTGTGGTTGTACTTTTTGTCACAACTTTGCCAGTTAGGTATTCTAATGCCAACGAGCAATGTGAAAACATTACTGTGTTCTAGTTTGAAGGGCAATGTTTCTAGAGAAATAACGAGCCGAAATATAAATCATCTTGTATAGGTATTTAGGTGTAACGCATTCTAGTGCTAGACAGTGATTTTCAACAATTCTTGATCACTTCCGTATAGCTTTTTATTATGGGCTAGCCCATGGGCAGCCCTCTGATTTTACAAACTTAAAAACCAATATAACTTCAAATTACGTTAGTTAATTATTGTGAGTAGCGAAGATTTAACATTCATCCCAAACGAGACTTTTACTATGCAGTAAAAGTTAGTTGAGTTAACTTGAGCCCAGTAGTATACAACGAACTCCAAACCTCTACACAACGCCCCCTTTTAGGCCTGCAGCGCTCACAAGGGAGCGTTATTACCCACTTTGGGAATCAAGGATTTAGACGTATGATCGGCTGTAGTTTTGTTAAAGGTTTTGCCCCTCAGGTAAATAATGGAAATTAAAAAGGTTTATATATTTTTATGTGTTAGGTGATGAATTAAAAAGATGTACCTATGTGTATTGAGCATGTTTGGAATTAAATCTTTAAAATCATAGTTACCTACATACCTACTATTTTATTTATCTTTCAGAAGTTACGTGGGTTACCTACAAATGTATTTTAAAATAGCCTTCCTGCTACCTTGTCCTTGAACTGTGAATGCAGAACTGACCAAAAGGTTTGTAAAATAAAGCAAATTTATTGGGAATGCAAAATTCCTCCCTCGGGCAATTACGCTTGCATGCTACATGCTACGAGCGATAAACATAAAGTAACGGCAAGGTCGCACCTTTTATCCTTTCTAGCTAGCTTAATTATACATTACTAGCGGCCCATTCCGGCTTCGCTCGGATAATACCAACTGCAACGCCATCTGCCGGGGTGATTTGTGAATCTAAACCATCCGTCCCTACCCAAACGTATACAAAAAAAAAATCATTCAAATCGGTCGAGCCGTTTAGGAGGAGTTTACTTACAACGAAAAGTGGCATTGATTTTTAACCCCCGACCAAAAAAAGGGGTGTTATAAGTTTGACGTCGATGTCTGTCTGTCTATCTGTGTGTGTGTTTGTCTGTGGCACCGTAGAGCTCAAACGGATGGGCCGATTTCGATGCGGTTTTTTTTATTTGAAAGTTAATATCCGTGCGGGTGTTCTTAGCTATGTTTGGTTAATATCGATTCAAAATGGCCGCCTCCACAAAATGGCGGACCAAATATTTCTTCACAACCTACCTCAATATGGGTATCAAATGAAAGGGCTTGACTAGCAGAGTACTATACGCTATAACAAATTTCAAATCCAAGATGGCTGCCACCACAAAATGGCGAATTATATTTTTTTTTTTCACTACTACTGCAATATGGGTATCAAACGAAAGGGCTTGACTAGTAGAATACTTTGCACTATGACAAATTTCAAATCCAAGATGGCCGCTACCACAAAATGGCGAATTACATTTCTGTTTTCACAACTTCCTTAATATGGGTATCAAATGAAAGGGCTTGACTAGTAGAATTTTGTACAGATAACAAATCTAAGGTAGTCGGGGGTTAATCAAAATTTTTAATTTTGTTCTGTTATACATTTAGATATAGGTTGGCTTTCAATGTAAACCGGGCCTTAAGGCTTACACTTGGCTAAATTTAGTCCACTGAACTTAGTCGCTACTGTATTCAGTGCAGTGTACAGTAAGGAAACATAGTAAATTCAGAACGAGAATTGCTTGCTAAATTTGCTGCTACATTTTTAAATCTAAATCAGTATTTAGCCAATAGTAATTTAACCCTGTTAAGGGTCTACCGTCCTAGGAAAACGGTCTTAGCTATGAACTATGATATTTCCCTTTCTTTTCTTTTTTGTTTGAAAATATAAAGCAATAGCTCAGCCAAAGCCGATTTAGCTAGCGATAGAACGGTTGATCTCTTCAAGAGTAGGTAGTGTGAATAGGCTAGTATTTTCAATTACAGAATGTTTAGTACTTGTTTATTGTATTGCAGAGTCTAGTACCATACATTTGCCAGTTATTCTAACGCCAAACAGTAGTCGGCAAGTAACATTGTGTTCCGGTTTGAAGGGCAATGATTTGCAGAGATATTAAAAGGTACTTTGCAATCGGCGGGACAATCTTTTTGACCGTGAAGTAATAGCTGCCATCACCCAGCGGGGCATAGAAGGCGGGCATTTTGCCCTCTAGAGTCTAGAGGGCAAAATGCCCGCCTTCTCCGCCTCTCTTCGCATTCGCGGCCTCTAGAGTCTAGAGGATAGTAACGAGATGAACAGGACATGTGCCTGATAGTAAGCAACATGCCTGCCCATGACGGCAGTGACACGCAGCTATTGGAACATAAAGAGTCCAAATCATTACCTAGCAGTTCCTGCACTGCGCTCGTCACTTAGAGATATAAGATTTATTATCTTTATGCCCGGTACGTAATTTCATTGGAATCATTGCCCTTCAAGCCGGAACACAGTGATGTTTGTTGTGTGCTAGATGAAAATAGAGACGGGCATGCGTTTGCATATCCCGATCCACGCTATTTGCGTTTCATTTCAAAAGCTGGTAAAGTAAACATTTTCGAACAAAATTTATGCATAATTTTATGCTCAACAATATAAACATAGATGCAAATATCATTGAAACCATGGGAAGCGAGATGATAAATTCAAAAATAATTTATGGACCTTTTTTTGGTCAGCGAATAGGTATCGCCATTCAACGTGGCAATGGGGCTACTGGCATTTTGGGCATGATTCCTGCTGGCATCGGATCTTCTAGACTAAATGCATGTACATTTTGTAAATAAATATATAACTCAACGATAACCTGGTACCGGAAGAGAGGACAAGGTATACCAGTTACGAAAAAAAATCTATGTCACTTAGTCAAGCGATGATAGACATTTTTCGAAAAAGTTAAAAATTTGACACCCTTGGTCGTATTTTTAGGTACTGTGATCACAATTTCCACAATTTTACAGTGATTTTTTTTATAATGTTATCTCAAATAACAGTGCTATTAATCGTACCCACAAATGAAAGTAATAATCATTGTTAACTAAGTAAAATAAATTAAGTTTTGACGTGTTATGGTTTATAAAATTTATGTCAGTCAACTTTGACACTACGTTGGAAAAAAAATGTACTACACTACCTATGGCAAGTTTTTTAAAAAAGATGGCCCATTTAGTCTAGATTTCAAAATAATGCAACACTTGCTTGCCAATAAAACTGCTATATGTTACATGTTATATAATTGATTTATGGGCCATTTGTAATTATTTCAAAACTCAAAAAGTTACGGCTAGTCTGGTGTAGTCGGGAGAACGGCGACTGCTACTAGAGACCCCGGATATATTACCTATCTATTCTATGCCCCGGTGGCCCCGGGCTCAAAACCACTCGCACCACTGTCTTTTCCAAGTCGAGTGCGTAATGCCGCTAACTTTAAAAACGGTGAAGGAAAATAGCGTGAGCAAACCGACATGTACCTAGAATCTTTCGAAGTCATGTGTCGTCCATCAACCCGCACTGGGCCAGCGTGGAGGATTTTGGCCTTTACTCTCTTTGCGAAAGAAGGCCCTGAGTCGCAGCTGTGGGGCACTTAATGTTTATGGTATTTCAAAAATCGGATATGACATAAATGAGACTTGAGATAACTTTTGGTAAGTAACAATTTTTGCTAAACTTGAATTAGTACCAAGTTCCCAGATTGTGTGTAGAATCGTTTTACCTGTGGGTCAAAGAGAGAAATCGACAAAAATTATATCTTTATATTTAGCCGACTTCAAAACAAAAGGGAGTGTATATGTTCGACTGTAAGTCATTCTATTTTAGTGAGAATAAAACGTTTAACCCCTAAATGCACGTTTTAACTAACGATTGATAGTTCCGTAGTTTATAGTTATATTTATCAATAACACTGAAAAAAATTGTCAATAACATTAATAAAGGTTGATAATTTGCTATGTGGTTTGCTATTCAATGAAATTTCACAAATTTTGGAAATCGATGAGTCGGCGGACGAGTCCAAAATATCCATCGCTTCGTATACATTATATTAGATTGTTGTTTTTTAAGTTTAAGGCTTTTTGTTAAAATTCTTTATCTAATAAGCCATTATTTGTTAGCATTATAATTTTGTTATTCTATGATCTAGCCCCAAATTAAGCTCTAATTGAAGGCGATGTTCCCTTTCCTCCGACTTTTATTACCCATTCAGGTTAGCATCGACTTAAATTAGATTATGTTGTACCATATTATAATAACAATATTTTTTAGTTATTTTCTCAGTCTTCGTATTTATTAGCTTTAAAGTTAGCTCAATTTTGTAGTAATAATTAAACCAAAAATCTACATTAGAATTTTAAAAAACCTAACATTTAAATAAATAACACTTAGAATTGGGACATACTTTATGTAAATATTTAAAAAAACATATTTTTGGTCAGACAGATATAGAGACAGGCATTGAAAACTTAGGGTAAGGATCCCCTTTTTTAACCCCCGACCAAAAAAAGGGGTGTTACAAGTATTACGTCGATGTCTGTCTGTCTGTCTGTGGAACCGTAGAGCTAAAACGGATGAACCGATTTCAATGCGGTTTTTTTATATAAAAGTTTATATCCGTGCGGATGTTTTTCGCTATGTTTGGTTAATATCGATTAAAGATGGCCGCTTTCACAAAATGGCGGACAAAATATTTCTTCACAACCTACCTCAATATGGGTATCAAATGAAAGGGCTTGACTAGTCGAATACTATAATATATATTATAAAAAAATCTAATCCAAGATGCCCGCCACCACAAAATGGCGAAATATATTATTTTTTTCACTACTACCTACCTCAATATGGGTATTAAACGAAAGGGCTTGACTAGTAGAATACATTGCACTATGAGATTCTGATCTTGGGGACCGTTCTAGAAGGTCCTTATTTAGCAATAGCAACATAGTTATATCCCTAAAGGGATCTTGCTAGGATTGTATTGCAAGGCGTTACACAACTCATAAAATTTTAAAAGTCTACAAAGATTCTGGCAAGGAGTTAAAATTTACAGTACATATAGCTTCGAAACATTGCCCTTCAAACCGGAACACAGTAATGTTTGCACATTGCTGCTTGGCGGTAGACTATAACTGGCAAAGGTGTGGTACTTCCCCAGGCGGACTCTGCCAAGAGTCCTACCACTACAAAAGCTTACCACAACGGCCGAGCAATAGCGTCTATGTACTTCTTTAGCCCTTAAAACTTAGCATTAAACGTGAAGGTAACAAATAGATATGTTTTAGGGGTCTAATTTAGTTTAAGTTCTAATATATTTTAGTTAAATGCTTATGTCTGAAGCGTAATAATAAACATTATTATCATAATATGTTTCGTTATCTATCCAGTCTAATTGTACGTTTACCCTTTAGAAGGCCTCAGGGTCTACCCAAACTTTACAAAACAACCATTTTATCGTAATAATGTTACTTATCATAATTTCGCAAAAATATAGCAAGCAAAAAATGTAACTAAGTAGGTACTGAATATTATTATAAATGTGAAAGTTTAGATTTTTAACCCCGACCAAAAAAGGGGTGTTATAAGTTTGACGTCGATGTCTGTCTGTGTGTCTGTCTGTCTGCCTGCGTGCTGCGTGTGTGTCTGTCTATGGCACCGAAGAGCTCAAACGGATGGGCCGATTTCGATGCGGTTTTTTTAATTTGAAGGTTAATTATCCGTGCAGTGAAGAACATCCTTCTTAGCTATGTTTGGTTAATATGGCCGATTCAAGATGGCCGCCTCTACAAAATGGCGAACAAAATATTTCTCCACAACCTACTTCAATAAGGGTATCAAATGAAAGGGCTTAAATAGTAGAATAGTTTGCACTATGACATATTTCAAATCCAAGATGGCCGCCACTACAAAATGGGGAATCACATTTTTTTTTCACTACTACCTCAATATGGGTATCAAATGGAAGGGCTTGTGAATAGTAGAATGTTGTACGACATTTTGCTCGGATTGCAAATTTATACTACTATAAACAATACTAGTGAATTACAAATCCGAGGTAACTAGTCGGGGGTTAACCAATTTTTTTAAATTTTGTACTTGTTATTACTTATTTCTTTATACTTTGATACGAGGGGTGATCCAAAAGTAATGATAATCAATAATAAACACAATGAATAAAATCAAAAACTAAATTTATTTCTCAACATAGTCTCCTAGCAAGTCTATACATTTAGTCCATCTCTTTTCTAAACCTAAAATTCCCTTAGAAAAAAAATCTTTATCTTGACTCTCAAAAAAGTCCTCAACCGCGGCCATCACGTCGCTATCATCGTCAAATTTCTTGCCCCGGAGGTGTTCCTTGAGTCGGAAAGAGATAGAAGTCACTGGGGGCTAGATCTGGTGAATAGGGGGGGTGTTCCACCAGCTCAAAGCCCGCTTCCTGAATGGCAGCCATGGCAATTGCAGCTTTGTGAACTGGTGCGTTGTCTTGATGGAACAGCACTCCAGCCCGCAGTTTGCCTCGCCTTTTCTCCTTAATAGCCTCCCGCAATCTTCTTATTTGTTCTGCATAGTAGGAGCCTGTAATAGTGGCCCCTTTTCCAAGTAGTCCACCATGATTATTCCTTCAGCGTCCCAAAAACAGACGCCATAACCTTCCCTGCTGAGCTTGAAACTTTGAATTTCTTCGGCGTCGGTTCATCGGATCGTTTCCATGTCATCGATTGTTGTTTTGTTTCAGGATCAAAATGGTGGATCCAGGTTTCGTCCATGGTCACAAAACGTGACAAAAATTATCCTTGTCTGCCTGGAACTTTTCGAGATTTGCTCTTGACATGTCGACTCGTTTCTTCTTTTGCTCGTCGTTTAACATTTTCGGTACCCAACGCGCGGAGACCTTTCTCATATGCAATTCGTTCACAAGGATTCTTTGAATGCTGCCATATGAGATCCCTGTGACCTCAGCTACATGCCTGATAGTCACTCTTCGATCTTCCAATACAACTTCTTCAACTTTTTCACATTTTCTCCAGTGAGGGACGTCGATGGGCGCCCTTCGCGGTGTTCGTCTTCCGTCGATGTTCTTCCCAGCTTAAACTCCTTAGCCCAGCGTGCAACTGTGGAATATGGAGGAGAACAGTCCCCTAATGTTTCCACCAAGTCGCTGTGTATGTCTTTGGTAGACATTTTTTTCAAGCAGAGGTATTTAATGACAGCTCTGATTTCGTGTTTTTCCATTTTGATGTTCACTCCTTGACAGTCCGTATTCAAATGAATGTAGCTCCCGGGAATCGTGGCCTATTTATATGATTTTTTTTTCCTGAACAAGTGGGTAATTGAGCAAGTGACTGTAATTTTTTTGTATTTTTGTGTGCACTAGAAATAACTGATTATCATTACTTTTGGATCACCCCTCGTATTAGTAAGAAAAGATAGGATAGGCTTCATAAATTTCACGTCAGCAATAAACTATTCCATGACATTGGCGTGTTTGAATGTAAAGATGATAAAAAAAAGTACCCAAGTATAAAAGAAAATTTAAATATCCCCGATGGAATTATTCCAAATGTTACGTCACGCGTCACACGCGTGTAAACGGCTGTATTTAGTTTGATTTTAATTTAATATTGACGTAACAAAATAATTTTTAATATGTATTTTTTTTACTGTGTTTTTTATGGACTGTAGTCTGAAATTAAATGATTTATAATAAAAAACAATAATTATTGATTATGATGAAACATGGCTTCAGATTAATTCACCGTTCAAATAAAAAAAACTACCATGGCTTCAGACTAATGTCACATTCAAATAAAAAAACAATGTGTTTCTCCATTCGGGAGTTAGGATGTAATAGACACGTCACTTATAAACACCCAGTCGTTTTTGAGTCAGAGGATACTAAAAAGTAAGCGGGAAATGAAAACGAAGTTCTAGCAACACCAAAACAATATTTTCATTCGAATGTAATTTAAAAAATATTCCTACTTCAATCAGCCCAATTGACATGACAGACATTTTTGAACAAAATACGGCTAAGTCAGATAGGCTACATTGAAGTAAGTTTTTTGAACTAATTTTCTCTTCTTTTAGTATATTAAACAAAAAAAAATCTGTAATTTAAACTGGGATATCTTCTGTCTTTGTCATGTGAATTTTAATAAAATGAGATAGTAAGAAAAGTTGGAAAGAACGTGGTTACAGAAAACGGCCTACCTAAGTATAAAGTTCACAAAATTATTATGCAACTCTGGTAATATTAGCTTAGTCATAAAAGTGTGCCAATATTGCGAAAACGGAGCCATTTTCGTTGATCTATAATTTTTTTACGCGTCACATTTACGTCACGTGGATTGGGAAGACAGTAGGTATGTTTTCTATAATTTTGTCGCGTATCTTCCCATTGTACGTACGTGACGTATCATTGCGACGCATACGTCAAAACGACAAAATAACATGTTATGTAGTATATCTGTTATTCCAGATATTAATCTGTCTCTACGCCAAATTTCATCCAAATCTAGTCTTGGCATGAAATTGAAGTAGGTTTATTGTAGGTATTATTAGCAGAAGTCGTCCCACTACCTACTATAATAAGGACCAAGGCACATTATTACCGTGACCAAGGCATAATCGAGTCTTTTCTCAATTTTACACGGAAGTCGCGAGGGTTGTGAGTAATAAATAATAATAATCGAGGACACAACTGGTCATTTATTGTGGACCAGAATAGGTATCTATTACCATACAGTCCCGTTCATTTTCCTCATCATAAAGGAATACAGATGTAACGGGTGCTATAATAATAGAATACTTGGGCCCTGCCCCGCTGCAGGTTTAGGTTTTTATAATGTTTTTATGTTATTTTATATAAATATTGTAAAAACTTAAATACGTGAATACTTTGTTCGTTTCGTAACTATAGTCTGATAAAAAAAATTTGGTAGTCATAGGAACAATATTATCTATTCTATGACCTAACTCAGAATTTGATAGCTTACATTGGAAACTACGCAGGTGAAACCGGAGCCATGAGCATTTCTAGATGGCCAATGACCATGGTCTCAAGTTTACCCGAAGAGGTGAAAAATAGTTTTCACTTCAAAAAAACTAACAAAATAACAACTGACTACCACTTACTGAACTTTTGTACCGATTTTTGGGGATTCTGTTGAAAAGATTTTGAGAGATAACTTGATTCAAAAATTTTTTTTGTCAAACCTTACAATTGCAAATTCAGTCTTGCAATTGCAATTGGTCAAAAATGGCAATTATTCTCAGATGGAGACCATCTAACTTATAGACAGTATTTATAGGTAGACATTAAAATGGTAGATCAGAAAGAGTTCAGTGCCATTCAGTGCTAAATGCAAGCAAAATAAGTAGATAAATGAGAAATTAAATTACAATTTCTTTCAATTTACCTGATATTTTATATTTGTCTTAGTAAAACGTCATTTATGGAAAACACCATTTCTTTGTGTAAAAATCACTCTCATATGCCATAGAGTATAATTTTACACTTCAACTTTCATTTCTGGTTGCTGTTCGGTTGTATGACCATAATTTCGCTAGCATAATATTACTCACTAACTGTTACTGAAAATTTGAGATTTAAGTTTACGCACTGCGTGACTCCTGGCATGCTATTGACCTAACCGAAACGCCTTGTTGCGTAAAAAACAACTATAAATACAGTTTTTCGTCTTCCATTTTTGACTTTATGTCACTTGTTGACGTTTCTCGTGCACAAATTCACTACGTATTGTTTCTAAATTGGCGAAATTGTGAGGCTAAACCACAATAAAAGACATAAACCAAAAGTTTCTAAAATCTGTATTGTCTCCTTTCGTGAATATTGCCGTTTATATACGTAGTGGAAACGAGTAAATGACGTAATTTTAGTAACTTTTTTGCTTCAAAACAATGTTGTTATGTTTATACAATCGTTCAAAACAATCAGTCCGAATTCCATTGCACTTAACGTTATAGCCACTTATGATTGAACAGGCCGATGCATACGATTATTATGTACTCCAAATAACTGTTATTAGTTCAGATAAGTAACCTAAAATATTAGAATAGGAGCAGTTTTGTAACATCACGACAAGGTCGACGAACGGTTTGTATCAACCATTTTGTATGAAAACAAACAATTACACAAAGTTTTACTTACCGTTTTCACTTCATTGCTCGATTTAGCGTTTGACATTGCCTTTATCATCCTGCTGGAATTATCCAAAAGACACTTCTGAATACTCATAGCTCCTTTTTTACACAACACAATGCACTCAAAATTCACATCGTTGGCACTGAACAATACACGTCACTTTTTAACGCTTGTTAAGGACACATTATCGAGCCATTTGGGTCGCAGAAAAACAACAAAATTACATTTTATTCGTTAATTTGCTAAACGCGCGGCGTGTTAGGTTATATCCATTGATTTGACGTAACAAAGTTTCGGTGTGGGAACGCGGCGAACACACGTGCAAAGACGACCTCCAGCGGAGCAAGACTGCGGTAACCCGGCGATACTGCTACTCGGTGCTGCCAGATGCGTGCGCAAATTTTACCTGAAAATTTTGTCAAAGGACATGAAACAGAGGCAATTATTAGGGATATCAAATTTGGCAAATCTCTCCGAAAAAAGACTAAATACGGGAAGTTTCCTTACCCGTATTTAGAGCTGTTGTTATCAGTGCGTTGAGTTCAAGCAAGCCCATTGGCCACACTGTTAATGTTATTATTATTCAGAAAACTACAACAACGGCCAAAGAGTGTTCAATCGTAAATTACCATTAAATTCATAGATTGAATGGCTAACCGTTATGACCTTTGATTGGTGCTAGTTACGATTTTGCAACAACTAGAACTAAAAAAACAATGTAACAGAAATAGATTACACTTTCAAAGATTGAAAAGTGAATTTTACTCAAATTTACTCTACGTGATCAGGTGATTGCTGAAAGATACTAAAATTACTTATAGTAGATTTTTAAATTTCTAAAAATATGTCATTTAACGTGGTATTTTCTTTAAGCTAAACTCAAAAACTAAACAAAACTACTACAGCCCATTTAATAAAATTTCAAATAAATATAGTACGTTTGTTTTATTTTATAACGTACTAATAAATAATCTTTAAGCTCTACATTTTAACCATTCTCGTAACATAACCCAGCATCGCCATAGTACTATTTTTTAAATCATATAACCTCTCTTATAAGGAATGAAGTGGAGGTCTGTAATAGAATTAATATATTAATTAAAAAATAATAATTAAAAACCACAAATCACCCGAGTGCTATAAAACTCCTCAAATTCAGGAAGTCTCGCGGTCTAGCAACACCTGCCCGGTAGAGTTTGCCCGAGCTCAGCCGAGGAGACAGCTGGTTGGAAACAGTACACTACAGAGTTACAGGTTCGCAGCGCCCTCTGGCGGGGTTCGCTCGGAACAAAGACCCGGGAACCGGGAACTCCACACCGACCCCGAACCGACACACCTAGCACAACAAAACCAGCAATAAATCACTTGGCCAGATGGCCAGAGCACGTACCGTAAGCTCTTCTTTATAACTATTACTTTGTGTTAAAAAGTGTTCCTTGTTGTATGCCATTTTTAATTACTAATTTATTCCACCATTTTTCTCAATCCACTGACGCTTCACCACGAACTTTATTACCAGTTATTTATAGCTCACAATCGCAAAATCGCAATGCACGAAATATGGAACGTTATTTTTATTTGAATGGAATAATCACGACATTGGAATACATGAAGTATTGTAGGAACTTGATGGTGTATTTATAAGTCTTTGGTACAAGTTATCAACAGCCCGCACGGATGTATAAGGTGTTGACTAGAGACAGATGAAATTGACGAATGCAAAATTAAGCCTATATGTATGTAAGTAATACAATACGTTTAAAAAGTGGCACTTGTCTCTTTTCAGCGCCTTAATGTATTTTGCCTTTAATTAGGTAAGTAATTTTATGTCTTCGGATATTACATTACTATCTACTTAAATGAGATGAAATGATATGTGATAAGATGAGAAGAGATGAGATGACTTGAGATGTAATAATTGAATGTACAAGATTTGTGAAATTGTTTTTAAAAAACAGTTACATGAATAAAAACAATCTCATGGTACTGTAGCTGGCCTTTGCATCGCGCCTATCAGCCGGGTGCCATCTCAACAATTTCCTGTAGACTGGAGACCGCTCGCAAATGGACAGCCATTTATCAAAACGTTTACTGCATTCCGCGAGAACAATGCCAGTCTTCTAATATCGGGAAACTTATACAGATAACGCTTCATCACTGAATAATTACGTGGAATCATAATAACAATAGTGATATAATAATTTTGAATACAAAAAAACATTGATCTGTATATTGTAGTTTACATACACTTTTTTTTAAATTTCAATATGCAGTTACGTAACTCTGTTATATTGATCTCTCTTTTCTTTTCGCTTGAAATGATAGAGACAGGAAGAGCAAAGCCATAGCCGATTTAGTTAGGCGGTAGTGGGGCTGGTTTATTTTATTAATAAATGACTCTGTAAATGCCATATAAGAAATAGGGAATAAGCGTGCATTTTTTAAATTTTTAATTCACTGTTTACATTGTTATAACACAGTAAAAAATATAAATACTCTTGTAAATGTACAAATTGATTTTTAAAATAATATTTAAAATATCGATATAATTTGACCAGTTTAAACGCCGCCATCTTTCCCGCGCCTGCATGACGTCACAGGCCACGACCTGTGTTTGTTTACTACAATTGTTGCAGTTTCTTTGTACCGATTTTTGAGTTGTGCTAGCTAATCAAACGATGGAGAACACGACTTTTCTCTCTAACACTACTAGCTCAGTACGAATATCGACACCGTTAAAGCAGAAAACATGTCATGTGACGTCACGTTTGGTTTCTACCAATAGTGATGCGTTTCGCAAACTTGAATTTCCCGCACCTATTTTGCACTTTTTAAATAATATTTTTTATAATTAATAACTAACTAAATAATGAAATAATTGTTTTGGCATAATGGCGGGACATTAAGGATTCTACGAAAAAAAAATCAAGCCGAATTAAACTACATGCATATTCCCTATTAGTTGTTGTAATCACTTAGATAGTTATAAATTTACTCGTACACTACCATTCATCCCGAAAAATTTAGAGTTCTTTAGCGCAAGCCCTATTATAAATTCTGCTCTGCGGAATCTACATTGTATAAAAATACATAAAAATGCAATTGGTGGTGGACAATTCACACACAACACCATCGGACCGCAAACTAAGCAAAGCTTGTACTATGGCGGCCAGATAACTGATAAATATAATTCATAGGTTTCGATAAATTTTTCGACATCTTTGGATATAATACTTAAATAGTTTTAAATACATACTTATTATACATAAACTTTTTATACAATAAAAAATATTTTACCATTATACCTACTGGGTATAACTTGTCCTGCGATTCCGTCTGCATAGAATTTAGAATAGACCAATTCATTAGGAAATCTGTTTTTTTTTTCAAATAAGTATTGGCTTAGGTGCTAATTCAGACTACTTTCCGATTTCAGCCTAAGCCTGATTTCTTTCGACATAATTGAAAAACAAATGTCGAAACATTAAAAATTTTTGCATGTTAGGTACCTACTTCTAATATATAAAATTCTCGTGTCACAGTTTTCGTTGCCATACTCCTCCGAAACGGCTTGACCGATTTTGATGACATTTTTTATGCTTATCCGGTATCTATGAGAATCGGCCAACATCTATTTTTCACCCCCTCTAAATGTTAGGGGTAGTCCACCCCAAAATTTTTATGTTTATTTTTTAGACAAAATTTTTAATTTCAATTTTTTTATGATACAACATACAAAAATACATATAATCCTCAATTTTCACCCTTCTACGATCAACCCTTATTTTATTAGGAAATTATTTATATGGCAAAACAACGTTTACCGGGTCCGCTAGTGCTAGTACATATACTATAAATATTTATAGGAGTAAATTTATGTAGCCACCAGTAAAGGAGGTAAGTACTTTTACACTAGCGAAAACACAATTACAAACTATCCATTACAATTTTTTTTATTACGTGAATAGATTGCTTTCAGTGAGAAGAACATCATCAGCTGACACACAATTATGTTTATTATTGTTTCTTTTAGCAAATGTTTTTAATTTGTGTGTAATTACGATGTTTACGATGTTTTTAAAATTTCTGTCCACAAACTGTAACTTTATATTTATTTTTAGAGTAGTGATCAGCTGTTAGAATTGAAAATGAAGTGTTATAATTTCTTTGATTTTATAAAGAATGCGGATTTAGGGAAAAAAACACACAATCTTTTTTAGCAACTTCAAAAAAAGAGTAGGTTCTCAATTTTAATTCCTCGGTAGTGGTTACATATGTATTTGAGCCCTTTGGGGTTGAGACATTGGGCCCGTGGGTGCCGTGAGTTCAGCTCATCTTCAAAAGCCTTTCCGAGCGCTTGGTCGACGCGAAGCGTGACCAAAATGCTGGCGTATATTTGGCCGAACGCATAAGCATTGCCATTCAGCGTGGTAATGCCACCATCATGCTGGGTACGCTTCCGACTGGTAGTGGGCTTAAACATCTTGATTATCTGTAGACTTTAATTGGTGTACGAATAATTTAGTTGGCTTACCGTAACTAGTTAGGTATGTAGTGTGTGTAGTGTAGTTCTCATTGTATTTTAGTTTAGTAGGTAAATTTAGTTGTACCTACGTTTTTTGTGGGTGTGTTAGTTACGCGACAGGTCCGCCAATTATAATAATAATATAATTCTTTATTACATCCACAAATTTACACCATAAATCTTAGAACTAAGTAAAACGATAATAAATTATGCAGAGCAAAGGGCGGCCTTATCGCTTAAAGCGATTTCTTCCAGGCAACCTATGAATGAACTAATAGTAGTAGAAATCGTGTACTGTAGGTGGTGTAATTCAATAAATATACATATAGCCAAAATACATAAATGATATATAATACTCATAAACAGATTGACACAGCTTAGGTAATTACTTAGATAAATACGTAAAATACAATTTTACATATACATAAATTTTACAAAAACATCCATACATAATTAGATACATACATAGTATACCAAATAAATACATAAATGAACATAACGATAAAGTATAAATATAAAATCAATGAAATAAGCTTACCAATCAAGAAGAGGAAATGTAATGCTGGTAAACAAGATTTTTGAAAATGGGAAGGGACTTAGCTTATAGTAAGAGGAAGATCATTCCACAGCAAAACAGCTTGTACTGTGAATGATTTGGAAAAGGAAAGGTTTGCATGAGTAGAAGAGGGAAACCTAAGTATACATGTATTTTGATGATTTTTTTTGTTTGTTTCGTAGTCTATACTGTAATGGCAGATTTCGATGAAATTTATTTGGTAATCAAATTCAAATCAATTAAAATTTTATCGAAATCGGTGGCACGAGTTTTGAAGTATAAAAAAATTAGCTTACCAGGACGACGTAAGTATTTATTTGTACTACATTACCTTGGCCGTTTCATTGGAATACTAATTGGTTTAATTGGGTGTGTGTGCAGTTTCCTTAATAAATAAAAGTGGCCAAGTGCGAGTCGGACTCGCCCATGAAGGCTTTCGTAGCAGCAAGTAACATAATATAAAAGTTCTTGTAGTTCGTTGGTACTTTAATAAGTGTTTTAACAATAGTCAATTTATGAAGTATTAAAATAAAACTACTTACTAGATCTCATTCAAACCTATGTTCGTTGATAGTTTACATGGTAATTGTACATCGTAAATTTTTTTTATTTGTGTCATTCTCTTATTTTAGAAGTTACATGGGGGGGGCACACTTTTTACCACTTTGGAAGAGTTCCTCGCGCAAACTATTCAGTTTACAAAAAATATGTTAGAAACCTCAATATCATTTTTGATGACCTATCCATAGATAACCCACACAAATGGGTATTCTAAAAAAAATTTTTTGATTTTCGATTCTAAGTATGGGACACCCCTAAAAATTTTTGTTCATTTCTATTTTTTGTATCAAAATCTTAATTCGGTTCACAGATTACATCTACTTACCAAGTTTCAAATGTATAGCTCTTATAGTTTCGGAGAAAAGTGGCTATGACATACGGATGGACAGAAAGACAGACATGACGAATCTATAAGCGTCCTGTATTTTGCGATTTGGCTACGGAACCCTAAAAATGTGAAATTTAGTCGAATGTCTTAATTTTAAATCGAATTTAATTTAATATAATATATATTTAATAATTAATTTAATAAATTTAATCGGTGGTTTTTGATTTTACGGAGAAAATGAATTATTTTTTTTCTAAATTTAAATATTTTCAAATTTACGAATATTACGCAGTTTACGAAATTATTCATGAAGTACTCATCCTTATCCTCATATTTGTCGTCAAGTACTGAACTTGCTCATGTTTTTATGTTGTTTGTTTTACTATATCGTACCTAACAAGTGTTCGTCAGGAGACTTTAACGTTGGCTTAGAGTCTATATACAGAGCTAGACCGCGTTAGGGGCCTCACAAAGCGGGCTAATTTGCATGCTTGGAGATAACGTCGCAACCAGATTACGGATCACCGCTACGGAGATAGTCGATCATGATAATTACGGGTTACGCAGTGTTGTTGTCATACGACTTTTCGAAGTTATACTTCTTTTGGCGGGATATGGAAAAAGTGTGAGAGCAAATTTTAATTTTGCACTCAAACCGTCACGTAATGCCGGAACCCTGAAGTTTCTCGTAGCTAGTGAATATTTTGGTAAACATTGTAAATAACGTCCTTTGCATAAGCAGCCCACTAAATGTTCCCACTGCTGGGACTCGAGTCCTTCTTTCGCAAGGAGAGAGTGAAGGCCATAATCCACCACGCTGGCCAAGTGCGGGTTGGGGGATGACACATGACCTCGAATGATTCTACATATGTACATATGTATTCTACAGTACATGTTGGTTTCCTCACGATGTTTTCCTTCGCCGTTTTTAAGTTAACAGCATTACGCACATGACTTCGGGGGCGCCGTTCTCCCGACTAGACCAGCCGTAACTTATACTAGACCAGCCGTAGCTTATACTAGACCAGCTGTAACTTATACTAGACCAGCTGTAACTTATACTAGACCAGCCGTAACTTATACTAGACCAGCCGTAGCTTATACTAGACCAGCCGTAACTTATACTAGACCAGCCGTAGCTTATACTAGACCAGAGCCGTAACTTATATTAGACCAGCCGTCACTTATACTAGACCAGCCGTAGCTTATACTAGACCAGCTGTAACTTATACTAGACCAGCCGTAACTTATCCAGCTGTAACTTATACTAGACCAGCCGTAATTTATTTATTTATTTATTTATTTATGGTACACAAAACAGGAAATTTACAAAATAATACAAAGAGAGAAAGCATAATAGTTCTGAGCAGGTAAATATCCCTAAGCATGTGAACACAGCAAGATTACACAGTTAAATTACAAATAATGAAAAAAGAAAATCAATAATCGAATTACAATTACAAATATTGTTAAGCATTTTTATAAGTTATCTAATACACAAAACAACCGACAAGAGCAAAATATCAAGTCCCACACTCCAAACAAAATGTGTAAATTGGACGAAATGACATAAATGTATATACCAGATATAAAGTTACAGTTACCATTGCAAAACACATAATTGAAACACATAATTGAAAAATAAAAAAAAATAAAAAAAAAATCCTGCAGTTAAACTACGAATATCAAAGGATAGCCAAAATATTCCTTCGAAATTTATACAGGTTACTGTTGAAAATATCAATAGTGCTATGGTGACTGGACGAAACCTCATTGTATTGACGACACATACGGACAATAGGATTATAGAATGATGTGTTATTTTTGTAGACCTGTAAAATAAATATTATGAAGTGGGGATTGCGTGACCTTGGTTTGGTATTTAAGTTAAGGAATGAGAGAAGAGATGGAGAGTCTATGTACCCATGAATTATCTTAGACAATGTTATGAAATCATAATATTTACGTCTATTTTCTAAAGACAACAGCTTAAATTTAGAAAGTCTATCGCCATAAGATGTATGTTTGCGCTTCAGCCCATGTCTGCAGCACAACATTTTAAGACACTTTCTTTGAACCTTCTCGATGCGATCCGTGTGAACTTTATAAAATGGAGACCAAATACATGAGTTGTATTCTAGTATACTTCGAACAATTAATTTAAGTAATTTATACTAGACCAGCCGTAACTTATACTAGACCAGCCGTAATTTATACTAGATCAGCCGTAACTTATACTAGACCAGCCGTCACTTATACTAGACCAGCCGTAACTTATACTAGACCAGCCGTCATTTATACTAGACCAGCCGTAGCTTATACTAGACCAGCTGTAACTTATACTAGACCAGCCGTACCTTATACTAGACCAGCTGAAACTTATACTAGACCAGCTGTAACTTATACTAGACCAGCCGTACCTTATACTAGACCAGCTGAAACTTATACTAGACCAGCTGTAACTTATACTAGACCAACCGTAACTTATACTAGACCAGCCGTAACTTATGCTAGACCAGCCGTGACTTATACTAGACCAGCCGTAACTTATACTAGACCAGCCGTGACTTATACTAGACCGGCCGTAACTTATACTAGACCAGCCGTAACTTATACTAGACCAGCCGTAACTTATACTAGACCAGCTGTAACTTATACTAGACCAGCTGTAACTTATACTAGACCAGCCGTGACTTATACTAGACCGGCCGTAACTTATACTAGACCAGCCGTAACTTATACTAGACCAGCCGTAACTTATACTAGACCAGCTGTAACTTATACTAGACCAGCTGTGACTTATACTAGACCAGCCGTAACTTATACTAGACCAGCCGTAACTTATACTAAACCAGCTGTACCTTATACTAGACCAGCTGTAACTTATACTAGACCAGCCGTAACTTATGCTAGACCAGCCGTAACTTATACTGGACCAGCCGTAGCTTATACTAGACCAGTCGTAACTTATACTAGACCAGCCGTAACTTATACTAGACCAGCCGTAACTTCATGTGCTTCAGGTTAATAGTTCTTATGTTGAAGATATACTTTTTATCGCGGTGAAATAACAGCTTAGTTCCCAAGCGTGCAAAATTGCAAGGCACTGCTGCACTGCAGTGTTGAATTCTTATTTCAGTGGCGATACGCCTTTGGTCATCAAACATTAGAGATTTTTGAAGTCTATAGAGTAAGAGTTCGTAATCTCAGCAGGGGGAAAATGCCGAGTTGTTGTCCTTTATACATTACTTAATATTTAAAAATCCAGTGTCATGATCTTTGTTCCCAATGAACACATCACCAAGTCACCCGATATTCACGAAAGATAGCATTTATGTGTAATTTGGTCCAACTTGAAAGATACGATCGTGAGTAGCTCGATATATCGATGCATTTATTTGTCAAATTATTAGTTTATTATATGATATTACCCGAGCGAAGCCGGAACGTAGCCCTTGTTAGCTAAGCACATACTATAAAAGGAGCAACTTTCGTGGGGGGACTCTGCATAGAAGTCCTTTCACTGCATGTAATCTCTGTGCAACCCTTTTTTATATGGCAATAGTTATTTGTTATACAAGAGTGCAAAGTTGATTTTTAACCGCGTGCTCAATTTTGATGACCGAGCAAGCGAAGGATTCTAAAATTCAATCACGAGCGCAGCGAGATTCAAAATTAGAATCCTGAGCGTAGCAAGGGAATCAAAAGAGCACAAGGTGAAAAATCTTTGCACTCGAGTGCAACACCTAACTTTTCGTTTCACCTCAGCGAGGAAATGACTAAATGCAAATTTTTAATGTTTTCGCGCTAAGAAAATTAAAAAAAAGTAAGTACACCAAGGAGGTTCCGAGTCTGAGTTTTTAACATATTAAAAAAAATGTTTGATGCATTCGGCACCAAGGAGGTAGAAATAAATAGGTTGAATTGTGTTTTGAATTCAAAACCTCAGTACACACGATGTTCTAAATTCAAATTTACTTTAACCTCTAGAGGGTAAAAACGACTTTTGCGCCCTGATATCGAGGAGCAAAAGTCCTCTTTCCGTGCTGGTGGGATGAAAAGTACACTTGTGTATGCCCACCATACAGCGACATGGTGGGGTATGTCGGGGTCGACACCATGGAAGTCGACACGGAGCCCCCTACCGACTAAAACCCGCACAGGATATCTCCGGCTTGGCCAGCGGTCAGGATATCAGGGTCACTTTTCGCACTCCTCCCCCTAACCCCCTACCCCCTGTAACCCCTGCCACCGCCATTGCGTGCCCCCCGGGGGGTGTCCACACCCCGCATTCGGATCCAGAGACACGCCTGAAACCAGTGGAGCGTCACCTCTTCGGGAGCGCCCATCCCTCAATTACAAATCTTAAGTCAATAGATAGTATACTAACGCTAAAACATTATACTAAAATAAAAACAAACATTATCTGCAAAAACAAAATATATCAAGCGTTTTACATTATTTGAGTTATGATTCTCGTACTACTTTCCTTATCAAAAGTAATGACTTCATCAAGGAAGTTTCATGTTACATTTTATCAGCTTGATTCTACATTACATGTGCTAATTAGAAAACCATCTTATTTTAGAAAGCTGACGTGATCTTACATGTTTTTAGCCATATTTTTACAGTGAAAATTTCTACGGCTGCGCAAGGTTTGGCACGGGGATAGTTTATCAGTTTGCGTCACCGACATACTAATATCACAGGATAAAGAAATACTACCAATAGTTCATCGCCTTTGATCTTGGGAGAAAAGCCGATAATGTCTAGACACGGGTAGGGTTGTCGCAAACAAAAATGCTTATTACAAAAATAAAATTAAAACATACGGAAGACGTCAGCCCTGAGCCGCACTCCTGCAATACTAACATTGTAATGTAGGCAAGGCAGGAGCGCGCTTCCCGCGTCTCACCCCGCACGCTCCGTACGATTGGCCCGTCTAGACGGCTTCGTTGAACGACTGTATAGTTTAATAGACTGTGCTAATATTGTCGGTGAGTGTCGGCCTAGTAGGTACCGTAGCGGCGCGGCGACGGAGGAATGGAGCTAGATAATTATGAGGACGAGGGATATGTGGATGGGAGACGCTTTTTGGTGAGTGACATTTTTGTAGTGGTAGGACTCTTGGCAGAGTGCACTTGGGGAAGACCTTGGCCAGTTATTCTACCGCCAAGCAGTAATGTGCAAACATTCAACAAGTGTTCCGATTTGAAGGGAAATGTTTTTAGAGAAATTACAGGGTTTAGAGATAAAACATTGTTGCATGATTTTTGTACGGCATTGCGGAATAATGGATGAAAAGAGGTATTAAAACTGTATGGAACCAATGCCGTACATAATCAAATGACCAAACTTAGCCTGAAAATCGTCGGAAAATCATGAGTTTTTCGACAAAAATAATAATTAAAAAATTACAACTTACTATTTTTATAGTTTCATTACCTCTTCTAATCCATTATTCCGCAACGTCGTACAAAAATCATACGACAAGGAGAAAGGATCCTGGGTTGTACCCCCCTCTTCAACTTGCACTCTGCCAGACAGCTTACAAATGCCGGCATAGTGCTGAATCTTATTATTTTATACTCTTCTATCATCCTACATAGGTCTCCTGATGGATCATATGACCCACACATTTTGTTCACGGGCCTGTAGTCTATAAAGACAGTTTCTGTTGCTATCGGGTTCGCTGTTTCTGGATTAAGAATTTTACCTTCGTGCCAAACAAAAAGCGACTAAAACGCCCCCCATCAAAACTTCGTAAATCTCAACAATGATTCGTATTAAATTTAATGTTCCCGACATTTATTCAACAAGTTCCTCAATCAGTTGTTAAGAGTTTGTTTCTTTCGAAGTTTTATCAGGGTTTATTCAGTTATTTCTCTTGACAGGGATTTGTTGATATAAAGTGGGGGATAAAGGGTGTCAGTCAAACTGAGGGGGGTGCGTCGCTTTCTGATTTCTGAACTTTTCATACAAAACAGCGAATTGATTGAAATAATTACAGTTCAAATTGACGACAGCTTCCTTCTTGACATGACTTGGGTCAGACTTCATTCATATACAACATAATCTAAGATATACAAGTTTCTGTCTCTTTCCTACCAGTGTCACTACCAGTGGTAATATAGGAAATTAAGTCTTCGACTGATACTACCAACAGGTTCATTAGTACTACGACATGAATTTGTTTTTACCCATCATACTACTACAACCATTTTTAAATTGGTATACCTGTTTTATTTAAACAATAAATTAACGTCATTACTTTTCTTGCAAACTCTTTAGTTAAATTTAACACTGATTTCTTTGGTATCAGTGCATATAGGCAATTTTCAAAATTACAAAAATAAACATGTGATATAAACATAAACACGCAATGTGAATTGAGCTGATATATAAGCACATATTGTAGAGTTTTTTTCTTTGTTTTTATAGTATAGCACTCTATATGATGGTCGGGGTATGAGTCTGGTGGTAAGCAACACGCGTGCCCATAACAAAACAGCGTCTTTAGTCAGTCCACGCAGCTATTGGAACATGAAGAGTCCAAATCATTATCTAGCATAGCAATGCGCTCGTCATTGTTTTTTTACATAAAGAGTTACGAGACGAGCAGGGCATGTGCCTGATGGTAAGCAACATGCCTGCCACATAACAGCACAGTGACACGCAGCTATTGGAACATGGGGACTCCAAATCATTACCTAGCACTGCACTGCGCACATCACCCAGAGACCTAAGATGTTATATCTCTAAGCCCTGTAATTTCTCTGGAAACATTGCCCTTCAAATCGGAACAAGTAATGTTTTAATTCTCATGTTCTTATTCAGATATATAAGACGACTTAAGTCAATGCCCTGTAATTTCACTGGAAAGTTCGTCCTTCAAACCGGAAGACAGCGATATTTACACATTAGTGCTTGGTGGTAGAACAACTGGCAAAGGCGTGCTACTTCCCTAAATGGGTTGTGCATCTCTACAAAGAGTCCTATCACTACAAAACCTATCTACCATTCTATACATGTCCTACGTACACTTGAATAGATATAACACGGTTATTGGATTACTAGCATTCATCGAATGTGTGTCAGTATATATGCGACGTTTGATGACCAGTGAACTGGAGACGAAGGCAATTTCGGCAATTTATGAGCTACACATATGTTATGCCCCGCTACTTCGTTTGCGTACCAAATTCATCACTTTCGCACTCGCATACCGTCCCCGAATGGTGGGTTTCGGAAACAGGTCTGCGACTTTCAACAGTAGGTACAAAAAGTAGACTGTTTAAATCTATTCACCCTACTGGATTTGTACTTTCCCTCTTCGAATTTTCGTATCTCTTTTTCCATATGTTGCTTAGAAGAGATCGCTTTAAGCTTAAGCGATAAGGTCGCAGATTGCTGCTCGTTTTTAGCTTTTATGTGTTTGTGTATTTTAGTTTTAAAATTAAGCGCAAAAAAGGGTTAATCTATTTGTCAGTTCCTTTGATTTTGGTTAGATGTTGCCCTTAGAATCTACTGGTCTTCTTGTTCCTTGGAGTCTTCTTTCAGAGAGTCAAGCCATGATCCATCACAGTGGACAAGTACGGATTGGGAGATGTCAGATGACACCTTTCTTCCAAAGATCTCTTTCTTGGTTTCACTCTTGAAGTGATAATGACAAAATTGGACCAGAATTTAAAAATATACACAGAGGTGCAGGTGGGAATCAAACCTTTGGAGCACCACAGCTTTCAAACATGTAGAAGGCACGAGCTCTAAAGCTCTAATTACTATAAAGTTAATAAAATAAAAAAATCTCTTTATTTGAACAGTTTACAAGACATCGTCGTAATACAGTAATTATGTTTAGTATAAGCTATTCAGTTACTTAGATGTGAACTCTGTATCTCACACTAGGTTGGTCCTGTGTCGTGGGAGACAGCTACTAAGATAAGGTAACATAAGATAAGAAAACTCTTTATTAAAAGCCGCAATGGAAAAGAAAAACAACTTACTACATACATCGTACAAATTTAGAATTGTGTTCATTTAATTTGTCGTTGTGTCTACAAGTTATTTATTTATTTTTAAATAAGAAGTGCCGAGACGAGCAGGACATGTGCCTGATGGTAAGCAACTTGCCTGCCACATAACAGCACAGTGACACGTAGCTATTGGAACACGAAGAGTGCAAATCATTACCTAGCTCTGCACTGCGCTCGTCACCCAGAGATCTAAGATGTTATATCTCTAAGCCCTGTAATTTCTCTGGAAACATTCTATTCAGTTACATGTAAAATACGTATTTAAAATATCTTTCATTACAAACAAAGCGTCCAATTTATTTACATAGATGGCACCGAAGGGTACTAAGGATTTTGAAATAGTTAGTTCTTAGGAATTCGTAACATGTATATTTGGGGTATGAGGTATATGTTATCTAGTTCTAAACTCTAGGTACAGTAACTACAATATGTAGAGAATGTGGGGCCATTCTCGTTTGTAGTTTATTGTGTTAAAATAAATATATTTTCTTAATTTATTGGCATAGTTTATTAATAGTTAACTCAGTCTACTGTAATGCTGAATGAATAATTTTGCCATTGTTCCCTGTTCTATTATAATAATCTTATCCAGGTGCTATATCTGTGAAAAATCTTGCGCAATTTTTAACGTAATTTGTCAGATTAATTGCGGTTTCAACCTAATTCCCAGAACTTGACCTAAGTGTATGCTATCTAATTAAAATAACATACTTTTCAATATTTTATTTCAGCGCCATCTATACAAACTGTACCAAAATATTTGCACCTTCAGACGTTCGCAGCAGCATATTCACGTATTATCAAGCTAGTTCCGTTAGCGTCATGTAGATGTCGCCACTAGTCGAACACGTGCTGCCCGAGTGATATTGTTTTGGTTAGGGATCCGAGTGTAGCTTTATCGTTTTCTTTTCCAATTTATCAGTTAGTCGTGTATCAGTCTCGCTTCTGCACTGTTCTTGGTAAGAACATTTTACATATTTTGCGATAATGACAAAGCAGTTATTTGCTATATTGCACGCGGTTTTTTCCTACGTAATTTAACATGTCTGCTAAAAAACGTGTTGTATCAAAATTATGTTCTCAGAGTTCTCATTTGATCTTATCTGTTTTAGACTTTTTAAACTTTATGTAATATTATTTAACTTTGTAGGGTACACACATTTTCATTATTGTATTTTTATAGTGTAAAATTGAACATTTGTACAAATCCGAAAGGTGACGCTGTGTTCAATGATTAAGGTTTGTTAAATTACGTTAACCTTGATAATTATCTCCCAAAATCATTCTTCTGTAGACTGATTAAAGTACCATTCTGAATTGATCCCATTATACCTAAAATAATTTTGTTGTGTAGAACGCGACCCTATTTTTTTCAGTTTAATAATAGATAGGTACAGTAATACAGCACGAGTAGATTAATCTTTCGTATTTTGCATGTCTTAATTTCTATTTATTTCTTGTAACCTTACAACTTGTTTCTACGTATTGCAAGATACCTATTTCAAATAATATCTATCCGCCACCTAGTTTCCATTACAATCTTTGGTGAGTTAGGAGCTGGTTGGTGTTGTGTGAAGAAGTATCGACCGATATTTAATATTAATTCCACCATACTTATAACTCGTCTCGTTTCTTGAATTAAAATACCAGTCAAACCTCATTTGTATCAAAAACAGACTACTATTTGTTCCCACTGCTCGAATTAGGGGCCTTCACTCATAACGAGCTCTCTTCTTGTCTCAAGGCAACAAAATCACCACACTGGCCAAGTGCGGGTTTAAATATAAGTAATCTATTATAATCTATGGCCTTGCAATAGTTAATCTAACGTTCTCGCCATAAGGCCACTAGGGTATTATTTGTTTGAGATGTACACCAAAATGTGTTTATTTGTTTTTATTGTGAAATTAATCAAATTAAAAATGGTGACGATATAATTAAGTGGTCATATTAAAATAAAAAAGTAACTGTTGCGCTAGGATGAATGTGTATCAACTACAACAAAAACACAACCTTTGTGAGTGCGATAAAAAAACTTCAATATTTAAATTTAATAGTGTGTGCACTCGACAAACTACTAGTGCTGATAACAGTGTTAAATGTTTCTAATTATTTATTGATCAAATAGACAAAGATACGCGTTATAATAGCGTAAACATATTATTTGCAATGCTCCGAGGATTTACTGGCGTAGTTCCGATTCTCGTTATTTTTCCGCGATGAAAACTACCCTATTTCGTTTTCCAGACTATGAACTATATGTGTTCCAAATTTCATCCCTGTCCGTTCAGTCGTACCGTCATGATTGAACATTAAATCTTTCCTCAGAGACCAGTGAAGTCATCCAACTCGCGACACGGTACCATGGTAGCGTGGTGGACTATAGCCTAAACCTTCTCTACTTGTTTGGCTGGAGACGAGACCAGTGGCCCAGTAGTAGGGACTATCCACTTGATAGTTACCGCGAGCAGACGTTTTTCCGGTCAACTGTCCAACGCTGCCGCGCGATTGACGCGTATAAAAAACCGCGCGACCTCTCCCGATAAAAACGTTCCTTCAAATAGAATTATAGAAACGATTCCAAAATTAAACACACATTTGGATAGTTAACGAAACAAGGCATCATTTTAGCTAAAAATATGAACTTCAAACTTACGACTTCATACCGACAAACAAAATTGAAACTTCCATTTGTATTTTTTTAATCCTGATTTCCCGCCAATTTTGTTTTATTTTATTACAACAAACATACGCTATCTGTTACAGTTTTATAAACTCATTGAAAAACTAAGCTATATTTCCTTTCAAATAATGATAAAATATAAACAAATGATACGAGTACATGAGATGTCTACTAAATTAAATAATTGAAATGATTCCTCGCAACGCGGCCATTGTTCCCGACGCGACAGCGACCAAATTCTGAAGATTAAAAACCACAGTCAATACATATCTGCTAATACGCTTCGTGCTTGTGGCACCACAATACCAGTTGACCGGAAAAAAATGTGATACCGTAGTGACCAGGGTCAGGCAAGTGGCTATAATATTATGTTGATACGGTAGTAGCATCTTGCGGTTTCACTCGCATAATTCTCGATCTCGATAATGAGAAAATAATTTCCCGGGATAAACGTAGCCTGTTATTTTAACCCCCGACCAAAAAAAGGGGTGTTATAAGTTTGACATCGATGCCTGTCTGTCTGTCTGCCTGTGTGTGTGTGTATGTCTGTGGCATCATAGAGGTCAAACGGATGGACCGATTTCGATGCGGTTTTTTTTATAGCGGACAAAATATTTCTTCACAACCTACCTCAATATGGGTATCAAATGAAAGGGCTTGACTAGTAGAATACTATACACTATAAAAAATTCAAATGCAAGATGGCCGCCACCACAAAATGGCGAATTATATTATTTTTTTCACTACTACCTCAATATGGGTATCATCGTCATGGGTCAAGCCCGTTGACTAGTAGAATGTTGTACAGATAACAAATCTGAGGCAGTCGGAGGTTAGTCAAAATTTTTAATTTTGTTCTTGTTTAGATTTAAAGATATCGACGTCTGTGATGTTAAATTTACTTACTTATACAGATGTTGTTTACCTTTGTATGTCAAGTTTTGTAATATGGTATGAATTTACATGCGATAACATTTTTAGTGTGCTCGTTCTGGCGATTACGAGTATGAAGTAAATAATATTACGTAAAAATAAAAGGCCCGTTTGGAGATTTCAGAATTTTCATAATAATTCATTCATAACTATCAGTATAAACACTATTGGCATTTTCACACAGCACCTATGCAAACTAAACACATTTTATATGATAGAAAAATCATTATCATCATCATCAGCTGCAAGACGTCCACTGCTGAACATAGCTCCCCCATCCCTAGATTACCACAACGAACGGTCCTGCGCAACCTGCAACCAGCGGTTTCCAGCGACCTTTGTGAGGTCATCTGTCCATCTAGTGGGAGGCCGTAAAACACTGTGCCTTCCGGTTCGTGGTCGCCACTCGAGAACCTTTCTTCCCCATCGGTTGTCAGTTCTGCGAGCGAGGTGGCCTGCCCATTACCACTTCAGCTTGCTTACTATTTGAGCTATGTCGGCCACTTTCGTTATTTTGCGAATATCCTCATTACGGATTCTGTCGCGCAAAGAGACTCCGAGCGTAGCTCTCTCCATAGCTCGCTGTGTGACTTTGAGCTTTGTAATGAGGCCTACAGTGAAGGACAACGTTTCAGTTCCATAAGCCATCACTGGCAACACGCACTGGTTAAAAACTTTCGTCTTTAGGCATTGGGGTAGTTTGGACTCAAAGATGTGCCGAAGTTTCCCGAACGCTGCTCATCCGAGTTGGATCCTTCGCTGGACCTCTTTGTCGAAGTTAGATCTACCTAATTGGATCTTTTGACCCAGTTAGATATATTCCTCAACAACTTCGAGTGTTGAATAACTTCGATAGAAAAAATATAGATAGCTAATGAGTAAGTTTTACCTACATTGCAATTAGTTCAGTTTAGCCAGTCATAATCAGTCCACATTCGTCCACTGCTGGACATAGGCCTCTCCAATAATACGCCACTCAGCCCGATCCTCGGCTTTATAGCTCAGCGCATCAGCAAGCTGAAGTTGCAGTGGGCTGGACATATCTGTCGCAGAACCGATAACCGTAGACGAGTTCTGGAGTGGAGACCACGAATCGGTAAACGCAGTGTAGGACGCCCTGAGACTAGGTGGACTGACGATATACGGAAGGCAGCTGGTGGCAGTTGGAAACGTAAAGCCGAGGATCGGGCTGAGATACGTGTTGGACTACCGATAATAATATAATTAATTGGTACTACTACTATTGGTTTATTTCCTTTTTAACTCGCCCTTCGAACGCCTAAGAAAAACGGTTATGGTGTTGTAGTTTTTTTAATTTTAGGCAATAATATAGGCTGTGATAGATAGAGAGTAAAGTTACGAAAGAAGACCATTTAATTATACAAAAGACTGATGTTGCCTTCTGACGGATGTTAATATTCTGTACTTTTGAAGTGAAAACTTCTTTGGCGCACCTCAGACAGATTTTTCGTGGGCTGTGAATTGGTCGGGACCATGGCCATCTAAAAATGCGTCACCATTTCTAATTGGAATGCTTATGTATTTCTAGATAACCATGTTCATGACGAAGCCCTCCGGTTTCATCCGCATAGTTTCCAAAAAAAGCTATCAAATTCTGAGTTATAAGTTTTCACTTCTATCTGTGTGACTTTGAGCTTTGTAATGAGGCCTACAGTGAAGGACAACGTTTCAGTTCCATAAGCCATCACTGGCAACACGCACTGGTTAAAAACTTTCGTCTTTAGGCATTGGGGTAGTTTGGACTCAAAGATGTGCCGAAGTTTCCCGAACGCTGCTCATCCGAGTTGGATCCTTCGCTGGACCTCTTTGTCGAAGTTAGATCTACCTAATTGGATCTTTTGACCCAGTTAGATATATTCCTCAACAACTTCGAGTGTTGAATAACTTCGATAGAAAAAATATAGATAGCTAATGAGTAAGTTTTACCTACATTGCAATTAGTTCAGTTTAGCCAGTCATAATCAGTCCACATTCGTCCACTGCTGGACATAGGCCTCTCCAATAATACGCCACTCAGCCCGATCCTCGGCTTTATAGCTCAGCGCATCAGCAAGCTGAAGTTGCAGTGGGCTGGACATATCTGTCGCAGAACCGATAACCGTAGACGAGTTCTGGAGTGGAGACCACGAATCGGTAAACGCAGTGTAGGACGCCCTGAGACTAGGTGGACTGACGATATACGGAAGGCAGCTGGTGGCAGTTGGAAACGTAAAGCCGAGGATCGGGCTGAGATACGTGTTGGACTACCGATAATAATATAATTAATTGGTACTACTACTATTGGTTTATTTCCTTTTTAACTCGCCCTTCGAACGCCTAAGAAAAACGGTTATGGTGTTGTAGTTTTTTTAATTTTAGGCAATAATATAGGCTGTGATAGATAGAGAGTATATATTACGAAAGAAGACCATTTAATTATACAAAAGACTGATGTTGCCTTCTGACGGATGTTAATATTCTGTACTTTTGAAGTGAAAACTTCTTTGGCGCACCTCAGACAGATTTTTCGTGGGCTGTGAATTGGTCGGGACCATGGCCATCTAAAAATGCGTCACCATTTCTAATTGGAATGCTTATGTATTTCTAGATAACCATGTTCATGACGAAGCCCTCCGGTTTCATCCGCATAGTTTCCAAAAAAAGCTATCAAATTCTGAGTTATAAGTTTTCACTTCTATCTGCAGTTCGTATGACTGACATTTTTTTATTTACGCATTGTTTTTATGTATTTTCCTTTACAAATCTTCTACAAAGCACTAAAAAACTGTAAAAATTACCGATGGTCGTTCAAAATTATGACGTTACCAAAGGCTTCTTCTATACTAGTAATATAAGGGGTTCTATTATTCATAGATCGCTAAAGAAAATAGTTAATTCATCATCGTCAGAATCTTCTTATGTCATTGTTTATTGTTAAGTTTGATCCATCTCATATTCTCATAGCATAACCAAATAACCATTGTATCGGTGGGGTTGGAGAGTGTTTTTACTCTATGTCACGGTAAAATAGCAATTACCGTTAGTTTGCAATATGACGTGTGAGGTAGGTTATGTATTTTGTATATCTAACGCAGGGCCGGGCCATATGGCTTTTTGGGCTTCTGCCCAGGGCCCTGTTAATTCCAAGGGTCCCCAGCGAAGTCAAATCAAAGTCGAAAATAGACGATAATGCGAAAAAGGGTGAACTCCTAAGTAGTATTAGCCCAGGTCCCTAAGCTCACGGTCCAGCCCTGCATCTCACGGTAGGTTAGGTTAAATTAGTTTATAAATAACGTCGATAGATTATAATCTGACGGTTTTTACCATTTTACGGCGACATCTACATTAATTTTACCAAGTTCAAGTTCAAGTTCAAGTTTCTTTATTTCGCTTTAAATTGTGGTTACACTAAAGTTCTTACAAATACTTAGCACCTAGACAATTTCGGCCTAAAAGGCATGCGAAAAGATTCACTATGTGCAAATCTATATTTTATGACACAAAAATATGACACTAATTAACTGAAAACTAATAATTATCAATAATAATAAATAAATATTGGTGGACACAACACCATGTCACACACCCATTGTAGCTATATATTATACATAAATTAACATTGAGAATTTGAGGGACTAAATCTATTTTCATTAAATTCAAAGAAGTGTTTTATGTCATAGAAGCTATGCTCCATTAACCATCTTTGAAATTTAGTTTTAAATTGTTGGCACGAGAGAGATTTGAAAGATTCAGGAATTTTTTGTTATATATTTTAAAGCCATAATATAACAATTTCTTCGGTAAAGTTCTATATTACATTGTGGAAAGACAAGTCTATTCGAATAACGTGTACAGTAGTGACGGTTATCTTTGAGCTTATGGAAAAGTTCTGGGTGTTTTTTTGACGAACATACATATCTCAAAAATGTACATTGATGGCAGAGGAAGTACTTTCAATTCTCTAAATAATGGTTTACATGAATCCAAAGGACCAGCACCGTAAATTGCACGTATACATCGTTTCTGTACTCTAAAAACTCTGTCAATCTCTACCGAGTTTCCCCATATAATAAGACCATACCTTAGCATTGAAGCTACGTAACCGTGATAAGCCATTAAGGATGTATTTCTGGATGCTATTAAAGATAGTCGACGAAGTGCATAAGCAAATTTACTTAATTTGGAGCACACTTTTTCGATATGTGCTTTCCAATTGCAGTAGGAATCGACGGTGATTCCGAGAAATGTGGCTGTACTAGTTTGTTTTACATCGATGTCTTGATATACAATTTTGAGATTTTGGGGCTTAGTTTTAACATTATGAAATTGCATGTAACTTGTTTTATTTATATTCACCTGTAAGTTGTTTTTGGTCATCCAATCAATGATAGTTTTAATCGTTTCATTTATGCTACGTTCAAAATCTATATTTTTTTGTTGTGGAATTATAATGCATATGTCATCTGCAAAAAAGTACAGATTTATGCGTAGTAACGTTAGGTAGATCATTAATATACAATAAAAATAGCAAAGGTCCTAAGATGCTACCTTGAGGGACCCCGACTCTGTTATATTCATAATCAGATAAAAAGTTACGCATCCAGTTAAATTCATCTACTTTTTTTATTTCTACGCGTTGTTTTCTGTTACACAAGTAGCTCTTAATCCAATCAAGAGGAACGCCTCTAATACCATAATTTTCTAGTTTTTCAAGCAACGTCTTATGACAAACAAAATCAAAAGCTTTACTCATATCAAAAAATACAACAGCAACTGGGTTTTTTATATTTATCTGTTCAGTAATATTTTTAACTAACGCAAAGCTCGCTAACGTAGTAGATTTATTCTTCTGAAACCCGTTTTGTTCATTTTTTATTATATTATGTTTGCTTATGAAATTATACAATCTCTGATACATTATTTTCTCAAATATTTTAGATAGAATCGGCAATAAAGCAATAGGTCGATAATTGTTGATGTTGAGTTTTTCACCCTTTTTATACAGTGGTTTTACTGTTGAGAATTTTAGAGCATCTGGGAATGTACCTTGTTCAAAAGACATGTTTATTAGATGACTCATTATATCAGCGCATTCATTACTACAGATCTTTAAAATATGGGTGCTAATTCCATCGTAGCCTACAGATTTTGTATTGCGAAGTGATTTTATTACAGATTTTACTTCATTTGCACTAGTAGGTGAGAGAAATAAGCTTGAAGTTATTTTGTCCGTATTTGTATTTACTGTCGCTGTACTACTGGATATGGGAAATGGTTTGTTCTTGTTTTCATTATTGGTTTGAGTAATACTTATGAAATGCTTATTAAATTTACTGGCTATTTTTATTGGGTCTTCTATTACAAGGTTGTTTATTTTTATTTTATGGATGCTAGACATTTTGATGTTGCTATCGTTTTTTATAATATCCCATGTAGCTTTACACTTATTTTTAGCTGTTGATATGATGCGTTTATTCATGTTTTTCTGGGATATACGCATGCATTTTTTTAAGCAGTCAGTATATTTTTGATATTGAGCTTTAGTAAGTTCGTTTTTATTCTCATAATACGCATATCTTAAACGTCTTTTTGTAGTACATGATTTTCGAATACCTTTTGTAATCCATTTTATCGTTTTTTGAGTGCTTGAAATTCGTACCTTAATCATAGGAAAGCACAATTTATAAAGGATTGAGAAAGTATCATGGAATATATTAAATGCTGTGTTTAAATTATTACTATTGTACACATCTTGAAAGGTTAAGTGACTGAGGTGATTTTGAAATAATTTAATATTATCTTTTTTATAATCTCTTTTTTCGATGTATATAAAGTTAGGCTTAACTTTTATTTCATTAGTTTCAAAACTTAAAGTTTGGGCTGTGTGATCAGAAAGACCTGTGAAGTGAACTTTAGCTCTTACATTTGTAATGTTACTCATTATGTTATCTATACACGAATTTAGCCTTGTAGGTTCATTTATATGTATTTTAAATCCATAGTTGCTAAGAATTTCTTCTAATTCCTTTAATTTTTTGTTTATTTTTAAAAAATTAATGTTGAAATCACCTAATAATATAATTTTACAGTTAGTTTTACCGCTTTTATATAATTTGTGCATTAAAGTTTCAATTTTCTCAAAAAGTATATTTATATGTATAGTGCGATATATACAGAAAATAAAACATTTGTGAGCAGGTATCTCTATTCCACAACATTCGAAGCTATGTTCTGTGGAGATTTGTTTAGCATAGGGTATCTCTTTGTATTCCAAATCATTTCTTAGTAAAATACACACACCTCCACGTCTTTTATGTTTTCGAAAGTAGTGAGTAGCGAGGGTATAGCCTGGAAGTTTAATGTTATTTTCATCGCCATTTTTAGCTAAAACTTCTGAAATGCAAATTGCGTCTATATGGCTTCCGTTTTCAGCAAAAACTAGCAATGATACTTGTAACAGATCTAATTTGCCAACGAGGCCTGCAATGTTTTGATGAAATACAGTAAATTGCTTATGATTTTGAATATTGTTATGGTGGTTATTGTGAGATACGAAAAAACTTTGTTTGATTTTTATTGTTTTTGGAATGTTTTACTTCCGGCTGAAAGTAGTACGGAATTGTACCGGGTTTTACCACGTTATGCTTTTTTTCGTTATTTTTATTTATGACATTCATCGATTTGTCAGAGCCTTCGTTAAATGAAAGTTTAGCTTTTTTCATTTTTTCAAACATGGATGGTATAGTGTTTTGTTTTTGATTATATTTAGGAGTGTTCTTTGTAGTTTGTGTTGTATTTTTATGTAAGTAACAAGAGTTGTAATCTTTCGTATTAATAATACTGTTTAGTAACTCACAGATTTTATAGTCCGTTGAGGAGTGAAATGGACTTTCAAGGAAGTGTGCGGTGCCTGAGTTATTAATCAGATTAAGTAGTTCTATTTTTTTTTTTTTCATTTAGGTATTTATTGTTTGCAACTTGTGATAAAATTATTTTGGGTGTGGTAATATTTTTTTAAATAGCCGATATTTCCATAAAAAACCGGATTGGGTTTTTTTCATTTGATCCTACAGATAGGAACAACCAATCATTTTTTTGAAAATCAGTGTTATTGAGCTTGCAATTCCGTAAGATATGGTCTGTCGGGGCATGAGGGTAGGTGTAGTTGATAATATTATATTCTTTTGCATTATTTTTCTTGGAACGGATTTTAATAAGCTGCGATGCTAGATCTTTGCTACTTTGGTCGCCTATAATAAGTATTTTAGGCATATCATTACATTGAACATTAACTTTCTTACACGTAGTCATGGAATTTTTATTCTCTGTATGATGTGAAATCTTATAACTTTTATTTGTATCTTGATAATGATCCGCAATTTCAGTTTCATAATTATTCAATAATTAGACATGCATCTAATTATCGAATTCTTAACAAATAACAATGGAATATTATACAGGTACTAATTATTCAATAATTAGACATGCATCTAATTATCGAATTCTTAACAAATAACAATGGAATATTATACAGGGTTACTGTAATCAGCCCGCATCTGTTTAAGGATTATGTCCTGTGTATTTAACAAACAATAGTAGTTCCATAACTTTTGTTAAAACTCAATACACATCCCAAAAATATACGTTTATTTCCTTTGACACTACCGCTTGGCACTACTGGTAGAGTGATGGGAAATTTTATTTTCCCGTGGCACTACTGCTCTTATTGGCTGATTAATTGCATACTGTAAAATTTCCCGTCGATTACCTCATTGCCAATGGCACTACATATATATTTTAGTTTTTGGCGTCCATTCTAGCACTGTTTAACGCTCGATCAAAAGTGCCATCACATCTTTTTACTAGAGTGCGAGCTCGCGTTCTTGTTACAAGGAGTTAGATGTTTTTAGCCTGGGCAAATACACTTTTTTATTTTGTATTGGAAGAAAAATATACGAATTTTTTTAAAACTCTTCAACAAAGGTTACATATTTTATGTCCTTAATATATTCTTAAAAGGATGCAGGCTGATTATATATAACCCTGTATAAATGTAGGTGCTCACAGAGGCTCATTTCAAACTACCAGCAGTTTTTAAATGATGTCACTGCACTGAGTTTCAATATGTCTGCACTGCACTGCACTACTCCTTCACTACTACTTATTCGCGGTTGAATGCACACTTTTTTTATTTAGTTTATTTGCCACCTCTCTACTTCAAGCGATTGATTCTGTAATAGCAAACTCAAAACCCAGAACACGCCCAATGTAATTGGAAAACTTTGAAACTACTTATACTTTGGAATATTTTGAATACTATACTTATTTAGTATACCACAGTACACAACTGTGTGTATACCACAGTTATAACGAACCCTGGAATCATGTTCCATCAGAATTGGTTTTGCTTTATGAGTTTTGTTATTACAAAATGTCCCACCAGGACACTGTTTAACAACAGTAATAACCGGCACGTAATTATTTTTCTTCATTTAAGAGATGCGAGATGTGGAGGCAGTGGAGTGCTCCCGCCAGGACATTCCAAAAAGCAGGGTACGCCACGCCAAACTCTTTATTAGAATATAATAACTTTCGTGCGCCGCCTTCTCCCCGCCATCGTCACCGAACTGGAGGTTTGGATGCGTTCTCGACGCAAGGGACGCCTAAACGTCGTATTTAACATTTTTGCCAAGGCTCGAGCAAAACGCGTCTATTTTTGGGTTTTGACAAATCGGTTTAGTATTTTCGACGTTTGGGATGTGCTCCAAAAACACCTAACTTTAACGCAGTCCCACATAAGCATTTCTGTCCAAGACTTATTTACGAAATTCTGTGCAAATGCATGTACTGAATGCGGTATAGTTCTCATCACGGTGTTTTGAATCTTAATCTTATACAGGATTTTTTTTGAAGATACATGAGAAATTGTGTGCATAAATATATCCAAAATCAATCTTATATCAAGTGCAACCCATGTTGTCCTGTATATCAAACATTATGTAGTACGGTATGGAATCATTCAATCATGTTCATATATCACATTCACTTTTTAACGCGTAACACTTATTGACCCTTATAATGCTCATAAAAAAACTGTTGTTATAGTCATAGTCATAGTAGTTTATTGATAACAATATGAGTTACAAGTCAATTTTTACAAATAATGAGAAAGTATTCCATGTCCATTTTTCCAAATAATAATAATTTATACTCTTACTTCAATAATTTACTCAATACAAAGTATTGAGTAAATTAAATAAAAAATGTCAATTAAATCACATCATAATTAAACATTAAAACACATTATATAATTTCACTGAATAAATAATATAAATCATCTGGTTTTAAACATTAAAACACATTATATAATTTCACTGAATAAATAATATAAATCATCATATTTATGCGCCTATGAAAAGTTCAATGTTATGCATGTTTTATAATTTCATCGCCCCTGTTTTCGGATTGAAATAACGATAACTTTTCATGGTTGACGTTCTAAAGACGAAGAGGGTTGACTATATTTTCATAAGAATGTCTAGGCTGTGGATTGCGTTACCTAAGGGGTTTTTTCCGATGGCTACAATCTTGGTGTCTTCAAATCGAGTCGAATTGGTAATCACGCTCCACTGTAGACAACGAAGGTGCTAAATACCAGGCGAGAGTTCGATGAAGTGTAAACCTTTAATCAATAAAACATATTCATTCAAAACAGATTTTACATCTTATGATTAAAAAAAATATGTATGTTTTCAGTACAACTATGGGTCCCATTACGCCGAACCCCGCTAAGGCCGTCCTGAGAGAGGAGATCAGCGCTAGACTAGCAGCCCTGACTACGGAAGAAAAGCTGCGACAATCTCAGATAGTATACAATAAGGTAAGGCTTTGATTAAGTAATTCATATAAAAAAAAACGATAATCGATTCGATAATCGTGGAAAAAATCGATAATCGATTATCGTTTTTTTTCCAAGCAGTGTCATCTAATTCTAGACAGAGCAAAGCTTGTATTATGGAAGCTAGATAGGTGGCGTAATATGTAAATTACATACGACATACTTATTAAGTATAGTACCTACTCAGAATCAGCCATTCGTACTAACACAATGAATGGAATATTTACGTAATGTACTTAAATATCCTATTAATAATGTCAACAAGTCTGGATGTTTTTCACAACGTAGGTTTTTTTTTAATAGGTACCGTAACAAGAACAAAATTAAAAATTTTGATTAACCCCCGACTACCTTAGATTTGTTATATGTACAACATTCTACTAGTCAAGCCCTTTCATTTGATACCCATATTAAGGAAGTTGTGAAAAAAGAAATGTAATTCGCCATTTTGTGGTAGCGGCCATCTTGGATTTGAAATTTGTCATAGTGCAAAGTATTCTACTAGTCAAGCCCTTTCGTTTGATATCCATATTGCGGTAGTAGTGAAAAAAATAAATAATTCGCCATTTTGTGGTGGCAGCCATCTTGGATTTGAAATTTGTTATAGCGTATAGTACTCTGCTAGTCAAGTCCTTTCATTTGATACCCATATTGAGGTAGGTTGTGAAGAAATATGTTGTCCGCCATTTTGTGGAGGCGGCCATTTTGAATCGATATTAACCAAACATAGCTAAGAACATCCGCACGGATATTAACTTTCAAATAAAAAAAAACGCATCGAAATCGGCCCATCCGTTTGAGCTCTACGGTGCCACAGACAGACACACACACAGACAGACAGACAGACAGACATCGACGTCAAACTTATAACACCCCTTTTTTTGGTCGGGGGTTAAAAATGTGTTTTTGTGAGGAAATAACCCCGCTTAATTTGTAGAGGATTTAAGCACCTTCGAGCAATTACGAGCAATGGCCTCTCATTTTTGGTCTTATACAGACTTACATAGAACTTGCATTGATGATGACGTTACGTATTTTTATGTATAGTTACGAATACTTGGGTCATTTTCGAATCGGATTCTGATATAAATTCTGTTGCACCGTTAATTCTAGCAATAGATGTGATCGAAGGTGATGCATGCTGACCCAAAAAAAAAGAGCTTATTATATATAGTCGATAAAATTAAACGGGATATTATCGGTGAATTGGCCCTTTGGTATTATTGTTGTAAAATATACTGCTGAAATTTTAGTTATTTAGTTTATGATGACAGATTTTTCTATTACAGTAGGTACTCTATTCATTATAGAGTGTCGCCGACAGAGAAACAGGGCCCAAGCTTTCGGAGGCTTATTATTATGGGCTACAAGAACAAAATTAAAAATGTTGATTAACCCCTGACTACCTCGGATTTGTAATTTGTACAACATTGTACTAGTCAAGCCCCTTTATTTGATATCCATATTGAGAGAGTTGTGAAAAAAGAAATGAATTTCGCCATTTTGTATTAGTGGCTAGCCATCTTAGATTTGAAATTTGTCATAGTGCATAGTGCATAGTATTCTACTAGTCAAGCCCTTTCATTTGATACCCATATTGAGATAAAAGTGAAAAAAAATCACCATTTTATGGTGGCGTCCATCTTGAATTGATATTTACCAAACATATCATATCATTTATTCAATTGCAACATGTACATGACATTGACTTAAAAACTTAAATCTAGTGTGTACATGACCCTGTCAGGGCGTAGCAATACAATCAATTACAATAAAATTACACAACAACAACTTATTCTTAGACTAAAATATCAAAATGTTTTTGTCCGGTAGGTAGCGTTAATGACGTGTGTTTGGAACATATTGAGATTCTTCTAGGAAATCTTTGACGTTGTAGTAGGCCTTGGTGAGCAACATTCTTTTTAATTTTTCACAAAATTGTTTTTCGTTTTGTTCTTCTCTTATATAGGTTGGTAATGCGTTAAAAATTTTAATTACCATGTACTCTGGGCCTTTTTTTATTATTTCTAGCCTTGGTTCAGGGGCTATAAGCTGATATTTACGTCGGGGGTTGCTGTTAAACGTGAATAAGTTAGGGTGCTTCTTAACGAACATGGCAGCTTCTAAAATGTAAATACTGGGTAATGTTAGCATTTGTTGTTTAATAAAAAAATGGTTTACTAAGAACATCCGCACGAAAATTAACCTTCAAATACAAAAACCGCATCGAAATCGGCGCATCTGTTTGAGCTCTACGGTGCCACAGACAGACACAGAGACAAACAGACATCGACGTCAAACTTATAACACCCCTTTTTGGTCGTGGGTTAAAATTTAAAACCTACGTATTCCAACTGGTGGACAACTCGCTCTTAACCGGGCTCTCACGAAAACAACCCGAGATACGCATGACCGGAAAAATATTTTTACAAGTTCATTGCACAACCTATTTCACAATTTTCATTTGTCTGTAAATAATATTGATATTTTTAAAAACCTGTTTATGTTTATTATTGAGAGGTTATCATAGGTATAGTATATATATATAGGTTATCATCGAAGCTATAAATCTCTTATTTTAGATATCATTGAGCGAGATATAAGCGGAAGTGACGTTGATATTTTCGGCTTGTTATCTCACCTAAAGATGTAAAACAACGTGGGTGTGGAGAACAGAAGAAAAATGGCGCTTTGATGTACGCGTCGTCCGTTTTTTTCTTCAAAAATTTAGATTATATATTATATTTATACTTAACATTGGCGAAATTGTGAGGCTAAACCACAATAAAAGCCATAAACCAAGAGTTGAAGTTGAACGTGGGTGTGTCGTCATCATGTACAGACATGCACTGTATCTATACATTTAGAAATTAATAACCAAAACTGACGTTTTTAATTTCATACTTTCAAACTGCATACCTAACTACTTACACTAGGAAGATCTGAATTATCCATAGAACAATGCTGGTGTAAAGATTATCAAGTTAATCAAGCTCACTACCAGTCGAAAGGGTGCCGGAAGTTCTTTGGAACCAACGTAGGTATTGTATACGGTTAAGCTATACCTACATTTTATTTATAGGTGGTAGAACCCCGGGAATCGAACCCGGAATCATTCGCGCTACATTAAATTGGGGCCAAGGTCGTTGCCGTTCGAGATACCTAAATTGTTAGTAAATAATATGTTATGTTTATGTATTAACATTTTATTCTCAACCATTCGCCATGTGTAGCATAAAGCGTAATCAGCCCACTTTATTTGCACGTTTCGTATTAATAATTATTATTAATATTATCGGGGTTTTTTGTGGGGGCACGCGGAGGCACTCATTACCCCCAAAGACTGAAAATTCTGGGTGACGAGCGCAGTGCAGTGCTAATTGCACAAAATTGCTGTAAGTGGAATGATTTGAACTCTTTATGTTCCAATAGCTGCGTGTCACTGTCCTCTTATGGGCAGGCATGTTGCTTACCAACAGGCACATATCTTGCGCGTCTCACTATATACTATAAAAAACCTTTTAACTATGGCAAATATCGCGTAATTAATGATATTGATGAACCACCGTGATATTTTAAAATTAGAATATGAATATAGAATATATTTATTGTTCCAAAGAAAATAAGTACAGTTATGTTAACAGAATTGCATATCATAACGTTATACAGAATAAATAAGAATTACAACGGGCCCCAAACTAGGCAAAGCCTGTATTTTGGGCGCCCTGCCACAGAATAGATATTACTACAGGATAGAATAGATACTACTAATAGATTTAACTTAGCGAAAATTTTTATATAAATAGCGACTCTTGCTGGGACGCAACAAAGTGCAATTCAGCTTGCATTAGCGCTCAATGCCTATCGCAATGTTTAACCTAAACATTTGCGCTCTCTTCTAACGCGTAACTCTGTCGCTGTCTGGCGCGGAATGATGCGCATCGAAAGGGTTGTCGACATATTATCTAATAAAAAAATAAATTAACCTTTCGTTATGTAGGTAGTCAGCATTGTAGCTCAGATTATATGTTTTAGTTATTTACTTCGTAACGCGCAAGACAGCTAGAAGAGGCCGTAACATAGGGTCGGACACATTGAAATTAAAACAATAAAAGTATACTTTGACTGTTTTTATTCTACTTGATCGTCTAAATGTTGTTTGATAAATATGTAACATATTTTAATGTACTTACCTACACTAATACATACAACCAGCTTCGATTACAATCTATTTTATAATGTCCCGTACTTTTTGTACGGTTAGCAGAAAAATATAAAAAATTATGGTATATTTTGTACAACTAGGAAAAAATGATAATTCTTTGTTTTTTGACTCGTGCATCCATATACAGCACAATATATGGCGACGTCATTTTGCGCGGGAAACGTGTTGCGCGAGCGCTCAGACATGCGTTCGACAACCGCCGGGCACTTGTTCCGTGCGAGGAACGGTCTAGCTGTAGGCTAAAACCGCGCGACCTTGAGCGAGTGAGGATGCACTGGCCCTGCATCGGATTACAAATCTTTTTTTTTTCACGCTGATCTTAGTACACATAGGTTGTAATGCAGTACTGTTATAACAATTACGAAAAACATTAATAAATTTAAAATGAAACAATCGTGCATTGAATCGAATAGTGCTTTCTTATTATTTTACTATGATAATACTATATTACTATTACAATTACTATGTGAATTTGTCATTTTTCTTGTTAATTTTTGTAATTTTATTGATTTCCAGCTAATCAACCATCCATGGTATCAGAACACAAAACGCGTGGCTATTTTCATGAGCACAGACCAAGAGGTAGACACCGCGCCAATGATCGCTCATATCAAGGCTCGAGGGGCTTCTGCCTTCGTCCCGCAGTACGCTGGAGGAGTCATGAGGATGCTCAAACTGGAACAGGATGATGAGAAGACTATGCCGCTCACAAGGCATGGTATCGCTCAGCACAAGAAGGACCAAGTCAGGGACAACGCTTTGGAGACAGGTAAAGTGTATTTCCTGACGAATGTTTGATTGCAGTTTTCTCTTGATACCCCATAAATTTTTAGAAGCCTGATAAGCGGTCATTTGTAAATATTACTAAATTACAGTTTTTTAACCCCCGACCAAAAAAATAAGTTAGACGTCGATGTCTGTCTATGTGTGTGTCTGTCTGTGGCACCGTAGAGCTCAAACGGATAGGCCGATTTCGATGCGTTTTTTTTTTGTTGAAGGTTAATATCTGTGCCGATGTTATTAGCTATATTTGGTTAATATCGATTCAAGATGGCCACCTCCACAAAATGGCGCACAAAATATTTATTCACAACCTACCTCAATATGGGTATCAAATGAAAAGGGCTCGACTAGTAGAATACTACACACTATTAAAAAAATCAAATCCAAGATGGCCGCCACTACAAAATGGCGAATTTTTTTCACTACTACCTCAGTATGTGTAACAAACGAAAGGGCTTTACTAGTAGAATGTTGTACAGATAACAAATCCGAGGTAGTCGGGGGCTTAAAGTCTTGTTTAAAGTGGAATTTAGTATGGGCAACATTTCCAAAGATTATTATTCAAAGGGCAATGAAATAAATTGTCTTATATCTCTGAGCGACAAGTGCAGCATACTGTTCGGTAGCGTTTTGGAATCTTCAAGTTCAGATAGGAGAGTAGCAATGTGCTTTTATGAGGAGGCGTCTTGCTAACAACCAGGCAATAGTCTTGTTCGTACCGTCACTATATCATAAAAAAAGCTTCAAAATCATTTTGTAAAAGCATTCCTAACCTTGTTCCAATAGTGTTTATCTAGAGCCAAGGCGACGACGGGACAACATAGACCAAGACTAGATAGAAATGGCCTACATAGATCTACAATGACCTAGATGTAGGTATATCATGATAGCAAAATAACCGATGTTGTATTATAAATGTTGTTGTATATTGAGCATAAAGAATAATATTTCTAAATGTTGTATATTGAGATAAAGAAGGACGGGACGAGCAAGACATGAGGCTGACCGTAAGCAACGTGCTTTCCCAAATACAGTGTCATCCAGGCATTAAATAAATATAAATATAAATATTGGTGGTGGACAATTCACACACAACACCATCTGACCCCAAACTAAGCAAAGCTTGTGTGATGGCAGCCAGAGAGCTGATATAATACTTATATAGTTTTTTAAATACATACCTATTATACATAGAAACACCCAGACACAGTGCAAACATTTGAATTCATCACACAAATATTTGCACTTGTTGGGGATCGAACCCACGACCCTCGGCTTCGCAGGCAGAGCTACTACCAACTAAGCCACTAGGGCAGTCAACCATCACCACATCCACATAATAGTCCAAATTATTACCTAGCACTGCACTACTCTCGTTATCAGGAGATAAAAAATATTTATCTCTTTCGCGTGAAAGTCCTCTGAAAATATTTAAAATGTTTCGAATGTTTGCAAGTAACTGCTTGACCTAAGATAGCTGTAAATTGTAAAAGCCGCAGGCAAAGATGGACAACAGATCTCCTGTAATCTGGTGGAACGCTCTGACAGCTGTGAAGTGAAAACTTCATTTGGCGCATCACAGACAGATTTTTCGTGGGCTGTGAATTTAATTCTAGTGTCACGCTCGGGGATGATAAGAAATTTTCTGTTGAACTCGGGACCGTGGCCATTGGCCTTCTAGAAGGCAGCTTCTTAGCGTTCTACATTAAAAAAAATCAGATATCTGTTTCTGATCTTTACGTTTTGATTGTGTCTCTTCACAGGAGGTCTAGACCTGATCGTAGCTCCAGGAGCCGCGTTCTCCAAGTCAGGTGCACGATGCGGGCACGGCGGGGGGTATTACGATAAATTCATCGCGAATCTCAGGAAGGATCCAGCGACTGCTCCCAAGGTATGATAGTTTTAATATTTGCCTGAGCTTTTATAGTAAACACAACACCTATGTAGTAGGAGAAAAACAATAAAATCTAGTATTTCAGCCGGTGACCACTCACATGTTGATTTCCTCTCAAATCGTTGCCACGGCCTGAATGGTGAGGAATTCTCTACTGCCTGAGTATGAAGGGTGCCCATTATATCAAATACTAGCGTCTGACCAAGATTTTGTTCGCGTACAATTTACAAAATGTCTTTTATGGCTATGGTTATTACAGATTACATTTTGCCGGGATGAAAATCAGTCAATATGTTATTCAATACCATAATATTGTTTTCGAGAGTGGTTAAAAGAAATTGAAGAGACACTTCCATATTTAAAATATTAGTAGGATTAAATAAACTATGACCTTGGTTATTATCAATAAACATACTAGACTGCAGGCCCGTGAACAAAATGTATGGGTCAAATGAACCACCAGGAGACCTATATAGGATGATAGAAGGGTATAAAGTAATAAGATCCAGCACTATGCCGTCACTTGTGAGCTGTCCAACAGACTGCATTTGAAGAGAGGATTCTAAACCTCGATCATTTCTCCTTGTCGCATGATTTTTGTACGGCGTTGCGGAATAATAGATTAGAAGAGGCATTGAAACTATGAAAATTATAAATTTAAAAATTTTAATTATTAGTTTGTCGGAAAATTTTATGATTTTCTGACGATTTACAGAGTAAATTTGGTCATTTGATTATGTTCGGCATTGGCTCCATACAGTTTCAATACCTCTTCTAATCCATTATTTCGCCGCAATGCCGTACAAAAATCATGCGACAAGGAGAAATGATCGAGTGTTGCAACCCCCCATCTTCAACTACACTCAGTTGGACAGCTTACAAGTGACGGCATAGTGCTGAATCTTATTACTTGATACCTATCATCCCATATAGGTCTCCTGATGTATCATATGACCCATAAATTTTGTTCACGGGCCTGTAGTCTATACAGGTGCAAAGTAACAATAACTTAGCAATTAATTATTACATTTGTTCTCAGGTGGTGGCGATCGCGTTCAAGTGTCAAGTCCAAGATGATGTACCAATGGACGAAAATGACCAGAGAGTGGACGATGTTCTGTTTGACGAAGATTAGTTGCTCAAAGCTACACCATTTTCTATAGATAGAACAGAAATCATCAGTTTAAAGGATAGAAGAAGGTGTTATATATGATATGGTTAGATATAAATGGCATAGCACAGCTTAAAATAATGTATTTCGCCAAACATTAAATGTTTATCAAATGCTTTTATCATAAAATTAAACAGTTTTTTAAGCTAAACGATTTTACTGAAAAGAAAGAAAACGATAATGTACCTTGCCTTATTTCCTGAGACCTTTACAATCTGGGTGTTTTCAAGTCTCGAATGAACGAGTATCTCGTAGGAGGGGAATACCGTTTTCCATCTTTGGCACAACGTAGCTTTTCACCAGGCGAGTTGTTGGCTAACCTTGAACTATGTTTGGCGGCCGTCATTCTTTTAAAATAATATTCCAATAAATAGGCAATTCTGTATAAACGCGTAAATACTGTGTGAAATACAACAAATACTCTGGGATCCACGCTAGTCTACCCGAGTGTCTGGTAGACAGTAGATACCACGTGACAACTGTCATACGCCTGTCTAAATAAAAACGTTACATTATGGCACAGACTAAGTAGAGAGATACACTCATCATGGCAGTATACGTGGTACCCACGCTAAGACTTTTGTTGTATTTTTTTTTTTTTTAAATTGTATTTTGTGAGTGTTTATGTGTAATTTGAAAGATTCCTATAGATTAGATACTAGATTAGATAGAAGATTGTTCGTATAAAATTTTCAGTAAATATTTTTTAAATTATGTTCTTCGTTTTATTTATTGAATGTACAAATCCCACCAAAAACATTCTGTAAAAAACTAGCCAAGTCTCGATGGAGCTGTATATCTATCTCTAAAAAGTAATGAAATCTAGACAAAGCCGTACCAAGTCTAAGGTTCCTTACTGCGATTTCTTTATTATTATAGTTAATGTTGTGTGACTTGGCCGTTGAAGGGTACACAAGGGTACAAAACCAGGTGCTCCATGACACCATTGCACCAATCTGTCGCCAGAACCGCTACCATTGACGATGGAAAATCTAAATCAGGAGACGTTACCTGATTTTACATTGCCATCGTTGAGTAAACACAGTAATAAACACAGTGGCATGACAATGACAGCAGACAAGCATCAGCAGCTGACTGTGTCTTTCTCGGTCGGGCACTCTCGGTGGTCCCGAATTTACCCGAACGAATCTTTCACTTCTAAACGTGACGATCAATCTCATGGTGAAGCTGGAACGATGTATTTTTTTAAATTAAAGAGTGACGAGACGAGCAAGACATTTGCCTGATAGTAACCAACATGTCTGCCACATAACAGCACAGTGACACGCAGCTATTGGAACTTGAAAAGTCCAAATCATTACCTAGCACTGCACTGCGCTTGTCACCGAGAGATCTAAGATGTTTTATTTCTAAGCCCTGTAATTTCTCCGGAAACTTTGCCCTTCAAACCGGAACACAGTAATGTATGGACATTACTGCTTGGCGGTCGAATAACTGGCAAATGTGTGGTACTTCCCCAGGCGGACTCTGCCAAGAGTCCTACCACTACTTTATTTTTGGCCATGCTATCTTATCATCTTAGTTAAATGGCATTGACTTTTAAATACCATCATACTAAGAAAAAAATCTGTATCGATACATCTTATCAGTATCTTCCTAGCAACTGTAGTTTTTGATTTAACTTAACTTATAACTCGAAGGTTGGTTTTGGTAGTTAGCGACATTTTAGACAGGACGGCAGCAACGGTGTCTTTGCTTATCAGCGTTTTGGCATGTCTCTCGATCGATTTAGCTGGTACTTAGCCGACACATCCCAAAAGTGCGAACAGTACTTCATAAAAGAGCGGATCTGTGCTTGGTAATACGTGAGCAACTGCTCAGATTTGAAGTACCTTCGCACCTTTTAGAGAACACCTAGTTTTTTGGCAGCTAACTTGATATCAATGTTGAGCTTAAATGTCAAAGTAACGTCCAAAAGCTCGGAATGGTTTGATCGGAACAGATACTTACACCTCGAAAAGTTGCAGTCAGTTGATATTGACTCCTTCTCGCAAAGAACAGACACATATAAGATGTTATATAAGATACATAATGATATATAAGAAGGCTTCACCCAGCCACAAGATAGTAATTATAATATAATCAGTCTACTAGATACTTGTGTGGTGTCGACGAAATCTTTGTCGGCCGTCAAACGGTAGAAGTCCATCGTCACGCAAGTTCCGTTCTTCTCTTGAGGTAGCTTAGACAATATTTAACACGATTTTATTTGTTATTTTATTGTTGGTTTCATAAATTGTCGAAATTATTAAAACTACTCTTTTTATCTAATTACTCTTTCACCTAAAAACTACTGCACAGATCGGGCTGAAATTTGGAATATAGATAGATTATAGTCTGGAAGAACACATTAGCTACCTTTTTTCCGGAAAATATAACGGAACGACGGGAACTATGCGAGTAAAACTGCGGGGCACTGCTTGTACATAGTAAGTTGACAATAAGTTAACAAGAGTGTAGACCTCGTATTTAAATCAGCAAATATATTGAAGCCAAAGTTATGTCAACTAAAGTTATAAAGAAAATATACATTACGTTATCATATTAATAAACTGAAAAATCACTCATAAAAATCAGTAGCTGTGTCTCGCGGTTTTACGCGAGCAATTCCAGTTCTTGTTATATTTCCGTGAAAAAAGTAGCCCATATTCTATTCTATACTTTAATCGGCGTTTCAAATTTAAACCCGATTCATTTAGACATTCCGCCGTGATTGAGTAACATCCAAACATTCGTATTTATTATATCAGTACCTAAGATAATATCTTTTATTTCATGTAATATAAAAAATATTATGTAGGTACTCATATTTTTTATACATAGAATGTATGAGAAATAAGTAACTGACTTGACAATATTTTAGTTAAATAATTTGGGAAGATTTTTAAACGAATCTAATACATGTATTTGTGAATTTTTAAAAAGCCTACCTCTTGCCGCAATCAATTTTGAGCAAAAAATCACATTTATTAGGTGGCAGCTTTCCAGTGTCACACAGTCATGGTCAAGTTATATCGTGCGACAAGTGCGTGCATGCTTTTTAATTAGGGGTCCACCTAGGTTCAAGAATAATAATCAACAAGAAAACATTAATGAGATGTGTTATCTCTTATAAATTTAAACATTTCAGTACGACTATGGATTCCATCACGCCAAATCCCGCGAAGGCGCTCCTGAGAGAGGAGATCACCGCTCGACTCGCAACGCTGACTACGGAAGAGAAGAAGCGGCAATCCGAGATAGTCTATAATAAGGTAAGGCCTTTAAATCATACTATTATTATAAGTGGAACCCTGTGATTTTGTGGTATATAAAGCAACATTATATGATTGTAACAACAAATATGTTGTAATCATACAGATTCCAGACATGAGGTTTACATGTCTGGAATATGTATGATTGTTACAACATATACATATGTTGTTACCATCATATAATGTTGCTTTATATACCACAAAAGTACAGGGTTCCTTATGGAATTTGTATTTTTAAATTAGTTAGTAGTGGTTAAGTCGTGGGTATACGACTTCTTTTCGCGCAACACACATAGATTTTTTGTGGACTGTGAATTGAGCTCACGCGTCACGCTCGTAAATAAAAGAAATCTTCGGGCGAAGTCAGCATTTCTAGATGTCCATGGCATGTTATCATGGTTACATATTTACACATCTGCTTGGAAGACTTATTTACACGTAAATGCTTTGAAGATGTATTCGAGACTAACAGCGCCCTCCGGTTTCACCCGCGTAGTTTCCAAATTGAACGATTAAATTCTGAGTTATAAATAAATAAATATTGGTGGACAATTCTCACACAACACCATCTGACCCCAAACTAAGCAAAGCTTATAAAATGGCGGTCAGATAGCTGATATAATACTTATATAGTTTTAAATACATACCTACTTATCACACATAGAAACACCCAGTCACAGTACAAACATTTGAATTCATCACACAAATATTTGTACTAGGTGGGGATCGAACCCACGACCCTCGGCTTCGCATGCAGAGTTACTACCCACTAAGCCACAAGGTCAGTCACAAGTTATAAGTTTTCACTTCTATCGATTCCCAATTTTTGTTTTATATTATACATATATACAGTAACGAGACGAGTAGAACATATTCCTGAGCACGCCTCCCCACATCAGCACAGCGTTACGCAGCAATTAGAACAAGAAAAGTCGATCATTACCTAGCACTGCACTGCGTTGCCCTGAGATACCTATATGATGATTTATCTCTATTCCCTGTTATTTTTCTTGAAACGTAGCCTTTCAAACCAGAAAACAGTTTACGTAGCGTAGTAACTATTTTCTTACCTGAGATGTTTGCACATTACTGCTTGGTGGTAATATATGGCAATCTGGATACTTCCCCAGGCAGTCTGCAATCATTTCTACCACTGATATCGATTATTCTATTTTCTAAGTTATTTACAATAAAGGCAGCGAGGCGGGACCCAAGCTACCACATGTGCATTTTGACTATTTTTTTTATATAAAACCCCGGGATTTAATATAGTAAGTACCCAACTACTGAACTCGCACCCGATGTAGAGCCTGACTGAGAACAACTACAACAACAACTAGGTACATAATATGACCGTAAAATTATTTTTTGCATATTCATTGCACAACCTATTTCACAATTTACATATTGCTATTTTTAAAAACTTGTTTGTATATATTAAAATATTATCGAGGGGTTATCATCGAAGCTATTAATCTCATATTTTAGATATCTTTGAACGAAATATAAGCAGAAAGTGACGTTGATATTTTTTGGTTGACATTTCACCTATCGACGTAAAACAACGTGGGTGTGTCATCATCATTTGGACACATAGGTACAATCATTTAAATATGTTCAGAATTACGTGTTCCCGCTGAGGTGGGTGGATGTAGCATCAGAAGATTCTAGGAACATGTCGATTTCCTCACGATGTTTCCCTTCACCGTTTATAACTTAGCGGCATTACGCACATACATGACTTCAAAAAGATAGTGGTGCGTATGGGAACCCGGGGCTCCGGATTGGCAGTTGCTGTTCTCCCGACTAGACCAGCCGAAACTACAAAACTCAGCCGTGATAGCTTAAAACGTTGTTAGAAAGTGCAAAAGAATGTGAAAAAGTATAAAAAATATGTATGTGTATTTTTGCTTGTTATTGAAGTGCCAGTCGACTAAAACATAACATAACAATATATAAATAACAATAATTTAAATTTATATAATTTTAATGTATTTCCAGATAATCAACCACACATGGTACCAAAACACAAAACGCGTAGCCATCTACATGAGCACAAACCTAGAGGTAGACACCGCGGCAATCATAGCTCATATCAAGGCTCGAGGGGGCTTCTGCCTTTGTCCCGCAGTACTCTGGAGGAGTCATGAGGATGCTCAAACTGGAACAGGATGATGAGAAGAATATGCCACTCACGAGGCGTGGCATTGCTCAGCACAAAAAGGGCCAAGTCAGGGAGAACGCTTTGGAGACAGGTAAAGTGAAAGCTTCCGTTTGTAACTTCAGATTGTAAACACGTATAAAATAGTTTTTAACTCTTAACATTCTTGTTGTATTCACTTCATAGGGGGTATAGACCTTGTCATAGCTCCAGGAGTAGCGTTCACCAAATCGGGTGCACGATGCGGGCACGGCGGGGGGTATTGTGATAAAATTATCGCGCGTGTCAGGAAAGATCCAGAAACTGCTCCCAAGGTATGTAAATAATGTATGTATGTTTTTACACATAAATCTACTTTTTCTTTTGGTTCTTCTCCATCTACTGAAGGTTGGCAGTTCGCTCATATACTTGATGTAGTCCCTGCCGAAACAGTACGCCATCTGCCCATTCTGAATGTTCCGTTACCAATTCAGAATATACAACACAAGAGACTCGTACTCTTTAGTGTAGGAACTCTGTGACTTGTAATGTCCTGCACGTAAGCATGCTTATGCTGAATTTAAATTGTCTTATATTAAACAACAAAAAAAAGATTCATTTTGAGATTTCAAAACCAGATTAACCACATTTTAGACACTCTTTATGATCACACTAATACAGCAACACATATGCAGGTGAAGAAAAACAATATCATTTAGTGTTTCAGATGATTTCACACAGCTCTAGTGGTAATCCGCCACGTGATTCTGCGACCCAAGCGGTAGTCACGAAGCCACCAGACCCGACACACTCACCAAAATTGCGAACCCCAAGTTTGCTACAAAAAAAATGACAAAATCAACTCAGAATTAAGATCAACAATTTTGAAATAACCGCTTTTACGCGAATTTCGTGAAAATTAGCCAAAATATTTGAGTTTTAAATTTTAGTTCCCATTGGTTCTTACAACATGATTGAGCAACAAACAACCAAATCTAAACAAACTTGCACTTTTATAATCATGGTAGAACTATCTATACTATAAATACTACCCTGGGCTGTCATTGGTGACAAAGTAAGAATAAATTAATTATAAATTACACTTGTTTTCAGGTGGTGGCGCTCGCATTCAAGTGTCAAATCCAAGATTATGTTCCAATGGACGCACATGACCAGAGAGTGGACGATGTTATCTTCGAAGATGATTAGATCCCGTATACCAACACACTTGTATCAGAAATGACAAGCACAGCTCAAAAGAATCAATTTCACTGAATATGATACGTTACTCAATTGCTATCAACATAAAATAAGTTTCTAAGTTAAGCTACAGGATTTTAATGTAAGAAAGTACGTTAATATTGCTTTTTTATTATTTATTAAAGTAAAATCAGGAGTTATGTGACATTTTACAATCTTTATTATTCTTTAATAGGACAAGTAGACCATACCTACAAGTAGCATCCCTACACATCGACCTATCACCGGCTCATACTAAAAGGTTGGATAGCGATTTTTGTATGCAAACCGCCAGGATGGATTTGGAGTATCTTGCCTTGTTTACCAAGACTTACACAATCTGTGAGTCTTCAAGTGACCAAGTACTTCTTCGCTTCAACTTGGTTGCCCAAGCCCCTACTGAGCGCTCCGCTTCGTCAATGGTGATCTGACGCTTTCCATTATTTGACCATTTTTTCTCTCAATCTAAGATTCTGATTGCAGTGTCACTGACTTACATTTGTAGAGTCCAAATGGCTGCCTGTTCGTCACCAGATATATTATAAGATGGTTTACCTCTTGGCCTTATAATTTTTCAAGAAGAATTTACCTTCAGAATGTGACCCTGTACCTACCTACACAGTACTTATTGTTTTAAAAGTTAAACTCAATGCAGTAATACAACTATAGCATTTAAGTGCATTTACTACTATTTCATTTTCTTCTCCTAATCCAAGATTCATGTAAAAAAAGAAAACAATTGACAAAGGTCACGGACCCCTGACGGAGTCTGTGGAGTTGCTAAATTCAAATAATAAAAAAGCGTATTTACTGGGGATCGGGCGGTCACAGATGTGCTTGGTGTAAGTAGAAAAATCAAAAATGCCAGTCGTAAGGAGTGCCTACAGAAGTGAAAACTTATAACTTAGAATTTTAGCACTACCTAAGCAGCACTAACGTAACCCATAAGATTTTCTTGCGACTACCAAAAAAGTCTTCAGTGCGTGTTAGATTAAAAGCATCTAGCTTTAGAGCAGCTTTTCCTAAAGTGGGCGATAACGCCCCCTTGTGGGCGCTGTAGGTAACCAAAAGTAAGGTGACCAAGAGAAAAACAATGGGGACGTTATGTAGAGGCTTGGAGCAAAGATGGTAGAACTCAAGATTAGCCCTGAACATCTTGACATTGATAATAAACTGCGTCTGTGACATCTGACTCTATCTAAGACATCCCTGTCTCTGTCTAAGACGTCTATCTCTCTCGCCCAAGTTATAATTGGTATTATTCTCTTTCCGTCACACGGTAATGTGTGACCGGTGACGGTGATGGTAGCCTTTTTAATTTTTTTATTTATGTAATTAAAAATATTTAAAATTATTTTAAATGCAGTAATATATGTTTAAAATGTAATTCCATTAGATTTATTTGAGTTTCTAGAATTATTAGAACACTTTATGAACGCACAGCAAGACATAATCTTTTATAAAATTATTATTAAATACATTTTTGTTCAAAATGATCAAACTCAGTTATGGGTAAAAACGACCGGCGTCCCCCGCTTCCTACAACCGACTATAACGGAAAGAGTGAGCACACTCTTCCCAACGTTAACTCTTGATTCCGTGCGCCCTGAAGTTTCGGAGGGCTAATCTTGAGTTGTACGATCTACGGCTTGGAGTCCGTTGTGTGATACCTACTGGGCTCAGGTCCCAAGTTAACTCTTGCGAGTTATAGTAAGTCTCGTTCATAATGAATGTTTAATCTCCGCCAATATAGCTCACAATAATTAATTAAATATAATTTGAAGTTATAGTGGTTTTCAAGTGTATGAAAAAATTGGGGCGCAAAAATTAATTTATTCTCAAAGTGTTGAGCAGACTAAATAAGTTTGGGAACCCCTGCTCCAGAGCTATTGCAATAAAGGTTGACTACGTAAATTATCAGAGGTGGATAGGTAAGAAAAACATGTTTTTTTTCACTAAAATACTTTTAATAATCCTCGTGTAAGTTTTGCACTTTGTGCTCTTAAATAATAGGTAAAATGGCTATCAATACAATACTCATAAAAATAATATCGTTATAAGTATACAAAAATTTCATAGGTACACAGTATTATCAACAATCAATCAAATTTAACAGCCCTCTTAATATTGCCATTGTTGGAATTCAAGACCTTCTCTCACAAGGGAAAAGCCGAGGGCCTAATCCACCACGCTGGCCAAGTGCGAGTTGAAGGACGTCACAAGTCTTTTAAAAAAACGGTTTTCTCACTATGTTTATTTCAACGTTAAAGTGTGTTATGACAAACTTGTAACAAACTTGTGAGTTGTGACGTCACACTAGTGAAATAGATTGTTCTCGACACTCAGCCACCGCGTAAGCTACTAAATACACATAATAATAACTTTACTTAAAATATGAGATTTAATCACAATTATTTTGATCACAAAAACCAAATTACAAAATATCTAAGATTTAACATTAAAATGAATTATGGAACATAAATAAAAATCGATTAAAACAACGGGTTTACAATGAAGTATTTACAATGAGATATTTAGCGCTGCAATGCAAACATTAACTCAAGGTCTATGTGAGAAAATTTTACAAAAACCTCTCAATTTTTTTCTATCGAAAACTGGCAGTATACAAATATTCGTCATTTCTGACGACAAACGAACTTAAACTGACTTTCACCTCGAGTCAAGTGTGTAATGCGACGGTAAAATTTAAAAACAATTTAAATAATTCTACTAAAATTTTCCCTAATTTTCTTATTCGCAGTATTGCTCAAAACGAGATTAAAGGAGTTATATCTCTATGGTAATTAAGTTCCTTCTGATATAGCCAATGGCCCGCTAATTTTTCAAAAATAAGTACTATTAAAATATAATACCACAAAATAGTACCTAGAGTGTAATATAATCGTTTTTTTTACGTAAAAAATTGAGATTTTCAACTAATTTAGATTTATTTACATGAAATTTACAACGAAGAAAAATAAAAGAAAGACATATTTTAAAAACAAGCAGAACATAGATTTAATAAATATCTATCTCTCGATGTGATTATTTTATTGACTTGGGACAAATTAAACAAGCGTCCTTTTGTCCAGAGGATCTTTGTCCACGTTGTAAATGTTAACAAGTCGTTTTCAAAGTGACAGTTATGAGTTAAAAGTGGAAGAAAAATCTCTAGTGATATTTATTTAGTTGGATGGTGGTGTGTGTGAATTGTCCACCAATATTTATTTATTTTATATTTTATTATTAGTAGGTAACATTGACGTATTCTTATTTGTTTTCATTAGATTAAAATGATAACGACATCTTTGATAAGTGTTTGCATAAAATTCTCATTGACACTGACACTCGACGTGTCCTAGCAAATTATTCCCTCAAACGTGTGACAAAGACTAATCTAATATAATGCAATAGCAACAAATAGTCACACGCCGACGATAAAAAACTATTTTTTTAAGAAATAAAATCTAGTATTTTTTAATTCACACAAATAACCTATCGGGTGTTTGTTAGGTATATTACATTGCTGATAAGACGTTTTCAGAATAATAAATATGAGTTACAGATACCTATCTGTTGTAAAACATGTTTTAAATGAAAATTAATGTAGGGTTACTAAATTTAAATAGCAAAGTAAAACATAATAACATAAACACCACCTGTGGAGTTATTGAGAACTATTAACGCGACAAATATTTTCATTCATCTGTCATTGTGAAAACGGTTCATTCGGCAACGTGTCACAGAATAAATTGTTAGTGTAAATGTAAAAAAGTTTCCTTCTTTTTTCAACGAAGCGCCTGACTATTTTTAAGCCTATTTTTTTCTGAATATTAGGTATTTTGCTATTGCATAAAACACACGACAGGCAATTAATCTTTGAAACATTTTTCAGGGAATAAATTCTTTTTGCACGTTACGTGACAAGAATAAACCAATGATCGATTAAAAAATATAATTTTAATAGAGCGTCTTCAAAATGCAAAAGTATCTATTGCGCCAAAAGTTTCAGTAGAAGAAAGAAGATTTTAAGGCGCGTTCCTGACCAAAAACAAGTTTTTTGAACAGTTTTCAAAGCTATTTAGTACTCTTTATCCAAAACAAATATCAACTGTTAATAAAAATACGTAAAATCTTAGTTTCAAAATGGTAGATTATTTTTTTGTTACTAAATAATTATATTGCTTAATTAATCTCCTCATAACGAAACCACAATAATTTAATATAATATTAATTTTGAAGAATCTACTCGAAAAGCTGCCATTATTTGGAGGTTGTTCTTACACCACCGGATGAGCAATTTGACTATGATAATTTTAGTAGATATTTTTTTTCCAAAGACCAAAATCTGATTTTAATAAAATGTTTATTCTAAAATCTGAGCGTATAATAGAAGTAACAAATCCTACTGTTTCTCTCTTGCTCTCTCTCATGCAGTGTGCGATGAGGTAAGAAATGGTCAAGGTCGTTTGTCCCGGTTAGGGCCTTAGCAATGGAAAAAAACTGTCAAAATATTATTTATCGCGTCAAAAGTGGCGTTAAATGTTTTATTTTGTTTGAGAAATTGGAAAAGAAAACGCCAATTTCAATAACTTACATTTATCACTAATAACTGTCATCCAGAAAACATTGCATGATAAATTTTAAGTGATAGTTTTTTTTTGTTGTTGTTACTCCTAAACTAAAATGTTTTTGTATTATTTAAAATTGCTTAAAATATAGGTGCTTCATAGATAGTTGTGTTTATAATGAGGTGACAGATGTCGTATTATTGCGATTAAACATAAGATAAAATAAAAATGTAAGAAAAGTTTTTTCTGATGTATGTAATATCGTATATCTACGTACGTTAATTTACTGGTTATACTGGTCTACTGCTTGGTCACTGGCAAATATCACAGACGAAATAATGTTCACTTTTATCGTAACTATCCGTAATTCGGCTCACACTTTCTTTTTCAACGTCGTTTCGAATTATCATGATTTCTTCTGCATTTTTCTTTGTCCTGTGAATGTTTCTTCATACCTCTATATTTCAGTAAGTTGTGCGTATTTTGACATTGTAGTAATAAGTCTTTTATGACATTTATAAGCCCCTTATACACTTTGATGTAAAACCCAGTAATGATCCGGTACTCACCAGTAGGTACCTCAGTTATGACTCCGCCTTTATTCCCTTCATGGCACTGAATAGCAGAAATAGCAATCAAAGTCTCTGTTACCAAGTGTTGTTCTATCGTCACGACTGTTTTGCCATGTCTTTAATGCCTTGGTTACAAACCAAAACGAAATAAATAGCTTCTCATTAAACATATCCAAATCCAAAGCTTATTTTATCAGGTAGTGAGTGCCCTGGTTACTAATCAAGACGAAATAAATATGTTCTTAAAACACAAACCCCAACCCCATACCTTGTTTTACCACAATAAAACGTAAGTAAGTAACGTAATCTCTTTATCCAACGCTCTTATATATTTGTCCGATTAGTATCTATCCAATACAGACGACGCTAAATTCTGTTCTGAGCATTAAACTTGTAAAAGTTCCTTTGTTCTAAGAGTAATCCAGTTACTATAGTCTATAGTGGTTCCGTCAGCGTATAGCAGCCCCAAAGACCCTTTGTCCTCTGCTCATGAGGAGTTCCACAGCCCCCCATCGCAGCGAGCAGTAACAGTAGGACCACGATAGCTAGGAACACTCGGCAGCGCCTGCGCCGGCGCTCGCCGCGAGCTAGCCGTCTGGCGAGGGCTTCACCCCGGGCCGCGTCCAATGTGAAGAGAGCACTGGCCGCCTGAAACATTACACAGTTTTTTTTTAATTAAGCAATTCCAAGTACTGTGACTTCTGTCATTAGGGCTCATTTTTGTAATATAAATCTTGAGGAGAAGAAGAGAGAAGTAGAGCGAAGTAGGGAACATTTTCAACCTAATTCTGGTGCTTTTTATAGTCTTTGCTGTTTCAAAATTAACACACAACAGTACAGAACGGAATAGTATGTAGAAAACATAATTCATTGGTAAGCGAAAACAAGTCTCAAGTCCAAAGTGACCATTGCTCTCAGAATTGGTATAGAGCAATTTTAAAGTCAGTGTAACGTCCGTGACGTAATCGTGAGATCGAAGGACATCTATCATCGGCCAACCCGTACTTGGCCAGTGTTATGGATAAGCAGGGATCCTTCTCTCAATAACTCCAACTACCAATAACTTAACACACGCATAAGCAGCCCAGTTTACGCTCCCACTACTGGGACTCACAAAATAGAAAGTAGGTATCTACCACAGTATAGTGTTGATAAATATCAACACTTTCAATTTTTGTTAAAATCAATATTTTATGACTTTATATTACAGCAGTGCGATGTTATTTTACCATGATTGTGATTTATTATCTCAGTTACAACAATTATTCTTCCTGATTACATAACAGTCAAATTAAGAAACGTCATATAAATCATCTCATCAAACATCTTCGCTCATAAGGCCGCATGATCCAGGTCAAGGTACGCATTACCATTATTTCAATATTTCGTAAAATAATGGTAAATTGATCCTTGCTCCTTAGTACCAGCTATGTTAGCAGACTGCATTCCTGACCAAACTTGTTATTTCTTCATCTAAACATAAGTTGTTTTAATAAAAGTCACGAGACGAATTTCTTTCACGTTTGATTAGTATCGCTTGCTCAAGTTTCTTCAGCAACATTTTATTATACATCTTATTTATTTATACCTTTAAACAACCAATTCTTGTAGGTATATATACATATATATATAGAATCTGAATCTCAGAAACGGCTCGAACGATTTTCATGAAATTATGTATACAGAGGGTTTCGGGGACGATAAACCGATCTAGCTAGGTTTTATTATTTTAAAACATCATTTCATGCGCGTTTTTAGACAATGAAAAACTCCTACAATGTCATTAGAATACGATAACTTATTTCGCCACTGTTCTTTAAGTCGAAATGGCTCAGACGGAATATGCTCGCCCTCGGAGTCATCAGGCCCCGGTTCGAATCCTGATGGTTACACTCGGGACTTTTCTTTTTTTTTACTTAGATCTGCATTTAATTCGTATCTATGTAGGTCTAAGTAAGTCATCACTACGTAATTAGTACCTGCCTAAATATCATTAAAAAAAACCGAGCAAAGCTCGGTCAACCAGGTACTAAGCAATAAGCAGCCCAAAATTTTTTTACCAAGGCAGGGATTTGGGGCTTTCTCGCGCAAGGCGAGAGTTAAAGTCCTGGGGGTCTACCGCCTAACTAAAAATGTCTTAGCTTTGATATTTCGCTCTCTTTTCTTCTCGCTTGAAATGATAGAGACAGCAATAGCAAAGCCATAACCGGTTTCGTTATGGCGGTAGAGGAGCTGGACGTCTACTCCTTTTCTACGAAAAACGTAATTTCGACATAAACTCGCTTCTGCTCGTCCGTTTCGACCGTGCGATCGGACAAAACGAAGTAGAACCGGAGTAGAAAAGTCGCGAGTTTATTTCGAAATTACGTTTTTCGTTGAAAGAGAGTAGACGTCCTGATCTACCATGCTGGTCCAGTGTGTATTGGCGGATGAAGTATTCCTTCTTGCGAAGGTATGTGAGTACACAAACTCTTTTTTTAATCATAGTACTTGCAAAGACAGTTACCCATTTGACTAATCGTACGACTCCCCCTCCGTAGCTTATAAGCATAATTGCATATCTAACCTACCGTTGAACCCGTTGATGTCTTTCTTTGCATCCTGCTCTGTCCTTAAAAGTTTGCACAACTCTATCTCGTTTTGTCCAATCATTGGTGGAAAGTAGTGCCACGTGACATGGATATTCTTAATTTTTTAATTTTAAATTGAATATTTTTAATTTGTTACTTTCTTTGACATTGATATTTATTTGATTAGCTATATAATTGGACATTGATGCAAAATCTTAACGAACTATACTAATGTCATTCTTTATATTTGTTGATGATATATACCTACACAATTACAGATGTATAATTATAATTTTGTGACATGTAACAACACCGTTATGAATAAAGAACTATGAACTATTCGGCTTATCACAGCGCGATTTTTTACCTCGTCCTGCGCCCCCGCTGGTGACTTATGAATTTAAGCAGAATCGTTTTATGCCCGATCAACAGGCTGCTTAATCTATGATTGCTTGTATCAAAAGTTTTACTAATAGCGATAGTAAACTTCAACTCTTGGTTTATGGCTTTTATTGTGGTTTAGCCTCACAGTTTCGCCAATGTCAAGTATAAATATAATATAAAATAAATTTTTGAAGAAACGGACGACGCGAACGTCAAAGTGCCATTTTTTCCAAAAAAAAAACGATAGTAAACTTTCCAATGATTACGTATGCATGTTACGTCCCTACCTCAATACAACGTCACTGATTGTCAGCATAACGTCACATTAAGCTACGTCACAGCCACGTCACAAGCAACACGTCATCGCTACAGACGTCTGTACCAAACCCAGCCAACTGAGATTTTATGGGCATTGCAACACAAAAAATTAACATATTAAGTAGACCAATACTTCATGACAAGGTATTCCAAGAATGCGATCACTAGGGCAAGTTCATTAAAGGCGCCAGTATTAATGCGTACATTACAAAACAATCATAATGTTTTTAATGATTTTAATTAAATCCGAAACTTTACGAGCGACGGAGATTGACATGTAAGTGCGAGATGTTACATACGAGCTTTTTTGTAGAGCTTCTTTTTAGAATGTAGTCATTTGCATAGATGTCGAAATTTTTTTGATAGTCATTTGTACTTTTCTAGCTATAAATATCGAATAGAACAGAGTAGCACAATTTATATTAAATATATAATATATAATATAAATTGTGCTACTCTGGACAGTCTTGTCCTGTATCATCTCTTTGGTAGTTAAAAATAAGATATTTATATATTAGTAGACTTTAAAACTGGAGGTTTCCAAATCACACGTATGTTTTTTATACAAGTTACGCAATAACCACAAAATTGAGAATCGATTTTAATTGAAAAAAAAATAACATCAACATTTAAATTTTTTCCGAAACTTTGCTGGCTCATTAGTACAGTGTACAATATGTTTAGTTACCCTTTTTTTTAACAAATTTAACTAAAATGAATTGAGTTTTTGATGTTTTTTTTAAATATTTATAGACATAATTGTGGGTGATAAAGAGTAATTAATCTGTTTTTTTGGTGGACAATTCACACACAACACCATCTGACCTCAAATTAGTAGTGGTAGGACTCCTAGCAGAGTCCGCCTGGGGAAGTACCACACCTTTGCCAGTTATTCTACCGCCAAGCAGTAATGTGCAAACATTACTGTGTTCCGGTTTATAGGGCAATGTTACCAGAGAAATTACAGGGCTTAGAGATATAATATCTTAGATCTCTGGGTGAGGAGCGCAGTGCAGTGCTAGGTAATTATTTGGACTCTTCATGTTCCGATAGCTGCGTGTCACTGTGCTGTTATGTGGCTGGCATTTTGCTTACCATCAGGCACATGTCCAGCTCGTCTTGTCACTCTAAATTATAAAAAAAATGCAATGCTTGTACTATGTTGGCCAGATAGCTGATATTATACTTATATATTTGTAAATACATACTTATTATACATATAAACACCCAGACACCATACAAATATTTGCAATGGGTGGGAATTGAACCCACGACCATCGGCTTCGCAGGTTGTGTTTATACCCACTAAGCCACAAGGCCAGCATGTATTTAAACGTCCATAATGTATGCTTAACAATGTTCATTAGACATAGATATGAGTATTATTCTACGCAGAATGCAAAATTATGCTTGAATGATTGTACGTTAATTATTGTACTGTATGTATGATGATGATGTAATGATGTGTCTGTAAAACAAGTTGTTTCAATATGAAGATAATCAAAATGGTTTTGTACAAAATGGTTAAAATAATCCATAGTATAGTACCCGTATTTCAGACGAATCAGTTTGCTTTTACATCTTTGTAGAAGCTCTTGTTATTACAATAAAAGCATTTCAAAAAACTGGCATGATATCGATGAGCTCGTTAATTTGGTATCCCGTATGTCAGGTGCTCATGAAACCGATAATTTTAATAATCTTTATATTACGCAACGGTAGCTTTAACTGTTTGTCTGTAATGAGCAAATACTCAGGTAAATGCCAATCTAACTATTGCGACATAAACTTATGTATGTTACTGTAAATATTCATTAGTATGTCGTCACTTTTAGTTACTCTATCGCTAAGCAGTCATGTGCAAACGGTAGAAACAGTGTGTTATAGCAGTATAGCACTTATGGCTGGCCTCGTGGCTTAGTGGGTAGTAACTCTGCCTGCGACGCCGAGGGTCGTGGTTCGATTCCCAACCAGTACAAATATTTGTGTGATGAATTCAAATATTTGTACTGTGTCTGAGTGTTTATATGTATAATAAGTATGTATTTATAACTATACAAGTATTAAATCAGCTAATTGACCGCCATAGTACAAGCTTTGCTTAGTTTGGGGTCAGATGGTGTTGTGTGTGAATTGTCCACCAATATTTATTTATTTATTTCGAACTTCTTGTTGTTTGAAAAAGCAACAGCATATCATGATTGAGGCTTCAAAGATTTTCGAAACGGTTTGACACCTTTTTTGTCGTAACTGTGGAATAGGTTGCTTGAGTGTATATTCCCTGACGGACGTAATCTGGGTGACTTCAAGATTATAGTGAATCGGCATTGCATTGTGTTGATATGTGTTTAGCATAGCATAAACGCTCTACTTTTGGTGTGTCAATAAACTGTATATCTATCTATCTATCTACACACGAGCTCTGAATTGAGGAAATTACATCACCTCAATATTACTTTGGCTGTCATACTCATTCAGGACCTTATAATATGTACAATTTTTTTTTTTTAACTTTTATAGGTTTACACTTGACCGCCATCTCGCCTGATGTTAAACGACAATGCGGTCTACGATGGAGCGTGTTTACCTAAAAATAACCGATTCACTCTCGATTTGAAGACACAAAGATTGTAATCATCGGGGAAAACCCACTCAGGCAACGTATTCCACAGCCTAGACGTTCTTATCACAAAATTAGAGTCAAATCTCTTCGTTCGTGTCTTTGGAACATCAACCATGAAACGATGTCGCTTTTTCGAGCTACGAGCATTCCGATAAAAAAAAGGGCAAGGTGGTATCAGATCATGCAAATCAATCGCACACTCTCCGAAGTGTATCCGATAAAAAACCGATAGGCTAGCAATTTTTCGGCGATGTTCAAGACTTTGAAGTCTTTTTTGCACAAGAGTATCATTGCCTATGAGCCTTTTGGCACGTCTCTCGATCGATTCCAGTGCCAACAATTAAATTGATCATCCTTTGTCTATAATGAAAGTAACAACAAAAAGATTGAAATCAGATATTTCCGCATTTCGATACCTGTCTTTTCTGTGAGCATTTCTCATTGCTGAGAATGAAGAATGTTGAAAATTGTTTTAAACGAACCATTTAAGTAGTTTTTATGTTTAAAGCAAGGTCTGCATAGTCAAGTGTTAAGAGAACTCGATTTCTTCTATATAAACATGTTTCAACGCAAAACGTATCATCGTTTAAGCTAGAAGAGAAGGCGGTCTAGCGCGAAAGTATCATTTATAATAAATTCCAGCTACATCATATGCCTAAGACAATCGTTGTCAAACGTAAGCCTATAAAAATATAGTAATTATACGGTTACGCTACAATGGCAGCGAATTCAATTACCGCGTTCAGTGCGATGCTTCCCGAGTCATTATAGTCTCACGACATCTGACACAGTCACAACACCGTGTCGCATCTCTCGTGCGGGAACGGACTCAGGATACTGTTAAACCATACTACTAAAAAATATGTACTATTTTCTCCAGAAAAACAAAATTGATTGATGATTTCAATTTTTAACCCCCGACCAAAAAAGGGGTGTTGTAAGTTTGACGTCGATGTCTGTCTGTCTGTTTGTGTGTGTGTCTATCTGTGGCACCTCAAACGGATGGGCCGATTTTTTTCATTTGTAGGTTAATATCCGTGCGGGTGTTCTTTGCTATATGTGGTTAATATCGATTTAAGATGGCCGCCTCCAAAAATTGCAGTAAAATATTTCTTCACAACCTACCTCAGTATGGGTATCAAATGAAAGGATTTGACTAGTAGAACACTATAAACTATAACAAATTTCAAATCCAAGATGGCCGCTACCACAAAAAGGCGAAATACATTTCTTTTTTCACAACTCTTAATATGGGTATCAAATGAAAGAGCTTGACTAGTAGAATATTGTACAGATAACAAATCCGAGGTAGTCGGGGGTTAATCAATTTTTTTTATTTTATTCTTATAAATTAAAATTGTGTAAAATTGTTTTACCTATTCTCGCAAGGATTAAATGAATTGAATTGAAATTAAATTCAGACAATCGACCAAATTTTATAAAAAAATATTACTAAGTCCTTCAAATAAATGAAAGTAAATTTTAGTTTTTTGTGGAAATCAAAAACCATCACACCACCTTTGATAAGATGTGTATGGGAGTACCTCTGAACTGCAATCTACCAAACAAAAAAAGAACTATCAAATTTGATTCAGAATTCGCGGAACTATCGCGTAACATACAAACAAACATATGATACAACCGAATTGAAAACCTACTCCTTTTTTGAAGTCGGTCGAAAAGATTGAATTTGGTTTTACTTCCCATGGTAGCTGGTAGCATCTTAGTCCGTCCACAACACCATAAACAGTGTTACGTCATTACACCACTGGAGGACAAAGACACCTGGCTCAAATTGAGCGTTAGACGCGTGTCTCGAGAGAAAGCTCCTTGACTAATCAAATTAAATAATTTCGTAATAATTATTACCATGCGAGCTACTCGTAATATTAATTAGGTTCTATTCAACCGACTCGGATTTTTGGAACACAATTCCCAAATAATAAGTCAGCCAACATCAGATAATCACTAAATAAAAATAATATACCTATTACGTAGGTAACTCCCGTTCGATATCGTCAGTCAAACTTCGGAACCGTCTTAAGTTTAAACCGCACCTCGCGGCCTGTTTTAGGGAGTGTGCCAATGTATCAAAGGATCGCGCGCCTGTACTCTCCTTGAGAAAGGCTGTCTGATGCGGCTGAAACCTAAGGCATGGACCGGCCATATCATAAATGAGTTGCTGTGAATACATTTAAAAAAAATGTCAGTCGTAGGAACAGCCGATAAAAGTGAAAACTTATAACTCAGAATTTGATTGGAAACTACGCGCTATTGAAACAAGTTAGGAAATAAATAATAGGTAGTTAATAAAGTGCATAGCCTCCAGGGATCATTAGGTTTTACATCTTACTCTCAGAGTTATCAGTTCTCTAGATCAACCTTTGAGGTAACTTTAAATGTGTCTAGATCAATACGCTCTAGGCAGTCATTAGAGTAATTTCCAGAACTTTAAGAGTTAGACAGCCTAAGTAGAATACTACTTTACTGTAGGTGTAACATTTAGCTCACGATCGAGCTATTAAGATGTCTTGATGTAACTTGATATTAAAATGCTCATCAATTACGATTGGGAATTACAAATTGTAAATTAATATGGAGCTAACAAACATACAAACATTAAGAATATACAAACAACACTATTAACAATAAATATACAGGATAAAAAAAGGTTTTTTGTAACACAAACAATCTGAAGAAGGATATAAAACACTTATGAACCAGCGTATCCATAATAAAAAAAATTATAACCAACCAATATTAATAATAATAAATTTACTTTATTATTATTATACGAAACTCATGACAATATAAATGCATTAACTTAATTAAAACCTTACTCTACATCAGGGGTTCCCAAACTTATTTTGTCTGCTGCCCTACTTTGAGAGTAAATTATAAAAATATAACAAAAAACCTATTGAAACCACTAAAATTCGATAAATAATAAAGATAAAGAAACTCGTAAATTAAAATAGTGAATAATATTGTAATATCTACAATTTTTTTTCCTGAATTTGAAGTCAGAGAGTTATTTTTATCCATATTTGACAGCGTTACGCAGTCCTTTCGGGTCTTTTTCCATAAGTAGAATAAAACAAGATTATAATCCGAGGTGCTGGCCAAGTGCGTAATAGCGGAAGACACATGTCATCGAAAGATGTCTAACATGGAATGCGCAGGTTTGACTTTGCTCAAGACTGCTGTCTTGCCAGCAGCGACTGATTAAGGCCAGGTAGTTCTGTCAAATTAGGCATTTAACGCTGTCTTATTCTCGCGACCGTCACCGACCGCGGAATCGGTGCCACAGTGCAGAAATAACATTAAAATATTGGACTATGTAATTTAAACTCATTTTTTGTTCCAGATTTGTTTATACTGTTTATACTAGTGATAACAATTTTGTGAATTGTGAAGTGAAACGAAGAAATACTAAATTTATCTATACTCGTAGATATACAAAACTCAACCTTTTCTTTTTGGTCACACTATAAGTTGAGAACGGCTTTTCCAATTTCATGCATCTTTTTAAAATATTTCCTAACAATTCACAAGTTCGTCAAAAATTTAAAAAAATGTGCTGAAACGTAATGAAAGGCCAGTAAAAATAGAAGGTTTTTTTGTCAACTTTGCACTAAATTTCTAATCCATTTTTTTTCTATGATGTAAAGATCACTTACTGAGCATAAAATTACAAAATGCTCACAGATCCAGGTAGAGCTTCAAACGCCAATTGAAAAAAACTGTTTTAGCCGATATTTTGGAAACTATATATTTTGACAATAATTGTAGATAATAAAATTTTACATCTTTTGTTGCTAGTAAACTTTTTTTGTAAAACTTACCGTTTACGATTTATAACCCATTTAATAATACGATTGCGATGATGCCGATAATAGTTGATGTAAATGATGTGGTCTTCTCTAATTGAAACAAGCACAGTGTACCTCGTAACCCAAAGGTTCGAACCTTCGACAAAAACCCACTCTGGCAATGCGTTTCACAGCTTAGTTGTTCTTATTACAAAAGTGGAGACCAAACTCTTCGTTCAACTCTTCAATCATGATGATGAACGGTGCTGTTTATTCGAGCAACGAGCAATATGATAGAATAACTTTAATTTAAAAACCCCGACTACAAAAAAATCTACACGTAAAAAAATATTACCTACTATCTAAGGACACGTTGGTGAGTCAGACTTTTTTTTTTTTTTTTTTTTTTTATTTAAATTAGCCACTCCACAGACTCCGGGGTCCGTGATCTTTGTCATTACAATTATCGTTTTTTACACATATCTTGGATAAGGAGAAGAAGAGGAAAATAGGAGGGAGTTGGGTACATTTAAAATCTAATTCTAGTGCTCGTCTGTAGAGCCGATCACTACCGGTTGGGATTCCGCTAGTAATCGACTCGACATCGAGTGTTTGCCTTGTCATTTGCCTAAGCTGCCTCCTCCCGTCCCAGAGCCTCCACAACGGCCGCATTTCTGTCCCTGATGGCCATCTGTAGGTTAAAATCGCGGATGGTCTTCGGTGATGCAGCCCACGCTCGCCGCACGAACCGACCGATGGCGTCGTCGGTATCGTCAGCGTAATATGTGAAGGTCCCCGTGTGCCGTGAGATTGCCACTACCGCATGGGGTGAGTCAGACTAGTCTTAGAATATCTTTGTTACCAAAATCCATCCAGCCGTTTGGAAGATAACCTTTGTTACCAAAATCCATCCAGCCGTTTGGAAGATAATATATGTGGAAATAAAAGATTTACAAACATAAAAGATACGCGCGAAAAACATAACCCATCTTCCATTCCGGTAAAAAGGGACATGTTTATGCTACTGGGAACAGAATTCACATCTTATTATTTTTACATTGTTATCATCAAATTTGACATAATAAATCGTAATCTGTAAGTTCGAAAAAAAGTTTACTGGCAACAAAAAATGGGAAATTTTATTTTCTACAATAATAATAGGCTTTATAACTTTTCAGAATATCAGCCAAAACGTTTTTCGAGCTGGCGCTTGAAGTTCCACCTGGATTTGTTATTATTTTGTGATTTTATGCTCAGGAAATGATTCTAAACCTTATATAAAAAATACGAATCGGAAATTTAGTGCAGAGTTAAATTCTACGAGTAATTTTACTGCCTAAAAGGCTTCTTATCAAATTTGGTCGATTGTCTAAATTTCTATGAACAATATTAACATTTTCATACAAAAAAAAGAAAAATAATAAATTTTGGTGGTGTCACACACTTGGAAAATAAATAAAAAAATAATAAAAATAAATTCTAACATAACTATACGTGTTCAAAATTGTATTGAAGTTCTTAACATTTTTTTTCTAAGCTAATAGTTTGCGCGAAAGTCTCTTCCAAAGTGGTAAAATCTGTGTGAGGACTTTTCTTCCAAGTACTAAGTACAGTACTACCAAAGAATTTACCTAAATGGCATATAAATGCAAGTTAGGTATCATAAATGATACCTAACTTGCATTGTGAGCGCCGAAACGCGACTGATCAGGCTTGCCGAACGGCGCGCTATATATATTTTTTTTTTTTTTTTTGACAGTTCACACACTACACCATCTGACCACAATATGGTAGATATTAAAACATAGTGAATAACTGATACTTTTTATCAAGTCAAACTCAGCGAATGCATCTATAACTTTTTAGTGGCTTTCGTTTAGTATAAAAATTTAGTAAAAAAATTAATTAGTTTAGTCATAAACTTGAAAAAACTTTTTGAAAAGGGGTTACTTTGGGATTTTTTTCTATCAAGTAAAATTCATTAAATCGTGTTACTGACTGCGAATTGCACTAGATTAGATCCTTAACTATTACATATATTTTTTTGCAGAGTTTAATACACTATTTTAAAGGTCTTAAAGTTGTTTTAAAAATTCAAAATTACGGCCCACACGCCCTTAGGAGTTCTGACCGCCCTAGGCTAATTATGAGAACGCGCCCCCACCAGAGGGTCTACCGCCTAACGAAGACTGCCTTAGCTTTGATATTGCTCTCTCTTTTCTTTTCGTTAAATATAGAGATAGCCTAAACTGATTTAGTTAGGCAGTATATCCTAGATCTCTGGGTGACGAGCGCAGCGCAGTACTAGGTAATGATTTGGACTCTTCATGTTCCAACAGCTGCGTGTCACTGTGTTTTTATGTGACAGGCATGTTGCTTACCAACAGGCACATGTCCTCTTCGCCTCGTCACTCTATACTACCTCTATAAAAAAAGGCAGGTGTGTTACGGTCGGTCTAAAAAGTACCTAGTAGGTTAGTTTACCTTTGTTTCTTAGTATAAAGATTTTAACATGATTTATACTGGGGTTTTTTTAAAGAGATACGCGAGAGTTTACAGTTTTCTCCCAAAAGAAATTTCGAAAGTATACCCTAGGCTGGGGCGGTTCGGGTTTAGGCTCTCTTCGGCAGTGACTTGGCGACTGATTCGCAATAGCGCTCTCGCATGCGACAGCGACCTTATCGCTGACTCTATCGCAGAGCTGTCACTTACGCGGTCGCGGGGGACAGAACCCTTGCACAGCAACCATGCAACGGAAATCAGCTGTGTGTCACCTCTTCGGGAGGGCCACCACCTCACCTTCTGAAATAGGCTATTGGACGGCATTGAACGTCCAACTCCTCAGGTTGTCTAAGTGGTGATGGTGTGCGAGCCAGAGTGGCTCGCCCCCATGCCCGCTTTCTCATTTTTCATTCATTCATTCACAAAGATTTTTGTATTTGTATTTGTCAAGAAAATTATAGATTCTGGCTGGCTAAAGTATTGTTTACTATTTAGTTTGTTTTGTATGTAATTGTTTGGAATACAACGCAGTAGAAAAATAATAGACCTTTTTACTAAAACTCAGTCCGTCAGTTAGATTTTTTTAAAGATTGTATACGTATCTTTTCTTTTGTTTCACAAACAACAAATGACGAAGGTACAGGCAAATTTGTTAGTAGAACATTTCTCAAAAGTACAAAATGATCTCCAGTCAAAAAACACACACTTGGAAAATTATCACCAAAATTGTAACTCTATTTTTCTAGCGCCAGTGGACTATTCAGAAATAACTAAGATTGTTAAAGGCTTCAAAGCCAAAAAACTACTGGTCATGATAAAATATCTATGCAGGTAATAAAAAAAAGTATACAAATTATTATAGAACCTCTCGTATATATCATTAATCTAACCCTTGAGACTGGCATATTTCCAGATTTCCTTAAAGTGGCTCTGATAAAACCTATTCATAAGAAAGGCGCAAAAGACGACGCGAACAATTATAGGCCTATAGCACTTCTTTCGTGTATATCTAAAATATTTGAAAAGGTAATATATGACAGGATCACAGCTTTTTTTACCAAGAATGGTATTATAGATGACAATCAATTCGGTTTTCAAAAGGGAAAGAATACTTCAGCTGCAATATTCAAAATGATAAAAAAACTAAGTGACGATATAAATGAAAAGAAACCTGGCATTGCTTTATTTCTTGATTTGTCTAAAGCCTTTGATTCTGTAGATCACAGCACATTATTAAATAAATTAGAATCTACTGGAATAAGAGGTAATGCGTTAAAGCTTATAGAGTCATACTTAAGCAACAGAACTCAAATTGTTGCGTTAGATACCTACAACAGATCTACGAAAACTGTGGAACAAATATATTCTAAATCAATGATAATGTCTATGGGCGTTCCACAAGGGAGTATTTTAGGGCCAGTATTATTCTTACCGTAAATAAATGAATTACCAAAACTTACCGAACACTTATGCGTAATGTTCGCAGATGATGCAACTATATACATACATAAATGCAATAGTGTCGAAGAGTTTAACAGAGAAATAAACAAAACACTCAACACAGTAGGAACTAAGTTAGGCGAAATTAACTTGAACCTAAACGTGGAGAAATCAAAAATAATTCAATTTAGAAACTACAAACAACAACCAACAGATTTAGACATTATATACAGAGGGAATAAAGTCAAAGTTGTTGACAATACAAATTTCTTAGGAGTGTCAATAGATAATCACTTAAACTGGAAATCACATGTAAATAAAGTCAATAGTAAATTATCAAAATATTGTTATGTTTTGGCAATTCTCAGTAATATATCATCTAAGGAAATTGCATTGAACGCCTACTATGGTTATGTTTACCCTCAATTAATTTACGGCGTGATATTTTGGGGCAGTTGCCCCAAAATATCTAGGAAGGTTGATTCTATTTCAACGGAGTTCCGTTGAAATAGAACCAACCTTCATACTTCAAAAGAGATGCTTAAGAACAATATACAAGCTCAACGCTAAGGACAGTTTACGTAATATTTTCTAAAGTAACAATATTCTCACTCTTACTTGTATTTATATATTTGAAATTTCTGTTTTTGTCAAATGTAACAGTAACTACTTTTTCGAAATTAAGTCTAGTCGATCAGAGATTCTCAGGAAAAAAACATAAGCACAACATCTTTATGCCACAGATAAACAATAGTATGTACCATAATAGTCCATATATCATGGCCTTAAAGATTTATAATAAGTTACCAACCGACATTAAAAGTCTGGTTGGTAATCATTTTAAAATTAGGCTAAAGACGTGGCTAATTTCTAAAACCTATTATAAACTGACAGAATATCTAAACGACTAGTAAGTACAGCTGTACTTAACTGTATACAATTATTAATTGCATACATAGTACATAATATAGAATGGTGAAATTATTTAGGTCATTCAGCAGTTTGATCAGTTATAACGATTTGTACTCTTAAGTAAAAAAAATATTTAACGTTAATTATTATTGTATGCTCGCAGAGGGCAGACTGTTGTAAGTACTGGAAATATTGTAACCTACCAACTAGTTTGTACACAGTTCAACAATAAACTATTCTGATTCTGATTCAGTGTTTAGAAGTTTTCAATGACGTCACTTTATGGTACAATTTTTACGAAGAATTGACGTCTCTGCTTTTTATGATGTACCATAAACAGAACTTAATAATAACGAGTTCATAAACAAAGAATCATGTAATTTGGTGTTGTCATTCGAAAGCTTATGTATATGAGCGTACATACATTTCGAAGATCCATTTTTTATATACCTTTAACTATATCTTATATCCCCTTTCGATTTATATGATGTACGATTTAGAACTGTACCTATTATTTTATATATAAATAAAGAACTAAAACACGTAATTCATTATCCACCTGACAGACAAATAAGAATGAAATATCTTTGGCCTAGTCCCAATTTAAACCACATTCTTAATTTTGGCAAACATTTCTGTGTTTTAAGAGCTTATTACAATTGGAAATAATAAATTGGCCAAGAACGGATATAAGTCAAATTAATGTTTCCTGTAACTTTCAGTTGTCTTGTTACGTAACGTGGTAACGTAGGGAAAAACAGGGTTACGCATAAAGGATGTTAACCGAAAACTGAAAGTCAAGACGTGGTGACGTTGTGGTTAGAACGTCGAAGGTGAGGATTCGAATTCCATTTGCACCCATGAGTATTTTCCCAAATGTAGAGGTAGATGTACAAGTTAACGCAGAGGTTTTAACTGAAGGAATCAAGCCGACATTTCGAACTCAAACAGATTATAGTATGCATACACATATCTACAGAGATGCAGCTGCAGGTACATACTAGTATAGAATAAATTATTTGATATTTTAAAAACAAGTTTTTTTTAATGACATGTGACGAGGCGAGCAGGACATGTGCCTGATGGTAAGCTACATGCCTGCCACATAACAGCACAGTGACACGCATCTATTGGAACATGAAGAGTCCAAATCATTACCTAGCACTGCACTGCGCTCGTCACCCAGAGATCTAAGATGTTATATCGCTAAGCCCTGTAATTTCACTTAAGTTAGAAAAAAATATCACTATTTTAACAGTGAAGAAAAACATCGTGAGAAAGCCGCCATATTCCAAACACTTTTGACGTCAGTCATTCGCCAGCCCGCACTGGACCAGCGTGTTGGTAATTAGTCACAGGACCAGTCGCAGCAGAGACAACATTTGGTGGGCTGTTGGCAAACTAAAAAGAAAACAAGGCCGTAATGGCCCATTGTCGAGAACGTCACAGGGTACATGGCTCCTCTAAAATCATATCGGTAAATTTAAAAAAGCTTCTAAAATTTCATATAATAAAAAAACACTGTTTTTCCCTAAGCCGCAATACATTTTATGGTTTTAGGTGTCCACCTAACAGTGGTTTTCTCTTCCATATTTTGTATAATTTGTACAAAGAAGTGTATCAAGCAAAAAAGTCTAAGTGATTCAACATCTCTCAACTTCTACTGAGTTGAGAGATGTTGAGTTGTATTACATGTCCAGATTTCAACCTGATACAATTTCTAACCGACTTCCAAAAAGGTATTTTCAATACAAATCTTGCCCAAACAATATCGAATACATGAAACAAAGAATCATGTAATTTGGTGTTGTCATTCGAAAGCTTATGTATATGAGCGTACATACATTTCGAAGATCCATTTTTATATACCTTTAACTATATCTTAAATATCCCTTTCGATTTATACCGCCCTTTTAATGCAACCATATTTTTTACACACATTTGTTGTGTATCTTAAATCATAAGATTACGTGCCATTGTACAATTGTTGATTTAACACAGGTAACTCACATCCTTTCCCAGCCGACCTTATTCTGAATTCTCAAATATTTCGTTGTTATGACATTGGCGGATTGGAACAATTCCACTGCCATAAATTGTCTGCAAGAAATTGGAAACATAAATTATATGTACCTAAATAATATGTATACTTATACGAGAACTGGGAATAGGCCGGACTCTGTGAATTGAATATATTTATACTAGATGTCCACCCCGGCTTCGCTCGTGGTACATTATATAGCACTCATAGGGATCCCGTACAGATCCAACAATGAAAGAATGACTGAAATCGGTTCAGTCATTACTGAGAATATCTCTTTCACACAAAAAACCTCTTCAGCTACCTACTACGACACCTGTCGGAAATTGGGCGTACCAACTCAGATTTATAAACAAATCTGATTAGCAAAGGTTTATATTCAATGACGCAATCTTAGGCACATGCTGTCATGTCAAAGCACGGTACGAAAACTCTCCAAAAGGATTTTCTCCCCGTTTTTATTACATTCTTGATTCATACTCTGCTTATCTTAACAGTAGCGTTATGATATATAGCCTTCCTCGATCAATGGACTATCCAATAGAAAAATAATACTTCAATTCGGACCAGTACTTCCCGAGATCCTAGCGTTCAAACAAACTCTTCAGCCTTATAATATTAGTAGATATAGATTTCAATATTTTAGGGCGCTCTGTAATAATCGGCACTCATTTCAATACTTAAATTTTTAGGTATTCTTAATTTTTAGGTATTTATAATTAATTATTAAGTAGTCCAATTTCGTTTTTTTTTAAAGTAAGTGAAAAATAGTCCCTGCATGTTTTATTTAATGTTCATCAGATTGGAAGCTCAAATGTTATGGATATAATATTATAACGACGCGTATGTCGCATACGGGACGTACCTACTTATTGATTATCTGTGATATTGTGCGCCAAGAACGTACTTGGCGAATGAAAAAATGGATTTCTAAATTTAATCTGTGGTTTAGTTTTCATGAATAAACAACAGTTTCAGAAAGGTAAAAGTCATGATCACAAACAATAGTAGGTAGGTATTGTTTAACTCCTTTCTACGTTTTAGCACAGCCTAATAAATCAGTAGGTAGTTTTTTTACACTGTGGTTTTAGTGTTTATTTGGGTTTTGTAGTGTTTATTTCGGCTTTTAACTTTGAACTTTCTCCCGGCTACATCAGCCGTAACTTCTTCCTTCATGCGCACTTAAAGCCTTGTTCAACTTAAAGCCTTGAAAGCCTTAAAACCGTTAAGACTTAAAGCCTTGTTGTCAGGAATTCGCGAAAGGCGCGGCGGCCACGTGCGGTCATCGAAGTGTCATTAATTACGTTGCAAAACACTTCGGGGACGGCGTCTCATGATCGACGCACTGTGACGCAATATTTCACTGATTCACTTGTTTATTTTGCACTAATACGAATTTACTAATACGCCTGCAAAGTTTTAACGGATACATTTCGGTAAGTGTGCAGTTGATCTTCGTGATATAATTCCAAATTGAGCTTTTTTTATTCTTCTGCTCCAGAAAGTGACATTTCTTCATGGTTGATGTTCCAAACTAACTTTCATCGTCTCATGATCGACGCACTGTGACGTAATTGATTCATTATATTTGTTTATTTTGCAGTAATACAAACTTGATCGGATGTGATGCCGCCTTAACCGAAAGCCGAATATCTTAAAGTTTTAAGTTTTATCGGATACATTTCGGAAAGTGTGCAGCTGGTTGCTCGATCTAATCCCACCTTGATTTTTTTCTATAGGGGCGCTCCAGAAAGTGAGACATTTCCACGGTTGAAATCCTCATCGATCGTGTCATAATCAACGCACTGTGACACTACACTTAATTATTTATTGTTTTGCACTAATACGAATTTTATCGGATATGGATCGGAGGCTCATAGCCCTAAAGACTTCAAATTTTGAACATCGCCACAAAGTTTTTAGTCAGATACATTTCGAAAAGTGTGCTGCTGATCTACGCAATCAAATACCACATTGACGTTTTTCCATCGGAGTGCTTTTCGGTAGAATAACTGGCACAGGTGTGGTACTTCAAACTAGAACCTTCCTACCTTTAACCAAATGGCGTATAAAACCAATAGTCCCTTTATAATTTCTACGCGAACGAAGTCGAAGGCTGAAGTATAGTAAGAAGGTATAAGTGTCACATATAACTAAACGTGGCGCCTCTATGTACGTTCTCCTATGAACAAATCAGAAAACAAACGCACAGAAGTTGACAATGTATATTTGTATTGTACTAATATACACCAGAACGCAACATTTGTCAAAACCACAATTTTCAAATGTTTGTTCAATTTTTAACACAGCTGAGGTTAATCCTTGTGTTTTGAGAGAATCATCAATATTTGTTCAGCCATGGACAGTTGATTTCCTAATGGCAGAGCAACCTCTTGGTTTCGATTGCACTTAAGTAGTTTTAATGTCAAACTGAAGAGCTTAAATTGATTTTACAATAACAATATTACGAAGTGAAGTGCTCTTGACTAATCAAAGAAATTGTAGATGATCCGGAAATCTATGAAATTGAGAATGAATAATCGGTCAAATGACTTAGCTATGACTCTCAATTCATCTATATATATATAAATCAATGCCACTTTTCGTTGTAAGTGAACTCCTCCTAAACGGCTGGACCGATTTGAATGATTTTTTTGTATACATTTGTGTAGGGCCCTGTGTGGTTTAGATTCACAAATCACCCCGGCAGATGGCGCTGTAGTTGGTATTTAGGTTATTATCCGGGCGAAGCCGGAACGAGCCGCTAGTCTCTATATATAAAAATGTTATGTTGGTTTGTGTACGCTTCAAAAACTCAAAAAGTTCTACACCGATCGACCTGAAATTTTATAATGATATAGTAGATATAATCCGCATCAAGGATTTTATCTAATTTTTGCATCACAATGTGCCACAGCGAAGCGTGGCAGGGTACAGCTAGTTACAGTAAAAAAAAAAACAAACACTATTTAAATAATTTATTTTCTCTCAAACAACAAAAACCGGACTTCAATTTGTAATTAAATACAGACGCTCGACCAAATTTAATGCGCTCACTTCACTTGGATCCACAGATAGGATCCACATGTGGATCCACAGATACTTTTTTTCTCTTGAATCCACCGGTGGATCCAAAGATACTTTGGTTTCCTGTTGAATCCACCGGTGGATCCAAAGATACTTTGGTTTCCTCTTCAATCGACCGGTGGATCCAAAGATACTTTGGTTTCCTCTTGAATCCACCGTTGGATCCAAAGATACTTTGGTTTCCTCTTCAATCGACCGGTGGATCCAAAGATACTTTGGTTTCCTCTTCAATCCACCGGTGGATCCAAAGATACTTTGGTTTCCTCTTGAATCCACCGGTGGATCCAAAGATACTTTGGTTTCCTCTTGAATCCACCGGTGGATTCAAAGATATTTCGGTTTCCTCTTGAATCCACCGGTGGATCCATGGACATTTATTTTTCCACCTGAACCTCCCTGTGCATTTATGGACACTTTTTTGTCTACCTAAATCCACAAGTGGATGGATACATTGTTTTACTCCTCGATCCACCAGGTGGATCCGTGTTAATTTTTATTCATTTTTTTTTTATTTACTGACATTTAGTGGGCTGGTAATGCTTATGATATTCTTGTATTGACAACAAGCAACAGTAAGTAAGTTAGTATGTCACTTTTTCGCTGCCGAGTGTATGTATGTATGTATGTAAGTACTTATACTGTTAGTTTTCGCACGATCCACATGTCGAACCGTCATTATACTCATTATACGTTATCTAACTCTACGAGAACCCAGCGAAATTTCCTGGCACGTACGCGTAATATAGCTAGATAATTTATAGAAAAACTGTATACGGAATACGGATGTGTTTGCAGATACATGACGTTGGGAATCTGTGTATGGTTGATCTAATTAAACTAATATTTTAAACTAGCTAGTAAAACCGCACAGTTCCGGATCCTGTAATTTTCCCGTGATAAACAGTTGCCTATGTGTTTTTTTAGACTATATTTGGTATTCCGAATTCCAACCCGATCCGTTCAGCAGTTTCGACGTGATTGAGCAACAAACATTCTTTACATTACTTTTATTTATATTACTTACTTTCATTACAGCTGATTTATTCATCTTGACATTGTTATTTTATCTTATTACTAGATGCCCGCCCCGGCTTCGCCCGTGGTATATTATATAGCACTCATCGGGATCCCGTACATATCCAACGGTGAAAGAATGACTGAAATCGGTTCACTCATTCCTGAGAATATCGATTTTAAACAAAAAACCTCTTCAGCAACCTGCTACGCCACCTGTCGGAAATTGGTCGTACCACCTCAGATTTAGAAAAAAAAATTAGCAAAGGTTTACATTCAAGGCACAGATTACTGAAATTCAATGACGCAATCTTTGACACATGCTGTCATGTGTCATGTCAAAGCACGAAACGTACGAAAACTCTCAAAAGGGGGGAATATTTTTTCCCGATTTTGTTACATTCTTGTTTCATGCTCCGCTTCAATTAATAGTAGAGTTATTTTCTATAGCCTAAAGCCTTCCTCGATAAATGGACTATCCAATAGAAAAATAATCTTTCAATTCGGACCAGTACTTCCCGAGATCCTAGCGTTCAAGCAAACAAACAAACAAACAAACAAACTCATCAGCTTTATAATATTAGTATAGATGTACACAGATTATTTGCCTTTTTTATAAATGACGTTAGCAAGTGTTCTTATGAATTTATGGTTCGAATAAATGAATTGAATTGAATTCAAACTTTAGCGTTTATTATATTAGTAGGACGTAGGATTAAAGTTATGCCCAGATATCTCCGGAAATGCGATTACGTCAGTGGTATTAGAACTGAATGCGGCGGTCGTAAGATTGTAAGTTACTGGCACAAGCAGACAGGTTCAGGCTTTCCCAGCCTTAAACGAGAAATGTTGCATATTTAGAACTGACTTGTGGTTCTGGCATGTACTGACTCCAGCTTGGTAGGTAAAACATAGTAAGTATAGACCAATTACTGTGTTTCCGTTTGAAGGACAATGTTTTCAGTGAAATTATAGGGCAAAGAGATAACTTGTATCTCTGGGTGACGAGCGCAGTGCAGTGCTAATTAATGATTGGATTTTTCATATTCTAATAGATTGTAGAATATTCAATGACGATTATCGTTCTTCTTACATTACGAAAACTGTTGATGACGCTAATGGTACAATGCAATGTAGGTAAATGAGTAAATATAGGTACAAATAGATGTATGTCACTGTGATGTTATGGGCATCTTACAATCACGCACATGTCCTGTTCGTCTCGTCACTCTATATTATAAAAAAACAGCCTACTATAATGTTCTGAAATTAGGACTTTTAGGGGTTTTCTCTCACAAGGAAAGTCAGGGCAAAAACCGCTACACTGGCCAAAGACGATCCATGCCATTGAGATATGTATTATTTTTAAGCATGTTTGTGTCTTTGCGATGTTTTCCTTCACCGCTAAAGCCAGTGATGGTAACAAATTTGAGCAATTGGAAAGTTGCTCCGAAGCGGATTCGAACGGCCGATAATCATAATCATAGGATTTCCATCAAACTATCAGGTAGTAAGTACTGTTTAAATGTCATAGAACAAAGTACTAAATCATAAACAAGTAAACTTTTAGCTAAATTAAAGTAAATTACAGTGATTAGGATGTCGAAATCGACGATATTAGCTCAGGGAACGGATGCCTATGACAAAATCTCGAAGGCCAGAGAATGGCTCCTGATGAATCGTATCCCTTCTACGTATACCTACCATAGAACAATAATATTAGGCAACAAAATTTTAAAAACTTGGCTTCAAAAATTTACGAAATCGGAAAATACACCAAACAGTGGTAAAAAGGTTGTTAATACATTCGAATTATTGAACCTTTTTGACAATGAAAAAGACATCACATCTTTTTCATCATCATGGGACATCAGTTAAGAACGAAGTAAATGTATGGAATGATTTGACTCTTCGAGTTCCAATAACTGCATGTCACTGTGCTGTTATGTGGCAGGCATGATGCTTACCATCAGGCACATGTCCTGCTTGTCTCGTCACTCTTTATTTAAAAAAAAGTTCCGTCTAATAATATAGAAACAACACAATTTCAAACAAAATGGTTATTTGTTATAGGTACACGAGTGCAAAGTTAATTTTTAACCGCGTGCTCAATTTTGATGACCGAGCAAGCGAAGGATTCTACATTTTTTTTAATTTGCTTAGCGCGAAAACATTTAAAAATTTGCATTTAGTCGTTACGTGTTGCACTCGAGTGCAACACTTAATTTTTCATTCCACCTCATCGAGGAAATGACTAAATGCAATTTTTTTATGTTTTCGCGCTAAGCAAATTAAAAAAGTAAGTACACCAAGGAGGTTCCGAGTCTGAGTTTTTAACATATTAAAAAAAAATATGATGCATTCGGCACCAAGGAGGTAGAAATAAATAGGTTGAATTATGTTTTGAATTCAAAACCTCAGTACACACGATGTTCTAAATTCAAATTTACTTTAACCTCTAGAGTGTCTAGAGCAAGGGTCAGCAACAGGCGGACCGCGGTCCGGACACGGACCGCGGAAGGTCGAACCTCGGACCGCCAAATAATGTATTGTATTGTATACCAAGTATACATTTTAAAATGTAGATAATGTACACTGTACCTTTAAATTGAAACAAAATTTTTTTGCACATAGAATCTACCTTAGTAAACAAACTATGTTTTTACTAGATATGTTCCGTATAGCGGCCAAGAAAAACTCTACTCCGTTTGTCAGTTTGTCACCTGGATTGTCTTGCCTGCTCAATGGGAGTACCGCAAAGTCACAATGAAGCGGAAAACCTACGACGCTATGCCGGCGTGCGAGTTAGATGGCCACCGATTTCGGTTGGTGCGATCGAAAACAAAACGTAAACGTAAATACTAATAGAGTAGCACTCGGAAGGTCGGACGCCTTTCACTCACGCAAGTGCGCTACTCGCATATCTGAGCAGAAATGCCGGTGAAACACCCCGGGTGATAAGCGTGGATGCGATGGCAATCGAATAGTCAAGAGCGAAAGTCGTGATTCGTGAGGTCGTAAATACTCATGAGGTGGTTGTATACGAAGATAGGGGAGAAACTCTGAGTTTCCTTAGAGCCCTTCGCACGATTAAACAAATGCAACTGACATCTGAGGACATCCTGTTCCTAGTTCGACCATCCAAACCAGCTCCGAAAGCGCACAGCAGAGGACAGCCGCGGAAAGAGCCGCAGCCAACCAAACTGGTAGTGTTCGTGACTGCCTTCAACGCAGCGGCAAGGACCATACTCTGAATCTCATCCCATGCATCACCTCCCTAGACGTCAAGGACGTCAAAGCCGCCAAAGAAGCCAAAGCAGCTTCACAGCAAAAATGAGCCGAACGAGAGCCGACATGGGACGGGTCGAACCGCCCTGCTATGTCACGGCTTCGGAGCCGCGGAGTCATGCATTTAATGCCTTCATCGAATTTATAGCCGTGTGGCTGAGAGCGACCAGACAAGTCAACCTCAAAATCTGCGTAAACATCATGCAGTCCTATAAGCTAGAAAGTGAAAACCTCTTAAAGGCAAAAATCGAAGAGGATGAAGCAGCCATTTACAATAATGTCACTTCCCGTGTCATCAAGGGAAGAGTGCAGAAAATGGCTTTGTGACCCTGAGCGAAAAAGAGATGGAGCGCACGGGAAGACCTTTTTATGCGACATCTCCAAACGACCCAATTGTAGTTACTGCCCGATGCACTATAAATAAAATCGCTGGACGATAAAATCCTAGAGATGGCCAAGACCATCGAAGGGAACTAAAACGTCAAAGCGGGTTAGGAAGACTGGGAGGTACCGAGAAAACAGTGAGAAACCTGGTCAAAACCAGAGTGCGAACCATGGCTTCTGCTCTGGTAAATGGTTTCGAAAAAGAAGTTTCAGTCGCCTCAAGGTGGACAAAGATCTCATGAACCATTTTGAAGCCATTGTGGCTGACATGCTGCCAAATTATTTAATTTGTCAAAGGCTTCTCTTAAAATTGAAATAATTGATACTCAAAAAGATGTATCTTTGCAAATGTATGAAACTGTACCCACTGAAGAATTTTGGGCCAAACACATCTCAGAAAAATTTGCAAAAAACTAGCTGTTGAAAATTTGGCCACTATGTTAGGTTCGACTTTCGTATCATCATTACGGTTTCCTCACGATGTTTTCCTTCACTGTTTTAAGTTAGCGGCATTACGCACATGACTTCGAAAAGACAGTGGTGCGTGTGGGGTTTGAACCCGGGGTCTCCGGATCGGCAGGCGCCGTTCTCCCGACTAGACCAGCCGTAACTTTCTTTCCGAGTTCGGCATGTGATCATCTTTCACAAAAAAAATTATTAAACCAATATTTTAGAGATCGACCGAAGGACGTCCAATTGCTCGTAGAAAACACACTTCGAAATTGCTGTTCTTCTCGAAAACCAAACTATAAAGAACTAGCTCAAGAGAATCGGTGCCATTTTTTTGCATTGATTTAATTGTTTTAAACCCGACGGAACTGGTGAGGAAACCGAAATGTACCTTGAATCTTTCGAAGTCATGTGTCATCCACCAACCCGCACTGGGCCAGCGTGGGAACATTTAGTGGGCTGTTTATGCAATTATTGCCACAAGTTTTTTTTTCTGGACCTCATAAAAATTTTCGCACATCATCCGGACCGCACGTAAAACTACTTGCCGACCCCTGGTCTAGAGGATAAAAACGACTTTGGCGCCCTGATATCGAGGAGCAAAAGTACTCTTTCCGAGCTGGTGGGATGAAAAGCTTATTTTTTTTATTTATGGTACGATCATCTGAAAAATAAAGTTGGCAACACTGCTCACGGGCAGTTTTTACGGGTCACTTCCGTTATATATGTTTCTTATGGTTTTAGTCTAACGTTTTTTCAGTTTAGCCGTAAGGAATTTCGTTTAAAAAAAAAAGTCTCGTAGTTATCTCCATTTTCTGTATTTTCAAGTGCCCAGTTTGTGCAGGCGTATTGCTTACCATCAGGCACGTGTTCTGCTTCTGCAGTCAATCTATACTATAAAATAAAAATTCCATCAATCTCTAGAGGTGAAAGAAAATAATATATTCGTCATATCAGTAGGAATAATAAACCATCTAAGTTCGTTATCAATTCAACCTTGTTGGTAAAATTCCTAAATATCGACGTAATTAGCATAACCACAGCTACGACATAATTACAGTAAATCAGGTCTAATTACGGTTACATTACGACAGGGAAACATTTGTTATTATCCTACTGATATTATACATGCGAAAGCTTTAACTTTTAGGCTGTTGCTCAATCACATTAGAACAGCAGAACTTGGGATAGATTAAAATCTAGAGTAGCGCATAAGCTACTTTTTAAGGTTCCGTAGCCAAATGGCAAAATACGGGACTCTTATAGATTCGTCATGTCCGTCCGTATGTCACAGCCACTTTTCTCCGAAACTATAAGAACTATACCATTGAAACTGATAAGTAGATGTATTCTGTGACTATGACTGCCATTAGAAATTTTGTTCCACAAAGGAAAATGGCTGCCGAATGCGGCTGAAACTTAAGCTACCTACATATAAGCATCGTAATATGTGTATTTTACAATTCTTTAACACTTGTTTCTATGTCCACATAGTTTGGAATGTAATACAGTTCTGTACAGTATACTCTAATGTTATAACATGTGTTTATTACATTCTGTTTTATGTGCTCATTGAATAAATAAATAAATAGTCTATTTCAATTCTACGTGAACGAATACGAAGGTAAAAGCTAGTTGGAACTGACCGCCGTTGCTATGTTCGTATTTGGCTACATAGGCTATATGAAACACGTTACGTCTACGTACAATTAATGAGAAAAGTGATATCGAAATTGGCAGTGCATTATTTATTTCCTGCTGTTTCCGTGGCAGAGCGCCCGACCTAAATTACAAATATCCAACTCCGTGACAAAACGTCAAAGATTCTTTAGTGTGTTCAGTTCGACGCAATCAGTTACAAATGGCCTAACTTTTATCTTTTATTACATCTGAATGCGAAACAAAATCTGAGCTATTCGAATATGTTTTGAAAAAGTACTCATTTATGATTTACTATCTACACCCCACCGCTTTACCTCCGTTGTTCCCGGCCTTCTAGCGCCTAACTAAATCGGCTTTGGGTTTGCTATTGCCATCTCCATCATTACAAACGAAAAGAAAGAGAGAGAAACATTAAAACTAAGACAGTTTTCATTCGGCGGTAGACTCCCCGTTCCCATTATTTTACCGGGATAATTCGTTCTTTCAGATGATATGTTCCTGTTCCAAGTTTCATCATTCAAAAAACATCCACACACTTAAACACCCAAACTTTAGCATCCTACTAATATTATAAATGTCACTGTTTCGATGTTGGAAATTTGGATGTTTTTTGCTCGATCACGTCGTAATCAACGATCGGTTTCAATTATAACGGTTTAAATTTAAATTATAAAATATAAAACGGTTTAAATTATAACGGAAATAATGGATCGGTTTCAAATTTGGAACACATTTAGATTTTAGCTTGGAAGAACAGATAGGTTACTCTTTATTCTTTATCGTTGCTAGTTAATAATATTAGTATTATTAAATAATTTTATTATACATATAATTATTATTAATAATAGTATTTAGGTTGTGTCCCCAGTAGGCAAACTGTGCTATCTAATATATAACAGCGGCCGACTGAGCTATCGGCGCGGCGTATCGGTCTAGTATATCTTTTCATATATTTCAAACCACGCTTTGCTAGTTTTCCGGAAACTGCGTATTGTGAGCGCAAAATAGCAAATTGTGGACATTCCATTTCAAATACATGGAAGGGCTAAGACAAACTCAGTCGGGCGCTCACAGTTTGCCTACTGGGAATACAGCCTTAAAGTGAAGTGCGCGACAGTACTGGAGGCGTGGCTGTCGCAACACTCGCACGCACCGGCGGCATTGCCCGCGGCAAGGCAGCCGGGCGGTCACTGCGCCGGCGCCGCGCAACCGACCACAGACACATCTGCCCAGCGCTGACAGAAGGTTACTTAATAACAACTCTAATATAATTTTATAATGGTTAATCCGCTAAACCTAAATAAATATGTGCGCTCACCCTCTTTATCACACACACCCTCACACACAAACACTAGGTAAGCGATTTCACTTAGGCATTCTCATTCATATACAGATAAACACTCATACTCTCATACATACTTAATACGTATATACCCTCATGAACCCACACAGAACGACATAGACGGTTTTTTAAGCTATTGCATAGCTTTTATCGCGGGCCTGGGGACCGAATTTTAGTGATCGTGCATCTCTTTCTTATGTTCACAAGAAAGAGGGATGGAAGACCGTAACGCCGTCCTCCCCACTCGGTCATTCGACTTTAAATCTTATTTATAATAGCTTTACAGACTAAATGCTCTTAGCAGTGTTGCCAACTTAACGGATTTCCCGTGATATTTTTTATGGTAAACAATTGTCACTCTTCAAAATAAAAATTTCAGAAAAATTCAATTCCGAAAAATTTTTAACATCCCTATTGCTTATGTTGATAAAAATGCATGCAACATGCAATAGCTTTACCGCGGCAGTCCTCGAGTGCCACACTTCTTTTTTATTATTATTATTTCCTCTCTTGTATAAGTACTTGTTTTGTATTGTTTTCTCCTTTTTTCAGTAGATTTGATTGCAGTAGGTTTGATTGATTGATAGTGTTGTTATTTATTAATAATATTATGATAGATCAAAGTAGAGCTAATATTTGCGAATTGCACAATTAGGGGAGGCCATAGATCCCTGCTACCTGAAATACAGCTTCAAGCTAGTTCGGGTGCCTTTGGAAACATATATATACTGCAAATTTTAGGTAAATTAGGAAATTTTAATTATTATCATTATATGTGTATAAATTTTATAACTAAACTGTTATTGCTTTATGTGTTTTGCTTATTTTTAATTTAATGTTTGATTTCACAAGTAGCATTATAAACTAGCAAATATGTATGAATTATATTTTGTTTAAGTGTTGATGTACATTATCTGGTTATGAAATAAAATTACTATTACTTGTCTTTTAGTTGAAGTTATACGTCTTTTATCGTGTTAGGCAAACAAGTGAGTAAGTTTTTACGATGCGCGCGTCACGCAAAACCGACACCATAAAGTTATTACGAGTATCTAGTCAACATTTTAGTAAACAGTGAAACTAAGTTCAGGTTATCTTGCGTTGAAGATATTATCTGTTACATTTTTTGTTATTTCTCACGTTTTCGGAACTATCGATTACTTTTAGACTAGATGGATCTCGCGGTGTAGGTCGCAGCTTAACAACCACTAATTTCAACGGGATAATAAGTACCCTACGTGTTGATCCATATCCATCGTCATAACTGCTCCATTGACTTCAATTTAAAATTAATCTCAAACACTCAACTTTCATAATTTGTGTGTAATCAACTAAATACTATAATACAACCTTCACTGTTCCAACGAAACAGGCTAGGGTACAGCTAGTAGATATATCATATCATTCAGGAAAAAAAACTTAGATTTTTGTAGAAACTTTGAAAAACGATTTATCAAGAGAAATTAAATTTATTCAACCCTTGTTATGCATATCAAGGTATTTTCTAGTGCCTACAAACTTAGAAAATGGGCAGTTACATTGTCCGGTCTAACCCTACTTTCTCATTATTTTTAAAATGCCACAGTATGATGTTGAAACGACTATAATTTAGACTTCAATATGTTGGAACTCTAGACATCTATGACAGGGCATGTAGCGTACAAACCACAGGCCAGTAATACCAGTTGCCCAATTTTAGTGCAAAATAATTCCAACATCACTAGTGAATGTACACAGTATATAGTTCAAGATCACTTTAGCAACACTCAGATTTTGCATATCAACTGACCAGCGTCCGATTCAAAAAACGACAAACACTACCCTTATTGCCACTATCATAAGGCTTAATTTAATGACGTGTGTTTTGGGGTGTCAAAAATGCAAAATTGATTTTGCGGATGACTTAATCTTAATTATAAGGTGTTAGCGAGGATAATTGTTTGTGATTGATTATTTTGGCTACCGGTTTCTTGCAGTACAATTAGTAATATACATGTGGAAAAAACCTGTGTACTATTATATATCGGGTATAAAAATACAGAGATTATATTTAACCGTCGTATCTATATTTTTTTTAATGAATGTTTTTCTGTGTCTTTTATAGAATCGTAAACTATGCGTTTTATGCATTTGATCATGTAATGATCTTTAGCAAAGTTGTTGGGCATGAACCAAATAAGGTTTCTGAGTATGTTACGCCACTTTTCAAATTATAATTATTTAAATTAAATGTTTTTTGGGTGGGCATTCGACTGCCACTTAGCCTGACGGTCCATGACACGCTCTGCGTTAACCTAGACGATTCCGATGCACTCTTGGCTTGAAGACGTCCATATTATGTACATGAGAAACCCGCATGAATTACCACTCAGGCAACGTATTCCAAAATTTATATATTTTTATTACGAAAGTGCATTCAAACCTTTTCGTTCGAGTCCATGTAATACCTGCCATGAAACTTCGTTGCTTTCTTTAGCTACGGGCAGTCCGATAAAAGAAGTATTGCTCGTAGATATGAAATATAATTACTATTACTTGTCTTTTAGTTTTGTTGAAGCTATACGTCTTTTAGCGAGTTAGGCAAACATACAGATTACACAGGCAAGTATAACTATAAAAATACGACGGCAAGGTCGTATTAGATCGTACAGATCAGAGACACACTCTCCGAAATGTATCCCACATATATCCTTAACAGTTTTGCGGCGATGTTCAAGACTTTAATTAATTTGTCTTAAAATTTCTATTGCATAAGAATTTTATGTGTAGAAAATAAGTAGATACGTTTTGTATAAAAAAAATATTTTCTTTTATTTGGATCGAAAGTGTTAGCCGTAGCTTAAACAAAAGTGTCCAATCATAACTCACAAGACACTGGCAGGTTTTTTGATGTCCCTAATTTCGATTTTTTGCACGTAGCAACCTCAGCAATGACCGAGTTGGCGAACAGACAACAGTCGTGCACATGCACCAACATTATTATTCTGTACCAATGCTCCTCAACTATGCAGAATAAACAGTTAATACACTGTTTAAAAATAAAGCAAATTAGTTTGTCTCAAACATCAATAACTTGTCAAAATATTTTCACGAAACAATCTATCAGCCTCAATTCCCAGCGTTGCATATTTAGATAATGTGCATGTAGGTGTAAGCTATTGTTACTTCTGTGTGTACGTAATCAATAATGGTTATGAAAATGAAAACTATTTTGAAACTAAAACAACTGAGTTTGGTTATCATAACAACTGGTCCGGTGGCGATGTCGATCACGTATGTTGGCACGGCATTTATTTTACGACTATCGGTGCCCCGTGTTTTACCCGCGTTGATAAATGTATATAAATACTCTTTATTGCTCACTTAGAGTATATATAAATTTATTCTCTAAGATTGCTCATCATCCTCATCATCAGCCGCAAGACGTCCACTGCTGAACATAGGCCTCCCCTCTAGATTTCCACAACGAACGGTCTGACGGCTGCGTAACCTGCAACCAGCGGTTTCCAGCGACATTTGTGAGGTCATCTGTCCATCTAGTGGGAGGCCGTCCAGCACTGCGTCTTCCGGTTCGTGGTCGCCACTCGAGAACCTTTATTCCCCATCGGTTGTCGGTTCTGCGAGCGATGTGGCCTGCCCATTGCCACTTCAGCTTGCTTATTCTTTGAGCTATGTTGGCCACTTTCGTTCTTTTGCGAATATCCTCGCAAAAGAGACTCCGAGCATAGCCCTCTCCATAGCTCGCTGTGTGACTTTAAGCTTCGTTATAAGGTCCACAGTTAAGGATAAGATTGCTCACACCAAAATAAACCTAGTGCTTTTAGGTGGAGATGATAAGTATATACAGGGTTACTGGTAAACAGCCTGTAACATCCTTTTAAGGGAATGTTATTTACATTAAATACGTCAACCATTGTTCTACAGTTTCTAAAACTTCTATTCTTTTTTCCCCATACATATTTTGTAAATGTATATATGTAGATACTCTTTATTGCTCACGCCAAAATAAAATCATTTGAAACCTAGTGCTTTGGGTGGAGATGATAAGTATATACAGGGTTACTGGTAAACAGCCTGCATCCTTTTAAGGGGATGTTAAGTTACATTAAATACGTCTAGTCTAGTTTAAAAAAAATCTTTTTTCCCAAACAAAATAAATAAAAAGTTTTTTTTTAGCAATAAAGAGTATTTGTATACATTTATCAACATGGGGCAAAAATGGCAACATGGGGTAAAACATGGGGCACCGAGAAGCCCGCTCTGAAAGCATCGAACTCTTAGTAACAAGAGCGCGTGCGCTCTTTAACGCTCGATAAATAATACCGAATGCCGAAATGCCGAAGTGAATAAACACTAAAAAGCCGCTAAACAGTGCTAGAGAAGGTAACAAACACTATTTATTTTTGGGATATGTATTGAGTTTTAACGAAAGTTGTAGAACAAAAGTAGTTTTGTGATAAGAACGTCTAGGCTGTGGAATACGTTGCCTGAGTGGGTTTTCCCCGATGATTACAATCTTTGTGTCTTCAAATCGAGAGTGAATCGGTTATTTCTAGGTAAACACGCTCCATCGTAGACCGCATTGTCGTTTAACATCAGGCGAGATGGCGGTCAAGTGCAAAACCTATAAAAGTTAAAAAAAAAAAAAGTTTGTTTTCATATACAGAACATGCCCGGACGGATGCAGGCTAAATACCAGTAACCCTGTTTATTAAAAAAATACTGGTCCCGCGCTTCCCGTTACCGATTTTTTTTGTGCTATAACCTTATGTGCTATTCCAGATTTTAATCTAACTATGCTTCAAATTTCAACCAGATCGTTTCCGCCGTGATTGAACAATAAACATACAAAGATCAAAACTGTCATATTTATATTATTAATATGAACATTGGTAGTGCAGTACCATGTTGAAATCAAAAGTGAGTTGATTTGTTCGAGTGCTATAGATAAGTACCGCTCCATCGTAGACCGCATCGTCGGCAAAATGCTGGTCAAATGCGAACTATACTAGTAAAAAAAAGAAGTGTGGCACTCGGGGACTGCCGCGGTAAAGCTATTGCATGTTGCATGCATTTTTATCAACATAAGCAATAGGGATGTTAACAATTTTTTGAAACTGCTTTTATTTTGAAGAGTGACATTTATTTACCTTAAAAAATATCGGGAAATCCGTTAAGTTGGCAACACTGCTAAGAGCATTTAGTCTGTAAAGCTTAAACAAATAAGATTCAAAGTCGAATGACCGAGTGGGGAGGACGGCGTTACGGTTTTCCATCCCTCTTTCTTGTGAACATAAGAAAGAGATGCACGGTCACTAAAATTCGGTCCCCAGGCCCGCGATAAAAGCTATGCAATAGCTTAAAAATACTAAAAATCTACTACCACCATTTATTACATACCTTGGTACTGTTTGTTTCTTCAGAAAACGTCGTTTTAGTATTCCTATCATCAAGTTACAAGTATGCTTTTAATTTTAATCTTCTTAAATGCAAATTCGAATAATTAAAGGTTTAATTGAAAATGCGACTCACATAAAATAATATTAATATGCTCCGTAGATATCTCGCAGTCACTGTTATAGGCAATAAAAAGGTATTTACTTTAATTGGAGTCGATGTAAGGTATAATCTATGATGTCGCATCTCTTTGTAGTGGAATGCAAGAATATAAAATACTAGTATCGCCCTGCAGTTTTATCCGCAAAGACTATTACGCAAATAAAAAGCAGCCGTATTATTTCAGACTATGGTTTCTCTTTGTACCAAATGTCATTCAGTTTCATAAAGTAGTTTCTGTATGAAACAGTAACAATCCTTCTTATTACAACACAAATTATATAAATTACATGTCACGTTGTTTGTCAACGATAGACTCCTAAGCTACTTAACCGATTTTGATTAAATTTGTACACAGTTTGATCCAACTCAAAAGATACGATGTTTTTGTTTCGATTAATAGTCTTTAAATGACAATATTTGAGCGAAGCCCGAACGAGCCGCTAGTTTTTTTTTTTTAATAAAGAGTGACGAGACGAGCTGGTAAGCAACATGCCTGCCACATAACAGCACAGTGACACGCAGCTATTGGAGCGTGAAGAGTCCAAATCGTTAGCTAGCACTGCACTGCGCTCGTCTCCCAGAGATCTAAGATGTTATATCTCTAAACCCTGTAATTTCTCTTGAAACATTGCCCTTCAAACCGGAACACAGTAATGTTTGCACATTACTGCTTGGCGGTAGAATAACTGGCAAAGGTTTGGTATTTCCCCAGGCGGACTCTACCAAGAGTCAATTATTACCATTACTCAATTATAATATATTTTTAGGATCGAAAACATTTCACAGAGGTCAAACGCGATCCAAGTCATTATTTAATGTCAGGAGGTAATGGTAAATACTACGCCTTTTTACAATATTACGGTAAAATAAAATTTCATTATTACAGTAAATTGTGAAAACTGTTCTAATATAAACTAACAAAAGCTACCATAAGTTTATAATCTCACGTAATATTATAAACTGAAGTTAATTACTATTTACCAACCCCCGACCAAAAAAAGGGTTGCTATAAGTTTGACGTCGATGTCTGTCTGTCTGTGTGTGTGTCTGTCTGTGGCACCGTAAATCTCAAACGGATGGGCCGATTTCGATGCGATTTTTTTAATTGAAGGTTAATATCCGTTCTTAGCTATGTTTGGTTAATATCGATGCAAGATGGCCGCCTCCACAAAATGGCGAACAAAATATTTCTTCACAACCTACCTCAATATGGGTATCAAATGAAAGGGGTTGACTAGTAGAATACTACACACTATAACAAATTTCAAATCCAAGATGGCCGCCACCACAAAATATGAATTATACTTTTCGTTTGATTCCCATATTGAGGAATATGGGTATCAAACGAAAAGGCTTGACTAGTAGAATACTTTGCAATATGACAAATTTAAAATCCAAAATGTCCGCTTTCACAATATGGTGAAATACATATCTTTTTTCACAACCCCCTTTATGTGGGTATCAAATGAAAGGGCTTGACTATTAGAATATTGTACAGATAACAGATCCGAAGTAGTCGGGGGTTAATCAAAATTTTTAATTTTGTTTTTGTGAAATAGGTATACATATTGAAAATTGAAAATCTTAGATAGATAATGATAGATCAGGTTTTTCAGCACGGTAACAATTTGTACCAATCGTAAGCAGATGACGTGCACACTTGCTATGGCAATAGAGTACAGGCGTGGTCCCAGCCTCGAATTTTGGAGGGGGTCACCAGTACGCAGCCTCAGGTTTTGGGGGGGTCACAAGTAGAAATACAATAAGTCGAGCAAAAAATACTTTACTAGTAGCGCCCCAAGATTTTACCCGCGTAGTTCCCGTTGTAGTTGTTTTCCTGCGTTAATGAATAGTCTATGTACTATAAGATATTTTTAATTTTCTTAGATTTTTTGTTTAACGTATACGATTTTGGAGGGGGTCATGTCCCCTGTGATCCCCCCCCCTCGGACCGCGCATGACAGAGTGATGACCGTGACAAAAGTATGACACTTCCACAAGAGCTACAAGACAAGAACGAAAAGACCCGTGCTATCGGTGTATAGCGTTTGTTCCAACACTATACGTTATATGTGAATTCTTTATTGAAAACACATTCATTTATTATGTAGTGAAGGGACGGGGTACGATTTGAATTAAAACTAATTAACATTTTGAATTATAGTCTCATAAAATAATCGTTAGAATGAAACATCAATTTATGATTGCTTCAATTGAAAACCTTAAGGGCATACGAAAGGAAGGACAAACCTATTGAAGCCAAATGCAGTGCCCTTCCCCTAATAATAGACATAAAGCTTCCTAATTTACGTCTCGGAATTCTTAATAGGCTATTAAATACAAATAATAATCATAAAATCATTTGAGTTGCCTGTACACAGTCCGCCATCTTGCTGTTTCTAACTTGGTTACTAATATTGCCCACTTGGTGACTGGTGACTGACTTGGTGAGCATTTCTTGAATGTTAAAACATTTCTAGATGGCCAATGGGAAATGCGGACGCATTTTTTCTAGATGGCCAATGGCCATGGATCCGAGTTAACCAAGGTTTTTGAAGTGAAAACTTCTTTAGGCGCGTTGAGAAAAAATGTTCGTGGGCTGTAAAATGAATTTATCCGTCACGCTCGGGTATGATAATAATTTCCGGCTGAACTCGGGGTGCTAGAGCGAGAAACAAAATACAGTGAACAAGCGCGTCAGAGCGAGAAAGATAATATAGTCCCTGTGAACCTGTGTTTATTATATTTATATCTTTTTATACCGACATTAACTTCTAGGTAGTTACCTCACTAATGTCATTAATTGAACTTGTCACGAAATATTAAATTTGCATTTCACATCCATTGCAAAACAGTTTTTGTTGTAATATACTCGTATTACACTATGTAAACACACGAAATGACACCTATTTTCATCACAGCACTTGCACATACACTTTAAACACAACATATACATGCATTTTTAGCGAAATACCTATAAAAGAAATAACTAGCAAACACTAAACAATTTGCTAGTCAAACGTCAAACCCTATTTCCGAAACGCGTAATTTTTTTTTTAATTTATTCTTGGTCATAGATACTAATCATTTCGCCACATGTTATTCTCGTGTTTTATTTCCATATAATTTTGTATTTTTAATTATTAAAATGATTTAGTGGTCTTTAATTTTATCATTCACGAGCGTGACGCTAGAATTCAATTCACAGCCCACGAAAATCTGTATGTGCCGCGCCAAAAGAACTTTTCAGTTTTTAAAATTCACATGTCTGTCACCCGCTAGTCACTAGAAGCTAGTGGGACGGCGGACTATGAACAGACAAAGCCTTAACATCACACTGAAGACCATAACGGTGATTGTATCAAACAATGCAAAGTTGTAGAGATACCATCTTCAGTTTAGTGCTCAGATTTTTTTACATTGTCGGAAATGTGCACGTTAAATACGATCGTTCGATGGTCATTATTTTATTGCGTAAGTCTACGGAGCATAAAGTTTGTGGGGCAAATGAGGAACGGTGTACATGGCCTGAGATTGGGAAATCAGATTAGTGTGATGATGATGGTAGGAAACTCAGAAGATGAGGATGTTGTTTATTTATTTAGTCCACCAACATCGTGTACCAACGCATTGAAGAAGTAAAATCTTTAAGTAGGTATATGGCCCATAAGTAGCACACTAAATGTTCCCACTGCAGAGAATCGGGGCATTCTCGCGAGAGAGTCGAAACCCTAGTCCAGAGATACTCTAAGTGTGATACCTAGATAAGGGTTCTATGTAAGGGGTACCCTTACATAGAATTACGAAGGGAAAAAAATCAAAGCACCTCTCTTCTATTTTTATACATGTACTTATTATGTAACCCGTACTTATAATATGTCAAAACAGTTTTGACAGTCATCTTTAAAAGATCTGGCTGTTGGTTTCATATAACCACTACTGCATACCGAACTATATTATCTCTCAAAGATTGATCAAACTGCTCACGATGTACAAATTTGATTAAAATCGGTTTAGGTAGTTTAGGAGTCCATCGCGCAAGCAACGTGACAATTTGTACTTATTAAGATATTTATCCACAGATGCCATTTTCGCCTGTAGATTCCTTATCCAAGGTACAACTGTACACAATACTCGTCCTCATGAAATCCTCTTACCATTGACGTCAGTATTCAGTACTTGGGTTAGAACTAAACAATTTATCTTTAATTTTCGCCACAAACGATGTTTCAAAGACATTACTCAGAGACGCATACTGAAATTGTAGTGTCGTCATTTGCCCAACTATAGAGATGAATTTGTCGTTTCACGCATCTCTCGCTAAATGAGTTTTCACAACAATAGCGTAACATTGTCGGTTTTGGTACAAATGCCGCTTTTATTGTACAAGTCGCAGTAATTGGAGTAATTTGTGAGATAACATCGTAAGTCTCATGTTCAAAACATGAAAAAATTTCAAAGATACAAAAAAAAATTTTTTGAATTACGTATAAATAAATAAGCTTGGTCTTTAACATTTTCCCGCCAATTTGAGGATTTAAAAGATAAGAACTGGTCTAAAAAGATTGCTTTTGAAGCTGTGAGGGGGAAATTTTATTGATATTACAACGATTTATGCTAAAACATGTTTTAGCCATCTTCTAATGTTTCGGTTACGTTACAACAAACGTTCGCGACAAATAAAACTTTAGATATCATTGTTTGACAAAAATAAGCTTGTGTTTGACTGCCATCTTGCCTGACGTAAATCGACGATACGATAGATAAAGCGCAATGAGCTAGAAGAAACCGTTCACACTAGATTTGAATACACACAGATTTTAGGTTTTCCATAGGAATAGCAACTTTGGCAGCATATTCCATTATTTGGCTGAAAGTATGTATAACGAAAATGGAGTGAAGTTCCGCTTCGTTTGAATTTTCGGAATGTCAACCAGAATACTGGTGTCGCGTTTTAGAATTTCCAATAGAAAAAAAGAGTTCAGTGGTATTACATAGATCATCAAGAGTAGAGGCACACTCTCCAGAATACAACCTAGAAAAGGTCGACGTAAAAGTTACTATGTAATAAAGAGTACTTTTATAATCATTTTAATATGGGTTAAAATTGTGCAACTCTAAAAATTATGTAATTATATGTGCGTTTTAAATCATGAAAATGCTTCAGAAGCTTCTAAAATACGGTTGCTAGATGGAAAATACGAATACTAAGTAGAGTAATTCTTACCAATAAAGACATTTCGGTGTTCTTAGGCATCATTGTGACGTCACCGGGGCGTACGCCAGGGCCGCAGTAAGGCAGGGAGGGGCCGCGGTTGGGCACGCGCGGCGGGGGCTCGTGTAACGCGAGCAAGGCGGCGTGCAGCCTCGCCCGCGCCGCGGTGATGCCCCCCGCGCCTCGAACTGCCGCTTCGACTACGTCACCTACATCTTTCTCCCATCTGGAGACAAAATAACTATAAGACTAGCACTACTTTCGGTTTCTTCTAGGTGAGCACGCTCCATAGTAGACCCCATCGTCACTTACCATCAGGCAAGATAGTGCACTACAGTTGTATCCGTAAATGCTACCTTATCAGATGCAAAAAAGAACCCTTTAAATCTGACAAATATTCAGACAGACAGACAGAAACACTTTATTATGCACACCAGAAAATTACAAACACATACACAATAAAAAACAATAACTTAATATCTAGTGCCATAAATGGCGGCGTTATCGCTAAAAACGATTCCTAATTTTACAACGTTTAGCATGTTTCAAAAATTCTATTTTTCAGTGTTTTTGCGATATTGGAGAATATAAAATGATATTTGAACCTTATTACTTCGATGATTTAATCATTGTCACTGGCATCCTTATCTGTACAATTTTTAGGAGTGACAAGTGCAGTATAATGTTGAATGGTAACTTTAAATTAAAACACATGGCATTATTTAATATTATTCCTCTCCGTCAGATATTGTTTCTCTCGTCACTTTATCTCAAGTAAAAAGTTATATAGTTTTTTCTGTCGGTAATAGTCGGTTTTCCTGGTTTCAAACACAATTAAGGTTGTATTTTTCTTTTTATTCATCGTTTCATGTAACACGTTTACTAATTTGAAATGTGTAACAATCACGCTAAGTTCTTTTTTATTCGTATTCCCACGTACAATTTTTGTTTTATGGTTTTACCTGCACCCTCCTAAGCAGGATCGTATATCCTCCTTGAAGCTCCTAGAGAGCGTGCACCCGGGGCTGCCGTCTGAGTCCGACCCTGGCGAGCCGTCGCGCTGGTCCGGCGACAGGGGCTCCGCGAATTGCTCGCCCTTCGCCAACGTCGGCGACACACGACCGTTGCTGCCGTTGCTCCCGTACCCTAGGGATAGAAAAGTTTTAAACCACTCTATTAAGAATTTAAGAAACAATATTACGTCCCATATGGGTAATTAAGACGGCTTCGTACTCATTTAACATTTCCCATAAGCAGCCTAATTGATGTTAGTTCTCACGGCAGAGAAGGCCCGAGTCCACTCTGGCCTTCTCTCACAAGAAGAGTGTTATACTTCCAGTATCGACAACACTCGTAGATGTGAGTTGGTGTATGATACATCATGTCCACGAAAGATGTCTGTTTTTAACAAGCTCACCAAAGTGGGCCACTGTAATATAAAGCTGACCGCCCCATTTTCTACCATCGTGCCATCAATATACCCAATGCAATATCTAATGTTGACCACCTCGTTTTCTATAGTCATGCCACCGATATACCTACTGCAATATCTAAGTTTGACCACACCATTTTCTACCATCATGCCACAGAAATCCACTGTAATATCTAAAGACGACCATTCTGTTTTCTACCATCACGGCACCAATATAGCCACTGTAATATCTAAAATTGACCACCCCGTTTTCTATCATAGCGCCTCTAACATTTCCACTGTGATTTATATCTAACGTTGAGCTCTCCTTTCGCTTTTACCACCGTATATTACTTGTAGGCGCCTTGTTTTCTGCCGTATGACTACCGTTATCAATGGTCACCAACAGGTCCTTTAACCATGTCTACTGACCTGACGAGGTGCTGGGCGCCCGGCGCGGCACTCTCGGTGGTTCGGGCACCCCGCCTTCGCCTTCCTCCAAGGAGTCTACCATTATTACTACCTCTTGCTCCTCTTCCTCTGTGAATATTGGGTTGGACCTGCAACATCAAGATACTCTGTAGATATACACATTTTTGCAGCAACTTCACAAGAACTAAGTACGTAGTTATTTAAATAAAGACATGGATATTGTTAATTATGAAAATCACAAGTCGTAAGAAGAAATGTTTGCTAAAGTAACTCTTAATGTAATTCAAAATATCATTAGTACGGCACTTCAGGATGTAAATTGTAATCAAATATTCTAATTATTGAATAGTTTTAATAACTAATTTAATGTCGAAAATTAAAATTATATAAGGTACACATTGTTGACAAGTAGTAGTATGACCTGTAACAACTGTTTTCAATAAATTGATTATGATTATGATTAATTTATTTAGAATAACTCTATGTACATATACTCGTAAAAAGTTTCTTTAAACACGCTAATGTTAAGTCTTCTAAAAAATATAACGTTACGCCGAATACCTTCTGCACCACCCCAAAATTCAGTAAGCTTGAATCATTTTTGGCGAAGTACAGGCTGCTAGGTATACTCGTATGTAGATTTGTAGGTGTCAGCTTGGGGATGTACCACACTATTGCCAGTTATTCTACCGCCAAGCAGCAATGTGCAAACATTACTGTCTTCAGGTTTGAAGGGCAATGTTTCCAGATAAATTGCAGGACTTAGAGATATAACATCTTAGATATCTGGGTGACGAGCGCAGTGCAGTGCTAGGTAATGATTTGGACTCTTCATGTTACAATAGCTGCGTGTCACTGTGCTGTTATGTGGCAGGCATGTTGCTTACCATCAGGCACATGTGATGGTTGTCTCGTCACTTTTTATTAAAAAAAAATACTTTATGGACACACCAAGTAAAAGGAAACAAAAAAATAATAATACATTTAAGTAGTGCATTTAAGCTTATAGTATATCTTAGAGTAGTGTATAGTGTCTAGGTGCCCGCAAGAAAAATCGAACACTGTAGATCAGGCAGTGCGGCAATACTTTCGGCTAAACACCCATTCCATATATACTCGTATATTCTCGTATTCAGACATAGCAAAACCGCAAACCTCAATTTCATATTTCAGATTACAAGACGACCAAGTGACCCTACATCACAATAGTGGGCCATCATTGGTAATCGCTGGATTAGGCTGAACCTCCACCGAAGCTGTGCGCGATGCGTTACAGTACGTACGAAGATTCGTCGCGACGCCGACGGTCCTATTTTCAGTATTTTCATACTACACCGCCACAGCATTAAGCCATAGACTGTGACACCGCTATATTAATTTCTACGTTACACATTACTCTCTCGCGTTCTTTTAGTTCTGACCTAGTTGTGGCCTGCTACTTGTTTAAATATATAACTTAAGGCAAATAAAAATAAAAGTGGTCAAGTGCGAGTCGGACTCGCCCATGAATGCTTCCGTAGCAGCAAGTAACATAATATAAAAGTTCTTGTAGTAAGTTGTGTCAATTTATGAGGTACTTTCTCGTATTAAAACAAAACTACTTACTAGATCTCATTCAAACCAATTTTCGTTGAAAGTTTACATGGTTTTTTTTTTTTTTTTTTTTTTTTAAGTTTACATGGTTAATGTATATCATAATTTTATAATTGTTTTATTGGTTTTGTCATTCTCTTATTTTAGAAGTTACAGGGGGTTGGGGTGGCACATTTTATTACTTTGGAAGAGTCCCTCGCGCAAACTATTCAGTTGAGAAAAAAATATGTTAGATACCTCAATATCATTTTTGAAGACTTATATCCATATATAGCCCAAACGTATGGTTTTCGTTGAAAAAAAAAATTGAGTTTTAGTTCTAAGTATGGGACACCCCCCAAATTTTTTGGTTTTTTTTTCTATTTTTGTTTAAAAATCTTAGTGCGGTTTACAGAATACATCTACTTACCAAGTATCAATAGTATAGTTCTTATAGTTTTGGAAAAAAGTGGCAGTGACATACGGACGGACAGACATGACGAATCTATAAGGGTCCCGTATTTTGCCATTTGGCTACGGAACCCTAACCAGCTAATGTTTTATCTATCCAATACCTTTAAAAGGCCCATTCTTAAATCTTGTATCTGTAGAAATCACGGAAACGGCTGAGCGATTTTCATAAAATTTAGTATGCCGTGGTTTTCGGAGGCGATAAATCAATTTAGCTAGTTATCATTTTTAACCCTCGATCAAAAAAAGGGGTGTTATAAGTTTGACGTCGATCTCTGTCTGTCTGTCTGTGTGTGTGTCTGTCTGCGGCACCGTAGAGCTCAAACGGATGGGCCAATTTCGATGCGTTTTTTTTTTGAAGGTTAATATCCGTGTGGATGTTCTTAGCTATGTTTGGTTAATATCGATTCAAGATGGCCGCCTCCACAAAATGGCGGACAAAATATTTTTTCACTACTACCTCAATATGAGTATCAAACGGAAGGGCTTGACTAGTAAAACACTTTGGATTATGACAAATTTCAGATCTAAGATGGCCGCTGCCTCAAAATGGCGAAATACATATCTTTTTTCACAACTCCCTTTAACATGGGTATCAATTGAAAGGGCTTGACTAGTAGAATGTTGTACAGATAACAAATCTGGAGGTAGTCGGGGGTTAGTCAAAATTTTAAATTTTGTTCTTGTTAAAAAACGTCGTTTTACGCGTGTTTTCTAGCAATGAGAAACTGATCAAAGCTCGATCATCTAGATACTTTTAACTATTACTACAATGTTCTACTATGTACCAGGCTTCTTCATATCGATGTTTCTTCTTAAATATAAATATTTTTCTGTTGATTTTATCTTTATTGTAATTTATTTGTATTTTTTATCAACCTGCGTTCACGTCGACACGAGCAAGACTGCTTTATTGCACTTAATAAAAACAAAAATACATAAAAACTTAAAGACATGTGCCATGTACCAGATAATAAGCAACACCTCTGCCTCAAGTTCTCATGGCTTGACCTTGAGACCAAACCACTGCTTAGCACTATACGTCACACAGAGACATAAAATATTTTATCTCTATGTCCTGCAATTTCTCTGGCTCTGGCCACGTTGTTACGCTGCCGAAACGTCGAGGTATTAAACAATGAATTAAATTGTGATTATTTTTTCTGGCTCAAACTGGATCATAATGATGTTAGCACATTAATGCTTGGCGATTGAGTAACTGACCACTACCACAACTTTAAAAGCCGCCGTTCAGCTACCTCGCACAGATCGAGTGGACGCCCAGCTTTACCCCATATAGCCCTCATGGCGACCGCACAATGCTGTGAAACTGGTCAAGAACATGGGTTGCAACATAATGAAGATAAGCGTAATGGGCTTACATTGTTTTTGTTAGATAAAGCATCAAAGTTACGGTGCGAAAACTATTTTGTACCGAATGATAAATTAATTTTCCGGTCGATGGATTTATGTAGTCAGTTTTTTAACCGACTTCTACAAAAGGAAGAGGTTGTTAATTCGGTAAAACGATAACGATAAAACGAAACGATAGCTCCGCCAATAGGCGTGACGACTGGTCCTGCAATTATATTAAATTATTTATTTATGTAAATAGAATAAAATGTGTATCAATTTTAATTTTGATATTTTTTTAGTTTAACTTACTTTATTTTTTCTATGAAAATTCTTTCTCTGTCAAGGCTGTCCGTTTGTGGAATGCTCTGCCGGCCTCTATTAGAAACTCACAGTCTCTAAACATCTTTAAAAGCAACGTAAATTTTTTTTTTTGGCACAATGCATGGCTGTCGTCACCAGTAAATCGTAAGTTGTATGGATGGCCACTGCTATTTGTAAGTACGGCTGTATTACTTTATCTTGGATGTTACATTCATCAGATAAAAATTGTTCAAAAATATATATTAATTAGTTTCTAGCATTTTGTTTGTATTAAACTCACTTTTGTAGTAAATGTAAATATATATATATATAAATTATAAATGTATAATAGTATAATAATAGTATAATTAAATATTAGTAATAGTGTTAAGGAAAATGTCACCTCGCCTCGCCTAACTTTGTTCTAGGCGATTTTCCTTTAAGTTGGTTGCCTGGAAGAGATTGCTCTCAGCAATAAGGTCGCCATTTGTGGCTCTAGTTCATAATTGTGTGTTACTGTATTTTTCTGTTTTGTGTCACAATAAAGAGTTATCTATATATCTATCTTCATGGTCATTCAAAGCTGGATGGACAATCCATTTGAAAAGCACGAATTTATTAGAAATAGTATTTACTATTGGATAACCCATTCAATTTAAAGTGACTTTTGTTATGAAACCAGTTTCCTAAACTCAATATTTATATAGACAAACTTTACGCGCGACGCATAGAAAATACGGCACTGTGACGTCACGTTTCTGTAGTGTTTTTGTATGAAGCTTTTTTGGGAGAGTCCTAAATTGGGATTTTAAAATCGTGATATCACGGGAAGTTTTTAAGCTAGCAAAGTAATTATTTCACTTTTGTTTCAGTTATTGAGTAAGTAGCCTTTTGATGGCACATTAAATCAAAAATGAGTCGTTACGCCTATTGTAAATCTTTTATGATATTATGTGAGATGCAATACACAAACTTATATTAAAGTCATTGTGTTTTATTTAATAATGTAATTACCTATGTTTCATATCAGCTATCTAGCTTCAAGAATAACACGCTTCACGCTTTCCTTAGTTTGGGACTAAAAGGTAAGAATTTTTTTTTTTATAAGTTATCTACGTTATGTTCCCTTTGTTGGATCTTATTAATAACTTTTATAGGTTTACACTTGACCGCCATCTCGCCTGATGTAAAGCGAAGATGCGGTCTACGATGGAAAGTGTTTACCTAGAAGAAACCGATTCACTCTGATTTGAGGACACCAAGATTATAACTATCGGGAAAACCCCACTCAGGTAACTCATTCCACAGTCTAGACGTTCTTATCACAAATATAGAGTCAAACCTTTTTGTCCGTCTCTTTGGAATATCTACCATGAAACGGTGCCGATTCTTCGAGTTACGAGAAGTACGATAGAAAAAAAGGCTAAGTGGTATTAGATCATGCAGATCTCTGGCACACTCTCCGAAGTGTATCCGATAAAAAACCGATAAGGTAGCAATTTTGCGGCGATGTTCAAGACTTTGAAGTCTCTTTCGCACTAGAGTGTCGTTCCCTATGAGCCTTTTGGCACGCCTTCGATCGATTCCAGGTCCTCAAGCTGATACTTAGCCGATCCATCCCAAAGGTGCGAACGGGACTCCATACAAGAGCGAATTTGTGTCTCTCTTGGTATCTAAGGTCTTTCTTAGTACACACCGGTTTCCTCGATAGATGAATGTCTAAAGATAATCAAGATGACCAGGCCCACCACCAGTCAGAAGCGTGACCAGCATGCTGGCGGCATTACTACGCCAAACGACAAAGTTTAGACGTTGGACGAAATAAACACGATTTAGTAATGCGCTCTCGAACCAAGCTCTCGGAAAGGTTGCTTATGCAAACATTCCAGTCTTATATTTATTAATGACGAAATATACAACAGAAATCAAATACAATTTCGCATGCACCAAAGATTTTCTACAATGGCTGTTACCAGAAAACAAATTGTTAACCTCTCTCCATGCTCAATTATAAGTTTTGTAATTTTAAATTACCTTTCTTGTGAATATTTTACTAAGCTTACATTCGCATGACTAGAGCAACTAAGTTATGTAACTTAGAACTACCTTGCACTTGACCAATTAGTTCCGCAGTTTATTGCATTTTCCAATTCAATGTTAAAAATTGCAATTATAGAGTCCAATCACGCGAATAAGTACTGTCGTGTCAACAACCTGTGTCCTTTGCTGGAGTAATTTAGACTTTAACGTGATGTGGTATGGTATTATTGGTGTTGCAATAAGTTTGCGGTTGTGAGGAATCTTCAATGAATCACTTCCTTACGTTTTCATTAAAAATCATTTCTGTTTGCTCAAGCAGTTCTCTCAAAAAACTTAATTTAACGCACACTAAATTTAGTCTCATTCCATGGGTACTGGTTTTTAACCGACTTCAAAAAAGGAGGAGGTTCTAAATTTGGCTGCATGTTTGTATGTTTTCCGCGAGTCCCAGCAGTGAGAACATTTAGAGACCACATTGTCACTTTTATCATTCGATGAGATGGCGGCGAGTTGCAGTATAATTATAACTAGCGCGTTGTCGACTGTGAACTTTTTGGCACGTTTCTAGATGCAAAGCTGTTACTGTCGTTGTTATTCGTTATTGCTGTTAAAGCCACGTGACTTTTTTGACATTTCGTTTTCGGGGGCACGCTAAATCTCGAAACCTGTAATTGAAGAATTCGGTATACCACTGGTGCGCCTTTGGGGTCATTGCGTGCTCCCGCGTGCCGTCACATAAAATGCCACCATTAGCCGACCCATCACAAAGCTGCGATGCGAGTAGTGGGTACCTACTAGATAGACTGGACGTGTTTGCGTTTCAGACTATTCTGAAGGCCTCAGAACAACAGTAGAGGACTATTTATAACCTAATGACTATGATTGCCTGTTCCAGAAGTAGATGATTAAGCTGAGGATGATATGATGGTATTTGTCTGGGGCTACCCACCGGAGCACGGGGGGCGGCATGCGGTCGAGCGCGGCGAGGGGGTGCGGCGCGGGCGCGGGGGAGGCGCGCCCTCCGCCCGCCCGGCCCGCCGCCTCGCACTCGCGGCGCCCTCCACCCTGCAACGACACACACAAAATAATATATTAACAAGAACAAAATTAAAAAATTTTGATTAACCCCCGACTACCTCGGATCTCGGATTTGTAATCTGTACAACATTCTGCTAGTCAAGCCCTTTCATTTGATACCCATATTGTGGTAGTAGTGAAAAAAATAATGTAATTCGCCATTTTGTGGTGGCGGCCATCTTGGATTTGAGATTTGTTATTATGTATTGTATTCTACTAGTCAAGCCCTTTCATTTGATACCCATATTGAGATAAGTTGTGAAGAAATATTTTGTCCGCCATTTTGTGGAGGCGGCCATCTTGAATCGATATTAACCAAACATAGCTAAGAACATCCGCACGGATATCAACCTTCGAATAAAAAAAACCGCATTGAAATCGGTCCATCCGTTTGAGCTCTACGGTGCCACAGACAGACACACACACAGACAGACAGACAGACAGACAGACAGACAGACCGACAGACAGACATCGACGTCAAACTTATAACACCCCTTTTTTTGGTCGGGGGTTAAAAAATGATTTATTTATTTATTTATTATTTATAAAGAATTGCCGAGAAAGTAAATTTATTGATAATAGGCATGACGACTCATTTTTTATTTAATGTGCCATCAAAAGGCTACTCAATAACTGAAACATAAGTGAAATAATTACTTTACTATCTTAAAAACTTTCCGTGATATCACGATTTTAAAATCACAATTTTGGACTGTCCGAAAAAACGCTTCACACAAAAACACTACAGAAGCGTGACGTCACTGTGTCGTATTTTCTATGTGTCGCGCGTAAAGTTTGCATGGTAGCTATATTAAAAAATTGCGTTTAGGAAACTGGTTTCATAACAAAAGTCTCTTGAAATTGAATGGATTATCCAGTGGTAAATACATTTTTCAATAATTTCGTACTTTTAAAATGGACTTGCCCATCCAGCTTTGAATAATCTTAAAGTAAGTTATACTAAAAAATATCAAAATTAAAATTGGTACATATTTTATTCTATCTAAATACTGTCATTATATCAAATAACTAGATGTCCGCCCCGGCTTCGCCCGTGGTACATTATACATAGTACGCGGTACATAGCACTCATCGGGATCCCGTACATATTCAACGGTGAAAGAATGACTGAAATCGATTCAGTCATTCCTGATAATATCGCTTTCAAACAAACAACCTCTTCAGCTACTTGCTACGCCACCTGTCGGAAATTGGTCGTACCAACTCAGATTTAGAAACAAATTGGATTAGCAAAAAATTATATTCAATGACGCAATCTTGGACATTGGCAAAATTACGGTGACATTACCGAATCGAAGCCAAAATAAATATTTGAAGTTGAAGTTGACGTAATCGCTGTCATGCTGTCATGTCAAGTGTATCTCTCTACTTCTACTTAGTCTGTGGTCAAAGCACGCTACGAAAACTCTCAAAAATGAATATTTTTTTTCCCGTATTTGTTACATTCTTGATTCATGCTCCGCTTCTATTGATAGTAGCGTTATGTTCTATAGCCTATAGCCTTCCTCGATAATTGGACTACCTAATAAAAAATAATCTTTCAATTCGGACCAGTACTTCCCGAGATCCTAGCGTTCAAACAAACAAACAAACAAACTGTTCAGCTTTATAATATTAGTATAGATTTAATATAATTGCAGGACCTGTCGACACGCCTATTGCGACATACAAGTCAAAGATTGTAAAAAAAATACTTGAAAATCTATAAATACGATCACTCATATCCCATATTATGCCCTTTTTGTGGCGGGGATACGCAGTGCCCCAAAGACGCACCGGTGGCACACCAAGTTCTCCAAGAAAATGCGAGTCTATTTGTTAACCGAAGTGGCAGTGGGCTAGTCACATCTGTCGCAGACCTGATAACCATTGGGGTAGGTTCTGAAGCAGACACCGCGAATCAGTAAACATAGTGTAGGACGCTCTGAGACTAGATGGAGTGACGATATACAAAAGACGGCAGGTGATGGTTGGAAACGTAAGACCAAGGATCGGGATGAGTGGTGTATTATGAGAGAGGCATTTGTCCAGCAGCGAGCGAATACAGACTGATGATGATGAATACTAATGTCGTCTAGTATCACTTATATCGTCTAGTATCACTAATATCATCTAGTTTCATCAATGTCGTCTAGTATCACTAGTAACGTCTAGTGTCACTAGTATCTTTCGTTTTTATTCTTGTTTTCGTTAATGGTTACCGTAAACCGTTAATGGTTAAAGTAACAGTTATGATAAAACCGTGGGTGCTGTTAGTTTTGTATAAGTATGTGAAATAAATTTTGTTTTAATCAGAAAATAAAGGACACGTCTGCGAAGCCACAGTTATAATCTAGTTATAAATACATATTATGCATATCTGAATCTCGTACATTTAATCCCCAACTCCTGAGATCCTCAAAAGGTAAGGTTATCGGCCCATCGCGTTCAACTGATGCTCATATTGTGCGCTCATAATACATGCGTAATTAGATACAAGGCCCCAAGGAACCCCGTTTTGGAATATCAAGATTAACCTCTCCGTCTTCAGGCCGCAGAATTCAGAGTTCATTTACTTACCTAACTTAAATGCGAAGGGACCATTTTGTCATCAAAGTGGAGGCCCTTTCTAAATGTGCAAATATTTGTGTGATGAATACAAATACTCGTATTTGTTCTGTGTCTGGGTGTTTCTATGCATGTATATAAGCTTGTGTTTACAACTTACGTACTATATCAGCTATCTAGCCGCCATAGTACAAGCTTTGTTTAGTTTGGGGTCAGATGGTGTTGTGTGAATTGTCCGCCATTATTTATATATTATATCAGAGATCTGGCTACAACCTATGCTAGGTTTGGGGTTAGATGGTAATGTGATTGAAATGTCCAAAAAAAATAATCAAATCTATACCTACATTTAAGTAAAAGTGTTTGTTTACAAGAACAGCCTTTCGCTAAATGCAAATGAAAGCATACAAAGTTCAAAAAAAAACCTTTTTTTTTGGTGTAAAAACTCACCTTTACCAAACTTTGGTCTAGCGCAAAAGGCACAGGACCCTCCCCGCCCTACTAAACTAATGTTACAGACGCAAGGACGACGACCTCAGGTACGACCTTAGCTGCCACTGGTAGGGAAGATTAAGAAACGTCCTGGCATCCCAGAAGGGGCCACCCTAGCCGGATCTAGCCTTCTACTAACCTTCCGGCTCGTGGCTTGTAAAACTGATATATTGGAAAATGAAAAATAAAATACATCTATCATTCTACTCTTGATTTTATCTGATGTCGACGAAAGCCGTTCGTTACATGTGCGACGATTACTGTCTACCATCAGACGAGCCGACTTCTTGCTTGACCCTTTTTGTATAAAAAATTGCATATCTCTTTGTCTATCTAGTTACATAATGAACACAAAGCCTCCTTTGTTTGCAATTAAGAGTAGTTTTGCGATAGTGATCTAACGTAGAGCTATAGTGAATGGAAGTGACTCCGCATAGTTTTTGAATCTCTTGAGTGGTTATCAATGTGTGACAAGTTATGACATACTTATATATAAAGGTTGTTCTATGTATCACAAGTTTATTTTTCACATATCAATTCTACTTATCTTAAATATATCTTATACTTATCTTAAATATTATAAACACTAAAGTTTGTTAGTACCTATGCATTGATGTTACTGTTTCTCGGAAAAATACCAAAAGAAACTGGATAAAATTGAGTACATTGGTACCATGGACGTACAAAAAAGTCGAACGTAGTCTCGCTAAAACAAAAACTGTGTCACTAGAGTCGGCCACATTTGCACGTGTGCGTTGTCAGGTTGTCACTGATAGGCAGACACGCACACATATACATAAGTAGAGCGTGTAATGATAATGACCCACTGATGTGTGCGTGTCAGGCTGTATGTGACAGCGCACACATACATATTATGTGGCCTACTCGATGGACACAGTTTTTGTTTTAGCGAGACTACGTCCGACTTTTTTTATACGTCCATGATTGGTACATATAGGCTGGAAGATATATAACACATTTTTGTCTCAAGAAAAAAACGAGAACTACGTGGGTGAAACCCCAGGGCGCTATTAGTGTAGAATATATCAGCTATCCGGTTTCCATAGTACACACACTCTGTTTAGTTTGGGGATTCATAATGTATCAAAAAGAGCCCACGAATAATTTTCATTTCTATAAGTATTTTCAATTTTAATTTTTTCAGTTTGAGTTTCCGTTTTCTATTATATAAATTACTTAATTATTATTAAACTAGCTTTTACCCGCGACTTCGTCCGCGCCACATATTTATTAAAGTAATTGAGGCAGTACCTACTCGTATGTCTACTACCATACAAATTCACGTTTCGTAATCAAAATCGGTCTAAGTCAAAGTTTTATATTTATTAATAAATGTACAATTTACACGGCAAATTACAAAAAAAACTATGTTCTCAAAAAATTAATCAAAAACAGACATTAATTTAAAATCATATTGGGACGGTCCACCAAATTTTATTAGAGTCTATTAGTAGATATTAGTAGATATATCGTCTGATTACATGAACGCAAATTTTAGTTTGTTGCTCATATTTCAAAAACCGCCCCACTGATTTCGATAAAATTTATATGACCACCTCTGAACTATAATTTACCAACCAAAAAAATAACCATCTAAATTGATTCACAATTGAAATACAACTGGATTGATAACCTCCTCCTTTTTGAAGTCGGTTAAAATAGCATACAAAGAGTGCAAAGATCCTTCCATGCACACTTTTACTCCTCATTTCCACTCTTTTCAACTCTTTTTCTGTGATAAAAAGTCTCCGTTGTCCTTTCCTAAGTCTAGGTAATCTATCTGTGCACCAAATTGTAACAAACTCTTTAAGTGGCTTAGGTGTTAGACGGTAACGGACAGAGAGAGTTACTTTCATATATATAATTTCATATTAGAATTGAAAACAGGTGTTCCTGATCATTTTATAGGAGGCAGTTGTAAAAGATTACCGAAAAGTAATACGTTTACTCCTCCAAAAAACTCATTTTCACAGTTCTTAATTTGCCTTAATCGAGCGTCCATCATGCATAACATTTGATAAGACACCATGGAAATCTCGTCGACTATCAAAAATTCTGTCTGATAGTCTGATACGCCATTTAGTGGCTGCGCCCATCTTAAGTATTGAGGTTGTATAGTGCACTGTATTCTTCTTGTCAATCCCTTTTATTTGATACCCATGTTGATGGGGTTCATAAAACCTAAGTTATCCGCCATTGTGAAGAGGCCGCCATCTTGGATTTTAATTTCATATAATACATTGTATTCTACTGGTTGAGCACTTTCATTTGATACCCATATTGATGGGATTGATAAAACCTACGTTATCCGCCATTGTGTAGCGGCCGCCATCTTGGATTTCAATTTTTTATAGTATACTGTATTCTACTTGTTGAACCCTTTCATTTGATACCCATATTGATGGGATTAATAAAACATAAATTATCCGCCATTTTGTAACGGCGGCCATCTTGAATTTATAATGATAATGAATAAACATAATTGTATTGTCACCAAAATCCAAAGTGTATACAAAATTTCAGATTAATCGGTTGACAGGAAGAGGGTGTAATTTGAATTACTAAATTTGACCCAAGAATAAATAATAATAAATAATAAAAAAGAAAACCCCAATTCCACCCCCGTAGGTACAGTTCGAAACTACAAAACTGCTAAAACATACATTTTATGGTTTCGTGTTAAATATCTAGACGTAAAGTTTCATAGTTCTTCAACAATGACGAAGTTTTCCAAATAAACATTCATCCCTTATTTTAACCCTTTCAACCCTTTTTTCGGAACAAAAAGTAGCCTATGTCCTTTCTCGGGATCTATTTTATCTATGTATCAAATTTCATCAAAATCTGTTGGTTGGTTTAGGCGGTAAAGACGGACAGACAGACAGACAGACAGACAGACAGACAGACAGACAGACAGACAGACAGACAGACAGAGTTACTTTCGCATTTATAATATTAGTATGGATTATTTACCAACTTAAACATTGTTTTTTTTTAATTCTTCTTATAAGCTTAATGTTGTTTGTTATGTGTGAATTCCACATAACAACATTAATACTTAATCCACCAATATTTATTTATTACTACTTATTATTACATCAATCAATTTCGTTTTTGGACAAAGTTTAAATAAAGATATACCTACCTAAGCTACTAAATCGTACAATTAAAAATAACATCAACAATAAACTCATCAGTCACATAACCCACCCCTAACGGTACTTAGCACAAAAGTGCCCATTACACTGGCAGCATTACCCCGCTGAATAGCGATGGACAATCTTTGTGCCAAGTACAAGCCGGAGTGGGAGTCACAGCCATTTTCCTGTTCTTATTATGCTGAAGATTATGTCTCTTCTAGAAGTATGATTTGTTCAGACAATTTTATGTGAATTAAACGCAAATTTAAACGAGTGAGCGGAAGTCCGCTGTTTGCGACATTATACATGTAGGTTATAATTATAATTACATATGCCGTAAATGTGATTAAAATATAAATTTAGAACGTCGAAATATCTCGGCAAATTGTTGCAAAGGACCCATTTTTTAATACCTAAATGTATCTAATGTGTTTTAGGAATGGATTTTTCCGGTGCGGCGGTTTTAATGTTTTTACTTTCTCCTATCTGTTTCAATTTTCTGGACGAAAAATTAAGGCAAAAATTGCAACAAACAGAGAATATATCTAAACAAACACCCACTGTTTGATGGTCTTATAAATAAGAGCATTGTTTTCCAGGCAGAGTAGTAGTTCCTGTAGTTAAGTGAAATATAGTACTGCAATGGTCATGGCAAATCACCGAATAAATTTGTTCACACTGGTTGCCTGGAAGAGATCAATTTCTATCAATATCAATCGCTATCAACGATAAGGCTGTCAATCTGTCATACTAGTAGTAAACATACAGTTTTGTGTTAGAGTGTGCAAACTTGTGAATTATTTGTATTTGATGTATTCAATTAAGTTCGTCGTATTGCTTACCCTGTTTATATACGCATTAAGAAGTAGCCTGTGTGCTATTCTAGACTATAATTTTGACTGTGTTTAAAATTTCAATCTGATACATTCAGCCGTTTCTACGTGATTGAGCATTAAACATCAAAACTTCCAGACAGCATATATCCAGACATTTATAGTATTAGTAGAATTGTGGGCTAGAAAAATTATATTTTTAAATGAGAAAACGAATCGAAACTATTCGAAATGATAGTAAACTACACATAAGTAGGTAATAAACTTAGAAATGTGAAAAACTACACGAATTAATAGAGCGCTGTCTTATGGCAAACCAGTCCCCATAAAACTGATACTTCAATAAAATTTAGTGTTCCCAATGGCCGATTGAGTGCTCTCAGTGGCCACTTGAGTGCCCCCAATAGTCACTTGAGTGCTCCCAATGGCCACTACTCCCAAGACTATCCCTAAATAACCCAGCTGTACCAAAAGCCTTACTAAGTTACTAACCCCATTGCCCCTCCAGCGAGCATCGAGGACAGTCGCGTGCTAAACTGTTATCCCAGTTATGAAGTTACGTTAGCGCTAACGCTTGTTTCGTTAGTACGTCGTTAGAGGGCGCAACTAGCCGCGTCGGCCTCGTACTACTTGTCCACATGTCTCTTATATTAAGTAACTGTTGGCGTGACACACTGAGATTTATTTATTTACTTATATGCACAGTGTAGGTGCATTTATTAGACTACAAATGTTTCATTATAGATAAAGACCCCGTTAGGGTGTTGCAAAATAGAACGATAGAATAGTTTCGTACAGAGAGGTATAATAGCATAGCATAATAAGCACCCCACTAAATGTTTCCCACTGCTGAGACTCGATACTTCTCTCGCAAGGAGAAAGACAAGGTCATAATCCACCACGCTGGCCCAGTGCGGGTTGGGAAATGACACCTTGGGAGATTCTAAGAACATGTCGATTGTCCTCACGATGTTTTCCTTCACTGTTTTAAGATATGATGTCGAAAAGACAGTGGTGCGGGTGGGACTTGAACCCTCCGGATTGGCAGTCCCGTTTTCCTGACTGGAATGGCCGTAACGTTGAGAGGTATAATCCTACTAATATTAGAAATATCGATGTTTGTATTTTTGTTGGTCAATCATGTCGGAACTTATGAATGGATCAGGTTGAAACTTAGAGCACAGTTAAATAATAACTTGGAATAGCACTTATTATAACGAAAAATATTATATACTTTTTATAAGGGCAATATATCAGGAACGAGAACAGCGCAGGTGAAACCGCTAAGTGCTTCTAGTTAGAAATATAATATAAAGTTATCAATATTGAGTTAAACATAGTTAGAAAATATAGAGAAATGTCTTTACAGATTGGTAAATCAACGTCCGAAAATAGTTATTATATTATGAAAGTTACTTATAATAATAACTTTTCACGTTTTTATTCATTTCCTAGATGATTACACACAAACACATTCACAGCACACGTTTTGCTATTTAAATTATAAACTGAATTAAATTTCAGAGCGTGTATGTAACATAGTACAGAATATTATAATAGTGATAAGACATTGAACATGTGATAGTGTTATTACATACTTTTTCCACTGATATATTTGTCCTGGCCGGTATTCAATAAAATAAATATTAGTGGACAATTAACACACAACACCAACTGACCCAAACTAAATAAATCTTGTACAACATAGTTGTAGTTGTATAGTTGACTTGTACTTATATAGTTTGAAATAGATATTTATTATACATAGAAACACCCAAACACAGTACAAATAATTGAATTCGTCACAAATTAACTAATTCGTTTGTCTTTAATTTTGTAATCGTTAAACTTTTTAAAATTAATTATACATATATCAATCAATCAGAAATCAAATTTTACCCAATAAGTATCAGTTAGTAGACATATTGGTTAATTTGTTAGTTAGTTAAAATTATTTAATACCCATAGCATTTTAAAATCACTCAATTTTAAGTTGTACTTTTTAGCTATATTTTACACCATATCGTAGGAAGTTGGCACATCCTGTTTAAATATTTATTTTGTACAAATTGCACAACCTCTATCAATCACAGCTAAACCAAACATGAGCGAATTCTATATAAATTGCTGATCAATAAATATTGACCATCAATTAGATTATCGAATCTAATTGCACGGAACAAAGCAAATAATTTATATTGGTTCAATTTCACGCATATCTGCTAATGAGTTGATTATTCAAATAATGTGATTTTGCATGAATTTATTACTAAGTAGGTAGTTATGCCTTGACATTATACTAGTTTAGGAAGAAACCTATTAAACTAAAATAAAGTGTAAGCTTAAATAAATTTAACAAATTGTTATTCAGAGTAATAGTTTATTTTTAATTTTTATGGCTAAGTCAATTAATGGTTGTGCTCAGTATTGATTCTTAATTGATATTGATACTTTAGCCTTGAGCGGAAAATAAATTACGTTTTATTAATGTTACTATCCCACAAATTTAATATTCAATTAGTACACGAAAAAAACCAAAGAAAAATAATCGATAATCTAATCACACAAAAAAGATCATTAACACCTATCGCAATTGCTCAACCTTAATGCAATTAATTTGTCAGATTCAAATTAATTGAGATGTTCCATATTTAGAACAATTCGATTTTTAATTCGTGAAACGATCGATCAATTCGTTATATTTAACATTGGATCGATACAAATTCGAATGTAACTAAGTAGTGCGTGACTGTACATTTTGAAATACAATACGATTTGGCAATGTAGGTTTTGTTACAATGTATCGGATTAAACCAAATATCGATTAATGCTGCTGTTAATGTCAATGAGCTGTCAGATTGTAAATTGCTTTTAGAATACAACTTAATCTAAAAATTAAAACGAATGCTTATTTGAGTTGCAATTGTAATCGCTTTGTGAACCATTTCAATGAATATTAATAATAATAAAAAGCAACATGAAGTTGTAAGTCCACAAATTATTTTGGGTGTCGAAAATATCGTTTGAAGGCTTTAAAGCACAGAAATATGGCCACAATAATGGTCTACCATTATAGCTCATTCTGTGTTTCCGTTTATGAAACTTCTGTAGAAAGAAAGATTTTGTCTGTGCAGCTTATTTAAAGAGAAGTTTCACCTTTGAGATAGTCATAAAATTAAATCATTATTAGTCTGTTTTAGATAGATTCATATGAAAACAGAACGAAGATCATCGAGACATAATTTTAAATTGAAAAAATACGTCAACACATGCACATGCAGTGAATAGCAATGTCCCCTTGATAAAATCATCGATAGAATTTTGATGGGAAAACATATCGCCATTTCGCATGGATAGAAGTACTCCTGTTGGCGTTGCTTCCATACAACACATGACACATGATACACTCCACAATAATAGTAGGGCCCAAAAGGAACAACTATCTCAATTAGATTTAATTAACTATATTCAATGTTACTAAAGCATCTCGTGTAAATGCAGAAAACCTAAATTTTTCAGTAAGAAATGTTGTGAACAATATCCTTGTTTCCGCAAAATTTGTAGGTTTTTTGAGAAAATACGGTTTATCGAATCATCCTACGACATATATACAACAGGATAATATTTTAGACAAATAAACTTGCTGTTGACCATCTCAACGACAAAGCAGCCTACACACTTAAATTATGGACAACTCTATGTATAATACCGATTCCTACGCCGTTGCACCAAAGTCAAATATTGGTGGATTAAATCGTGACTCCCAAACAGTCGGCATTGCATTCTTATCGACTGCGATCACTCGATCGCTAATATTTCATTCTAACGTGCCGTTGTAAGGACATCTCTATCATCTTGACCCATTATTATGCTTTATGCACCCATTATAGATCCAAGATTATCCATATTCGGAACAATGTACCTCATTAAGTTACTGATCGACAATTTTTATTTGGACTGCGGCCATTTCTGGTACTAAATGTCAAATTACAATTTGAAAATTTGAACTCAAACTGCTACGATATAAAGTTCACAAGTTACAAAAACTATTTAATGGGCTTGAGTTAGAGATGCATGCATAAATTGGTCAAGATTTATTATTCGTTTTTGAAATGTCATAGTAGTCGAAAATCGATTGTGTTCGAGTAGAGTTAGGATTTATTACGTGAGATTTTAACAGCTTACAAACTGTAAACATGATTTATATTGATTGTTTTAGATGCAGCTATGTGATAATGCTTTAGCACTACAATTTTTCACTGGAACATGTACCTACCTACTAGTTTTACTGTGTGTTTTAAAAATTACGTTAATTGTGTTAGTAAAAAACGTAGTGAAAAGTAAGAATGCCAATTCAAGATCAATACTTTGGAGTCTTTATTACACATACGTGCCTACCAATAGGTCATCGTTAGCAATAATGTTTGGAATACTAAAAAACTTCTCCTTACCGAATCTGAAGTTAATTAACGACCGTTTTGTTGGACATCCTCTCCTACGTAACATTTGACCCCTACTTCCGAAGATAATTCCAAATTAGCTTCACCGATTATGATTATGACTTAACTTATTATGTTTGGCACAAGTTAAAAACTTATCAAGTTTACGAATAAATTGAACATGGCCGTGTTTCTAACTTTACTCAGAGTTTGTGTAAACATAAAACTTGTAATTCTTGAATAAAATCTAATCAGTATAGAAATTTGACATTTATGATATCAATAAACGTAGTGAATCAGGAGTCAAATTTTCACATCGTGAATGTTTAGAATCGTAACATCATAGGTACCTACTCATACCTACCTACTAAGTTTTCAGACTAAAATCAAGGACAAAACTCAGAAAGCAGCCAGCGTTTTTCTAAATTTCCCCATGGTAATACGTAGTTATTGGGAAATGGGTTGGGCATGTGTAGTATCGAACCTATATATGGGGTAGGTCACTAATTCCTCTCTGGATTCCACACTACACCCGTATCCCCTGAAGGCCCCGTAAAGATGGCGCAATTACATCGACACACGAGTCAGATCGCCTACGAGTATTAGTCCCATTTATACTACCGTCAAGCCACAATGTACTAACGTCACATGTTCCACTTTGAAGGGTGACATTTTCGTAGAAATTACAGGGTGTAAATATAAATCCCTGTGATTTTACAAAAAAAAATTACATTCGCACAGAGAGTGAATGATTTTTACTGGTTTTATAGGAAAGAAATGTTCTAAATTGAAATTATAATAGTAATTCAAAGGTAGCTTGTATCTGATACAGGACACAAAGAGTCTCCACGCTTACGCTCTGGTGTAAATGTAAAATCGCTATTATGTCTATGTAATAACTTGGACCATACACCGTGTTAATTTATACACAATTTGCAGCAGATTTATACAAATTATACAATAATAACGTCATAAAGATATTCATATATACGATGACCCGCATATTATCTCATATTTACCTACTTAACATTTTGGTAAATTCGTAAAAACCTTCACAGATGCGTATTAAAAAACTAATCGACGATGACATTTAAATGCATTCCTTTGTCGTTAATAATACATAATAACTCACTCATGCATGTATTATTATTGAGAATAATATATAATCTGTCAATATCTTACGAGAGTCATTAATCTTAATTCGACATTTTACTATTAAGGTTAGGTCATTTGGTATATTACGTTAAATTTAATGTGGACATTAAAATCACACTATTATCATAAAATTTATGTTTTAAATTTAAATGCGTAATCTTCATCGTCATATGCGTACTTAAAAACTTAAAAGAAAAACATCGCGAGGAAACCAATGTTCCAAGAATCTCTCAAGGATATGCACCATCCACCCAAACTAAGCTACTGTAGTAAAATACGGCTTTGCTTCTCTCCTTTTGAGGGAAGGCCCAGAGTCCCAGCGTTGGGAATATGGAGTGGGGTGCGCTATGTTTATGTATTATGTTATGAGTATTATATATTTGATGGTTATATGACTAGTGATCACTAATCATGATCATCAATAATAGCCATGTTACTATAGCATTGTGCAATGCCGGCACGCAAGCGTTACTCGGTGGATAGGACTGGTTCTACTTGTAATGTAATCAACACTTTGAAACATTGTGAATAGTTAAATTAATTAATAAATTTATTGCTGTTTTTATACTTTTCAACCCCCGACCAAAAAAAGGGGTGTTATAAGTTTGACGTCGATGTCTGTCTGTCTGTGTGTGTGTCTGTCTGTGGCACCGTAGAGCTCAAACGGATGGGCCGATTTCGATGCGGTTTTTTTTATTTAAAGGTTAATATCCGTGCGGATGTTCTTAGCTATGTTTGGTTAATGTCGAATCAAAATGGCCGCCTCCACAAAATGGCGGACAAAATATATCTTCACAACCTACCTCAATATTGGTATCAAACAAAAGGGCTTGACTAGTAGAATACTATACACTATAAAAAATTCAAATTCAAGATGGCCGCCCCCACAAAATGGCGGATTATATTATATTTTTCACTACTACCTCAATATGGGTATCAAACGAAAGGGCTTGACTAGTAGAATACTTTGCACAATGAGCAATTTCAAATCCTTAATCTAAATCTTAATCCTTAAAACGGCGAAGGAAAACCTCTTGAGGAAACCGACATGTACCTAGAATCTTTCGAAGTCATGTGTCATCTACCAACCCGCACTGGGCCAGCGTGGTGGATTATGACCTTGACTCTCTCCTTGCGAGAGAAGGCCCCGAGTCGCTTTGGGAACATTTCGTGGGCTGTTGATGATGACCGATATATCGTCTTGTGTTAAGCGACGATGCGATCTACAAGAGAGCTTGCTATACTAGAAGAAACTGCTGCATTTTCGATTTGGAAAGACCAAGATTGTAACCACACTGCCCGCCGCGGTCTTGACCAGAGGGTCTAGGTCTACCGCCTAACTAAAACTGTCTTAACTTTGATAATGCTCTCTCTTTTCTTTTCGCTTGAAATGATAGAATCAAATAAATAAATATTGGTTTTGGACAATTCACACACAACACCATCTGACCCCAAACTAAGCAAAGCTTGAAATCCCGTGAAAGTTTTAGCGGATAAGATACCAGTTGTCGTAACCCTACACAAATATACTAAAAATAAACTCCTCACTCTTCTACGGAACAACAAGAATATTATACTTAGGTACACTAGCACCTGGGGAATCCTAGACCGCAGATCATGATAATTATGAAATGAAATGAAATGAAATCGTTAAATGAAATCGTTTATTGTGCCAAATGAAAACAATCATAAAATAAAAACACATGACAAAGGATATGTGACAAAATATAGTAGGTGGGAACAAAATAAAAAATTTTGATTAACCCCCGACTACCTTAGATTTGTTATCTGCACAACATTCTACTAGTCAAGCCCTTTCATTTGATACCCATATTAAGGAAGTTGTGAAAAAAGAAATGTAATTTGCCATTTTGTGGTAGCAGCCATCTTGGATTTGAAATTTGTCATAGTGCAAAGTATTCTACTAGTCAAGCCCTTTCGTTTGATACCCATATTGCGGTAGTAGTGAAAAAAATTATATAATTCGCCATTTTGTGGTGGCGGCCATCTTGGATTTCAAATTTGTTATAAGTACTCTGCTAGTCAAGCCCTTTTATTTGATACCCATATTGAGGTAGGTTGTGAAGAAATATTTTGTCCGCCATTTTGTGGAGGCGGCCATTTTGAATCGATACTAACCAGACATAGCTAAGAAAACTCGCACGGATATTAACTTTCAAATAAAAAAAACCGCATCGAAATCGGCCCAACCGTTTGAGCTCTACGGTGCCACAGACAGACACACAGACAGACAGACAGACAGACAGACAGACAGACAGACATCGACGTCAAACTTATAACACCCCTTTTTTTGGTCGGGGGTTAATAAAATAAAAACACATGACAAAGGATATGCGACAAAATATAGTAGGTGGTACAGGGTTAGTATAGTGTGTTAGTGTGCACTGTACCCCACACTAGGGTGACCTGTGTTGTTCGAGTCCAGGCTTTATTATTTATTTATAATTACATCCAAGATCTTGTCTTGTGGGTAGTATACTATCATCGCCCGCTGTTTTACCCGCGTATTTCCCGTTCCCCTCATTTTCCCGGGATAAAAGGGAGCCTATGTGCTCTTCCAGACTATAATCTGTGTTCCAAATTTCAAGCCGACCCATTCATACGTTACAACGTGATTGAGTAACAAACATCCAAAAATTGACATTTATAATATTAATGTGAAGTAGGATTATAATCAAGTTGCCTAAGCCCACTTCCAGTATATTCTTGTAAGACGTAAATAATTTCGGCATAATTGTGGTGCAGTTTGAACAATAAAGAGAAAGCCACGAACATACTTTGACCGTCCCAACGGATGGGAGCGATTCATGCAACAATTCTTAATGACCAGTTACGAAATTGAAATTAGTACTTTCTCACACTTAGAAATACTTGCTGAATTAGTTTATATAAAAGTACCTGATTGTGGAGAGCACACTAGAGCAACAGTGGGCATCTTCATATTTTTTTGACGTATAATAAATCGATGAACACCAGCTGCATGCACGGAAAAGTGTCCCGTTATGTGCTCAAGAAGAAAGAAGAAGCTAACATTTTTTTATTTTTTTTTAAATAAATATTGGCCGACAATTCGCACACAAAACTATCTGATCCCAAACTAAGCAAAGCTTATAATGTGGCAGCCAGATAGCTGATATAATACTTATATAGTCGTAAATACATACTTATTATATGTACATAGAAACACCCAGACACAGTACAAACATTTGAACTCATCACACAAATTTGTAACATGTACATATTTATATGTGTATTTAATTTAAAATAATTATTAATTTAATGTACATTAAATTACTAACTACCCAATAGACGTCAGCTCGTAACAAATTGCAGTATTTGTGTATTTACAGCATGTTGCATGCAGCTCTCCTGCGCTGACGTAATGCCGGTAAAGCACTTTTCACTGTTACGCCAGATTATACAATGACCTTGAATCCCACATCCCACTGGCCGCGATACCGAACCCTGGAAACTTGATAGAATTTTACTGGTTTGGAAAATTATTTTTTGTTTCGAAGGATATGTTTTATTTGAAGGATTTTTAGCAGACTTTAAAAAAGGAGGAGGTTCAATTCGATAGTATGTTTTTGAATGTATGTAAGCAACGTGTTAGTTCCCTTAGTAGTGAATCCACTTTGATGTTTTTTTTTTATAAGATTTGGTCCGATATAAATTTTATCGAAATCGGCTTAACTGTTTTTGAAAGACCATCAACAATCTTGACCATGAAAAAAAAAGAGAAATGTGATAAGAGTCTTTTTGCGCGATAGAATGAGGATATATTCGCAAAAGAACGATGGTAGCTGACATAGCTCAAAGAGTAAGCAAGCTGAAGTGGCAATGGGCAGGGCCCAGAAACCGACAACCGATGGGGAAGAAAGATTCTAGAGTGCCGACCACGAGCCGAAAGACGCAGTGTTGGCCTCCCACTAGATCGACAGATGACTTCACAAAGATCGCTAGAAACCGCTGGTTACAGGTTGCGCAGGACCGTTCGTTTGGAAATCTGGGGGCCTATGTGGTGTTTTATTTTTTCTAATACAATAGCTTAGGGATTCGGTACCCAAATAGCATAAATGCGACGCTATTTTATTTTTGACACAGACTTTTGTCTTTGATGAAATGAAGCAAGCCTTGAGGCAATCTTAACATTTAGAAAGACAAATTACATTAATTATAATGGGCCACGCCGCCATCTCTCGACATAAGGAACATCAGTTAGTAAGACGCTTAGCAAACATTGTAAGACATGATATTTGCAGTTATGAAATATGACCTCCTTACCGCTCCGAGGCGGGTCAGCGTACGTCTTATATCATATCACTTTCGCGGTAACTTGTCTTTGTTATGGGTCAAAGCTCTCGTGTGCCATAAGTCACCACCGTGGTGAATTGGCAAATTTTCTTTAAGGTGCGTCCCCCAGCTAAACGATTTTTGACGTGACAACGTCTAATAAATCGATGAATGCCAGCTGCATGCACGAAAAAGTTTCCCGTTATGTCCCGTTACGCTCATTGTCCCATTACGCTAATTGTACGCCTGCACCACATCTATCAATGTTTTGTTATGACGTTGTCACGTTAAACTATCGTCCGTAAACGAGCCGTAAACCAAGTGACTTTACAGACAACCAATTTTTATCCAGTTTTCAGAGTTATCTACTCATTAGTCAAAACAAATATCAACTGGTAAAAATACATTAAATTTCTACAATTTCAAGGCTTCAAAATTAAAGTTTTTTTGTAATTAATTTATTGTTTACACAAAACCATAAAAATAAGAATAATTATAATTATCATGCATCTACTCGAAAAAAACGCCATTATTTGGATTTTGTACTTACACCAACGGACAGGCAATTGTTTTACGAACATTTTGGTAGATAATTTTTTTTTAAAAGACCAAATACTGATTTTATAAATACTTTCTTCTAAAATTTGAGCGTAAAACAGCGACAAAGCCCACTGTTTCTCTCTTGCTCTTTCTTGCAGTGTGCGATGAGGTAAGAAATACTCAAGGTCATTTGCGCAGGGTACTCCCTTAACCACAGAATAATGAAATATTAGTAGCGGCCCACGGTTGTTCTCGTTCCCGTCATTTTCCCAGGACAAAAAGCCTATCTATTCGTCCAGACTATAATCTACATCGATTAAATTGGTTTATATCGATGATAATCTATCTGTGTTCCAAATTTCAACTCTATACGTTACGACGTGATTGAGAAACACTAAATATCCAAAAATTGACATTTATAATATTACTAACAGTAACCTCCTGTTTTACCCGCATAGTTCCCTTTTTTTCGAGATATATTTTTCATATACTGTTCTTCAGATTAAGTATACAGATTATAATCTAACTGTGTCCTAAATTTCAGCCCGATCCGTTCATACGTTACGATGTGATTGAGACATAAACATCCAAACATTCACATTTATAATATTAGCAGGATTAGAGTTGATTGGAGAAAAAAAAGAAAAAGAACCTAGATACCAACTGCAGCGCGATCTGCCGGCCTGATTTGTGAATCTAAGCCATTCTCGAATCCATCTGAAGGTACACAGAAAATTTCATTTAAACCGATCCAGCCGTTTAGGAGGAGTTCAGTGATAAACACACGCATAAAAGAAATATATATATCAAGATGACGATGTTCCGTAGAACATTACTGTCAGTGATACAATTTAAATCGCTGTGAGAATCATGGTAGAGGCCGAGAGCCAAAAAACTGAACTTGCATGGAATTCGGTGAGCGTCCGCGGCGAGTGCGCCGGCGCCGAATTATGGGCAAGGCCGCGTGTCGTAAGCAACGGACAGCATTTCACGTTGTCAACGACCGCCTAGCTGCCCAGGCCTCCACGGCCAACGGGCGCAGAAATGGGGGAAAGCTAGATAGACAGGCTATGCAGGAAGGGTACCGAAAAGCAAGATGGCGGTCAAGATCATCCCAAAAGGTTCGTAGGCAACGACAACTAGCCTTTAAAGTTTTGGACGAACGAAGAATCACTAGCTTGTCGGGTTTTTATTTGATACGCTTCATACGATCAGTTGCACACTCTCTAGTGTGCAACTGATCGGAGATCTGTATGATCTAGTACTGCTACTAGGACTGCTCGTATCTCGAAAAAGCAGCATCGTTCCATGTTTAACGTTCCAAAGACTCGAACGGAAAGATTTGACTCTACTCTACTTTGATAAGAACGTCTAAGCTGTAGAATGCGTTGCTTGATTGTGTTTTTCCGAGGGTTCCAATCTGTCTCCAAACCGAGAATGAATCGGTCTGTTCTAGGTCAGAACGCTTCATCTTAGACCGCATCGTCTTAACTTATCGCTTTAACATCGGGGCGAGAATGAATAACTAAATACATAAATAAATTTTGGTGGACAATTCACACACAACACCATCTGACCCCAAACTAAGCAAAGCTTGTACTACGGCTGCCAGATAGCTGATATAATACTTATATAGATGTAAATACATACATATTATACATAGAAACACCCAGACACAGTACAAATATTTAAACTCAGCACACAAATATTTGCACTGGGTGGGAATCGAACCCACGACCCTCGGCTTCGCAGGCAGAGTACTACCCACTAAGCCACGAGGCCAGTCGAGTCAATCGATCAACGCATCTTGATTTGAAGACACCGAGATTGTAATTAGCAAACCTACTTAGTACTTACTTTACTCTATTACTCTATATAGCGTCTATAAGTCGGCAGATGTTTTTTTATTTGCTAGGGGGAATGGCCGCGATGCAACCCCTTCTGGTATGTCAGTTCGTTCCTTGGTCTTTCCTTCCAATAGCAGCCCAAGCCGAGGTCGTACCATTTGCGGTGCCTACTCTAGTCGTCTTACGAGATGTAATACTCATTGGGTACGGTAAGATTAGGTTAGTAGGCCCTTGCGGATTCTGCGCTATTCCAAAGACGGCAGAACTTGCGTAGGGTAGCCTTGCATCCGGGTTTCCTAGATTGCCCTAGTTTAGAGGGTGTTCGGGTAGCGTCCGAGGGGGTTTCATTTGGTGTCAGAGTTAAAAAAAAAAACTCTTGGGCGTCTTAACATACACACTGTACACGCACACAACGATCAATGGACGAACCGTCTCGCTAAATTCTTATTAATAATACGATTAAAATATCTATATTTGATTTTAAGGTCTGAAAATAATAACTGAATTCTGGGCTCTAAAATCCGGAATCTGCCAAGTTTTAGAGATGGCAACCCTACACTTGTTAACTTCCATAGCTTCATTTTAAATAACTACACGGGTAACCCATTTTTGATATAGTCAGTCCAGCTCGTTTAGCTCGTTTAGTGCTAAATGAGCTGCGATAACACGCGCGCGCACTCTCCTTGAAAAAGGTCGCCAGACGCGATCGAAACTTGATCAAACGTGAGTTACCCGTGTATTTATATATACGTATAATATGTAATAACCACGTTTCATGCTGAAATTCCAAAGGTCCCTTTAAAAAACACGAACTTCCGTGGACGGGAATAATGTTTAAAAAATATTTTTTTACTATGAGCGGGAATAAGCAAACGGTTCGCCTAATGGTAAACGATGACTATGTCGTTTATGAACATCTAAATCATAATAGATTACGACGTTTTGCCAATGCGGATACGTACTGTGAAATCTAATAAGTTTTACAATTAATTATTTATCTATTTTATTAGAAGTCCAAAATACATGTATGTATGTTAATGTCAGCCGTTAAATGGTGTAACTATTTACTTTTTGTGTCTATACTCTGGTCTTCCTCTAATTTAAAGCTTTTTCGTTCCACCGTTGGCTGGAAGATATAGTTCTTAGCGATAAGGTCGCCAATTGTTACTGTATTCGTAGAATTTATCTCAACGTGATTTATTTTATTTATATTTGATGAATATCTATCTACCGTGGTTTCAACGCTTAGGCCCCGATTCCATAAAAAGTAGTCCATGTGTTATTCCGGACTATTTCTTACATTACATAAATTATTTTATTCAAATCACTTCAAACTTCAGAAAGACTAACGAAGATACCTACATACAAGAAAATTACAAGTAGAAAGTAGGATCCAACATACCCTTACGTGTTAGTAAAAGTATGATTAAAAAAAAATGAACGACTAAGTAGATCAAGTGACTTGTGACTAAATATATCAGGTGAACTACTTGTGTGAAATCAAAACTTATGTGACCAGACGATCAAATTTGACTTGGTTTTCCAAACAAATCCTAGATTTCAATAACATTAGTGTATAAACTTCTAGCAAACGCCACGTTTATCCAGTTTCATGAAACATTTGCGAGTTACACGATCTTGTTTGAAAACTGGCTTGGTTCTATGTCACATTCTAAGATTTCCAAATAATTAATACGCATTATATTTGAAGGGTTGCGCAGAAAACGGCCAATAAGCCGATAGAGGTGTGTTGTCATTCCAATATTTTTTTTACTTTTAGCCATTGATAAAAATAAGGAAAGGAAGATGAGGTACGTTCTAATATGACAACAACACAATGTGGCGAACATTACACACAAATACACAACGTGCACACAACTACACTTCCATCGTGAGATACGTTTTAATGAATGACAAAGACATCATAACAAATTGGCATTAGATGGGAATGAGATAGCTATACATTCCACAGTTACACATTTGTTTAAATATTTTTTTCGATAAGAATAGAAAGACATACGAAGAAACTGGCGTGAAAGAGAAGGAGTGTTTTACCCGTTATCACTGCAATCAACATATCGCTGGTCGTGAGCCACTCTTTCACGTCATGTATATCTGTCCCTTTTTTACGTATGACAAATGGTTTACAACAGAAAATATTATTTTAGTTGAAATAATTTAAGATTTTGTATAATTGCGTATGAAAAGTGATGCCACGAAACTTTTTCTTGGTCTTGAAACTATTTGTGCAGCTTGTACGCACACAAAATAGCATTGTAACAGCTCAAATCGAATTCCGTGGAATTATTAGCACACATGCGCTCCATTTGTCGCTCACGTAGCGACTGATCTCAATCAGGAGACGTCACCTGATTTTACATCGCCATCGTTGAGGAGCGTGTGCCGCTTCTTCCGTTTTCAAGAGTTCAATGCTTGTAGCATAACATTTTTTAACCCCCCACCAAAAAAAGGGGTGTTATAAGTTTGACGACGATGTCTGTCTGTGTGTGTCTGTCTGTGGCACCGTAGAGCTCACGTTATGTTAATTACCGTGCGGATGTTCTTAGCTATGTTTGGCTAATATCGATTTAAGATGGCCGCCTCCACAAAATGGCGGATAAAATATTTCTTCACAACCAACCTCAATATGGGTATCAAATGAAAGGGCTTAACTAGTAGAATACTATACAGTATAACAAATTTCAAATCCAAGATGGCCGCCACCACAAAATGGCGAATTACATTATTTTTTTCACTACCACCTCAACATGGGTATCAAATGAAAGGGCTTAGCTGGTAGAATACTATGCACTATGACGATTTTCAAATCCAAGATGGCCGCCACCACAAAATGGCGAAGAACATTTCTTTTTTTCACTACTCCTTCAATATGGGTATCAAATGCTTAACTAGTAGAATGTTGTACAAATTACAAATCCGAGGTAGTCGGGGGTTAATCAAAATTTTTAATTTTGTTCTTGTGTGTCTACGTTTGCCTGGTGATAAGCGACGAAGCTGTCTTATAATCTGGGTGTATTTAAAGCGAGAGTGATAAGGTTTATTTAAGACTAGCAGTGTCCGCGGTTTTACCCTGGTAGTTCCCGATCCCTTTATTTTCCCGGGATAAAAATAGCCTTTGTGTTATTCCAGACCTTTATCTATCTATGTGTATGTAAAACCGTGAGACATTGCTAGCTTTAACGTAAGCGTCGTTATAGAAAAAACATACAGCCTACTTACTCATATAGCGACACAATACCTTGGAGCTAATTGATCATAAAGAATCCAAATCACTACCTCTCACTGCAACGTTATCCTCGCTGTATAATAAGCCCTAGCTGCCGTATTTGGCTCCTCATCATCATCTCCAGACCACAAATCTCACTGTTTCTCTGAAAACAATTCAACGGCGTACATTTTACGCCGCGGGGCGTGAAGTCGTGAACTCGAAGAGTCCCGTTTGCACAATTCGTTACGCAAGCCGGTGCATCGCCACTGCATCTTGTAGTAGTGAACCGAGGAACGGGTTTCTATGCAATCACTCACTTTGTATTGTTTTGTGAAACTATGCGATGAGATGAGCATTTCGTACGCGTAATAGCAAGAATTATTTTTGCGTGTAACTACTGGTCTAACAGGGTGCTGTTCTATTTGACTGGCCTCGTGGCTTCGTAATAAGTCTCCTCGTAGAGCCGAATGTCGTCAGTTCGAGTTCTATTCAGGGCGTATATTTGAGTAATAAATACAAATAGGTATTTGTTCTGTCTAGATGAACTATGGTTTTACAATTAGGTATATAACCGCTTGATACACCGGCGTGTAATATAGTACCCAAAAACTTGGTTGATTACGACAACAAACAAACTTATAGATGCGTTTTGGGTTTTTGGCGGGAAAAAAATTTTTCGTGTTTTTATTTGGGTAGGTATACCGATAAATTTGTGTTTAATGGCGTCTACTTGAACCGGTCTTTATTTTGATATAACCCACATTAAAATTAAAGTTCATTTACATAGAAAAATCGTAAAATTAAAAAAAAAACTAAATCAAAATTTTTGGCGGGAAAATGGTCCCGAAGAATTGAAAAAAAAAAGAGAGTAAATGGCGCAAACGGGTAAAAGTAAGGCGCCACTTCATATGCCGAAACATAAACACCGCACTTAACCCGCCAAATTTGTAAAACGCGAAAAGCGGCCAGTATATCAAGCGGATATAAATATAAATATTATGTATCAGCTATCTATAAACACATAAGGAGCGCACTGGCAACATCGTGGTTTTCACCAGATATATGGTCTCACAAATGAAATATATCACGTGGTTATTATCAGATGTACCGTCTCATTAATAACGTATAGGTGTCAATTACTACTACTTAACTTTAAGGATAATTTTTTTGTGTTTATTGGAAAGAAGTTCCTTACGGGGTAGGCTTGGAGAAGAAAGAGATAACTTTACTGCGCGACAAAACTGAAAAAAGATGTGAGACATAAGCCATAAGAAATATATATAACGGAAGTGACGCGTAAAAACTGCTCGTGACCAGTGCTGCCATCTTTAGTTTTCAGATGATTTTGCTAATTTTGATGCTTCTATATTATCTGAAGTAACTTCGTTCCCTTACTTTCATTTTCTGAATAACCCGTAACACCACATCTTTTTATGGCATCTTTTTATGTTGCATTGCATGGAAAAAACTGGTGTGCGTTAGATTTGAACCAGGGGCTCCGGACCAGTAGTTGCCATTCTAGAGATTAGACCAGGCCTTCTACCGCTTAACTAAATCGGCTTTGGCTTTGCTATTGCCATCTCTATCACTTCAAACGCAAATAAAGAGAGAATAACTACAAAGCTAAGACAGTATTCGTTCGGCGGTAGACGCCCAGCCGTAGTTGCTGGATGGCAATCGAAACTCTGCATCAGAACTTCAGAACAGCGCCAGACTGATATAATCAAATTTCATTTCTTTCAGTTTGTAGATTAAGATTTTTATATCGAGGACTCCACCTACCTACACTTGACCAACTCTTGGTATTAGTCAAACATAATAATTATTACCAGTTTCAAGCCCGTTTTTACGCTTTCGCTTGACCTTTTCTTATTCTAGTCCTTTTTTGCTTTTATAAAGCGAATAAAATAACTTAAAATTTTTAGCAACTTATTTGTGATATAACTTTTTACTATTTTTAGCCATCCCATAACAATACACATTCTGTGAACTTTTAAAATAAACAACAAGAACAAAATTAAAAATGTTGAGTAACCCCCGACTACCTCAGATTTGTTATCTGTACAACATTCTACTAGTCAAGCCCTTTCATTTGATACCCATATTAAGGGAGTTGTGAAAAAAAATTGGTTGCCTGTAAAGTCGGTATACGGGCGAAAGTTTTACGTGACAACGACTTTGAGTGGTAAAATAATTTTACGGAAGGGACGCGTGCCTTTCACTTTTTATGTCCGTCTCTCTCGCTCTTAGGCGGGCTAACCATGCCCGAGTGGAAGGGACGCGTGCCTCTCACTCGCTCTCGTTGTGAGCGCATAACGTGAGCGGAGCGTAACGCAGTTTCTTGAAGTGTCACCCGGGAAACCAATTTATAAGACGTTGTCACGTCAAAAGACATGTGTTTCGCCATTTTGTGGAAGCGGCCATCTTGAATCGATATTAACCAAACATAGCTAAGAACATCCGCACGGATATTAACTTTCAAATAAAAAAAACCGCATTTAAATCGGCCCATCCGTTTGAGCTCTACGGTGCCACAGACAGACACACACACAGACAGACAGACAGACAGACAGACAGACAGACAGACAGACATATTGACAGACAGACAGACAGACAGACAGACAGACAGATAGACAGACAGACAGACAGACAGACAGACAGACAGACAGACAGACAGACAAACAGACAGACAGATTGACAGACAGACAGACAGACAGACAGACAGACAGACATCGACGTCAAACTTATAACACCCCTTTTTTGGTCGGGGGTTAAAAAAAAAAAAGTGACCATCACTAACAGTCCGAAACATAAGGCTTTCAATAGATCAGCCGGACTGATAATTCAATAGGTCTGCATGATCCATAGATTTAGCTATATATATGTAAACTCTTTGGCATAATCTAATAGTCTAACTCTCTACTTAGTCTGTGGTCTAATACCACCTTGTCTTTTTTGAAGTAAAAACTTCGTTTGGCGCACCACATACAGATTTTCCGTGGGTTGTGAATTGAGCTCAAGCGTCATGTTCGTACATGAAATAAATCTGCGGGAAAACTCGGATGATCTAGATGGCCATGGTCATGGCCACTCCAGTTTCACCCGCGTAGTTTCCAAAGTAATCTATCAAATTCTGAGTTATAAGTTTTCACTTCTATCGGTAGTCTCTATGACTGCCATTTTTTTTCTATCAGACTCCTCCTACGTCAAAAAGGCTACATCGTTTTATGGTTCAGGTTCCAAATACTTTGTTGAGAAGAAGAAGTTTAAGTCTATTTTCATGAAAATAACGTGTAGGTTGTGGAATGCCTTAGTGTTTTATAATTATATTATATCTTCAAATTGTGAAGAGATCGGTTTCTTCTAGATAGACACGCTTCATCGCAGACCGCATCAGGCATTCAAGTGTTAACCAATATAAGTAAAAAAATTAACAAAAGAATTACATTTTGTACGGAACCCAACAAAGTCTGTCCACAGGTTGTAGACAGTCGACAGCTTAGTCGATCTTACGACACCCTCGCAAAGCCAGGCTTAACTCGCTTCGCGAAGGTCAGGCCGCGAAAATCTTAAGTAGATTCATTTATAGGCACACAGATAATCCAGTCCTGCCGGCCGATTATTAACTCCCGACGCACAAACGACAGGTTGTTATAACTTTGACGTGTATGTGTGTCTGACTATGGCATCGTAGCTCCCGAACAGATATTTAGATTCTGTTTTTTTTTTATTTGAAAGATGAATTAGTCGGGAATAGTCTTGGCTATGTTTGATTACTTTTTTTCCAAAATGGCAGTTGAACATAATTTACTGATTCTACTTATAGATTATACACAACTCTCACAACTGTTTCAACATGGGTTTCAAATGAAAGGGCTCAACTAGTAGGCTAGTAGAATACTATACTAGTGTAGAATACTATACTAGTATATAGTAGGTATAGTTATTTGCGCACCCCAATTTCTGACTTGTCCACATTTTGTTTTCCATCCTAAGGTTGCCTGGAAGAAATCGCTTTTAGTGATAACGCCTGTACTATCTGTTGGTACTGTCGCACTAATTTACAATTTTTTTTGTTTATTTTTTTGCTTTGTATCTTTTTTTTTTTGGTGTATCAATAAAGAGTATCTATCTATCTATACTCTATGGAAAATTTTGAAATTCAAGATGGCTATGTACCGTCACAAAATTAAGGATTTTATTCAAATATTTTACTAGATTAGTGTAAATAGACCATAGCCATAGCAATAGCATAGCCAGTTTGTAGTCCAGATCATCCTCCAGATTGCGTTTTTTAATTTTACGGACATGTAATATTTCTATATGAAGGGCTATGTTTCCAGAGAAATTACAAGACGTAGAGATAAATCATCGTAGGTTTTAGATATCAGGGGGACGAGCGCAGTGCAGTGCAAGGTAATGATTTGGACTCATCGTGTTCCAATAGCTGCGTACCGGTGCTCAACAGTCCACTAAATGTTCCCACTGCTGGGACTCGGGGCTTTCTCTCTCGCAAGGAGAGAGCTAAGGCCATAAGCCACCACGCTGGCACATTGCGGGTTGGTGGATAACACATGACTTCGAAAGATGTCGGTTTCCTCAAGATATTTTCCTTCACCGTTTTAAGTTAGCAGCATTACGCACATGACTGCGAAAAGACAGTGGTGCGTGTGGGGTTTGAACCCGGGGCATAGAATTGCCCGGGGTCTTGGTCGTCATCGTGCTCCAATAACCGCATGACTGTGCTGTTATGGGCATACATGTTGCATGTGGATCAAAGAACACACCGCCGCTGTAAACAATCACTAGACACAGAAATCTACGATTGCCGAGCATTTGATTGATGCGGGAACTGGTCATTGGATAGAGCTGGAGCATGTTGCTTACCATAAAGCACATGCCCTGATCATACCGCCACTCTAACTCTATGCTATAGAAAAAAATAATTCGTCGTGAGGTCCAAGATTCGTATCCCACCTTACGACGGTACAGGGTGGAGTAGGTCAAAGTAGGTACAAGTGTAAAACTAGCTTGCACTAGCTAGAAACCAAGAAAGACATATTTATATATTTCGAGGAGAAGCGCCATGACCTTGATACTCTTTTTGTAAGAAAAAGCCCCAAGTCCCAGGTCCCAACAGTGGGCTACCTATGCTACAATTATTTGCCTAGTTTTGTCCCTCGCCGTACAAACTCTGCGAAGCGTATCGCGAGCGCATCTCCATCGAATAATCAAAGCCATTACGCAACGCTATTAACCCGACGAAGAAAGTGTTTTTGTGCTATGCCCGATATTTTATGGTAGTTTTAATGGGTAATTATATATTTTACTAGATGCCCGCCCCGGCTTCGCCCGTGGTATATTATATAGCACTCATCGGGATCCCGTACATATCCAACGGTGAAAGAATGACTGAAATCGGTTCACTCATTCCTGAGAATTTCGATTTCAAACAAAAAACCTCTTCAGCAACCTGCTACGCCACCTGTCGGAAATTGGTCGTACCAAATCAGATTTAGAAAAAAAAATTAGCAAAGGTTTGTATTCAAGCCACAGATTACTGAAATTCAATGACGCAATCTTTGACACATGCTGTCATGTGTCATGTCAAAGCACGAAACGTACGAAAACTCTCAAAAAGGGAATATTTTTTCCCGATTTTGTTACATTCTTGTTTCATGCTCCGCTTCAATTAATAGTAGAGTTATTTTCTATAGCCTAAAGCCTTCCTCGATAAATGGACTATCCAATAGAAAAATAATATTTCAATTCGGACCAGTACTTCCCGAGATCCTAGCGTTCAAGCAAACAAACAAACAAACAAACAAACAAACAAACAAACTCTTCAGCTTTATAATATTAGTATAGATAAGCTATAGGCATAATTGTTTCTGTTCAATAGAGTATGAATCAGTAATTTTTAAACAACGTTTCATACTACGCTTCTAATAGGCTTCTAGTAAAAAAAATGTTTTACTCTTTAAGTGATTATAAATACACGGGTAACTCACGTTCGATATAGTCAGTCCAGTCCGACTCAAGTTTCGATCGCGTCCGGCGCTATTTTAGTGTTAAACGAGCTGTGGTAACGCCCGCGCATTCTCCTGGAAAAAGATCGCCGGACGCGATCGAAACTTGAGTCGGACTGGACTGACTAAGTATATCAACCGTGAGTTACCCGTGTATTTATTTAAAATATGTAATAACAACGTTAGTTTTCACACTAAAATTCTTTAATCGACTTCAAAAAAGGAGGTTCTCAGTCCGGTTGTTTGTTTTGTTTTATGTACCTATGATACCTCTGCCAATTATGAATCTATTTTTATGGTGATTTTTATGTTTGGTAGATCATAGTTCAGAGGTCATACATACATTTAACTAAAATCGGTATGACGGTTTTTTATACATCATCATCATCAACAGCCCACTAAATGTTCCCACGGCTGGGACTCGAGCCTTCTCTCGCAAGCAGAGAGTTAAGACCATAAACCACCACGCTTGCCCATTGCGGGTTGGTGGATGACTTCGAAAGATTCTAGGTACATGTCGGTTTTCTCACGATGTTTTCCTTCGCCGTTTTCAGTTAGCGGCATTGCGCACATTCGTTGTGACGATGAAAAGGCAGTGGTGCGTGTGGGGTTTGAACTGGCGGTCTCCGGATCGGAAGGCGCTATTCTCCCGACTAGTCCAGCCGTAACTCCGGTTTTTTATACATCAACATAAAATTTGCTTTAATTTATCTGGACGCCGTTGTGATGGCTTCTTATATCTTAGTTTAGTCGAGTGTTTGAATGTTATTTTAAATTGGAATCGGTTATTATTTTTCGAAAAAATTAAACTACTATTGTTGTATTATTAAAATTGTAATCATTTTTATTGTAAAAAAAATGAAACGTTACTTTTTAAACTTAATAATAAATTGGTAAAGCTTTAGATAGTTTGTGGAATGCCTAAGGTAATCAATTCTTGCCTAATTGATCTGACCTCAAGTGCATGCAAACAAAAATTGAACTGGTTGCAAGAATTCGACAATTTTATTTACTGTATGTATCACACTCTTTTTATACCGTGGTAGTACTGTGTTTTTGTTTGTGGTACGCAAAGTCCTCCTGCGGACACTCCTTTGCCAGTTATTCTACCGCCAAGCAGTAATGTGAAAACACTTTAGAAATCTGTGTGTGAAAACATTACAAAGTTCCGGCTTGAAGTGCAATATTTCCAGATAAATTACGGGGCTTAGAGGTATAATCTTAGATCTCTGGGTAACGAGCGCAGTGCAGTGCTAGGTCTCTTCGTGTTCCAATAGCTGCGTATCACTCCTGTTATGGGCGTGTTGCCAACCATAACGCACTAATAATACTCGTCTCATTATTCTATCGTTTGAAAAACTCACATATGTATGTATATCCATAGTTATGCCCATTTTCATAGGTTCAACCAGTAGGTAAGTATTAGTCAAATACCTACCGGTTTGCTCGGACATTTAAGCTCTTGTGGGAGGTTCGCGTAGGTCGAATATATTTTTGTGTGGTTACTCAGTGGCCACTTATTTAGTTAAAATGACCTTAAGCAATGTTAATGCCTTACTTAGGTTTTGGTAACGATTCCGTCCTAAATTAGCGTGGACGATCATACACAGATGTTTTAACCGACTATATAGAACAAGGAGATTATCTAATCAACTGTACTTTTAGATTATTTTTTCATGTGATACGAGTATATTTGTTGTTTGTAGAAAACAGAAGAGGAAAGATGTTGGGACTTCTGTTACGACACGACAACTTCATTAGAACAATAATGGAAGGTAAATTAGAAGGGAGGAGGAAGAGAGGTAGACCTAGGAGAAGTTACATGAACCAAGTGAAGGAGAAGATAAATGTAGTGTCGTATCAGGAAGTCAAGGAGAAGGCGGAGTGTAGAAGTACATGGAAGGAACTCCACCAACAAGAGCGTCGCTCTTAAATTATGAATGAATATTTGTTCATTACTTCCTAGCCCACGGTCCCTGGAAGAGAGTCCCAACTTGTCGCACTACTTTTATAGTTGAAGTTAAGTTGAAGTTAAATTCTTTTATGAGTCAAATTTCCATCTGTAGAGATGGAAGAAGAGATGTTTGGAGAACCCAAAAGAATTTTATTGCAGACGATTTATGATAAAGACTCGAACAAAGAATTTGGCTCTACATTTGTGTGATAAGAACGTATAGGCTGTGGAATGTGTTGTCTGAGTGGGTTTTCCCGATTGTTACAATCTTGGTGTCTTCAAATCGAGAGTGAATCGGTTTTTTCTAGGTAAACACGCTCCATCGTATACCTTATCGTCGCTTAACATCAGGCGAGATGGGGGTCAAGTGTAAACCTATAATAATTCAAAAATACCATTGATCTATTAAGTACAACGACGACTTCGAAAACTACAATTTAAAAAGGCATGGACGCTAGAGTCAGTGTAAATTAATTTCAGGGCATAAAGTTGACGATTGAATATAAGTACCTAGTACTTTCTAGCAAAACGTAGGTAAGTACTCCATTTATATTAGCTATCATAGTACAAGCTTTGGTTAGTTTGGGGTCAGATTGAGTAGTGTGTCAAATATTCGCCAATATTTATTTATTTTCGGTCGCAAAATCGCTGTTCATCATGCGAATTGGTGGCCAAATTTAAACCTATCCTTTAAAAAATATATTTTTCTTCACATTTTTAAAAATGACATATTTTCAATAATATTATAAGTGTAGGTCAGGAAACGTAAACGCTAACAAATGTCTACTAAAGAAACTGGAACAGCGTTCCTAAGAGACGTAAAATATAATGTATCTATTTTCCATATATTTGCTAGTGTTTATGCAACGTTAACGCAGTCGCTAATCGTACTTGGCCCATTGGAATTACTGTTTGTTTATTTAATAATTATGTTTTACTATAATGGTTCTTTTCGTGAAATAATGCCTTGAAGAGATTACTTTAAGCAATAAGACCGGGAATTAAGAGCCGCGTCCGGTAGTTCCTAAGTTATATTATTTTTATGGTTTTGTAACAAAGCGTTTATTATTGTTATTATCCAAATACAACAAAGTAGTAGATCGTTTTAAGAAATAGGTACATAATTCAAAACTTACTTTTCGACAGATGGTGCTAGCTTATACCAACAATTCACAAAACACATACACCACTATCACATACAATTACAACACACTGCGTTCCACACATTTTTAATTTAATAAAAAAGAAAGAACACAAGGAACTCTACTCTACACGTATGTGACGAACCAGAAAAAAAAACAAAACGCCGGGCAAATCGCGCGAAACTCGAATAAACTTTTAAAAATCGAATAGAACAAACTTTGAAAATCGCACTAGAATGTTGCCACAGAATAATAAAAATTTAGTTTTTAACAACCGACAATTAAGATTGGTATTTAAAAAATCGTTTGTATAATAAAAAGTGTGTCAACCAAGATGCGGGTTACGACGGTCGAGTTGCGTAACTCGAATGAATGCGTGTTCGCGCTCTGAACGGCTGCTAGAAACTGAAAGTATTCCCGGCGTCTTGCAATGTGGTGGATATCCATGCTTTGGCTGCGAATTCACAATTCGTCCTTTGTTTTCTTTAGGCTAAATACTTAGACTTAAACATTGACTGCCCTTATGACTTAGTTCGTAGTAAACCTATCGAATTCCATCCAGGATCAACTTATAATTATTTAAGAATGTCAGCTTCCTTGCTCCCGTAATACAAGCTTTGCTTAGTTTGGGCTAGTTAGTGTTGTGTAAGGAATATGCACCAGTTTTGAGATTGACTAATAAATGAACCTATTAAATAATTGAATAATAAACCTTGGGTAATTGTAACCTCTTTGCTAATAACCCATGCAATGTTCCTACAGCTGGGATTCTGGGCTTTCTCCAAATCAAAAAGTCAAAACCATAATAAGACACAAGTGAGGTCACTTGATGATAAGCAACATAGAGTAAGATCCCAGGCCGCCAGACGTCACGTATTTTCTGATGGATGAAATGTGGACGATTGAGTAGAGTTGGTACGTACTAAGAACACATGATTACCCGCTAACTTGCTTAGACGGCCAATTTTGAGATATGGGGTCCAGAAGATACATTACTTACATACTTCACGTATTTTCCGATAACTGATTTTCACGTATGTTGTAGGCAATATCTTGGATCTTAGACTAACACGCTTCAGGCCATAACCGCACAATGTCACGCATGCATAGGAACATGAAGAGTGCAAATCAGTACCTAGCACTGTACTGCGCTCATCAACCATAAAACATATAAGTGATTTCGCTGGAGAAGTTGTCCTTCAATCCGGAACACATTGATGTTTGCAGATTACTGCTTGGCGGTAGAATAATTGACATCCAAGCATCAAGCATGTGAAATCGGAACTCCCCATAGAGCCACGAAGAAAAGAAAACTTGGTAAAAATCTTGTTACTTCCTTTTGGATTGAAATCATCGAAGATCGGAAAGTTGCTCCGCCAATTTGCAGTCGAGATAACGACTAAGTACCAGCTGGAGGCTTTGAAATTGATTGACCAAAAGACTCATCATAGGCAATGAATGACACCCTTGTCCGAAAAGACTTCAAGTCTTGAACATCGCCGCAACTTATTATCGGATACATTTTGAAGAGTTTCACTGATCTAACCTTGCCTTTTTTTAACCCCCGACCAAAAAAGGGGTGTTATAAGTTTGACGTCGATGTCTGTCTGTCTGTCTGTCTGTGTGTGTATCTGTCTGTGGCACCGTAGAGCTCAAACGAATGGGCCGATTTCGATGCGTTTTTTTATTTTATTTGAAAGTTACTATCCGTGCGGATGTTCTTAGCTATGTTTGGTTAATATCGTTTCAAGATGGCCCCCTCCACAAAATGACAAATGGACAAAATATTTCTTTACAACCTGCCTCAATATGGGTATCAAATGAAAGGGCTTGACTAGTAGAATACTATACACTATAAAAAAACCTAATCCAAGATGGCCGCCACAACAAAAGGGCGAATTATATTTTTTTTTCACTACTACCTCAATATGGGTATCAAATGAAAGGGGTTGACTAGTAGAATACATTGCACTATAACAAATTTCAAATCCAAGATGGCCGCTTCCACAAAATGGCGAAATACATTTCTTTTTTCACAACTCCCTTAATATGGGTATCAAATGAAAGGGCTTGACTAGTAGAATGTTGTACAGATAACAAATTTAAGGTACCTAGTCGGGGGTTGATGAAAATTTTTAATTTTGTTCTTGTCTATCGGACTGCTTCTAGCTCCAAAAAGCGACACTGTTTCATGGTTGACGTTCCAAAGACTCAAACGACGAGGTTTGATATGAGAGGTTTCTACTCTTGTGATTAGAAATTTTCCAATTTTCCTTTTTTTCTACTAATCCGAGATAAATGTTTTAAATTGGACCCAAATAACGATAAAGGTCATGGACCCCAGAGTCTGTGGAGTTGCAGAATTTTAAATAATAAATATACCAATAACAGTTACAAAAAGCGGAACTTCCAGAACTTTTTTTCCAGAAAAATTATAGGGCTTAGAGATATAACATCTTAGATCTTTGGGTGACGAGCGCAGTGCAGTGCTTGGTAATGATTTGGTCTCTTCATGTTCCAATAGCTGCGTGTCACTGTGTTGTTATGTGGCACGCATGTTGCTTACCATCAGGCACATGTCCAGCTCGTCTCGTCACTCTTTATTTAAAAAAAAACTTATTTTTCTTTTATATAGGTTTACACTTGACCGCCATCTCGCCTGATGTTAAGTGACGATGCGCTCTACGATGAGGCTTGCTTACCAAGACCATACTGATTCACTCTCGATTTGACGACACCAAGATTGTAACCAAGGAGAAAACCCACTCAGGCAACACATTCCACAGCCTAGACGTTTTTATAACAAAAGTAGAGTCAAACCTCTTCGTTGGAACATTTGGGAACCGCTGTCGATTTTTTGAGCTACGAGCAGCCTGATAGATAAAGAGTAAAGTCGTGCTAATAGGTCATGCAGATCATTTTTACACATTCTCCGAAGTGTATCCGATAAAAATGAAAAAATGTTTATTGTGGCAATAACGAGAGACATAAACAAAAACACAAGATATAGTACATGTTTGTAACAAGAAGAAAATACATAAAACAAATACATATTGTGTTAGTATGCACTGAAGTCACTGAACCCCAACACTAGGGCTACCTGTGTTGTGGGATCCAGGCTTCTCCTAATTTTATACAGTAATAAAAAGACTGAAGAGCCATTACAAAATAAAACTATAACTATATAAATTATCAAAAAGGAAAATATTAAACAGTAAAAAAAAGGCTTATTATTAATATTTTTTTATGCTCCTAGTATTATGTAGGTCCATATGTATTTATAATTCGGTTCACAGGTTTTTTTTTTAAATTAGGGGGTAGGAAAAAATTGTTGATGAAGGCATTGAGTAATAGAGTAAGATCCCAGGGCCGCCAGACGTCACACATTTACTGATGAATTAAATGAAAAAGTGATAAACTAGCAATAGCCGCTTCTTAGGACTACTTACCATTTGCATTTGATACGCTATTTTTAACCCCCGACCAAAAAAAGGGGTGTTATAAGTTTGACGTCGATGTCTGTCTGTCTGTCTGTCTGTGTGTGTGTGTCTGTCTGTGGCACTGTAGAGCTCAAACGGATGGGCCGATTTCGATGCGGTTTTTTTTATTTGAAGGTTAATAACCGTGCGGATGTTCTTAGCTATGTTTGGTTAATATCTATTCAAGATGGCCGCCTCCACAAAATGGCGGGCAAAATATTTCTTCACAACCTACCTTAATATAGGTATCAAATGAAAGGGCTTGACTAGTAAAATACTATACACAATAAAAAAATTCAAATCCAAGATGGCTGCCACCACAAAATGGCGAATTATATTATTTTTTTCACAACTACTTCAATATGAGTATCAAACGAAAGGGCTTAACTAGCTCTATGACAAATTTCAAATCCAAGATGGCCGCTACCACAAAATGGCGAAATACATTTCTTTTTTGCACAACTCCCTTAAAATAGGTATCAAATGAAAGGGCTTGACTAGTAGAATGTTGTACAGATAACAAATCCCAGGTAGTCGGGGGTTAGTCAAAATTTTTAATTTTGTTCTTGTTACCTCTCAGATTTGCTTTAGAAGTGAACACTTCTTTTTGCGCCCCACACACTGATTTTTCGTGCACTGTGAATTGAACCCAAGTGTCAAGCTCGTAAATGAAAGAAATATTCGAGTGAACTCGAGACTAGAAATGGCCATGGCGTGCTACCATGGTTACAATTATACATTTACACATCTACCTAACCGTGGTCATTTGGTGTAGATGGCCATACTTAGAAGACGTATTTAGACGACAGGGATTTGAAGATTTATTCCAGACTAGCAGCGCCCTCCGATTTCACCCGCGTATTTTCCAAATTGAGCTATCAAATTCTGAGTTATAAGTTTTCACTTCTACAGTGTCTATGACAGATTATTTTTTTCTCTTAGTTCATTGGAAAGGTTCTGTATTATGTATAGACGGGTGAAACACGAGGGCACAGCTAGCTAGTATATTTATCGCAAGTAATTTATGAGTAGTGTTACGTAGCTGATCCTACATGCCCAAAGTCACTGGGTCATGTCTATGTCTTGTGTATTTACCATCGTAATCACGTATCTTGGCTAAACTCGGCTTATGCTTCGTCATCTCATGGGATTATGAAATTAAAAAGATATTTTTTTACTAAATGAGAAACCATAGAGATTACACAATGAGACGTTTTGCGTAAGCAAAAAGGCCCAGCAAAAAACGGGCTTGGAAAAATCAGCGGGAAAGAAGACCCCGATGAGCTTACTTACCAAAATGAAATTGAATGAGAATAAAGTTAAAGAAATTTTTATTTCACAGCCACTTTTCTTCCAAAACTATAACAACTATACTATTGAAACTTGGTTAGTAGATGTATTCTGTAAACCGCATTAAGATTATCATACAAAAAAAAATTTTGGGGGGTGTCCCATACTTAGAACTGAAACTCAAACATTTTTTTTTCTTCATCAAAACCATACGTGTGGGTTATCTATGGATGGGTCTTCAAAAATGATATTGAGGTTTCAAAATGAAAAAAAACATATTTTTTTTTCTAAACTGAATAGTTTGCGCGAGAGACTCTTCCAAAGTGGTAAAATATGTGTCTCCCGGATTTTTTAAATGCAAAAATATTTTACCCTAACGTAACAGGACAATGAGTGATGCTTTTTCGTGCATGCAGCCAGCGTTCATCGATTTATTAGACGTTGTCACGTCAAAAAAACATAGTGGTCGAATTGATAACCTCCTCCTTTTTGGAAGTCGGTTTAAGTTTTGTTTAAGTTTGGAGTTAGTGAGTAGATATATATATCTATGCCTAGTATAGTGGCCGGCAAACAAGCTGACACAAAAGTGACGTTGAAGGGGAAAGTTCGCGCATGTGCACTTCCACCAAAGAGACCTTAAAAAAAGTTTCAGCGCAGCCAGGCGCAGCTAACTTCATTGGGTCAACTTGTTTGCTAGTGATTACTTACTCTGTGTTGTTTGTCGGCAACTACCTATAATTTCACTGCAAACATAGATTAGTCTTGGGCTCGTTAACTTCAGGGTGTCGGTTTTCCGTGACCGTGTTTCCCGCGCATCGTAAAAATTTACTCGTCATATTTCCATAACACGCCAAAAGACGTATACCTACCTAACATTAAAAACGTAGTTGAGTAGGAATCTAGAATGAAATTTCCGGTATATCTTGTTGCGAGGAACTTACAACTGCATATTTGCGGAAGGCGGTTATTAATCTTAGATTATGAGAGATTGTAAACGAGCTTCATTGCCGGTTCGCTGTGCATCGGATGACGGTATCTCATTGTGAATGGAAGATTGTCTTGTTTTACACGGTTTTTTTTTAAAGCCTTTTTATTTCCTTTAAAGATTTTTTTACAAAATATATAAATTAGTTAAGTGTTGATAATTACTGTGCAGTATAGGTACTTTTTATATTAGTTACAACTTTTATATATGAGTATTTAAACATTTTATATTTAACTTTATGGAATGCCTGATAGGGTATAGGCCTCCTCCATTTTCCTCCATTTATCTCTATCTTGTGCTGTATTCATCCAGTTTTTCCCTGCCACTTTTGTTATATCGTCTACCCATCGCTTTTGTGGTCTTCCGACTTTTCTATTTCCGTATGGGCCGATCCATTTAGTTCCTACTCATGAGAGTCCATCTGTGGTCAGTATACCTTGCTATATGGCCGGTCCAATTCCATTTTAATTTCAATGCGTGGTGTAGAGCATCTGTAAGTTTAGTTTTATTTCTGATTTCTTGGCTTTTTACTCTATCATTTTTTCTTATATTTAAGATGCTTCTTTCCATTGCCCGCTGACAAGTATTTATCTTATTTTTTATGCTATTTGTAAAGGTCCATGTCTGTGACCCGTAGGTCAGGCACGGTAATATGCAAGTGTCCAAAATTGTTTTTTTTCATGACTAAGTTGTATTTGCCTTTTAGTATTTCTTTGTGACACCAATATTTATTCCAGCTAGAAGTGATTCTTCGGTTCACCTCATCTTCATTATTTGTTTTAGAAAATGATATTTGTTTGCCTAAATATATGTACTGTTCTACATACTCTAATTCCACTCCATCCAGTGTAATTTTTATTTTTTCGTCGTTTGTCATTATTTTGGTTTTGCTAATGTTCATTGTAGGCCCACCTGTTTACTCTCAGTGTTTAGTTGATGTATCATTTTTTCTAAGTTTTGAGAAGTTTCGGGAAACACAACAATATCATCTGCAAATCTACGGTGGCTAAGACGTTTATTTTTCATTTTTATCCCTTCTGAGACCCAATTGATTTTATTAAATATATGCTGCAGAACTGCTATGAATAGTTTCGGAGATACTGGTTCGCCCTGCCTGACTCCCCTTGATATTCTGATCTCATCTCCTCTAGACTCCAGCTTGACTCTACTCACACTATTCATATAAACAGCTTGCAACATTCTCATAAGTACTGGGTGTACATGACAATGGTGTAATGCTTGCCAGATAGAGTCATGATTGAGACTGTCGGATATTTTACGTTAATATAAAGTCGAATAGCTGATGGTTGTAATTTAGTAGGTACATGAAATACAGTAGCGTATAATTTTTTTTAAGACAAACACTGCCGATAGAATTGAAAACGTATAACTAAGAATGTTGGTAATAAACAGCTTTCATGTTCCACAATATGTCACGTGTATAACTTCAGATATACAGTAGAACCTCGATAAGTCAAAGTCCAAGGGAAACAAAAACATTTTAAGTTATAGAGGTTTTAAGTTATCAAGGGTTTTGGTTTTGGGCTCTGATGGGAAGGGAACAAATTATTTTTTGAAGTAATAGAGGTTTTTAAGTTACCGAGGTTTGAGTTATCGAGGTTCTACTGTATTTTTATACTGTTATAAAGCATATCGGTGACGCGATCTCAAAAGATTTAATCCAAACAAAAACAATTTGATAACGATTTTCACTGACAGGAGAATGTGATAGGTAACTATAAATTATCCAGCTTATAGATCACAAAGAAACCAGAAACCCTAATAAAATGTATTCAGAGTGTTGCCAACCATTAAAGATGTATTTTTTGTTCTTAAACTAAGTGGTACATATTATATAAAAATAAACACAGAACTAGATGGAACCGTTTCGAACATAAGATTTGCTTAGCATTTCTAAGTTTTAATTTAATTATTGTACGCTTACATAGGGTGGAATGTTGTAAATACTGGAATTATTGTAGCCTATCAACTAGTTTGTACACAGCACGGAGCAAGTATGCTTTGCTCTCCGTGCAATAGGCATAAAAGGGATGTTAACAATTTTTCGGAACTGCTTTTATTTTGAAGATTGAGGCATGTTTACCGTAATAAGTAATATTTTATTTCAAAATATTATTATTTTCGATGAGTAAATTTACAATATTAGACTAATTTTGAATTTTGCCGCTAAAACACTAACGACTGACATGACATCACTAGTCGCAAAACATTGGTCGCGATTCATGACTGTATGTCCAGTTGATGTGTTTTCTTATCATTACTTGAATACAAACAATCAAAATCGTCGCTAAGATCGCAAACTATAATAAAAATGCAGAAAAGTAAACAGTTTAGTCAGTTTTCGATAGCTTCTTTTGCGACTAGTGACGTAATAATTATATTGGTGTTTCCAGTCACGTGACAACAGATTAAAAATAAAATATTTAAGATAATTTGTAATAAATTTATTACGTAATATTAAATTATAGAAATGTGATTTTCGATATTCTATTAATACAAACTATCATAAAATCAACATTAAACATTAATTTGTGATTAGTGTTAACATCCCTATTTGGCTTTAGTTGTGCGAAATGAACTCCACTCGAACGCGGAGCCGCCAACTCACTCTGATTTGTTGTGTCGCGCGTGACGCGAACTTTGTAATAATACGATGGGATGGGAGGATGCTTGCTCTGCGGTACACAGTTTAACAAATTAATTATTGTGATTCATAATTAAAAAAAATAGAACCACCCACTACATGATCGCTTCACATCAGGCGAAACGGCGGTGAGTCTAAAACGCTCCACACACGAGTCCTAAAATCAGAGGAAATGACGTAAAAGTAGTGGGGAGGAGCCTACATCGCACCATATGATTGGTGATTTATGGTGCGATGTAGGGTCCTCCCCACTAGTATTACGTAATTTCCTCTGATTTTAGGACTCGTGTGTAGAGGGTTTAGGTCTATAAATGTTTAAAAATAAAACGGAGATTGGAAAATGTCTAATATGTATTATAAACTCGAAAGTTTGTAAGAAAGTATGGATGTACTTAATATGTTTGTTACTCTTTCATCAAAAACTACTGAAGGGATTTGGATGAAATTTGCTACATTGACAGATAATGGTCTGGAATAACACATAGGCTATTTTTAACCCCGAAAAATAACGGGATCGGGAACTACACCGGACGCTGCTAGTCTTGAATAAAAAACTTTTTTTACAATTTATACATTTAATACATTTGAAGTTTTGACAAAAAATATCTATATGATACATAACAATATTCTTATTTACAATCCCTAAGGGATATTTTCACTAATAACTGAAATGCATATTTCTCTTAGAAATATTTAGAAACTACAAATGAAAAAAAACATATATACGGTCGAATTGAGAAACCTCCTTTTTTTAAGTCGGTTAAAAAAGAAGGCATAATAAAATAGATTATAATATCCTTTATCATCATAACATACTTGCACACAAAGTGTTTCTAATTACACCGCAATCGGGCATGTAATGACACCTATTATCAAAGTGTGACTTTTTCATTACAATTACTCACAATTGAGTTTTAGAGTTGTTTTATTGGTTGAGTTGCTTTGTTCTAAAAAAGTTTCGATACAAAAAAGATTGTGTTCGATAGAACTAATGAATTAATTGTAAGTAATGTATTGCTTGCTCACTTCATGCAACTTAGTCTTTAAATAAATAACTTGTACGTACGTCTCATATAATACAACATTCACTCAAATAACTTTTGGTTTTTTGTAATAAAGAAAAAAATGAATTCCACATTTTGTAAGTGGCTAAAAACACGCCATCCACACAAAGCAAAAAACAAAGAAAACTTATTTTTTTTAGTCTGTGGCTTAGTCCGCTAACATGAAAAAAAATCATAGCTCTTTTTCACTGTTGCAATTACTTTTTATTGATATTTTTTTCGCAAGTGTCAAGAGTGTTTAAAACGTCGTATGATACACGTGTATATTGATGGTTACCGTCTTCGTCTCTCTCTTAAGGTTCTCGCCTTTGGCTCAGGTCTTAATGGCGCCTCAGCGGTAATCACCAACTTTACACACTTGTAGCATAATCTACTATCAACTTCTTTGTTTCGATATACCAGCGCAGACAGCATCGTTGCTTAGGTAACTTCAAACACAAAGGCTAAAGCGTACTATCATTGAAATTGTGTCAATTAAAAAAGCAAAACGAAAAATTGACTCTAAAGATTAATTTATAACCTTTAACTTTTAATTGTAGACTTATCCTGAAAGGAAATTTTAAGCTTATTCTTAAGAACCTACGCAGAAAAAATAATTGAGAATGGGTTCGTCACACTTGCCTGAGGATCCAGCGTGGCAATACTGCGAGCTTATTGTCAAATTAAATATGGCGGACTAACTAAAATGGCGTAGGCCTACGCTACTAGATATTTGAATGAGCGTTCCGAAGGGTAAATGAAAGGGTTTGTTAAGAAAAATAGCGCGAACACTTGAAAAAAAGTATTGTATTTATCTTTTTAATTTTGTCTTGAAAACAGCGCATGCTTAAAGACATTATCATTTAAGGTTAGTAAGTTACATTAATTTTTTAGTTAGGCCAATTCTTAATAGGACAACTACAAAATAAAAACAATAAAAAACATTATATTTGCATTCAAATCTTCAATTCTTTACTTGCAATTCATATTTATTTTGATATCAAAAAAATATTGTCTTTGGCATTTTACACAATAAAATTTCATATAACATTTTTTTAACGAAAAAAGGACATGGATACTGAAGCCAAAATATAAATTTACTAGGTGCAGCAATTCTGTTAATTTTATAATGCTAACTAAATGCTTAACGTACAATATATTTTTTACTAATACATTATAACCTATATTGCGTTATTATATTCAATACACTGTAAAAGTTATATTGGATCATATTCTCTTAGTACAAGTAGGTACTATCTATAATAATTTACGAAGTTTCGTAATTTACCTAGGCGGTCCCCAGATCGGCTCGTTCCTCGGTGGAAAATTGAAGAGAACCGCGCAGGCGCATGAAGTAATACTTCATGACACGTGTAGCCTGACTCGCTAGCCGACTAGCTCGATTTATAGGTAATCGAGAGTGAATCGGTTTCTTCTCGGTAAGGATGCTCCATTGTCGACCGCATCGTCGATTAACATCAGGAGAGTAGTCCAGTGTAAACCGGTAACAGTTAATGAAAATGTCCACGACCAGTCCTCGACCGCAACTAAAACGATTAAGGGTTTACTATTCTTTAAGATTTCAAGCGAAAATAAAAAGAGGGCTCGCGACATTTCAGTGCAGATAATGCAAGTTTCATACACCCCGTTCAAGCCCCTGGTTCAAATCCCACGCGCACTGTCTTTTCGAAGTCAGGAGCGTATCTAATGTCGCTAACTCAAAAAAAAAAACGGTGAAGGAAGACATCGTTAGGACATGTTCATAGAATATTTCGAGGACATGCATCATCCACCAACTCGCACTTGACCAGCGGATTATGGCCTGACTCTCTCCTTGTGAGAGAGTTTCTCATGCGGCAGCAGTGGGAACATTTAGTGGGTTGCTTACGCATGATGGCTTCAAAAAAAGTTCAATGTTCTTCCAAACTTGTACTAAGGTTTACAAAATACCATGTTCATGTTTACAAAATTGATACCTGTTTATAATGTATCTAGACTTATTATTGCGTGCTCCTTTGCCTAACAAAATTGATATTCTAATATCAGAGGTATAACAATTATTATTTTTTATCTGAAGAACAACCGACTTCAATTTTAAAATTAAAGTCTCTCTGTTCACTACGTTAAATATGATTAATAATAAACTAACATCATAGATGTCTTTTTTTATGATATATATTTTTTTGTTGATATTACAACAACCGCTGCATCGATTTCGATAAAACTTAAATAGGAACATTCGAGATGTCTCGATACGATACGATCGATACGTACAAAAAAAAAGATCAAAATTGGTGATGTCGAGAAATCGGGGAACATACATAAAAATAGTTGTCGAATTGAAACCTTGCTTCTTTTTTTAATTCGGTGAAAAATATGGATGCGTGTTTTTATTTTTTTACAGTATTTCGAGGAACTAAAATGGTAAAATGACAGTATCTTCATTGTTTAAACACGAATATCGCTGTAATAATGATCGAAAAAAGAAGCGAATAAGATTTGGCACAACTGTAAATTTGAACACTAGTATGGTACCTCGCAGCTACGATCAATGAGTTGCTGTTGAAAATTCAAGTTATATTACTTTAACGACGCGCGCCTTAGTTGTGAGCTAGTGTAAAGACACGCTAAGTATGTATGCGTGAAGACAAATACCATACGCATACGTATACTCATACGTATGCGTATGAGTATGAATGTGTGTGAATGTGTGCGTGGAAACAAATAAATACTTTCGCCCACATCTCGGGCGGTACTGAGAGCGTACACGGTCACGCACACATTTACAACGCGTTCGTGAACATCGTTACCACAAGCAAAGCTCGTGTCGTTTCCGTAAGATAAAAGTACTTTATTATTACATACAAAAAAAAAAAGTTGAATATTATTTGATTTGATTATTAATGATTACATATTATTCCAGGTACGTTTGATAAGTACTCGTGAATATAAAAATATTATTTATTCCGATTTCGAACGACTATACATACAACTTAAAATGAACTTTATGACCATCTGGTTACAGTGAAAGATTGATTGAAATTGGTTCAGTTATTCCAAATCTTCACACATTTTAACGCAAATAGAAAAGTAGGTGTTGGTATGCATATTGCATACATTGGTATAGAAATAGATATATAAAAATAAGTTATTTCGTTTAACTAATATCGTATGTACGGCATATACTCGTAAGTTTAGATCATAATATACAAGAATGTAATTAAGAGTATTTACAGTTAATAATGTAATTAAAAAATAATTATTAATGTAAAATAAGCATAAGTCACATATTTAGGGTACCTATTGAATATTTGACATCTATGTTAGACCACTAACAAATAAACCTACATTCAATTTGTAACAATTTATATGTATACAGGGTGCTCGGTACACATTTTAATCTATTTGTTTCTTTTTTATAAATTATATTCGGCCACAAATTGCCCGCCGTTAAATAATGTGACCTAGACTGTAGCACTCACAAGGTAATTATTTACTCAGCTTAATGAAACAAACAATATACCTATCGGGAAATAGGCACTCGGTAGTGTTCCAAAGTTTCGCAGTGCGAATGATAAGATTGGATTAAAAGCCCATGATCTTTTATATCAGGAATATTTCGTATATACTCAAATATGTTTTTGTATGAACAAATACAATTGAAAATTGAAAAACAATTGCATTTGCACTATATTGTTTCCAAGATACTACAAATACAATTTAGAATTGAAAAACAATTGCATTTGCACTATATTGTTTCCAAGATACTACAAATACAATTGGGAATTGAAAAACAATTGCATTTGCACTATATTGTTTCCAAGATACTACAAATACAATTGAGAATTGAAAAGCAATAGCACTTGCACTATATTGTTTCCAAAATACTCGGGTCAGATTTTTACACAAACGGGGCGTTCTAACCACACATTACACATACGTAACTACCGTGCACACGCACTTGCATGCGAACCGTAGGTTTGGACGGTTTCAACGGGTGTGGTCAAATCCAGTACTCGCTTTAAACAGTGGTTTAAGTTACTGGCATCTTTTCTAGTAAACCACAAGTTGGAACAAATCCATTGATATATCATGAATGTGAATCAAGTAAGATGACTTGATTTCGTCTATGATCAGTGAGAAGAATATGAGTGAAATGAGGAAAATAACAGTGAGAAAACCGACAGTTTTAAAATCTTTATTTTAGAAAACTTCGGGTGTAAACAAAAAAAATTCTTCACAAAGTGAAGTCGTAAAACGTCCAAACACCCTGTAAATGAATCGACAAAAAAATGTGAAATCATTTCTCGACAGTAGCACTACAAATTAAACCAACAAATATTGACTAGAATTCAAACAAAATGCTACACAACATTGAGTTATCCTAATTAAACTACTTATTCGAGATTTATATGTAAGATATCTAAGAGACCAAAGGTTCTAACGCATAACTAAAATGGATTATACATTGCTAGTACATTTTCACTCATTTCAAGCAAGAAAAACAAGAACGAATTTTATTTAGATGGTAATAGGCTAGGCTTTGTTGTAAATAATAATACATGACTTAGACTCAGGTCTTATTGAGTTTTTTTTATATTAGATACAAATACAAAAATCTTTATTGTTCTTTGTTGGTAAGATAAGGTATTACAAAACATTTTAAAAGATGATCTATACAAACTGGCCTCTTTGAGAAGCATGCAATTTGTCTGGCAAAACAATTTGTATGGGTTTGAATGTATACTCTGAATTTATAAATACGTAATATATCGATAGTCTTATCTCCAAGGGATACGGTTCAGATTCGCGGTCGGATATACGGACGTCACTAAACTGAACCATTATTTCAATTATCAAATACCATTTTAGTGAAGAGTTAGACCTCCAGTTCATTTATTAATAAATTTACCCTCTAAAAAAATAGCTATAATACTAAAATTACTTGTCTAAATGTGCGTTAAATCTATGATACATATAATTTATACATGTAAAATTTATTGTTATAACATCTATATAATTTATCTCTGTTTACTATTACTATACATATTACATATTCAAGAAATGCTATAGGGTTGATGGAACATTTTAATTTCGATTCGTTAAATTTACTAAGCTATAGAAGACAATCGTTGGAATAAATCCATAAATTCGAATACATGTCTTAAACACACTTGATAAATCCATCAGTTCTTGATTTTATTGCATTCTTTTGCGTAACTTATAATAATCACTACAATTTTATCTGCCTCTCTTTTTATAAATAAATAAATATTGGTGGACAATTCTCACACAAGACAATCTGACCCCAAAACTAAGCAAAGCTTGTACTATGGCGGCCAGATAGCTGATATAATATCAAACAAAGGAGACGACCCAAGTAATATAAAAATATATGGTGTCATTAGAGACGAAGCTCCTTCGGATAACATAGAATCAAGACAAATTGCAAAACAAAATGCTTAATTATTAAAATTCGATTAAGAAATAGACCAAACTTCCGGAGAACGAAATACTTTCATCTAAATATATTTGAAACAAAGTTCTTTATGACTTGGAGGAGAAGAGATTTTGCTAGGCGAAAGAACTGAAAAAAAGTGACTCTAAATGGTAAGAAAAATATGTAACTAAGTGTTGCCAACTTTATTTTTCAAATGATTTATATACTATGTAAATCATGAATGAATTTTAAATTTGCTAAAACAAAAAATGTGTGTCCCACATTTTTTTTATAATTTTGTTGCCGGACTTATTAGATAAGTATATAATTTACCCCGTCGTCATCCCAATTGTAATTGTATCTTTGTTGTGACACTAATCAAATAAATTTTTCAATAATGATACCAACAAACTTTGCACACTAGGCCCATAGATCGTAGAACTCAAGATTAGCCCTCCAAAACTTCAGGGCGCACGGAATCATGTTAACGTTGGGAAGAGGCGCTAACTCTTTCCATTCTAGTCGGTTGTAGGAAGCGGGGGGCGCCGGTCGTTTTTACCAAATAAATACAAAAGATTATGCCTTCCTGCGCGTTGAAAAAGTGTTCTAATAATTTTAGAAACTCAAATAAATCTAATGAAATTATATTTCATGCGTAAGTACTGCATTTAAAATTATTTTAAATATTTTTTAATTACATACCCATTACAATTTTAAAATGGCTAGCATCAATGTGACAGAGAGAGAATACTACCAATTATAACTAGCGCGAGCGAGATAGATGTCTTAGACAGAGACAGAGATGTCTTAGATGGAGACAGATATCACAGACACAGTTTGTTACCAATGTCAAGATGTTCAGAGCTAATCTTGAGTTCTACAATCTTTGACTAGGCCAACCTCCTTTGGTCTAGAAAATACAACATAACCGTCATCCTTAATATACGACACTTATTAATAACATTTTTCTCTCAACATTCTGTACAATGAATAATTATATCATTCTCAAGCCAACTCAGAAGCGAGGTGATAATTCTTAACCGTACACTTTCTCAAGTAATTTAATATCTCGTCTCATTCGTAAAGTTCGTTTGAAACTGCAGGTTTTATTGACAAACGTATTCTATAAAGATTTAAGGTTCAGAATAGAATAAACTGAATCTTTATTCAAACTACTACTTCCAAATCTAAGATTCCGTTACTAAACATTCACATTTATTTTTATTAAATTTAATATAGAATTTTAAGGAAAAAACGGTTTACCGTGTATTTGGTACTTCTGAAGTTTGAAAACCAGCTTAAAAAGGACTCCTAAATAAAAATACATTCTGAGAAGCATTACAAGAGCCACCCTGAATATTGATCAACATTTTGCTGTATATATTTTGCATTAGCAAAACAACTAGCGTCGTTACACTTAAAAACTATTTAAATCTATTTATCACAATACGTCACATTCTTGTCAACAATTTGATACATTAAATTTGAGCTATTTTGGACAAAAATATGAACACATTAGCCCTGTGTTCCAGGATCCAGGATATACAATTTCAGAAATGGTAACAATTTTTTTTTTAAAGAAACGTTTTAGCAACTAACTGGCTCTTTTGTATAATCGCTTGCAACGAATGAAAAAATCGAATAAAAATTGTGTCATTATCGGTATTGCTACACATAAAAAATGACACATTTTAAATCACAAGCAATAACATGGCAACATTTACTCTTCACCTCGATGTTATCTGTATAATACGACGTTCTTTAGTGCGAATTCACACTGTAAAAGTGCGTGTCAGAATAAATCGTAATGACGTCATCACTAAGATGACGAGTACGGATTATATCAAATAATCCTAGGTGTAATCAGAGCTTAGCAGATCACAAAAAAAAATAACCAATAGAGAAGCTCTAAAATGGTGATGGCATGTCAACTGTATGATTTTATTGGTTTCGTTACAATTTAAAATGAAAAATCCATATTAATATTTTAGTAGATTTTAAAACCTACCTATATTAATATTTTGACAGGTTCAGTAATTTCGTACATTTTTCTTACTTTCCTTTAATATCTATAAATTTGTATATTGTATATACGTATATTTGAAGACGGTCTTTCTCAATGCTCATAATTATATTCTTGGCAAGAAGGAGGAGAATTAATTCCCATAGTTTCGCTCGCACATCGTTTCACTTCTGCGTGGACCTTTAAGAAAAAAAGAAAATATCATAATTTTTTTTTTCCCTAAAATGTATGTATCATTTGAATGGTGTTAACGATAAAAAAAATTAATTAATTCAAAACATTTTAAAAATTGATTGGTTGTGATAAAAATTAGATTGGTTGTGTGTACGTACGTACGCAATCTTGTTGTGTACGTACACAACTTACGATACAGATAGAGTTTATTACCAATTTCAAGGTGCTCAGGGCACATCAAATGGTTTATATCGATGATAATGAACATGTAGTTCGTGAGGAAACCGACATGTACCTAGAATCTTTAGAGGTCATGTGTCATCCACCAATCCATCCATATGTGGTTGCCACCATGGGTCATAGTGGTTGATTATGGCTTTGACTCTCTCCTTGTAAAAGAAAAGTTCCGAGTCCCAGCAGTGGAAACATTTATTGGGCTGTTTATGTTTTTTTATAGAAGTGACGAGACGAGCCGTACATGTGCCTGATGGTAAGCAACATGCCTACCACATAACAGCACAGTGACACGCAGCTATTGGAACATGAATGGTCCAAATCATTACCTAGCACTGCACTGCGCTCATCACCCAGAGATCTAAGATGTTATATCTCTAAGCCCTGTAATTTATCTGGAAACATTGCCCTTCTAACCGGAACACAGTAATGTTATCACATTACAGCTTGGCGGTAGAATAACTAGCAAAGGTGTGGTACTTCCCCAGGCGTACTCTGCTAGGAGTCCTACCACTACTAGGAGTCTTACCACTACTGTATGTTTATGATGTTACAGGTACCAGGGCGACATACTCACAGTGTTAGTGTCTCGGCTTGACTCCGTGCATCATCAGGAAGGCGTGCAGGTCACGAGGCACGTGCCTAGGAGAGAAGCTCGAGAAGCGACGTGAGAGGGCACCCGCAGCGAGGCACGCGAGCGAGCGAGACGACAGAGCCGACCGGATAAAAGATTCCGCTGGACCTATGGAGTATTCAAATGTAATTGTTTGATCGGCTTATTTAGATTGCAAGTGTAGGGTGGTTATGTATAAACAGTTGAGTAAATGTTATTTCTATACCCTCAAGGAATATGAAATATGGAAGCAATTATAAAGACGGATTCACGTTAAAATTATATAGGCTTATCTCTATTGGTCGCACAGTGGAGTTCAGGGGAAGACTAGGCTTACATTTGAATGAAGAGACGGCCGCGGATTGACAAAGTATCCTTTTTTTTTGTTTTATTTAACCTCAGTTGTCCCACTGCTGGGCATATGTCTTCCCCGATTCCCTCCACTTTATCCGGTCCTGAGCTGCCATTAAATTTTTTTTAATAGCATAGAGTGACGAGACGAGCAGGACATGTGCCTGATCCAATCATAACAAGAACAAAATTAAAAATTTTAATTAACCCCCGACTACCTTGGATTTGTTATCTGTACAACATTATACTAGTCAAGCCCTTTCATTTGACACCCATATTGAGGGAGTTGTGAAAAAAGAAATGTAATTCACCATTTTGTGGTAGCGGCCATCTTGGATTTGAAATTTGTCATAATGCAAAGTATTCTACTAGTCAAGCCCTTTCGTTTGATACCCATATTGAGGTAGTAGTGAAAAAAATGATATAATTCGCCATTTTGTGGTGGCGGCCATCTTGAATTTGAAATTTGTTAGTATTCTACTAGCCAAGCCCTTTCATTTGATACCCATATTGAGGTAGGTTGTGAAGAAATATTTTGTCCGCCATTTTGTGGAGGCGACCATCTTGAATCGATATTAACCAAACATAGCTAAGAATCCGCACGGATATTAACTTTCAAATAAAAAAAACACATCGAAATCGGCCCATCCGTTTGAGCTCTACGGTGCCACAGACAGACACACACACAGACAGACAGACATCGACGTCAAACTTATAACACCCCCCCTTTTTTTGGTCGGGGGTTAAAAATCCTATGTTTCTAAAATCTAATTAGTGTGCCTGCGCAATTTCAACGGCCACCATAAAGAATTCTTCTTCTTCTGAGTCGGACACTCTTGACAGAGTGGTCGTGGTTCATAAGATGGCGATACACGGAGGGTCTTGTCCGTCCTCAATCTTCTCGGCGGCTAATTACCGATCTTACAATACTTCTCCACGTTGATCGGTTCCTCGCATTACGAGAACACTCTGACATGGAAGACTGTGTGCCTGTTTTAATGAGGTCTGTCCATCTTAAACCATAAAGAATGGCTGTACCCATACCGGGACAATGACCACGCTGAGCTGGAAACGACAAAGCTTTATTGTTAGATCGTACCTACTTACCCCTCAGCAGTGCACAATAAAATATGATGTCCACAGGTACCAGGACTCCATAGGAGATAAGGGATTACCTCCCAATGGCTGCAAGTAAGGGTGTGGAGACGTCCACATCAAAGGCGTCTACGTCCGAATTGCGACACAAGCTCGCACACTACAATAAGTTATTCTACCGCCAAGCAGTAATGTGCAAACATTACTGTATTCCGGTTTGAAGGGCAATGTTTCCAGAGAAATTACAGGGCTTAGAGATATAAGCTCTTAGATCTCTGGGCGACGAGCGCAGTGCAGTGCTAGGTAATGATTTGGACTCTTCATGTTCCGATAGCTGCGTGTCACTGCGGTGTTATGTATCATGCATGTTGCTTACCATCAGGCACATGTCCTGATCGTCTCGTCATTCTTTATTTAAAAAGATAAAAATAATAATCAGATCTCCATAGGTACCAGGGCTGCATAGAAGAGAAGAGTTTACCTCCAATGGACGCAAGAAGTGGCGTGATGCCGTCCTCGTCACACGCGTCCACGTGCGCGCCGCGACACATAAGCTCGCACACTAGTGCGCACATCGGCTCCGTGAACGTGTCTCGCTCCTCTGCTGGGACACGGTATAAACACTCATTAGAACACAAATATAGATTGTGAATATGCACTCAAAAGTTCACTCACGACGACAGATACTACATTAAATTGCCTGTCATACACAAAATAAATCTATACTAATATTATAAAGCTATAAAGTTTGTTTGTTTGTTTGAACGCTAGAATCTCGGGAATCGAATCCAAAGAATATTTTTTTGTTGGATAGTCCATTTATTGAGGAAGGATATTTATAGACTATATAACATTGCGCTACTATCAATAGGAGCGGAGCATGAATGAAACGTGTAACAAAAACGTCTGACGTGCGCCGGAGTCCGTGACAGCATGTGTCTATCTTTTAAGGTCATCATTAGAACAAAAATTTGTTCTAAATCTGAGTTGGTACGTATTTTTGATAAGAAGTGGCGCATGCGCGGTCACAGGGGGGTCACAGGGGGCATGACCCCCCCCCCCCCAAAATCGTATAAGTTAAACAAAAAATCTAAGAAAATTAAAAATATCTAATAGTACATAGACTATATTTTAACGCGGGAAAACAATTAGAACGGGAACTACGCGGGTAAAATCTTGGGGGTCTACTAGTAAAGTATTTTTTGCTCGATTTATTGTATTTCTACTTGTGACCCCCCCCCCCCCCAAAACCTGGGGCTGCGTACTGGTGCCCCCCTCCAAAATTCGAGGCTGGGACCGAGCCTGAAGTGGCGTACCAACGGGCGCACGGTTCAGCTAGTCTACGAGTATAATATTTATACATCTATGTGTGGATATTGTACAGATTTGAGTTGTGACTCGATCAGAGTGACATTATAAGATAAGATAAGAAAACTCTTTATTAAAAGCCATAATACAAAAGAAAAACAATTAACTTAACTAAATATAAAAAAATGACAATTTCAAATTATACAATGCATACAGAATATATTTAGATTAAAGTTCGTTTGAAATACAATTGAAAAATTGAAAATGAGCTAGCCTAAGCGTAAACAACGCACTTAAGCCCATTTTCCCGTCAATTTTGTGAATTTGCGCACGCGCGCGCTAAAACTCAAGCGGGTACATAATGATAACAAGAGAAAAAAAAACAGGTACCAGGTACGAGTTGGTAAGAGACGAGTGCGGTATGCAGCGCTATCCTGCGGGAGTCATCAATCGCGTTGACGTCCACACCGCAGTTGAGAAGCAGCCGCGTCGTCCTAGGGCATGGAAACCTGGCAACACAAAAAAAAATTGAGTGAAAACTTTTGTTGGCTCACCACACACAGATTTTTCGTATGCTATTTATTTATTTAGGTATACAAAACAGTACACAGTTAACAATAAACTTAAATAATATATAACAATTTACAGTTTTGACCTAAACTATGCTCCTAACTATATATACACCACATGAGTAATTAAATGACATCAGGATAGATACTAATCAATATTAAGTTAAATCAATATAAATGACAATATAACCATATAATAAATCTAAGTTCAAGTTATTAAGTTTGATTTGAGTTTACGTAATTTGTGAACACAATATTTTTGACATCATTTTTGAATTTATACAGTTTTTGACAGAATATATCAATAGAATTGTGATGCTTGTCTGATATTTCATTGTATTGGCGACACATTCTAACAAATGGGTTGTAGTAGGATGTATTATTTTTGTATACACCTAATGTAAACGTGTTTGCAAACCCGTTGCATAGTCTCGGCTTAGTATTTAGGTTTATGCTTGACAGAAGAGAAGGTGAGTCTATTTTTGAATGGATAATTTTATACAAATAAACCAAGTCTGAGTTTAATCGTCGAGTTTCTAGTGTTTGTAATTTAAATTTAGTCAATCTATCTTTGTAAGTTTTGAGTTTCCGATTCAAGCCTAGTCTGTGACTCAAAATGGTAAGGCACTTGCTTTGTACGCGTTCTATGCGTTTCGAGTGTATTTGGTAGAAAGGAGACCAAATATGAATGAAGGTCATCGTCACAGTCGGAAATGAAAGAAATCTTCGGGTGAACTCGGAACCATGGCCATCTAGACCATTCTTGCCATGCTTATTAGACGACAATGGTTATTTGCCAGATTTATTCCAAACTAGCTGCGCCCTCCGGTTTCACCCGCGTTGTTTCCAAAGTGAGTTATTAAATTGTGAGTATGTAATAAGTTTTCACTTCTATTGACAGTCCCTATGACTGCAAATATGTTTTTATAGTAGGTAGATACGGGACAAGCCGGACATGTGTCATGGTAAGCAACACACCTGCCCATAACGCCACACTGACACGCAGCTATTGGAACACAAAGAGTCCATATCATTATTTATCACCACCTACAGTATTCACGATTCCTGTCGCAGTCAATCCATACAAAGGTTGCCTGGAAGAAATTGCTATAGTAAGCAATAAGGCCGCCCTTTACACTACACTTTGATATGTTTGTAACCATTTAGCTAGTTTAGCGTAGTTGTAAGTAATGTTTAGTTAAAGTCTGTTTCTTAAGTACAATTACGTTAAGACTATATGTAAACATTTTGTGGGTGTAATAAAGCATTATATTATTATTATTATTTATCACCGTGTTATTGTCGCCCAGAGGTATAAAACAATCTATCTCTATGATGTTTATTCTGTGCCTGAGTTGATTCTATGTACCGTAAGTATTATCCGTGACAAGAAACAGATTATAGGCATCAGGGAACAACACTGGCAACGCATTCCACGTTTAAAATGTTCTTACTAAAGTGGAATCAAACTTCGTTCGAGTCTTTCAAATCTCCGATCGCCAATATTGCCAATTTCATGAATTTTAAGATCTAAATGGTATACTGTCCAGTTAGACCAAAACCTACCCAAAAGTAACCCAAGTTTTAACCCAAAAAAGATAACCATACTTACATTTATAAGATCAATTTTTTCAAAATTTACTACATCAATTCGTCGAACAACGCCCAACTTATCTGCAGAATGCAGCGATGCCGCCACAATCTAATAGTGTTGTTACCTATTACAAAATAAGACAACTTTTGTGTCTGTGTTCTATGGGCCTCAGTAGTTCCACTTTTAGCCGTCCCACAGATAAGTTGGTTGCATAGGTTATCTTTGTAGGTTTACAGTTTGGTCCATAAATCAGATCTGAAAAATACATTGGCTAGTCTGGTGGTCTAGTTCGTAAAAAGTCTGTGAAGCCGTTAGCCGTGAGTTCAATCCCGTGCAATATTTGTGTGATGAATACAAATATTTGTACTGTGTCTGGGTGTTTTCTATGTATAAATATATAAGTACTATATCAGCCATCTGGCTCCCATAGTACAAGCTTTGCTTAGTTTGGGGTTAGATGTAGTTGAGTGACATGTCCACCTATTTATTATATTACATATACTCATACTCATTTATTACATACAATCCGTACATGTCATTAAATTAATAGTATTTGTATATAAAAAATATACTAATTGAAATTCACATCAAAATTAAAAAAATACAAAATGTCAAACTTAAAAATTCAAATTCCACACTCAATATATTAAATTAATTATTACAAAATGTCAATCATCAGATCCGATTATTAAAGTATTAAAGAAAATAATATCAGAATTGTATGTAAAAATTATATAGCTATGTGCTATCACATAATTTCTTTAAGCGTCATGAACTCGTTCTCAATGTCATAAAAAGCTTGTTTGATAAGCCAGCGTTTCAGCTTTGTTTTAAAAATTATAGGATTAGGTTCCTCAATGACGTCAAAGGGCAGTCGGTTGTACACCATCGTTCCCATGACATGAGTCAACCTATACATACAACAATTCACTCACTGGCATACGTCGCTGGTATGGAAATCGTCGACGGGCGTGCGTCGGTCGGCCGCGAGGTGTAGCAACGTCTGTCCGTTCCTCAGGCGCACATTTCGCAAACTGAACACAGCTTGATGGACTGCTAGTACTGTCTCCTGAAATAAATGAGGGTAGTAGCTTATTTTTTAGTTGTATGATTATGGAGGGTAGAGCTAAGGAGTGTCACATCTTGTGTACATGAAAAAGTCTCCGTCCAAATGCATTAAATTATGGTGGCGCCACATTAGCATCAGGGTAAATTTTAAAGGAAATCAATAAATGTACTATTCACAGTTCACGAAATCGTCGTCAAGTCGTCCCTGTTATTTTCCGGGATAAAAAGTAGCTTATGGGTTCTTCCAGTCCATAATTTATATAATATGTTCCATATTTCATACTTCTTCTTCTTCAAAAGTCTTCAAAAAATAAAAACACCTATTTGACATTTGAGAAATATTGTTTTTAAACTTTCGTGATTTGAACACATAATGTATATATAATACGGGGCTTAATCGTGATGAATATGAATATAGAATAGATGAATATCGTGATGAAGCCCTGTACAATATAAACATTATTTGAGAAACACTCGCAATATTTTCTATTACGCTATGGCACACGCAAAAAAAAAATTTACTTATGTAATAAATTGTTTCTTTCAATCAGGTCTCATTAACGTTTGTGTGTGCGTGCGTGTGCGTGTGTGTGTGCGTGTGCATGTTTGTGCGGGTTTGGACATAAACTTTGATATTTGTAATATTAGTAGGATAGGACTTTATACTAACTTCATCATTTCCTTCGTTCTCAAGAAGCCGGGCCGCGACCGCGACCAGATACAGCGCCGTCCGCACGTTCCCTTCGTACTCCTCCTGGAAAACGCAAGTGCGGGCCAAACTCTACGCGTCAATAGCGATACGTCTTACGCTGACCGCACGTTGACGGCTTACCCGGTGTACCGAACATGGAATTTTGATCTTTAGACCTCATTTTAAAAAGACTCATTGTACTGAAACTTCAGGTGTTATGAAATCGAACGTTGAAAATGTGAGGCGCTCTTTCTTAACTTGGACCATACAACAAGGTCATTAAATTGCATCGAAAATATCCGAAACAAAAAAAATACGTGTCAATTGTCACGTCACGTAGTAAAAACATGTGTGTGCTTAAGATCGCATTTAATAAAAAAACTTAAGGTTACATTTAAATTTAATACTTTAAGCACAAACACTCTAAATGCGGCTGAAGGACTAGTATCCAAGGCCAACAATAAATAAAAAGACAGTGACAGCAGACAGACAAGCAGCTGACTATCTTTCTCACTCTGGCACACTCAGAGGTCCCGAGTTCACCCGAACATTTATTTCACTGCCGACCGTGACAATGAGCTTCATTCAGAAACCCACGAAAAATGTGTGTGATACGCCAAAGGAAGTTTTCAATATGAAAAAGATTTTCGTGAGCGAAAAACAATATGAAAGTAGCTACCAAGTAAAACCCATTTTAATGACATAACTTCTAAGTCTGTTCTACCAACACCTTGTCAACACTCTACCAACAGCATTTCTAGATGGCCAATGCGAAATGCTGACGTATTTCTAGATGGCCAATGGGAAATGCTGACGCATTTCTAGATGGCCATGGTTCCGAGTTTACCCTAAGATATCATTCCTGAGCGTGACGCTAGAATTCAAATCACATTCCATGAAAAATATGTATGTGACGCGCCAAACTAAGTTTTCTCTTCAAAAAATCCAAATCAATTTTCCATATTCGCTAACGATCAGATAGCCTTTCATATGCGGTCAGCTTCACTGTGTACGCACGATGATATGTTAGTGTGCGTGCGCGGTGCATATGTGCGTGTCCGTTACTACTGAGGATGATGGTCGCTTCAAAACTGCGGCATGGATTTTCGCATAACAAAAAAAAATGTTGTATGTTTTGCTTTTTTAATAGAATGATATGATATATGAAAGTTTTCGTTATTCTGTCTTTTTATCATAACGTTTTGGGCTCAGTGTCTACATGAGATATGCGAGGCAGCTAGGAAAAAACATTGAGAAATATCGTGATGCGGTTAAAAAAATTAAAACCACATAAAGTAGTCAGAAATTGCACTATTTTATCGACTAGTTTATCGTTAATATTGTACGGTTTCGTTACATGATCTGTTAAATTACAATAAAAATCACTAGTATTGTCACCGCGCTTTGTTTAACTGCCTCATTCACATCCCGAATGGACACTGAGCTTTATACTATTAGCAAAGTTTCATACCAGTAGGCGAAGCACGAATATTAGCGTCTTTAATGACGTGTACGTCACTAATAATGCTTTCAAATTCAACGTACTTTATTATAATTATATGTATAGTTTACACGTCGTTTAGTGAAAAAAAGTAAGAGCAGAAGAATATTATACTTCACAGTTACGTAGACGACGCATACACAAAAAGAATTTTGTGTATGCGTGCGGCCAGTTTGGGACTTTTTATTGTAGGAGGAATGTCCAACAACATCTATTTAATTGTTCTATTTATTGATACATTTTGCCAAACGTATATTGGCGTACACATTAACGGAGACGCAGGCATCCGTACTTCGCCTTCTGCTCAGGAAAACTCTGCATAATATGTACGTGATACTAAGCTGTTTTAGCGACTAGCAAAAACACACTATTAATTCAGCACAAATTGATTTCTAGATGAATGTATCATAACAATAAAATATATATATAAAATTTTAATTATTTGGGCAAAACAGTCTGGTAAATATAGTAACAATAACATGTAAGGAACCCTGAATGTCACAAAAGGTGTACTCCTGTTCCGATAAAGGCTTTCTTTAATCAGTTTACAATTTTACTATTGTAAACTGATTAAAGAAAGTAATGTTAATTAATAAAAATAGTAATGTACATAGTTATTTCACAAGATATATATTTTTGTAACTATAATAGGTTCGCACTTGACCGGCATCTCGCCTGATTTTAAGCGACGATGCGGTCTACGATGGAGCTTGCTTACTTAGAGGCAACCGATTTACTGTGGTTAATTTTTGAATACATTAATATTATTTATATTCTGGTGGCCATTCGCGGCTTAATTTTTCATAGCTTATTCTGATGTTTAACCTATGTATATTACTGTTAAGTTTTATCTAACTTGATTTAGTAATTTTTAACAAACGAGTAACAAAAAATACATTCTACCGTACTGATTAACTTTCTCGTTTATAATACAAGATGCGCCCTGCTGTTTCGTATCAGAATAACTATAGCATAAGTAGACCAGTAAACGTTCCCACTGCTGGGACTCGGGAATATCTCGCGCAAGGAGATAGTCAAAGCCATAATCCACCACGCAGACCCAACGTGGACCGGCAGATGACGCTTAACCTCAAAAGGTTTTTGGAACATGCCGGTTCCCTCACGATGCTGTCCTTCTAAATACAGTGCTAATGACTAACTTGAACATCAGTGTGGGTTGTCGGATGACACATTTCATTGAAAGATACCTTTCTTGGATTGTGTTGGTCTCTTCACGATATTTTACTTCACCGTTTAAGTCAATGGTGATGATAAATTTGTATATATCTGAATTTGGAAAAATACTCCCGAGGTCGGGATTCGAACCTTATTTTTTTTTTATTTAGCAACTCCATAGACTCCGGGGTCCATAACTTTTGTCATTTGTTTTATTTTTTTACATGAGTCGAACGGAATCGAACCTACGACCTAAAGATTGCGAACCGCATGATTAAGCAACTCCTGCTCTCCTTGCGAGAGAAGGCCCCGAGTCCCAGCAGTGGGAACATTCAGTGGGCTGCTTATGGTTTAAGCAGAGTGAAGGATCAAGATTCTACATACTACTAGCGACTCCGGGTCGTGGTTCGCTTGCGGTTTCTCCATCCTCTTCTGCCCTCGCCTCAACTCTTCGGCGCACGCTTCTAAAACGTGACAAACCTGCGTGGACAAAAAAACTGATTTAAATCACATAACGTCTTCGCCCGAGCAATTCTTCGAAAAAATATTTTTTTTATATGATGTTCCTTTCAGAAAGAAGTAAAAAAAGTGAGACTAAAACCGTAACAAAAATATATAACGGAAGTGACGCATAAAAACGGCCCGTGACCAGTGTTGTCAACTTTATTTTTCGATAATCATAAATAATTAAATTAAACATTTTTTTTTTGCAAATTTTGTTGCTTCTAATATGATCCAAAGTAACTTCGTGCCTTCCTGGTGTTCTATGACATTACATCTTTTTTTATTATATATATAGCGACGAATCGAGCAGGTCATATACCAGATGGTAAGCAACACGCCAATAACAGCACAGTGATATGCAGATATTGGAACATGAAGAGTCCAAATCAGTAACTAGAAATCTTCTTCTTTAGAAATATTGTCTTTCGAACCGAAACACAAACATGACGTTAACACATTACTGCTTGGCTGTAGAATTTGCATCAATATATGCAATAATTTCATCAGCCTATATTTGTCCGCTGTTGGACATAGGCATCTCCCAATACGCCACTTAGCCCGATCCTCGATCTTACGTATCCAACCGCCACCAACTGCCTTTCGTATATCGTCACTCCATCTAGTCTCGGGGCATCCTATCCTACGTTTCCAGATTTGCGGTCAAGCTTACTAAGTCATAATTACCTGAGACAATGGTAGGTGAATCCCTCCAATGTGGATCATTTGTGAGAATACTTGAGCAAATCTGAGCAAATCCTTTACCACTGACACCTGTAACGGGAAATACAACGAAAAGTTAAATGGCAGACCAAAACATAATCTATTCTTTAACATAAGAACAAAATTATCAGGCTATTGGAATATGAAGAGTCCAAATCATAACCTAGCAGCTGGCACTGGACAGCGCTCGCTCCCTGATCGTCAGGCCCTCCATGTGGAGACCGAAAGCGTTGCCGTGGAGACAGAGATAATATACGATGTTTTATCTCTATACCCAGTAAATTTCACTGGAAACGTTGCCTTTCAAACAGGAACAGTGATGTTTACCTACTGCTTGGCAGTAGAATAACTGCCAAAGGTGTGGTACTTCCCCAGAAGGACACTGGAACAAAGGTGTGTTAGCAATAAAAGTAAGACGTAAGTTAAAAGAAAAAGACTACAAAGTCTTGATCATCGCCGAAAAATTGCCAGCCTATCGGTTTTTTATCGGATACACTTTGGAGAGTGTGCGACTGATTTGCATGATCTGATACCACCTTGCCCTTTTTTCTATCGGAATGCTCGTAGCTCGAAAAAGCGACATCGTTTCATGGTTGATGTTCCAAAGACACGAACGAAGAGATTTGACTCTACTTTTGTGATAAGAACGTCTAGGCTGTGGAATACGTTGCCTGAGTGGGTTTTCCCTGATGGTTACAATCTTTGTGTCTTCAAATCGAGAGTTAATCGGTTTCTTCTAGGTAAACACGCTCCATCGTAGACCGCATCGTCGCTTAACATCAGGCGAGATGGCGGTCAAGTGTAAACCTATAAAAGTTAAAAAAAAAAAAAAAAAAACAAATTCACTTTATTTGTGCGCTATTTAAAATATTTTTACAATACTGTGACTGGACCAGCCGGCTGTCAGGATAAGAAGGAAGAAGTGTGCCATTAGTGTTGCCAGCACAGAACTACCACAGACAATGATATTATCAATAATGTTCACAACACTGCAACAAAGGTTTGGTACTTTCCCAAAAGGACACTGCAAAGGTTTGGCACTTCCCCAAAAGGACCATGGAACAAAGGTTTGGTACTTCCCCAGAAGGACACTGGAACAAAGATTTGGTACTTCCCCAGAAGGACACTGGAACACAGGTTTGGCACTTCCCCAAAAGGACAATGGAACGAAAATTTGGTACTTCCCCAAAAGGACAATGGAACAAAGGTTTGGTACTTCCCCAGAAGGACACTGGAACAAAGGTTTGGTACTTCCCCAGAAGGACACTGGAACAAAGGTTTGGTACTTCCCCAGAAGGACACCGCAAAGAGCCCGATCACTACGTCTAAAAAGGTTTCCTCTTTGAAAAATGAAGTAAAAATCTTCTTAGTTTGTACTCACAGAATTCTGTTGCCTCAGCTGAAGCGCCCTGTGCCAGAGCGCGAGGCAGCGGTCGAACCTGGCCTCGTCCGCAAACACGGCCCCTCGGAACACGATGGGGTGCGGCAGGTCGGGGCAGGCCTCTCCTAGCAGCCGCTCCCTGATCGTCAGACCCTCCATGTGGAGACCGTGCGCGTTCCCGTGGAGAAGCTCCACTTCCTTCGAGAAAAAAGGCAAAATAATATAGAAATTTACACAAAACATCTGGATTCATTATTAGGCGATTTTCCTTTAAGCTGGTTGCCTGGAAGAGTTTGCTCTCGGCAATAGGGCCGCCCTTTGTGGAGCTAGTTCATAATGTGTGTCACTGTAATTTTTTCTGTTTTGTGTCACAATAAAGAGTTATCTATCTATTATTAAGGCCCAGAACTGACGGCGACGGAAATTATTAATTTGAAACCAGTTATTTTCCATACACGCCATGCAATAACGATAATAAAGTACAAACAAGGACACTTCTTAACTTTTATCACAAATTGAATGTTTTTATTTTCGTCGTCGCGTCGGCAATTTTGTTGTAGCGAAAAAGACGTTTATAGACGCCAAAGCTGATGAAACTTAAACACGAGTTTCAACGCAAGTGATTTGCAATGCCGGATTCGCGCCATGTGCCTCTAAGGAGGCTATAGCAGAAACTCAAATGAAGCTCTAGTAAAAGTAACTAGAAGTTGCAGTTTTGTTTCATTCGCGTAGCGCCGTCTGTTCCGGGCCTAAGGGTCATGTTTTACAAAAAATGTTAACGAAAATAGCAGTGTCTCGCAGTTTTAACCGCGCAGTTCACGTTCCCTTTTGACAATTTTGCGACTGCATCGATGCTGCATCGCGGTTTGGCCAAACTCTGCGTTCAATCGCAGTATCGAAATCGTTTTAACGATTGTATCGACGCTGTACCGCGATTTCGCGACCACCTCCGTTCGCATGCGGTATCGAAATCGCGCGTTTTAGCGACTGCTCTAATCTTGGATTGGGTCGAATTATCGATCCAGTCTTTGAAACGCCAACCATGAAACGACTTGCCTATTTAGTCCTGCCCAAACCAGTTGCAATGCCGGCCTGAGTTAAAAATTTAAAATTTTGCCTAACACTGCACTGTTTGGCAAACGATATTACAGTGAAATTACAGGGTTATATTTAGATGTCTGGTTGATGAGCGCAGTGCAGTGCTAGATAATGATTTGGACTTTTTATGTTCCAATAGCTGCGTGTCACTGTGCTGTTATGTGGCATCAGGCACACGTCCTGCTGGTCTCGTCACACATTATTGAAAAAAAACTGCTATCGGCATCTGTACGGAGTGCTTTCAGCTGCTGTATTGCGCTTCCGTAAAGCGAATTTTCACGTTTTTAAGTGTGCAGTGCGGAATATTTGATCGCCGTAGGTTCTATAAAGGGGTCGTCGATCGCCGGTGCTAAAAGTAGCTAATATGCCATGGCTCTTATGAAAACAAATGAAGTATACTCACTTCAACCGTAGTGCTCTCCCTCCAGTTGTCGTAAGCAGGGATAGGTTCGGCCGGTTTCTTCAACAGAAGACCGTATCTAGTGTCGTAGCGCATCGCCATGGCTCTGTGCAGGTATTGGTAGGCCATCTGTTGGGGGAAGCATTTATTTATATATGATTGGCGACCAGCATTAGCTGATATGCCAAAATCTTTCAGTGTTGAAATAACAAATTATAATTGTCTGTTAAACTGACATTGTATTTCAGTATCCCATTTGTTCTTGATCGAGAAGAGCAGAGAGCGAAGAGAAGAGCTAATAGGGATGTCAACAATTTTAAGGAACTGCTTTTATTTTGAAGATTGACCCTTGTTTACCGTAAAAAATAACATTTTATTTCAAAATATTTGTATCTTCGATGAGTAAATATACAATATTAGACTAATTTTGAATTTTGCCACTAAAACACTAACGACTGACATGACGTCACTAGTCGCAAAACATTGGTCGCGACTCATGACTGTGTGTCCAGTTTATGTGTTTTCTTATTATTACTTGAATACAAACAATCAAAATCGTTGTCGCTAACATCGCAAACTATAATAAAAATGCAGAAAAGTAAACAGTTTAATCAGTTTCGACAGTTTGTTTTGCGACTAGTGACGTAATAATTCATATTGGTATTTCCAGTCACGTGACAACTGATTAAAAATATAAATTTTTACATTTAAAATCATTTATTTACTACGTAATATAAAATTATAATAATGTGATTTTTGATATTATATTAATGCAAACTAGCATAAAATTAACATAAAACATTATTGTGTGATTAGTGTTAACATCCCTATTTGAAGTAATGACTACAGGTAAATATTTTAAGCTTCTACATATATCCAATTCTTTCGTTGGGTTCACTTTAATAGGAGGATATGCTCCTGAATTTTTTTCATCTACGAACCCATACGTCTTCTTTTAATCGCCTTACGATAGATAGGGTATTCCGAAGCCGAATTATTGAGACAAGACCCCGGCTCTAGGATCAGTGGCCACTTCACATATTGGGAAAAGGGCATGCAGAATTTTATTTTTTAACCTTTACAGGTCTTCCCTTAACCGCCATCTTGCTTGATGTTAAGCGACAATGCGGTCCACGATGGAGCGTGTTTACCTAGAAGAAGCCAATTCACTCTCGAATTGAAGACACAAAGATTGTAACCAACAGGGAAAACCCACTCAGGTAACGTATTCCACAGCCTTGACGTTTTTATTACAAAAGTAGAGTCAAAACTCTTCGTTCGTGTCTTTGGAACATCAACCATGAAACGATGTCGCTTTTTCGAGCTACGGGCATTCCGATAGAAAAAAGGGGAAGGTGGTATTAGATCATGAATATCAGTCGCGTGTATTCAATAAAAAACCGATAGGCTAGCAACATTCTGGATTATTTGAAATGAAGTAATAAATAAAACAGCTTTATAGATAAAATACAAACGTACCCTCAAACAGTAATACTCCTTGTCGTTAGCGAATGAAGCGCCGAGTAGCTCGAACGCTTCGATTTTCTGCTCGCGGCTGATGTCCGGCCGCGCCGCCAGGATCTCGACCACGCTCGCGCGGGCGCGCTCCGCTGCGCATTGCAGCGGCGTCATACCTGAAACACGAAACGCAATATAAAAATCATAGATCGTACAACTCAATATTAGCCCTCCCAAACTTCAGGGCGCACGGAATCATGTTAACGTTGGGAAGAGTGAGCTCACTCTTTCCGTTCCAGTCGGTTGTAGGAAGCGGGGGACGGCGGTCGTTTTTACCTATCAATGATTTTGATCATTTTGAACATAAATATAAAAGATTATGTTTTGCTGTGCGTTTTAGAAACTCAAATAAATTAATGGAATTACATTTCATGCGTAAGTACTGCATTAAAAATTATTTTAAATATTTTCTAATTACATAAATTAAAATTTTAAAATGGCTACCATTACCGTCTCCGGTCACACATCACCGTGTGACAGGGAGAGAATAATACCAATTATAAATAGCGCGAGCGAGATAAATGTCTAAGGCTGCGTTTCCACCAGAGATGTGCGATGGAAATGTGTCGTGCGAGGATGTCTAGCTGTGCTGTGAAAATGTGTGGGTGTTTCCACCAAAGCTGTGCGATGATAATGTGCCTACGAGGATGTGTAGCGGAGCTGTGAAAATGCGCATTAATGTGTGGCGCGAGGAAGCTGTTGCGAAGCTTCTACTTCCAACAAACTCCGTCTATGGACTGGCTGGTACAGTATGCGCAAACCTCGCAACACATCTTTCTCAACACACATTCCTCGCACACTTCCCTCGTACACATCCCTCGCACACATCCCTCGCACACATCCCGCGCTTGTTTTGTATGCACAAAAATCTAGCTCCGCTGAGCCGTTTCCACCAGAGCTGTGCTGACCGAGGCAAGGTAAATGAAGCGATCCTATTGGTTCTTTACAAACACATCCCTCGCTATGCATCCTCGCACATCTCTGGTGGAAACGCAGCCTTAAACAGAGACCGAGATGTCTTAGATAGAAACAGATGTCACAACGCAGTTTGTTATCAATGTCAAGATGTTCAGGGCTAATCTTGAGTTTAACCATCTTTGATAAAAAAAACATAAATTATAATTAGTCGAATCTTTTCGCACTGTCTTTTAAGTGTCTTTTAGGTGTGAAGTCATGTGCGTAATGCCGCTAACTTAAAAACGGTGAAGGAAAAACAATCATGAGGAAATCGAAATGTACCTACAATCTAACTAGGTCATGTGTCATTAACGAACCCGCACTTGACCAGGAACATTTAGTGGGCTTATGCTTTTCACAGTTCGCACATCACCATCTAACTCCTCACTATTGAAGGCAAGTAAGGCAAGTCGGGTCTCTATCCCGTAAACACCATCAAGATGCGGTCGGCGGGGACCGCATCAAGCGGGGGTCCGGGGCGGGTTGTTATCCGTTTGACTCTGCATACTAAAGTAGTTTGTAAAGTCTGAAAATAAGGTCTAAAGTAAAACGGAACCGCGCGGCATCCGGGCGCCGCTTGGTTTTGGTGAGCTATCGGGCCCAATATATTTCCCTGGCATATACCGCGTGCGTTTTCGGGAAGGCTTTGAGTTGCGTTCACACAGCTCTAAGGCTCACTAAGTAAACCTACCGACTTAAACTACTGACTAAACCTAACGACCGAGACTAAAGGCCAATCAATAAAAAAAATTGGTTGTCTGTAAAGTCGGTTGGTTTACGGACGATAGTTTAACGTGACGTCATAACAAAACATTGATAGCTGCGGCGCAAGCGTACAATGAGCGTATCGGGACATAACGTGACGAGATTTTCGTGCATGCAGTCGGCGTTCATCGATTTACTAGACGTTGTCACGGCAAAAGATATGGTGTCACGGGACACCAGGTAGGAACAAAGTTCCTTCACATAATATAAAAGCAACACAACTGCAAAAAAAATGTTTAATTTTATATTTTTGGTACGATCATCTGAAAAATAAAGTTGGCAATATTGGTCACCGATAGTTTTTTCACGTCACTTCCGTTAAATACTTATTTTTCTTGGTTAAAATTTTTCCAGTTTTTTCGGCAAAATCCCTATTTCCTCCAAGCTTGCCGTAAGGAAGTTCGTTCCAATTAACGATGTTATTCTAAAACATCTTTGTACATAGAATGTGCTCACCATTCTCGTTGGTGAGTATCCTGGCCTTGTGCTCCAGTAGCGCGCAGACTACGGTCCCGTGGCCGCACTCCGCCGCGAAGTGCAGCGCTGTGGCGCCGCATAGTGCGCGCTCGTCCACTCGTGCGCCGCTTGTCAGAAGAAATTGTACCTGCGAACACATATGATAAATCATTTATTTCACTATATATATATCAAGACTAGACGTCCGCTCCGGCTTCGCCCGTGGTACATATATAGCGTATAAGCACTCAGGGATCCACATGTACTGGATGACACGGTGAAAGAATTTTAGAAATCGGTTCAGTAATTTCAGCTACCTGCTACGCTACCTGTCGAAAATTAACCCTCATCAAACCACTCTAGTTGCTCACGCCATGCTTGGCCCCGTCCCTTACCTGAGTGATATTCTTAAATTCTTAATAGTATGGTAATCTACTAGTCAAGCCCTTTCGTCTCATACCAATGTTGAGCCATCATACCAAAAGACACTATATTGTTTCGACACATTTAGATCTTACCAACTTAGACACTTATAGTACCGTTTATCAGCCAAAGCCAGGAGGACCCAAACTTCATAATGGACAATCGTTCTTACCTATATTGGAAGCATGCTCTGACAAACCTTCAACTTTGTTAAAATAACAAAGGTCTTGCTCTATCAGGTCTATGTTGGGTAGGTATTTTAAGATCAACTCACCACGTCCAAATGTCCTTTATAAGCCGCAATCATGAGACACGTGTTGTTATACTTGTTCGCCTTGTGTATATCCGCGCCATGCCGCACCAGATATTTGACGATGTCCAGGCGTCCATCGAAGCAAGCCGCCCGGAGAGGCGTGCTCAGGGTCTTCGTAGCATGGTTGACGTTGGCGCCTGCGCGGACCAGCCGCTTCACGATGCCCAGGTGCCCTGCCCCAGCCGAGCACCAAAGGGCTGTGGCTCCTGTAAATTACATTAAAGTGATTTAAAAATCCAAGTGTTATATAATATATAATAATTTTAAAATGGAAAAAAATCTTTGGGCGCTTTGAGCAACATCTGAGTGATCAAAAATCATAACACTCGCGTCATCGTCACCTAACGCTGTCCAATAGCGAAACAAAATCCATAGAACTCGCGTCTTCGTCACGTAACGCTTCCCGAAAACATTTTTTTTCTTTTATCACATCTGCGGTTTTAGCAAAGAACTACGTTAAGTGAGCTAGCAAATCCTAATTTATAGAGGTAGGTTTTCACTTCTGTGTGTAATCCTTATTTTTTTATACTTCTAAAATTAAATTTTATACGTGTTTTCAACAGCTCATGATGTTTTTTTTTGACTATGTGGTAAGCAGTCCATAGTTTGCTATGGACATTTGCTACGGCATTTGCAACAAGTTTTTTCGAAGCAAAGCAACGTCGTGGCATGTATTTGTAGCTGTGTCATTATTTTATCTAATTGCACATGTTATTGAACTGCACTGAAAAAATAAACTAAATTAAGACGCGCTATAAACGACTGGCAATAAAGTCAACGAAAAGCAATCTTCGGTTGACCGTATCCGCTTTGAAATGACAAGATGACGTTTGCGTCCTGTAGACAATAGAGACCTTTATTTTACCTTACTTTTACAGTAACTCATAAAGTGTACTCATACATAAAGTGTAGCCTATAATGGCAAACTGTGGGTCAGCCCAGAAGAGCCAAGAATATACTCGCTGTAAAGCGTCTAATTTATGGTTCACCTCTTTTTTAACCCCCGATCAAAAAGAGGGGTGTTATAATCTATATCTATCTGTGTGTGTCTGTCTGTGGCACCGTAGCTCTCAAACGGATGGACTGATTTCGGTGCGATTTTTTATTGAGAAATAATAAATGCGGCCACAGAATTTTTGTAGTGAAAACTTCTTTTGGTGGCGCGTCACAGGCAGATTTTACGTGGGCTGTAAATTGAATTCTAGCGTCACGCTCGTGAATGATAAGTAATTTTCGGGTAAACTCGCGATCGTTGGCCATCTAGAAATGTGTCAGCATTCCCCATTGGCTATCTAGAATTTCTTGAGGGGCATGCTCATGGCCACACCGTCCGGTCTCAGACAACAACATCATCTGACCCCAATCTAAGCATAGTACTTGGGCGGCCAAATAGCTGATATAATACTTATATAGTTTTAAATACACACTTATTATACATAGAAACACACCAGACACTCATTTGGTTGAAAATTTTATGTTCAAACGACCATCAAATTGTGTGAAAACATTTACTAAATATATATAATTTATTACCACCCCTTGTCACACAATATCACACTTCTTTGACTCTCTTCTCCTGTGACGTAATATATAAGTAGTTGTCCGCTATTAGATTTCAAGAATTATCTGATCACACGACCGTCAAACAGTGTGAAAGCTTTCAATAATAAAAACCCACAAACTATTTACGACTAATCTCAATTACGAGTGACTTTTGTTTTTATTTCAGCGAATACACTCATCGCATTCTACAATGACTACTGTTTTCGTCACACTAATGAAAAGTATCACGGCGTTAATTTTATATATCCCGCAACCATGACACAAAATTTAATATAAGTGTTCAAATGACACGAATACCTAAGTAGTGTAATTATGAATCAGATTCTATTTCTATGTAATCAAGAGTTCTAATGCCCTGAGTAAAATTATACTGAAAATAAATTAGTTTTACAGAACAAATGATACGTTTTGACGGTCAAACCCGCTATAATCTTATCTAGATTTAGTGCTGTTGTTTTTTTTTCGGGGAAATATATAATGTGACGAAATGAAAATTTAATGAGTCTTAGATTAGTGACTAACATTTTTTACTTACATAATTATGTTTAGGTATCGCGTTATTTTATATTCCATGACCAGCCGCCTGGCTGGCTACTTCAGTGTACCGTATATTCCTTGCAAAACTTAATTTTGTTTAGAATAGTGGGCACTACAGTTTAATATTTCTTTATTATAGTTTTCACTTCTGTCATGTGGTGAGCATAGAGACATTTTTTTCATTTATTAGACTATGTCGCTTGCTCTTATTTATAAAAAAAACACTTAGTTCGTAGTTAGTAGGTGTAGGAATATTCGACCGTGGCAGGGTTTTTGAACACTGGCTGGATGTATTTTACAATGCGCGAAGGTTTTTGTGAAAGTAATAACGATTCATAACCGAGACACAAATTAGCCCTTACTTTGAGGCTACATAGTTGAAGTCGATAAACAGGATTTAGACTGGACTATACACAGTTTTAAAAGTATTGACTGAAGCTCAATCTGGCCTCGTTCGACTAATTTCACTTACAAAACGTCGAACACTCATATAATATACCTATCTCGCTTTGCTTTATTATAAACTATCGCGGTTATTCGCACCTCTAGTATTACCAATTACAGGATATTTACAGGTAGATTTAATAATATAAAATTAAAATAAAGTCTTGACGGCGGCAAGTAGGTAGATTAACTCGTAATTGCGTTAAATATAAAATTAACAAAAGTTACTTAACATTAAAATTAAAAGTACAAATTGGCGACCCTATCACAAAAGCGATCTCTCCCCACAGATTTCTAAAACAAAAGCAGATGGAACGTGCAGAACACAGATCCTTAGGTCCGGAAAGCAAATATTAAACGCCAAAGCAAATACAAACTCCAGTCAGTACGAAACTGACTTCCGTCTCGTACGGGAGTCCCGTGTGATTTTATGTTTTGTTTAAGATTATGCCGTCTTGTGTCATCAAACATTGCAAACATTGTTCCCAAAAAAAAAAAAAGAAATTTCATAGGAAAGTTTGAATATTTTTACTGGTATTTATTAAATTTAGACGATTTTATTTCGATTGATGAATAGAAACACAACACCTCAACGAAAATAGGTCAGTGTTGCTATACTAAATTGAAATTATTTTCCCTGAAGTTAAGGTAAAATATAGATTCCAATTTTGTTTTGAAGATACTCGTAGACCAAATTATTGATGAACATTGTATAATTCAATTTTAAGCCCTATTTTTATAATCGTTATTTTTTTTTTTATTTAATGTGAATCGATGCCAAGAACAAATCCTCGCCGTTACTAGGGTTAATAAAAATACTAATAGTGTTGATGAAAACTATAGTTATGAAACGAATAGATAAGAACACCGCCGGCTCAACTTTAAAGCACATGTGACCGCCCAATGTAAAAAAGTGGCGAACATTTATAGACAGCTCGCATGTGCAGCGAAGGTGAACTGGGGATTAAATGGCGAAATCACGAGAACTATCTACGTCGCGGTGGTGGAACCTATCATCATGTATGCCTCAAGTGTATGGGCGCAAGCGGCAGACTTCGAGGAAAACAAGTCTCAGTTGAACGCTATCCAAAGAGGTTTTGCCCAGAAAATCTGTAAGTCGTACCGTACTGTTTCTCTGAAAGCATCACTTGCCCTTTCCGGCCTGCTCCCCCTGGATCTGAGAATACAGGAAGCGGCAAATTTGTACAGAGTAAAAAAGAACCTCTCCCAAGACTACCTCCCACCAGAAGTGGAGCTCGAACAGAATGTTAACTGCCTAGACCAACCCCATCCGTCCACGCAGTTATCCGTAGAGTACGAGCTCCTAGAAGACACCTCAATCTTCCACAAGGGCCTCAAATTTATACTGATGGCAGTAAAATTGAAGGTAAAGTTGGAGCTGCTCTAACATGGTGGGAGAATGGCAGAGAGGTCAAGAACTCGACCTTCAAGCTCCACTCCGAATGCACAGTCTTTCAATCGGAACTTTATGCTCTTTACCGGGCAACTCAAATGGCGTTAAAGAGCAAGGACCCAGAAGTCAATGTCCTGAGTGACTCCCGATCTTCACTCGAACTGCTAAGTAACCCAAAACGAGCCACCCCTTGGTTAAGTGCGTAAAGGAAAACATTGAACAGATAAATGCTGAAGGAGATCTCTTCGTCTTTTCTGGGTGAGAGCGCATGTTGGCACCGTCGGCAATGAAAGAGCCGACGAATTGGCCAAATCGGCGGCACTCACGGAGTCACCCAGGGACTACGAGGGGATCCCTTGTCCTACGTCAAAAGGAAAATCCGCGAAGAATCGGTCAAGAAATGGCAGGATCGATATGAGACCTCGGACACCGGAAAAGTCACCCAGACGTTCCTCCCTGATATAGCAAACGCATATCGGGTGATGAGAACCACGAAACTGACTCCTTCCAGGTACAAGCGTTGACGGGACACGGAGGAATAGCAGATTACCTGTACAGATTTAAGCTCAAGAGCAGTCCGGCATGCGAGTGTGACCCCGACCAACCCGAAACGATCTGGCACGTGCTAGTCGATTGTCCCCGATTCATGGTCGCAAGACATGAGCTCGAATCTATGATCGACAGAAGACTGGTTGTCTCGGATCTCCACAACATCTTAGTAGATCCAGATAACAGAACACGGCTCCTGTCCTTCATGGAGAGCTCATTCCGCATAGCGGCCATGAGAAACTCCACTAAATCAAATACGCGCCCCCCATCACCACCACACTCTGCCCCGCTGTCTGTGGACGCCGCGCGGCATGCGGTTCCCGCCCAACATAACTCCTCGAAGAGCATCTCCGTCAAACAACTACTGGAGAACGCAGACCGAGGAGAAGCAGGGATCCGTATCCGCGGAGTGGCTCTCTTCATGGACAGCAACAAAGAAAGATTCGGAATAAGCTTTTGCTTCGTTTGGGAACGGAAACGAGCCCGTTTGTCGCCTGGATTGTCTCGCCTGCTCAATGGGAGTACCGCAAAAGTCACGATGAAGCGGAAAACCTACGACGCCATGCCGGTGTGCGAGTTAGACGGCCACCGATTTCGGTTGGTGCGATCGAAGAACAAAACGATTGCACTAATAGAGTACTCGGAAGGTCGGACGCCTTTCACACAGGGCAAGTGCGCTGCTCGCACATCTGAGCAGAAATGCAGGTGAAACACCCCGGGTGATAAGCGTGGATGCGATGGCAATCGAATATTCAAGAGCGAGAGTCGCAGACCGGCTGGGTTGCATTGAGGCCTCTAAACATCATGAGGTTGTCGTATACGAAGACAGGGGGGGAAATCTGAGCTTCCTCAGAACCCCTTCGCACGACCAAACAAATGCAACTGACAGCTGGGGACATCCTGTTCCTAGTTCGATCATCCAAACCGGCTCCGAAAGAGTACAGCAGAGGGCAGCCGCGGAAAAAGCCTCAGCCAATCTAACTGGCAGCCGAGGCACCAACACGGCGTTCGTGACTGCTTTCAACGCAGCGGCAAGGAGCGTACTCCGAATCACATCCCATTCATCACCCCTCGACGTCAAAGACCCCAAAGCAGCTTCACAGCAACAAACAGCCCGAACGAGAGCCGACATGGGACAGGTTGAACCGCCCCGCTATGTCACGGCTTCGGAGCCGCGGAGCCATGCACGTAACGCCTTCATCGAATTCATAGCCACACTGAGCGCGACACGACAAGTCAACCTCAAGACCTGCGAAAACATCATGCAGTCCTATAGGCTAGGAAGTGAAAGCCTTTTAAAGGCGAAACTCGAGGAGGCCGAAGCAGCCATTTACAATAATGTCACATCCCGGGTCATCAAGGGAACCATGACAGGACAGTATATGGCAGCTTACAGTGCTGAAAATGGCTTCGTGACACTGAACGAGAGAGAGACAGAGCGCGCGGGAGTGCCTGTTTATGCGACACCACCAAACGACCCAATTGTAGTTACTGCCCGATGCACCAAGATTATGCTGGACGATAAGATCCTAGAGATGGCCAAGACCATCGAAGGGAACGGAAACGTCAAAGCAGATTGGGAAAATTGGGAGGTACCGAGAATACAGTGGGTCAACAGAGTTCCAGGATGTGGAAAAACAACATGGGTGATTAGACACTTCGACGTGGACAAGGACGCCATCATTACTACAACAACTGAGGCAGCAAAGATCTAAGAGAAAAGCTATCGCACCGAATCGGAAACCTGGTCAAAACCAGAGTGCGAACCATGGCTTCTGCTTTGGTAAATGGTTTCGGTAGAGAAAGTTTCAGCCGCCTCATGGTGGACGAAGCTCTCATGAACCATTTTGGAGCCATTGTGATGGCTTCAAGGCTGTCTGGTGTTGGCGAAATTGTCCTCATTGGAGACGTCAATCAGTTGCCTTATATCGACAGGGAAAATCTCTTCGAAATGAGGTATCATCGCCCGAACCTGGTAACAAAGATCAGCCAGGAGTTGCTCTGCACACATCGAAACCCAATGGACGTCGCATATGCACTGAGGGAAATATACTCCGGTATGTACTCCTCAGCGTCCCGTATAAAGTCCCTAGAGCAGAGAAGATATAAGGGAGCGCAAATACCCAACACCCAACCAAACACCCTCTTCTTAGTTCACACTCAAGAGGAGAAGGAGACCCTGACAAACCAGGGTTATGGGTCAGGCACCGGGTCACGCATCCTTACCATCCATGAAGCTCAGGGACCAACATACGAGTCGGTAATCGTAATCAAAACCAAGGCAAACATGAAGCTGCACGAGAGCGTGCCCCATGCGGTAGTTGCAATCTCACGGCACACGGGGACCTTCACATACTACGCTGACGACACCGACGACGCCATCGGTCGGTTCGTGCGGCGAGCGTGGGCTGCATCATCGAAGACCATCCGCGATTTCAACCTACAGATGGCCATCAGGGACAGAAATGCGGCCGTTGTGGAGGCTCTGGGCCGGGAGGAGGCAGCTTAGGCAAATGGCAAAAGGCAATTAGGCAAACACTCGATGTCGAGTCGATTACTAGCGGAATCCCAACTGGTAGTGATCGGCTCTACAGACGAGCACTAGAATTAGATTTTAAATGTACCCAAATCCCTTCTATTTTCCTCTTCTCCTTATCCAAGAAATGTGTAAAAAAAAAAAGATTATTGTAATGACAAAGATCACGGACCCCGGAGTCTGTGGAGTGGATAATTTAAATAAAAAAAAAAAAAAAAAAATAGATAAGAACAAATCCTCGCCGTTATAAAACGTCTCGTCTATGACCTGTGGATTCTAATAACTTGATCTGTGCAGTGCTGTTAGCATATATATGTTTAATAATACGAACATATTTCTTTCTTACTTCTTGTTGAATTAGAGCCTCCCAAAGCAGATTGTGTTTGATTGAGTCGAAAGCTTTATTGTAGTCGACAAATGCAATGTATAGGTCTTTCCCATACTCTTGAGATTTTTCTATTAACTGTTTTAATACATGCATATGATCAATAGTTGAAAACCCTGCTCTAAAACCAGCTTGTTCAATAGGCTGTTCTTAATCCATAGTCCTTGATATTCTATTTAGGATCAGCTTTGAAAAAAATTTGTAAATGTTTGACATGAGGCTAATAGGTCTATAATTTTCAATAACGTTTCTGTCTCTTTTTTGTAGAGCAAGTTATTAACAAGAAATCCTTGCATTACATATTATCGGTGTAATAATAAATTATTTAAAAATAATGTTTTATGCGTTTATTATACGTGAAAATTTCCAAAGCTTAACAACACATATTAAGGCACATATTGGTGGGATGCAAGGTGCTCTTTAATGGGGGTCATTACTCACTGCGCCATGACAGAGTACTTGAAATCATACGTGAAGCCATGAGCCTTTCAGTAGCTAGAGCCCAAAAGGGATTGACGACAAACAAAAGACAAATTAACTTTGTAAAAGAAGGCTCAACATCAAACTCCAGGAACAAGCCTTACTCAATCCTGGGTACAGCACCTGATTGGACTATTTTAATGGACACATATGAAAAGCACTACAAAATCCCAGAGTATGTGGGTGTTTCGTCATCCAGACCGGACATTTTCCTTTTTTCTAGAGCTACAAAACGCATAGTCCTTGTAGAACTTAGCGTACCGTGGGAAACTAATATACCTAAAGACCACGCGATGAAACAAAATAAGTATTACGACCTCCTAAACGAATTAACAAAAAACGGCTATGAAGTTAGTTTATACGCTGTAGAAGTGGGAGCGAGAGATATACCAGCAAAATCTCTCTATAACCTGCTGAAAGACCTTGGCTTATCCAGAAGTGCAGTAAGTTCTATACTAGAACGAGTATCTAAAGCTGCACTAGTAGGCTCATATCAGATTTGGCTGGGCAGGGAAAGAAAGACGAGTATTGAAGGTGAGTGTTGATGTACGTCAGAAAGGGGCCCCTTAAACCTACGCCCGAGTCACAAGTCTCGGGGTCTACTCGGGTTTTCTCTCTCTGCCACACGATGGACCCGGCACCCGCACGGTGAATCCATGGAATGTTAAGAAAATCGTCTCAACAATAGTGGGACTTTTTTCTTAAGACTGGGAACATTACACGCACACCAACGTGAGTAATTTGACAACGTCTGTGAGAGCTGTCACGCATACATAACTAATGACTGGCCTCACAGTGTTGTTCACGAAGGTTTCATCTGTTTAGAAATTTAGAAATCTGTGTCTCTCCCAGACAATCCTAAAATAAGATAGAATGAGAGATTTGAGAATAAAGAGGTAAGTACTGCTAGTTATCAAAAATTTGAACACGATAGGACGTGAGCTTCTGTAAGTATAAAATGTAAAATCAGACAATTTGTCAACTTTTACATTGTAACTGTATTGATTAATACACCTACTCAACATTTCTAGAAGAATTCGAATTCGAAGACTGAATTAGTTATTGAGAAAAGTTCTCAGAAGTTTTTGGCAACCGATATGACTGACAAATGGTCAATAGACATAAAACAGTGTATGTCAACAAACAGATGATTTCTATAGTACACTTTTACCTCAGACAAACTAATGGTAAATCCTCAAAGGTTTCACCCAACGTATTTCAATCGTTTCTTTGAAGCAGTTTTAACCTAACCTACAGCAGACATGCTACTTTTAGCATCGGCGAGCGATAATTTTGCGACTGCATCGACGCTGCGTCGCGTTTTGGCGACTTGTCTGCGTTCGATCGCAGCATCGAAATCGCGCGTTTTAGCGACTGCTTCGATGTTGGATCGAGTCGGATCTCCGTTCCAGTCTATGGAACGTCAAGTTGCAGTGCCGTCGTGAGTTTAAGAGTTTAATAATACGCGTATTCTGCGTCGTAAGTAGTTGCCGATTTTTGCGTTTGTATAGATTCAAAAGCGCGTAAAACGCGATGCAAAAGCGCGCGTGATGCGCGGCCGAAACTTGAGTCGGATTGGACAGACCATATCACACGTGTGTTACCCGTTTAATTAATTAAACATGTGTGACAACTACGTTAGTTTTCATACTAGACTACTAATAGTTTATAATCTCAGGTTTTATGTTATATACTGACGATAGTTGTGAGAATTTTGCAGTGAATAGATTAGACAAAGCGTTTGTTGAAGCTGTTCATATTACAAAAAGATGAAACTAGAGAAAACAACTACCTGTTACCGCGCAGTTTACTATTCCACGAGTTCTTAGCCTTAAGGCTTGTTCGCATTAGGCTAGTAAATTAGTCTAGTAGAGAGTAATTTAGTAGCTAAAATTGTGTGATCAATAAAATAAGTTATTTCACAGACAATTTCGTATTTCGAAATACATTTTAAGTTATTTTTCTCTCCAGACTGATTCGACAAGTTTGAACCTGTTCAGTCGGCGAGCCAATGAGCGTCCCGCTCGCAACGAACGCGTGGTGGGGGGTGCTCGCCCGTTTAAAATAGAACAAAATGGATTGACTCGACTAAATCACTTACTAAATTTTCAGTGTTCAGACACGTTTAGCCACTTAATTACTCGCTACTAGACTAATACACTATCCTAATGCGAACAAGCCTTTAGCGCGAGGAAATAAAAGAAGTACATATTCACTTCTTGCATGCGTAGATACATACAGGAGTACACACACACTCGTTTAGTTTTAGCTAAGTAATGTTGACGGAAGTAACTGTCAGCAGAACAGATTGACTGTCATATATGTAAAACACAGGTGGCTAAAAGCGTCCACACACGAGTCCTAAATGACGTAAAAGTAGTGGAGCAGAGGAAATGACGTAAAAGTAGTGGGGCAGAGGAAATGACGTAAAAGTAGTGGGGCAGAGGAAATGACGTAAAAGTAGTGGGGCGGAGCCTACATCGATACATAAATCACTAATTATATGGTGCGATGATGAGGATATGATTGGTGATTTATGTTGCGATGTAGACTCCGGCCCACTACTTTTTATGTAATTTCCTATGATTTTAGGACTCGTGTGTGGACGCTTTAAATGTGCGAGATGGCATAACATATTGTAATAATAATATGGAGTAACACAAGACCTGCTCTTGATCGTCGCATGGCGATTTACGATAATGTTGAATACTAGATAGATTAGATGTATTACTCTCTAGTTGCGCCTCTCAATTTCACTCGTTATTCGTAAATTCGTCAATTTCCTGTTTTGCAGAAGGTAGGTACTCGTACCTATATAAAATCGTATTAAGGTGAAGAGGGAAAGTTATACTCATTATCATTTTTCTAGCTGTTTTACTTGCTTTGTTTAGGGTTAGATGGTGTGGTGTGAGAAATGTCCATTAACATTTATTTCTTTATTAAATTTATTATGACTAACAATTTTCACTACTTGCAGAAACCCTGTAATCGCGAAAAGAAATGCAATAGCATATACTGTGTAACTTAGGGTCTTCTCTCACAAGGAGAAGGTCAAGGCAATAATTCACCACGCTAACCGAGTGCGAATGACACATGATCTCGAAAGATTCTAGAAGTGTGCCGGTTTCGTCACGATGTTTTCCTTCACCATTAAAGCCCGGGGTAACAAGAAACTCGTATATCTGCAATTGGAAAGATACGCAGAGGTACATGTTGGGTTCGAACCTACAACTTTACGATTATACATCGCACAATCTAGCTACTAGGGCACAGCGGTTTTTTTCGTGCAATTGCATGCATTTATTTCTATTTTGCATGAAACATCTGATCTAGTTTTTTCATTGATATTTTTAAGGTTGACCGGTCATAAAAAAATTACAATGAGTACAACGATCACCCTTGCTTTCGGTGAAGTATAGGTAGTCTGTGTAGCCCAGTCTACGTTTCCTAACTACAGACAATGTCTGGAAAATAAGTTGAGTTTACTGGGTCGCTTCTGTAAGCTTTAGAAAGTGGCCAGGAATAACGATATTTAGTCAGTTTTTTATTTTTGAAATACATATAATATAGAATGACGGGACGAGTAAGACATACTTGTGATGGTAAGCGGCAAAACAGCCCAAAGAAGCACAGTCCCATAGAGTTACTTGTAATTGAAGTATCTAAGCTGACTAGCACTCCTGTTCCCGTCGCCCAGAGATATAAAATGATTTATCTCTTTGCTAATTTCGCTGTAAATAATGGCCTTCAAACCGGAATGCAGTAATGTTTGTACATTACCGATTGACGGTAGAATAACTGACATAGGTCGGCTACATCCCAAGTCCCCAGGAGAGTTCTTCAAAATGTTATGTGCCATTACAGAAAGTATTTCCAGTAAAGAGTAATTCCAGAGGAAACTAGACCGATCGAACCGAATTTGATTCGTTTTAAATACAAAATATATTAGTAAGTAGGTAAAATAGATACAACCACCAACCAGCTTAGCATGAACTACGTAACTCTTTGCGCATTTTCCGAAAATATGCAGGCACGAAAATAGCGTTTTAAAAGGAATTTGCAATAAAACTATTGAAGGTGGAATTTCAGATTCCGGAACAATATGTATGTAACTCTTTAAAGTACGTACCTCTAAGTTCCAGAGGACATGACACGGGTATCCTCTTTGTTTAATTGATTACCCTCTATCAAAAGCTGTCGCCTCAATTTAGATTAGAGACTTTGGTATATATTTTGTAATGGTACAATTCCGCAGAATCCACCTGCACTATAATTTTGCGTGTTATTCTACCTACATGTAGTAACGCGCAAACATTACTTTGTTCCGGTTTGAAGGGGAATATTTTCAGAGAAATTTACAAAGCAAAGAGATGAATCCTTTATGTTTATCTGGGTGACGAGCAAGTTTGTGATTTGGTCTCTTCATGTCGAATATCTGCGTAGCACTGTGCTGCTATGGGCAGACATGGGGCTCTTCCCCTCACTCTTATAAAGTAAGTAAAACATTTGAACGATTTCCCGATTAAAAGATTTTTTCATTTATTTTTATGTTTCTTAGAAATTTTTACGTATTTAAGATTGAAATTGAGAGACACTATTGTTTATTTTCGTACAACGCAATGCGCGTTGTTGTTGTCACATCACGTATGTATTCTATAACTGTTTTAAATACACATAAACTCTATACTAATCACATACACTCACAAACAGAATTAGCCTAACGTGATTAAAAGACCACTCGACGCACTCTACGTCAAGCAATGCCAAAAACGCCAAACGAATTTATAAATCTGAGCGTAATCAAGATAAATCATACGAAGCGGGAAACAAAGAAGTTTCTGGATTCCCGCCAAAATATCAGTCGGGTTCCATGTACCGGCATCGCCGGCTTTCCTTTGTATGTAAACTTTCCAAAACTAAAAATACGACGCGCGCATCGGTGACGGAGAACGGCAAAACTGAGTCAAACAAATGAAAAACCAGTCTTTGTTTGGGGACTTGCGTCGAGAAAGTCTTCCAGTTATTTTATTTAGGTCTTATGACATCATTTAAACATGTTCTATTTATCCATTCCGTCGCAACTTTTTAAGAATAATAGGTTATTTTATAAACTAATACACAAAATACCGTTTCTATGTATCAGAACTATGTATTTACGATTACATAAGCATTAGATCAGTTATCTAGCTTCCATAATACGAACTTTGCTTAGTTAGTTAGTGCTGTGTGAGGAAGGTTCAGCAATATTAAACTGACAGCCCGTCAGATGGTATCGGTACGGCAACTGTAGGCTATGGACTTGGGGCATTATAAAATAAAATGATTTATATTACAGCACTAGGGGTGTCACGCACGATAACCGGTGAGACAGATAGATATACATATTTACTTCTTTCGTCAAAGCTAAATAAATGCCAAACACGTCGTATTCATTTATAAACAACTTTTATAACACGTAAATATCAGCCATCTGTAATTTGTGCCAATGTCTTCGTTGATTAGAACGATGCACTCTAGCTCTAAGACATGTGTTTTTGTAGTAGTGACGAGACGAGCAGGTCGTGTCCCTGATAGTAAGTAACATGCCTGCGAATAACAGCACAGTGAGACGCAGCTATTGGAACATGAGGAGTCAAAATCCATTACCTTGCGCTCGTCACCCAGAGATTTAAGATATTTTAACTCTATGCCCTGTAATTTCACTGGAAACATTGGCCTTCAACCCGGAACACAGCGAAATTTGCACATTACACAATGTGGTACAATAACTGGTAAAGGTAACCCGAGACCGACTATCATAGGACCTTCTAAACTAAAACTTTTTCGCTAGCCGAAGCCCGTCGAACTATCTTTCTGAAACGCCAAGATAGTTATTATTATCGCATAACCACGCAAATAAACGAAAAACATTTCACCTACGAAGTTACAGTGCTTTGTTTTGATACAAGTCCCGCTTTGTTTACGGACGAGTCGATGCTCTACATTCGTTGCAAAGACATGTTTCCGTGTTCGCAACTGTTGGCAAACATACGTGAAATTCTGCGACGTTTTTATTTTAACTCGAAATGTATGTGTATTGCGTTTTTGAATTCGATGGTAATTTGCTGTAAATGGGTTAGAACACGTGGTTTCTCTAAAATGGTGCGTGAGAAAATTACAATGTAATTTACACGTTGTATAACTTGCAGGTCTACTACGAAGTCCGATAAACGATATATCGGCCGAAGTTATGGACGTTTCATACCACGAAACACAATCGGTCGGTTGATGACACAAAAACTCAGTCAAATCAGTGTCGGTCGGGATGAACTAAACGCCCGATCAGATCAACCGACCGATTGTGTTTCGTGGTTTAAAACGTCCATAACTTCGACCGATATATCGTTTATCGGACTTCGTAGTAGACCTGCTGGTCAACAGTGGATCTGTTGCCCACTGTACATAGATTGATTTCGAGAACATTGATGATTTCAGTTCAAGAAAAATGTCACGATTTTGGAAGGTGCAGTTTTTTTGTGATAAACCCATGGTATAGTCTCGTAGTAAGAATATTAACGTGGTTTGTTAGTTATTTTTGTTTAATTCACAGGAAACTCACACGTGATATGGTGGTCTAATCTAACTTAAATCGGGCACATGGTACACTTCAGTGAGCCTTCTAAGGCTATATGGTACACTTCAGTGAGCCTTCTAAGGCTATATGGTACACTTCAGTGAACCTTCTAAGGCTATATGGTACACTTCAGTGAGCCTTCTAAGGCTATATGGTACACTTCAGTGAACCTTCTAAGGCTATATGGTACACTTCAGTGAGCCTTCTAAGGCTATATGGTACACTTCAGTGAACCTTCTAAGGCTATATGGTACACTTCAGTGAGCCTTCTAAGGCTATATGGTACACTTCAGTGAGCCTTCTAAGGCTATATGGTACACTTCAGTGAACCTTCTAAGGCTATATGGTACACTTCAGTGAGCCTTCTAAGGCTATATGGTACACTTCAGTGAGCCTTCTAAGGCTATATGGTACACTTCAGTGAACCTTCTAAGGCTATATGGTACACTTCAGTGAGCCTTCTAAGGCTATATGGTACACTTCAGTGAGCTTTCTAAGGCTATACGGTACACTTCAGTGAGCCTTCTAAGGCTATATGATACACTTTAGTGAGCCTTTTAATGCTATAGCTAAGGATTTTAAAAGACAAAAATTATAAAAGCTAGAACACATTCGACATTTGCAAATCGTGCACTTAAAGTCAGAAACCTCCAGATATGTCCATAGCAACATTTTTTATGCTGTGCTAACCCTTATTTTCAGATCTTTACAAACTACTTTAGTATGAACGTTAGCCGATGAGTCACACGGAACACATAATTTCACGGAGGCGCCAGGCCGCTGGCGCTGCTTGGTGCGATCGACAGACCTACCGCCTAACTCTCCTGCTTTCTACTATACTTTGATTTGTGACAACACTGGCCAATTTGGTAACGCCAATGAAAGCAGACTACTATTTATATTTGTTATTAATTAACTATTTCACTGTGTCTGGGTGTTTCTATGTATAATAAGTATGTATTTAGAACTATATAAGTATTACATCAGCTATCTGGCCGCCATATTACAAACTTTGCTTAGTTTGGGGTCAGATGGTGTTGTGTGTGAATTGTCCACCAATATTTATTTATTTATTTGTTTCCGTATACAGCGGAACAGAAAGCACGAAACCAGATGTTCTTCTTCTTGGTCGTATCCTCATTACTGAGGGTCGTGACTCCCATCGACGTCCTTGATCACCTTCCTCCAGGCACTCCTGTCTTGAGCCATCTGTAAGCAAGTTTGGATGTTTGTCCTTGCTGAGGCCTTGATGGTGTCTGTCCACCGGGATGGAGCTTTGCCTCTACTTCTCTTCCCTTTGACGCGACCGACCATTATTAACTTTTCTAAGCTTTCTTGTCACGTGTCCGAAAAATTGAAGTGTCCGCTGAGTGCAGATGGTGGAGAGTCTCGTACGTATCTTCAGCTGGTTTAGGGCTGCTTTTATCGGCGTTACCAAATTGGCCGACGGCGTCACAAATCAAAGAATAGCAGAAAGCAGGAGATTTAGACCTGGCTGTGCGGAACTTTGTAAACTTACCTTCAATGACGTATTCATCAAACTTGACAGTGCCCTCTGTCTCCAACCGGACTGGCGGCCGGAATTTCTCCAGCAGTATTCTGACAGCGCCCTCGCGCCCGTGCCTCGCCGCCGCTATCAGGGGCGTGCATTGGACGCCTTCGAACCTCACATCCTGCAACAATGGATATATTGCCTATTACACCGACGAATTTTTTTTTATAGTATAGAGTGACGAGACTAGCAGTGTATCTGATATTACGCAACATGCTTGTCCATGACAGCGCAGTGACGCGCAGCTATTGAGAAATAATGAGCACGAATCATTACCTAGCACTGCACTGCGCTCGTCACTCAGTGATAGAAAATGTTTTATCTCTATGTCCTGTAATTTCACTGGAAACATTGCCCTTCAAACCGTAACACACTAATGTGATGATAGAGATCCATTAAAGATTTCAATGCGGCGGTGAACGGGCCGGGGAAGCTTTTGTAACAAATTACATACATACTCGTACATATACATATTTTGTATAAATAGTTTTAGGATACTTAGTTTTACAAGAACAGATTTACAGTCAAAGTCAAAGTACTTTATTCATAAATGTACAATTTACACGTCAATTAATAAAAAATAAAAACAAAAGAAAGAGCATACAAATTGTGAGCATTCAAAGTTTGAAACTACTACTTTACTGTATTACAATAATTATTGTACAGAAAACTGTCAAGCATTATACGAGTATAATGTCTTTATAGCAATTGTACTAACCTATGTCAAATTTATTTATTTACATTTTTATGGGAACTTTGCCATCACTCTCTAAAAATTCGCTGTAACTATAAAAGTTTGATCGATAAGCCAGCACTTTAATCTGTTTTTGAAGCTGCCGAAACTTGGGGCCGATAAAACTATTTTGGGAAGAGCGTTATAAACTTCCGGTCCCATTATGTGAGTTAACTTCTGTGACCTCGTGAGAGTGTGGTATAACATCCAGCTAGTCGGCGTTGCGTATGTTGCGAGAATGTCTCTCTCTTCGCGTGTTGTACGATTCTAGATTATTTTTTACATACACAGCCACTTGATAGATCAAGATAGCAGGTAAAGTAAGTATACCAAGCTCCTTGAAATATGGTCTGACGGATGTACATTGCGATACGCCAACAATGGCACGTACGGCACGTTTTTGGGCGCGGAACGCACGCTTCCAGTCGGCAGCGCGCGCGTATAGCTCGGCGCCGTATTGTAACCGTGAATGCACTGTGGCGAAGTAACATGCACGTGACACTTCCGTAGACACCACTCGGGAAACTCGTCTTAGCGCAAAGCACGCACTGCTAACTTTAGCACACATCTTGTCGATGTGATGTTCCCACGTCATGCTGCGATCAATCTCGAACCCCAAAAATGCGGTGTTCTGTACCTGCTCAATCCTAACACCATTTAGCGAGACTTTTAGCGGTTTTGTATGGTGTCCCGACAGACAAAAGTGAATATAGTGTGTCTTTTTGAATTTAGCATAAAACCGTTGGCGCTAAACCATGAATTTAAGCCGTTTATTACAAAATTTAATTTCTCTTCTAATTCCTCTATTGAAAGAGCTGTGACTACGGCAGCCACGTCATCCGCATACATGAATATGGCTGCACCCTTCACGGCTTCGGGTAGATCGTTTAGTAGGAGAGAAAACATAATATTAGAGACTGACGAACCCTGCGGTACTCCCATAGACGAAGGCAACGGGTCTGATTTGTTCTCGCCATCGCCAGCATCCACTACTTGAGAGCGGCCTCGTAACATGTCAGTCAATACCTCGTATGATTTCCCAGCTATGCCATAGTGTTTCAGCTTTAAAGCTAAGGTCTCATGGTCTGCAACATCGAAGGCCTTCGATAAGTCACAGCATAAGACGGCTACTTGCTCTTTACGTTCACGGGCAGCCAACACGCTACGAATCACTTCACGCGTTAGAGAAGTCGTAGACCTCCCTTCGCAGTATGCGTATTGTTGTTCACACAGTGCCTCGGTTTCCGATAGATAGGCCACTAATCGCGAACTCAAGCCATTTTCGAATACTTTGGCTATTGCTGGTATAATCGATACTGGTCTATATCCATCAATATCGTCCCGTTTGCCTTTGCCTTTAAATATCGGGGACACTTTCGATATCTTCAGCGGCGACGGGTACGACCCCTCCCTAAGACACTTATTAAACAGTGTGGCGAGAACCGGAGCTAGAGGCAAAATTGCTAGTTTAATTAGCTCCATCGACACACCGTATATGTCTTTGACTTTTTGGAGGTATTCTGGAGGAGACTATGCGAAATACCTCATCAGCCGAAAAACTTGTTAGTCTGAGGGAACGGTCAGACGCCTGACGCGCAGATACTAAAATTTTACATACAGTAGCAGCATTAGCTTTAGGCGCCCCACAGGCAGCAGCTGCATTTAAAACCGAACGTTCATAGCATTTACGGCATTTTTGGCGAACTAAACTTACTGCCGTTACAATCTTTTACGATCTCGGAAAAGTTCAACCTAGGCGAATTGTTTTCCCCTCTCCGTGTTCACGATTCCCCACATAGCTTTAGATGGATTCGTGCTTCCATGTATTATGCTATTGTAATGATTTGTTTTAGACACATTCAAAGTAGAATTGTATTTCCTGTTGAGATCGTCAAACATAGCTATTAAGTTCTCTTCTTCAGGAAATTGGTCAACTAATTTCGAAATATCAAACAACAATGATTTTAGATTTAGAATATCAGGCGTAACCCACGAAGCATCACGTTTGTTATTTGGTGTTCGTTTTATCGGGAAACAAGTGTCATACTTATTTGCTAAAATATTGATCAGTGCTACTACAAATGTTTGAGCGGTTTTGTTTCTCTCACTTACTTCAGACCAATCTATACTGTCAATAGCCATCACAAAGTTTGCGCGGTTATTCTGCGATAAATCACGACTAAGACGAGTGAGCTGTGCTGGCGCTGAACAAGCGAATGTTACCACTCCACGTACGGCTAAGTGATCTGACAGAAGCGTATTTATTGAGGTTGCCGAAGTAAGTTCTCGTACAGGACAGGAGAGAGAGACAGGAGCCTGTGGAAATAAATGAAATAGAAAAAAACTATGTCGATGTGCATATACTATGTGCTGTTATGTGTCAGGCATGTTGCTTACCATCAGGCACATGCCCTGATCGTCTTGTCACTCTTATTAAAAAAAAAAATATAGCTAATCGATACGCCTGCCACTACCCGCGTTTACAATTTTGGCGGGAAAACGGATCTCAGGTTACCTAAGTGCGTTATTTACGCGTCGGCGTATGAAGTGCTGTCCTGTCCCTGTCTTACTTGTACGTGTTTGAGCCCATTATTAAGAGATTAATTAGAATAAGAATTATAACAATGACATTGTGATGCAATGCAATATAAAAATGATTATTATTGTTACCTACTTACTACATACATACATACTACGAGAATTTTAAAACCTTTTTTTTTCATATTAAATAATTTACGAAGTACGAAAATTAAAAAGCCGGTTTCTTCAGAACGTTTTTTTTTAAGTTTTATAGGTTTACGCTTGGCCGCCTTTTCGCCTGATGTTAAGAGACGATGCCGGCTACGATGGAGCGTATTTTCTTCCATTGAAGGGAGTGGCGAAGACCAACTTTAAACAAGTATTATTTACTTTCAAGAAATAATTAAGCACGCGGAGGCAAGCTTCAAATCAGGGTTGTTACGGATGCAAAAATTTAGACATCCGCGGATGCAGATGCGGATGCGGATTATTAGAAGTTCACATCCGCGGATGCGGATTCGAAGCGGATGCGGATGCGATGCAGATGCGGATTTTGGGATTTTAAAAGGATAATTATTTAAATTTTAAGTGTAAAATAAGTCCAGATATTGCTTTTTATTGGTGACGACATTTCACCTAATATTTATATCAAAATATTCATTAAACACACAAAAAACTATGAAGTACACAGTAAACACTCACTGTAACTATAATTTATTGACAATGAGAAAAAACAACAAACAAACCTGTAGGATCTTGTTACCAATGTGCGCCTTTCTATTCCGACAGTTACTGAATGAAGTTAGTAATTACCAAAACAAACGCGAAGCACGTGCCACTCTGGCTCCGCCCACTTTCTTTAGATGTAGTTACTTGTTGATGTGAATCTGCATCCGTAAAAACTCCGCATTGATTGATGCGGATGTGAATGCGGATGCAGATGTCTGAATTAATGCGAATGTTCCGCATTTGCGGATGCGGATGCGAATATTCGCAACAACCCTGCTTCAAATATCTAATACTTCACGATTCTGAAAGCTAACCACTGGTCCACCACTGCCACTAAATATTTAGTCACATTTAAATAGCTCGGAAATTATGGCTGGTATAGTCGGGAGAACGGCAACTGCCGATCCGGAGCCCCCAAGTTAAATTCCCACAGGCACCACTGTCTTTTCGAAGTCATGTGCGTAATGCCGCTAACTTACAACGGCGAAGGAAAACATCGTGAGGAAAGCGATATAATATACCTAGAATCTTTCGAGGTCATATGTCACCCACCAAACCGCACTAGGCCAGCGTGGTGGATTATTTATTGCCTTGACTCTCTCCTTGTGACGGAAGGCCTCGAGTCCCAGCAATGGGAACATTTAGTGGGTGCTTATGCTAATAGCTTGACAAGACTTGCTTATAGGTAGAAAACTACAAATTGAAGAAAAATCAATGAAGAAATAGTTCTCAAATGACAATAGAACAATATTATAACAATTCTTGTGTATTCTTGGTACAGATTACCTACCTGCGTTTCTAATTATAGACGGAGGTGAAATTCTTGGAGACAGACGAACTACATACAATAAGAGTAGGTCACTAACATGTCATTCCCCTCATAATATTTAATTTTAGAACTACAATATTTTATCAAAATGTAAGATCCGTCGATGTATTACAATGTACATAGTTGCTAAGATTTATTCTGGATTATCATGATCACATTTCATGCTATTTTCAATCATATATTAGGGTTTGTTTTTTATTTGAATTAATATATTGGACCAAATGTAAACTGGAGGCTAAAAATTAAGTAAGCAAGCTTTATCTGAGTAAATAATTAATTTTGTGACACTAGGACACTACCTTGTTTTAAACTGTCGCCATTGTTCACAACATAATTGGGTGTTTTTATGTATAATAAGTAAGTATTTACAACTATATAAGTATTATATCAATTATCTGGCCGCCATATTACAAGCTTTGCTTAGTTTGCGGTGAGATGGTACTGTGTGTGAATTGCCTACCAATATTTATTATATAATAATTATTTTTTATTTATTGTTCAGTACTTATTACTAATTACGGGGTGCTAGCAGCGCCCCGCGGTTTTCCCTGTGTAGTTCCTGTTCCTGTTATTTTTCCGTGACAAAAAGTAGCTTATGCTTCCTTCCAACTATAATCTAACTGTGTTGCAAACAGCTTGATTCGTTCATAGGTTAAGACGTGATTGAACAATAAACATCCAAACATTGACATTTATAACATTATATTACTAGCAACGGCCTGCGGTTTTACCAATAGTTAATGTTACATTGACTGAACAATTTATTTCGTACATGTATAATTACATATTTATGAAATACTACAACTGACACTCCAGTCACAAAAAATTGCAAGATTTACTCATTACTTCAATGCAAAAAGTAGGTTGAATTGCAGAGTATTTTAAATTCATGAATTTTAATGCATCTTTAAGGTCAGTGAACATTATCAGATAGCTGCAGTACTAATACAGAGTGTAATATTTCTGCAACCTAATTCTTATACTGCAGATGATGCAATCATTATTATTCTTTTGTTTTAGTCAATGAAGCTCCTTGGGGTCCCTCACAACACTATTACTCATTATAAAACAATATTTTGGAATATTTAATTGTTTTATTTAAACAAGAGCTCTAAAAAAAGAATAAGTAATGTTTAGTATCAAATCAGTAATTTTTTAATATATACACAGATAATTCTCCTTGAAAAAGGTCGCCAGACGCGATCTAAACTTAAGTTGGACTAGACTGAATATATCATATGTAAGTTACCCATGTATTTATTTTAAATGAATAACTCTTAGTTTAATAATAATTTAGAGTGAATAATTTTAACAGAATGTTCAATGATGTTGATCAGAGTATTCTATTCTATTCAATTCTACAAAATGGTTTATAGCATTTTATTGTGTTATTTTAACATCAGCGCAAAAAAAAAAAGCCGGTTTTATTTTTATAGTAATTCAGATATTCAGATAATTCAGATGTTTTTAGTGCAAGTAGATAGGTATGTAGCAGTGTTGTTCTCATTGTAAAATAACTATTTTTTTTTCTAAAATTATTCACCAAGTTTACATGGATCCTTTTACTTATTACAATCTAGCCTAATTTAAATTTAATACATTTAAAAAAATTAAATAAATAAAATAAATTTAAAATAATTTAAAATAAACTTATAATTCAAAATTTATAATTTTACCTTACTTAGCATATATTTTTTTAAATAATGTGTTTTTTTGGTTGTATTCAATATTCATCTTGTATTTTAAGTATATTTAATAACTTCAACGATAGTATGCTTAATTGTTTTTTTTTTCAAAAAGCCACATTTAATTACTATACACAATTTTCTAATGCTGATGACATGAACTTTGGTTACTAAGAAATTATTTTATTTCCTTTATTATTTTTTACAATTTCAAGTCTGACCTTTTCAAGGTATCGGGGACTTAAATTCACCATAAGGCATGGTGAACTTAAAAAAACAATCAAATAATCATTAACTACATTGTGCTACTAAAATTCAGTTTATTATAGTGTTGTGCTTGTAAAAGCTATGATATCTATTGTGTCATCAAAACATTGACTTGATTTTCTCATTAATTGTACAGTAACTGATAACACTGTTCTGTTTTTTACCATTTAATTTGATAACATAATCATTGTCAAAAGTACAATACAATGATATTCTAAGGATGCAAAGAAATAAGATTCCATTTTTCAACAAGATATATTAAAATATGGGCAATAGTAGTTAATTATGAGGAGGATATGAATTTGTTGTTTATACACGATAACAGATATACAAGTCATCGTAAGAACTTTATGGAGATGATAGGCATCGAAAATACATCAAGGTTAAACGTTTTAGAACAAAGTTACGACGAATGCGTCGTACAACGCACAAAAAGCAATTAATAAAGCACACGCTAGCATGTAACGCGCAAAAGGTAACAGCACAACCAGAATTTGCATGATATAAATAGATTATATAGTGACTTCTCAGTAAAAGATGACAGTGAAAATAATAACGAATGGTATTATAATTTTTTATGGAATACTCACGCTGTTCAATATGTCGTCAATTTCATCGGTATTTTTCTCATACAGTAATGCGTAAAGGGTGAGGGACATTCCATCCCTTGCTGCGAAAAACACCCTTTCTCTGAGATTACTACTGATATCGTCTATCAGTTTATAATCCATTTTTCACTGAGATAAGTTTCAATTTAAATTAATAACAGTTCTATGACATATGGTTTGTGCACGTATACTCATGTGAAGAATAATTTCAAATTATATTTCTCTGTTTAGATGTCGCAAGGGTTATTACTTTGTACTTCCCGTGAACGAAATTTGGAAACTGAAGGAAATCCAAGAATCCAAGTGGAGTTGACAGTTGACCGACTGCACTGAACTGACAATTTGTGTCAGTTTGAATTTGACAACATTTTTTATCGATATTGACAATATAACTAAATTGACGTTAATTCATGTACCTACACAGTAGTTTTTTTATTTTAAAAGAATATCGCACTCTCTGATTGTAGGTCCATTGCTAAAACATTAAATAGTTACGGTTTTATATTTTTCATGATTCTAATAAATACAACCGCAATACAAATACTTGATGCAATGCGAAATAAAAATTAGTATGGTCCAAATACATCTTTGCGTTAGGGATGATCGATATGCATCGATGTTGAAGAAACATAGACTATGTTGAGAAGGAAAACATCATGTTTTAACTTCGATGTTTTGAGTTCGATAATCGATAATATTGATACATCGATGTTTAAATAAAACATCGATACGTCATCCATCAGATCAACTATCCATCAGAGTGCGATATAGTGTCCATGAAATGTACTCGGCTCAACTATCAGTGTTAGCAAAGTCTATTAAGTTCAATTATTTTTCACTAAATGACATGACAAATAGTTTGTAAGTATATGTGTTGCACAGCGACATCCACAGCTTAGAAAGACTATTTTCCAAAGTAGGCCAACTCCTGTACCAGCAACGGAACAGACTAAAGGGAAAACATCTGTTTTTTTTATTACAGAGTGCTCATAAAATGCTGTGAATGTTAATTTTGTTTCTTTATCTTACGCAATTAAACACAGTAAAGAAATTTCGTAACATTTTTTTTGTACCGTAACATCGATGTTTTTGGGTCGATGTTTATTGTACATCGATGTTTTGTATTCGATGTTAACATCGACGTACATCGATGTTTTGTATCGATCATCCCTACTATGCGTGCAATGCAACAGCTGCACTACTACGCTTTCAGTATTTAGCCATAAAATATTCAAAGACTGAAACTTCACTATAATGGCAATAATGCAATGGTTTGCCTCTGCCACGTTTGTTCCACAGTGGAATTTTTGATCCAATCAGGAACGAGCATTTCCCCTTTCAGAAAAAAAAATACACTTGCAGTCGCATAAGTTGCATGGCGACTTAGCTTTATCTCTTTCTGGCTCACAAAATTTGAGCGTAGCAGTATCCTTCTCACAAGCTATTGTTACTAAAGGAACGCAACTATTACTGTACTGTAATATAACTTTTTCATTGCCATTATTTATTTGAGTTTGACGTGTAACCTATTACCAATTGCTTTCGTTTTATTTACAAAGAATTATAACTAAAATCTCTAGAAATACCGTATAATAATGTCGAGCGGTCAATGGGAAGTTGTTGGAAAGAGCAAGAAGTCTCAGAATGGAAAGGTAAAAAGTAAAGAAGAGGAGAAAAAGGCTGTGAAAAATGGGCCTAAACTTGAAGACGTCGGTGAGTTGTTCTACTTTCCAAATACCTAATTTTTCAAGTTCTAGTTTTTTAACAAAGTTAGGATCTAATTAGATTTTTTCCTACCATATTCTCTGAACTCAAGTGAACAATGAAATATTTCGTAAATATCTTGTTTCCCCAACTCATTACTTAATTTGAAATTACTAAGTACTACCTCCAACTTTCATACTCAGTACCTAAGTTTAGTTTAGATACAACTATGTGCATTTAATATGAATTATTTGACATTTAAAATCTAATAAGTCATTAGTTAAGTGTGCAGTGTTTTTATTGAAATTTAGTTTTAAAAGGACCTGCCTATTTAAAAAAAAAAACAATTCCAACAGAACTCCAACTCAAGCAGTGTAGATAATTGCATTAAAATATATTTACATTTAAACATTTTTTTTTATGATAATAATCATAATAATTTTCATAAATTTACACCATATACATAGACATAATATCAGTGTACATATATTATTTGTATTGTCAACTGTTTTTTTCCTTCCTCTTATCTAATAATATTTTTGTTGTTCATTGCTTACAATTCTTATGCAGGGTATAAATAACAATTAAAGGTACAATTTTGTTTAAATACACCAGTCAAAATCAGAACTCTTAGATAAATCTAAGAAATAAATTTTGATTAAACTGGTTTTAAGTTCTATAGTCAAGTTTCAAAATACTGCATTTTTGAGTAGGCATCCAACCTGCTTATGCTTATAAATAAATAATAATAATTTCTGAAAGAATAATTTTTTAATATATTTTTTTCAAGAATAAATTTGGGCTTGACCACTATCTCACCTGAAGTGCCTATTTATGCTGTATAGTAGAGTACCACTCCTACGAATATTATAAACATGAAAGTTTGTAAGAATTAATGTTTGTTATTCTCTAAAAAGTATGAAGTCGATGTCTATCTCTGCGGCACCGTAGAGCAAAACGGATGGACCATTTTGATCTGTTTTTTTTATTTGAACGTTAGTTCCCATGCGGTGGTTCTTAGCTATGTTTGGTTGATATTGATTCAAGATGGCCGCTTCCACAAAATGGCAGACAAAATATTTTTTCACTACTACCGCATATGGGTATCAAATGAAAGGGCTTTACTAATAGAATGTTTTACATATCGTCGTTGAAGTTCTAACACCGCGTATATCAAAAATAGCAACTTTTCAGGAGAGAAAAAAAATAGGAATATCTAAAAAATCAAAAAATACAACTTTTTAATAATGTAATGATATTTTCTTACCTTTTTTTCTATAAATTGTTAGGAGCAACCGGGTAGTCCGTTTCTCAGTATGGAATTAAATGATTTACGTGCTGTTTCCAAATATAACACCGATTTGGTGGATCCCGTGTAGTTGCATTTTTTCTTAATTTCACGAGTTTTATTGGTCGTTATGTGTTCCTGATTGGCTTAAACGATGCGTCTTCCGATTCTCTAGCGAATGGCATCAAAAAGTCAAAATAGCCAAAAAGTCACTTACGTGGTGTTAGAACTTCAACGACAATATTACAAATCTGAGATAGTCGGGGGTAAATCAAATTTTGTTCTTGTTTACCCTGGGAAATTAACAGGATCGGGATATGCAAGCGTGACACCATAGAAGAAATAATTCTAAGAACAAATAATTCCGTCTCTGGATATAAACTGAAAGATGATATAATAGCTAAATTTTTTTTATGTTAAGAAGTTTACATGATTAAGCTGCTCTTAACTAACATAACATTTGATATGCTTCTAGTTCCCCATTCACAAATTAAATCATTTTACTCTGGAATGGAGATTGATGATGATAGAAAACCTGCCAATAACAAGAAAAAAGAAGGAGATAAGAAGAATAAAAATAAACAACAGAATAAGAAAAATGAACCGGCCAAGCCAAAACCACCTACCACCATCGATGGGGCACTACAAGCCGTAAGTATTTGGAGGAAATACATTCCAAATGAGCTATGTTAAAATGGCTTGGCATGGAGTCAGAGATGCGTCGTTACTTCTCTTACTCTCACCAACAACCCGGACCCAACGGTGCCCTTACGGGCCCGCCTCGCGGGAGGACGGAACCCCCACATTTGACTCCAGTAACACGCTGGAAACCAGCGGCGCGTCAACGCCTTGAGAGGCCTATTGCTAGGGGGGATGCCGGACGGCCCCAATCTAGCGACGCCCCCGTACCTTAACTAATATGGTCGGCTGTGAGCAGTCCATCCACACAACCACCTTGGTCGTGCCTTGGTCACCCAAGGTAAAACGAAGTGGAATCCCGAGGTGGGGCCTCTCGTCTATGTTTTGCCTCCAAGCCGACGACGATGCGGCCTCTGTAGGTTGTGCAGTGTAGTGACACTTTTTGTTACGTGGAGTAAATGCATTTACGCCTACCCTTCCGCCTCGGGAAGAAGATCAAAAAATTTCAATTTTTAGTTTATGGGTAGTTACAGCTGGTCTACTCGGGCTACTGCCGATCCGGAGACCTCGCACCAAAAAACACGTTCAAAACCACGCGCACTACTGTCGTTTCGAAGTCAAGAGCGTAATATCGCTAACTTGACTCGGTGAAGGAAAACGTCGTAAAATGTACCTAGAATCGTTCAAAGTCATGTATCATCCACCAACCCGCACGGTGGATTATGGAATTTACTCTCCCCTTGCTGGAGAAGTCTCTGAGTCTCAGCTGTGGGAATATTTAATTGGCTGCCTATGCTTATAATATTATACTCAACTAAATAAAGCTTACTGTAAAAATGAAGTCATTCATTTTCACTTAAAAGTTTTTTTGTTGTTACCTACTGTTGCTGTAATGCTCTGACCCAGTTCTGAGTCACTGATTCTTACAGCAAAAACTTAACTTTCATTAGATAATAACTTACATAATGTTGTGTTACAAATTCATTTCATTACGTAGTAAGTTTTATAGAATATAGTTGTATGGTTTGATTCATAGAATTTATTTATTGATAGAGTCTGGCCAACGAAAGGAGATACTGGATTTTTTTGCAAACTTTTTACATGACAACACTTAAGTGTTCCTACCAACGGGTGTTTACCCTACGAATTGGGATATTTTAAACAGAAAATACTTAGGGACATTTTTTTCCAAAAATGCATTTTTAAAACAAACAAATTTAAACATTATAAGAAATAAGTTGTAACAATTTGTACATGTTCTAAAATTGTATTCATCAAAAATAAGTACGACGTGTGTACGTTTTGGCGATTATTTCAAGTGCAACATTAAGCCTTTAGTTGTCCTAATGAATATATTCATTAATTACGCTATTTAATAGAGAAAAGCTTGTGCAATTTCATTTTTAATCATTTCATTTAATTTTCGGCTATTATCCGAAAGATTTGGTAGAATCAGAATCAGTGAGTGTATGGTATCCCCCTATCTCTGACGCAACAAAATGGCGTGTTTTTGAGTTTTCGTAGTACCTGGCATGTGTTTATTTTTGACGAGATTTTCAGTTTAGGGATGCCATGCTGATATATTTTAAATTTGCCGCGCTTTGCCAGTATCAACTTTCGTTAGCCAGACCCTAGAATATGATAAAAATGAAACTTATGTGTGAACCATATCACCAGCTTTGCTTAGTTTGGGGTCAGTGTCATGTGTGTGAATTATCCACAAATATTTGTTTATTTTATTTGTAATTAACTTATATATTTTTTTATAGCAAAGAGTGACAGGATAAGCTGGGCATACAACTGTTAAGTGACCAACATGCCTGCCCATAACAGCATAATGACACATAGTTATTAGAACATGAAGAGTCCAAATAATTTCCTTGTAGTGCACTGCGCTCATTAACCCAAACAAAGATAGATTATTTATATATAGAAAGATAATTTATCTCTCATGTGCTGTAAGTTCTCTATAAACATTTGGCCCTTCAAAATGGATTTAACTGATAAAAAAGTGACTTAATGCACACACAAAATTTAGTCAAAATCAGTTCAGTGATATGATTTTTTATTTAAAGTTAGTTAATAAGTTAATCCATTGTGCCTTAGTATCGAGAATGTCCGAACCTCATGGTCTTGAACTCTTTGGTCCGAACCAAAAGGTAATGAATGACTAACTTCGGTAAATTAATACATCCTGAAGAAATTAACCTGTTCCAAGACTTTCATTTTCGGAGACAAATATTATCCACCAACCTGCAGTAGGCCAGCTTTGTGTATTATGACATGGACTCCTTCCTTATGAGAGAAACCCCTGAGTCCCAGCAATGGGAACACAAAGTGGGCTGCTTCTATGCTATTAACATATTCAATTTTACAGATTGACCCAACAGAGCTAGCCACTATCATTACCACAAACAAAGTCCGTTTCTCCAATGCTCCTCTGGTTTGGCTGAAAGAAGTGGCTGCCTTCCTTAATTCTAAAACCCAGATTGATGTGGAAGACCCAACGTTTGCTAAATACGCGCCGACGTACCCGATGTCTGCTGTGCCCATAGACATAAAGGGAATATTGGAAGCTGTACTTCAGGATGCGGGGAAGGCTAACACTCAGCTGTTCTTCGATGTTACACTGACTGCTGTGGCTAATGATATGACCAAAGGTGGGTTTACATGACCATAGATAACTTTTTTACATTATTTTTTCTATCAATCATTGTAGGCACCAATCGGAGCTCACTGCAGAAGCTATTGCCCCATAGTAGTATGCCATAGTACAGTTTCTGTATACGTGTATGCGTGCGTAATAGCTTGCTTCTGAGACCGAGTGCGTAACCATATTTACGGATTTGTTTGTTCCGATATGCTATAGCCACTCGTTGAAATATACGGATACCTTTTTCTTGGTTCTGCGGTCTGATATGGCCAGGCCACTGCCATTTTAGCGTGCAGATGCACATTAAAAGCAATGTGTCTGTTTAAAAAAACGATTTAATCATGTAGAAGCTGCACAATTTGCAAAAAAAAACTGAATTATGATCATTGTTTATGGTATGATATCTGAAAAATAAAGTTGACAAAACTGGTCACGAGCAATTTTTAAGTGTCACTTCCGTTATACATTTTTGTTACGGTATTAGTCTCATGTTTTTTCAGTTTGGTCGCACAGCAAAATCCGTATCTCCTCCCAAGCCTGTCGTAAAGAACTTCGTCCCAAAAGACTTATATAAATGTAGTTCCTTCCCAAAAGACTTATATTAATGTAGTTCCTTCCCAAAAGACTTATATAAATGTAGTTCTTTTTCTGTTGTAGGTCAAAACGTAAACGGTCACAGGATACTGTTGCAAATGCTGGCACACGACTACCCCGAGTTTTGTGTGGCGTCTGTACAAAAAAAGTGCCAGTCTCCGCAACTCGTACCAGAACCGGCCGCCGATCGGACTCACTTTACTCTGGGCTTACGGGCAGGGCGGACAGAAAGACTTCGCTGTTGGCATGAAGGGTAAGTTGCTTGAGCATTTGCGAGCGTTCAAGTATTACGTAACGCAATTTTTTAAAGTTTTTGTACCCCCCTCCCCCTCGTAACGCGCCTGATCATTTTTAACACCCTTCCTCTCACTCTCCGTATACATTAGGTAACATCAAAGTGATAGTTTTTACTTAAAAGTCACCATAGAAATTCCCAACTAGACAGATTTTAATTTCCTGATTACTTGTATTTAAAAAAAACCTCCATGACGCACCCTTTGTGTCTAGTCTGTAACTAGGGCTTGCTCATTGAGCGGTCAAGTCAAAGAAGAATAAAATCTCGCCCAGGGCGTTGGTAGTGCTAAAACCGGTGCTGCACACATCCCCTCCGCTTTTTGATACTGAAAAAATCTATGTTTCACGTCACCGACTTGCATGTACTTCGTAGCAGCGAACCGAGATTTGCACGCTAGACGCTATTTGGATGGGGGAAATATTGAGCTCGTGTCACCAACATGCGTAGCATAAATAGCCCACTAAATGTTCCCACTGCTGGGACTCGGTGTCTTTTCTCGCAAGGAGATAGTCAAGGGCATAATCCACCACGCTGGCCCAGTGACTTCGAAAGACAGGTACACGTTGGTTTCCTCACGATGTTTTCCTTCACGTTGAGTTTGGAACATCAACCATGGAACGATATCGCTTTTTCGTGCTACGAGCAGTCCGATAGTTACAAGAACAAAATTAAAAATTTTGATTAACCCCCCGACTACCTCAGATTTGTTGTCTTTACAACATTCTACTAGTCAAGCCCTTTCATTTGATACCCATTACCCATATCGAGGTAGTTGTGAAAAAGAAATGTATTTCGCTATTTTGTAGTAGCGGCCATCTTGGATTTGAAATTTGTCATAGTGCAAAGTATTCTACTAGTTAAGACCTTTCGTTTGATACCCATATTGAGGTAGTAGTGAAAAAAATAATGTAATCAGCCATTTTGTGGTGGCGGCCATCTTGGATTTGAAATTTGTTATAGTGTATAGTATTCTACTAGTCAAGCCCTTTCATTTGATACCCATATTGAGGTAGGTTGTGAAGAAATATTTTGTCCGCCATTTTGTGGAGGCGGCCATTTTGAATCGATATTAACAAAACATAGCTAAGAACATCCGCACGGATATAAAAAAACCGCATCGAAATCGGCTCATTCGTTTGAGCTCTACGGTGCCACAGACAGACACACACACAGACAGACAGACATCGACGTCAAACTTATAACACCCCTTTTTTTGGTCGGGGGTGTTAAAAAGGGCAATGTGAAAAGTTAAAAGGTAGAAGTGCATAGGTGTTAGATGGTGCTGAACAGCTGCAAGGTTCCCGAAATGTATTCGATAAAAATATTACGAAGTACTGCGCGGTCGCACTTCAACTACGATTGGCAATATCCAATACTGGTTGATATCAAAAGTTATTTTGAATAGAGGCGTTGAGGGCATGAGATGAGTTACTTTTGACATTCCTCAAGGTAACAGCGATAAGTGATAACGTTATCGGAAAACCAGGTGTCAGTAACTAAGATGAAGTGTTGTTGTGGACTCGTGGACGAAATATAGGATTTTGTCATAAAAATCGGTAAGCGGAATAACGATAGTTTTCATTACTATTCCTACTAATATTCTAAATGCGAAAGTTGCGTAATGCGTATGTTTAAATGTTTGTTGTTCAATCACGACGGAATCTCTGAAAATTTAAAACGCAAATTGTCTTGAATAACTTATAGGTTATTTTAACCACGGGAAAATAATGGGTACGGAGTAGCACGTGTAAAACTGTGGCAGAGAGGTTTTTTTTTTTTTTTTTTTAAATATAATAGGTTCGCACTTGACCACCATCTCACCTGATGTTAAGCGACGATGCGGTCTACGATGGAGCGTGCTTACCTAGAAAAAACCGATTCACTCTCGATTTGAAGACACCAAGATTGTAACCATCAGGGAAAACCCACTCAGGCAACGCATTCCACAACCTAGACGTTCTTATCACAAACGTGGAGTCAAATCTCTTCGTTCGCGTCTTTGGAACATCGACCATGAAACGATGCCGCCCTTTTGTGGAACGAGAAGTCCGATAGAAGAAAGGGCAAGGTGGTATTAGATCATGCAGATCAGTTGCACACTCTCCGAAGTGTATCCGATAAAAAACCGATAAGCTAGCGATCTTGCGGCGATGATCAAGACTTTGAAGTCTTTTACGCACAAGAGCGTCACTGCCTATGAGTCTTTTGGCACGTCTCTCAATCGATTCCAGAGTCTCCAGCTGATACTTAGCCGATCCATCCCAAAGGTGCGAACAGTACTCCATACAGGAGCGAATCTGTGCTTTGTATAACGTGAGCAACTGTTCAGAGTTGAAGTATCTTCGCACCTTTGAGAGGACACCTAGTTTTTTGGCGGCTAATTTAGCCTTAGACTCAATATATGTGCCAAAGTTGAGCGTCGATGACAGAGAAACGCCCAAAAGCTCGAGATGGTCAGTAACCGGCACGGACACGCCTCGAAAAGTAGGAGTCAGTTGGAACGGACTCCTTTTGGCGGAGAACAAACACGCCTGTGTCTTTCCTTCGTTAAACCTGGCCAAATTGGCATCGCCCCATTTAGAGACTGCCTCAAGGGCCAAGTTCAACCGTTCGATCATATTCTCTCTCAATAGCTGAGTTTGTTGCCCACTGGCTCTTGCGCTAGATATATAACTCTCAACGACGGTGCTATCATCTGCGTACCCAAAATACCGGGCCTCAACAGATCGTTGATATGTAGCAGGAAGAGCGTCGCAGAGAGTACCGACCCTTGAGGGACTCCGGCATTGATAGCCATTTGATCCGACGAGCAGCCATCAATGACGACTCGTATGGATCGATCCTCAAGAAGTCCGATATCCACGCAATAAACCCAGGAGACAAACCATAGCCAGAAAGCTTGCTTATAAGGCCATCATGCCAAACCCTGTCGAAAGCCTTCGAGATATCCAGGAGACTGCAAGTGCTTCCCCGTGTTTCTCGATAGCTTCACTCCAGATGTGGGTGACATACGCTAGAATATCCCCGGTGGACCGGTTCCGGCGAAACCCGTATTGCCGGTCACTGAGGAGGTCGTTCGATTCTAGGTATGTCAGGAGCCTGTGGTTTAAGACACGTTCCATAGTCTTGCAGAGTATGGACGTGACTGAGATGGGCCTGTAGTTGACAGGGTCAGCACGACTACCTTTTTGGGCACAGGTTGCACGTTTGCAAGCTTCCACGACTTCGGCACTTGCCCAGTTTGGAGAGAAAGTCTAAACAGGCGCGTTAGTACTGGAGACAACTCGGTGCACAAACCCTCAGTACTATGGCAGGAATTCCGTCCGGGCCACTGGCTTTATTCACATCCAGATTGCGTAGCGCTTTGGTAACCTCCTTTTGGCGAATATGTATTTCAGACATTACAGTCGGACTGCCAGGTGGAGTAGGAGGTATCGCACTACCAGCATCTAGACGTGAAGATTCCGCAAACTGAGATGCAAACAAGTTTGCTTTCTCCGTTGCGGTGTGAGCCAACGTCCCATCAGGTTTTAGCATTGGAGGTAGTGAGGGGCGACAGAAGTTCGATTCGACCGATTTAGCTAGGGACCAAAACGCTTTGCTACCCGCAGGATATGAAGCTAGTTTGTTCCCTATTCGACTAATATGGTCGAAACGAGCCCTCTGTAAAACCTTTTGTAAATTTGTATACCTATCTCGGGGTGACGGGTGCAGTGCAGTGGTAATGATTTGAACTTTTCGTGTTCCAATAGCTGCGTGACATTGTGCTGCTATTGCCAGGCGTATTGTCTACCATCAGGCACATGTCCTGCTCGTCCCGTCACTTTAACAATAGAGTATATTTTGCGTGTGTGTGTGTCAAATACATTGTTGTGTGTATTTTTTTTTTTTATTGCATTTAATTGCATAAATTAACAAAAAATACCGGCCGAATTTTTTTTTTTAACTCACACAACACTATCTGACCCCAAACTAAGCAAAGCTTGTACTATGGCGGCCAGATAGCTGATATAATACATAAATAGTTTTAAATACATACTTATTATAAATACAAACACCCAGACACAGTGCAAACATTTGAATTCATCACGCAAATATTTGCACTGGGTGGGAATCGAACACACGACCCTCGGCTTCGCAGGCAGAGTTACTACCCACTAAGCCACGAGGGCAGTCAAATTGATTACCTCGTCTCGTTTGAACTGGGTTAAATATTAGCACTCCTTTGGGAAATTTCATATTCCTCCATCCGTTCGCGCAATTTTTAGAAAGGGGTTCACATATAAATATACAGGGTTACTAGTAAGCAGCCTGCACCCGTTAACGGGCACGTTATGTTTATTCAAACGAACAACTTTTGTTAAAACTCAATACTTATTATCCCAAAAAAATATTGTGTTTGTCAGTCCTCTCTAGCACTGTTTAGCAGCTGTTTAGTTCACTACGGCGCATCATCTATCAAGCGTTAAAGAGCTCGTGCGCTCTTGTTACGAATTGTGACGAAGATTTCGATGCTTTAAGACCGGGCAAAAAGTATACTTTTTTTATTTTGTATAAAAAAAAAACTGTAGAACAAAAGTGGATGTACTTAACATCCCCTTAAGAGGAAGCTGGCTAATTGCCAATAACCCTGTATAGATACAAAGTTTTTGCTTATACCTAGAGACGTATAAGCCACAATTAAAAGGTAAAATTTGTTTCAGCGTGGCAAGAACTCTTCCTACCTGTGATCGATCTGAAGAACTACTCCAAATTCGTGGTGACCTACTTCTCGAACCTTCTAGACAGACACGCCAAAATGGACGCCACTAAGATCAGCCAAGACCAACTGTTCGCCATGTTCGACACAGTCAACAGCAAAAAGAATGGACTCTCGAAAGAATTAGCCAATGATCTGGTCGATCAGATGAGCAAATATAAGGTAAGTTCTTTGGTAGTGTGTTTTATTTCTAAAGGTATTCATATTTTTGAAGTGAATACTTCTATATACAAATAAATATATAGAAATTTTGTGCCAAGTACACCCAAAAAAAATTTTACTGCCCTAATAATAGTTATCTATTTAGTCTTAACCCGTCTTAAATTTACAGGACATATTCTTCAGTAAATGCGGCAACAAACTTCAAGTGACTTTCAACCAGATAATGAAAAAGCTTCCCAACCAGTACCTCACCGGTCCGACCCTGGACCCGTACCACAGGGTCCTGGTTGACTGTTTAGTGGACTGTCTGCATAAAGATGACTCCTGCAATGCCACGTGGAGACAGCTCTTCAATAGGTGTACGAAGCAATCTGCCACGCTACTGGATTACATTAGTGAGTTTTTTTAATCGACTTCAAAAAATTGTGAATCAATTTTTAACCGACTTCAAAAAAGGAGGTTTCTCAATTCGACCGTATGTATGTTCTTTTTTTTTTTTTTTTTGATGATTATTTTTCTGTTTTGTAGATCATAATTTAGATGTGGTTCCATATGAATTTTATCGAAATCGGTGGTTTTTGAAATACGAACAAATAACTGTAATTTACTTTCATATGCCTCGATGATCTACTTATGATGGGTTCTTATGAAATTTCGAATCTGAATTAAATTTTAATTAAGTAGAAGTCGGGTTGTCTTAAATTCAAATTTAAAATAAAAATTATTTAAACCTTACAAAATTTAAATGATGACCTAAGCTTCTCTCAAGTTAAACAATTTCAGATTAGTATCAAGTTATCACTTTTGTCGGGCGTCCCGAGATACACGCGTTTTTTAAAGATATGCGCGATTTATACATAGTAACATTGACACACTGTCACACAGAACCGCCACCCTGAATTTTGATAGTCAACGTTTTATATAATAAACCTTATTATAGTATATAGTTCGATATTTTAACTTCGTAATTGTATGAAGCTTATCTAGACGCCTACATAAAAATGCCGACAAATGCATATGTATGTATAATTTTTTAATCAACACTGCAGCTAAATCCAAGCTCCTTATCAAATTAATTCGCTGCGACAAGATATTAATAAATATTATGCGAAAGGCGTAATACCATTGTACATGCAATTTATATAAATTCCACAATGATTCACATGTACCTATTGTCTAAATTTTATGAATTTACTTACATATGTATGTACAAACCTATTTGTCGACATTTCTCACATTATCTTTTTTTTTTTGTAGTACAGTAATATCCCGGACTTACGCGATATGTGGGTCCGAGCGATAGTCGTGTAAATCGAATTCGCGTAAGTCGGGTTTAGATTTTGCACATAAGTAAATACGCATAGTGTTTGTGTAACCTGTTTTTTTTAAGATACATCAATATTATGCGCTCTATACGTAAAACAATTTCACGCCAAACACGTCTGAGCTTATCATAAATCGCAGACAAAAAGGAGTGGGCAAATGAGAAAACGCGTATCTCCGAATTTGCGTATGTCGGGGTATTACTGTATAGGCTGACTTGACGAGCAGGACATATACCTGATAGTAAGCAACACACAACACGCCTGCCTGCCCACAACCCACAACACCAGTTTCGTCACGCAGCTATTGAAACATGAAAAAATCCAAATTATTACCTACCACTGCACTTGTCATTCAGAGATATGAGATTATTTATTTACATGTAATTTTAAACATTAAATACAGACCCTGTTTTACAAAATAAAACTTTTGTCACAAGTAGTGTTTTTTTTTAATACAAGAACAAAATTAAAAATTTTGACTAACCTCAGATTTGTTATCTGTACAACATTCTACTAGTCAAGCCCTCTCATTTGATACCCATATTAAGGGAGTTGTGAAAAAAGACATGTATTTCGCCATTTTGTGGAAGCGGCCATCTTGGATTTGAAATTAGTCATAGTGCAATGTATTCTACTAGTCAAGCCCTTTCGTTTGATACCCATATTGAGGTAGTAGTGAAAAAAATAATATAATTCGCCATTTTGTGGTGGCGGCCATCTTGGATTTAATTTTTTTTTATAGTGTATAGTATTCTACTAGTCAAGCCCTTTCATTTGACACCCATATTGAGGTAGGTTGTGAAGAAATATTTTGTCCGCCATTTTGTGGCGGCGGCCATGTTGAATCTATATTAACCAAACATAGCTAAGAACATCCGCACGGATATCAACCTTCGAATAAAAAAAACCGCATTGAAATCGGCCCATCCGTTTGAGCTCTACGGTGCCACAGACAGACACACACACAGACAGACAGACATCGACGTCAAACTTATAACACCCCGTTTTTTGGTCGGGGGTTAAAAACTAGACACTCCACGGACTCCAGCGACCATGACTGTCGTCTTTTGTTTATTTTTATGTGTCTTGGATTAGGAGAAGAAAAAAAAAATACGGGAAAGTAGAGAACATTTTAACCTAATTAAATAAGGAAAATATTAATCCAAAAGTCCTTTATATTAACCTAATATGAATTTACAGACAGCAATTGGGCGGAGGTCAGTCCGAAGTTGAAACTGAAATCTCTAAAGGCCTCAGTCATTGAATACAAGGAGGTGGGGGTTGAAGCGCTGAAGGGCAAGAAGAAGGATGAAACAGTCGAAAAGTCTAACAAGATTTGCCAGGTAAGTTATTATTGTTTAAAAAAAACACTTTTTTAAGTGAAAACTTCTTTGGGCCCGCCTAGGACAGAATTTTCGTGAGCTGTGAATTGAAATGATCCGTTAAGCTGATGATAGTAGAAGGTATGATAATAGCTTTTCGGGTAAACTCGGGATGCTAGAGCGAGAAACAAAATACAGTAAACAAGCGCGTCGGAGCGAGAATGATAATATAGTCCCTGTGTACCTGTGTTTATTATATTTATATCTTTTTTATACCGACATTAACTTCTAAGTACTTACCACATTAATATCGTCACGAAATATTAAATTTGCATTTCACATTCATTGCAAAAAAAGTTTTTGTTGTAATATACTCGTATTACCTACTGTTTTATCACAGCACTTACCTACACTACGTAACACACACAAAATGATACCTAGTTTCATCACTGCACTTACACATACACTTTAAACACAACATATACATGCATTTTTAGCGAAATACCTACAAAATAAATAAATAGCAAATAATAAAAAATTTGCTAGTCAAACCCTATTTCCGACCCGGGTAAATTTTTTTTTTTTACGTCATTCTTGGCCATAGATACTAATCATAGTCATAGTCATAGTAGCGCTCCGCTCAGGCTTTGTGGGCGGGCTGTTTCCGCAACTCGACGTCTTGGTGCGCCTGTTTTGCGTGTGGGGAAGTGGGCTTCACTCCCGCCAACCCAACTCCAACAGAAAGCCCAGCAGCTTCTTAACGTTGCCGCATGCTTCACGGAGCGTCCCCGGTGTGCCCAGGAACTTCGCTCGATGCGCCGCCACTCCTGTGCACTCCATGAGCACATGAGCGGCCGTTTCTTCAGCCTCAAGGCAAGCTCTGCAAAGAGGACTGTCGGTAATACCTAGTGTGAATAGGTGTTTATTGTACAAACCGTGACCTGTCAGTGCGCCCGTGACCAGTCGCAACTGTTGACGATTCAGGCTTAGCAGCTGCCAGGTGTACCTTGAGTTACGGCCCCCCAGTGCCGCTCTAAACTGACTACAGTCCGACCTCATGGTCCAGTTGTCGTTATGTTCTTTCAGTGACCTCTCTCGCAGCCATTTCCGTACCTGCGACAGTGGGGAGCGGGACAATCGGTTCAGGACCCTGAACCTGTTCCGCTGATGCCCTCCTCGCCAGTTCGTCCGCCGCGTCGTTACCTCTCGATCCGCTATGGCCTTTAATCCATTGGAGAACGATTTGATTGTGTTCACAAACCTCCGTCAGAGACTTGTGGCATTCAAGGACTAGTCCCGAAGCGATGGTGTTGCTCTTTAGAGCATGTAGGACCGCCGCGCTGTCAGAGAGTATGCGGATGTTATAACCCTGCACCCTCCTGTCGGTGATTATGGTAGCAGCCCTCGTGATGCCCACGCATTCTGCCTGAAAGACGGAGTTGTGGGCCCCGAGAGATGTGTGGTACCTGATATTCAAGTCTTCCGAGAAGGTGCCGGATCCAACGCCCTCGTTGGTTCTCGAACCATCGGTGAAGACCATCAACTCGGTGGAGCTATGATCCCCGGAGGGAGGCTCCACGAGTTGAATTTTGTATTTCTTATCAAATACATACTGTTTGGGTATTCTATCACTTTTCGCCAGCAGCATGGGTTGATGCTTCAGATTGTCTTGAAGGACCCGCGTGTGAGGAATACCTGTGTCATGCCAGAGACCAAGAGTCCGTAGTCTTATTGCAGAAATCGCCGCCTCCTGCTGCACGTGAGAATGGAGAGGAGGCAGATCCAGCATTATCTCCAGGGCTGCCGTTGGTGTCGTGCACATACCGCTGGTAGTCGCCAGACATGCCAACCTCTGGAATTGCTGAAGCTTCGCGATGGTTGTAGCCAGTGTCGTCCTGATCCACCAGACCAGAGCCCCGTAGGTGATTATTGGCCTGATCACTGTGGTATAAAGCCATAGTGTGACCTTTGGGTTAAGTCCCCATGTCTTACCTATCATTCTACGACATTGATAGAAGGTGATACAGGCCTTGTTGATCTTGTTCTCTAAGTGCTTGTTCCAGTTCAGTTTGCTGTCTAGATACTAATCATTTCGCCACATGTTATTCTCGTGTTGCTAAGCTTACTAGGTAAATACTAATTTTCAATTTCTAAATAAAATTTATTTTTCATTATTAAAATTATTTAGTGATCTTTAAATATAAGTATTTCTTATTTTAGTTTTCACTTCTGCCATGCGGTCTTAAGCGCACACATTTTTAGGGTTCCGTAGCCAAATGGCAAAATACGGGACCCTTATAGATGTCTGTTTGTCCGTCCGTATGTCATAGCCACTTTTCTCCGAAACTATAAAAGCTATACTATTGAAACTTGGCAAGTAGATGTAATCTGTGAATGCATTAAGATTTTGATCCAACAAATAGAAAAAGACAAAAATTTTTAGGGGTGTCCCATACATAGAACTGAAACTCAAAATTTTTATGTACTTCAACTTTTGTTTTATGGCTCTTATTGTGATTTAGCCTCACAATTTCACCAATATCATGTAGAAAGATAGAAAACGAGGAGTTTGGTGTAGGTAACAGTGCTTTTGGACGGTCACTTTGTTCAATGTTACTTCAACTGTAATTAGAGCTCAGTAGCATGACATCTTGTGTCCTCTCCTTACTTACCCTCGTATATTTATAATGAAATCTTATCTACCCACTCACTATTTTTATCTTATTAGTTACTAGAGACTCGCCCCGGGTTCGCACAGGTGCAATGCTGATCACTATACTATAAAACAAAGGCACTTCCCGCATCTGAAAAATCCATGTAAATGAAATTTTTTAATTTTGTTCTTGTTACTCCCTCATGGAAACAGTGGTTTGTAACTTTGTTGTTTCTCTCTGTGTGCATCTGGTTTTTTGTGAGTGTCCCATGGTAGGTGGCCTCAAGTATCCTCTGCTGTCTATTGAGGTTTGACAAAGTTTGAATCGCCGTTTCTTTTGTGAAGTAGTCGATACATTTTGATGGAGTAGGTAATAGAAGCTGATGATGAAGATGATGATGAATAGAAGCTATTTCTGAAATAGCCATTATATTGTGTTTTAAGAGTTAAGATTTTTTTTCTATTTTGGGGGTTTTTGATGACCCAGTGTTTTTGATGGAGAGGCAATAAATGAGCAGATTTAGAAAACTAGAAATTTGTTTAAAATCCATCTTTGATTTGAATTGCTGTAACGCCATATTGTGGGAATGGATGAGAAAAATTATGTCTTCCCCAAAAACTACTCAAGAAATTGTTCCATGATAAAATAGGCCGACGGGATTAAGTAACAAACATCCAAACTTTCTTATTTATGTTATTAGCAGGATTCACGCCCTCAATTGTAGAAAACCATGTGAAACCATGTCAAATGATGAAAAACATTTAATTTGTTATTTTATTCGTTACTGAATAATTAAATTAAGTAACCTTAAAAACCGGTTAACTACGTAGGTAGATAAAACAAAATCGGATCGGATATTCCCGATTCCCGGTCCTTATCTTGTCAACATGGCAACTTGTCATACGTGTCATAAACGTCACTAGATTTATTTTTAGATTTTGTTGCCCGATGTGGAATAAAGCTCCTTCGTTGGTAGTTTTATGTTGCTTGATTATTCCATCTCAAACCATCAATTAAGGCTAGGTGCAGAAGTAGCAAACAATCTCTCTATGATTAAAAAACTTCCAAAGTTGCTTGACTAATATATTCACTAATAAGTCATCATTCAGATGAACTGAGTAATAATTTCTTAAATGTTCCCTTGTTCGTTCAACGACAAATACTTTTTGAAGCTTTTTCAGAATATGTCTTTACAAATAGTCCTCCATTTTGCCGACGTTTCATTTTATTAGAGAAATTAATCAAAAAATTATCAAAATTAGACATTTGCGCCAATTTTTGCGAAATTAAGAACTTATTATATCTTACAGGATTATTTAGTTGCATTGTGAAATAACAACCCCTCGTTAGATTATTAATCTTCAAATAATTATACTTATATTATAAAGCTGAAGAGCTTATTTGTTTGCACGCGCTAATCACAGGAACTACTGTACCGAAAGATATGTTCATGCTTCTTGAGCGCCTATATATGTTTGTCTTTCTCGTCTCTCTTTCGGTCTGTCTCGGCTTTGGCCGGGACAGACCGCTAGTCCCAGTAATTAAAAAACTAAATATAATTTATTTAATTCGTGTCAAATAACCTTTACCTTTGACCTCTTTACATGGCATTAGTAGTTTCTCGAATTTTACATGTGGCAATTCTGACAGTTCAAAAAATCTACTCTGGGAGGCGGACATATTTTCCGTAATATTCCATTCGAAACGATCGAAATAACGAGAATATAGTGTAATAACTTCAATTTCCCGATTAAATCTAACACTGTTCAAAGGTAAATTGATGTTTTGTTTTTAAAGTTTGCTAAAATGGCTTCATACACTTTAAACACAACATATACATGCATTTTTTAGCGAAATACCTACAAAATAAATAAATAGCAAATAATAAAAAATTTGCTAGTCAAACCCTATTTCCGACCCGGGTAAATTTTTTTTTTTTACGTCATTCTTGGCCATAGATACTAATCATAGTCATAGTCATAGTAGCGCTCCGCTCAGGCTTTGTGGGCGGGCTGTTTCCGCAACTCGACGTCTTGGTGCGCCTGTTTTGCGTGTGGGGAAGTGGGCTTCACTCCCGCCAACCCAACTCCAACAGAAAGCCCAGCAGCTTCTTAACGTTGCCGCATGCTTCACGGAGCGTCCCCGGTGTGCCCAGGAACTTCGCTCGGTGCGCCGCCACTCCTGTGCACTCCATGAGCACATGAGCGGCCGTTTCTTCAGCCTCAAGGCAAGCTCTGCAAAGAGGACTGTCGGTAATACCTAGTGTGAATAGGTGTTTATTGTACAAACCGTGACCTGTCAGTGCGCCCGTGACCAGTCGCAACTGTTGACGATTCAGGCTTAGCAGCTGCCAGGTGTACCTTGAGTTACGGCCCCCCAGTGCCGCTCTAAACTGACTACAGTCCGACCTCATGGTCCAGTTGTCGTTATGTTCTTTCAGTGACCTTCTCTCGCAGCCATTTCCGTACCTGCGACAGTGGGAGCGGGACAATCGGTTCAGGACCCTGAACCTGTTCCGCTGATGCCCTCCTCGCCAGTTCGTCCGCCGCGTCGTTACCTCTCGATCCGCTATGGCCTTTAATCCATTGGAGAACGATTTGATTGTGTTCACAAACCTCCGTCAGAGACTTGTGGCATTCAAGGACTAGTCCCGAAGCGATGGTGTTGCTCTTTAGAGCATGTAGGACCGCCGCGCTGTCAGAGAGTATGCGGATGTTATAACCCTGCACCCTCCTGTCGGTGATTATGGTAGCAGCCCTCGTGATGCCCACGCATTCTGCCTGAAAGACGGAGTTGTGGGCCCCGAGAGATGTGTGGTACCTGATATTCAAGTCTTCCGAGAAGGTGCCGGATCCAACGCCCTCGTTGGTTCTCGAACCATCGGTGAAGACCATCAACTCGGTGGAGCTATGATCCCCGGAGGAGGCTCCACGAGTTGAATTTTGTATTTCTTATCAAATACATACTGTTTGGGTATTCTATCACTTTTCGCCAGCAGCATGGGTTGATGCTTCAGATTGTCTTGAAGGACCCGCGTGTGAGGAATACCTGTGTCATGCCAGAGACCAAGAGTCCGTAGTCTTATTGCAGAAATCGCCGCCTCCTGCTGCACGTGAGAATGGAGAGGAGGCAGATCCAGCATTATCTCCAGGGCTGCCGTTGGTGTCGTGCACATACCGCTGGTAGTCGCCAGACATGCCAACCTCTGGAATTGCTGAAGCTTCGCGATGGTTGTAGCCAGTGTCGTCCTGATCCACCAGACCAGAGCCCCGTAGGTGATTATTGGCCTGATCACTGTGGTATAAAGCCATAGTGTGACCTTTGGGTTAAGTCCCCATGTCTTACCTATCATTCTACGACATTGATAGAAGGTGATACAGGCCTTGTTGATCTTGTTCTCTAAGTGCTTGTTCCAGTTCAGTTTGCTGTCTAGATACTAATCATTTCGCCACATGTTATTCTCGTGTTGCTAAGCTTACTAGGTAAATACTAATTTTCAATTTCTAAATAAAATTTATTTTTCATTATTAAAATTATTTAGTGATCTTTAAATATAAGTATTTCTTATTTTAGTTTTCACTTCTGCCATGCGGTCTTAAGCGCACACATTTTTAGGGTTCCGTAGCCAAATGGCAAAATACGGGACCCTTATAGATGTCTGTTTGTCCGTCCGTATGTCATAGCCACTTTCTCCGAAACTATAAAAGCTATACTATTGAAACTTGGCAAGTAGATGTAATCTGTGAATGCATTAAGATTTTGATCCAACAAATAGAAAAAGACAAAATTTTTAGGGTGTCCCATACATAGAACTGAAACTCAAAATTTTATGTACTTCAACTTTGTTTTATGGCTCTTATTGTGATTTAGCCTCACAATTTCACCAATATCATGTAGAAAGATAGAAAACGAGGAGTTTGGTGTAGGTAACAGTGCTTTTGGACGGTCACTTTGTTCAATGTTACTTCAACTGTAATTAGAGCTCAGTAGCATGACATCTTGTGTCCTCTCCTTACTTACCCTCGTATATTTATAATGAAATCTTATCTACCCACTCACTATTTTTATCTTATTAGTTACTAGAGACTCGCCCCGGGTTCGCACAGGTGCAATGCTGATCACTATACTATAAAACAAAGGCACTTCCCGCATCTGAAAAATCCATGTAAATGAAATTTTTTAATTTTGTTCTTGTTACTCCCTCATGGAAACAGTGGTTTGTAACTTTGTTGTTTCTCTCTGTGTGCATCTGGTTTTTTGTGAGTGTCCCATGGTAGGTGGCCTCAAGTATCCTCTGCTGTCTATTGAGGTTTGACAAAGTTTGAATCGCCGTTTCTTTTGTGAAGTAGTCGATACATTTTGATGGAGTAGGTAATAGAAGCTGATGATGAAGATGATGATGAATAGAAGCTATTTCTGAAATAGCCATTATATTGTGTTTTAAGAGTTAAGATTTTTTTCTATTTTGGGGGTTTTTGATGACCCAGTGTTTTTGATGGAGAGGCAATAAATGAGCAGATTTAGAAAACTAGAAATTTGTTTAAAATCCATCTTTGATTTGAATTGCTGTAACGCCATATTGTGGGAGTGGATGAGAAAAATTATGTCTTCCCCAAAAACTACTCAAGAAATTGTTCCATGATAAAATAGGCCGACGGGATTAAGTAACAAACATCCAAACTTTCTTATTTATGTTATTAGCAGGATTCACGCCCTCAATTGTAGAAAACCATGTGAAACCATGTCAAATGATGAAAAACATTTAATTTGTTATTTTATTCGTTACTGAATAATTAAATTAAGTAACCTTAAAAACCGGTTAACTACGTAGGTAGATAAAACAAAATCGGATCGGATATTCCCGATTCCCGGTCCTTATCTTGTCAACATGGCAACTTGTCATACGTGTCATAAACGTCACTAGATTTATTTTTAGATTTTGTTGCCCGATGTGGAATAAAGCTCCTTCGTTGGTAGTTTTATGTTGCTTGATTATTCCATCTCAAACCATCAATTAAGGCTAGGTGCAGAAGTAGCAAACAATCTCTCTATGATTAAAAAACTTCCAAAGTTGCTTGACTAATATATTCACTAATAAGTCATCATTCAGATGAACTGAGTAATAATTTCTTAAATGTTCCCTTGTTCGTTCAACGACAAATACTTTTTGAAGCTTTTTCAGAATATGTCTTTACAAATAGTCCTCCATTTTGCCGACGTTTCATTTTATTAGAGAAATTAATCAAAAAATTATCAAAATTAGACATTTGCGCCAATTTTTGCGAAATTAAGAACTTATTATATCTTACAGGATTATTTAGTTGCATTGTGAAATAACAACCCCTCGTTAGATTATTAATCTTCAAATAATTATACTTATATTATAAAGCTGAAGAGCTTATTTGTTTGCACGCGCTAATCACAGGAACTACTGTACCGAAAGATATGTTCATGCTTCTTGAGCGCCTATATATGTTTGTCTTTCTCGTCTCTCTTTCGGTCTGTCTCGGCTTTGGCCGGGACAGACCGATAGTCCCAGTAATTAAAAAACTAAATATAATTTATTTAATTCGTGTCAAATAACCTTTACCTTTGACCTCTTTACATGGCATTAGTAGTTTCTCGAATTTTACATGTGGCAATTCTGACAGTTCAAAAAATCTACTCTGGGAGGCGGACATATTTTCCGTAATATTCCATTCGAAACGATCGAAATAACGAGAATATAGTGTAATAACTTCAATTTCCCGATTAAATCTAACACTGTTCAAAGGTAAATTGATGTTTTGTTTTTAAAGTTTGCTAAAATGGCTTCAAGTTCGCAAGTTTGGAAAGGGCGTCAGGGCGGGCAGCACAGCTTTGTGAAGCGCAGTTAGAAGTCTCAAGTATTCTAATCATCCTCAAAGTATTTGCCGGTGGCCGAAACTAGAAAAACCACTTTTTATTCCGTGCGTAGTCTCAGTTCCGAACCAGGTAACAGTACATTTTGATGTGTTACGCCCGTTACTTCGCGGGTGGTGATCGCGCATCTCCATAAGTGAATAGTCGTGAAGTGATTTAACTTGAAAGGTCGTGGATCTAATAAAATCTACATCTATAAGACCTATACGTCATTTCGCTCAAATAAAAGGTTGTAAGTGTGTTCTTCATCTTTCATCTTTATCCTTAATGTTTCGTTGTAGAAGTCAAGGTAAAATCAATGGTGCTACTGTTGCAGATTCTGTGTACAATATTTGTTGAAAGCCATCGTTTTATGTTGTTGAATAAACATCAACATTACATGGTTGTGGCTTAGGTTCTTCACTTTCTATTCCTCTTAAATTGTGTCAAGTATTGTTAAAATGAGAGGAGGTAAGTTCTACAGTTTCCAATTCAATGTTCTCTTGTCTAAATATTCCAATGGTCCTTATTTAAGTACTCAATATGACCCTATCTTGTAGGTGAGAAAGTGACGTTTAGCAATATAAACCTGTTTTACTATATTACTTGTTGGAGTGGTTTCTGATTTTCGGAATCTGTTTTTTTCACTATCAGTTCTTTTTACAATCGTTAACTGTAATGTGAATTGATAAAAAGTATATTTCTACTTGCCAATAAAAGTTGTTAGTGGAACTTTCTAAAGTAACTATGTTTGCCACATCAATAAAAGTTCCATATTTGGAGTGTTGATGAATTGAAGTTCTATTTACATATCAATCTCACAATGCTACACAGGTTTTTATTAGGTTATACAAGAAATATATAGATCTATTTCTAAACTGAAACTTTGAAATAATATAACTATCCCTTAACTTAACCCAATAAACTGTTAACTTGTTGGACTGATTTATAAAGTTTAATTAATTATCAAAAAAGATGGGTAAATCTTCTAAGTAAGCATAGTCCTTTATTAGTAGACCTCAATCATTATCGCCATACATCAGACAAGATGGTGCTCAAATGTCAACCTTTTATTGTAAGCAATAGAAGGCAAAAGTGAAATAAATTTCATTCAAAAAAATTTTTTTGCGAATTTTGCAAAATTGTACAAATAACTAAACATCATTGAATGACTGCTAAATTAAAAACAAAATGGTGGAAAAATATGAACCTTTATAAACCTATTAAATATCTAAAATATAGTTTAAATTTGATTGAGCCGTTTCAGAGAAGTCTCAGCACAAAAATAAAGCTTTAAAACCAAACTACAGATCTCAACACAAAATAAAGATAAGAAACCTCTTTATTAAAAGCCACATCTTACATACAAAAAACAAAATCACAAAAGAAACTTAAGAATACATTAATAAAAACTTTTCTTAACTAGAACTTAAAGACAGAGATTTACATATTATATGATTATTAATATCCTACTAATATGATAAATTTGAAAGTTTGGGTGTTTGTTGCTCAATCACATCAGAACCTCTGAATGGATCACGTTGCAATTTGAAACACAGTTATGTTACAGTCTCAGTTACCATGTAAGCTATTTTAAATGCTATAAAATAGCTGAAATGAGAACTGTGCAGGTAAAACCGCAGGGTGCTGCTAGTATTAATTAAAGTACAGAATGTGTTCTAGTTTTTAAGATTTTTGTTTTACTACTTAGTTATTTGAAATGCATCTCAATTAGAGAAATATTTATTTATCATGAAATAAATGTCCACCCTGACTTTGCCAGTGATACATATCATACATGTTAATGCTGATAGTCGATAGTAGCGTAATGTTATATAAATCCTCGATAAATGGACTATCCAATAGAAAAAATATTTTTAAATTTGGACCAGTAGTTCCTAAGATCCTAGCATTCAAACAAACAAACTCTTCAGCTTTATAACACTAGTACAATATATTTAAATGATGTAGTAGTGCTGTACTGTTTTTTTTTGGGAGAATAAATCATGCAATCATTCATAGGGACTGACTACACGCGGATAAGGTGTGATTGTTTTATGGCATTCAGGTTCTAACTCCTAATAGAGTTTGATTTTGGCTGCTTTCTACTTCTGTAAATGTATGTATTTCATGGTGTGTGCTATAACAGAGTATTTTTTTTATATATATCACTAAATTTATCCTGATGCTAAATATACCCGGTACCCTTAAATCTATAAGCCGGTATCGGTAATTAGGGAAAAAGTCCAATAAATTAATTGTACCATCTCTAATGTAAATTATTATTTGTCTGCAGGATATTCTAGACAGGATGACAAGTTCTAGAAGGTTCCCTTGGCTATGGGCGAGCTTCTTCCTCCTTGTTAGCATCGCTGGACTTGTTGCCTACGATGTGTCGAGGGTCAACGGAAACTTCCCCAGTAAGTACACTTTTTTAAAGTATAAAAACAATTATTGTAAACAGTTCACATTATTGTGTGACAATATTATTTTCAGTGCCCCTCGTTTTATCAGCATAGTTTCTGTGCCCGTAATTTTTCTGTAATAAAAAGTAGTCTATGTGTTATACCAGATTATAACCTTAACTATGCTCTAATTTTCATTGATCCTAGCATTGACATTTATAAAAATAGATTTTTCTATCCGTCGCATCCCAAACATATTCGAAACTAGTAGCGCCCCCGGTTTTACCTCCCGCATCTCCCGTATCTCCCGTTCCCGTTGTTTTTTCGGCCTGTGTTCATCCAGACTATAATCTAACTGTGCTCCAAATTTATCAGCCCGATCCGTTTATACGCTACGACGTGATTGAGCAAAAAACATCTAAATATCTAAACATTAAAACACAAGGGTGCCCAAGATACAGGCTGTGCCTAGTTTGGGGCCCGTTGTACTTCATAATTTTTATCTGTTAACTTGTTATGTTATGCTATGCAATTTGATAATACTACTGTACTTTTTGGAAACAATAAATATATTTATTATTCACTCATTTAATCATTTTCTTAGGTTTAAATTTTTACAATATTTGTATATAAAAACATTATAAAAACCTAAACCTAGTTTGCCGCCAGCAGCGGGGCAAGGCCCAAGCTACGAGTGGTTAGGGCTGCTGACTGAGGAACCTCCTGACGATGCGCGCTGTGTCAAGGATGACCGCCTTCTGCATCTTTATTATTATTATTCACCTATATTTTTATTTCCTTAAGTCTAAGTTTTTACAATATTTTTATTATTATTATCGTATATCTTTATTTCCTTAAGTCTAAGTTTTTACAATATTTATATAAAATAACATAAAAACATTTTAAAAACCTAAACCTAGTTTGCCGCCAGCAGCGGGGCAGGGCCCAAGCTACCGGTGGTTAGGGCTGCAGACTGAGGAACCTCCTGACGATGCGCGCCGTGTCGAGGATGACCGCCTTCTGCATCTGACCCTTAATCCAACCGTCTATTATTATTATTATTTATTATATTAGTAGGATACGAGCACCAAAAGCCTCACAATAGGCGTGACAACAGGTCCTGCAATTATATAAGATTATTTGATTTACTGAAATAGAATAAAATATGCACCAATTTTAATTTTGATATATTTTACTTTATGATCATTCATAGCTGTATGGGCAAGTCATTTTAAAAGTACGAAATTATTAGAAAATGTATTTACCATTGGATAACCCATTCAATTTCAAGTGACTTTGAAACCAGATTCCAAAACGCAATAGTTAATATAGCTACCATACAAACTTTACGCACGACGCATAGAAAATACGGCACTGTGACGTCAAGCTTCTGCAGTGTTTTTGTATGAAGCGTTTTTGGGAGAGTCCAAAAACGCTTCATACAATCGGACCGGGGAATCGACCGCAACCGGAGACCGCGACAAGTGTCTCGGTCTCCGGTCGGGGTCTCGGTTGAAGAAACAAAGTTTAATTTAAGTAAGTAAGCTTTTTACCGAGTGGTAGCCGATGCCAGATAAACTGACTGTGGTACGTCCAGCTGTAAGATGGATCGACGATTTATCTTCAATGTTGCTTTTCCACTATAGTGTTCCTAGAGAAATTACAGGGCTTAGAGATATAAGATCTTAGATCTCTGGGTGACGAGCGCAGTGCAGTGCTAGGTAATGATTTGGACTTTTTTGGATGTTCCAATAGCTGCGTGTCACTATGCTGTTATGTGTCAGGCATGTTGCTTACCATCAGGCACATGTCCTGATCGTCTCGTCACTCTTTATTTAAAAAAAATAATAAAAATAGAGGTGATATTTATGCGCTTACCAACACATTTTGCGATTCATTTCTTTATATTATAGATATGTAATCCTAATAATGTGCATCAATAGTCGGTTTCTCACTTTCTGACCGGACGCGAACCAGACTCGGCCGACTCTCTGAGATAAAATGTAAACACGTAACATTGTAGTTGCATCAAAGCTGAGGTCAAATCCATGATATGAGTGACAAACATCAAAATAACCAAAACCAAGTTTCAAATGTTTTGTGGTAGTAGGGCTGATTGTAAAGCCCGGCTGGGGAATTACCACACCTTTGTCAAACTGCTAAGCTGTGCCCAAACATTACTGAGTTCCGGTTTAAAGGGCAATGTTTTTAGAAATAATACTAGCATTAAAGATAAAACATCTTACATTCCCGGGTGACGAGCGTAGTGCGGTGCTAGGTAGCGATTTGGACTGTTCATGTTCAGATAGCTGCGTGTCACTGCTGTTATGAGAGGCTTGTTGCTTACCATCAAGTGCATGTCTTGTTCGTCCAATCACTTCTATGTCATAAAAAAAGAAATATTGAGAATCTCGAGAAATTACAAGGCATAGGATACATCTTAGCTGGGAGACAAGCGCAGTATAGTGTTGGTGATGATTTGGATTTTTCATGTTCCAATGCGTGACACCGTGCTCTTATAGGCAGACGTGTTGCTTACCATCTGACATATATCCTGCTCGTCCTGTCACTATAGTCTATAGTAAGAGGTCGGCAACGCGCGGCCTGCGACATACCTCCGAGCGGCCCGCGACGGTTTTAAATAACTTATTCCCGGCTCATACAACTACCTATACAACTAAATAAATGTATTAATCCGCTACTTATATTATCGCGAGCGCAGTGTTTTCATATGTAATTCTATTAGCGACTCCAGAAGATGCACATAAATTACAAACCTCCAGAAGTGCGGCCCGCTTTTTTCACCTTGTGGCCTGTGGCTCCTGAAATGTTGCCGACCCCTGGTCTATAGTATAGTATATAGATTCCATACTATAACAAGAACAAAATTAAAATTTTGACTAACCCCCGACTACCTAAGATTTGTTATCTGTACAACATTCTACTAGTCAAACCCTTTCATTTGATACCCATATTAAGGGAGTTGTGTAAAAAGAAATGTAATTCGCCATTTTGTGGTATCGGTCATCTTGGATTTATATATTATATACATTTGTCATAGTGCAAAGTATTCTACTAATCAAGCCCTTTCGTTTGACACCCATATTGAGGTAGTAGTGAAAAAAATAATATAATTCGCCATTTTGTGGTGGTGGCCATCTTGGATTTGTTTTTTTTTATAGCGTATAGTACTCTACTAGTTAAGCCCTTTTATTTGATACCCATATTGAGGTAGGTTGTGAAGAAATATTTTATCCGCCATTTTGTGGAGGCGGCCATTTTGAATCGATATTAACCAAACATAGCTAAGAACACCCGCACGGTAATTAACTTTCAAATAAAAAAAACCGCATTGAAATCGGCCCATCCGTTTGAGCTCTACGGTGCCACAGACAGACACACACACAGACAGACAGACAGACATCGACGTCAAACTTATAACACCCCTTTTTTTGGTCGGGGGTTAAAAATGTGGATACATCAATACTTGCAAACTCCCGATATAGTGCCATTGATTCGCCTTCAATCGAATTATATCGGAAGAAATACAGAAAATGTTGACTGTTTACTGAATTCTCGGTCCACCCATGCTCGGTTCAACAAACATCCTGACCGGTACAGTCAACAGCGAACCAGACACGGCCGATTCGCTGATAACTTAAACACGTAACGCGCGCCGTTGCGTTGCATTAGCCCCAGGGTCACTATTCACGGCGACGAACCATAACGCTAAAAAAAAAGCCGTACCTGTACGTCTTAAGGTTTTTTTACTGAAAAAAAATATATGAAAAACCTACTTTACCTAATTTAAAAAAATGACTCGCACACTTAACCAATTAAATGAGTAGAAATAAGTATGAAATGTAAATTCACTGCTTATTACTTTTCTGGTAGTAAGCAACATGACTCATACTACAGCATAGTGCTATTCATCTATCTGAACATAATTCCTTGCACTGCATTGCGCTCGTCACCCAGAAGTAACATGATTTGTGTTATTGCCCTGTTAGAATATGTGGCAAAGGTCTCAATCATCAAAAAGGTAAAGGACTAAAGGTCATCCCAATACGGATTCTAAAAAAAGTCCTACCACTACAAAATGTACACGTACAGTTTTTAGATTTTTGTAGGTTTAAAAATAAACGATTAAACCGATTTCATCAAAATAAATTATCTTAGTAACCTGGGAAGAAACAAAAAACAACACCGGTTTAGGCGAATATACGTAAAAAAAATTACAACGATTTGAGAACCTGTTTCTTCAAATTTTTAAAATTCGTTATAGGCTATTGATCTCTTTAATTACATATGAGCGGAAATTAATGTTTTACAGACATACTACCTATAGTTAGTTTTCGTGCTACAAAGCATAACCCTTCTTGCAGTCGGATAATAAGTATGAACATCTTATACCTTTAAACGAACAATTCTAGTATAAATTCAAAAAAAATCACGACAGTATATTTTAGCTCAGGCGGGAAATTTGGCGGTTATGATAATTATGGTAGATCCGGGTTCGAATCCAGAAGGCTCCTCTTTTTTTTCAAGTTCCTTCTTTTTTTTTTTGAGAAAATCTGTATCTAAGTGTTTAAACCGGGCAAAGTTATGTCACCCAGGTACTAGGTACTTGTGTACGCACGACAGAACACTTCTTCTTTTATTCCTCGTGCTAAGAAGTCGCAACTTCAACTATAGAATAGATAATATCGTCAACACAAGAAGTATAAACCTGAAGTTACACGTTTACTAAAATATTTACTACCTAACTTCAGGGTGTCCGTTTGGTGACGGTGTGCGCTGTTGTCGTAAAAATTTACTTTCATAATAATTTTTTTTAATAGAAATATAACTTCAAAAACAATAATATTATTAAAATAGAGAATACAGACTTTGCACAGCAGTAATCGTTGTTTTCATTACAATGTATGATAAGAACGTATTTAGTGTACTTAAACTCGTGCGAGATTAGATTATTGAAACATGCTGTTGCTAATAGTCGCATACGAATATACAAGGTTCCGTGAAACACATATTCTAGTCATCCGACACAAATACTATAAAATTGAAAAAAGAAACTGCACCTATAGTGGCCGGCAAAGAAGTTGACCCAAAAGTGACGTGGAAGGGGAAAGTTCGCCCAAGTGCACTTCCACCAAAGAGACCTTGAAAACGTTTCTGCGCAGCCAACTTCATTGGGTCAACTTGTTTGCCGGTAACTATACTAAGTTAAAAATTACTATAGGGAATTGCGATTTGTTGAGTAAAAAAATAACAAAATAATTTGTAGAATGTGCACAGACAATATTAAAACGATATTGAAGAAAATTATGAGAAAGAGAATGTAACTCTAACAACTAAAACAAAAATGTGATCTAAATTTAAAAAATCTTTGATAATGTTTCTTGTACCATTTTCAGAGAGTACAACGGGCCGCCTCTTCAAAGACCTGGGGATCCTAGAACATAGTCAAAAAGCGTGGCAGAAGACGCTGTCCACGTCAGCGCGCGGCTACCTCTGGCTGGAAACCAACGCGCCCATTTACTACACCCAAACAGTCGAAGTACTCACACCGTACTCACAGCTGTCGAAAGACGCCGTCATCGTAGGCGTCAAGAAGCTGGGCATCTTCTACGGTAACGTCAGAGATTACGTCGTAGAAAAGACGCCGTTAGTGGTCGCCACCATCGAGCAGTACGCGCCCGGCTTGGTGGACAATGTCCAGAGCTATTCCGTCGCTGGATATGAAGCGGTTAAGAAGTATTCGGGTGACTACTATCAGCTGTCTGCTGATTATTTGAAGACGAAAGTTTTTGTGTGAGTATCTCTAAAATAATTTTTCATTTCGGCATTGCGCCCTCCTTTATTTGTGTACGTATAAAAAAGTAATTTACGCATACCCCCGTCTAAGGAGACGTTCGAGTTATGTATTGTCTGCCTGGGGCATATCATCACCCAAGAATAGACCGATTCTGATTCGGCTCTTTTTCAAAAGAGAGCGAGGTTGAGCTAAGTAAGAATATTGTTAGATATTTCTTTGTTTTCCGTGGGAGAAATGCATTTCTGTCTTGCAGGGACACGGCAGGCATGTCGGGTTTGACACAACTTAGAGCCAGTGCTCCTACCGACTAAAATTTCATGTGTTTTATGGCTTGACGGCACCATCGCGGCCTCGACTATCGTATACGACCAAAACCTGTCACTGATAGCGCCCATGCAAGCCAGCCTCTCGGGAATCCCCACATTTGGTTCCAGTGACGCGCCAGAACTAACGGCGCATCACTTACTCGGGAAGGCCTATCCCTAGGTAGAATGCCAGACAGCCCTAAACGTGTGACACCCGAGACCCTCCAAGTGGAGATGAGGTGGTGAGTGTTGGATTCGCCTGAGAGTGAGAATCTTCTTCTCGCGCTCCACCGGCTCACACGACTTCTCTCTATCCAATATTTTGGCTAAGATGGTCGTCAGTGAGTCCACATAACCGCGACTAAAGGACCTTGATTCGGCCAGATCTCAGCTGCCGCGATGCCCATGTCAGATTAGACTAGCCCCTACTCGGTCTCTAAAGCCAATGGTGATGACAAGGCTTGTGCGTTTGCTTCACCAAAATACTCCACAGGTTCAGGCGGAATTTGAACTTACGACCTCGCGATTGAGAATCAGACATTCTCGCCTCTAGGCCACCGTGGCTTCATCTGGCTGTCGCATGTAGACCAATTAATCGGGACAGCCGGAACGCTATTTATCAAGGGCTGATGGAAGCCCGAATCAGTTGGTATCTCAGGGAAAGTTGAAGCTGCCAACTCACTTAATACCCACCCTATTATAATTATATTATAATTACCCTATTGCCTGTTGTTTTGTTTGTAGTCATAGTCAATGATAAGACAGTACCTAATGTGTTCAACCTTTTGCCCTCTACTACACAGTAGTTGATAAATGTTACACAATTGTATATTTAATGAAAATTGAGGGAGTATGCGTCGTATTTTCTTAACAACGTTGACAGTTATTTCTGATTGATTTTAGTTATATTATTTTCTGAATGTTAACAATTAGTGTCCGACCGAAACTGATTTTCCGGCCGAAACCGAAACCGAAACCGCTTCATTTAGTTTAATTTTCTCACACTTTGTATGCTTCATTTAGTTTAATTTTCTCACACTTTGCACCGTTGGGGCTTGATGGTCACTTTTTGCTGCGCATTGGATCCATATGGCGAATGGAATGGTGAGTTGGCGTGCAAACGTCATTTATGTAATCACTGTCTACTATACTGACTGAACCTGGATCAGTTTTCTTGCACAACCAGTTTGATGAAAAAATTAAATTGGTGAATCGAAGCGCTTCATTTATTTGTTCACACTCTCCCCCACTAAACGTTTACGGTTATTGGCTTTTCGCTGTACGATCGGTATTATGAACGATTAGTCATGGTGAGTTAACCACGCGCTTAATTTAATAGCTCCCACTCTACACAGGGCTTGGGTGGTCATTCCCTTTATGTTGCACTGTGGGTCCATATGATGGATAGATGAGATGGTACGGTGAGTTGTTACGTTTTTGAGGTGTTAAGAAGATATGACCCAAGTTTCGATATAAAGAACGGATAAATAGTCAGTTTTTACAATATTTAGCGAGATTTTAGAGGACGAGAGCCGTTTAAACATTCTGGCGTTTCACTTCTATCTTATTCATTTCAGTAAGATCCAACTCAACTCAAAATATACGAAAATGGTGTTTGGTGATCCCGCAAAATATTCGACTGAAAAACTAAGGTTAAGATTTTCACTTCACGCGTTAATATTAAAATTAAATATTGCCAGTAAATAAAAACCGTAACTCAAATATTAATCATGAAAATACATTTAAAGCTTACAGAACATAACACGCGCTCTGTTCCTGGTGCCAAAAAGTTAAAATACTGGCAACATTTTCTATTATCCATATTGTAATCCTCTGCAGCAGAATCGAACCGAATTGACAGAAACCGATAGTGGATATTTTCTGATGGAAATAATATAGTTGTCTTCAAGTCTTAAGTGAATATTATATTTCTTCTAGGCTAGTATGCTCTACCACGAACCTCATCATCACTAACATCAGGTGTGATGACGGTAAAGTCAAAGTTATTGTCGATATACATTTAACACTTGCGACTATTTTGGTAGCCAATTCTACTAATCATACCCCTAGCAATGACGAGCAAATTGTTTATTTATAACTGTAACTTTTTAGAGTTACAGTTTATCTAGACCACAATCTCTATTAAGTGGCAAAAAAGACAGAAACTTGAATAGTCGTTCAAAGGCGCTTCTAAAATCATTAAAAAGCTATCGTGTCAGCTTTTAAAACCTCAAAGATTCGAAACACACCAAATTGGCGTGGCGCCAAAATATCCCTAGTTCTATGCCAAAAATATTCAAAGATGGAAAATGTTTAACCATAAATACATTTTTTTTAAATAAAGAGTGACGAGACGTGCCGGACATTTGCCTGATGTAGAATATACAGAAGTATATACAGTTAATAGATAGAAAAGTTTTTATCCTGACATACGAAAAAACATAAAAGATAGAATAACAGATAGAAATCATGAAACTAAAACCCTCTACACACGAGCCCTAAAATCTGAGGAAATTACGTAAAACTAGTGGGAGGACCCTACATCGCACCATAAATCACCAATATATTAGTGTCCGACCGAAACTGATTTTCCGGCCGAAACCGAAACCGAAACCGAATGTTCGGCCGTGGCTTCAGTTTCGGCCGAAACCGAAACTCACGTGGTCAAGTATATAATTTATTAAAATACTGAAATTTGGTGCTTTTTTACCTATAATTTTGCCTTAATTAGGGCATGAAATGGAAACACAATATATTAAAATTGTTGTAATTATTAATTGAAAATAAAATAAAAACATTTTAATAACATTTTTAATAATTTTTCAAATTAAGTTCTCTGTCGAATCAGTCATCTTACTAAATCAAATAAAAAATTGTTACTGTTTCATTAAATAATACTTATTGGTATTTATTTTGAGTTCTGATAGATGGCTCTAGTTTTAATTATTTTATAATAGCAATATTATAATCTCGTACTTATTTGTACGAGGTTAATTAATAGTGTCCTAGTACGAAAGACTACAAATCTCGTATTTGTAGGAGGAACCTCGTACGGTTGGCATCGCTGGTTGCTACAGAACTATCCGAACGGCGCACGATAATTCCCGAAAAGGGCCGACAGCGTCCGTCAAAGCGTTGCCGCGGAAAACAAAGTTAGGGGATCGTGAACGTGCTTGAACTTGTTAAGTTTCGGTTTCGGCAAAAGTTTCGGCCGATTTTGGCCGAAACCGAAACTGTGGCCGAAACTTGATTTTTGGCCGAAACTCGGCCGAAACCGAAACCGAACTTTCGGTCGGACACTATTAACAATGTTAAAAGTGGCATTATTAGCTATTTTTAGCTCCTGTTAATTAGTACAATTCACCATATGGTGAATCATTTGGTTGTCAATATCTAAATGTTTTCTGTTACTGTTTTGAGGATACAAACGGTGGCTCCTCCATTCACATCCGTATTTTTCTATGAATTGATTTAAAAATATAAATGTTAAATATAAAAAAATATTTGTCATTACAGTTAACATTTAAGTTTATAATTAGCATTCGTACCTGGTAATACTATTCTTATGGCATTGTGTTACCAGTCTCAGAAAGCTTTGTATTGTGGACAATAGGATCAGTTTTAGTTGACCTAATTTGATACTTTTGTGACATTGACTCATTGATCAAATGAATTAATTATGCGACGGTAGCCGTAGGTCTATTGTTATAATTGTACCGTTTTAGTGAGACCATATTTGCATGGCTGGTCATATAATTTTTTTGAGACTATTTTAACTGATACAGTCAAAAAATTTATCTTTCAAAAAATCAAAAGATTTCTGGGTTCTGGGGCACTTCTACTTACAAATATTGAAATCCTACTATGATAAATGATTCAATCATTTACAAAAGGGTGTATAACACTACTAAGTAACTGTGGCTTAGGATGTTGTAAAAAGGTTTAAAATACCAAAAAAAATTTAGTATGTGGGTAAACCCATAGATGTTTGGTTATATTGTTACCAGAGTTGTTATTTGTCTAACAAGGTGTTTTCTTTCTATATTTCCAGTGGAGACTGGGCTCCAGAGATACTGCAGAACAGAACGCAGTCAGCATTAAACGTGACAAGATTCCATGTCTCAACATACTTCCACTGGTTCAGGGAACAAGTGAATGTCTACTCTGAGATACCTTGAAGAGCACGGACTCTGATTAGTGATAGTTGTGTGTTCAGTGCGAAAGGAGGAGTGAACTTTTAGTTGACCATTAAATTATTATATATATTTTTAACTAAATCCATAAGTGCTTTATATAATTCCTACCTCGTTGTGACTCTTGCAATGACGTTGCTTTATTAACATTTTCTGTTTGTACTCTGTGCAAAACTTTATGGTCTTTTCAAGGTCAGAGAGAATATGTTCTAAGTCTGTATGCTTTACCAATGAGTTCAGCTGTAGATCAAGCACAGTATTATTTACAGAAAAAATTAAGCACCTGCAATTTTTTTGCGCTATTGTAGACTTTAGCAGTCAAGAAACACACATTGCTGCCCTCGTTGACTTACCTCCTGAGTTTTTGTAATGGCCAAAATCCTAGACCTCATAAAGTTTTGTGTTATTTATAAAAAAAATCCAACTGCTGCATCACGGCACTATACTCAATTTAAAAATGGGCTAAAACTGTTTGTAGCCTTGTCTTACAGAATATTACACATTGGGTTATGCTCACCTATCATTAAATATATAATAAAATAAAATAAATAAATATTGGTGGACAATTCACACACAACACCACCTGACCCATGGCTTGTGCCTAATAAATTAAGTTTAGTTAGAGATGCAACAGATACAGCAGTTTTCCACTAACATCTATCAATTCTCAATGAATATCTTCATGAACTCTTTAACTTGCATAAACGACAGAAGCAATGACTAGTGACCAATCACAACTCATACTTACGTCCTAATGATATTGACGTAAATTTATGAATTGTCATTGGTTAGTTTGCAAGTTGTTGTTAATTTGAACTATTATAAGACCTTTTTAAAGCAAAACAATCGGGAAGTTAACCTCTCTCTGACACACATTGCGAGAGAAAATATTTTTTTATGATTTTCAAAGCTAAATAGCTTTTATGGTAAAGCTACCTTTGCATAAGCTTTTTTAAATGTATAAATTAACCATGATAATTGAAATTTCAGTGCCTATACTGTTATCACACAATAATACCCAGTTACAAATATTTGGAATACAAAGTAGACTTTGCTAGAATATAGCTACTTTTTATCCTGAAGAATTGCTTAAATTTTTAGGAATTTTATTGAAACTGCAGATTGTAGTTTACTGAAACCGTGCACAAAAATCATCACTCCTCCGTGTGCACACTCTGTCCTCATCCTCCCCTTTTCAAAGCGAAACATATTTTTAGTACATCATGGAAATGCTATTACAACGAATGTTTCTTATTTATTTTATCATCGCCAAAGCAATAATTAAATTATAAATCATATCATGAAATATATTTTCATATAACCATGACAAGTAAGTGTAGCTGTTAAAATTTCAAAACTACCCACATTCCTTGAGCATTTATTTGACTGATTCCATCATTGTCCTTGTTACCGTTTAATTTTTCATCCAAAAATTGTTAACCTCATAATGTAAATGTTTTTTTTTATTCATGAGATTTTAATACTGGGCCTGTACTGTGAGTTCTTATGGCATTGACACTCCAAAACAATTGATGGTCAACTTTTAATGCCTCGCGATCTCGAACCTTATGACCAGGCGATACGCTTGCAATAGCGGTGTCCGAAATGTTGAAATTCCTTGTATTCAACAAGAGCTGATGGTATTAGGTCCTATAACTTCAATGTTCAAGTCTCTGATCCCAAAGTTTTGATGTTAGATTTTATTTATGCGTTATCTATGCTATGAATAATGATAATATAGGATAATAACACCAAGCAAAAACATCTGAAGACTACGAAAATCGGCGATAGAATAAGTATTCTTGCTGGAATCTTTAATTGTTTATATTGATCTACAAGTAAAGTCTATTTTTGTCTGGCAACAAAATGGTTTGTGAATTTACATATATAGACTTTATTAGGGACAAAATTAGACCTTACCACATATACTACTAATAGTTTTTTGATTTTTCTAGGTGCCTAAACGCAGGTCTTTATGCTGTTGGCTGTATGTACGCAGTCTCGTCTTTATGTTGTTACAATTCTATAGTACCATTATTTGTAGTTTGTATGGGGTTAGTTGACTTGAACTAACTCTTTTTAGTATAGTAATATTAATTTATGTTACGAAAAATCATGTTTTTAATGTTTCCGAAACAAGTCTCGAATCAAATATGACTTTTTGTGTTTAAATTTATTTGATCTATATTGTATGAGATGATAAATTATTGTCGAAATTGTGTAAATACACCAAAACAGTGTGTTCCTCTGAATTTTAAGGTGTATGATGTGTTGTATGATAATTTTTAAGATGCCACAATAAAATATTGTTAGTGAAATAATTGTTTTTTTTTTTCTATTTGGGTAAAGGTATTATTAATTTCAATTACAATGAAAACTACAAGCCTATACTATAAGCTCGTCTAAATTACGTATAGACCGACGAAAGTCTAGTCTAGAGATAACTTGCTTGATCAGCGGATTTGAATGAAGTGAAGCTGAATTCAGTGAAGTATAACAGCATTCTGCATACTAAATTAAAAAAGCGAGGATTGCATGCTTCTAACCTTTGAGTAATTCCACAGATCACTATAATTCTAAGTACCTAATACTGAAAGCTTCTAAATTCAATCACTTTGGTCAAGGACAGTAGACCTAATAGTTCAGACCCAGAGCCGCCAGACGTCACGTATTTTCTGATGAACGAAATGTGGATGATAGAGCAGAGTTGGTAGGTACGTACTAAGAACACATGCTTACCCGCTAACTTGCTTAGACGGCCAATTTTGAGATATGGGGTTCAGTAGATACATTACTTCACGTATTTTCTGATAACTGATTTTCACGTATGTTATAGGCAATATCTTTAAAAATAAGGACCCGATAGTCCCCAGATACTTTCCGTCGGCCGTTTTGCTTAACAGACGCTTTAAAACTCCCAAAACAATGACTTTACTTAAATTCTCATATTCCATTTGTATAGGTACTCGTATATTATATATGTTTATCAGACAACTATTTTAAAGCCTTTTCCGAAAAGACAGGCCGATCTAAAGGGCCAGTCCTCCCCTAAACAGATAATCTCGTACATAAATGTTTTTATGTACCTTCTGGACCCCATATCTTAAAATTGGCCGTCTGAGCAAGTTAGCATGTGTTGTTAGTACGTACTAACTCTACTCAATGGTACACATTTCGTTCATCAGAAAATACATGACGTCTGGCGGCCCTGGGATCTTACTCAATAAACGAGATTGTAGAACAGCGTATTTTACATATATTCTTTATCTAAGTCGGGATCGAATACCACCCCCCGCCCTTTGTTTGAAGTTTTCATTGAGTGTACGGGAAAAAATAAAAACATGTAATAAATTACTGATTTATTGCACTTTCTTACACTATGACTCAGAAAAGAATAATTTATTAGTATTATTTAAGATGGCCGTTGCTAACTCATCAGGATTTTCTTTCCGTATCGCTGCCAGGATTTCTAGGACATGTCTGAAAAAAAAACATGAAATATGTGACATTGCATTGCATATATACAAAGTTTACCAATAAATTGTGGTTATAAATTAGGGACTAATAAAACAGCTAGAACATCGGAAAACCTTTACCCTTAATTATCTGCTTACAATACATAAACGCGTAACGGGTTATATATAAGCTTTGAGTTTCATAGACTACATTTTTGAAGTGAATACTTCTTTTGTCGTGCCACAGACAGATTTTTCGTGGGCTGTGAATTGAATTCTAGCGTCACGCTCGGGAATGATAAGAAATTTTCGGGTAGTAACTCTGCCTGCGAAGCCGAGGGTCGTGGGTTCGATTCCCACCCAGTGCAAATATTTATGTGATGAATTCAAATGTTTGCACTGTGTCTGGGTGTTTCTATTTATAATAAGTATGTATTTAAAACTATATAAGTATTATATCAGCTATCTGGCCGCCATATTACAAGCTTTGCTTAGTTTGGGGTCAGATGGTGTTGTGTGTGAATTGTCCACCAATATTTATTTATTTATATACATTGCAGGACTTGGTAAGTTATCTATATTTATACTAGAAGACTAGATTAGTAACGACAGGGCCTTTAGCGCTAGTCCAAAAAGTCGTTTTGCAGACATTGTTCGATCATGAAATGAGCTATAAACAATCATATTATCATCATCATCTCTCAAGTTTGGTCAAATTGAACACAGTGTATGTAAAATCTATTATTACATTTGCTAAATTCAGTAATACAATAAGCTATTATACCAAATTCAGAATCGAGGATGGCTTGCTTATGAATTCAGCCACTAAGTTCAACCAAGTGTGATAGGGGCTTAACCCTTTGAAATCGTTAATCGGAAAATTGCGAAAATTCGCGATGACGCGCGAATCGGCGATAGTAAGCGCGAGCGCACGGCCTTCGCTCCTTGCGGATTATTTTATATCTTGTGATAGATTAGTTATATTTAGGCTGGTTTGAGTTACTTTATCTTAAAGCTATTGAAGTAAGCTATAAGACGATGTAAATTTGTTTTGTATTGTATTTTTATTTCAATTTACACGGACCTTTCGTTGTACCCAAAGTTGAAAAATAGTTATAATTTTGAAAAAGTGAGTATTTGTATTGAAAATGAATTGTTTTATGTATTCGTTTTTATGTTTTTATACAAAGCTTTATATGTTTCTTATAAAATAAATCTAAAATGTATATGCTTTCATACAAATATTTTGATATTTTGTACTCTGAATCATACTCCAGAAATTGGCGATGAACAGAAATTGCATGCGTTAGGGCCGTTCTTTCAAAACTCTTGTGTGGTAAGATTTTAGTATGTAGGCTTTATATTTATATACTGGTCGATAGAAAATATATTCAGGAATTTTATAAAATAATATTAGAACCGATAATTAAAAAAATCTATACCCAATGAGGCAAAATGTCAGGAATCACAGAATTTTCGTGATAAAATCCGACGATTTTGATTCTACAATTATTGACATGATAAACAATGTTTTCTGGCATAAAAATATATCTTTCAAAATGACAAAACAATATGCTTTTCGGTAATCTAAAAACGTGGATACCATAAAACAAAAAACTCGGAAAATACTCTGACAAAAATACCTAAAAAATACCTAAAAAAACACTTCGCGGCGATAAAATTCCGTGACGTCATAGAATGTTTACATAGCCGTATGCAGCTTGTAGTTGGCTAGATACCCTAGACACGCACACATTCGAGCGCTCCCGGCGTGTCTGTGTGTGTGAGTTCTGGACGGTCCCGTACTTTTCATGAATTTTAGACAAAAATAAGGAATATCGGGCCAAGGTAACGAATAAAATGGATTTTACGATATTTTTTACAACTAAAACACAGATATTCTAAGACGTCCCAAACAAAATAAACAGTAAAAACGATAAGCAAAACCAAACGATCGGTCAATTTGCCCGCGAACCAGAAAGTACCAGATATTTTTACTCGATGTTGTATCAAAATATATAACACATTATACGATTGTGATTATGAAAAAGGGTTGGAAAAATACTTCTAAAGCGTATAATAAATAGCCACTTACCACTTATTTATTTGAAATCACTTAAATTCACAAAACAAATACACCCTCACTCGCGAGAACCGGGACGCGCACTGACGGCGCGAAATGGCGGGAAACTAACCGACTTCTTCGATCTGTACCGAAAAATTTCGTTCCGACTGATACTACGCTATTGGTCTGATTATGAAGCGGCATTCAATAGGTCTTATATCCATTAAAAAGTTATGGGAATATCCACCTTCGCTTGTACAATATTAGGTTTAAAAGCGGCTGGGACCGCAACTGACATCGGACGGTGACGATTGTCACTAGCCGATGCCAACGGTACTTTCGCCTTCAGTGACGATTGTCACTAGCCGATGCCAACGGGTTAAGGCAGCGTAAGGTCCACCACGCTGCCCAGTAAGGGTTGGACATGACCGATGCGCATGACCTCGTAAGATTCTTGAAACATGCCGATTGCTTCGCGATGTTTTCCTTCACTGTTTTTAACCGACTTAAAAAAAAGAGAAGGCTGTATGTTTTTTTAAGTTACCGGCACTACGCACATGACTTCGAAAAGATAGTAGTGTCGTGGGATTCGAACCCGGGGGCTCCGGATCGGCAGTCGCCGTTCTCCCGACTAGACCAGTCGTAACCTACCAACGCTTACCTATTTTATACCTTTAAACGACCAATTCTTGTATATATATATATATATATACTAGCTGAACCCGCTACTTCGTTCGCGTAAGCAGATGTTACGGACTTATACATTAGTGGAAAGTACGTCAAAATTAACTAAATTTAGATAAGTAGCTATTGAAAATCCAAGTGAACTTGTTTTTTTCACAAAAAAATATTTTACTATATCATCTTTATTATTCTTCTTTTAAAATCTAACATACTTTAATAAGTAGGTTTCGTAGTAACGAACACAGCCGCAATTATTAAGTTTGTAGGATTTTTATAGGATACATTATGAAAAGCTGTTGTGCATGATCTTATACCTACTTATCTCTTTTTCTCTAGCTGTTACCTGCGACTTCGCCCGCGTAAAATTTTGAATGAAGCCTTCAAAATGATTATATTTGAGTTTTAATCTTACGCAAGCAAGTTGAACCTATAAATCAAAGCAAAATCTAAGTGAAATGTAAATTTATAAATTTAATTGTAACACAGAAAAAGAATCAAAGAACGAAAGAATCCAAATTCGGCATAAAAATCATTTTAGCAGCAAAAAATTCATTAGTACCTACCTACAATTAGGAATACCAGTAACGCCACCTAGTGATGAAAGAAAAAATACATACCGCAATAGCAAAACATTGATTTAAATGGGGTTTAGTGTTTGAGATTTAAACTGACATTAGCGCCATCTAATGAGAATATAACGTTGCTTGTTATTTTGATTGTGCATCCAAAGCACCTGTATTATCTACGCCAAAACGGGTGCATATATTTAATATAATATGGAGTTAAATTAAAATATAGACTTATTACCCCATGTGAAATTTTAGACTCTAAACTATCTGCGTTTCGTATGTCAAACTAATTCGTTTTGTCGTTTTGACGTTAATATTTGTTTCCTTAGGGCCACAGATTGCATACCTCCTTAGGGCCAATGCTTCTATTCGGGTTGATAGGTAAGTAGTGTATGTGGTATTTCAGACTATAAGCTATCTCTGTTTCATTTTTCTACCAAATTTGCATAGTATTTCTACCGTCACCGTAACCTATAAGTAACCGATTTGCTATTTTTGAGTACAACCTAAGTACGTGTGTTTCGAATTCCTTCCGAATGTGTTCAGCCGTTCCCACGTTGTCCTGTAAATATTATGAATGTCAATGTTTGGATGTTTGTTACTTAATCATGGCGGAACGTATTTAGTGATCGGGTTGAAATTTGCAATACAATTAGATTATAGTTTGGAAGAACACATAGGCTAAGCATTGCTACTTAAGCTAAGCCAAGATATAATGTGTTTCAAATTGTACCTAACTCAATACATTCAGCCGTTCCAACGTAATTGAGCAGCAAAAATTTAAACATTGGCATATTTGTATAATATTGGTAGGATAGGATTTTACAAAATTTTAGAAAAAATAGAACCGGTCAAGTGCAAGTGGGACTCGCGCGCGAAGGGTTCCGAACCATTAGCAAATAAACGGCTTTAATTGTATGGGAGCCCGCTTCATAATTTATTTTAATTAATTACATTTAAAGAGAACATAAAACTAAATATTATGTGAATAGTTAAAGCGTCTGTGACAGTTATTAGTATCGAGCAAGAAACGGTAAAAAATATGACGTTGTATGGGAGCCCCTCTTATTTAAATGTTTATTTTTAGTATTCTTTGTTATACCGGCAATAGAAATACATCATCTGTGAAAATTTGAACTGTCTAGCTAACACCGTTCTTGAGATACATCCTGGCAGCAGACGGACAGACGGACAGCGAAGTCTCAGTAATAGGGTCCCGTTTTTACCCTTTTGGTACGGAATCCTAACAACGGTCTGCTTCGGTCACCGAAGCTTGTTAAACACTACCTCTAAATTTCAAATAGTATTTGGATTGAAATAATACGTTTTCTAATAAGTTACGGCTGGTCTAGTAAGTTACAGCTGACCTAGTCAGGAGAACGGCGACTGTCGATCCGGAGACCCAGGGTTCAAAACCACGTGCACCACTATCTTTTCAGAGTCATGTTCGTAATGCCGGTAATTGAAACGGTGAAGGAAAACATCGCGAGGAAACCGAAATGTACCTAGAATCTAAGTTCTAAGTCATATGTCATCCACCAACCGACACTGGGCCAGCGTGGGGGATTATACCCTTGACTCTCTACTTGCGAGAGAAGGCCCCGACGCCCAGCAGTGGGAACACTAAATGGGTATTAAATGGCTATTTATTATGCTAATATGTTTTCTTCTAAGGAACAAAAATCTACTTCAATGGCAGGTAATTTAATTCTGTACAGATATATCTAAGCTAATTTTAGTTTTTTGTTGATATTTTAAAATCTACCTCCCTGTTTTCGATATATGAGATCACCTCTGAAGTATTTTCTACCAAACAAAAAAAGATTTATCAAAATCAATTCACAATTAGCGGAGTTATCGCGTAAAATCAAACCAAATAAAAAAACATGCAACCCGATTGAGAACATCCTCCCTGTTTGAAGTCGGTTATAACCGAATGATGTTTGTTTTCCACACAAAATGTATTTTGATAATTATTCTTTCATTTAAGACGACGTGACGCGATCACGTGGGCACGTTCTAGAATCTAGAATTTCTGTGGATCGTCTGTGAGACACAGAATACTTAGAAGTTAGTATGTACCGAACGCGCCGCGCGTGTCGTTATTATTTAATGTTTGTGTAATTTCCGAACCACCAGACCGATAACGTTCAAATTTTGACGGGACAGTATTAAAAATATGGTCTTTCTAACAAAAAAAGAATTAATGAAATCAAACAACGCAAACATGAGTTACAACCAAATACACATTTTGACTTTCACCCCCTCCCGCAAGAAACCCGATAAGACTTTGGGGATCAAAAGTAACCTACAGCAATGTCCTTAGTATAAACTAAAATCATGCCAAGTTTCAGCTGAATTGAATCAGTAGTTTCGGCGTGATGCGTGATCCCTATACAGAAAGACAGACAGACAGACAGACAGACAGACAGACAGACATGAAAGAAAAAAAAATGCAGATTCGCCATCAGTATCGAAAATAGAGTGCTCCAAAAAAAAATTTTCAAAATATCTTCAATGTACAGAATTCGACCCGTTACAGTTTTATTATAAGTATAGATATATATAATCTGAATCTCGGAAACGGCTCGAACGATTTTCATGAAATTCTGTATGAAATCATGGGGTTTCGGTGACGATAAATGAATCTAGCTAGGTTTTATTTTTTTTAAACATAATTTTATGCGCGTTTTTAGACAACGAAAAACTCCTACAATGTCAAGAGAATACGATAACTTATTTCGCCACTGTTCTTTAAGTCTAAATGGCACAGACGGAATATGCTCGCCCTCGGAGTCAACAGGCCCCGGTTCGAATCCCGATGGTTACACTCGGAACTTTTCTTTTGTTCTTTTTTTTTGGAAAAATCTAATACTAAGATAGATAGATAGATACACTTTATTGAACACACCAAATAAAAATAATTTACAAGAATATAACATTTTATACTAATAAAACTAGTGCGACAATCGGCAACCTTATCGCTAAGAGCGATCTCTTCCAGGCTACCTTAGGGTAAAAAAAAGATAAGAGGAGTGTTAATAGACGGGGTGTGCATGTGACATGAAAGGTAATTTATAATAACATCGATGAATTACAATGCATATTATACTACTAAAGATACATCGTAATAAAATAAATACTAATACTTACTTATAATATAATATAAATACGAATACTAATTATAATATAATATCACATACTAATCTAAAATATATGAATAGGTATATCTGTATGGTGTAGGTATAAGAAAAGAAATACAAAACAGTAAATTAAAAAGTAAAAACTATAAAACTTTTAAGGAGGCTACAATTTTGGCAAATAGAACTGTTTGACTTTGTTTTTTGAAGGCTTCAATTGATGACGATCGTCTGATAGACACGGGTAATTCGTTCCACAAAACAACTGCTCTAAAAGTGAACGGCCTACCATAGAAGGTTTCTGTTCGTGCAGAGGGGATCATTATTGAGAGGTTGTTTTTAGACCTTAAGGGGAGTGGGTGATAATCTTCTAGAAAAGTGAAGCGTTCCTTAAGATAGCGCGGGGTAGAGGGATTAAATAAGATGTTATAAAAGAGAGAGAGAAATATGAGCATCCCGTCGAAGACGAATTAGTAACCACTTGGACTGCGTACGAAATTGAGATACGTGATCATATTTGCGTAAACCAAATATAAATCTTATGCAATAGTTTTGAAGGCGCTCAAGTTTATCTAGTTGATCCTCTCTGAGATCAGGATAACAGACGTCAGCGTAATCCAGGATAGGAAGTAGGAGAGACTGAGCAAGAGCAATTTTAGTGGCAGTCGGCAAAAAAGTTACGCAGGCGTCTTAAGGAACTACCTGCTGCAAATAATTTGCCACTGATTAATTTAAATAAATGGGAGTCCCAAGACAAGGTACGATCAAAGACTAATCCCAGATTTTTTACAGAATCACTGAGCGGTATTGAAACTCTATAAAATTAAAATAATAAATACAATACAAGGTAAAGTAGTCCAATTAATTCTGGAAATCCAGTGAGAGCTCCCGATTACTATAACCTGTGACTTAAGAGGATTAACTTTTAGGCCAAAAGATGTGCTCCACTGCATAATACGACGCAGATCTGCATTTATTTCCGCAATAGCTGCATCAAGTTTATTTAGAGAAGCTTGAACGTAAATTTGAAGATCGTCTGCATAAAGGTGGCAGGAAGAAGTAAGGTGATTGGAAATTGAATTTATAAAAATTGCAAAAAGAAGAGGAGATAAGACACCGCCTTGAGGAACGCCGGCTATTGTATTGCACCATGAAGAAAAAGTATCCTCAAGGCGAATCCGTTGCCGGTGTCTCAGTAGGTAACTACGAAACCAATCAACTACCGGTGGATATATGTTAAGAGAGCGTAGTAACGCAAGCAAAATGTCGAAATTGACGGCATTAAAAGCATTACTGAAATCTAACAGAGCTAGAACAGTAAGCTTACCTAACTACTTACTAAGAGCCTTTTATAAACGCATTTAAACCGAGCAGAGCTCGGTTAACCAGGTACTATATACTAATATTACAAAGCTGAAAAACCTTTTTGAACGCGCTAATCTCTGGAGCTGGTTAGTTAGGAAAGTTACGGCTGGTCTAGTCGGGAGAACGGCGCATGCCGATCCGGAGACCCCGGGTCAAACCCCACACGCACCACTGTCTTTTCGAAGTCATGTGCGTAATGCCGCTATAAAACAGTGAAGGAAAACATCGTGAGGAAACCGACATGTAGATACCTAGAACCTTTCGAAGTCATGAGTTATCCACCAACCCGCACTGGGCCAGCGTGGTGGATTATGGCCTTAACTCTCTCCTTGCGAGAGAAGGCCCGAGTCCCAGCAGTGGGAACATTTAAAAGGGTGTTGATGATGTGGAATCTCTGAAACTGCAGGACCGATTTCAAAAATAATTTCACTGTTCGTAATTCCTGAGTGCTAATAGGCTACATATGACGGCCCCGGGCGAAGCCGGGGCTAATCGCTAGTTGTAAAAATAAAACTCACACTATATTGACTGGTTCGTTGCGACCTTTCACTTGGCTGTTGACATTATGTTTTTCTTTCTTCACAGTGGGGAACTTGGTGACCACATACTGATAGCCTGGGTGAGTCGGCTTCACCTCACACCACGGGCAGTCAGTCTCTATCATCAGCCTGTCCTGGGGTATCGAGGCTGCTACTTCTAGGCTCTCTTTAGATCTTAGCGAGCTGAAATAAAAAGAAAACTGTAGGAAAGTTGTATGAGGAATAGGTTATCAGACAGGGTCAAAAATGAACCATTCTAATTAGTCTGTCAGCTACAGCGCCGGATCTACCATATGGCTTTTTGGGCTTCAGCCCACGGCCCCGTGAATTCAAGGCGCTCCAGCTAAGTCAAGTCAAAGTCGAAAATAGACGATAATTCGAAAAAGGTGAGCTCCTAAGTTGTATTAGCCCAGGGCTCCCTAAACTCACGGTCCGGCCCTGGTCAGGTAAATCATGGAAATATATGACACGTATTTATAGTTCTCTCAAACTTTTAAAAATCCACAAAGATATAGGTCATCAAACTTCCAGAGTGGGATATCGTGACGTCACTTGTGGTAAAAATCGTACCCACAAGTGACGTCACGAAAAAATTCTAAGCACTGTATCTTCGTCAGTTTTTGTTTGAGAAACATAAGAAAAAATACGTGTAGGTACTTTATTTTTCAGCAATCTACCAGTGGGACTAATTAGTTTTTTAAGGATTGTACCCTATTGAGGAATGTTCACATTTTATTTAAAAAAGTGTGTGTGGTATTCTTATGTATGCATTGAAGAAGTTATTAATCCTCGTCTTTAAAGTGTACTGAAAAATTTAACTATACTATTGAGGCTACTTTTTTGACCGGGAAAATAACGGGAACGGGAGTTACGCGGGTAAAACTGTGGGGTGTCGCTGTATGAAGCGACATCGTTTCATGGTTGATGTTTCAAAGACATGAACAAAGTGATTTGACCCTACTTTTGTGATAAGAACGTCTAGGCTGTGGAATACGTTGCCTGATTCGGTTTTCCCCAATGGTTACAATGTGTTACAAAGTGCACGCTATGAATTTAGACATGCAAAGTGAGTGGTTAACCATAGGTGAGTTCTGTATCCCATTAGCTCTAAAGTGGCGCACCTTGATGACTGGTCTCCTGCCTTATTAAAATTTTATCTAAATGCATTCCAAATGACCCTCCCTGACCAGAGTAACTTGGTAAGGTGCGGAAAAGCCTCTGAAAAATGTTGCTATACTTGTGGAGAGGCGATATGTACCGCAAGGCACATATTGGTGGGATGCAAGGTGCTCCTTAATGGGGGTCATTACTCACGGCGCCATGACAGACTACTTAAAATCATACGTGAAGCCATGAGCCTTTCAGTAGCTAGAGCCCAAAAGGGTTAACGACAAACAAAAGACAAATTAACTTTGTGAAAGAAGGCTCAACTTCAAACTCCAGGAACAAGCCTTACTCAATCCTGGGTACAGCACCTGATTGGACTATTTTAATGGACACGTATGAAAAGCACTACAAAATCCCAGAGGATGTGGGTGTTTCGTCATCCAGACCCGACATTTTCCTTTTTTCTAGAGCTACGAAACACATAGTCCTTGTAGAACTTACCGTACCGTGGGAAACTAATATACCTAAAGACCACGCGATAAAACAAAATAAATATTACGACCTCCTAAACGAATTAACAAAAAACGGCTATAGAAGTGAGAGCGAGAGGTATACCAGCAAAATCTCTCTATAACCTGCTGAAAGACCTTGGCTTATCGAGAAGTGCAGTAAGTTCTATACTATAACGAGTATCTAAAGCTGCACTAGTAGGCTCATATCAGATTTGGCTGGGCAGGGAGAGAAAAACGAGTAGTGAAGGTGAGTGTTGATGTACGTCAGAAAGGGGCCCCTTAAACCTACGCCCCAGTCACAAGTCACGGGATCTACTCGAGTTTTCTCTCTCTGCCACACGATGGACTCGACACCCGCACGGTGAATCCATGGAATACTAAGAAGATCGTCTCTTTGTGTACTCTAGAAATGTGACTAAAATAGTATAACACTAAAACTGACCATCCATTGATGCCAATATACAGTCCCAACTCCACAATCTGATCCATGGTTTCCTTGGTGCCATCGAAGGAATGTACCACTCCTCCCACCACCTTGTCCCGGTTTCGTCGAAGTATCTCCAGGAGGTCATCGGCTGCTGCACGGCAATGGAGGAACAACGGCAGGTTGTACTCTTTGCTCAGTGGTAGCTGGTATTCAAAGTATCTGAAAACTTTAACTTTATAACATCAAACTGTAATTTATTTGTAGAAAAAAAATTCTTAAGTCATATAGTGACTATCACATTTATTCACATATTCACATTTCTAGGAGTGACCTGGCAACACTAGCCAGGAAAGCATTGGAGTGTGAATTCTAATCGTTTTTTAATTATAAATATTGGAAAAGTGCTATCATTATTAATAAATGAGTTATAGTATAAAGTGAAATTAACCTGCAAATCAACTGACGGTATTGGACAGCATTGTAGTAGTGGGCGATATAAATCGATACTAAAAAAATATCGATACATTACGCGATAATATTGCTTCCATCCGATATTATCGAAACGCCTAGTATCGAATTGAGTATCGATATATTTCATCCGATATACCAAAAATCGAATTAATTCGAATTGCTTATTCCTTTAAATGTGCAACACTGACAAATTAAGTAACAATAAAAACATTATTTTATACATTATTGATAAACTAGCCTTTGCAATAACGAAACGCATACATGAGATACTCTCCACGACGCGGCAGCACTAGTAGTAGTAGCATAGACCATAGAATCTATTTATGGTCACTTGTTTGTTTAGTCATTGGTTTCGTTCAATTCGTTCGTTCTCATCTCAGTGCTGTCAACGCGCAAATATAACGGATAACCTATTCATAAACACTATCTAATTTGTTATTACAGTTTAAGAAAAGTAAATTCCGTAAAGTGTGTGCAGTGATATTAAGTATAACAGCTATTATAATATATTGCATTGAAAAAGCAAGCTGTGAATTTTGTGTTTTGTTTACACGACTGTTACGATTCATAAAGTAAGTATGTGTTCTTAACCTATAAATTACTAGGTATAAATTTTTACTATTTAATAGCATGGAACAATAAATAATGGAATGTGAGTGTATTTTTGTGCGTGAAATGTGAATTTAACCGAGACTTATAGTGTATTTAGTGCATTTTGTTTTAGTCGCTAAGTCTGTTAATTAGGGATGGGATATAATCGATAAAATTTATTTCGATGAATTTGTTTTATTTCATTAATTTTGTGACTTTGGATTTTACTTACGCATTTTTTTTTCTTTTTCAGGCAATTCTTTTAACATGGTACCTACAAAAAAAAGTATTGTTTGGAAATATTTCGAAAAAATTGATGAGAAATCTGCCAGATGCAAACTATGCCAAAAAAATGTTAAAACGGCTGGCAATACCTCTAATACGATGGCACATATCAAAAATGTTCATAAGGCGGTCTACTTTGAAGTTTTCAAAAGTAACAACAGTGCTGCTGTTATAAAACATTCTAATTCGGATTTGTCCGATTCAATCCCCACTACTTCGAAACAAGATACTATTACGATATCGGAATCTTACGTAAACGAACATCAACTGTCGCCTTCAACTTCTACGTCGTCTTCAATGAATTGTAGTGAGATACTTACGCACAATACTCAAACTGATCAAAAGATGGATTATGATAGGGTGTTGTCTTTGAAACGCCAGAGATCAATTGAAAGTAGTTTTGGCGAAATACATGCGTATACCTCTACTGGGGACAAAACTAAAAGAATTAACAATGCGGTAATGTTTATGATCTGTAGAGACAATCAACCTTTTCATTAGTTGAAAATGAAGGTTTCAAGAATCTTCTGAAAGTAACGGTGCCTCATTATAAGATCCCTAGCAGAACCTCTGTGACACGCTGGATAGATGAAAAGTATGACGCATTATCAACAGTAATGAAAAATAAATTATGCTGTGTAGAAAATCTTACACTAACAAGTGACATTTGGTCAGATCTACAAATGCGAAGTTATCTAGGTGTAACTGCTCATTTTGGCATCGGAATTGAATTTCATGTTGTAACTTTAGGTGTTTACCACTTAGATGAAAGGCATACTTCCGAATACATTGCACAAACGCTCACTAAAACATGTGAAGAGTGGGGATTTAATACTGATAAGGTCACAGCAGTAGTAACAGATAATGCTGCAAATATGGTGAAGGCTGTCGAAATTGCATTTGGAAAAAAAAAGCATATCCCTTGTTTTGCGCATACACTTAATTTAGTAGCTCAACATATTTTGGCTATTCCAGAACTACAGGAAATATTAACAAAAGCAAAAGTGTTGTTACATTTTTTAAACAAAGTTGTGTTGCAAGTGACGAGTTGCGTAAATCAGTTCACGCTGACACAAAATTGATTCAGGATGTCCCAACACGTTGGAACAGCACATACTATATGATTGCTCGTTTCCTTGATTTACGAAATGCTGTGAGTGAAATTTTGATTCGTCATAAGACAGCACCGCCGATGTTAACTGGTATGGAGTTGACTATATTAACATCGCTTCTTAACGTACTACAACCACTAGAAGCAGCGACTAAGGAACTATCTGGCGATAAATATTGCTCTAGTAGCAAAATCATTCCATTAGTACACTGCATGATATCAAAACTGAAAAACCTAGTCATTGAAGAATCTTTAATCAAGGATGTACAAAAACGCACTCTTACTGAAATTAATAAACGAATGGGCGCAATCGAGCAGGTATCAGCATTAGCTATCGCTACAATATTAGATCCAAGATTTAAAAACTTCATTTTGAAGATGCCATGGCGTGTGCAAATGCCGTCATTAAAATTAAAGAGATGATTAAAAAGAATCAACAGGATGAATCTACTGTGGAATCTGACTCTGACAACTCAGACAAAATTAGTCTATCATCGGATCTTTGGAGTGATCACCATAAACTGGTACAACGAAATTGGAAAACAAATAATACCAATGAAAGTCTTTCAGATGAGTTATCGCTTTATTTGAGGACTCCAGTGAGTAGATTTAACGAAAACCCATTAGAAGTGTGGGCAGACTATAAAATACAGTTCCCAACGTTATACAATGTGGCTTTTAAATATTTAACCATGGTGGCTAGCTCAGTTCCATCTGAACGGCTTTTCTCAAAAGCCGCACAGGTTCTTACACAGCAGAGAAGCAGATTGCAAGCCAAAAGGGTCAATAAAGTTTTGTTTTTGCAAAGCTTAGAGAAGAAATACTGGGATTTATAAATCTTTCACTTTTGGGTCGTATGGCCATTGATTTCATTTGCATGATATATAAATAAAGTTGATTTGTTCTAGATGTTGTGACTCATATTAATAATATCAACCTTCCCTATTTAATATTAGAAACTAGTTTAATACGAGTAAGTAAGTAGGAAATTACTTACGATATTTTAAAAATATCGATATATATGTTCGATATATCGCAAAGTATCGATAGAACATTACGATATATTATATCGAAAATAATATCGATATTTTTTTAACATGAACATCACTACAGCATTGGTGAGACGTATCAACTTATAAATCACAATAAAACATCTGAAAAACATCGTTATGAATTTTAAACTCGCACGCACACACTATTGAATTCACTGTACACACTAATTACATCACTGTAAGTGTAATAACAGAAAATTAATCTTTTTACCGGTAAACTCATTGTAATCAAGCCCAGTCAATGACATATTGACAACTGAGAACCCAGGCGAAACAGACATATGACTTATTTGACGTATCTGGAAACCAATCAAACCTAATCAAACATCCCGATCCGAAACACACTATTTACTTCAATCACAAGTTGACTATGCAAGTGACAGTTTAAATGTGTCCACATGAATGAACTAACTGTTCCGAAACATACAAAGTTAGTGGTCGGAGTTAAGCTATTTTTTGTTAATTTGGCTATAACTACATAAAATATTTGCCACAAACTATTCAATCTACAGTTTATTATCGTATTCGTTTTACAAGTATTTGTTTTACACATATTTACTAAAATGAAAACAAGACAAAATAGCATTCGAGAATTAGAACAAAAACTAAAAAAGAAGTATTATATGATTTGCAAAGCGCTAAAAATGATAACAAAATATTATTACAAGAACGAGAAGAGGGAGAAATAGAGATAAAAAATATTTTACAGAAAAATTCGAGTTTGAAGAATGATATGATTAGTTTTGAGGAAAAAATAACAGAACTACTTGCAGATAATGAGAAGTTAATAGAGCAATTAAATTTAAAGGAGAATTGGAAACATGAATTGGACGATGCACATATAAAAATAGCAAACCTACAATACGAACTAAGCCGAACACATACACTAATGCATAGTTTAGACATTCACCAGAACAATAAAGAATCACAGAATATTTTAGATCTGTATAATGCTCTAATTGAAAATAAAAATAATCCTCAGATAATTGATACAGTAGATCTCACAGTAGAAAATAACAACTCAAGCTTAAATCAAAATAAAGTTAAGATTACAGGGCGAAACAATGTCAAAAAATACTTAAAAATAACTAAACAGATACAAAGGCGCAATAAACAGTTGAAAGGTCATTATCGTGCTAATTTAGAATTAATAAGGGAAAAAATGACACTAAGAGACACAATAAAAGAAGGAAATATCTTAATTATGAACTATAAAAAGGAACAAGAGGAAGAATTGAAAACAATACAAAGATTACAAAATAGCCTAAAAGACTTGAATCAAAAGTATAGTTTGGCTCAGAAAGAAATAGAACATTTAGTAACCGCCCTGAATAGCTTAAATGATCTTACCTTAAGTCCTCCTAAACTACGACAATCACTACCGGGATTTAATTTTAGTTTCAAAGAAAACAACAACGCAACTACCAGCGACGCACCAATATTTAATACATGCGAACCGCAGCAGAATATGGGATATGACAACTCTAATTTAACGGAGTCCTTGAACGAGACTGAGAAGAAACATAGCACAACTCAGCAAGCTCAACATGCCACTGGCAATAGCGAAGTATCTGGTGATGGTGGTAAAATAGAACTGTTTTGTGACTGCATAGGTGTAGGGCTGGGAGACATTTTCAAGAATATGCTTGCTCCAAAAGATCTAAGTATAGTTACCTCGTCCTTCCCAAATATAAGACTTGATCAACTGATAAACAGGTTAACGCTCAGGAATTTTAAGAAAAACACAAATATTATTGTAATGATGGGAAGCACATTAGGTGTAACTAAACGCGTCCTGATAAAATGTGTTGATTCTTTAATGGAATTGCATAAATCTGGAAATGTAAACAAGATTATGTTTTGCACTTTCCCTTACACGTCGTCGTTGAGTGAAAAACAAAATCAAAGAATACATTTACTAAATATGACTTTATATAATCTTCTCTCAAACAGAAACCACGAATTTTCATTATTTGATACTAATAATTTCATTAGTAGATGTCAGTTAACCGATAAAAAAACAATTCCTTGCGCGACATGTTCAGGTAAAAATTGCAAAACTCATTTTATTTTCTTTGCTGAGCGACGGCGATAAAAAGGGTTCAAATTCGCTTAATGTAGTAATATCGATAGAGACAAACAAGGACATTAGTTTAAACTAACTAACCCGACAATAGGGAGGCCTTACCATGTTACTACAAAACGTAGAACTACTCAAGGCCCCCCTTGCAACAAAAAGACCAAACATAAAGAATGTAACGGAAATTCTATAAATGTATTATACCAGAATATAAATAGATTGATAGGTAAATTAAGCGAAATTGAAATGTATTTGGAATCCTCACGCCAGCATGATATCATCTGTTTCACGGAGACATGGGTCTCCAAAACCACTCTAAATTTTTGTTTAAATAATTATGTTATTGGCAGTGTATTTTGTAGAAAAAAAGCTTTAGGGGGAGGATGTATAATCTTAGTTAAAAACAATGTTAAAGTATAAATCTCGCAAAGATATTGAAAAACTAAGTGTACAACATCACTGCGAGTTAGCTTGTATAGAATTAGGATCACATATAATTTTGTGTGTCTACAAACCACCTACTGCTGAATTTGAGACTTTCTTGACGGTGATGGAAGAGACTTTATGTATTATATCCGCTAAAAGTAAGCGAATTGTGGTATGTGGTGACTTTAACACTGACATTTTAAGAGAGTCTTCGACAAAAAGTAAGATACTTGCCCTATTCAAATCGTTCGATCTTTTGGAAGTATTTGGCGAACCAACGAGAGTAGCAACCACAAAAAAAGGAACGTCTTCAACTTGCATTGATAATATATTTATTAATTGCAAGTTTTTACAGTCTGAAATCTTAAATTTCCTTCGTTCAGACCACAAAGGATTAAGCATCACTCTCCCTTCAGAAGTAATACAAACAGAAGTAAGGGTTATTGTTAGACCCATTACCAAAATCCGTTTAGAGCAATTTAAAAAAGAAATAATTAATTATTTTAATAAATTTCCTGCGGACATGACACTAAATAATAATTGTAACATAATAAATAGTAATCTTTCTGACAGTGTAAACATTAATTCTTTTGACATATCAATAAATGACAATAAAATTTGTGACATAACATGTAATTTTTCTGACATGATAATTAATAATCCAAATCATAGTTACATGTTATTTTTTAGTATGCTTAGTAAAAAATATAATGACATTTTCAAAACCAAAGAAATAAATATGAATGCAAAAACGAAGTTTGCAGAGTGGGCTACACCAGGCTTGTTCGTAAGTAGGAACAATCTATATAATTTATACAGGCTAAAAACATATTGCACTGATGATATAACAAAACAATATGTCAAAAAGTATTCGAGTACTTTTAAAAGAGCGTGTGAACAGGCAAAGTCCATTTTTATCCGTAATCAAATAAAAAATTCAGACAATATGAGCAAAACAGCATGGAAAATTATTAACAAAGAAACAGGAAAATCTAAAATACACGACAAAATTAGCACAATAAAAATTGACGACAAAACGATAACAAATTCATCCCAAATTGCCGATAGCTTTGAAGATTATTTTTCAAGAATACCCACAGAAACAACTAAAAACCTAGCATCTTCTACTTCACGTGCAGAAGCTCTGCTAAAAGAAAATGTAAAAACGCCAACTTCTTCTTTTATTTTTCATGAAGTAACAGCAGCAACAATAATTAAAACATTCAGAGACATTAAGAAAAAAACCACAGAGGATCTGTGGGGTATCTCTACAAAAGTTGTTGAGAGCATATTAGGAAACATAGCACCGTATCTAGCAGCTTTGTTTAATTCGAGCGTTTGCAGGGGTATATTCCCGGACTTAATGAAACACAGTAAAGTGCTGCCATTATTTAAATCTGGTGAAAAAACTGACCCTGCCAACTATAGGCCAGTCTCTATTTTACCTTGTTTAAGTAAGGTATTCGAGAAATTAGTATTAAATCAGCTACTATGTTATTTCAATTCTAATAAACTATTACATGAACAACAGTTTGGATTCACAAAGGGACGATCAACCACAGATGCAGGAGTAAGTCTCACTAAATATGTCTTAAATGCGTGGGAGGATTATCACGATGTGATTGGTGTTTTTTGTGATCTTTCGAAAGCTTTTGATTGCGTAAGTCATGACACTTTATTGAAAAAATTAGCTTTCTATGGAATTTCAGGGACGGCCTTATCACTCATATCATCGTATTTAAAAGATCGCCTTCAAACTGTAACTATTGATGGAGTACAATCTCAAGGGTCTTTTATTAAAATGGGGGTACCACAGGGATCGATCTTAGGGCCTTTCCTGTTTCTAGTTTATATAAATGATTTACCTTTTATGACTAAAAAAATTGTTGATTGTGACATAGTTATGTTTGCTGATGACACATCACTACTATTTAAAACTAAAAGGGGTGACACGGATTTCTCGGTAATTGATTACATACTAACTAAAGTATGCAAGTGGTTTGATGCTAACAATTTAGCTCTAAACCCAAAAAAAACGAAATGCATCAGATTTTCTCTTCCAAATGTAAAAAATGTAGAATTTCACATTAAACTGAAGGATCAGATAATTCAGCCCACTGAAGTAACGTCATTCTTAGGGATCACAGTGGACTCAAAGCTGCAGTGGGGTACTCATATAAATAAATTGACTGACAGACTTAGCTCGGCAGCACATGCAGTTCGGCAAATAAGAAAGATAGCAGATGTTGAGACAGCTAGGTTGGTATATTATGGGTACTTTCACAGCGTAATGTCCTACGGAATATTGCTCTGGGATCGGCAGCTGACGTGGATGCTGTTTTTATTTTACAGAAAAGAGCAATTCGAGGGCTCTATAACATACCAACAAGGTGTTCACTGCGAGAGGTTTTTAAAACAATAAATATATTTACCTTGCCTTCACTATACATATATGAGTGCATAATGTATGCGAGGAAAAATCGATCCAGTCTAAAAAAAATGTCGGATAACAACCCCAATACACGACATACCAATAAATTTGCTTTTCCACGCTGTAGACTCCAAAAGACAATTGGTTCTTTTGTCGGAAATTGTGTGCGTTTCTACAATGTCATTCCTAAACCGCTAGAGGGTCTCAATGAAACAAAATTCAAGGCTGCCATAAAAAAGTATTTATTAAGAAAAGCTTATTACACGGTCATAGATTTTGTTAATGACCGTAAAGAATGGGCCAAAAATATATGTACTGAAATGCAACTGCAATGAATGACTGAATAAAAATCTATTAGTAACTATAAATAATTATTAATTTATAATTTAAATGTATTGACATGTTTCATACATTATTTTTGTATTTCATTATTTTTGTATCTCATGACATAATTTACACACAATGACATAATTTGACTGACAATGCCCCTATACAGCTGCACTTATTGACAAGGCCTTTTTACAGCCGCATTCAATTGTTTGAACCTAAATTAATTAGTATGATGTAAATGGTATTCCTATTTTATAATTGTTTTATGTGACGTTACCAAGTGATGTAATATCCTAAGGTTCGAATAAATAAATTGAATTGAATTGAATTGAATAGATGATATTTTGGTAGAGGAAAAATGTTTGTGGGATCGCATCACCAACATGCATAATATCAGGCAGCGTAGAAGCGGTGTGGGACGTGCACCTCTTCAAACTGGTAAAAAGTAATGATGACGCACATTATTGCTTGGTGGTAAAATTACCTCAGCTGGACTTTGCAAAGAGTTCTACTACTACAAATTACAATGATGAATTTTCTTTGCTTTGCACCATAAGCTCCCAACTTTTGTTCCCACTGTTGGGAATCATGGCCTTCGTCACAAGGCCCCAATAAGGTCCCTGAAATCTGCCACACAGACCACACTGTCTAACAGTTGGTAGATCACCACATGTTCTTGAAAGTTGTATTTTTTTAAACATGCCAATTTTTCGCCTTCACCAATAAAGCCAGTATTAATGACAAATGCACTTGGGAAAACATTCAGAGATGCAGGTAAGATTCAAAAGTCTGACCTCAACGACATTGGATGTTCTAATGACTAAGATTCAACTTAGCATATTTATGACTTTAAAATTACCTTTTAATTCTATTTTTATCAATTTTTGATGTGAAAGTTAAAACTTAATTTGGTGCACCACGTACAGATTTTTCATGGGCTGTGAATTTAGCTCAAGCATCATGTTCATAAATTAATGTTCAGATAAACTCAGACGATCTAGATGGCCATGATAATGGTCACGCCCTCTGGTTTCACCTGCGTAGTTTCCAAAGTGAGCTACCAAATTCTGCGTTATTAGTTTTTTTATTTCTATCACCAGTCACATATCCAACCTATATATACCAACTATTATTTATTTACCATTTATGACCTTAGCATAAGTCGTTTTTGTTTTGTAACTTTTCAAGTTTTCTGGTGTGTATAATAAACTGATTCTGTTGGTTTGTAACTCACTTGAGCTGAACATCTTTTTGGCAGAAGTGTAGCCTATCATAATCCAGCCCACATTCTCCAATAGCCACTACTTTGTCCTTATTATTGTCGATGAGGTCTCGGAGCCCTTGGAGGTATGTCTCAGGAGACTCTACAAACTCTGTGCATCGTGTTGGGTGGCAGCCAACCGTAGCATAAAGGCGACCTGGAATTATGATTAATTGGACATAGTTTAACGGGGCCTTTTCCGCACTTAGCCTCTCAATAGGGAATATGCATGTAGTTTAAATTGGCTTGATTTTTTTTTCGTAGAATCCTTAATGTCCCGCCATTATGCCAAAACAATTATTTTATTATTTAGTTAGTTATTAATTATAAAAAATATTATTTATAAAGTGCGCGGGAAATTGAAGTTTGCGAAACGCATCACTGTCTGTGGAAACCAAATGTGACGTCACATGACATGTTTTCTGCTTTAACGGTGTCGATATTCGTACTGAGCTAGTAGTGTTAGAGAGAAAAGTCGTGTTCTCCATCGTTTGATTAGCTAGTACAACTCAAAAATTGGTACAAAGTAACTGCAACACTTGTAGTAAACAAACACAGGTCGTGGCCTGTGACGTCATGCAGGCGCGGGAAAGATGGCGGTGTTTAAACTGGACAAATTAAATCGATATTTTAAATATTATTTTAAAAATCAATTTGTACATTTACAAGAGTATTTATATTTTTTATTGTGTTATAATAATGTAAAAAGTGAATTAAAAATATTTAAAAAATGCATGCATATTCCCTATCGGGCCATTATGCGTGGCTCATATTTCGTTTCTACTCCAACCATCCCAGGCTATCCCAGAAGGCAAGCAACCTATTCAGCGGCGAGATGGAGGCCACCTGGACGACAATATTTTCAACAAGAACAAAATTAAAAATTTTGATTAACCCCCGACTACCTTAGATTTGTTATCTGTACAACATTCTACTAGTCAAGCCCTTTCATTTGATACCCATATTAAGTAAGTTGTGAGAAAAGAAATGTAATTCGCCATTTTGTGGTAGCGGGCATCGTGGATTTGAAATTTGTCATAGTGCAAAGTATTCTACTAGTCAAGTCCTACTACGCTACTAAGTACTAAGCTACTTTCGTTTGATACCCATATTGCGGTAGTGGTGAAAAAAATTATATAATTCGCCATTTTGTGGTGGCGGCCATCTTGGATTTGAAATTTGTTATAGCGTATAGTACTCTGCTAGTCAAGCCCTTTCATTTGATTCCCATATTGAGATAGGTTGTGAAGAAATATTATGTCCGCCATTTTGTGGAGGCGGCCATTTTGAATCGATATTAACCAAACATAGCTAAGAACACCCGCACGGATATTCACTTTCAAATAATAAAAACCGCATCGAAATCGGCCCATCCGTTTGAGCTCTACGGTGCCACAGACAGACACACACAGACAGACAGACAGACAGACATCGACGTCAAACTTATAACACCCCTTTTTTTGGTCGGGGGCAGTGCACCCTCACTCGCTCAAGGTCGCGCGGTTTTAGCGCTCTACGCGTCTACTCGCGTCTGAGCGCTCGCGCAACACGTTTCCCACGCATAATTATGTCGCCATATATTGTGCTGTATATGTTTGCACGAGTCAAAAAACAATGAATTATATTTTTTTCCTAGTTGTACAAAATATACCATTATTTTTTATATTTTTCTGCTAACCGTACAAAAAAGTACGGGACATTATAAAATAGCTTGTAATCGAAACTATGTATTAGGTAAGTACATTAAAATATGTTACATATTTATCTAACAACATTTAGACGATCAAGTAGAATAAAAACAGTCAAAGTATACTTTTATTGTTTTAATTTCAATGTGTCCGACCCTATGTTACGGCCTCTTCTAGCTGTCTTGCGCGTTACGAAGTTAATAACTAAAATATATAATCTGAGCTACAATGCTGACTACCTACATAACGAAAGGTTAATTTAATTTTTTATTAGATAATATGTCGACAACCCTTTCGATGCGCATCATTTCGCGCCAGACAGCGACAGAGTTACGCGTTAGAAGAGAGCGCAAATGTTTAGGTTAAAAATTGCAATAGGCATTGAGCGCTAATGCGGGCTGAATTGCACTTTGTTGCGTCCCAGCAAGAGTCGCTATTTATATAAAAAATTTCGCTAAGTAAGGGTTCTGTAGTAATATCTATTCTGTGTCGGGGGTTAAAAAATAGAATTCCTTGGTTTTTTCTTTTATTTAAATAAAAATTCATTTAAATACAATGTGTAGTTTATTTTTTACAGTAATTTAAAAAGTGCAAAATCTTTTTGGCCCAACCTGTACTATTACCTAGTAGGATTATCATATTTCTGCAATGAGATACATAACACTAAGTGATTTATAAAACTACTGTTACACAACAACAAAGGTAATTTGGTTTGTTAGTGATATATTTTATTATAGTACAGAGTAAACTGACAAACAGTACATGTGCCTAATGGTAAGAAATATGCTTGATATATGTATATATGCGGAACATGAAGACTCCAAATCGTTATGTAGCACTGCACAGTGAGCTTCACTCTGGAGTTTTTTTTTTAATTTATTTCGAAAACTGAAATTATCGTCATCTATACATATAAAAATCAATGCTACTTTGGGTAGGGCCCTGGATGGTTTAGATTCACAAATGACCCCGGCAGATGGCGCTGCAGTTGGTATCTAGGTTATTATCCGAGCAAAGCCGGAATGGGCCGCTAGTTACATATAAAAAATTCGCCCTTAAAACCTCAACAGGGTTTGTCTAGGACAAACAGTTCTCAATATCTTTATATATAAAAATGTTATGTTGGTTTGTGTAAGCTTTAAAACCTCAAAAAGTTCTGCGCCGATCGAATGAAATTTTAGAATGATATATTTTATAATCCGCATCAAGGATTGTTTTTATCTAATTTTTGCATCACAATGTGCCACATCTTAGCGTGGCAGGGTACAGCTAGTGTTTCATAAAAAAGTGAACATTATATCTATAACACCCAAAACTGAAGAATTACAAATTAAATAAAGCTTATTTGTGTGCATGCGCACCCAAGACAGCCGTATGCGTTTTAGTTTAGTAAGAAACCGGAAAAATTTGATGTTTCATCTCTTATATCCAGTAATTTTACTGGAAACATTGCTCTTTAAACCAGCACAGTGATGTTTTTACATTACTGCAAGGTGGTATAATAATCGGCAAAGGTGTGTTCAGTGTTTCTACTTTAATAATTTCCTTTTCCCACGCCTCAATTGATATTTCCCCTCAAAAATTATTCTGCTAGTTTTGGCACTCCCCCTTTATTCCCCTCTGGAACCTAATTTCCCTGTGGAAACACTGGGTGTGTTACTTTCCTAGGCGTAATCTACAAAGAGGTTGCCGTATGTAACACGATACTCACTATCACACCGCGATACGTCGATAGCTTTCTTGCCATCTGTGAGACTTCCACCGGTAATAATCATCTTTTCCATACCACCATCCCATGCTCTTTTTAGGACTATGTCAAGGTCAGGATCATGTTTCTTGCTACTGTGATACAGGCCCTGATACATATCATCTGTTAAATTTGCTCCGATATCTAAAAAATAATGTTTTTAAACCGAAATGCAACCATGGGAGGTTATATTATATTTGAAAATGTAACTCATTTGTCGTACCTATGTACTTTCTTAGAGAGACCATTCTTCGCATTCGGAACACAAATATTTCCAAATCCCTAACGAAGTAGAATTCCTAACACAAAAATCGTTGAACGAAATAAAAATAATCCGATAACAAGTGTTTACTAGGGATGTTAAAAAATAATCGATTTTTATTTTAATCGATTTTTATTTCATAATAATCGATTTTTTTGTGTCGATTTTTAAAGTGACAAAAATCGATTTTTTATAAATCGATTATAAAAATTACGCATTTAAATCGATTTTTGAAAAACATGAAAAAGTTGCTGAAAATTTTAGTTTTTGGGACAACGTAGTCGTTTAGTTATTTAATTCTCGTTTTAAGTATTTATTTTAATACTAGTGAACTGTAACACAAGACAAAACAAGACATTTGTGGTTTTGTGGCATTAATTATTTGTAATTTTACTGTTATCTAAACTTGAAGAATAACAAAAGAGTATTTTATATTATACTTTTTTGAGACCATACTACTTACATAGTTGTTAAAGATTTTTAAAGATCATTTTGAGTAGGTATTTTATTGACGTGACAACGTCTTATAAATTGGTTTGCCGGGTGACACTTCAAGAAACTGCGTTACGCTCCGCTCACGTTATGCGCTCACAACGAGAGCGAGTGAGAGGCACGCGTCCCTTCCACTCGGGCATGGTTAGCCCGCCTAAGAGCGAGAGAGACAGACATAAAAAGTGAAAGGCACGCGTCCCTTCCGTAAAATTATTTTACCACTCAAAGTCGTTGTCACGTAAAACTTTCGCCCGTATACCGACTTTACAGGCAACCAATTTTTTTTAATATTAACTACTAATGTGATGTTAGTGGGTGGTAACTCTGCCTGCGAAGCCGAGGGTCGGGGGTTCGATTCCCACCTCGTGCAAATATTGGTGTGTTGAATACAAATATTTGTAATATGTATGAATGTTTCTATGTGTAATAAGTATGTTTTTTATAACTACGAGTATATAAATATTATAAATTACGCTATTTGTATGCCATAGTTGCTAAATTACGACTGGTCTAGTCGAGAGAACGGTGTCTGCCGATCCGGAGACCCCAGGTTCAAAACCACGGACACCACTGTCTTTTTGAAGTCATGTGCGTAATGCCGCCAGCTTAAAACGGCGAAGGAAAACATCGTAAGGAAACCGACATGTACCTAGAACCTTTCAAAGTCATATGTCATCCACCAACCCGCACTGGGCCATCGTGGTAGATTATTGCCTTAACTCGCGCCTTGTGAGAGAAGGCCCGAGTCCCAGCAGTGGGAACATTTAGTGGGCTGTAGATGATGATGATGATGTCTGCCGTAGTACAAGCTTTGCCTAGTTTGGGGTCAGATGGTGATGTGTGTGAATTGTTCACCAGTATTTATCTATTTATATGTAATTTTAATATGAGAAGGATTTACTTTTGACTAATACAAAAAAATCGATTTTTTTCGCAAAAATCGATTATTTTTTTAAATATAATCGATTTTTAACAAATCGATTAATTTTGAATAAAGAAAAATCGATTTTTAATTAATCGATTATTTTCCATCAATCTAACATCCCTAGTGTTTACAACTCGTTTCGCAACCACAGACTAAGTAGAGAGATGCCCACAGGTAAAGAAGGCAAATCGGCTTTTTTCCCTAGGGATGGTAAAATCGATTTGAGGCGTTTTCCGACGAGATAAAAAAAATGGTTCCAAAAAACGACGATAGGAGGCGCTTGTAAATTTTAGATTGCGATGTCAATGTCAAAAGCCCTGAGCCACATAGTGAGGGACTACTGGGACTGGACTGACTGAACCTAGCTCGCATACCTGTGTCCTGTGTCGAACTAGTTCGCTCCTATCTTTCGTTCGTTCGGTCTTTTTCAGATATTTTAGAGGACAATATTGCAATTTTTAATTCATACTGCGCTCCAATATTTAACTATTTCATGTTATGTAAAATACTAAAATTTCACGTGAATTGAGAAAAGTTCCGGCTGGTCTCGTCGGGAGAATGGCAACTGCCGATAGGGATCTTATCGTTTCGAAAATATATGCGTAATGCCGCTAACTTTAAACGGTTAAGGAAAACTTCGTTAGGAACCCGACATGTACCTAGAATTTTTCGAGGTCATGACTGTGTCATCCACCTATCCATACTGCACCAGCGTGATGGATTATGGTCTTGACTCTCTCTTTGCAAAAGAAGGCCCTGAGTCCCAGACTGCTGGGCATAAGCATAAGCAGCCCACTAATTGTTCCCACTGGGGAACAATTAGTGGGGCTGCTTATGCTTTTGCTACCTGATTGTAGATGTCTACGATTGTTGTTATTTGCTATTGTTGTTGTGTTGTTGGTTGCTATTGCTTATGAACATCTGCAAAATCGGAAACGCTTTGTATACATGCATTAAATTCAAAAGAACAATAAATTGTCTGATTTAAAAATTTCATCTATCTCAATATACGGTTATTGTAAAAACCTTAGTTTTGGACAGAAATGTTAAATAATATTAGACGTAACATAAGCGTCATCTATCATTTCTTTGTTTTAATCTCTTGTAAATGTCTAGAAAATCTGTATCTAGAAAAAAATACGTGGTAGAAGTGATACTTTAGAAATGCTTAATTTTCTTTTTACTGTCGCTTTTTTTGATTTATTGATTTTCAAATCGCCATCTAGTGCGACGTTAGAACTATTTTTATCTCGTCGGAAAACGGCTCATTATTTTCTACAAACTGTACCCTGCCACGCTTCGCTGTAGCACATTGTTACGCAAAAAAATAGACAAAAACAATCCTTAACGACGATTATATATCATTGTAAAATTTCAGCTCGATCGGTGTAGAAAAAATAATCGATTTTTGCAAAAAAAACGATTTTTTTTGTATACGTCAAAAGTTTCAGAGTCCCAAAATCCTTTCCTTTTCATATTAAAATTACATATAAATAGATAAATACTGGTGAACAATTCACACACATCACCATCTGACCCCAAACTAGGCAAAGCTTGTACCATGGCAGACATCATCATCATCAACAGCCCACTAAATGTTCCCACTGCTGGGACTCGGGCCTTCTCTCACAAGGAGAGAGTTAAGGCAATAATCTACCACGATGGCCCAGTGCGGGTTGGTGGATGACACATGACTTTGAAAGGTTATAGGTACATGTCGGTTGCCTTACGATGTTTTCCTTTACCGTTTTAAGCTAGCGGCATTACGCACATGACTTCGAAAAGACAGTGGTGTGCTTGGTTTTGAACCTGGGGTCTCCGAATCGGCAGACACCTTTCTCCCGACTAGACCAGTCGTAATTTAGCTATTATGGCATACAAATAGCGTAATTTATAATATTTATATACTCGTATTTGTAAAAACATACTTATTATACATAGAAACACCCATACATATTACAAATATTTGTATTCAACACACAAATATTTGCACGAGGTGGGAATCGATCCCACGACCCTCGGCTTCGCAGGCAGAGTTACCACCCACTAACATCACATTAGTAGTTAGTATTAAAATAAAATGCCTACTCAAATGATCTTTAAAAATCTTGAACAACTATGTAAGTAGCATGGTCTCAAAAAGTATAATATAAAATACTCTTTCGTTATTCTTCAAGTTTAGATAACAGTAAAATTACAAATAATTAATGCCACAAAACCACAAATGTCTTATGTTACAGTTCACTAGTATTAAAATAAAATACTTAAAACGAGAATTAAATAACTAAATGACTCGTTGTCCCAAAACCTAGAATTTTCAGTAACTTTTTCATGTTTTTCGAAAATCGATTTAAATACGTAATTCGATCAAAAAATCGATTTTTGTAACTTTAAAAATCGACACAAAAAAATCGATGATTATAAAATAAAAATCGATTAAAATAAAAATCGATTATGTTTTAACATCCCTAGCATTGTCTCAGTTTGATTTTGTTGAGGATTAAAATTGTTTTTTAACTATATAACATTAAGCCAGGCTTAATAAGCCTTTTAGGTTTATGCAAGGTTTATGTCTCAAATTAAGACATATATTAAAATAAATAAATAGGAAAGATATTCCCAAATCTCATTTGTACAGTAACTTTTTTTACCGATTTTTTGATTTCCAGTTCGACATCATGGCAAATGCACAAATTGCGTAGATTCAAGAGACAAATTAAAAAAAAAATGGTTTGTGGTTATATTCTCTTTGATTGTGAGTACAAATAAACAAAGAAGATTGTTTGTTATGATTTTGCGATGCGTAAAATATTTTGCCAAAATTTCTGAAATTCGCTTAAATTGTTATTTAAAAGTGAGTGTCAATAATACTTATCATTTAGCAGAATATTTCCTGATGCTATGGACCCGGGGGACCAGAACAATTGCCTGAGGTAAGTGAATATTTTTAAATTATCCTGATTATTTCGAAAAAATACAATGAAATAATTTCATTGAAATTAGTACATATATTCCTCAAATCGTTAAAATTTACTTGTTTCGTTTAAACCGCCTATTTTAGTAGCAACGTGCTGGTTCGAAACAACTGTTGCGCAGTTTAGAATATAGAGTAGGTACCTAAATAAATAATTTATTCACAAAACAAATTATTCAAACCAAGAAGAATTAAAAAAAAGAGTAAGGCTCATGGATTCACGTATGATTTCAAGTACTCTGTCATGGCGCCGTGAGTAATGACCCCCCATTAAGGAGCACCTTGCATCCCACCAATATGTGCCTTGCTGTACATATCGCCTCTCCACAAGTATAGCAACATTTTTCAGAGGCTTTTCCCCACCTTACCAAGTTACTCTGGTCAGGGAGAGTCATTTGGAATGCATTTAGATAAAATTTTAATAAGGCAGGAGACCAGTCGTAGATCAAGGTGCGCCACTTTAGAGCTAATGGGATACAGAACTCACCTATGGTTAACCATTCACTTTGCATTTCTAAATTCATAGCGTGCACTTTGTAACTGTCTTTTTCGTCTTGTTGTAGAAAGGGTTTTACCATGTCTTGGTCTTTCCTTTTCTTTCTCGCACCCAACCCAGCAGTATTTATTTGTGCACCTGCCATAAATTGTTTATGGAATTGAAGTCTAGATTCCAGGTCTGAAGCAGTTTTGTCTTTTGGGAGAGATGTAATCAATTTGTCTTGTGACTTTCCCAAAACATTCGTTTTTGTAACTCTTAGGTGTTTGTAAAGTTCAGACGGGTTCTTTCATTTCAGCCCAAAACTATTGTGATCCCTAAAAAGAGTAGAGGGATCAGCCGGATGTGCCAATCCGAACCATGACTTCAATATCTTTATGACATTGGCATCTAGCTTTGCCAGGAGAGTTTTACCGATGTCATATACTAGGAAAGGCCAAGTGAGACGTGATGTGAGGTAGTTGTCATATATCCATGCTTTTTTTGATATTGCTGATAGGCTGTTGGTCTACCTTATTGAGGTTGTTCATAAAATTTTCAACAACCACCTCTAATGATGGTGTATGTCCTTTGTGATCTATCTTTCTACCAAGAAATTTGAAAGGCACTGCGTCTGCAATTGTGGCAACTCCTTGGCCACTTATGGAGAGTCCCGGATTAAACTGTTATAAGATGCGATGTTTGAGCTGAGAGTTTAAAATAAAATTACATGCTAATGAGTCAAATACATTGATAATTCTACAGTGAAAGATAATTATGTCCAAGCCACTCCAAACTGTAGGACTGAAAGAAATCTCTGTTTCTTCATAGTTGACAGTCCTGGGTGGAGACCCAGTTTTCCTATGTTTACTTCTACATTTCATGCTATATGTTACAAGGAATTTGGATAGCTTGTACTCTCTAATGGTACTTAGTACAAGAGCTCTTCCCATTTGAGTCTTGATAGACTGGCAAGTTCATAGCCATCTCTTCACATGTCAATAGTATAAAATTCCTTACTAACACAGCCTACCAATCCGCTCCTAATTGGGTATCTTAGGCTCACCCAGGCTGATTCACAACTCAATATAAATAACCTAATAATCAATTATCTACTTGATAGGAAAGAGCTATAATTAGAGACATTTATATTTTGACAAAAATCGTTGCTGCTTTAGGTACCTTTGTTAGACAAATTTTATAGAATTAAACGTTAGTGACATTGAGGACACTTGAATTTCAATTTAGTAGGTTGGTAGCCTCCCCTTGTCTGTAAATAAAATTATTAATTTAAAATAGGTACTTTTAAAGAAAAGGCAAAAAAAATTAAAGGATAGGAAATATTATTCACGTATATCTTTATTTCCTTAAGTCTAAGTTTTTACAATATTTATATAAAATAACATAAAAACATTATAAAAACCTAAACCTAGTTTGCCGCCAGCAGCGGGGCAGGGCCCAAGCTACCGGTGGTTAGGGCTGCAGACTGAGGAACCTCCTGACGATGCGCGCCGTGTCGAGGATGACCGCCTTCTGCATCTGACCCTTAATCCAACCGTCTAGCGAAAGTCTCTTGAGATGTTGGTCGAGACTTTTCGCTACAAGGCCGTTTGCCGACACAACTATTGGGACTATGATCGTCGAATCAACATCCCACATGGCGGTAACCTCATGAGCCAAGTCAAGGTACTTGCTAAGCTTGTCCTTCTCAGCTTTCACGAGGTTCTCGTCATGTGGTATGGTGATATCGACGATCACAGCCCGACGCTGAGACCGGTCTACCAGCACGATATCAGGCTTATTGGCAACAATAGTCCTGTCCGTGATGATAGAGCGGTCCCAGTAGAGCAACGCACGACCATTCTCGAGAACTGGCAGAGGTGCGTACTTATAGTACGGCACCTCGGACTCGACAAGGCCGTGTCGAAGAGCAAGTTGCTGATGGATGATCCTGGCTACTAGGTTATGTCTGTGCAAGTACTCGCCGTTAGCAAGATGCGAACAACCGGAAATAACATGACGAAGAGATTCGCCTGGACGGCGGCATGCCCGACAAATGTCGACCGTACCGTCCTTCATTATGTAATATTATTATTATTACAGTAAAATAAAGAATATTATTAAAGTAAAGGAAGGATTCTTACTAAAGTAAAGGAAGTTTATTAAAGTAAGGGAAGTGTTATTAATGTAAAGGAAGATTTATCAATTAAAGGAAAGTTTATTGTGAAAGTAAATGAAGGCTTATTACTAAAATCAATAAAGTTTTATTATTTATACTAGCTTTATTTACTTAGATGTCACATATTAGAAATATTAAAATAAATAATCCAATCTGTGTATTGCTTTTATATGTTTTGCTTTATATATGAATGTTTTCAATATGATAATATGCCCAAAATTACAAATACTAAGTATGTAAAATAATAAAAAAAACATAAAGTAAACAGTCATTTAATAATTGGTTCAAGTAGGTAAATAATTGCATACTTAAAAATCATTAATTTTTCGTAAAAAAACGTACAGGGTTACATAAAACACATATACTAAGCCAAAAGGGATGCTTTGTTAAAGGGTTGTTTGTATGCTAAATTGTTTGTTTAGTACAAGCTAATTCATACAAAAATGCCCTTTAAACTTTATAAATCTTCTATAGAAGAAGAGTTGATGAATTTCGCAATGTCTGATTTGGATGGTAAAAATTGTTCTTAATAACATTCATAAAACCAGAATCACTGATAATATTATGCACTCTAAAATAATTAAGATGAATAATAATATACAGAAAACGATGGTAATGGAAAGTAACTTTAAATAAAAAACAATTCTAATAAATCTTGTTTTTTTTCAAGGTGAATAGAGACATCCTAAGCTTATGTGCTTCGTATTTTACCACATCGTTGTTTACCAACAGGCCAGTTGGTGGTCAATTGCAATCTTCAAAAAACCTTATAGTACAAAACTCTTTACGACACAAACAAATAGATACTTATAAATATTACAGAAACGCAAATGGCGGCAGTAGTAATTGATCAGTTAGCAATGAATATAATACTATCCTTTCAAAAGGTCTAACACCTAACTAAAACAGTGTTAGCTTTGAATTATGCACTTAAATTTATTTATTTTCGCTTGGAATAATAGACATTATAATACCAAAGCCAAAGCCGATTTAGTTAGGCGGTAGAAAGGTGTTCTGAGTAAACTTGTATACCGTAAAACCTCGATTATTCGAATCAATAGGGACTGAGTACTCTCAGTCCCTATTGATTCGGCCAAGTAGTTCGGTTTATCAAAACTTCGGGTAATCGAGGTTTCACTCTATTATGTTCTAAGACACTTCACTTGGCATAAGTACCAGCGAATACAATTTTATCTTTGTACAGAATTAGGAATAAGAAGGGATGGTCGGCAGCAAACTTCAGGTTCGGTGGCGGCGACGAGAAACTGCTGTAGTTTACCGCTATGAATCCTGTTGAAAAAAAATATTTTTATAATTCTAGCAGTGTCTCGCGGTTTTATCCGCATAGTTTCGGTTCCTATAATTTTTTAAATATAAAAATGTAGCCTATGTTTTTTCGACACTATTATCTAACTGTGCTTCAGTTAAATTTTGTAACCTTCAAATTTTAACTTTATCCGTTTAGCCGTCCCGAAGTGAATGAGCCACAAACGTGCAAACTTTTAGGTGTATAATATTATAAAGATAAGCTGGGTTGAACAAATAATTTAAAAAATCAATTAAAGTAGTTGCGCCCCGCGGTGTCACACAGTCGCGTCGGTCGGTCGGTCGGTCGGTCGGTTATCTAAACTATTGAATGTCGTATTTATTCATTTCGCATTTACTTTTCTTTTTTTACTTTAGAACTTTATTCTACGTGTATAGTACATATTTTTTTTTCATTTTTGACATTTTTTTGACATTTTTTTACTAAATGTACATGGTACATTTTGAATTATGAACAGATACTTAAATTTTATTGACATATTTATATTTATAGACTAATCGCTCGCACAGGCAAACAAAAAAATCATGAATTAATTGAAATCAAACATTCTACTAACATTATAAATATCAATGTTTGGATGTTTGTTGCTCAATCATGCCGTGACGTATGAACGGATCACCTGAAATTTTGAATACTGATAGACTATAGTTTGGAAGAAAATATACTACTTTGTAGCTCGAAAAAATTACGAGAGCTACACGGGTAAATACGCGACGCACCTAGTCTCTGAAAGTATTCAAAAAGTAAATGGCCCGTTTTGAGTTTTAAGAATCCCAGAATGTAGCTTGGACCGAAACAGGTAGAAACGATAAAATGAAAATTAATAATGTTATGTTTAAAAAAAACAAGCATTATTTTTGCCACGTAGTCCATGTTCTTGTTATTTTCCCGCGATAAAAATAAGCCCTTGTGTTATTATAGACTAAAATCTATTTGTTTTCCAAACTTCCAAAAAAAGGAGGAGGCTATCAATTCGACCGCTATGTTTTTTTTTATGTATGTTACCTGATTTCTCGGGAACCCCTAGACCGACTTCAAATAGATAGTGAGTAGCGCTTATAATAATGATTATAGTTTATTTTTCGCTTTTGAGTGCCTATTTGTGGTTTAGAAGTCGGTTTAATTTTTTGTACGAAAATAGTTTATTAAATTTCAACTCGATGCGTTCAAGCTTTCCAGCCTGATTGTGCAACAAACATCCAAATATTGACATTTATATTAACAGGGTTTATATACTAGGATTAATAAAGTTCCTTTTTAGTGCCGTCATATTTATTCAGTTTTTGGAACGTAGTTCTTTATTGCATGTTACAAGGTTTGACCGGATGGGCACTACACAAAAAATCTGTTACTTTTGTCACACTTCTGGAAATATTTACGGTGTATGAACTTCGTCCTAGTCCATAGACACCTCACGTACGACGTGTCACGTTTGTGCCATTTTTTTTTCTGACTAGGTAGGTAGTAGGTAGGAAAGTGGTAGACTTAAACCTCGGATAGTACACCATCGCTTTGACACCAGTTCACGTCGCAACTACCCCGTGCTCATGGGGTGGCTGCTGTAGGAACATTTTCCTCTCAGGATTTGCAGTTCTTTATATATTATGATCATCTCTTTGGTACCTACGAGCATTTGTCTTGGGAGTGGCGCGTAACGTGCGCTAAGGTACTTCGTTCTAACGTAACTGTAATTCTTTGTTAAACCTTAGTAATTCTTGTAGATAATTCTATGTGCTACAACCCTATATTACATACTTCGTATAATATAGAAGGGCGACCTACGACCCAGACATGCACTTGTTGGTACGCAATCTATACTGCATAGGTCTTATTTTAATTTTGGGTTATATTTTATAGTAGAAATACAAAAAACTTTCGCACTCGCTCGTGACGCTGGGTGAATGACAAGTGGAGCTAAACTTCCACTCCTCTTTCTCTGGAGCTACGGTTACGGCTACTACAGCTCAAATCACACCAAAGGAGCAGCGGCGGTCAGTGCAGTGACGAGGAGTTTCATTGTAATGCGATTTAAAGTCTTGTTGTCGTCATTATAAAACATAATATCGCTTGAGAAATTTGAAGTCGCATGCCCACTCGCGACTCCTCTAGCTTTCCGACGACACCTATTATATAAGGTAATAAATCGTATTACAGTGAACTGCTTGTCGCAGCTCTTTAGGCGAATCTAACCTGAACTCAGAGACTTCATACTACAGAGTCTTCATACTACAGAGACTACACCCATACGTAGCCTATGTTGCTCAGTGCCAAACTATTACCATGTATAGTGCCATACTATTAGTGCCAACATTTTGAAATCTTACTATTTACTACATCGCCATGTTTTATATGGAACTGAACGTATCTCGAAAAAAAACGATATTGTTCCATATTTGATGTTCTGAAGACTGAAACGAAGGTTCACTATGTATATTTTTTGTAACTAAGCATTAAGTTTCGTTATACCCCAACAAACACACACACGTCATACACCCAAACAAACCTTCGGTGGTTTAAAAATGAAACAAATCGTATGGCATTTAATAACATCTTTAATTTAATATATTAAAACTTGAGTTAAAGAAATTAAAAAAAATAAAAGAAATTGAATTAAACGTTTTCAGGATGCAAACATACCTGTCAAAGATATTTCTCTAACAAAATAAGACATTGGTAAAAATATAACAAAATGAAACGTTGGCGCCACCTTTTCTTTTAATATACAGTGTCGGGAAGAGCAGGGCTCGTGCCTGATGGTAAGCAACACGTCTGCTCATAACAAGATATACAAAATCATACCTCTTTGCCTTATATTTTCTCTCGATCATGTTTGCGCATTGCTGCTTGGCGGTAGAATAGCTGGAAAAGATGCCCTACTTCCCCAGGTGGACTTTGCCAAGAGTCCGACCAGTACAAAATAAAGTTTGGTGAAAATTAGAATTATCTTTGAAAGGTATATTACAGCGTATTTACATCTCAAAAATGCCTAATCAAACAAATTAATGCGTGTAAGTGCCAGCAAATAAAACTTTGTCGTTGTCGAGTATGTAAAATAAGAATGGATGGTCTACGGCAACCTTTATTGGGGCTGGTCGTTGTGGTGGCTCTGACTTTATGACTGAAATTGAACCTGAAAAAAAGAGTATTCGATTTTTTTATTAAGTCTTTTCCCGGAATGTGAGATAAATACCTGTTAAAGGTAGTTCTCAGTCTCACCAAAAGTAGTGCCAATTATTAATGTTGTTAGTTTGCGTCCTGGAAACGCCCATACGAAAAGCATACGTCAATGTTAATAATTTGAAATAATTTTTAACGCATGTGTCACTCACATCGTCAGATCTGTCATTGTGGAAACGCCTTAATATTCTTATTAATTTAATGGAATCCTACTAATAAAGATGTTGGTAGTAATATTTTGATGTCACGACCATTAAAAATGTATTGCTTTGACTACTGATTTTTATGGTTTTTTAATTTGTGAAAAACTTGATCGAATATGTTTCGATTACAACAGTTAACTGTTTGTATGGATATATTTGGTCGCTCATTTCAAATAGAGTACAACCTTGTAGTGGTAGGACTCTTTGCAGAATCAGTCAGTTTAAGTACCTCTGCTATTTTTATACCTCTAAGCAATATTGTACCTAAAGGTCCAGTTTGAAAGGTTATGTTTTCAGAGAAATTTTAGCGCAGAGATAAAAAAAAATCTTATATCCCAGCGTGACGAGCACAGTGTTAGGGATTCAATTGACCTATTTATGTTGAACTGAAAGAGCAGTGTGAAACTGTGAATGGCAGGCGTATTATTTATCACCAGACGCATATTTTGATCGTCCTATTACTCTATATAAAAAAACTACGGAACAGAATTTAACTCCTTAATTAAATTAGTGATAGCTTGAATATTTATTGTGACATCACTTTGGTAAAAACCGCTAAATGAATTCTTTGCTGTGCTGTAGAATGCTGTAGATTCAGAGGAAGGTAATTCAACGCTGAGTTGTATTCACAATTTTTACAACGGGACTAACCCTGAAATCGTAAAAAAAGTACCCCGATTCACAACGCAATCGGATTGATCTCGTCACGTAATCAAATCTCTCTCTCTCTCTCTCTTTTTTGTCTTATCCTTTTAGAATGATTTTGTGCCGGAATCGTTCGGATTGCGATGTGAATCAGCTCCCAGGTGTCGTATAGCTCATCGAAACCCAAGCTCAATTTTCTGTAAGCCACGTTTTTTCCCTCAATGTTTTTCTTAATTTTTTTCCCATAAAAGGTGTTCACACTAATACATATGGCATAACCCTATCCGCTTAGGACAGCTGTTCCGGGTAACCCTGTATATCAAAATTTTCTTATTCGTATGTAACGTTGAAATGAGAAGAAAAATGATTCACTTTGATAATAAAATTGAACTGCTGGGACATTTTTAAATGAAAATACATTTTACTAATTCAGAAATTTTAATATGTTCTTGCTACTGTTATATAATTTACCTTGCAAAAAAACAGAGTTAAGCATATTAATATTATGTTATTTTAATGTACGTATGTGCCAGCAAACATAACCTTGTCTTTGTATAAAATTAAAAATAAGAACGGATGGTCGACGGCGAATTTTTTTGCAGTAGGCTTGATCGGGGGTTCGCTTATCAATATGTAGTAGGTCCCTGACGAACAGAAATTTATTTTAAATACTAATAATACAGATATAAAAGTATGTAAAACCCCAAAAATATCGTCATGCACACTACATTTTATGCGAATGCTATGCCATGCTCTGTGATGTACCTACCCTATTCACTCTTGTTGCGAATTAAGATATGGTTTAAATCGTTCCCAAAAATTGCCAGACCATAGCGTTATAAATACATGTGATATACTGATATTTTAACAATGTGTCATTAATTCTTTTTAACGCGTAAATGTGCCAGCGAATAAAGTTTTATCTTCACGTAAGATCATGAATATGAAAGGATGATCCACAGAGAGTCTCTTGGGTGGAGGCGGTGTAGCCCGGCTGCTAGCAAATACTGCGACAAGGCCTGCCGATTTCAGAAAACGATGCTAATTACCAACTATTGTCGCTTATCAAGTACTAGCATTACAATAATATATTTTAAAACATAATATTTGCTCGTAAAGGGTCTCTTATTCCACCAATTTTAATATCGCAATGTATCTTATTCCGTACTTGTTCGGTAATGTAATGTAAAACGCACGGTTTATCAAAATGCTCAAAAATTAACAGTACTTTTTTAAATCTTAGCAAAGAGTTTTTATGTCAGAAAATTGTATGAAAAAAATTAACTTTAGTAGATAAAATTTAATAAATAACTTATAATTATTTTATTTTATTAATTTTGACCATAAATTACAACAATGTATCTGTAACGAAACACAAAAATATTAATTTACTATATTAGTAACAAAGGCTGGTTTAGTGCCTTTCCTTTAAAAAAAAAGCGCTGATGCGCGCGTTTCGCTAATTTGTGAACAAATAAAAATTATTTCACGCGTTTTTCTTTTCGGTGCATTGTTTTAATTTGAAAATGTCGTCAGAGTTTTACTTATTTCCTCGCAAATCTATACTAATATTATAAAGCTGAAGAGTTTGTTTGTTTGTTTGAATGCTAGGATCTCGGGAAGTACTGGTCCGAATTGAAAGATTCTTTTTCTATTGGATAGTCCATTTACCGAGGAAGGCTTTAGGCTATAGAAAATAACTCTACTGTTAATTGAAGCGGAGCATGAATGCAAACAAGAATGTAACAAAATCGGGAAAAAATATTCCCCTTTTGAGAGTTTTCGTACGTTTCATGCTTTGACATGACACATGACAGCATGTGTCAAAGATTGCGTCATTGAATTTCAGTAATCTGTGCATTGAATATAAACCTTTGCTATTTTTTTTTTATCTGAGTTGGTACGACCAATTTCCGACAGGTGGCGTAGTAGGTAGCTGAAGAGGTTTTTTTGTTTGAAAACGATATTCTCAGGAATGAGTGAACTGATTTCAGTCATTCTTTCACCGTTGGATATGTACGGGATCCCGATGAGTGCTATATAATATACCACGGGCTAAGCCGGGGCGGGCATCTAGTATGTTATAAAACGTCGTATGACATGAGTGCGCTTAGATGATTACAGCGCCTGCTCTCGCCTAGGGCTCGAGTTACAAGAAAGCAGACGCAATATCGCCTTGGCTGTAATTTTCAACGTATCGCACTTATATCATAATGTACTGTAGTACTTGCATCAAAATAATATATCTAGTACTAGCAAAAGACTACTAATAACATTTTAACTTACAAACTAGCGCCATTGCAATTCATATTGAAAGCACTGTAACACCGAATGTACGTTTACGGAGAAAGCATGTACTAAGTAGAATGATAAGTATTAATGAACGACTTTTATTACCAAACCAGAAATCGCGAAAAGATCATAATGTTGCATACAAAAATGAACTTTGTACTCAACGTAATGTATGTCAGCTAATGTATTTTTTCGGAATATCCAGGTTAGTTTTGTGTAGCAAAAGCAAAATAAATACGATCGCAAAAGCCGACAATAAAATTTCCCTAGTTAAGTGATTGTAATAACTCCGTTATAATAAAATAAAATCTGAGAATACCTTGCTATCTGCGTACGACGAGTGAGTCTACAATACAGGTACAAAGGACTGAATGTTTGTTTTTTTTTAATTAAAAAACTTCTTTAGTTTCTTTGAGCACTTTTTGATAGAAAAAAAAAATATAATTTTGAAATTTCGTTGAGTTCGCGTTGGCGGCAGGCGTAATAGCAGTATATATTTAGCTAGGCAATACTATGCATGTAACGCATTGTGAAACGTTAGTACTGTTTAATACTGAGATCCAAGCTATAAGTCTCGACTTCTATCGTCAGTCCCTAGGACTGCCACTATGATTTGTGAGTTTTTGTTTTGCTTTAGAAAATAACCATTTTGACCATTCAAATTGTAAACTAAAAACTGTATCAAACTCGCTTAATTCGTTTGGGAGCTACGAAGCCATAAACATATATATACACAGATGCAAAGACAGCTTAGAAATTAGACACAGATACGCCGTTTACATATAGAATATAGAGGTATACAAACACAGATGTACACAGATTCATAGATACACTCGATTTACTTTGAACATCCCTCTTTCATTGGAAGTCAATAAATGAAACATAAATGTTGCAATAACATCTTTGTATTAATATTTTAAAATTGGTGTCAAAAGAATTTCATGATAATTTATAATGTTAACAAATTAACGCGTATAAGTGCCAGCAAACACAACTTTGTCATTGTAGAGTATGTAAAATAGGAATGGACGGTCTACGGCCACCTTTTTTCGCTTGGGTATTTTTGGTGGATATGACTTTTTGCGTATAACGAAACCTGAAAAAGAAGATTACTTTTGTTATTTCTTACAATTCCGGATCAACCCATAGAGTCCCTAATGCTAGAGCACGGGTCTCCTCCTAACCAAGGGAGGTCTAGGCCACAGTCCACCACACTGGCCAAATTGCGGGTTGTCAGACTTCACTTGTCTTTGAAGAGTTAAATCATCACCGACAAGCAGATTTTCTCAGGATGTATTATTTTTCACTGTTTTCCGTAAGTGACGTACAACGGGAAACTTGTATACCGCCAACCCAGACTGGACCACCGTGACAGACTCTGACCTTAGCTCTCTTCTTATGAGAGAAAACCTCCAGTTCCAGTTGTGGGAATATAGAAGTAGGCTGTGTATGATTTGTAGTAAAAATGTTATAAAAGGGTAAGCATGAATGTTTGTTGCTTTATCATGCCAGAACAGCTAACCCCACCAGACCCTAGATTCTGCGAAGGCAAGTTAGACGCTAATCTCGTTTCATCTCGTTAAAATCTGTAGTTTTTAAAGGAATAATGGTTTATCTACTAAATACTAATTTTAAATGAAAATCTTAATGTGCAAAAAATCTTATTGATTACTCTGTTATGGAGAAATCTAAAATTAATGACCTGGTCAAAAATGCATTTTGTGCAAAATGCAACCACAAGTGAAAAAATATTTACCAAAACTATCGAAATGCCAACTGTATTTGACATTTGACTAACATGCCATGCTATGTACTGTATCATGTATGTCGGCTTGTACCGACTTCAAAGAGGCCATGTTAATAGGGGTGCGTGACTCTAGAACCTCTTCGTGGGGAACCCTGGGGGTGGGTTTTTGCTGACTGGTCGATAATTCCAGCCGTAGTGGCAACTTTTATGCCTGCTTCTCGCACTTCAACCAGTGCATGTAAAAGTTCTGGGGTGAGATGGGACTGGAATGACTAAACTTGGTTGAAATTCTTATCTGACCAAGTGACAGCCATATGTCTTTCCAGAAAAGCGCTCGTGGTATCAAGCGCGGAGCTGCGGTGCTAAGAAGTGTCGTTCGCCTCGGCTTTACTCCCAAGTTGATATAAATGCGCCATCGGTGGGTTGGGTGGAACGTGATGTCAGGCAATGGTCATTGTGGCAGTTACTGTGTGCAGTTAATTGACCGCTGCAAGAGAGGACTGCCAGTATTACAGTGCTCCATTCTACCTGCCCGCCGCGGTGTTTCGTGGTCGCCAACATACGAGGGCAGACGGTGGTACTGTGTTAGAAGTGGAGTGTTGATATATCGGTGCGCCGCTCTCCGTGTCCTTCGCAGCCGAACGGGTATCAAACGTGAGTACGTCTGGCACTCATTCGTTGGTTGGTTGCTGAGGTAGTCCCGGCGTGCCATGAGTGTTCTGGTGCGCCGGAGAGGCGGCGAAGGTCGGGAACGGGAGGCCCCGGCAGGTTCGCGGGTAAAAATGAAAGTGTCCCTGTGTTCCCGCCTGGCACAGGTGACCCCGTGGGCAACAATAGTGGTGTAGAGTCCGACATATCCTGACGATCCTCTTAGGAGGAAGGGCTTTACGTAAATAAAAAGCCATGCTTATAGAGTTCCCATGAAAATAAAATGTATAAAATCATTAAACGAAGCAATTATGAACGTAATAGCATTATTTTAACTTTCAAACTTGCGCCATTCGTAGTCATGTTGACAGCACTGTATGTAAGCTTACGGAGAAAGCATGTACTAAGTCGAGTGATAAGTGTGCATTACTAAAAACTATTACCAACACAGAAGTTGCGAAAAGTTGTATACAAAAATGAACTTTGTACTCCACAAAATGTATGTCCGCTAATGTTCTTTTCGCAATACTTAGGTTAGTCTCACACATTCAAAGCAAACCCGCTCGCAAAAGCCTCCAATAATATTCCACGAGCTTACTAATTGTTGATTATTGAAATTTGTATAATTGTTTATTTTTGCTTTGTAAACACATAACATCTTGATCATGTCAACTTGTAAAAATTACAACGTTCTACGAAGCTATATACATATACATGTGTATAATATAAAATTTACGTATATTTAATTTATAGGAATTTACAAATTGAAACACTTTTCATAGAAATAACATCCTTGTTTTATTGTTTAAAAATTTGCATTGTAATAATTTTATAATAATAATTGATCATATTCAACAAATTAATGCGTGTAAGTGCCAGCAAATAAAACTTTGTCATTGTAGAATATAGAAAATAGGAATGGACGGTCTACAGCAAACTTTATTGCGGCGGGTATTTGTGGGGGATACGACATAGGGACCATAACGGCACCTGAAAAAAAAGATAACTATTATAATTTCTTACATATAAATACGAGTATGCATTAAATCCTATATTTCTTATATTACGACGTTGTAGCACTGGTAGGTCTATTTTCAAACGAGATATTTGGAAACACAAATGTACAAGTTTCGTTTTACCATGGAATTAGACTAGAAAATTTAAAATGGGGCAGCATTTTTTTTTTTGAAATTTTAATTTTATTTTAATACTGGTTCATATTTGTGCGTACAATGTGCCCTGAATCTTTGTATCAATGGTGGTGGACTACTCAACGAAAGCACAAATATTGTTTTTATTTTAAATATACTCGTAATAACACTTCACTTTCGGCAAGTTTGCTAAACTACTCGTTATGTGAGCTCACCAAGAGATTAAATTTATTGTAAATTATAGTTGGGAAATAGTTTACACTTACCTATTTTAAAGTATGTACTTATGAAACTAATACTGATTTCATAACATCCGGAAAAGATAAATAAGTATAAGTAGATAATAATTGCTTCAAGTCATATTTGAATATTGGGTTTAAAAATTAATATAATAAGTTGGATTTTTATGTAAATCAAAATTGAAGTTAGCTTATGTCTATATCGAAGCCTATATACTAGTATTATTATGTTTTTTTTCGTATTTGGAATGTACTAGCATACGAGTAAAAATTCGTAAACATTTTATTAGAATTATGACACAAATTAAATGTTGACATAAAATTAAAGGGGGAACTTGATTGATATAAACGTATCCCGTTTTGTGTACTATTTACTATACTTTTGAGACTACTGTCAACTTAGGCACAAGTTCGCCCTGAGACCGCGACAGGAGACCGCGACAGGCACTTGAGACTATAGAATTGTATGGGCGCCATCGCCGTTATAATATACTAGTATTATTATGTTTTTTTTTTCGTATTTGGAATGTACTAGCATACGAGTAAAAATTCGTAAACATTTTATTAGAATTATGACACAAATTAAACGTTGACATAAAATTAAAGGGGAAACTTGATTGATTTAAACGTATCCCGTTTTGTGTACTATTTACTATACTTTTGAGACTACTGTCAACTTAGGCACAAGTTCGCCCTGAGACCGCGACAGGAGACCGCGACAGGCACTTGAGACTATAGAATTGTATGGGCGCCATCGCCAGACCGTGACGCATGTCTCGCGCCACGTGTCTCGGTCTCGGCGCGAACTGGCGCCCATACAATTCCATAGTGTCAAGTGCCTGTCGCGGTCTCCGGTCGCGGTCTCGTGTCGCGGTCTCCGGGCGGACAGCTATCTGTACACTAGTCTCGCCTTCAACATGTGTATGGTTGTTTGTTTGTTGTTTATCCTACTACTATTGTAAATGCAAAAGTTCAGATGTTTGTTGTCCAATCGTTTCGGAACGGCTGTACGGATCGGGTTGAACTTTTTAACACAGTTAGATTATAGTTCGGAATAACACAAGCTACTTTTTACCTCTTAATAACTATAGGAATGGGAACTACAGCTATAAAACTGCGAAGCGCTGTTAGTTTATTATAATATTTACCATCTGCAAAGTCTTCATTGGGTAAAAGTGCCAGCGAATAAAGTTTTGTCTTCATGCATGATTAAATACAGGAAGGGTCGGTCCACTTTGAATGAAATAGGTGGTGGCGGTCTAGAAATCGAGCTTACTGCCACAACGATTACTCCTGTCAATTCAAAATTAAAACAATAAATTTCCAACTTATTTTAGATATTTGAATAGCGTAAATAGTCCAAAGGTACGCTACACATCTACATACACTATGTGCGTATAATTATTATAATTAAAATCCAACACCCAACCCTGAAACCGTAAAAAAAACAATCAGATATATCATCAAGTCAAAGCCTCAATGTACTGTTTACTAGAACTGTTATTTATTTTATTTTATTTCGTGATTTCATCAGTAAACAAAGTGTACTTTACTATAGTAATGAGTACAATACGCCTTGCTTAAAAAAGGACCTTACCACTGAATACTATATTAATTTATATTTTTGCTCTAATCGAGAAATCAAGCGAAATCGAAAAAAATACCATTGTAGATTTTCTACGTCTGTGTAAGAATATTGGTTATGATTTTAGGTTCAGAAAATTATTGCGTAAGCTCTTTTAAAATAAAAAATACTGTCGTTTGTTAAACTGTATTTTCATTCATCGATGAAAATCGTTAGCGTAAACAGATAAGCCTCTAAGTAATGTGCAGTATAATGAATATTTAAAATTATTATGTGTCGTTATATCGAGGTCGTTGAATACAGTTTTTTAACAACGTGTTATGCACGTATTCTCTTTTAAAGCGTATATGTGCCAGCAAACAAAATTTTATCTTCGTGTAAAATCATAAATAAGAAAGGATGATCCACAGAGAGTTTCTTGGGTAGAGGCGGTGTAGCCAGGCTGCTGGTAAATACTGCGACAAGCCCTGCAGAATGAAAACGAAGCTAAATACCAACTAATATCTCCTAATGCATTTGAAAATCGACAAAAATATAAGCTATTTCACGTTATGAAGCCGTGGTGGTCTAGTGGCCAAAACATGCAATTCGTCATGATGGTTCAAGGTCATGCATCATACACTAACTCGCTTTGGTTCAGCGTGGTGGATTGGATTATGGATGGTTGCCACCATTAAGACTATCTCACATCACGTCTTTTCTATCACGTTATAACGACTGTTACTGAGATAAACAAAAACAACACGCGATCAAATATAGGTACGCATTTATAATCCAGAGATGTCTACTACCAGGCAGTAACGCTACCTATGTTAAGACGGACAAATTAATGTGAGGACTATTACAAGCTGATAGTAGACATTTATATTAATGTAAGTGAAACCCCTTGCAAAAGCCGCCAAAAAAAAACCCTCGTTCTTATGTATAGCTTTGACTTAATTACATAATAAAATAACTACTTAATTTCTAACTTAACTAATATAAATAATAATAAATAATAATCTAAGAACCGCCACCACGGTGCATGTTAGGAGCTAGTATGCTTTTAGCATAATCTTCCTACTTAATACTATTATTGCGAAAGTTTGTTATTGGAAAGATGTATGGATGTTTGTTACTTTTTCATGCAAAAACTACAGATGATTCTAGACTAAATTTGGTACAGAGATAGGCTACTTTTAATCGCTGGAGACTTATGGGGACTGATGATAGCACTCGGGTAAACCTTGCAGTGGTTCTAGGACAGAATAAGTATATCAATGAAAAAAAATACAAAATAATAAATACACGTCAATTGTTTTGATTGCGTGCTCTGAATATTACTAGTTAATATAAGTTATTACCTATAGTCTGCAATTTTGGATTAAAACTTAAGTATAAAATTACTAACATAAATTTTAGTTTCTCAAAGATGTTACTTAACAATGTTTCACTGCTGGATCAGTTGATATTTATTAGTATTGATAAATTGTAATACATTTGATGTAGTTATTAAACACGCACATAACTTATTGCAAATTATAATATCTTCAATTTGTGCAAGTTGCAGCGAATAGAGGATAAGTAAAATTAAAAATAGGAAAGGTCTGTTCACAGTGAACGTAATTGGAAGTGGTCCGATTGGAAGGTAGCTTAGCTTTCCAAGACACTTACTCAAAAATTCAATTCAATCAAATCAAAATTCTGTTAAAATCAAAACACGTATTTAATACTAAATTTAGATGATTTAGATTTTTTTTTAACTTTTATAGGTTTACACTTGACCGCCATCTCGCCTGATGTTAAGCGACGATGCGGTCTACGATGGAGCGTGTTTACCTAGAAGAAACCGATTCACTCTCGATTTGAAGACACAAAGATTGTAACCATCGGGGAAAACCCACTCAGGCAACGTATTCCACAGCCTAGACGTTCTTATCACAAAAGTAGAGTCAAATCACTTCGTTCGTGTCTTTGGAACATCAACCATGAAACGATGATGTAAACTACACGACACTTGGTAGTGTCGTGTAGTCGTTCTTCACCCGTTATCTACACTACATGCCAACCAAAACCCAGAAAGAGAGCCCCTAAAGGAAACCACTTTTGTATTTTATTAAAACAATAATTTTAAAATTAATCCAGTTTTAAGTTTTAGCCGGTACTGTACTTAATTGCTTATTATCGTGAGTGTTAAGTGCCTTTTTTATTTAAGAACGCCTTTAAATTAAGTAAACTCACACCTATTAATTATTCAATCATGCAGTGTTTATTAAATAATTTTAAACATTTCATTTACAAACTACAGATTAGTACATCACTTAAAACATTTCAATGTGTGTAAGTCCCGGCGAATAGAGTTTCATTTTCGTGTAAAATAAAAAAATAAAAATGGTCGGTTCACAGTAAACTTAATTGGAAGAGGCACGTCAGGAGGGTAGCTACCCTCCTACAGCAGTAGCAGTACTTGTCTTGTTCAGCAGAACAAGACAAGTACTGCTCCTGACAAATAGAGACATTCAAAATCAGAAAAGGCTACTTGATTACGGTTTACCACTCACCAACAAAGTCAAAACAGTCACCAATACCATGATAGAATAAACTGCGAAGACAGCATCCAAAGCTTTACTCCAGTCAGCTGAATTTAAGTACGGAATGATTAGTCCACCTAATTTTTTAAAACCGCTTGGTCGACGCTACGCGTGTTCAAAATAACTGCGTTTATTTGGCCCAACGTATAAGCATTGCCATTCAGTATGGTAATACCGCAAGGACGCCGGGCATGCTTTTGGTTGTTGGCAGTTTCCATAATACTTTCATTGGTCTATGGCTAATTTTTACACTATGTTACACCAAGCACACCTGTGTGCTTGGTGTAACTCTTTAGGTATGTAGTAGGTTTAGATCTCATTGTAATTTAGTAATGTTAATAAAGGATTTTGACGGTTTCAACCACCCATATTTATTATTTTTATAACTACAACAAAAAACACAATCATATAAAATATTTATTACTTTTAACTTACCATTTAAATCGGTTTTAACGGAGTTCAAAAAAGCATAATGTTCGCAATTCGATTAGTATTTGTTTTTCTGTTTGTATATTAGATACTTAACCAGGTTCTGTGCTAAGCGAAGGACTGTTTTTGTCTTTGCTTGTCTATAAATTACAAGTCAAGATCTAAAATAGGTAGTAGGTACTTAAAAAACTGAAACTAATTATTGAAATTGATAGAATTACTAATTTATTGATTACAAATTATTGAAACACTACAAAAAAAAGTTTCACAGTCAAGTACGTCGTTGTCAAAGTTTTACTTGTATCAGCATTAGGTGCTATAATTGATTTGTAATTTCTCGTAATGATCACCGGAGTATTTGCTATAATTGTATACTGTTTAATTAGTATAAGTGCCAGCGAATAAAATTTTATCTTCACGCAAGATGAGAAATAGGAAAGGATGGTCGACAGCGAACTTCCTGGCAGGTGGTGGGGTGGCATAACTACTCATCAGCATCACAACTACTCCTGTGGAATGGAAAGTGCAGGAATTAACACACTTTCAGAGTTTCGAATAAAAATGAGACCCCGGGGATTAGTTGGACTTCGGTGTTTGCCTGTGTGTTGTGATGCATCTTTCGAAACAAAATAGGTAGTTAATATTTTCATCTAATGTATATTGCTACGGTGCATCATATAACAGATAATAAAAAAATAAGATGAAGAATCCCTATACGATTTTTTTTCTAAAACATGCAAGGTTGTAGTTAATCTGGTATCGTTATTAAGACATATTTTATCTTATATTGGCAACTATCTAACATTTTAGTTTGGAGTCGGGTGTACAATGTGAATTTCGAACTGAGTGAAATGTAACCGATGAAATGTGTATTAGACGATTCCCAAACTAGCACAAATCCGGGTGAATGGCAGCCCTTACAAACTGATGTAAACTGTCAGAGGAGAACATAACACAAAAGGTACACCGGTATACCATATTAAAATCTACATAGTTCAATGTTGTGTCATGTCGTGACATGAATATCTACAATATAGGTAACCTCAAATATCCGACCCCTCAATAATCCGAACGATGACTTTATCCGAACAATGGTGTGAAAGATACGTTGTAGCTCGCTTTCAAAAGCTTATTATAGCCGCTCGTTAATAAAAAACAGCGATTTTTATAAAAAAGTATAGCACAACAAGTATTCTACTTTTGTCAGGTGTTGAAAATACGTATACTTATCGTATACTCGTAAACCACGTTTCGATTATTCGAACCAGTCCCGATTGGTTCGAATAATCGAGGTTTTACTATATTGAAATATGATTTTGTTATGTACCACATGAAACAAAAATCTGTGCCTTAATGATGATGATTTCAGTAATGTAATACCTATCCTAATGCAGGTGATATTATCCCCTTCCCCAAATGTTAACGGTATAAGTACATAAATATAACTGGAAGTACCTAACTAAAGATGTTTTGACTGAATTATTGCGTATAGGTGCCAGCAAAGATGACTTTGTCTTGTTGTAAAATTAAGAACAAGAATGGACGGTCCACTGGTAGCTTGATAGAAGATGGAGGAGCGAAGTCAATGCTTGGAGGCACAATAACAGCCCCTGCCGAACAAGAAACCTAAAATGTTAATCTTATCCATTGTACATATATTATAGTAAAAACCATTTTAGCGTCCAAACCCTATGATACGAGTACGGTATGTAGGTATTATCAATATCCTATTTTGAGAATAGTAACTCCAGATAAACCACTTGAAGAATATCTAAGGGATAAATATTTGGTTCGCCTCGTCTAACCTTGTTCTAGGCGATTTTCCTTTAAATTGGTTGCCTGGATAGAGATTGCTCTCAGCAATAAGGCCGCCATTTGTGGCGCTAGTTCATAATGTGTGCCACTGTATTTTTTTCTGTTTTGGGTCAGAATGAAGATTTATCTATCCATTATTTCACATTATTCATTTCGAGAATTTTGGTTTTCTTTTATTGAAATAACTGTTTCTTTTATTGAATAATTGTTAAATTATTTATTTGATTATTCTTGAAATTATTATTGAATATCGTTTACGTCAAATAATGTATACTTAATATATTTATGTAGATACGTTCAGATCAAAATTACATAAGTTCATTTTAACTGTGACTTGCCCTGTATAACTACGAGTATGTCATCAGATCAACAAACAAATCTGAATCTAAAGTAGTAGAAGTAGTAAAAATTACGCTGGCAAATCTACTAAGGTGGAAAACATAGGTAATATTATTCTACCAATATTGTTAGTTTGGATGTATTTTGCTCAATCACGTTGGACCGGATGAACGGATGGAGTTGAAATTTGAAACGCAGTAATAGCAAATAGCTACTAGAGATTTACTACGATAACATGACCCGCCCCTCCAGAATTCAAAACGTTTGAAAGTATTTGTGAAAGTATGTACAACGCACCACCACGCATGTGTGCGTACTGCTACTGCAGACGAATAATTACAACTACATACAAACTCTTTCGTAAGGATGTGACTACACACATTAAAACAGTAATTTGGATGGGCGGGCCATGTTATCGTAGTAAATCTTTACCTACTCGTATTTATCGCGAGAAAGAGTAGCTAAGAAAATTGTGGGGAAGTGGAACTACAGTAACTACACGGTTACGACCGCGGCGCGGTGCTGGTAAATTTATTACACTCTTAGATAGAGAATAAGTTAATAGGGTTTTCCACATGGTTCCTTTGTACCAATAGTCAGCAGATGACATGCATACTTGCTATGGCAACAGAGTGATGTGGCGCGACAAAAGTATGACACTTACACAAGAGCGACAAGGCAAGAGCGATCAGACGATCAGACCCGTGCTTTCGGTGTAAAGCATTGTTCCAACTATACGTACTCGTAGTATGTAAACTCTTCGATTATACTCCTTAAACTATTTTTATTGCGCTGTCGTCTCATTCATATTATCAGCGAAAAATTCGATGGAATATTTCGTGTCTCAAAATCAGCAGCTTACTCGCCTGCGTCCGTAGTCTTTTGGTTGGAAATATGAAATAATGAAATATGAACACATTTACTGCGTAACTCAGTATTTTGTAGTATAACGTAATAATACGTTGTTTATAATTTTAATATCTATACTAATATTATAAAGCTGAAGAGTTTGTTTGTTTGAACGCTAGGATCTCGGGAAGTACTGGTCCGAATTGAAAGATTATTTTTCTATTGGATAGTCCATTTATCGAGGAAGGCTTTAGGCTATAGAAAATAACTCTACTATTAATTGAAGCGGAGCATGAAACAAGAATGTAACAAAATCGGGAAAAAAATATTTTCCCGATTTTTTTCCCTTTTTGAGAGTTTTCGTACGTTTCGTGCTTTGACATGACACATGACAGCATGTGTCAAAGATTGCGTCATTGAATATAAACCTTTGCTAATTTTTTTTTCTAAATCTGAATTGGTACGACCAATTTCCGACAGGTGGCGTACCAGGTAGCTGAAGTGGTTTTTTTGTTTGAAATCGATATTCTCAGAATATGTACGGGATCCCGATGAGTACTATATAATATACCACGCGCGAAGCCGGGGCTTAGGGCTCATCTAGTATTAAATAACAATGTATATTTAAGTCAATGAGGTAGATGGAATGGAATAAGTAAACTTAATCCTACACATTAAAAATATTTTATTAATTACGAAAGTGTAATGTCGTCTAAGAGTAAGAAATGAATCATAAATAGGTAGGTACTTTTTTAAGAAGAGAAAGTTCCAGAAAATAGAATTTTGTCTTGATATAGAATTAAAAACAGGAATGGATGATCGACATGGTACTTCGTAACAACTGGATCGTAACCCGCACGTGTTTCAAGGTTGAAACCTGTAAAAAATATGAATATGGTTATCATGACCAATAGAAAACCTTAAAAATATAATTTAGTTACAAAAAACATGAATACCCTCTAAAACCACAAAATACCAACCAGTCTTGGGTTCATATTCACTATTGCCAATGGGAGAAACGCAAACAGACGTCGATATAACTTGAGTTAGAGACACCCTGGACATTCAACCAAAACTAGAGATACATACATCCAAATGGCGTGGCCGAATACTCACTTATAAAACTACTAGACATTCTGATGTCGTGCTTCGAGCATTTGTCAAGTTCTTGAGGTTTAGGATTGAGAAAGGAGAATATGTTATCTCCTCTCCCAATTGGAGAGGAATGTATCTATTCTATCTACGAGTAATAAGACTATCTGTTCTACGCACAGAAATCTAAATAATAAGTTACCTTACTATTTAGATTTCTGTGGTTCTTTACATACAGTTGCGCGAAATGGATAAGGTTCATGAAATCTGTGATTAAACATTTAACGAAAAACCTGTCTAATGTTTTGGCAAACCCAAATTGGTAATGATATTTCCGATGTTTGTGGCGTCAAAAAACCCAAAAAAGACCATTTGTATTTAAAAGCTAAAACGGCACAATATAATACAATTTCCATGCCATTTGAACATAAATGTGAATCACAAATTGATTAGCAAAAATGCAGGTAACGAAATACACCTACGGCGTTAAATTTATGTTATATGCACAACATTACAATCCCGATTATCGAATCATGTTAAATATAGATAAAAAACAGATATATTAGTACATCAAACTGAAAGTAATCAATCACATACCTATAGCCCAAGATCCCAGAGCCGCCAAACGTCACGTATTTTCTGATGATCGAAATGTGGACGGTTAAGTAGTGTTAGTATGTACTAAGAACGTATGGATACTCGCTACCTTGCTTAGACTCCCAATTTTGAGATACTCAGTTAATGAACGTACCAAAAAAATATTACTTCACGTAAATTACCCATATGAAAAAAAAGATTTTCACAAATAAAAAAAATTGTTGTGCTTTCGTGTCTAATATTCACATAATTATGTGATTCGATACTTGTATAAATGAACTACCATAGGTATTGTTGGACGATTCCGCCACACGTTGTATATCCTTAAAAATATATCGCCGATACTCACACAACATTCCATGTACCGTTTTGCTTTGCAGACGCTTTAAAACTCCCCGAATTCATCAATAATGTACTTTACTACTTAATGTACTTACTTTACGTAAATTCTGATGCTGCATTTTTAGATATGTCCGCCAGACAACTATCAAAACCTTTTTACAGAAGACAGACCGATCTAAGGGGCCAACCATCCCTTAAACTCAATTTTAATGCCTTTATACGGTAGGAGCGCGAAACTGAGTGAGATATTTATTAGGATATATTGACTTAAAATTGAGTTTAGGGAATGTTTGGCCCCTTAGATCGGTCTGGCTTCTTGTAAAAGGTTTTGAAATAGTTGTCTGGCGGACATATCTAAAACTGCAGCATCAGAATTTACGTGAAGATAAGTCATTATTTTGGGACTTTTCAAGCGTCTGCAAAGGAAAACGGCACATGGAATGTGTTGCTGATAAATTTTTCACGATATTTCCTATAATAAACGTGAAAATTAATTAGGAGAATTTACGTGAAGCAAGTAAGTTTTTTACGTACCTTCATTACTTGATATCTCAAAATAGGCCGTCTAAGCAATGTTGAGATTATGCGTGCGTTCTTAGTACTTAGTACATACTAACTCTACTACTTAATCGTCCACATTTCATTCATCAGAAAATAGCGGTCTGGCGGCCCAAGGACCTTACTCTAATATTGTTGTGGAATATGTCACAATTCTTCCTTATTTCCCTTGCGTGCATTCTCCTCCCGGACTTCAGACATTGTACAAGAATAGCCTCCCATTCGTCTACGTATAGATAGACCCCAGTAATGTGTTTGACCATGAAATTATTAAATGCAATAAGGGCATGTGACGTTTAGGATGTACCGAGTGCAATAGGTGCAGTGAGGTGAAACCGTAAACAGTTGGCGAAATTCTCTTGGCTCATGTGGATACTCACTGTGAACGAGAGCGCCATAAATGAACTTCGTGATTTGAGTTTCTTTGAGAGACCTGAAATTTCTGAGTACGAATCGTAGGTATAACTCCTCTGCACTTACAGTGTGATCGGTAATGGTAGGTAGATTCAGAAATAATAGTGGTTTCCATTTTATCTATTTTGGTTCGGTCTTCAGATATGTCATAACATCACATTTTTCTGAGAGTACATTTCACAGACGGCTCCATTTCAAAGCTGTATTGATATCATCCTGAAGTCCCAGGCAGTCTTCTGCAGATCGTATTTTCACGATTTCACGAGCAGTTTAAGGATATTCGCTTACAGAATATATTTGAAATTCCTAATGCCTTCAACAAGGTCCTTGATTAGTAAAACAAATTGGAGAAGTCCAAAGATAGAGCCCTAACTGACACCATACCGTGAATAATAACAGTCGAACTTGCCTAACATGTCGAATTTGCTTTCGATCCTTGAAAAAACCCGCCACAAATGAGAGATATCGTTTTGAGAAGTTCTAAATGAAATCCTATTTGCCTAGTTTTTCTCACCGATTATCATTCTTAATCCCGTCGAAAGCCTTAAAACTTAAAATAAATGACATGAACCTAGTTTCTCCTACCCAAGTCAGCTGAGATTAAATCGGTAGTCTCTAGGATATCGGTATCAACTGACCTTGTCCTCCTGAAACTGTGTTGGTCATCACAAAGGTATTAGTTTAACTAGCTATAAATAGCCTTGTGAATTATTTTTACATATGCTTTTGCTGGTGATGGGATAGGCATAGTATATACTCATATACTCTTCTCCTCTATAAGCTGGCAATTGTTTTCGGAGTAGGTGTCACCTCTACGTAACTGTACGTGAGAATGGGAAGTATATGAAATGTTATCAAGTATTCTTTGAGTATGTGCGTAAGTATAAATTGGTAGGGCCCTGCGAATTCTGTGATAGTCCAAATTTCGGGACATAATAGAGTCCAACTGAGGTCAATTGCAACTTTGCAACAATTACAATGATTGTGTGTAAGTCAAGTTTTAGGAAAGAGGTAAGGGTCAAGTTATGCGGACAAACACATTTATTTAGGTTATTATTGGTTATTGTGTATCGAGCCTCTGTTATACAAAATGTAACTTGTTTTAAAATATAAATATGTTATAATATGGTACTTACTCTCCACACAACAGTAAATAAAAAAACAAATTGTAAACACGTACCTACCTTTTCAGTTTTATTTTAGCATTATCTTGAGGCACTAAAACTATCACTCTGTTTTTAATACGACTACCATATTCATGGTTTAAAGTTGGTTTAATACTTAATCATTTTAACTAAGACGTGATATTTTTTATGTTGCTGCTGTAGATTTGTTGCGATTGTTCTAAATTGTTATGATTGTAATATTGTCATTCAAAAAAGGTTTTTATTAGTTATCAAGTGTACACTTTTTAGTAACATAAGGATTTCTAATTAGTATTGTAAGCTCATAGATATAGCAGTATTATAAATTTATCTAATGCGGCAAAGCGAAGCCCAGAAAGAGTTAGTCCACCACCTGTAGTTATGACAAGACTTACCAGTGAAGGCTCCTGCGGTAGCACCTTCCTCGTTAACTTTAACAAAGGCTTCCTGGAAGGCTTTAGAGACCTTTACGGGAGCGTTTTTGACTATCCCGGTCGCTGGTTCTTCGAATATCTTTGAGATTCCAACCTGGAATAATGTGTACAGAATAACTTATAATAGATTCATCTTGTAATTCAACCATATTTGTGCTTGCTAATATTTCTGGTCTTCCATCAGTTGTGATCGTAACTTGTGCGTAAATTTGACAGCATCGTTTTTATTGACTTGATATCTAAATTTATCATATTTTATTCAAATGGTGTTTTTCAGTAGGTACAGTATTATTGTAATTACGAGTATGATTCTCGTTCTATTAATTTTCTGAACTCAAATTCCAATTGTTGTTGTGCTTGATGAATAATGTGCTGATATTGAATGATAACGAATTTGCTAAGGGAATCTTTGCATTTTAGTCTTAACGGCGAATCCTACTTTCAATTCTCTTTTAAAATCCCCGTAATCCTAAAGTAAAAAATTTAAATACACGAATACGAGAAGTCGAAGTAGCTCATCATAGAGGTGAAAATGATTTTGATGTAACTATTTATTACCTTGGGTAAAATAGAGTTAAGGTCCAGTTTGCTCTTGATTTCAAACTTGGGTATGGAAAAGTCGACATCGGCGCCCGCCGGAGCTAGTTTGAAGACATCATCTAGGAGGCCTTTCTTGGAAGCCTTCTCCAAGACCGATGGGAGACCGTCGATTTCGTTGGGCAGAACCACCACCATGCGGAAACCGGTCTCTTTGTACGGCAGTTCCACCAACTGTGGATAATATTAGTTTACTGAAGGTGTAAATTACTTGTTGTTTTAATAGTACAGTAGAACCTCGATAAGTTAAAGTTAAAGGGAAACAAAACAAGTGTTAAGTTATAGAGGTTTTAAGTTATCAAGGGTTTTGGTTTTGGGCTCTGATGGGAAGGGAACATATTATTTTTTGAAGTTAGAGAGGTTTGAGTTATCGAGGTTCTTTTGTAGTACCTATTTGCAATCAGTAAAGTATATTCAGAAATCCAGTGTCATGATGTAGGTGTGTTCCCTGTAAACTCCTCACCAAGTCAATCGATATTGACGAGAGTTTTCATCTATGTGTAGGTAACTAGCAGGACACAGGTTTCGCCTGTGTATTTCCAGATCCTGTTTCTCGAGATAAATATAGCCTATGTGTTATTTACAGAACATATTGTTCTGTGGTGTTATTCCAGATCGTTGTCTATCTATGTACCAAATTTCATCCAAGTACCTGCAGTAGTTTTGGCGTGAAAGAGTTACAAACATTCATCAATACATACTTAGAAACTTTCGTATTTATGATATTAGTAGGATTTGATTCAACTTCAGAGATAGGATAGTTTTTTATTTCGATTTTTTTATTTATTTATATGAGAATATCCAAGCGAATGCCTAAAGACGAAAGTCTTTAACCAGTGCGTCTTGCCAGTGATGTCTTATAGAACTGAGACGTGGTCCTTAACTGTGGGCCTCATAACGAAGCTCAAAGTCACACAGCGAGCTATGGAGAGAGCTATGCACGGAGTCTGCGCGACAGAATCCGTAATGACGATATTCGCAAAAGAACGAAAGTGGCCGACATAGCTCAAAGAGTAAGCAAGCTGAAGTGGCAATGGGCAGGCCACATCGCTCGCAGAACTGACAACCGATGGGGAAGAAAGGTTCTCGAGTGGCGACCACGAACCGGAAGACGCAGTGTTGGACGGCCTCCCACTAGATGGACAGATGACGTCATTAAGGTCGCTGGAAACCGCTGGTTGCAGGTTGCGCAGGACCGTTCGTTGTGGAAATCTAGGGGGGAGGCCTATGTTCAGCAGTGGACGTCTTCCGGCTGATGATGATGATGATCCAAGCGAAGCGATTTGTTAGTCCTAGTTGATAGTTTTGGGTGGAAGGTGGGTACCTTAGCTCCAAGTTCCTCGCTCTCGGCGTAAAACAGTGACTGGAGCAGTTTCATGGTGGGTTTCTTGACGACGGTGTCTTTGTTCACGTGGAAGTCCTCATCTTTGGTGTTGCTCGCGTTGAATGGCACGTGCCAGTGGCCCTGGGAAATAATTAAGATTAAATTCGTCATTTATTTCACTTACAAACTCTAATAATAATAAAACACAGACAAAAACAATCATCACTAATTTTTAGCTACTAGTTTTATATAATTTATTTAAAACGTTATGATTCACTGTCATCAACGTTAACAAAAATAAATATGTAAGATATTGCCTTAAATACAAATGAACTTGAATGTAAAATATTAGAATAATGATACTGTATCCTAAAAACGTAGCAAGGTGTACAAACAATGAAATATTACGAACAAGAAATGGCTGACAAGGGCAAAACTCGAACGAAGAAGTTTTACCCCATATTCTTAAAGACCATCAGTTGAATACGTTGCCTGAGTAATCTCTGAAATAATCTACCTAGATTATATGAGTCAGGGTTCCTCTATTTAAATTTGCTCCATTGGAGTACCCCAACCAAAATTGCGATTTCGGGAATTTCGGCGTTTCATCGCTTTTCACTTCGATACAAAGCGCCCTTACATACACGCGGTCAACGTGGAACTAGGTCGATTGGTATGATCAAAGTTACCACTACAAAATAGATAATATTAAGTGTAGAATAGATTTTTCAAACATTAAAAAGCCGAATTGGTGTTTGTCAGCTTCTTAACATGAGGCGAGATGGCTATCAAGTATAAATCTGTTTATCGGTAAGTAAACAAAGATTCCCGTAGCGGAAATAAGTAAAGTCCTACGTTTAGATAATGTCGACGTCTAATCGATGATGTACGTGGGACACTCAGAAAGCTTTTAGGAACTAAAAAACTAACTTCTTTGAAAAAAATATTTTTACCAAATCTTTTCAAAGAACCTCCTTCAATCTCTATACAAAGTTTCATGCGTCTGAACCAATTTTCAAAACATTTATTCCAGTCCTCCCCAGACACCTCTTCCACGGCCTTCTCAAATGCTGCTAGCGCGTCTTCCGGCGATGAAAACTATATCCTTATGAGCCGATTTTTAATTTTAGGGCATAAAAAGAAGTCACACGGAGCCAAACCAGGACTGTAAGAAGGGTGTCTCAAGACTTTGGCCAGACCTCGCGGAGCCCGGTGCTCGGTCGCTTGTTGCTCATTGCAAAAAAACTTCTGGCAGGCATTTTATGCTGTACCATTCGGCATTGATGCTGCTTTGATCTCTTCTTCTTTAAGCCACATTTGAAATCGTAAAGAATCATAGCACGATAATGTTCTCGACGCAGATCCATTTTTTAATAAGACAAGAAAATCTTAATTGGCTCTAAAAAAATTAGGAGGGAAATTTGAAAATCAAACAGAGGTATTTTTACTTTTAAATAATCGAAGTTTTCAAAATAATTGCATATGGCCAGTGTCTTATACATAAAAACTTCTCGCAAAACTTTCTGATTGGCCTGGTGTATGTAGGTAGCGGAAATTAGTAGGACAGTGTGGTAAACTAAGGGGGCAAAGTCGTTTTAAAAGATGAAAAAAAAATCTTTACCTGGAAGAAAATCACGTTCACAAGGGCCGCGACTACATCGGAGCTCAAGTCATCAGGAGAAACAGGGGTCTTGATGTTGCCTTGTGTCTTCTTGTCAGACTGAAACATAAAGTAACCAGTATTACGACATTTCATAATTTATACATCACGCAATCTACATTGAGACTGTTCAAACAAACAACACACAAAAAGGCGTTTCAATACAACCTAGTTATATACACTATTATTTAGCAAAAAATGCCTTTAAGTTGCAATACAAGTTTTACCTCTTCGAGGAAGTCAGCTCGGTTGGCTGGTTAATCAATTCAAAGCGAGAAATATTATTATTCTTTTTGTGTGATGAATTCAAATATTGGTACTATGTCTGGATATATAATATTTGTGTGTGTCAGCGGTTGCCTGGAAGAGATCGCTTTTAGCGATAAGGTCGCCAATTGTTACTTTATTTTTTTTAAGTTTTTTTTTTGTAACTTTGTTTACTTGTTAAGTGCAATAAAGAGTTTATCTATCTATCTCTTTCACTGCTACAGACGCGGGTTAAGACAGAGACAGTGCTGCCAGAATACGCATGACGATTCATTTTGATTTAATGTGCCAATTGTGCCATCAAAAGGCTACTCAATAAATGAAATATAGATGAAAGAATTACTATGTTCTTTTAAAAACGTCACGTGATATCACGATTTTAAAATCACAATTTTGGACTTTCCCAAAAACGCTACTAAAGAGTGACGTCACTGTTGGGGTGTCGGGTATTTTCTATGCGTCGTGCGTAAAGTTTGTATGGTAGCTATATTAATATTAAATATTGCGCTTAGGAAACTAGTTGCATAACAAAAGTCAATATAAATTGAATGGGTTATCCAATAGTAAATACATTTTCTAATAATTTCGTACTTTTAAAATCTAGCCCAACCAACTTTGAATGATCATAAAGTAAGTTAAACAAAATTTTATCAAAATTAAAGTTGGTACATACATTTATTCTATTTAAGAGCCGGCTCACGTCGTCGCACGAAATTCAAAAAGTTTGTGTTCCGATATTTCCATCTTTAGTATTATCTAGAAAAAGATAATTACGTTCAAAAAATAGGCCGATCTTTCTTGTTGACGTTTCCTTGTTTCAATTTTACTAATAATAAAGCCTTTAGTCGTAGGGAACGATCTCCCATGACCATTTCGCCGAAAAGTCGCCGCCGTGTCAGTTTCAGACTTCTAAATCTACAAGTGATACTCAAAATTTATACTTAAAAAAATATGGGGAACATCATACACATATTTTATTAATTCATTCAAGTCACATATATCAGAATTTTGGTCCCATTTATTAGTAAAAAAACAAAATCATAAGCCAATTTTAAGTTTTATATTGCAGTTTTAGCGTTGTCTCTGTGTAAAATACACAATAACTCCAAAATAAAAATTAGACACGATAATACTTTGTTCTTTGTAGAATCCAATTCTATAGTTACTTTTCAAATCATAGTTGTCAATTTTTCAAAAATATAAATTACCAGCAGTCGAAATTACAATAAATTACGCTGCGCAATTTAGTATGCCGCGAGCGGCCGTCGGGGGAGGGCCTGCGTCAGTTAGCGTGGGAGTCGGTTACGTAATATTTCGCGCGTTTATGACATAAACTAGAATAATTATAGTGCGACCACAAAATTTTAATTCGTTTGGCGTTTTATAACGTTTCATTCTGATTTTTCGGATCGGACCATCACATTTGATCTTGTTTACTTCATGAAGAACCAGAATCTGTCAATTTTTTTTTGACGTGACAACGTCTAATAAGTCGATGAACGCGATGGCCGCCACCACAAAATGCCGAATGTCATTATTTTTTACAACTACCTCAATACCATGACCATGACCATGCACATGACCATGACCAAGACCATGCCCAATGACCATGAGGAACGGCCATGACCAATGACCACGACCAATGACCATGAGCAATGGCCATGACCAATGACCGTTCCGACGTGTTTGAGCAACGAACTTCCAATATTAATTAAGTATGTACAGTATGGGTAACAGATGAAAGGACTCGACTAGTAGAATACTATGCACTGTCACAAATTTCAAATCCAAGATGGCCGCCACCACAAAATTGCGAATGTCATTATTTTCACTACTACCTCAATACCATGACCATGACCATGCACATGACCATGACCATGACCATGCCCAATGACCATGAGGAACGGCCATGACCAATGACCACGACCAATGTCCATGAGCAATGGCCATGACCAATGACCGTTCCGACGTGTTTGAGCAACGAACTTCCAATATTAATTAATCATCATTAATTTTACTACTACCTCAATATATATATCAATTTAAAGGGCTTGACTAGTAGAATACTACGCACTATGATAAATTTGAAATCCAAGATGGCCGTCACCACAAAAAAGCGAATGTCATTGATTTTCACTACTTCTCAACATAGGTATCAAATGCAAGGGCTTGACTAGTAAAATACTACGCACTATGACAAATTTCAAATCCAAGATGGCCGCCACCACAAAATTGTGAATGTCATTATTTTTTACTACTACCTCAATATGGGTAACAAATGAAAGGGCTTTACTAGTAGAATACTATGCACTATGACAAATTTCAAATCCAAGATGGCCGCCACCACAAAATGGCGAATGTCATTATTTTTTACTACTACCACTATATGGGTAACAAATGAAAGGGCTTGACTAGTAGAATACTATGCACTATGACAAATGATTTACCCTCGACTACCTCGGATTTGTAATCTGTACAACATTCCAAGTCAAGCCCTTTCATTTGACACCCATATTAAGGGAGTAGTGGAAAAAAATATGTGTTTCGCCATTTTATGGTGGCGGCCATCTTGGATTTGAAATTTGTCATAGTGCGTAGTATTCTACTAGTCAAGCCCTTTTATTTGATATCCATATTGAGGAAGTAGTGAAAAAAGAAATGTATCTCACCATTTTGTGGTGGCGGCCATCTTGGATTTGAAATTTGTCATAATGCATAGTATTTTACTAGTCATTTGTTACCCATATTGAGGTAGTAGTAAAAAATAATAACAAACGCCATTTTGTAGTGGCGGCCATCTTGGATATGAAATTTATCATAGTGCCTAGTATTCTACTAGTCAAGCTCTTTATTTGATACCCATATTGAGGAAGTAGTGAAAAAGAAATGTATTTCGCCATTTTGTGGTTTAGTATTTTATTAGTCATTTGTTACCCATATTGAGGTAGTAGTAAAAAATAATGACAAACGCCATTTTGTGGTGGCGGCCATCTTGGATATGAAATTTATCATAGTGCATAGTATTCTACTAGTCAAGCTCTTTTATTTGATACCCATATTGAGGAAGTAGTAAAAAAAGAAATGTATCTCACCATTTTGTGGTGGCGGCCATCTTGGATTTGAAATTTGTCATTGTGCATAGTATTCTACTAGTCAAGCCCTTTCATTTGTTACCCATATTGAGGTGGTAGTAAAAAATAATGTCAGTCGCCATTTTGTGGTGGCGGCCATCTTGGATTTTTAAATTTGTCATAGTGCGTAGTATTCTACTAGTCAAGCCCTTTCATTTGTTACCCATATTGAGATGGTAGTAAAAAATAATGTCAGTCGCCATTTTGTGGTGGCGGCCATCTTGGATTTGAAATTTGTCATAGTGCATAGTATTTTATTAGTCAAGGCCTTTCATATGTTACCCATATTGAGGTAGTAGTAAAAATAATGACAAACGCCATTTTGTGGTGGCGGCCATCTTGGATATGAAATTTATCATAGTGCCTAGTATTCTACTAGTCAAGCTCTTTTATTTGATACCCATATAGAGGAAGTAGTAAAAAAAGAAATGTATCTCACCATTTTGTGGTGGCGGCCATCTTGGATTTGAAATTTGTCATTGTGCATAGTATTTTACTCGTCAAGTCCTTTCATTTGATACCCATATTGAGGGAGTAGTGATAAATTAAATGTATTTCGCCATTTTGTGGTGGCGGCCATCTTGGATTTGAGATGTGTCATAGTGCATAGTATTCTACTAGTCAAGCTCTTTCATTAAATTTGATACCCATATTGAGGTAGATTATGAAGAAATATGTAGTCCACCATTTTGTGGAGGCGGCCATCTTGAATCGATATTAACCAAACATAGCTAACAACCAATGCACAAAAATTAACCTTTAAATAAAAATGAAATTATACTAGTAATCCGATTTTTGAAATGAAAGAATAATTTATCGTAACGTAACGGGACAACGAACGTAACGGGACAATAAGTCATCAATTTTCTTGCACGCAGCCAGCGTTCATCGATTTAGTAGACGTTGTCACGTCAGAAAATCTCATCAAAATTTTTAGTACACTGCCGTTACGGCTCAAGATCGTTCTGTCCGCCTAAACGCTCGAGCTGAATCGAACGGACGCACGCTGACAATGTTGCAGGATTTTACCTAAAGTCGAGCTCTGTCGTTTTGTGAGAGGGCTCTTAAATAGTGTTAATATATCAAATAATTTAATATAATTGCAGGACCTGTTGTCATGCCCATTGAATTGGTTGGTCACGAAATTCCTATTCGATAGTTAGCCATTCTAGTCGCTACGGCCTTAACCATAGAATCTACTACAGGTAGTATTGGTAGCGGACATATTCCGCAGCTCAAGCTGTACGTACTGAATTGTGAATCGCACCGCTGAGCTCACAATTTTCTTGAAAACGTAGGACTTACCCAAGCGTTGATAGTATCAGCAGCCTTCTGGCTGTCAGCGAAGTTCAGCTTCTCAACCTCGCTGCTGTAGGAGCGAGCCACGGCGGCGAAAGCATCGTCCAGCTCGAGCTGGTCGGCCACGAAGATCTTGTTAGCCAGTGTCAGGTAGCTCGGGTCCAGTTCAGCAAACTGATTGCTGAGGCGGCTGTACGAATCCGTAAGCTGGAAGCAGAACAATCTGTTTTGGCGATAGTTGTTTTTAACCCCCAACCCAAAAGACGGATGTTATAAGTTTGACGTCGATGTCTGTCTATGTGTGTATCTGTCTGAGACATCGTAGCTCTCGAATGGATCGACCGATTTCGATGCGGTTTTTCTCAATTGAAGTCCAGTTTCCTTGCGGTGGTTCTTAGGTATGTTTAGTGAATCCATGATAACCTCCACAAAATGGCGGATAAAATATTTTTTCACAACCTCCCTCGATATGGGTATTAAATTAAATGATAGTAATTGTAGTAGACTAGTAAATCCTAGATAAATTGTTAGATAGAGACGGGGGGGGGGGGATTAATCAATGTTTTTTATTTTATTCTTGGTATAGGTAGTATAAAAGACGGGACGACTATATGCGGCTGATGGATAGCAACTTCGAAACACGCATACCAATATAAGTAGAAAGCCACGCAGTTCTAGCACTTCAGAACGCTCGTCACCCTCCCTTCTACCGCATAACTAAATCTGCTATGGCTTTGCTATTGCTGTCTCTTTCATTTCAAGCGAAAACAAAAGAGAGACTAACATCACAGCTAAGACAGTTCTAGTTAGGCGGCAGACCCTCAGGAGATATCAAATGAATATGTCTTTGCTCTGAGATGGTGAATGTAAAGAGATTTGGTAGGGTTGCCAACCGTAAAAGAAATTCCCTCGGACAAATGCAGCTACAAATCTCGTATTTTGGCTATCATACCTCGTACATTGAGACTCAAATGTCCAGTAATCTTCGAGTTTATTTATTACAAACAAAAATACAAATATTTTCTCGTCTTAATACTTACGAGGGTCAAACTGAAAGTTCTTAGAACTGGCCACTTATAAACAATATAATAAAAAAATAATTCTATAATTTGAAAATAGAACTCTTTGCCAATATTACTGAGTATATACTTCATTCATTTGTCATTTGTTTTACGATTTGGCGGCAAATTGAAAATTGTCTGTGTCACGTCAACATGAATTTAACACGAGAAAATTTTCGTGCAATGATTTTTTATGACTTTCGATGTCATTTAAGTCAACAAGAAAGTTATGATAGACTACGATTGGCCTTTCACGATGAAGCCCCATCTCGTGCGACTGTTTACAACTGGTTTAATGAGTTTAAACGTGGTCGCACTAATCTCACTGATGATTTACGTGAGGGACGGCCTTCTACGGCGACGACTGAAGATAACATCTGTGTTGTGCGGCGTATGATAGAGACTGACAAAGAGTGACCTATCAGCAGATTCGGACAAGCTTAGGCATCGGTATGAGTCAAGTGCACAAAATCCTACACGAACATTTAGCGGTCAGGAAGCTTTGCGCTCGGTGGATACCTCATAATTTGACTGAGGCTCAAAAACTCCATCGTGTGGATTGGTGCCGTAAAATGATTGAAAGATTTAACGGAGGTGACTCAAATGCTGTGTTCGACATACTAACAGGTGACGAAAGCTGGATTTACTGTTATGATCCTGAAACCAAAAGACAATCTGCTCAGTGGGTGTTTCCTTTCGAGGATTTGCCAACTAAAGTGAAGAGAGATCGAAGTGCGGGGAAAAATGGTGGCCTCGTTCTTTGGAAGGATAGGTCATTTCGCAACAATTGTGTTAGAGGATCAAAAACAGTTTCTGCAGAATGGTACACTACCAATTGTTTGCCACTTGTCTTGGAAAAAGTTCGAGAGAAACGACCTCGCAGTAGGATCCTCCTTCACCACGACAACGCCTCATCGCACACCGCCAAGCGAACGATCGACTATTTGGCGACATCAAACGTTGAATTACTGGGTCACCCGCCGTATAGCCCCGACCTCGCGCCTTGTGATTTTTATTTATTTTAAAAAATTAAAGAAAAACTTAAAGGAAAGCGGTTTATGAATGCTGAAGAAGCGGTGGCTGCGTATCGCGATGCCATTGAAGAGACCCCTAAGGACGAGTGGGCAAAGTGCTTTTCCCAGTGGTTCCATCGCATGCAGCGGTGTATTGACGTGAATGGACAATATTTTGAAAAGATATAATAAAACTAATAACTGGCTAATGTAATCAGTTTTTGATTTTCTAAGAACTTTCAGTTTGACCCTCGTATTAGTAAAGTTAAGAGATAATCAAGTTGTGCGAAGTGTTAGTCAATAACTTTAATATCAGATTTTTTTTCACGTTTCACCTGACCCCAATCTAAGCAAAGCTTGTATGTAAGCCAGAATTTACAATAAAATAAAATTGTATGTAAGATGTACATTACATTTATTAAGAAATAATTTTATCCCGTTAAAGTTTTTGCTCGTGTGGAATACGTCACATGTTTTCTAATTAAAGTTTTTAGTATGTTCAAAGTGGATAGGTAACGAATTTGAAAGATATTAAAAATGTGAGAACCTACATTGATAGTATCGTGTAAATCCGCGGTACATTTCAATTATTTTAAATACAATTTTGATGCATAATAAAATCGAGTAGTTATCATTTTACCTGCGACCTCTCATGTAACTCACCCAGATAACCCTTAGATAACTAAAAGTGTCGCAATGTATTTTATCATATCAATAACAAAATATTATTGCAAAAGAATACAACGTGATATAAAATAATGATATGTTTTAGCTTCATATCCCAAAACATTATTTATAGCGTCCACAGATTTGTGATGAACCATGAACTCGTCTGTGTGGAGGTTCGCAACATACGATCGAACGGTTCATGACAAATTAAATTCTCGGTGCCCTCGAACCATATTCGAGTGTAATTGAACCATCTACTAGGCGTTTTCCAGATGCAAATTGACTTGTCGAAAATTGTGCAAAATTTTGCCATGTGTTTGTTTTTGTGAAATTTCTCCAACAAAATAAAACGTCGGCGCCACCTATCGTGAAATTGGGAACTGTCGTTGACAGGTTTTTTTTTGCATCTTGGAAACGCCCCATTGTTGTGGTAGGACTCTCTGCACATACTTAGAACTGCGATAAGTTTAGAACGATACTCGTAATAATTGTCCAAAGATATTTGGAATTCGGAGATGAGTGTCGAAGGTAAGACAAAAACGCCGTGAATATGCCCAATTTTTTGTCTTCAAAATCAAGTTTGATATAGTAGAATCGTAGGATTTGATGAGTAGAATGGATCGTGTTCCAGGAACTAACACTAAAAGCGTTCAGATTTTTTTGCTAACAATTACCTATTCAAGATCCATCACGACTTTAGTCGTTAATTATTGCACACATTAAAAGTAGATAATAAGTATAGAATCCGCGCTATCGCTTTAAGTCTGCAGGCGAATTTGTTGAACTACTTAAATGGTATTGGAGAATACGACAGTAGCACCACTCGGGAATCTAGGAATCGTAAAGTGTTTTGTTTTCGTTTAAAAAGCAATCTGTGTTTTGAGCGTAATTGGCGGTAATCTACAAGTCACGTGTTTTTCAGTTTTGTTTGACCCCGTGTCTTGATGCGATTGTATCAAATCGTAGGTCACGTTATATCGGTGTTGTTTGCATCTTAGACTGGTGTTCGAGAATACAGATCCTGGAGTTACTAGGCAGGGGCAGGGTTATCATATTTTCTTTGTACGTAAGTAAATGTTATGCTATAAGTAATTTTATATCATTGAAACAATATGACCTATTCTCAAAATCTTTGATGCTACCGGGAAACATTGTTCACAAAAAATAGTGAAAGAACATATAAGATATTTTTTAAATTATAAATAGTAGTTACAGGTTGTTAATACCGGCATAACCATAACCAGCCCACTTGTTGTGTTTACAGCTCTTCCGAGACTAGGGGAGTATTGTCATAAGGAGAGAATCAAGGCCATAATCCACAATGCTGGCCAAGTACGGGTTGCCCGGTGACGCATGTCCTCGAAAGATATCTTTCTTGGTTTCCTTACAATGTTTTCTTTCACTGTTAAAGCCAGTGGCGGATCGGTTGGAACTTAGGATCTTAGAAAATAGCCTGGAATAGGTATTTATAGACTTTGCATCCCGAGAAAATAGCGGAATCGGTAACTAAGCGGCCAAAACCACGGGGGCATGCATTGACATAGACAAGTCCCTTACTATTTTTGAAATGAAAACATCTTTTGGCGCACCACATTTAGATTTTTTGTTGGCTGTGAGTGAAGCTCATCGTCACTCTCTTAAATGAAAGAAATGTTCTGGTGAACGCGGTTCTAACGCATTTCTAGATGCCCATGCTTAGAAGACTAATCTAAACAGTCATGCGTATAATAGGACGTTTTCTCGCCGTTCACCTCCTGAGACCACCTGGGTGAACCGTGAAAAGTTTATTTTGTACAACGGCTCACCTTTGTCCACCTTGGCGAACAGTGGGAAATGTTATATTTCCACCATCCACCTTGTTAAATAACCAAATCAGACCAGTTAGGCTACATAGGACACAGGACCGACTCTGAGCACCCCGACTCCACCTAGTCTGGTCGTTACTACCCCTTGTGTACAAAAAAAATGCGTGTCGCTTCTCCATACTCCTGCGCTCCACTACGGAGGTTTCCTGCTCGCTTCGGTCGCCACCTCCCCCCTTCGCTACGCTAGGCCTTGCATGGCTCGCTCCACTCAGGACCTCCATTGAGCAGAAGCTCAATGAATCCGCCAGAAGGCGGGTGCCCACCCGGACTACCAATATCAAGCTTTTCAAGATTTATCCGAGAGGTGAGTCGTTTAAAAAATAAAAGTGGTCAAGTGCAAGTCGGACTCGCCCATGAAGGCTTCCGTAACAACAAGTAACATAATACTTGTAGTTCGTTGTTACTTTAATCAGTGTTTCAACAATAGCCAATTTTATGACGTATTAAAATAAAACTACTTACTAGATCTCATTCAAACCAATTTTCGTTGATAGTTTACATGGTAATGTACGTCATACACTTTTATTTTTGTCGTTCTCTTATTTTAGAAGTTACAGGACACACACACACACACACACACACACACACACACACACTTTTTACCGCTTTGGAAGAGTCCCTCGCGCAAACTATTCAGTTTAGAAAAAAAAAAGTTAGAAACCTCAATATCATTTTTGATGACCTATCCATAGATAACCCACACGTATGGGTTTGATAAAAAAAAATTGAGTTTAAGTTTTAAGTATAGGACACCCCTAAATATTTTTGTTTTTTTTCTATTTTGTGTATCAAAATCTTGATGCGGTTCACAGATTACATCTACTTACCAAGTTTCAATAGTATAGCTCTTATAGTTTCGGAGAAAAGTGGTTGTGACATACGGACGGATAGACAGACAGACAAGACGAATCTATAAGGGTCCCGTATTTTGCCATTTGGCTACGGAACCCTAAAAACACGGTTCACCTAGGTGGTCTCAGGAGGAGGACGGAAGGTAAGAACTGGTATAATACAGATCTAGATGGTCATGCTTAGAAGACTAGTGCTATAAAATGATGTGTTGTAAGTTTTCATTTCTATCGGCTGTCCCTATTCGGCTGCCATTTATTTTGTACAAAAATGTATGGGTATTTGTTGTATGTAAGTTTTCTCACCTGTTTGTAGTCTCCTCCCCCCAGGATGTCAGATATCTCTTGCCTGGCGGCGGGCCCCGCGCCGTTGGAGTACAGAGAGAGGAGCAAGAGGACCCCCAGAGGGGAGGTGATGACATTCTTGTCTTCGTCTGCGTCGTACGCCTCCTGGGAATTTACAAATCGGTTCACACATATCAGTATAAATATATATATAAATATCAGTTCTTTGAATTGTATGAGTATTTTTCACTATGTTTCTTTATGAAAACCCAAAAAGGTAAATTTGAATAGAATGGATGAAAATGATTAAATGATACCGCACAATACTCTACTAAAAACAAATTAACCCGTTTTTTTTTTAAATTATGAAGTGACGAGACGAACATGACATTTGCCTGATGGTAAGCAACATGTCTGCCACATAACTGCACAGTGACTATTACGCAGCTACTGGAACATGAAAGAGTCTAAATCATTACCAAGCACTGCACTGCGCTTATTTATCACCCAGAGATCTAAGATGTTATATCTCTTAGCCCTGTAATTTCTCTGGGAACATTGCCCTTCAAACCGGAACACAGTAATGTTTTCATATTACTGTTTGGCGGTAGAATAATTGACAAAGTGTGGTACTTTCCCAGGCGGACTCTGCTAGGAGTTCTACCACTACTAGGAGTCCTACCACTACTAGGAGTCCTACCACTACTGTTATGTTTATGATGTTACAGGTACCAGGGCGACATACTCACAGTGTTAGTGTAAATTATATTGCTAAAATATTGTACACGTATTTTGTCTTTTGTTTGAAAAGCAAATAAAAGTGGTCAAGTGCGAGTCGGGCTCGCCCATGAAGGCTTCCGTAGCAGCAAGTAACATAATACAAAAATTCTTGTACTTCGTTGTTACTTTAATCAGTGTTTTAAAAATAGTCAATTTATGATGTATTAAAGTAAAACTACGAGTACTTACTAGATATCACTCAACCCAATTTTCGTTGATAGTTTACATGGTAACGTACATTATACCCTTTTTGTAATTTTATCATTGTCTTATTTTAGAAGTTACACACTTTTTACCACTTTGGAAGAGTCCCACGCGCAAACTATACAGTTTAGAAAAAAATATGTTAGAAACCTCAATATCATTTTTGATGACCTATCTATAGATAACCCACACGTACCATACGTGTGGGTTATCTGAGATGATTGCTCAAAAGCTGAGATTGATAAAAAATAATAATTTTGAGTTTCAGTTGTATGTATGGGACAAACACAGATCTCCAGCCTAGTACGGCTGCTAATGGACTATTAACTTAGATTAAGTATTTGTTCCAATAAGGTAATTAAGAATTTTGATGTTTTTTGAGCCAAATTAATGATTGGATCAATAAATTTAACTTAATAATTTAATTTAATATGGATAATCATGATGTGTTGTATGAATCAAAATGTTACCTTCAGCACTTTTAGGGTCGCCTTGTCAATTGATTCGCCGAGGGCAGTCTTATCATAGTCATGGCCGTAGTAATGAAACGGTTCATCTGCGTACACCAGCGACAACGCCACTAAAAAATAAAAATAAACAGATGTCAGCTTGTATCATAGAATAGATAATAACTTGTATATGTACACATCATTTCCATCCTAAGGTTGACTGGATGTGATCGTTTTTAGCGATCAGGCCGCCCACTGAACTTCCAAAAAAATTGGCGAAATAAAATAAAAAACACGAAGCCGCGGGCAAAAGCTAGTTTATAATATGAATAGGACGTAGGATAGGATTTTAATAAACCCGCAATATTATTTAGTACGATCGTTTTTTGTCCATGTTGAGTGTCATCGCCTGATGTTAAGCGATGATCCGGTCTACGATGGAGCTTACCTAGAATAACTGACTTGACTGTTATGAGCAGGCTGGTTACTTACCACCAGGCACTTGTTTTACTCGTCTCGGTTCGCTATATTCTAAATAAAAACATTATACCTAAACCATTGTCCACAGTTTATATTTTATCAATACGAAAGTGGAGTCAAATCTTTTTAGTGTTCGTGGCCAAGGACAAGGCCTTGTCTGAATTTACGGCAAGATCTAAAATCTCTAGGTAAGGAATGCAGTGTAGTGCTAGGCAGTAGTAATTTGCATTTTGAATCTTCATGTTGAAATATAGAAGTGAGTGGATAAGCTGGTCTAGTGTCGGGGGAACAAATCCGGAGTTCAAATCCACATTATTTTCGAAGTAATGTGCGTAATGCCGCCAACTTAAAAACGGTGAAGAAAAACATTGTGAGGAAACCGATATGTACCTAGAATATTTAGAGGTCATGTCATGTCATCCAGCAACTTTAACATGGCACTGGGCCAGCGTTGTGGGCTAAGAAGCCCACATTGATGTGCAAATGTAATCGTGTTACTGTGCTCAATGTATGGGCAGGCGTTCTGCTTACAATTAGGAATGCGTATAGAACTCTAATGTAAAAATACAAATGAAACTTTCATACAAAATCGTAATTTTAAAAACCATAAAAAGTTGTATACCATTATAGTTATAAAATATTTAAAAAAAGTGAGTATGTCTGAAATGGCTTACTCAAGATCGATGTCACATTAAAATCATTCTCCGGACTTTGCATTAAAAGTTAAATGTTATCCGAATTGACAAGAAAGTATTAAGATAATATTATAATATAAAATCAATCCAAAAATAATAAAATATTTTAAATAGATAACATAAAACAAATTGGTTTCTGCATTAAATGTTGTTGTAGAAAATAATTTGAAAAGTGGGTAGATTTAAATATTTTTACGAAAACGCTCCGAGGGCAGAGAAAACATTGCGGATTCTGCTCTGCAGTTGAAATTCAGTAATCGGATAAAATTGTGGTATACAAATTGATTGACAAAAAAAAACTATTTATTAGGGTTAGTACCTACATAACTAAACTTAGACAAACATGTCTAGTTACGAGCAGTGGGTGAGTGCACAACGTAAATATTTGAAAGCAAAGAAGATTGAAGTGATGCGGTAAGTTTTAACCTGTAGCCCACTATGTTCCCACTGTTGGGACTCTAGAGCTTTCTTTCACAAGTAGAGAGTAAATGTCTATAATCCATCACTGGCGAAATATGGGTTGACAGGTGTTTTTATGTGTGTAATACATAATTTGAGTATGTAAAAAATGCACCCGGTTATCTAAAATTTGATTGTGATTGTAACTTTTGTAAAAGTTTTGTGGAATACATTTGAGATGTTTTTTAATCATTGATTTCAACAGTTCTAGGTACTTTTTCATTGTGTTATTTTTCATAATGCGGACATAACAATATAAGCACTGAATATCTACTGATTTTTCAATGTAAAGTCACGGTAAAATTATAGGTAGATAATATTACAGTGGTAAAGTGTAAATCGTAAGTTCAAGTAACAAAATTAAAAGGTATAATTATTTTTAAACAACAGGTAAAATTACGATGATAATATTTAAGCTCATCATTTATAATATTATCTAAGCATATTACTATGTAATTGCTTTAAGCCGACGATCAGTGCCGGAAGAATAAAAATGTATGTTTTGCTACCTACGTTTTTCAGCATGTTTTTCGTACTATTGGAGATGTAGAATCGAGTACATTACGAACGTTTTATATGTTAGATACAATAAAAAAAATTATAAGGTAGGATATAATAAAAAAAAAAATAACTGCAAGCTCAAATTATAATTAAGACATCTCCATCACGTCAGCTATCAACAAAAAACATTGTGTAAATCGGTTATCGATACCCCTTTTCTGTTGGGTCTTATGAAAAACTAACTAAAAGCGTTAGTAACTTACCCAAACAAAGTCCGAGAGCCGCTTTCATGTTGTCTGCCCAGTCGTCTAAACACTACTGAATCGTGCCCCGGTGTCACTGTTCTCATGAATATCGTTAGTTTCCTCAAAACTATAGCGGGTACAAACGTAAAACTATTTTGTAGCGCGTGTTGTCGGCGATTGCTGACAAATTGTGGGTGTTTTATACCTTAATGCATAAGCAGCTTACTGTATTTCCACAGCTAAGACTACTCTCATAAGGAAATATTATTATATATCAAGTAATAATCCACTATACTGGTCAAATGCGGATTGGCTGATGACACATGTTTTTCAAATATGTCTTTTTTGATCCGACTAATAATGCGAAAGTTTGTAAAAATGTATGTTTGTAAAGACAAATCAAATATTCTCAAATATGGACTTTATGTCACGCACGTGAAAATACAGATTACAATAGAGATACACAACACAAATTAGCAGACCGCTAGCTGACAGTCGTCTGCTAATTTGTGTGACCAATGTAATCTATATATTAATGAGTTAAAGCCCATATTTGAGTGTATTTTATTTGTCGGGTGGGAGCGAAGTTGTATAAGTGTGCGCAGACTTAAAGCGTCCACACACGAGTCCTAAAATCAGAGGAAATGACGTAAAAGTAGTGGGGCGGAGCCTACATCGAACCATAAATCACCAATCATATCCTACATCGTACACTCCGCGAGGTATAAGCTGAGCTTTGCATTAGTGTGAGTGATCACCAATCAGGCAGGAGCTTGAAATTTTGGCCGCGAGGTATAGGCTGAGCTTTGCATTAGTGTGAGTGATCACCAATCAGGCAGGAGCGCGGCGAGACAGAATGGCGCCGCGCCTAAGGCCAGTTGTCACACCTACACTATCCATGTACACTCACACAAATGCAAAGCTTAGCTTATGCCTCGCGGAGTGTACCATCTGATTGGTGATTTTAGTTGCGATGTAGGCTCCGCCCCACTACTTTTACGTCATTTCCTCTGATTTTAGGACTCGTTTGTGGACGCTTTTACTCTTTCACGCAAAAACTACGTAACGTGTCAGTCCCCGCACACATAACACACACCTGTTAAGGGATTTGGATGAGATTTGGTACATAGACAGATTGACAGATAATACACATATGCCACTCTTTATCCTAGGAACATTTTGGAATCAGGAACTACGCGAGTGAAACCGCGGGACACCACTAGTACAAAATAAATAATAGTTTAAAAAAACGAGTAGCTGTAGAAAATCATAATAAAAAGTAAGAAATAACTTTAAATAAATATGAATTGTAAAAAACTCAAAAACATTGTGTATGAAACTTTTTTCTTTTTTTTTTAAATAAAGAGTGACGAGACGATCAGGACATGTGCCTGATGGTAAGCAACATGCCTGACACATAACAGCACAGTGACACGCAGCTATTGGAACATGAAGAGTCCAAATCATTACCTAGCACTGCACTGCGCTCGTCACCCAGAGATCTAAGATCTTATATCTCTAAGCCCTGTAATTTATCTGGAAACATTGCCCTTCAAACCGGAACACAGTAATGTTTGCACATTACTGCTTGGCGGTAGAATAACAGGCAAAGGTGTGGTACTTCCCCAGGCGGACTCTGCCAAGAGTCCTACCACTACGAAAAATCACACACTACACTGCATCTAAATATCAGAATCTTGCAGAACCATAATATATCCGGTCGGTATATATCCCGTAATTAATAAATATTATCGATTTAAAGATGTTTGTTACGTTTACGAGTATTATCTTGGGGCTGAGATAAGTATTGATGATATGAGGGTAGTTTGGTGCCACGTTTTTGGACCGATAAATACAATTCAAAAGATGAAGATCTCGATCGATTGTTTTTTTTTTAATATAAATTTAATAGCATGTCGCAAAATCTGTACAACTCTACTCTCCATAATTTACTGGGCAGAGTAACCAGAGCCAATTTCGTAAACGATGGAGAATGGAGGGCGTATCTTTACGTACCTGTACCTGGGCATACCTGTTTCTCTCATGTAGTCCATGTATTGTTATTTGTTTTTTAATTTTACAGTTACTCAAAAACTTATAGCTATTGCCAAAACGTTTACGAGTTTAATTTACACAATACATACAAAATTACATAAATACAGACATTTATATGAAAAAAAACGACAAATTAAAAAATAATAACAATAATCACGTACACAATTTTGTGCCAAAATACGACATACAGTTTATTTATATATAATTTATTAATATATATTATTTACTAGCAGCACCCCACGGTTTTCCCGCTTAATTCCTGATCCCGTTATTTTCCCGCGATAAAAAATAGCCTATGCGCTATTCCAGTTTATAATCTGTGTTCCGTTAAGACGTGATTGAGCAACGAACATCCAATCTTTTACATTTATTATATTAGCGGGACTCTGTATTACAAATCTGACTAGATTGGCCGTAGTCTGGAAATGATTATTTCATTACATCGTAATACGAATTGGGCAACTTTATGTGGCTCGTAGATTGCCAAGTCTGAACTTTGCGTAAAGCGATGAACTTGACCTTTCCTTGCATCAGATGAGTACAGACAGACAGAGCCATAGAACAGATACAGAACTATGAGTATGTAACGTGTTTGTTGAACAGGTTTTGCTTGTAAACGATTTGCTATTTATAACTATAGGTATTAAAATGATTGATGAATTAGTTTCATGTTTTCGAGGTTTTTTATTTGCTTTTGTGTCTTTTTCACGTGGTTAGTGGATTGGCCTTGTGGTTTAGTTGGTAGTATGTCTGGCCTCGTAGCCCTAGGTTGAGGGTTCGGACCATGGACAAATATTTGTTAGTAATATTTTTGTGTGTCTGTTGTGTTACGAATTATGAATAGTAATGTCTTTCATGCTTTTGGAGGTTTTATGTATCAGAAGCATACATCAGTTTAATATACTGGTTCCTCAATGAGGGAAATTTCAAATATTAAGCTGAAAAGAACAAATACTACACTTTGATCTCACCGAGAATCTCGTTTAGTATCTAGCCTCAAACTAAGCAAAGCTTGTTCTATGATACCTATTCTTGGCATAAGCAGCTCGGTAAGTGTTCCCACTGCTGGGACTCAGGGCCTTCTCTCAGATGGAGAAAGTCACGGCCCAGGGCGGGTGGATGACACACGACCCCGATTCTAGAAGCATGCCGGTTTCCTCACGATGTTTAACTTCACCAGTTTTACGTTAATGCGCATTGCGGCATTGCGCACATGTTTGAAAAGTCAGTGGTGCGCGTGGGATTCGAACCAGGGGCTTCGAATCGGCAGAAGTTGCCCTTGGCCTCACTAGACTAGCCAGATACAATAATTATATAATTGTCTAATTATTCTTACATACTTTAGAAGACTATTACTTTCAACTAAGCCACTAGACCAGCTACATTAATCGTTTAATGATTGTTTTTGTTTATTAAAATAATTTCAACAATATCTTTATTTAAAAACATCCAAATAGATAAAATAAAAGTGGTCAAGTGCGAGTCGGACTCGCCCATGAAGGCTTCCGTAGCAGCAAGTAACTTAATATAAAAGCTCTTGTAGGTTTTATTTTAATTAATAAAAATAAAACTACAAGTGCTTTAGTTTGTTTTTACTTTAATCAGTGTTTTAACAATAGTCCATTTATGACGTATTAAAATAAAACTACTTACTAGATTTCATTCAAACCAATTTTCGTTGATAGTTTACATGGTAACGTACATCATACTTTTTATTTTTTGTCATTCTCCTATTTTAGAAGTTACAGGGGGACACTCTTTTTGATCAAATTTTTTTTTTGAGTTTCAGTTTTAGGTATGGGACTGCCCTACATTTTTTTTTGTACCAAAATCTTAATGCGGTTTACATTTGGCTACGGAACTCTAAAAAACAACCAAATAAAATATTCAAATATTATCGGCATTGTCGATTCTTAGAAACGTGAAATAACTAGATATATTTACAACAATCACAGACCCAATTGAGATTTTTTATGACGACGATGTTTTCTATTAAGTATTTCTTCACAAGGAAACTTATTTGTTGCATTCACATTTTCCTTAAAGCACCCATTATAATTACCGATTTATTACAATAGGGTCACGATTACATAGGATTTATTTATTACCCTGTCTGTACCTTATGCAATATCAAGCGAAATGGCCGTCAAACTCAAGCCTAGTAATACATTGAGGAACAAATATACAAACTTTTGTATTTATAATATTCCGCAGTTATAGTATGACAACCCTCGTGGCTTAGTGGGTAGTAACTCTGCCTGCGAAGCCGTGGGTCGTGGGTTCGATTCCCACCCAGTACAAATATTTGTGTGATGAATTCAAATGTTTGCATTATATATTATATCAGCTATCTGCCCACCATATTACAAGCTTTGCTTAGTTTGGGGTCAGATGGAGTTGTAAAAAAAAAAAGTTAAACAATATAACCCATCTTACAGTCGGGTAAATCGGATTGACCGAAATTGGATTTTTCGGCCGAAACTGTTCGAAACTGAAAACGAACCTTCGGTCGGTCAACATCAATAGTAATAATACAATATTTTAGTTCTATTAATAATGTAATATATTAATGCATGTAATGTATAACCAGTAACAATGAACCATGCATACCTACAGTGGAAGAGGTCGATGTCTAGAACTGATTATTTCTTGTGAAATGGCAACATTAATTTTTAAAATATTTTCCTTTGAGTATTTTCCCAAGTGCATTTGCACAAGTGTATCGTTACCACTGGCATTAACGGTGAAGGAAAACGAAGTGAGAATAACCGGTATGATCCTAGAATTTATATGATAATAACAACTTTATTTGGTATAAAAAAAAATAACATCATTAAAGTATAAATTGTGAACCAATTTATCGAGGTAGGTTGACCAGCACGGTCTTATCAAACGATCATAGATTTGAATCTTTCCTTGCGAATGAAAGCTCTGAGTCCCAGCTGTGGGGACGTAAAGTGGGCTCTTTATACTTCGTGGTTAAAGTCGTGGGCGAATCCTATCTAATATATAAAATTCTCGTGTCACAGTTTTCGTTGCCATACTCCTCCGAAACGGCTTGACCGATTTTGATGAAATTTTTTGTGCTTATCCGGTATCTATGAGAATCGGCCAACATCTGTTTTACATCCCCCTAAATGTTAGGGGTAGTCCACTCCTAAATTTAATTTTTTACTTTTTAGACAACATTTTTATTTTTTTATGATACAACAAAAATACATACAATCCTCAATTTTCACCCTTCTACGATCAACCCTTATTTTATTAGGAAATTATTTATATGGCAAAACAACGTTTGCTGGGTCTGCTAGTTAACATTATAAATATCAATGTTTGTTTGTTGCTCAATCACGTCATAACGTATGAACGGGAGGGTCTACCGCCTACTAAAACTGTGTTAGCTTTGATATTGTGCTCTTTCTTTTCTTTTCGCTTGAAATGATAGAGACAGCAATAGCTAAGCCATAGCCGATTTAGTTAGGCGGTTGAAGGGCCGATTGGGATGAAATTTGGAACACAGATACATTATTACATTAGTTTTTTCCAGACACATAGGCTTACACATTATACATTATACTTTTTATCCCGGGAAAATAACGGGAACGGAAACTACGCGGGCAAAACCGCGGGCGCTGCTAGTGCTAATTTTTATTACGTTAACCTCGATGTTCATGTTCTTTCGCGACTCATTTTGTTTGTTTATCAATATTGAACGAATAATTGTTTTTGGCGAAAAAATGTTTGTGAACCATTTGTGAACAGTTCGATGTCTAGGAGTTTCTGCATTTGAAGCTATCATGGAGTTGGCGTTATCATGGTTTACGTTTGAAATGTAACTCATAGAACGTCATTTGGGTGATAATTCAGATTAGTCTAGAATATTATCGTTCCGTTCAGTAAGACTTTCTTGAGTAACAAACATGCAAAAACATTGACATCTAACATTATAAGAAACACAGTAAAAAGAACCAGTACCAGTAGTTCGTCGTCTTTGATCTTGGAAGAAACGCCGAAAAAGCCCCGCGCACCCGAAATACTAACATTGTAATGTTGGCAATTGCGGGAGCGCACTTCCCGCGTCTCACGCCGCACTCCCCTCACGATATGCCCGTCTAAGCTTCGCTGAACGACTGTATGATTTAATAGACTGTGATATTAGTATGACTTTTGACGTAGTAGGTTTCGTGTTTTGTTCTAGAATGGAACACAAGAATCTGGTGCAGCGCGGCAACTGCCTGCAGCTGCGGTTCCAGGTGACGAACTACAACACGCCGTGCGCCGCCAAGCAGTCCACCGAGTTCGTCATCAACGGCGCCGCCGTCTTCCAGGCGCGGGTCATCGCCAGCCAGATCAACAACGGACACACCAACATCTACGTCAACCTTATCTTCGTCAGGTATCACACACATGTCCTCTGTACGGTACTTTTAGTAGTAACCTTCATGTAGGGTAGTTTTAGCATTATCAACATCAGCAGCCTATCTTAGTCGACAGCTAGACATAGGCCTCTCCCATGGTTCGCCACTCAGCCCAATCATCAACTTTACGTCTCCATCCACTGCCTGTTGTCTTCCGTATATTGTCGGCTCATTTAGTCTCATGGTGCATATGTTTGCGGTACGCGGTCTCCACTCAGGAACACGTCTTATGAACAATTTCTAGAATGACGCCATTTATAGCAACCGATCGAAGAGTTACGCGCTCGTTAACTATGATCTTGATTCATCCGTTCCGTATTTCCTTTTTCTAATCAATTATTCCGCAATGCCGTACAAAAATCATGACCAAGAAGGAAAGAGCGAGAGTCGCAACCCCCCTCTTCAATTTGCTTTCAGTTGGACAGCTTTCAAATGCCGGCATAGTGCTAAATCCTATTATTTTATACCCTTCTATCATCCTACATAGGTCTCCTACTGTATCATATGACCCATAAATTTAATTCACGGGCCTATAGTCTAATATAGATAAATCTTATATCTTAGGGTGACGAGCGCGCTGTGTAGTGTGTTAGGTAATTATTTGGGCTCTTCACGTTTTATTAGCTGCGCTGGCTGCGTGATATTATGGTGTTATGGGCAGACGTGTTGCTTATCACCAGGCACATGTTCTGATCGTCCCGTCACTATAAATAACAGTTGCAACGTCCAGAATTCCAGATGCATTATTGCAACTTTCAAAGTTATAACTTGCAAACTTACCTATAGGCTTGCAGCTTACAGACTCGTCTTCCACTGTCCCAGATTCTTCAAACTGCGCCCCAACGAAGACGACCTCACATACACCATCAAGTTCAGCTGCCCCGAGTTCGCGATCAAAGACAAGAGCTTCACAAGCGACGACGGCACCTGGCACCTGATCCACGAGAACAGGAAGCAGCAGTACACGTTCGACGTCGACGTCACGATGGACGTCCTCCCCAACGTCAACTCCTTCGCGCCGCTGCATGACGACGAAGAACTCACTGACTTTGAGCTGCGCGGCGATGGTGGCGCCATCCGTATACACAGGTTTGACGTTACACCAGTATAAAATATAATTTGACATCGCGTCGCCATTTCAATGGATGTCCTCCCGAACGTCAATTCCTTCATGCCGCTGCATGACGACGAAGAGCTCACTGACTTTGAACTTCGAGGCGATGGTGGCGCCATCCCACACAAATGTGAAGTTACATTAGTACGAACTAGTAGTAAATAGTCCGCCTGGGGAAGTACCACACCTTTGCCAGTTATTCTACCGCCAAGTAGTAATGTGCAAACATTACTGTGTTCCGGTTTGAAGGGCAATGTTTCCAGAGATTACAGGGCTTAGAGACATTTTGATCTCGGGGCGACGAGCGCAGTGCAGTGCTAAGTAATGATTTGGACTCTTTCATGTTCCCAATAGCTGCGTGTCGCTGTGGTGTTGTTATGTGGCAGGCATGTTGCTTACCATCAGGCTCATGACGCGCTAGTCTCTTCACTCTTTATTTAAATATAATTCTGTGTTGATGTAATGGCCTCGCAGGGCGGTGCTGGCGGCGGCGAGCCCGGTATTCCGGCGCATGCTCTGCGGCTCGTGGAAGGAGGTCGCGGAGGGACACGTGGACGTGCCGGACACGTCCCGAGCCACGCTCGTCAGCCTCAAGGTAAAATAGTGGAAACCGAAGACGAGTAACCTAGTCTAGGAAATAACTTTAATTTAAAATGCCAAGCAGTAATGTGCAAAAGTTACTGTGTTCCGGTTTGAAAGGCAGTGCAGTGCTAGGTAATGATTTGGACTCTTCATGTTCCAATAGTTGCGTGTCACTGTTATGTGGCAGGCAAGCTTATCATCAGGCACATGTCCAGCTTGTCTTGTCAATCTTTATTTAAAAATACTAGCTGTACGTGTGAATGTGGATGGACATATGTATATACAAAAGTATCTAGTAGGTATATTGGACTACCTGTTTTCGTACGTGGAAGAAATGCATTAACGCATACCCTACCGCCCCGGGGGACACGGTTGGGTTATGTTGCACTCTATACCATGTATGGATATGGTGCCTCTATCTACTAAAACCTCCGTGGGGTTTCAAACGATTTAGTACTCAACTTCGTTCGAAAATCTATGATTATATAGGTACTTACACAAAACTATAAAAATTACATGCAGTAGAAAAACCTACATATCATATTATCAGTAGAAGCGAAGAAATTTGGCCAAAAACCAAAAGATGCATATTTTGTTGATTCTAGTAACAGTCATAACATTGTTCATAACTAAAAAGTATCATATCATAATTTAAAAACTCAAAAAACGCGACTGCGTAAAAAGTGAACCAAACTACATACTATAAAACTGAAAAGAATAAAACAAGCACTTAGATTTCTGGTGGTCTAGTATTCTATAATATGTTATTGAATTAATACTATTGCAGACAATAAAATATATTCTAGTAAAGGAACATAACAACTGAACAGTCGGGATCCATTGAACAACTAGATTGTCTGTAGAATAACAATGGATCCCGTCTGCACTTAACTCCACCGAGAGGTGGAGTCGGGGTGCTCCCGAGTCGGATCTGGGTCCTTCCTAACCTACCCGGTACGATTTCGTCTTAGCAAGGTGGACGGTGGTAAACCAACCCAATAATATTGTGTAAGATTCCGCCGAACACCAGAATCCACAGTCACCTTAGCAATTTAGCAACACACGTACTGTTTTCAACGCCATGTTGTTGTTATGTCAGACAGCGCCACGAGTGTTAAGAATCGGAACTAAAAATTGTCAAAGCGGCGGCTAATCTTTCGCTTTATTACATTACGGCTACCCGTTTTGAATGACGTATGGCGTCGAATACATTCCGGCTGTTTTTTAATCAGCCGCTTTCAATCTGGCTAATCGTCAAACCGCAGCTTTACAAAACGGCCCTGATTTTCAAAACGGCTAGCCGTAATGTAATACAGCGGATTATACGATCCGGCTACGACATATATACCTACAAGAATTGATCGTTTAATGGTATAAGATGTATTATGTTAATATTTCTCAGAAGTCTAGTCTCAGGTCAGGTCTAGTATAATATAAACAATGTATTATGGTTATATTCGTCAGGATTACGTGTACCTCCGCACTCTGCCGAGCTCCGGTCTCGAGCAGTTGCTGACCCTCGCAGCGTACTACCTGATGCCGGATCTGGAGCAGAAGTGCGTCGACAGCCTGGTGCGAGGCCTCACCGCGGAGAACGCCTGCGACCTGCTAGAGTTCGCTGCCAAGAACAAGGTCACCATGCGTACACACACACACACCCTCACACACACCTTACACAAATTCACACGCACTTACACACTTCTCTTGTTTTTACCTTATTTTCTTCTACCAAAACCGGTCAACGCGGCTAAAAAGGTTAAACATAATAAACTAACGCAACACTTTGGTAATTTGCTGGAAAAAGCTAAGCAAAGTTAATTCGGCACAAAGTTTCCCGATATTTGTGACGTCAAAAAATCACTTTAAAACGAACTATGAAACTTCTGTGCGTAAAACAATATCGTCTCCTTGTAGGTGACAAAGCTGGTGCTCGCCATCTTAGAAGCGGTCCAGAACGGGGAGGTGCAGGTGACTGACATAAGGCGCTGCCTCCACGACTCGTCGTGACGGCCGCGCGCGCCCGCCCGGCGCGGGGGGAGGAAGCGGCGGTGACGACACTCATACCACCCGTTATGGTAGGTTACATAAATAATATCTTTAATATATATACATAGTTATGTTTTTTTAGCGTTTTCAATATCGGTTCACGAAACTTCAAAGATATTAAGTTAATTAAATCTGTTGTAATGTAGATTTACAATCTGGCTGGCCTGTTAGTAGTATTAAGACTGCCTGCGAAGCTGTGGGTTCGATCCCCACTCAGTGCAAATATTTGGGTGATAAATACAATTATTTGTACTGTGCCTGGGTGTTTTCTATGTATAATAAGTATGTATTTAAAAATAAGTAAGTAAATAAGTATTATATCAGCAATCTGGCCTACAGTACAAGCTTCGTTTAGTTTGGGGTCAGATGGTGTTGTGTGTGAATTGTCCACCAATATTTATTTATTAATTCATAATCTGGTAATCAGAGTAAATAATTCCAAATAAACTTAAATAATAATTGTAGTGGTAGGATTCTTGGCAGAGTCCGCTTGGGGAAGTACCACACTTTTGCCAGTTATTCTACCGCCAAGCAGTAATGTGCAAACATTACTGTGTTTAAAGGGCAATGTTTCCAGAGAAATTACATCGCTTATACAATATATAGGGCTTAGATCTCTGGGTGACGAGTGCAGTGCAGTGCTAGGTAATGATTTGGACTCTTCATGTTCCAATAACTGCTGCGTGTCACTATGCTGTTATGTAGAATGCATGTTGCTTACCATCAGGCACGTGTGATGCTCGTCCGTCAGTCTTTGTTTAAAATATAAATATCATATAAATTCCAAATCGAAATTAAATATACTGATTTCATTAATTTAAATTTATACTTTACAGAAGAAAGAAGAAGTCAGGGTGTGCCAGGGAAGAAGCAAAACAAGACCCTGGCCGACTCGCTATGCTCGTCATCATAGTTTGTATACAGATGACGAGCACAGCGCAGTGTTCCGATTTGTAATATTTTCGACTTAAATTCTGTCTGGCACTGCGCTGTAACGACATCTTTTTCTCTTAATTCGATTATTATAGAAAAAAAAACTAGTGACTAAGTAATTAAGTATTAATGTAAATAAATATAAAATTTAGTAAAAAGTTGATAATACAAGTTAATAAATGCATATATATAAATTTTAATTACCGAATTATAATAAAGGTATGTGGACTGAGAATTTCGGTGACGTCAAACAATTTTTTTTATATTATTGAGCCGGCCTCGAAATACCAATAACTGAAACATTCTGAAATCATTCGATGTCCGAAACTCTATCTCCACCCCTTTCACTCTAAATCTAAAAGTAATGACAGAGACTCAGAGACGGCTATACTCTGAAAGTAGTGTAGAAACGTATTCCTTAAGCATTTAAACTTAAGAGTGGATCTGATTAAACTAATGATAGTAATAATTCAGGGTTACGCAGAACACCGCTATCTTCTTTCTTTCTCAACCACATCGACCATATTGATAAGAACCAGAGTAGGAAAGTCGCGAGCTTATTTCGAAATTACGTATTTCATAGAGAGTAGACGTTCTGCATTTTTGTGCGATGTCCGATTTCCACATTCTCACGCGGTCGTGGTGTTTGATACCGACGATGGAGTACATGGGCCGGGAGCTCACCTCATTTTCAAAAGCCTATCCGAGCGCTTGGTCGACGCGACGCGTGACCAAAATGCTGGCGTTTATTTGGCCCAACGCATAAGCATTGCCATTCAGCGTGGTAATGCCGCCAGCATGCTGGGTACGCTTCCGATTGGTAGTGGGCTTGAACATCTTGATTATCTATAGACCTACAGTGGTCTATAGATAATTCAGGTGTGCTTAGTGTAAGTAGTTAGTTAGGTTTGTAGTGTAGTGTAGTTCTCATTGTATTTTAGTTTTGTTAATAAAGGCTCTGCCCAGAAAAAAAAAAAAAAAAAAAACATGTGCGAAGCGAAGGAAACTCTCTGTGCTCACTACTCTGTTATCGAGAGGTTATATCAGTATTGTTTAACGTGATTGTGTGGTTTGTATTTATCTGTTTTAATATGATTTGGGGTCATATACCAATTAAGATAAAAATTAACATCAACAGCTTCTCGATTTTCAGCAGTATCTTTCCTTGTTTTTGTTAACCGACTTCCAAAAAAGGAGGAGGTTATCAATTCGGTCGGGGTTTTTTTTTGTACGTGTATTAAGCGATAGCGCCGCCAATTGTCAATCGATTTTGATGGTTCTTTTTTTGTTTGGTAGATCATAGTTTAGAGGTGATCCCATATACATTTTATCAAAATCGTTGCAGCGGTTTTGGAAATATGAACAAAAAAATATATATATACGGTCGAACTGAGAAACTTCCTTTTTAGAAAAACAACCAACGGTTAATAACAGCTAAAATTTACCTCGATGACATAGTGATTGCTTTCTTTTTAACCCCCGACCAAAAAAAGGGTCTAAGTTTGACGTCGATGTCTGTCTGTCTGTCTGACTGTGTGTGTGTCTGTCTGTGGCACCGTAGAGCTCAAACGGATGGAACGATTTGGATGCAGCTTATTTTATTTGAAAGTTAATATTCGTGCGGGTGTTCTTAGCTATATTTGGTTAATATTGATTCAAGATGGCCGCCTCCACAAAATGGCGGACAAAATATTTCTTCACAACTTACCTCAATATGGGTATCAAATGAAAGGGCTTGACTAGTAGAATACTATACACTTTAAAAAAATCAAATCCAAGATGGCCGCCACCACAAAATGGCGAATTATATTATTTTTATCACTAGTTCATCAATATGGGTATCAAACGAAAGGGCTCTTGACTAGCAGAATACTATTCACTGTAACAAATTTCAAATCCAAGATGGCCATTACCAAAAAATGGCGAAACACATTAATTTTTCACAACTTCCTTAATATGGGTATCAAATGAAAGGGCTTTACTAGTAGAATGTTGTACAGATTACAAATCCGAGGTAGTCGGGGGTTTGTCAAAATTTTTAATTTTGTTTTTGTGAATATGGTGAATAGCCTGAATTTAATTTTAAATTGAAGTCGGGTTTTGTTTTTTGAAGAAATTAGATTATTTTACTTTATGAGCTCTCGTAATTTGGCGCAATAAGCTTTGCAGAACCTACGCGTATTTTAAATGTCACAGGACGCAAGAATTCGTCGGGTAAGGGCACTTTTCTTATCAAGAGGATCTATGGCAGTTACTTTAATAATATTTCAATGATACTCTCATTCGTCTTTGTTTCATTCTTTAATCTTAGATAACCTACCTACCTCTACTGTCTTTTAAAGGAACCGTTTATTCTTATAGGAAAAAGTTCACGTTACTGAGAATGCTACCGTCGTAAATTCAAGCGTAGGAAAATAAAAGTGAAACGCTTTTTACTCACTTTAAATAAATACACGGGTAACTCATGTTTGATATCGTCAGTCCAGTCCGACTCAAGTTTCGATCGCGTCCAGCGATCTTTTTCAAGGAATCTTTTCGTGCGCGCGTGTTCGCTGCTCGTTTAGCTCGTTCATATATTTAGCTTTTTACTCGTGCCTAACTTACGGAGACTCATAAAGGTTTGCGCTGACTATAACTGCTCTTTTCTCTTACCATGTCTCTGTTTTTTCATGTGTATTTTAAACGAATTATTATTAATTGATGCCTATGTTTAGTATGTGAACTAAATTGGAGAATTGAATAAATTTCAATGAGGCGTTTTTAGAATGACAGATATGACATATTAGTGATAAATTGGTGAAATCTTAAATGTCATATTGTTGAAATTAGATATATGTCCATTTCAGTTACCAAATTACTCGATAAAATAAATCTTTAACACCTTTTGGGCAATAAGGCGTTTTCAAGATTCAAATGGTCTTCATATCATTAATTTCTCTTTTTCCATTTGTGAAAGAGATCACATTTTATTTTCTAAAATGGTGTATATTTTTAAATTTCGTTAAACTGCATTAAAGAATTATTCATTTATCCAAATAGACCTGTCAAATATAGTTCTCAATCTCGCCATAGATGGCGCTATTCTTTTATTTTATGAAATTTCTCTAACAAAATTAAAAATTGGCGCCACCTATGGTGAAATTCAGAGGTCTATTTGCATCTAAAAAACCTCATTTAGATAGAATAAATAGATCTGATTTTTATTAGTTTTCTTTAATTCTGAGAACACCTCATTGAGTTTTTCAAATATATTCCAAAAGCATATCTTGGAATTTGTGCTCCTTTAAAAAAAGTATCTAACTCATCTATGACGGCTTAAAACTATAAGACTGTGATTTCATGTTTGTAATGTAATTCTTAGGCTACTTGCTTTAAGATTGATAATCAGTTGTATTTGAATCTGATTGTAGTCTATGTTCGTAATGTAATTCTTATGGTAGTTGCTTTAAGGTTGATATTCCATTGTAGTTTATAGTTGTTGCAATATATAATGTGCGTACACATTAGTATAGGTAAAGCTCGCTAAACGAATAATAAATACTTGGAGTGCAAAAATAAATTTCCTCAATTGTGGTTTAAATAATAACCATTTCTGATATCATTGTTAATTTACTATAATTATGTACCTATAGTTGATTTGTAATTATTTTAATGCTATGTTGACGTTAGTGTGAACGAAAATATACGGAATACTTAATTAAATAAATTTAAATGATTAATAAAATAAAACTATATTATTGATTTTTATTATTGTTTTATTACGCTACATGTTATGGCTGGTTTAGTCGAGAGAACGGGGACTGCCGATCCGGAGCCCCCGGGTTCAAATCCCAAACGCACCGCTGTCTTTTCGAAGTCATGTGCGCAATGCCATCAACCAACCCGCCCTGGGCCAGCTATGGCCTGACTGTCTGGTCTTGCCTTGCGAGAGAAGGCCCCTAGTCTTGTTACTGATACTAAATGTTCAGTGGGAACATTTAGTGGGCTTTTTATTATGCTTATAATATTGTTTTATTTAATTACAGTCCTTCATATATTCTCATCTGTACTTAACAATTAACCGTCGGTCGTGGGCAAAGCGAATGTAAGATTGGTCGTGGGTTCGATTCTCACCCTGGACAATCAATATGTTTGAGGAATGAATATTTGTGTACCTATTGTTATAAGTGTTTAAGTATTTATAACGAGACAAGCAGGACATGTACCTGATAGCAAGCAACATGCCTGCCCCATAACAGCTCAGTGACACGCAGGTATTGGAACATGAAGAGTCCAACTCATAACATAGCACTGCCCTGCGCTCGTCACCCAAAGATAAAAGATGATTTATGACGGTAGAAAAACTGGCAAAGGTGTGGTACTTAAGTAAAATGTCATTTATTTCCGTAAGAATGTGAATGTTATTCCGCATGTGAATAATTGATATTGTTGGAATCGTGTCATAGCTGGCTTCCACAGTTTATGTGGTGGGTCCAAAACTAGGCTGCGCCTGTATTTTGGGCACCCGAAATCCCGAAAAATTCTTAAAAAGAAAATTTCTCCAAGCAGTCTCTACAAAGAGTCCTATCGCTGTAAAATTGAGGTAAAATTAAGTTTTGTAACACCATGGTACCATTGCACAGACCTCTCTAGATGACGCCAATGTGTTTCAAGAACATGAGAATGGTACTTTTCGATACACTTCTTGTTGGACATCCAGCGCTGCAATGCGTATAGCGTCATCGAGTTTGTCATCTACGTCATACGACATGTACTTGCATAGGCAGGATGACTAAAATAACTTATTAGACCGTCCTCGTCAGTTGGATAATAAAAAAATATTGTACAATTATTTTTTCTTTTGTTTAACAAAATAACATTTTATTAGCGAAGACGCTGGGCTTAGAAGTTCCGAGTGACGTCACGTCATTATACGATTTTTACCAAGATATGACGTCACACAGCCCCGGTAGTTTAATTAACCCCTGATTAACCCCTGGTTAACCCCTGATCTAAACTTAGATTTATGTAAAATCAATCTTATGCTAAAGTCGGAAAAGTCAATCTTGTGCAATTTTTTGTACAGACCACAGGCAACAAAGCCGCGTTTTTTTTTATAACTGACTATTTTACATTATTTTTTTAACCCCCGACCAAAAAAAGGGGTGTTATAAGTTTGACGTCGATGTCTGTCTGTCTGTCTGTGTGCGTGTCTGTCTGTGGCACCGTAGAGCTCAAACGGATTGGCCGATTTCAATGCGGTTTTTTTTTATTTGAAAGTTAATATCCGTGCGGGTGTTCTTAGCTATGTTTGGTTAACATCGATTCAAAATGGCCGCCTCCACAAAATGGCGGACAAAATATTTCTTCACAACCTACCTCAATATGGGTATCAAATGAAAGGGCTTGACTAGCAGAGTACTATACGCTATAACAAATTTCAAATCCAAGATGGCTGCCACCACAAAATGGCGAATAATATTTTTTTTTCACTACTACCGCAATATGGGTATCAAACGAAAGGGCTTGACTAGTAGAATGTTGTACAGATAACAAATCTAAGGTAGTCGGGGGTTAATCAAAATTTTTAATTTTGTTCTTGTTTACAATTGGCTATTGACACATCACAAAGAAATTTGGCTTTCCCATTTGCGTATTAAGGTACCTACGTACTAAATTACCAAAGCAATTAAAACGTCGTTTTATATAAACGTTTCACAACAGAAGAACGAATTGATATGTCAGTATAGTTTCTAATAGTTGTGGTGTCAACATGAATCTGATTTTTACGTTGTTAGGTAAGTTTTTTTTTTTTTAATATATAGAAGGGGTTCCCAAACTTATTTTGTCTCCTGCCCACTTGGAGAATAAATAATTTTGTAGCGCCCCCAATTTTTCATATAATTAATTATTTTGAGCTAGGTATATAGCAGAGATTAAACATTAAAATTCTAAACGAGACTTTTACTATAACTGCAAGGATTTGAACTTGAGACCTGAGCCCAGTTAGTAGGTGGTAGTATACAAAAACGGTCTCCAAGCCTCTACACAACGCCCCAATTTTTTTCTGGGTTTCTTACCACCCTGCTTTAGGCCTCCTGCGCCCACAAGAGGGCGTTATCGCCCACTTTGGGAAAGGCTGATATAGAGTAAGGAGACGAACCAGACATGCGCTGAAAATAAAAGTTGTCTATTTCGAAAGTTCTCCCGAAAACAGGGAACAGCTTAATGATAAGTATAACCAGAGGTATAAGCGGGGCCTTTTTGTAGGGGCACCAAAGAGAATTAATTAAAAAAAATATACCCCAAACACTGAACAAATTAAATAATTTAATAATAAAAAAACTTGTAACCTTTGACTACGTGTAATTTTGGAATTACCACCACAGCTTATCACTTTCTAGAATTAACATGCCCCCAAAACAGAAATGACAGATAATAAAGGCCTGCGTATAAGTACCTAATCCATTTTTTTGCAGTGTCGTTAGCTTGGATGACTGCAGAAGCTTACGAGAGGACGCCTCTAGGGGACTCCATTGATAGAGCTACTTTGAAGGTTTTAAAGGTATGACTGAAGTTAAAACTTCTTTAGCGGCGTTGAACACTTTTAACCAAGTTAAAAAAAGGAACTTATCAATTCGGTTCTATGGTTTTTTTGTGTTAAGTACCTATTAAAACAAATTGTTTAGAAGATAGCTTAAATGATTTCAGGAGGCGTTTGAAGAAAGTTCAGACAAGAACGTGATCACCTCCCCTCTGGGGGTATTCCTTCTGCTCTCTCTGTATTCTGAGGGGTCAGGACCACTTGGACGTCAGGAGATCGACAGCCTTCTCGGGGGCGGAGATCATAAACAGGTACATTGACTTTAATCAAGCTTCAAATTACCTTTCGTACACTGGCGTTTATGAAGTCTGAGACCGCTAATTAGAAAAATGACCTGAGACTAAATGGAGTGACGACATACGATAGCTAGCTAGCTGGTAATCGGAAACGTAAAACTGATGATCGGGCTACGTAGCGTATATGTGAGAAGCTTATCTATGGTCCAGCAGTGGATGAATATAGCCTGACGATGATGATCACGGCATTAGTGAGTCATCAGTGGCGGATTGTCTGATGTAACAAGTATGACGTCGAAGCTTCCAAGCCCACCTGCTCTTCTGAGTATTTTCCCAACTGCTGCTCAATTCAGGAAGCAGCACAAGCTTCAAAATTGCCGTAGTGCCTTCCCCAACGTGGTTAATTATGACCTCAATTCTCTCTTTACAAGAGAAGACCCCGAGAGGCTCCAACATTGGGAAATTGAAGTGGGGTGTTTATGCTTTATACTACACAATATTTACTTGACACTATACTAAAAACTAACCTTCATTAGATAGACAATTATATCGATTTCAATATCTATCAAGTATAGATTAGTTCGCGGTGCAAGAATATTTCTTATATCAGGAATATTTAGTAGGTAATGTGCGCTTATGATGACTAAATAACAACAAATAAATTGGTTAGGATAGACATCAATAAACAGTCAAAAAAACATCAAAAAATAAATAAATAATACTATCAATAAAATCGATATAAAGACAATAAAATCGAAACTTCGACTCTGCGAAACACAATGATCTACCTCCTCTCCTACCTCCATGGGTAATGTGACTTTTAAAACCGCGACACAGTAATATTTGGATTACTTTTAGGGGTAGCATAAACAAGTAAACAACTTACTAAATGTTCCCACGGTTAGGACTCGGTGCCGTCTCTCGCAAGGCCAGCCAAGGCCTTAATCCACCACGTTGGCCAAGTGCTGGTTGGTGGATGACACATGCCCTCGAATGATTCTAGGTACATGTCGGTTTCCTCACAATGTTTTCCTTCACTGTTTTAAGAAAGCGGTATTACGCACATGACCAACGAACGCACGAAAAGACAGACTTGAAATAGTTGAGCGCTTATAATAATAATTTTAGTTTAATTTTCTGTTTTGAGTGTCTATTTGTGATTTTGAAGTCGGTTTAACTTTTTGTTCGAATTAGTTTATTTTAGTCCAACATTGCAATAATTTCAAGTTTAATGGCATTTATCGTTTTTTTTTTAATTCAAAATTACGTGCCCCATTTCCCATTAGGTACTTACGTAAAGTACGTAACGATACATACATAAAGTACGTAAATTCATTTTTAGACATTAATTACTAATTTTTGAAATGATTACTACAGTTTTAGGGTTTTTGTTTTACTTAACTGCAACACAGAGTTTATCTATCCATCTGTATCCTGTTTCAGCTAACGGAATCATACAGCGGCCTCAGCAATGAGTTCTCCAAAATGGATCCCAGCTACCTGACCCTTGCCAACAAAATCTACGTATCTGATAAATGTGAGCTGAACCCCAAATTCGCTGATGCCGCCAGGAATTACGGCAATGACGTGGACAAAGTAGATTTCACTGATGCGAAGAAGGCTGCCGATATCATAAATTCTTGGGTAAGTAGGTAACTTTTTTAACACAAAACTACGTTTGATAATTGACATGACGACTATATGAAACTAATATTAGTCTATTGGATTATTAAAAAATATTGTAGGAAGCTAGGTACACATATTTTATATTTTGTTTCACTTCATTATACAATTTTACGAAGAAATGACGTTACAACCCCCATTTATGACGTATGATGCTCTATGTTATCATTGTCGATATTTATTTTAGTAATTTGAAAAAACTAAAAATACCTAACTTATATAAAATACCATAAACTACCTGACGAACTAAAATGAATGGTGTATTAATTAACTATTTTAATAATTTATTTAATGGTTTGTTAATAGGCATGACGACTCATTTTTGATGTTTTGTTTTGATGAGCCATCAAAACTCTACTCAATAACTGAAACATAGGTGAAAGAATTACTTTGTTATCTTAAAAACTTCCCGTGATATCACGATTTTAAAATCACAATTTTGGACTTAACGCTTCATACAAAAACACTGCTAAAGCGTGACGTCACTGTCGGGTATTTTCTATGCGTCGCGCGTAAAGTTTGTATGTTAGTTATATTAAAAATTCCGTTAAGGAAACATGGGCAAGCCAGGGCCCGTACCCCGAGCGGCATGCCACTACCACGTATATCCAATATTATCATCATGAATTCTTCTTTCCTTAGTTAGGGGAGCTAGATACTCGAGATAATAGATAATCAGATTTTGCTCCGCCTAAAAATATTGACGATCCGGGGCTGACTATTGGGCCTTCTTTCGCATAATCCAACACGAAGACCCAGTATGGGTTGGTGTATGATGCAGAGTCTCGAACGATTCTAGGAACATGTCGGTTTCCTTACGATGTTTTCCTTCACCGTTTTTAAGTTAAAGCGTTACGCACATGACTTCGAAAAGACAGTGGTGCGCGTGGGATTTAGAATCAGGGGCTCCGGAACGATAGTTGCCGACTAGACTAGGCTTAGTAACTTATAAGTTACGGATAGCTCGCTGTTTCATTGTTCTCAGAAAAAGTATCAAATATCTCAGTTTAATTTTAATTTAAAATCGGTTTTTGTCTTTGCGGACAACATTGAATTAATTTATGTCTGCATGTGTGTAGGTACCTACTACAATAAAAAAAATTCGCAGTCATAGGAACTGCCCATAGAAATGAAAACGTATAACTCAGAATTTGATAGATTACTTTAGATACTACGTGGGTGAAACCGGAGGGCGTGGCAACCTAGAAATGCGTCAGCCGAGTTTACCCGAGGATCTCTTATCATTCCCGAGCGTGACGCTTGAATTAAATTCACAGCCCACGAAAAATATGTCTTTGACGCGCCAAAAGAAGTTTTCACTTAAATACTCGTATAGTTTTGACTATACAAATAACGTTTCAATATATACTATAACGTTTAAAATTAAAAAGTATGGCGTCTCATATTTAATAGAAATGTTGACCGCCATGTTTCTAAAGCATTCGACACCTTAGGTATCGTTTTTTTATTTATTTTTTTACTTTATTAATATGGATAATGTGAATGAAGCTGACCTCATTTCTCAAAAGTCAAGATTGCAAAACTTATCTTTTACCAGGCCGCCGAAAAGTCTCAAGGTCGCATCACGGCTCCAGTGGCCGCATCTGATATTGACAATGACACCGTGGTTGCTCTTCTTAATACAATTTTCTTTGAGGTTGGTGACTTTCTATCATTTGTACTTCTCGTAATACTATTGTTATACATTTCGTCTTTTTGTTTGTATCTAAGTCAAAACAGTCTTAACCTTGACATACAATGTAAGTACACTCCGCGAGGTATAAGCTGAGCTTTGCATTAGTGTGAGTGATCACCAATCAGGCAGGAGCGCGGCGAGACAGAATGGCGCCGCGCCTAAGGCCGGTTGTCACATCTACACTATCCATGTACACTCACACAAATGCAAAGCTCAGCTTATGCCTCGCGGAGTGTATGTGGTGCTTTACCGACATAGATCATCTCATCTTGATGTTTTATTGTATAAAGTTGTTTGTGTCTAATTTTTAGAATAAATTAAAATTGAATTAAACATTATTTATTTACATATTGCAGGGTGAATGGGCCGTGCCGTTCGACAAGAGCAAGACAAAAAATCGTAATTTCTACACAGACAAAGACACAGTTGTGAAGAAGGCAACCATGACGCTGACAGACTGGATACCTTACGTCAAGAGCGAAGAACTTGGCGCATCTGTAAGATTTTATTATTATCGTTGCACAAAAACATTACAGTGCCTACACTTTATGTACTCCTAATAGGTCTCTCAACTCAGGACATTTCTCAAAAGGATAGAATCATTATGGCTTTGATTCTATCACCACGATGACCAAAGGCGGATTGGCAGTTGTCATAGGTAATCCCAACCAATGGTGGGGTTCGCAAATATATTCTGCCCGTTTTAGAGATTTCACCTTATAATGTTATGGCGCCTATAATAAAAACTACAAATCTTACAAGGCCCATACGTTACCTATGGGCCTTGTATTGTAGTTGTAATAAAGCGATAGATTACAGTTATTTCTTCGAAAGATGTCTTAGAACACGTCGGCTTCCTCACGATGTTACCCTTCACCGTTGAAGCTAGTGCCGATGACAAACTTGAATATCAGGAGTTGGAACATTTCGCTGACCTATAGATAGTGTAGATAGAATTCGATCTTACATTCTAACGGTCGTGAAATCAAAAATTAAATCTTCATGTACCTATATCAAATAAAAAACGATGTTTACTTTAAAAAAGATATAGACCTAGGAGTCCATGGATATAATTTATATCATATAAATAAAAAAACCGGCCCAGTGCGAGTGGGACTCACACACGAAGGGTTCCGTACAATTATCAAATAAACGGCGCAAACCTCTTTAATTTTATTATATGGGAGCCCCCTTAATTATTTATTTTATTTTAATTGATTATATTTAAAGATACATACAACTAAATACTCTGTGAATAGTTAAAGAGTCTACCTGTCACCGTTATTAGTATCGAGCAAGAAACGGTAAAAAAAATCAAATTTGTTGTACGGGAGCCCTCTTAAATATTTATTTTATTTTTAGTATTTCTTGTTATAGCGGCAATAGAAATACATAATTTGTGAAAATATCAACTGTCTATCTATCACCGTTCTTGAGATACATCCTGGTGACTGCCGGACGGACAGCGAAGTAATAGGGGCCCGTTTTTACCCTTTGGGTATGGAACCCTAAAAACGGAAGGTCTTGTCTACTGTGTCACCACAGAAATTTAACCTAAATGAAGAACATCTGTCCACAGTTAACGGAGCTGAGGTACCGAGAAGACGGCTTCCGTTTAATACTAGTCGTCCCCAACGAAGTGGACGGTCTCCCCGCCGTGCTCGAGAAGGCCACGAAGAGAGGACTACTGGAAGACATCTTCAGATTGAACACCACCAGCCTGCATCTCACCTTCCCCAAGTTTGAGATCAGAAGCAAACTGGACTTCAATGAGATTCTACCTAAGGTACCTTTTTAATAGTGGACTTTTACCCGCAATTTTTCGGGCACTTTAAAAATAAGTACATCACTTTATTAGCTTTAGTACAAGGTTTCACATATTCGTGGTCAAGTCACCATGTACCAAAAACACGCATGTAAACAGTTAGGTAACTGTGTGATAAGTACATGCGTGTTTTTTAATTAACGCTCCATCTAGGTAGTGGGCCGTGCTCTGGAAGTCTGGACCCTGGATCCCGGATCCAGGGAAAAAAACACGCATGTACTTATCACACAGTTACCTAACTGTTTACATGCGTGTTTTTGGTACATGGTGACTTGACCACGAATATGTGAAACCTTGTACTCGAACACGTGACCACGATCAATGCTCTAATGTGTGCTCAATTTCATGTCATCTTCAGAAGAAAAAAATGCAGTCAAACGGACCGCCGGCGCCGATACAGATAGAAATGAAAACTTATAAGTTACAATATTGAATATAATCTACCCAACGCGTAAAAGTAGTAAATCACAAAATAATAAGAAAATTTTAATTTTTTCTTAATTTTGTTCATGATTGTAGGTGGGAATTTCGAAGATTTTCGAGGAAAAGACCACTGGTATCGTGGACGTTCCGTCGGTGGTGTACAAGGTCTTCCAGGAGGCTGTTGTGAAATTTGACGAGAAAGGCGCCATCGCCACTGCTGTCTCAGGTAAACTTCTACAAGGTCTATGACTCACTATGATAATGTGCTAATACTATTGACTAGCCGCGCCTCCCGGTTTTACCCACAGTTTCCGTTCCTAGTTAAACATAGCAAGCATAATGTGTGAAGATCTGGACGTCTATTCTTACTATGAAAAACGTTACTTCGAAATAAACTCGCGACTTTCCTATAAGTACTTCGATCCGTCGTTTCGTTTGCTACACGTGCCTGATGGTAAGCGACATGCCTGCCAAATAACAACACAGTGACACGCACCCATTGGAAAACGAAGAGTCCGAATCATCTAGCACTGGACTGCGCTCGTAAGTCAGAGATTACCTAAGATGTTTTATCTCTATGACCTGTAATTATACAGGAAACATTGCCCTTCAAACCGGAACACAGTAATATTTACTGCTTGGCGGTAAAATAACTGACAAAGGTACTTTCCCAAGTGAACTCTGCAAAGAGTAATTATCACTACAAAATGCTTTTACTAAGATTTATAGACCACAGGCCCGTTAACAAAATTTATCGGTCAAATGAACCACCAGCTTACCTATGTAGGATGATAGTAGGGTATAAAGTAATAAGATTCAGCACTATGCCGTCACTTGTCAGCTGTCCAACTGAGTGCAGTGGTTCATTTGACCTATAAGATTTGTTCACGGGCCTGTGGTCTATAGTAGATATACGCTTTATTATGAGGCCAAACCTAATATCTTAATTTATTTCAGGAATGTTCATACTGACGAGGTCGTTTATACCAAAGATCGAACCAGAGGTAGAACTGAGAGTAGACCATCCCTTCTTGTTCTACATTTTACATGAAGACAAAGTGCTGTTCGCTGGAACTTATTCCGTTTGAAGAACACATACTATAGGCTAAGTACGAATGCTGGTGCATTTGTTAACGTAAAATGTATGACAAACTAGCTGGATTTTCATGTAAGTGAACAACGTGCATTTACTGAAGGATGTGTCAAAACTTCGTTAAATAATTTAAGTAAAATATTTTTTTGATTTCGATTTTTGATCCCCGCTGCTTTTTTATTTAATGAAGTAAAATAACCGCGTTACCGTATAATTGCTAAGCGTTTACGCGATCCGTACTCCGTTTACGGAAGAATATACGGTGCGCGCGTGGCTGAGCTAAAATAGATAAAACAGTTTTTAAAGAAACCTATAGTAGCTGGTTAGCAGGCCTCAAGGGGCCTCTACTGCTTGCTAAACTTGTAGTGGTAGGACTCTTGGCAGAGTCCGCCTGGGGAAGTACCACACCTTTGCCAGTTATTCTACCGCCAAGCAGTAATGTGCAAACATTACTGTGATCCGGTTTGAAGGGCAATGTTTCCAGAGAAATTACAGGGCTTAGAGATATAAGATCTTAGATCTCTGGGTGACGAGCGCAGTGCAGTGCTAGGTAATGATTTGGACTCTTCATGTTCCAATAGCTGCGTGTCACTGTGCTGTTATGTGTCAGGCATGTTGCTTACCATCAGGCACATGTCCTGATCGTCTCGTCACCCATTATTTAAAAAAAACATACTACTCATTTGATCTTACTGAACTTAACGAGTACTCACATCGCACTATTTCTAGTGTGCAATTTATTACACACTAGACTAACTAATTACTAATATGTGCGTGGAACGTGGTGTGTAATTAAACTATTATAATCAGCATATTTCGTGTTTCTCTTATACCTCTATAATTATGTAGGCACTGAAAGTACTCCCTGAATATAAACACAATTGACAGAATTCTTCATCATCATCATCAGCCGCAAGACGTCCACTGTTGAACATAGGCCTCCCCCCTAGATTTCCACAACGAACGGTCCTGCGCAAACTGCAACCAGCGGTTTATACCAGCGGACCTTTATGAGGTCATCCGTCCAACACTGCGTCTTCCGGTTCGTGGTCGCCACTCGAGAACCTTTCTTCCCCATCGGTTGTCAGTTCTGCGAGCGATGTGGCCTGCCCATTGCCACTTCAGCTTGCTTACTCTTTGAGCTATGTCGGACACTTACGTTCTTTCGCGAATGTCCTCATTACGGATTCTGTCGCGCAAAGAGACTCCGAGCATAGCTCTCTCCATAGCTCATCGCTGTGCGACTTTGAGCTTTGTTATGAGACAGAATTCTTATTAAAATGATAATATGGATTGCTAAGAAACTCTTCACCATTTTTAAACATCATTTATTTGACAATTCCAGTCAATAACCATAGATACAAGAATGAAGTCAAAATATTGTAAATATGTATCAAGTATTCGATAGAAACTGTAGTGTTACTCAAAATACAAATTTTAAAGAATTTGTTTTATTCAATATAGTGACGGGACAAGCAAAAAATTATTAAGTAATCTCTTTTGTAACAAAACGATTGCCACGTTGAACACGAAGAGTTTACTAAGTATCACTGCAAACTGCAAAATGATATCTCTTTCGGGTCAGTTGTGTTTCGCGTAATTAAAAACCGCTTGGTTTTACCGTAATTTTGCAGATTTGGTCCCATAGTACAAGTTCGCCAAACTGTGATTAGGCTACTTTAAATGTACTGATAGCAAAACTATATTTTGAGTAACACTATAATTTCATAGTTAAGGCCACCATACACATCAATGATTAGTCACACCTTCAGTTTTGCCTGATGGAATAAAATAAATGTCAAATTCTATTTCCGCGATAGGCGCTCGCGTCAATAGGAAAACTAAACGTGAAACTAATGCTTTGATACCTTCAAGGAATACTACGCTAATATAATAATATTACAGATAAGTTTACAGGATTACCATTTAATGAAAAATTACGATAGTTTACTAAAGATATTTTCATAAATTAAGTGTAAATAAGTTTTAGTAACTGTCTAACTTTTTTCATAAAATGTTCCACCTGTAAATTACGTATGACTTTAAAGATGGCATAGCATTATTTGGAGATGTTTCAGGTAGGTATCAATTTGGTGACTAAATTGATCTATTCATCTATTCAACGAGGACTAAAGACACATTTTAAAACTAAAAGTGAACTTATAGTCTTCTCTTTCTATTATAGTCTATATGACAGAGACAACCTAAGCTCAGTTTTGATGTTAGAATGTGCCTTCTAAATACGCCTAGAACTCTTATTTAATAGAGCAATTTTGTAAATCAGACTGACAGTGCAGAATTTAAACACACATTAGATCAATTCTAAGTCTTAGATTGATCTAATGTGTGTGAATTTAAACACACATTATATCAATCTAAGCCTTAGATTGATCTAATGTGTGTTTAAATTTTAGATTCTAGGACGTCAGTATTTTTCAACTGTGTATGGTGACCTTTAAAGATAACATAGTCATGATTTTTTTCACCTATTCTGCAAATATCAAAAATTTATAAAAAATTACATGAAAAGCTATATTGGAATGACTTAAGAGTAAATTCAATTATTCAATAATATTCAGTAACTATTAATGTTTAAATAATTACACAGGCATTTCAGCACCAATTTTATATAATATTTCCCCAAGACGACTAGAAATTTAATATATTCGGAAGTACAAAATGTATAGGGATAAGCCAAAACTTAAAGTAGATTACCTGGAAAGAGTATAGTAGGCGATAGAGGATCATTGGTTTATTTTGATCAACCATAGGAACACTTTGGAAGTAAGATAATATAATAACGAAATAAAAACTGCTAAACAAAAATGGATTTATGAAATGAAATTAAAACGACGCCTGTTTGTCAACGTTGTAGGCTAGACAATGATGAATGGTGTGTATATTATATTCTCGATCAAGTGTGGTAGTTGAGTTTGAAATAAAGTTTATTTTAATACCTTCTAAGTTTATGTTGTATTCATCAAAGATAGTATCATAAATTCCTATTGCCTTACTATGCCGTTCCAAGCAATCGTTTTTAACATGATGCATTAAACTAACACAATTTACAGGAGCCCTATTAGATAATCTTTAGACGCAATTCACGCTCAACATTTGTGCATGCGACAGTGATCCGTATCTCTCGGCGATAAGATTTGTGATCGCGGTGCAACTTAGTGCCAATAGACCAAATTTTTCTTTTATGTGCTTAAACGGCATAATTATGATTTTAAAGATATTTTGTAGGTTCAGCACGAAGTAAATAGCAAGAAGAAATTTTGAATAATGTTTTGCACTCTCTGATCTTAAGCAACAGTACTATCTACGATACGATGACGAACCCGATTCACTCCCGACTTGACGACAGTTTATACTCAAATATATCGGGGAACACTTAGGCAACGTATACCACATTTCTGTTTGTTGGAACATTACAGAAACATTAAATCTGTCGCGAATCTTAGTACTTAATACAAAAAAAAAATCAACCGAAATATTATGTAATAAAAATATCCAAATTTCGATGACTTTACATAACTATATTTCAATGAAGACCTGGCCATTTAAATCGAGGTGACATTACCACGACTGCAAATTTGACAGTTATCATAATAGCACTACGGAATTGTTTAGCTAAGCAAAGTTGATCACATGTTCTCTTAATACCTATACAGAATAATAGAAGATCATTTTTTTTTTACTTACGATCGTAGCCAAAAATCGGTAAATATTTAAAAATAAAAATAATCTTGTATTTCAAGAAAAAACTGCAAACGCATATATTAGGCTTAAAAGTGGCGTTCTATTCCTCATTCTCTATTTTATATTTGATACGGGATTAACTCTGACATCATGAAAAATGATCTAAGTATTTCTTATTTAAGTGTTATATCAGCTATCTGGCTTCCATAACACAAACTATGATTAGTAATATATTTATATAGTTTGTCGAGATGAGAGCCAGATGAGAGTTGTAAGAACAAGTTGAGTTTTTCGACATTTCAGAGTTAGTACCATAGTAAAAATAATGTTCACAATGATGAGTAGAAACCGTATGCTTCTGGTTTAGTACATATTTTCTGTGTACACCTACATATATTGTAGCACTAAACAGCAACTGATACACAACGAATTTTGCCTTGAAGAGCTAAGATCGCAAGTAATAATTACAATGAGCTGGGCGAGTCATTGTCTTTGACCACGAAAGTACCTTTCGTGGCTGCGTTTTGTGAGCACTTTGGGAAGAAATGTATGGAATATGTGGTGAGACACTGCGACTTGACTTGTAAATGCACAGAATTTTAAATTGAATTATTACATATTCAATAGTGTTTTTCGTAATAATGTGTATTTTATTTATTACTAAAACATTGGAATTAGTTACAAATGGCCTAGCTTTAATTTTTTTAACTAAATTTTAAAGTAAATCCCGAGATCAACAGTTTTGAGATGCTCATGTTTGAAATTTAACGATTTATGTATTTATCTCACGTAAATTCCATCGCAGTTACAAGTTCAAGACACCCGATGCAATTGAATACCACGTGATCAATTGAATTTCACGTCATCAATTGAAAATCACGTCATCAATTGAATATCACGTGAGCAATCGAAAATCACGTCCTCAATCGAAAATCACGTCATCAATCGAAAACCACGTCATCGATTGAAAATGTAATTAATTGAAAATCACGTCATCAGCTGGTACCTCGCGTTATTCGGCCTCGACGCGGACGAGTATCTCGAAGGCGCACGCCTTGGCGTCGAGCGACTGCCGGAATAGTTGCGCGTGTTGCCATGCGACATCGCCCACGCCACCGGATAGTTCACAAGTCAGCGTTAGCGTATGGAATGGCTCTTCGAAATGCGTCGGCGATTCTATAAGAACAAACGGACAATTGGTTAGGATGGCTGGATGGATTATAGGTATGATGAAGTAAAGAAAATCCGGTCCGTCCGTAACATTATTAAAAAATATTGTACACGTATTTTTGTTCTATTGTTTCACATACGAAAAATTACGAAGATACAGTGCTTAGACGTTTCGATTGAAATAACTTTATTGTAATTTTTTTACGAAGACGTGACGTCACAATCCTGTGAAAGTGGCCTTCGGCAGTTTGACGATATATTTCTCTATCTTTGTAGATTTCTACTATAAATAATCCAAAAAATACGTATCCTATATTTTTCTACACAATCTCCCTAAAAGAATAATTCGAATGGTTTGTGATCCAGTCATCATCCCAACTGTATCAACCCTTAAAGGACAAATAATCGATAACATAGTACAACAAAATGTTTTATTTCTGGAATAAAAATATTTTTATTTTATTATCTATGCATTTATGGTGTAGTTCTGAGAGCCTTAGTTTCGGCGGCCATTCCCTGTGTACTTGAGCCCCGGGGCCTATGCAGATCGGACGGCAAGAGACTGGATGGATGGACTCTGGTCTCCGGTACCCTGGAAGAACGAGAAGATAATTTGGGACGCCACTTGCGTCAGCACTGCCGTCGCCAACCTCGTGAGTAGCTATTCACTCCCTCTTAGCCGCGGCGGAGGATGCTGCAGATATGAAGAATGAGAAGTACAAAACGTTAGTGTCGCTGTACAAATTTGTACGTGTCGCCGTTGTGACCTTGGGTTGTTGGGGAGCTGACACTAAAGGCTTTATTTCAAGTTAGGGCGCAGGCACTGACCTCCGAGCCTGACCTCGGTCCCCGCCCCCACCGGTACCTGTGACCCCGGCACTGACCCCCGAGCCTGACCTCGGTCTCCGCCCCCACCGGTACCTGTGACCCCGGCACTGACCTCCGAGCCTGACCTCGGTCTCCGCCCCCACCGGTACCTGTGACCCCGGCACTGACCTCCGAGCCTGACCTCGGTCTCCGCCCCCACCGGTACCTGTGACCCCGGCACTGACCTCCGAGCCTGACCTCGGTCCCCGGGCGCCGGTCGAGCGCGGCGCGCCAGGCGAGCTGCCCGCTCTCGAACACGGCCGCGCACAGCCGCACGCTCGCGCCCGCCGCCCGCACCCCGCCCTCCACTGATATCTTCCACGATATACTGCCCAAGCTCTCGCCCTCTGCAATTTCAAACGAACATATATCATATTTAAGCCAACGGATAACTCACGTGTGGTATAATCGGTCCAATCTGGCCCAAGTTTCGGCCGCGACCGGCGGCTTTCGTTTGGCCCCCTTTATCATGTGTTTTTGGGTTGTTGACTGATTTAATAGATTTTACATATATCATAAATGAGAGACATGAAGATTTTTTGTTGTAACTAACAACAAAATATTACCAATTTATGTTAACTGTTGTTGTTGATCGTAAGTTTCGAACAGGTGGCGCCTCAAGCCTTATACATATATTGGTCAACTGAATCCTACATACAGGTTTTCTTTCAAATAGACATCTGATTGTCGATGGTACTCGTAATTAATATGTAGGTGTATGCTTAATAGTATTGTAGTATATTTATATTAGTATACCTGTAAGTTAATTTTCATATTTACAGACTTTAAATATAACATTCACTTATTGTTTGTACTTCCCCGTCTTCTTATTCTTCATTTCTCCTGTTCCATCCAGCGGTTGCCTGGAAGAGATCGCTTTTAGCGATAAGGTCGCCAATTGTTACTTTGTTTTTTTAAGTTTCATATATTTTTGTAATTTTGTTTACTTGTTAAGTGCAATGAAGAGTTATCTATCTATCTATCTACTCGCCTGCCCGGGCAAGGTAGACCTTGGCCCAGTCCTGCTCCACCTTCCTGACGATGTCCTTGGCGTGGAACACGCCGGCGCGCCACCCCGCCACAGGGGCCAGCTCCGTCTGGTCGCGGGTCACGCGGTACTTGTCCAACCCGCTGTAATACCTGCAATTATATGGGGAATTTAGAACACCATCGAAATAATACCGCCCTTGAACCGAGAATAGATTTTTTGAAGAGAATCATTTCTTTAGCCACTAGCTCTATTTGCTATGGGAATATTATGGTATCGCCGACTTGCTAATATAGCGGCGTAAGCTTCCAACAACTAAAAATATCTCATATATTTTAAGGAGTGTATTTTGATACATATTTCTCACACAACACCATCTCGCCCTAAACTTAGCAAAGCTTGTACTATGGGTGCCAGATATCTGGTATAATACTGTATACTAAATAGTTCTAAACACATACTTATTATACATAAAAACACCCAGACATAGGCCAAATATTAGTATTCATCACATAAACTTTTGCATTGTCGCAACGACCCCACGACCTTCGGCTTCGCAGGCAGACTTAACAGCGACTAAGCCAGTAGGTCTATAGTACAGTCCAGAGTAGTACATACTTTGTCTTAGTCATTCGCAGCCTCTCAATGAAACATAGTGAAAGGTATCAGAGGCTTTTACATATATTTACATACTTTATTGTCCAAAGTAAAACTTACTATTTTGCAAAAAAACATTATGTTTGCGCGATTTAGAGGTGGCTACCTCTCGCCATCTAGTGATCATTTATGAAATCAAACATCAACTGCAGTAACAAGGTCCGTGTGTTAGTGAGTCACCTGATAGCGTATCTGCCGGGCTGGTCGAAGGTGAAGGTGTGAGAGAGAGCGCCCGATTCGCCGCGCTCTTTTCGCCACTCGGCCGCGCCCGAGATGCGTCCGAGAGACTCGTAATCAGACGGCTCTCTGTAACGACAAAACTACGTTGTTTAATAAACATGCACCTGATGAATCTGATCAAGCTATAATTAGCTGTTACATACATATGTAGGTGTTGCTGGTACTGGAGATGGAAATGAAACCACGTCACTGTATAAACTGCTGGTTATATTGATCTTCTGTACAAGTGACGCGGGGCGAGAGACTAGCTCGCTCTCCGCTGTCCTCCACTTATGTACTACATCAGTCACGTACACGTACGTGCTCCTACATACACCCCCTTCTTCAAAAAAAGGAGAAAACCATATAACAATCCAAAAAAAATATTATTAACTCACAACTTGTTTACAATATCGAATTACAATAAACTTGTCTCATGAACATATGTTTTCGTGCTAACCTTGGCACATTGACTTCGAACCATTTTGCTCACTCAGCGTTCTAGCTTGACCTATTGTTTAAAACGAACTGGCATTTTTACAATTCTGCCATTTCCGTATCTTAGAACGCGGATGTAAATATGGTCGATTCTACGCGTGACAATGCATCAGCGATGTATCAGCATATGTGCTCCCATTACGTGACGTATATCACTTGCAAATTCACTAATAAACAATAACTGTGGGGCACGTCTCGGTACTTCCTTATTCGACTTCATTTTCTAAAACATATAAATATATGAGTGGTTTGTGGTCCGTATAAACCGCAAAATCTCTACCTTCAATCCAATATCGAAAATAAATAAATAATACCCGAATAAATCGCCAAAAGTTCCTTGTCGTATGTACAGTACTTTTTCTGGGATTCCGTGGGTTGCAATACCGCGCCTATACTAAGGTCTGACGCGTCTGTCATAAGAGCTACTCTGCCCCTGGACTCGGGTGCGATAACGTGGCAGCATTTTGTAAGTTTTCCTTACACCTTTCAAATGCTCTAATTGCCTCTTCAGTCCATACTATTCTACTCTTATCCTTTTTTGCACCGTGTAAATACTTATCTAAGATTTCTTGCCTTGTGCAGCGTTTGCTATGGGCGCTCTACAAAACTTTAACATACCCAAAAACCTGCGTAACCGCTCTACCGTCTTCGGTTTTGGATAGTCCTGAATAACCTTGACTTTATCAGGTAAAGGACTTAATCCATTTTCCGAGACCTCGTAACCTAAAAAATCTATTTAACTTTTCTCAAAAATACATTTTCCTATATTCATTGCCATTTTGTATTTCTGCAACCGCTCCTAGTTTTCCGCTTGCTTCTTATTTCACGCACATGGCTGCTCCCAACGTGTAGCATTTTCCTTGAACCGGAAATGGAACCTGCATAGCCAATCTGGATCCCCTGGAGCTCTTCTCTTCCACAAACCAGACCTGTTCCCGTTCCATCTCTGCCGGCTCCTGCTTCTTCCGCGCTCTCGGCCTTGAACTTCGGTGCGTAATGAGGCCACTTCTAAAGCGAGTTTCTTCATCTGGTCTTCATTCTCGACGCTCCCGAATACAGCAGCAATGTCGTAGGCGGAGGTGTTCTCTACGATCATGTCCACCATACTTGCCAAACTGTCCAGCGCCTGGTCTTGACATACCGCAATAACTGTTCTGACGGAGGCTGGCATCCTGGATAGCCACAAGCTTTTTATCGTCTGCTCCGAAACCTGCGCTGTTCGTCCCAACTCTCTCATACGCCGGAGCAGATGCGTAGGCTTCTGCGAACCCAGTTCTAGCTCTGACACGAGCTTCTGGAACTGTCGCTCAGCACTCTCCTCGTAAACTTGCATCAACCGGTCCTTCAGCGCCGTATACTTGTTGTTTTCCGGCGGCGCTGTCAACAGGTCACTCACCTGTCGAATTGAGTCTCTCCCTATTTTTGAGATGTTAAATCTTGTCTCATCTCCTTGTTTCCGCGGTGCCATTACTGCTTCAAACTGGGCAAACCATAACCGCGGCATGTCAACCCAAAAATCCGGAAGTCTCGTTGACACACCTATAGCGGCCAGGGTCAAATCATCGGAATGTGTCCGCTCATCATTCTTGCTCTGCTGACCCGCTTGCCCACTTACTGGCTTCGTTTGCGGAAACATTGTTGGAAGTATACAAAAATTACGCAGCAACACCAAAAAATATTCTTGAATCTTCACTGTTCAATTTTCCGTCGGGGTCACCACTGTAGACCCTCTGTAGATCACGTCGGGGTCACCACTGTAGGTGTTGCTGGTACTGGAGATGAAATGAAACCACGTCACTGTATAAACTGCTGATTATATTGTTCTTACTGTACAAGTGACGCGGGGCGAGAGACTAGCTCGCTCTCCGCTGTCCTCCACTTATGTACTACATCAGTCACGTACACGTACGTGCTCCTACACATACAAACATACAAATATTTGTATCACAATCTTCACAAACAAGAAATTTCATAATGAGTCACTTACAGAAGAAAAAAAAACAGTTCTAAACTACGTACCACATGTAGCACTACCGAAATAAAAAGATTTGGTGTCATGAGGCACCACATAGGAATGAAGTTACTTCGGATAAGTCAATTTTGGATAGAAGCAAAACACTGCAAAAAATTGCTTAATTTTATTATTTATGCCATGATTATCTAAAAAATTATATAGACAACACGCAGGTTTTAGGCGTCACTTCAGTTATATTATATTACTAGCTGTACTCTGCCACGCTTCGCTGTGGCACATTGTGAAGCAAAAATTAGATTAAACAATCCTTGATGCGGACTATACTATATCATTGTAAAATTTCAGCTCGATCGGTGCAGAACTATTTGAGCTTTTGAAGCGTACACAAACCAACGTAACATTTTTATATATAGAGATATATTTTTCTTACGGTTTTAGCCTCACATTACTTTCAGTTCGGCCTCGGAGTTTAATTCCTATCTCTTCCAAGCCTGCTATAAGGAAGTTTGTTATAAAAACAGAGACAAACGAAACGATGAATAATCCGAAAAAAATGGTTCCAATTTAGTTTTAGAATATGTTTTCCACCAATTTCACTCTCATATGTATTCCGAAATCACCTCATACTGCAGTCGTCATAAAAAACCTTCCTAGTTCGTCAATTTTGAGCGGAGTAAAAAGAGCCATAAACTGACCTCTCCTGTATGAGTGTGACGAGTTCTTGCAGAGGTAGTGTAGGCGCGCGTCGCTCACCTGCCACTCGCAGGGTTAATATACGTAACCTACCATTGTTACTTAAAAGTCATCAAAGCTGGCAACGTGGGAGACTTAATTACCTATTTTTTAATTAAATAAAAATATAATCTAATTAATAAAATAGGTAATTAAGTCTCCCAAGTTATCTTGTAACTAATTTAACTTTAATATGACAATATTAGATATATTTTTATCTGTACATGTTAGTTTTATATACTTAGTTTATTCTATGTTATTTATTTGTCTCTTACTTAATGTTCTGTGTATCCTATGTATTATATCATGTTGTTTATTATATAAAAAAGTTGACAATCATAGAAACTGCTGAACTGCCGAAGTGCAAAACTTACAACTCAGAGTATGATAGCTCACTTTGGAAACTACACGGGTGAAACGAGAGAGCATGGTCATGAGCATAGCGATGGTCCCGAGTTTACCCGAAGATTTCTGATCATTCCCGAGCGCGACGCTATAACTCAATTCACAGCCCACGAAAAATCTGTCCGAGGCGCGGCAAAAGATTTTTTTACTTCAAAAATACGTAAGCAGTTATTCCAATGCCCAACGCACGCAATAACGCACTGTAACGTTTTACAAGATACCCTAAGACATCACCTCCCTTCCAAATTATGTAACGTATTACGTACTACTCTAATACTTGAAAGCCTCCCAAAACCTTTCTAGCTCGATCAATTTTCACTGAAAGAAAGAAACTAATAGTACTGTTAATAGTACTGTTAGTACTGTAATAATCATACTACTGTTTTTAAATTTTCGCGATTTGAACACATAGTGACCTAGATTATACATGTTAAATATTAGTGGACAATTCACACACAACACCATCTGACCCCAAACTAAGCAAAGCTTGTAAGATGGCGGCCATAGCTAATATAATACTTATATATTGTTTTCAATGCTTACTTATTATGCATAGATACACCCAGACGCAGTACAAATATTTGAATTCATCACACAAATATTTGCACTGTGTGGGAATCGAACTCACGACCGTCGACCACGGACCTTCGCAGGCAGAGTTACTACCCACTACGACTGGCCTGGTGGCTTAGTTGGTAGTAGCTCTGCCTGCGAAGCCGTAGGCCGTGGGTTCGATCCCCACCCAGTGCAAATGTTTGTGTGATGAATTCAAATATTTGTACTGCGTCTGGGTGTTTTCTATGTATAGTAAGTATGTATTTAAAAATATATAAGTATTATATCAGCTATCTGGCTTCCATAGTACAAGCTTTGCTTAGTTCGGGGTCAGGTGTTGTGTATGAAATGTCCACCCATATTTATTATTATTTATTACTAAGCCGCTATTACTATATAACCGTACTGACCTCTCCTGTATTCAATAATAATGGAACCACACTGACCTCTCCTGCATGAGTGTGACGAGTTCTTGCAGCGTCCGCTTGGCGAGGTAGTGTCGGCGCGCGTCGCTCACCTGCCGCTGCCGCGCCGCTCGCAGGGTTAATATGGCCGATACCAGCTCCTGCTCGGTACACTCCTGCCGACGCTCCAACACCTGAACACGGGCATCACTTTAATACAACCGGAAGATCTACCGCTTAACTAAAACTTTGTTTTCTAAATAAACGAGACGAGAAGGACAAGTGCCTGATGGAAAGCAACATGCCGGCCACGTAGCAGCACAGTGAAATGCAGCTATTGAAACATGAAGAGTCAAAATCACTACCTAGCACTGCACTGCGCTCGTCCCCCCAGAGATTTAAGATGCTATATCTCTAAGCCCTGTAATTTCTCTGGCAACATTGCCCTTCAAACCGGAACACAGTAATGTTTGCACATTACCGCTTGGCGGTAGAATAACTGGCAAAGGTGTGGTACTTCCCCAGGCGGACTCTGCCAAGAGTTCTACCACTACTAAAAACTGTTTTAGCTTTGATAATGCTTTCTCATTTCTGTTCACTTGAAATGATTGAGACAGCAATAGGAAATCCATAGCCGATTTATTTAGGCGGTAGAGGGGCTGGATAACCCAGCTTCAGTCGTTTTTACATACATATGTCACCGTCAAATACGGTATTTGACAATATATAGAAGATCATTTAAACTATTCTTTATTACGTAATCTATCTCTCTCTCTGTGGTCGCTTCCTCATAACTGAGGATCGTGGTCATCGCTGGATGTGGATGCTCTCCTCCTAGATTTTATTATCTGCTTCCACCCGTGTCTGCTCATCGCGTCTCTGACGACCGTGTAGAATTTGGTTGAAGAGCCTCTCACTAGATCGCTTCATCTAGTTCTAGGGGATCTTCCCCGGGCTCGTTTACCCTCCGTATTTCCAACTATGATCAGCTTTTCAAGGTTGTCATCTCCCCCTTCTCATTGCGTGGCCGAAATAGGACAAAATGCGCTGCTGGCAGATTGTAGACAAGCGGGTTTGGACTCGAAGCTGTGAAAGGACCGATACCAGATATACGCGATGATATACGCAGTTGCCATCATCGTAGATCAGAGCACCCAGATAAACATAGTGATCAACAATGTCAACCCCAGGGATGATGTTACTTGTGCTGGGTAAATTTCCGGCACGGTCTACTACCATTAGCTTCGTCTTGCTCCTGTTTACCGCGAGACCCATCCGGCTGCTCTCCGTCTCGAGTTTTTGAAACAGCTCCTGCATATCCTCCACAGACGTCGCTAAAAGGACCGTGTCATCGGCATATCTGAGGTTCGAAATCCGTTTCCCTCCTATCGAAAATCTTTTCCCCCATCCTTTCAATCACGTAATCTATACTGTGCCGTATATGGACTACGGGCCCGTGAACAAATTTATTGGGTCATATGAACTACCAGGAGACCTATGTAGGATGATAGAAGGGTATAATATAATAAGATTGAACACTATGCCGTCACTTGAAAGCTGTCCAACTGAGTGCAGGTGAATATAGGAGGGGTTGCAACTCTCGATAATTTCTCCTTGTCGCATGATTTTTGTACGACATTGCGGAATAATGGATAAGAAGAGATATTGAAACTATAAAAATTGTAAATTATTATATTGTAATGTTTACCACCCGTTATCGCCTGGTAAATATTTACATCTTATTAAACCTGCTAAGACAGCTTCAAAACTGAAGACAGCCTATACAAAGTAATTTTACTCCACTAAATCAAATTTTGAAGAAAAATAACAGTTCGGTCATCTCACGAAAAATAACAGTTCGGTCATCTCACAAAAATAACAGTTCGGTCATCTCACGAAAAATAACAGTTCGGTCATCTCACGAAAAATAACAGTTCGGTCATCTCACGAAAAATAACAGTTCGGTCATCTCACGAAAAATAACAGTTCGGTCATCTCACGAAAAATAACAGTTCAGCCATCTCATGAAAAATAACAGTTCAGCCATCTCATGAAAGCTTTTCCAGGTTGGCAATAAACGTGTTAATGTATTATAAACAAACGTTGACTAACCTCTTTATGTTTGATGGTGTACCGCCACGTGACGTCTTGGAGGTCGTCCCGCGACGTGGCGATAACGTACGACAGCTTCTTACCCCAGCCGTGGCAGTACATCAGGGGGGTGTTCAGTTTGGCCTCGCACGGGTCGCAGTGGAGCCAGGTGTTGGAATCGAAATCGAACACCTGGAAAAGAAAATAACTTAGAATAACATTTATAAGGTCAAGGTGACAAAAAGTAATACATAAAGGGATATAAGCTATATAAGGGGATATAAGTTATAAAAGGGGATATAAGTTATATAGGAAAGGTGACATAAGGAAAATAGGATGATTTCAGAACTACGTATCAGAGAAAGACAGATGAAATAACATGTTAAATTGTTATTATTGACATTGTTGCAGTGTGGGATTTAATTATTTTTCAGTACAGGCTACTTTATTCTTGCCGCCCTATGCACTTTTCTAATTTAAATAAAGAATTTCTAATGTCAGATGTTTTTGTTGGCTGTGACATAAATATGTAGGTATATACAGATAGATAGATTAACTCTTTATTGCACTCAATTTTAAAATAAAATACTTAAAACTTAAAAGGCTAAAATGAAAGTAGTAATGGGTGATCTTATCGCTCAAAACGATTTCTTCCCGACATCCGATGGAAAAAGAGATGCACATGCTCTGAAATGGATGCAGGGTGATTATCAGTAACCCATATATATCGCGTTTTGATGTATGATATGCCGTATTTACCTCGCACCAGACATGATCCGTGGTGTCGTATACGAATCGCGTGTCGTACCCGAGTGCGCGCAGTAGGAGCGCGAAGCAGTTGGCCCACTCGCCGCAACGGCCGCGACGCGTGCGTAGTAGTGTGCGCAGGTCGTTATGCCGCGGGAACCGCGCACCGCCCGGGCAATTTGTGCACTTGTAGATCTGAAAAGAACACAAACATAATCAGTCGGCCGACACAAGATTTGTTCTAACAGTAAATCAGTCGACACAAGATTTGTTCTAATAATAAGTTGATCGACATCAGTAACCAATTTAAATCAGTAAGCCAAGAAAAGATTTTTACTAATAATAAACCAGCCGACACAAGATTCGTTCTAATAATAAGTTGAGCGACATCAGTAACCAACTTAAATCAGTCAGCTGACAAAAGATTCCTCCTAATAATAAAACAGCCAACACAAGATTTATCTCAAATAATAAATCAGTCGACGCAAGACTCGACCTAATAATAAGTTGATCGACATCACTAAGAAACCTAAATCAGTCAGCCGACACAATTATAATTATTATTTTCCTAATCATAAGTCACTTGGCATCAGTAAGAAACTTAAATCAGACAGCCGTCACAATATTTGTCCAGTGTAACTCACTCGACATCAGTAAGAAATTAAAATAAGACAACCGACACAACATTAAATTTTGTCCTAATAATAAGTCAGTCGACACAACATTTGTCATAACAATAACTGACCTCAACTCTGCAAGTCTCGACGTCAGTGTTCATGGTGGCGGTGGCAGTGAAGACGGTCGCCGGGGAGCCGCAAGCGTCGCACGCCGGCTTGTCCACCCACGCGAAGAACCTGTGCTTGAACCACGAGAGTAGCTCCATCAGTAGCGCTATGTCGAAAGGCAGGTCTTGGCCTTTGGCTTTACCTGAAGAACAGATCATTCTAAAGACTACATTTGTTATAAGAATGTCTAGGCTGCGGAATGCCTGGGGCTGAGAGGGATATTTCGCGATGGTTCCAAACTTGGTGTCGTCAAATCGAGAATGAATCGTTTTTTTTTTCAGTTAAGTTAGATGTAGAATGTTTACAGCATTGTCGTTTAACAGATACAGACATTTTTTAATTAATCAAAAAAAATTATTCGTCACATATCACATAAATCATCAGGTCAAGTGTAAACCTACAATAGTAAAAAATACATTTTCAATAACAATATATTGAAGTCACAACTTCTTTGGACGGGTCGATCAAATTTTGGTAGGAGAAAATCTTATGGCTATGCGTCACCGACATATTGATGTAAGGCGGCGGCGGTGGCGGCCGTACCGGTGGAATCGGACGTGCGTTTTATTAGCCATAGTAGGTAATGTATTGTACAGTATTAGCTAAGTTACCTATAAGTTTTCACATCTATTCGCTGTATCCATGTATAAATTATACATTGTATATGGCTATCTATAAATTATTTTTTTTAGTCATTGTTAAGCCGTGGTGGCCTAGTAGCTTAAACGCGCGGTTCACGTCATAGGAATCGTGTAATCATAGGTTCGAATCATGCCTGCACCAATTTACATCCCGGGAAAACAGCGGGACCGGGAATTACGTATAACGGCGAGGCACTGCTGTGTATATGAAACTCACCAGTCTTAATCTCCATCTGCTGTTCCCGGACCCTGTCCAGAGCCATGAGCTGAAGGGTAACCAGAGGAATCTGTTCCCGAGCCAGCCGCTGCAGCTCCGGGTCTTCGTAATACAGCACCGTGTTGAACAGATCTTGGACTTTGAGGAGGAAACGGTTGTTTGTGGTCTGTGGGGCAGGAATATTGATTCGAACTTAGTAAACTAATATATGCAGGTGGAACCAGAGGGCGCTGTTAGTCTGGAATAAATCTTCAAAGCATTATAAAATTAACAATAAATAACTCTTCTAAGCATAGCCATCTAGATTAGATGATCATGGTTAGATGTGCAAATGTGTAATGGTAACCATGGTAACAGGCTTTTACCCCAAAAGGGACTATACAAAAAAGAAGAAACTAATACAACTTATTAATAAGGATGGTTACTAATAAAACTAACAAATAAGTTTATAAGATATGAAATAAGATGTATAGGTTTAAGGCTTAAATAAATAAATAAAAACTATGGTAACACACCATGGCATGCCATGGTCCCGAGTTCACCTGAAGATTTCTTTCATTAACAAGTGTGATGCTTGAGCTCTATTCACAGACCACGAAAAGTTTGAATGTGATGCGCGAAAATAAGTTTTCACTACAATAAATAAAACTTAGGTTAGGACTGGCTTCAAAACTCAGATACTGATTGGGACATAGTTTGCATGTGTTATTCACACACAGTGCAAACTTCGATTTGATGAGATGAGTCTGGATGTTTTTTGTGCCTCGGTACTACTAAATATTGTGTATTTTTAACAGACTTCCAAAAAGGAGGAGGTTATCAATTCGACACCTATGTTTTTTTTATGTATGTTACCTGATTTCTCGAGAACCCCAGCATGGATTTTAAAATTTATTTCTGTGTTTGGATGGGTATGCTTCCCGAATGGTCCCATATAAATCTTATCGAAATCAGTTGGGTGATTTTTGAAATATGAGCCAAAAAGTAAAATTTGCATACAATTTTCTGGATAACGTAGTTGTAGATTTCACAAAGTTATGAAACTTGATCCTGTCAATACGAAATTGTGTAAATGGATTAATAAAAAACTTGTTTTGCACTAAAAAGCGAAAAATAAACTAAAATCATTATTACAAGTGCTACTCACTCATCTATTTGAAGTTGGTGCCAGTCAGGCCAAAAATACTATGCAGGCACAAGGTAGGCGTATCCACTACCTGTTAGACTTCGCTAGCACTGACTTCAAATAGATGAGTGAGTAGCACTTGTAATAAATCAAGTTAGGCTGTCCGGTGCCACCCATATGCAATGACAGTCCTGATATCTTCATTCTATGGGTCGGCAGACGCTGCGCCTCGATCACGTTATTCAGTCTTTGAAGCACTTGTAATAATGATTTTAGATTAGTTTTCGCTTTTGAGTACTTGTGGTTTTGAAGTCGGTTTAATTTTTTGTAATATTGGTGGGATGAAAATAGTTTTTACCAGTTAAATGTTGGTAATTTAACAGATGCCCAATATTGATTAGATAAGAAGCTGACTAAATTTTGCGATGGCTGGGCCATTTATTCTATTAGGTAAAACATGGGCACTTGTCTTTGTTTCATCAAATTACGAGTATTAAAATACAACAAAAGAAAAAGAAAAGGTAAGACCGAGACATGGTAAAAACCTTTCTACAACAAGACGAAAATGACGGTTACAAAGTGCACGCTATGAATTTAGAAATGCAAAGTGAGTGGTTAATCATAGGTGAGTTCTGTATCCCATTAGCTCTAAAGTGGCGCACCTTGATCTATGACTGGTCCCCTGCTTTATTAAAATTTTATCTAAATGCATTCCAAATGACCCTCCCTGACCAGAGTAACTTGGTAAGGTGGGGAAAAGCCTCTGAAAAATGTTGCTATAATTGTGGAGAGGCGATATGTACAGCAAGGCACATATTGGTGGGATGCAAGGTGCTCCTTAATGGGGGTCAATTCTCACGGCGTCATGACAGAGTACTTGAAATCATACGTGAAGCCATGAGCCTTTCGGTAGCTAGAGCCCAAAAGGGATTGATGACAAACAAAAGACAAATTAACTTTGTAAAAGAAGGCTCAACTTCAAACTCCAGGCACAAGCCTTACTCAATCCTGGGTACAGCACCTGATTGGACTATTTTAATGGACACATATGAAAGGCACTACAGGATCCCAGAGGATGTGGGTGTTTCGTCATCCAGACCGGACGTTTTCCTTTTTTTCTAGAGCTACAAAACGCATAGTCCTTGTAGAACTTACCATACTGTGGGAAACTAATATACAAAAGACCACGCGATGAAACAAAATAAGTATTACGACCTCCTAAACTAATTAACAAAAAACGGATATGTAGTTAGTTTGTATGCTGTAGAAGTGGGAGTGAGAGGTATACAAGCAAAATCTCTCTATAACCTGCTGAAAGACCTTGGCTTATCCAGAAGTGCAGTAAGTTCTATACTAGAACGAGTATCTAAAGCTGCACTAGTAGGCTCATATCAGATTTGGCTGGGCAGGGAGAGAAAAACGAGTAGTGAAGGTGAGTGTTGATGTACGTCAGAAAGGGGCCCCTTAAACCTACGCCCGAGTCACAAGTCTCGGGGTCTACTCGGGTTTTCTCTCTCTGCCACACGATGGACCCGGCACCCGCACGGTGAATCCATGGAATGCTAAGAAAATCGTCTCTAAATGACTTCACTTCTTCGTAACAATCATACAGCTAAGTGACGTAACTTGAAACTGCTAAATTCTACATCTTCGTAATTTTTAGTATGTTTATTTATTTAATATTTATTGCACAGTAACAAAAATAATGTACAAACGGAAAGCAACCAAAAGTAGTATGTGAACCAAAAAGAAAAATATGAGCACAATTTTACTACTGTTAATAATCTGACAGACTAATTAGATTTTTTTTAGTCATCTCACCTATTAATACTATTGTAGTGTAGTAATAATGGTTGCCTGGAAGAAATCGCTATTAGTGATAAGGCCGCCATTTATGACACTAGTTATAAGTATTTCATGTTTTGTATATTTTAATTTATTACTGGTGTGCATAATAAAGCGTTTCTGTCTGTGTAGTGACCAAATAGTTTAAAACAATAAATTTACCAGAGGCATAGTTCTGATTAAATTTGTTTTCTTGACGACTGGCTGGCTGGGGCTTGTCTTCAGACTCCTGTTGTTGTCTATCGACCCAAAGCAGTAGGTGATCTTCCGCTCTAAGGCCACCTGCGCCATCCTCAACTTGCTTAGAGCTAATTTACTAGGGTAAACATAGTTGTTGCTGGCCTAAAAATAAATAAACCAATATTGGTTGACATTTCACACACAACACTATCTAATCTTGTAGTGGTAGGACATTTGGCAGAGTTTGCCTGCGGAAGTAACACACCTTTGCCAGTTTTTCTACCACCAAGCAGTAATGTGCAAACATTGCTGTGTTATGGTTTGAAGGGCAAATGTTTCCAGAGAAATTACAGGGCTTGAGATATAATATCTTAGATCTCTGGGTGACGAGCACAGTGCAGTGGTAATGATTTGGACTCGTCATGATTCAATAGCTGGGTGTTACTGTGCTGTTAAGTGGAAGGTATGTTGCTTATCATCAGACACATGTCCTGCTCATCTCGTGACTCTATTTTATGTAAAAGAAAAACAAACTATGCAAAGCTTGTACTACGGAAACCTGAAAGCTGTTACAATACTTTAGACATGGGTCGTTTACGATTTTGGCGTCAACGAAATGAGACTGTTTATCATTGTCAGGGATCTAGTTTAAGAAACTGTTTAATTTTCGACTAGTTTACCGGAGAACTGTAAACTAGTCTATCCGTTCATGCGTAGTAAACAGTTGAAATGAACTGTTTGTTGATTCAATGCCCACCTCTACGATACTTATATAGTTGTGAATACATACCTATTACGCTTAGTAGCACCCAGACACTTATACATCACACAAATATTTACACTGTGGGAATCGAACCCACAACTCTTGGCTTCACAAGCAGCCTTACTACCAACTAACCCATGATTTTGAAACTGCAATTTGTTCTACTAGGTTTTGTAGTGGGAGTTACTATGTGCAGATTTACCACTCCTTAACTACACTACAGAAAATTTAGCAGGTTGCATATTGACAAAACTGGAACTCGAGAACTAGAACTAGAGAACTATAGCCATTTTTGTTTCATCTATTGCAATAGCTGAAACAAAGATGGCTACAGGGTTCTCCAGTTACAACCCAGGATCACAAGTTAAATAAATGATTTGATTTCATCTTAGCCAGTTATTCTACCAACAAGCAGAAATATGCAAACATTTGAGTTCACGTTTGAAGGTCAAGTTCTGTTTTCCATCTTTCTTTCTTCCATTAAATTTACATCATTAACCTATTGTATTTATATGAAAATTTCAATCCTAGAATGAAATTGTCATATAAATATCAAATCTTAGAAACATTGCAAGAATTATTTTGACAGTTTTATTTTAGAAGTGTATTGTAGCTATTTTAGTTCACAGCAGATGAGTTCAAGGTGTTACATGTATATATTTATATACATGCAGCATAAAACGTATATAACATTTCCTGACACATGGTATTTTTTTAATACTGTATAATAAGTTATTTGGTTGAACACAAACATGACTCGCAATAACACTGCCTAGGATATCATATGTACGAGGAGATATATTTTTGTCTTCAGTTGATGAATTAGATAAGGTCAGTCCAATAAGAATAGCTAATGTGAGGAAAAATAAATTTACATATGTATAAGTAGGTAGGCACACGAAAAATATGTTTCATGTTACATATCATAACATCGCCGGCACAACAGATATTACATATACAATACAAACAACCTAGATAAATGAAAGTGAAATACAGTTAAGTAGTATTTTGAAGAGGAATCTGGGCAGTTTGGAAATTATTAGGCCATAAGTCATGACACATTCGGTAATAAATTTTCCCCCTTACCAGTTCGAATCCAAGGTATGTCAGGTAACCCCTAAACGCGTCTAGCTTAGCCACTTCTGTTAGAATGTTGCTTTTTATCGTTCTAAGCTGATTATCATGGGGATTTTCTAAAATATTAGTTATATGCCGCAAAAGTTCGTATAATATTTTCTTGAATTTATCGATATCCCGTACACTTTCTTCCACCAAAGCAAGACGCGCCATATCTTCCATTATGGATAAAATATATTTTTAATGGTCTATGTTATGAAGAAATTACGAAATTTTAATAAAATCGCGATGTAATGATAAACCCATTTTGCTGATATCACTTGTCAATTTTTGATTTGTCATTTTGAGCTAGGGCTGCCAGTTTACTGCATATTTTTATTCCAGTAATAATGTATTTTTAAACGAAACCATTAGTAATTTACAGATTGATAAAAATTCGTCAGGGGCACAAAGTATTCTCTATATAAAGTAATTAAATAACAAAACAGAATTTAATAAGCACAAATTAACATAATAGTATAGGTACTGTACAGAACTGTATTACAATAAAATGTGTTTTTGAGTTTTTGGACTGACAAAAACCCGTCTAACTAAACATTGACACAATGAATTTAAAATAAAACACAAAGGCCAGAATGTGGTGCTTTTAGGGTTTTTTTGATGGTCGTGCAAATATAAAATTGATCGTTTTCATTTTTCTAGATATTCCGACCCAACTTCAAAAAAAACATATATATTTATAAGTAGATAATGACGTCCATAATATTTTCTGCGTGTCCAACCTATCTTTGAAGGTTAATATTCCCGAATCATCAGGAAAATTTTCAAGCTAGTAATATTGTTTTTTAATATTTTTAAATTTCACTTTTTCTATAACCCTGACACTATACATTAAACACATTTTCTAAAAGAAAAACTCATTAAGACCGCTTTGCAGAAGTGAAAGCTCCAGTTCATTTATCCAGTTGTAGTACTTACCTATTATTATGGATCGTACTATAGTACGATAAAACATGAGAAAATAAAAGATTTTTTTTAATTGCACAGCAGTGCAGAGCAGCTGACTGTATCTTTATTGCTAGGGTAAGTACACCTGGCCATAGAATCGATAATATAGATAGAACGGACACTCCCCACCCCCCGCCAATTTCAAGCTTCCTCAAGCAGGTGAACTCAAGGGGCATAACTATGCAATAAAACAATCCAGTAGCCCTAGCTCTATCGCACACATTCACGCGTGTGTGCGAACGACATCTGCGTAGTTGTGTGAAGAGTAGATAGCTCCACAGCGGCGTTTGTATGGAATTTTAGTGGAGTGTCCGGGGTGTGACCTGGCGGTCCGGGCTTCACGTGATAAAGCTCTTCTTATCAGAGCGTGACGATAAGAAATCTTCGGGTTAACTCGGGATCATGGCCATTGGCAATGCTGACGCATTTCTAAATGGCCATGCCCTTCGGTTTCACCCGCGTAGTTTCCAAAGTAAGCTATCAACCAAATTCTTATAATTCAGAATTTGATAGCTTACTTTTCACTTCTATCGGTAGTCCCTATGACTGACAATTTTTTTTATTTAGATTCTAGATCAAACATTTTTATCGTCATTTGTTTGCCTTCTTTAGGTAGATAGATAATTTGTTACCATAGCAACGAGAGCATCAAACAAGAGAATACAATAGCCTATTACTAGACCTTCAAAGATATTGTAACTTCTTTTTGATTGTAACGCTAACGATGCGGAAACAATCTTTAGCAGTAGAAAATATCCCTGACGGTGGTTCGTATAACAGGTTAATAAGGTGACATTGCCGTTTTTAAATTAAGTTTTAAAGTATGTATATACTAATTGTTTTACAGATTTTGGCCGCGGTTCCAGAAACTGGCTCCTTCACGCCCGTTACGTCAGAGGTGAACATGGAATGTGTCAGGACTTGGCAGATGAATTACAGAGAGAGAATGACAACAAGCATAGATACGCGCACTACATAAAAGTATTTATTTATTTCGAACAGTATTTTTTTATTTTGCACGCTATTACGGGACTACGGCCGTGGTTAGAGGGCGGATTCAGCTTTGGCACCCGGGGGGTGTCATACATAGTCGTGGTCAAGTCGCCCGTTTTAATTAGTGGTCCACCTAGGTTCTGATTTACGCCAGGGTGGTCATGACTTCCATAACACACCCCTTGGATCCGCTCTTGCGTGCTACCTATGACCAACGATTGAGATCGTTGCATATGATTATATTTATGACTATGTAAATAGGTCCATGCTTAAGAATAGAAAAACACACTGGCTTTTTTAATTTTTTTAATAATTATTGACGAGACGAGCAGTACATGTGCCTGATGGTAAGCAACATGCCTGCCACATAACAGCACAGTGACATGCAGCTATTGGACCATTAAGAGTCCAAATCATTACCTAGTACTGCACTGCGCTCGTCACCCAGGGATCTAAGGTGTTATATCTCTAAGCCCTGTAATTTCTCTGGAAACATTGCTAGACACAGACTAAGTAGAGATGGGTCTAGAATAAATAAATAAGACACGTTTTTAATATTGACTGAGTTATTTTAATTGAATACATTTTTTCAGGGATCTGTTTTAGCTGATGCTGGCCGACTACAAGAAGCGTTAGAAAGGTTTCACGCTTGCTTGAGATTGCAACCTCAAGATCCAGAACCACTGAAACAGGTTGCGAAGTGCTTGTAAGTTTCACTTCTTTTTATAAACTAAAATATACGTATTCAATGCTTATTTGTCACCTTGTAGTAGGTCAAAAAAGTTATCTGGAAGAGATGGCTGTTATCGATAAGATCACTTTTCGCTTTTGAACCCAAAATGTATAGTTATAAGTTTTATCACTGTTCTTGTGTATTGTTTTGTGGTGTAATAAAGTCTTTGATGAAAGAATAGTTGGTCTGAGAACAAAGTGTATTGTATTGTTCGGGATCTTCTAACACAACACCCTGCCAAATGCGGGTTGACGAATGACACACAATTATGCCCGAAATATATGTTTCTTGGAGTAGGTATGTTGTTTTTTTCACGATATTTTACGGGCTAGCAACTAGTAGGTACATCTGCATATAGAAACCAGGGTTGTTACGGATGCAAAAATTTAGACATCCGCGGATGCAGATGCGGATGCGGATTATTAGAAGTTCACATCCGCGGATGCGGATTCGAAGCGGATGCGGATGCGATGCAGATGCGGATTTTGGGATTTTAAAAGGATAATTATTTAAATTTTATGTGTAAAATAAGTCCAGATATTGCTTTTTATTGGTGGCGACATTTCACCTAATATTTATATCAAAATATTCATTAAACACACAAAAAAACTATGAAGTACACAGTAAACACTCACTGTTACTATAATTTATTGACAATGAGAAAAAACACAACAAACACACCTGTAGGATCTTGTTACCAATGTGCGCCTTTCTATTCGACAGTTACTGAATGAAGTTAGTAATTACCAAAACAAACGCGAAGCACGTGCCACTCTAGCTCCGCCCACTTTCTTTACATGTAGTTACTTGTTGATGTGAATCTGCATCCGTAAAAACTCCGCATTGATTGATGCGGATGTGAATGCGGATGCAGATGTCTGAATTAATGCGAATGTTCCGCATTTGCGGATGCGGATGCGAATATTCGCAACAACCCTGATAGAAACACAATCATAGATGCAAGTAAGGTTCGATGGATCACGTGTGACGACTCCCCCCAATACTTAATGTTTATTAACTGTGCTTGCGGTTTCATCCGCGTTTCAAGTTTCCTCTTTCTTTACGGAAGCCTAGGTAATTATTTTCACGAGTATATAGCTTAAATTATGCTTTAAAACATCACCAGATAACTCTGGTATAAATATTTGAAAATCGCTACAGTCGTCTTGGAGATTATCCGTAACAAACAAACAGACAAACGAACAGACATATTTCTATTTTCATATGAATTTCGTGAAATGTTGTTAATTTGGTATTACAAACAGAAACTCCAATTTTATTTAATTGTGAGTGCTGGTTATTTCGGCAAACGTTGTGCTGTAAAAACATTTGATTTAAAATAATGAAGAAATAACCACATTTCTAATAATTCTACAGATTTCGCCAAGGACGTTTTCAACTTTCTTTGGAAGCATATTTGGAAGCTGATAAGCTTACCAAATTACCTGATGCTGACATCTATTGCAGTTTGGGTGAGATTTGCTTATAAAACAATTTTATTCCATAATAGGTAATTTAATTTCAATTTAAATTGAAACTTAGACACCAATTTCACGTTTTTGTGAAATCTACGATAACGTCAGCATCATCTAAGTAGGTAAACAAGGCATGCATTTCTTTTTGTTTATATGTATTTTAAAAACCACCTCACCGTTTTCGGTACAATTTGTTTGGAAACACGTCTGAAGTATTAAATAGGTACCATACAAAAAAGAATCACGGAATTATAATAATACTAACGACCCGCCCCGGCTTCGCACGGGTGCAATGCTGATACTAAATATAAGTACCTACTAATAAAATTCCGGTCCGGCGGCAAGACGTTTCGTTTTACGTAGTCACATAAGTCACATTTTTTTGTGATGGATACTTTTTAGGCGCGATGGACGCACGCAATGTATTGATTGATGGAACGAAACGTGCTTCACACTAAAGATGGCGACAGCGGTTTGTTTGTCAGTGCCATCAGAATTTAACGAAATTCTCCATAATCCGAATTTTGTGGACATATGTTGTCGACTCAAAATCAGTATTTTTTTATGTTTTGTTATTCATATAAGGTTTTGATCAAGTCTACCGTACCCCTTGACGAAATTATTAATATAGATATACATCGATATAATTAAAAAAACGAAGATGAGGTATGCTATAATCTAAAGACAACATAACGTGGCAAAAATTTGTTAAAAATTTTGAAAATTGAATTGTCAGCGAACGTACACAATTGTCAGCGAACGTACACAACTCCTTGTTGCGACTGAGACTAAATCAGGAGACGTCACCTGATTTTGCATCGCCATAGTAGAAGCGCGTTTGCCGCTTCTGCGTTTTTAAGAGTTCGATGTAGATATATGATGCATTAAAGTCAAGCAAACCAGTGCGGCACCCGGGCGCCACTTGGTGTGCGGTCCCAGTAGCTTGGTGTTTTACGGGATGGTTGAAGTTAGACTTCTATAAGTAAGCAAGCAAGACGAATGAAGAGAAAAAGTTTTAACTTCTTGCGTACATAAGTACACTCAACTTACTTTTTTACTGGGCAGAGGCTTTATTAACAAAATTATAATACAATGAGAACTACACAACGCTACATAGGTACCTAACTAATTACTTACACTAAGCACATCTGAATTATAGACGAATGAATGTCTACAGATAATCAAGACGCTCAAGTTTACTACCAGTCAGAAGCGTGCCCGGCATGCTGGCGGCATTACCACGGCGATTGACAATGTTTATGCGTTGGGTCAAATATCTCAACTTTTTTTACGCCATTGTAGCGGAGTGCGCTTGGAACCTCGGCGACACCCAGCGAGGTGTGGAGTGGGCCCGGTCAGCTGTCCAGGCTAATGGGGGGGAACGGGCGGGAGCGTTGCTGGCCAGGCTACTGATAGCGACCGACGAGATACACGGTGCTTTGGCGGCCTACGAACATGTTCTAAGGTTTGTTATGGCGTCCATTAAACTACGTGAGGTGAGGTGTGGATTTTGGCTCGCGCTTTCCCCCTTGTGAGTTTTTGTGAGATTTGGCTAACAAATAAATACATTTTGGAAAATCTCCCGTGAGATTGGGGTTTCACGTGAGATTTTCCAAAATGTATTAAGTATATTATAAAAATAGTCATTACAAAAATTGTTAACAATTTTCTCTCAATTTTATGCTTCTTGCAAATAAAAAATTTGTATTTTCCGAGACCGTCGTCTCACCAAAACCCTAAAATAATGTTAAACGAGGTATTCTTGAACACTTAAAACGTTAATAATGGATGCTACCTTACCATCAGCATCGTTCCATCACTCTATACCTACTCTAAACTATAAATAAAATATAGATTGAAAATCAAGTCTTGTACGATCTTTTTCGGCCTCCAACTATTAGCTGACATTTGCAAGATTGTTAAATATTGCGGCAGTTCTCGTGCCTGCGGTGCTGATACTCTAGCGGCAGCAGGGGCGTTGCGACTCCGAGCTTGTGACCCTCGAGGTGCCTTTCAGCTCCTCGGCATTGCTTACACCAGCTCACACCAACGTACTCGGTGTTCCAGCCTACACAATACGCTGCGGCATTAGGACTTGACTGCTATGATGCTGCACCACAAGTACCTGCCCTTCTACCGCCCATCGCGGCTTTGGCTTTTTTATTGCTGTCTCTATCATTTCAAGCAAAAAGAAAAGATAGAGCAACTTCAAAGCAATAACATTTTAACTAGGCGGTAGACCTTCTGAACGATGCCCTATCGAAAAATAGACAACCAAGTATTGCGCAAACTTTTAATGACCATTTTTATCTTCCAACTGGTTGGCATCTACTGGATTGTTTGAATATTGTGGCAGTTCTCATGCCTGCGGTGCTGATACCCTGGCTGCAGCAGGGGCGCTGCGACTCCGAGCTGGTGACCCACGGGGCGCCTTCCAGCTCCTCGGCGCAGCTCTCGCCCAACAGCCCACGCAGCATGCTGCAGCGTTGGCACTGGCTGCTATGATGCTGCAGCACAAAGACCTGGACGCTGCTCTGGCGAGGCTCAAAGCAGCTTTGGCAGCACATCCAACCTGTGTGGCAGCCCACAGCAACCTTGGCTTAGCGTTGATTGGGAAGAAGAAATACGTAGCGGTATGTGTGGTTTAATATTCAAGATGACTTGTTACCGGGATAATGAAACTGACCACTGAAGCTTACATTTCAAAATACAATGATGTGTTTTCAAGCAGTATATAACGATAAACGATAAAAAAACGTCAGTTCTTAATTTCTTTAATCTGTTTACTGTAACTGTAAAGTACAGTTTTACTACTATGGCATCGTATATTTTAACAGGCATTGACATGTCTCCAACGAGCAGTGTGGTCAGCGCCGCTGAGCGGTCGCGCGGCCCACAACCTAGGGCTGGCACTACTGACGTGTCGGCGACCCGCTTCGGCGTTCTGCCGGGTCGCCACGTCAGCTGCTTTACAACCAACACAGCCCTATACGGTAGGGTACGGTAGTAATACTTTGCCTTATAGGGACCTAACACCAAGTGGCGCCTGGGCGTCTCGCTCTTCCGTTCTGACTTTACACCTTATTTTTAGATTTTACAAACTACTTTAGAATGAGTGGCCACCGATAAGTCACATGAAACACGGAGTCATACGGAGGCGTCAGGATGCCGCTAGGCGCACCTAAGTTAAGTGAAATTACAAGGCAAAGAGACCATACATCTAAAATCTCTGGGTGCCGAGTGCATTGCAGTAATGCGAGAGAGAGAGGTAATTATTTGGTTTCTCCATGTTTCAATAGCTGCATGTCGCTGTACTGTTATGGGCATAGTTAGTTAATTAGTTTGGCATGAATAGAATAGAAATAGAATATTCTTTATTATCATGGAAGTAACATTCACATATAAGTACCTACTATAATTACAAAAATTAAGTTTATGAACGCCACTACACAGACTCGTCACATTATTACAATTTTATTTGATGTACAAGAGTTTGTACCTACTTAGATCCGTTGAAATAGGTACCTACTGCTTTTATAAATTCTTAGTAAAAAAATACAAAATGATGGCAGGTAGATACCGCCTTAGCAATACCCACCTTCCACCTCCTACTACATACATGTTTATGACAAAAATAATTTAATTTTACTGATTTTAGTAATAGACAACTAGTGCTTTAAAGGGGCTTTGTCTAAAACCTTATTCTGACATAAAACAAGTTAATTGAAATTGCAAAAAAAAAGAATTGTATGTTTATATAAATTAAGAATAATATTATAATATCTTTCAGATTTCTTTCAAATGCTGTGTCTAAATAAAATTACCGCCAATACATTAAGTACAATAACATAACATTACAGAGTATTTATTACCTATATGAAATCTCAGACTACCTTCCATGCAAGAAAGCGACAAATTACAGCAAAAAAACAAAATCAGTAAACACACCTCTTAGAAATTGTGAAACTTGTGACAATAGTGTTGTCATGAATCTACATTTACATTATTTCACTAACTTTATTACAAAAGATGCACAATAGGCTTGCCTATTGTGCATCTTTTGTGTGTAACTATGTAGGTAATTCAAATGTATATGTAGGTAATTCAAAATTCAATTTCGTTTTATTTAGTGTCCATACAAACACAAACTATTTCGCATTCTGATGATCTAAAGTTTACAAGCAAAGTATTATAAATATGACATTACTATATTTAAGACATACCCCAGTATCAATATATACAAAGATGTGAATGTCTATTGTATGTTGTATCTGGGCAGGCATGTTGCTTACCAATCAGGCACAAACATGTCCTGCTAGTCTTGTCAACCTATGTTATAAACAATAACAAAATTAAAAATTTGTTTAACCCCCGATTATCTGGGGTTTTTAATTTGTACAACATTCTACTAGTCGAGCCCTTTCATTTGATACCCATATTGAGGGAGTTGTGAAAAAAGAAATGTACCTACTTCGCCATTTTATGGTGGCGGCCATCTTGGCTTTGAAATTTATTATAGTGCAAAGTATTCTACCAGTTAAGCCCATTTGATAACCAAATTGAGGTAGTAGCGAAAAAATATAATGTAATACGCCATTTTGTGTTGGCGGCCATCTTGGACTTAAAATTTGTTTTAGTGTATAGTATTCTACTAGTCTAGCCCTTTCATTTGATACCCATATGATGAGGTAGGCTGTGAAGAAATATTTTGTCAGCCATTTTGTGGAGGCGCCATTTTGTGGAGGCGCCATCTTGAATCGATATTTGCCAAACATAGCTAAAAACATCTGCACGGTAATTAAGATTCAAATAAAAAAACCGCATTGAAATCGGCTTATCCGTTTGAGCTCTACGGTGCCACAGACACACACACAGCAGACAGACCGACAGACATCGACGTCAAACTTATAACACTGATTTTTTTGATCGGGGGTTAAAAAAACGATAAAATAATCTGATTTCACTATCCCCTATAGGTTCTTCTAATAGCAATAGCACTAGAACGTCTTGGCGACAGTCGGTCAGACTCGGCATACATGCGAGCGGTAGCCCTGGCTCCGAATGATCCTCTCCTGTCCCTGAACCTGGCGGGGAGGCACGCGCGCGCGGGGAGACTACTCGAAGCAATGGAGGAAGCTGCGAGGACTGCCAGTCTGATTGATGCGGAAGAAAAACCTGATGCCCATGTGAGTAACTTTCATCTGTAGGTATATCAATACGTGAAGAAAACTTTGTAGAGGAGCAGGAAGGTTCGTGCATAGTCAACAAAGTCAACAGAAAGGACGATTTTACGGGCCTCAGTTGACGTGTACTCAAAGGAAAATTGAAGTGGTGGCTTCGTAATCTCAGTCTGAAGGAATCTGAAACCCGGATTTATGGAACCTTTTTAAGGTGTAATAGGCATATGTGTTGTACTCAATCCGATGTGGATTGTTCCGCTACCTATTTTGTTTTTTTGTCAGATCCGCTAACTAGTTCTCTGCTGACCCCAGTTTTCACTGGTTTACTTTGTGTCTTTGCTATATAAATTTTGCTAATCCATATTTTATTTTACTTTGTTTAGTCTTGAGTCTAGACCTAACTCGAGTCCCAAGGTACAAGCTTAAGCTTAGTTTGGGGCTCATCGGCAAGATTTTGTACTTATACGTAATTTGTGTAAATAAATTATTATGTATTGTATTTGTAGCCTGTAGGTCCTCCTTTTGTTTTCAGTTGGCAAGTTCTCTAACAGCGTTACTCTCTCAGCTAAAAGAAGCTGGTGTACAACGGTCGCAGTCGTCTCCGCTGCCGGCCGTGGAAGCAGCGAAGAAAGAAGATTTAAATACGGCAGGTGATGAAATGGCGACCGACGAAGTTTGAAAAGGTGCACTCTAAATACAGATTTGTCCAAAAAATGCTCGTTTCAATTCAGTTATCTGAACCATTTAAATTCATAGGAACACTTGGTAACGTCATTTACGAAAAGGCAAATAATCTGTGTACATATGTAATAAGATAAAATAATAAAATGGGCCCTCGTCAATTAGATGCTATAATATGGCTTTGCCATAGTCAAATTATTAATAGTGAAAAAACAGACAATTCAAAAAATCTAATTACTGAACACATACAGTTATTGTATGTATTATAGTTAAACAAAAATAACACAGTTTTAGCAGAGAATAGATAATATAGATAGAACGGACACTCCCCACCCCCCGCCAATTTCAAGCTTCCTCACCCCTCAGGCCGTTTTGGATACGCTAGGTGCACTCAACGAAGGGCTGGTATCGAACATCTAATTCCTAACGAAATATCATCATGGTAGGTTGTTGTGCTGTTTACGGCTGTCCGTCAATTAAACGGGACAAGATTAAAAGCTTTATTTAATTTCCTAATGATAAAATAACGTAAGATTAGAAACTTTTCAATAACGTTGCTTTATAATATTACAAGCTTTGCTTAGTTTGGGGTCAGATGGTGGTGTGTGTGAATTGTCTACCAACATTTATTTATTTATAATAACGAAGTCATTTTTAACTCAAAGTTCGTAACTTACACAGCCAGCAACTTACGTGCCCAAGCACGGATTGATAATGCCTGGAGGAATAATTATAGTGACAGAATAAAGTTTCCTTCATGGGTAAGTGTAAAATAAAATGCGAATGTGTACCTACTTACAGAAATAGATATCTAGGTACTTGATCTAATCTATCATCGGTTTCGTTTCATTTTACGCGGCAATACAAACACCCACAGATTTCGGAAACAATTAAGAAATCTGTGCAAATACCCTTTTAATTAGAATAGAATCATTTGTTTTCATTCTATTTATGTAACTTAACATTATAGCAAGTTTATAATAGACTACTTTACGTCACCAGGTGAACTCAAGGGGCACAACTATTCAATAAAAAAATTCAGTAGCCCTAGCTCTAACGCACACATTCACGAGTGTGTACGAACGAAATCTGCGTAATTGTGTGAAGAGTAGGTAGCTCCACAGCGGCGTTTGTATGGAATTTTAGTGGAGTGTCCGGGGTGTGGTTTTAGTGCAAAATATGGTCGTGACACATTTTTTATAAAATTTGTAACGTTTCCTGTTTTGTTTAAAATGTTGAGATGAGTCCATTAAATTTAGAATACAAAAAATATGTTTCCCTGTAAAAACGAAACGACAAACTTAAACTAATTATTAACTCGATTTAAATGAAAGTCACTTAGCTCACTAATTTTAATGTAATTAATAACGTATAAATTATATTAAAATTATATTATACGAGACTCGTAAGTCTACATCTACATACATTTATTCTTGTTGATATTACAAAAACCACTCCACCGATTTCGAGTTAATGTATATTACGAGTATATAGTTAATACACATTTTGTCGTTATTTAAAAAAAATCAAGTTCAGTTTAACCAGTTGTGAGGAAACAGTCAAATTGAAAACCTTCTTATTTTAAGTTGATAAAAAAAATTACTGAAAATTGTATGATTTATCTAAAATTTCAATTATTTTACTTCGTAGCTACAAGAACGATTGAAATTCACGATTCATTTCCAAGAAGGTAGTAAAATGGGTATTTGTTGCTTTTGTGTAGATTTACGAACAGTATAAAATTTCTATTAGGTACATAACGATATTATGTTATGCCATCGTTGTGGTTATGGCTTGTTGGCATTTTTATCACTTCTCTACGTTACGGTAAGGGTTTTTACATTATTTTTTGTATTATTTTCCGCTTAGATATATTTCTGGCTGACTGAGGTCTTTCTAGACGTAAATAAGTCACGAACTTTGTTTGCTGTTGTAAAGTAAAAGTCTTACTTACTTAAAAGTCTTACTTAAAAGTCGGAACGATTTAAACTAAAGGATGATTGGCAGTCCGATTAATTCATTGGAACAAATCAATTCATTAACCATCACTTCAATGATCTTCAGTACCCTGATTCACAACGCAATCGTATCGATCTCCACACGGAATCAAACCTCTCGGTCTTTATCAGTTTGGAATGACAGAGACAGGGATTGTTCATCCGCGCCGGAATTATTCCGACTGCGTTGTGAATCAGCACCCTGATGATTGAAATGAAGTTGTAGTTAATAGCTTTTTGTTTCTATTTCCTCCTTAACAAATAGCTCTTGGAACATGCCGATTTCTTCTCGCTGTTTTCCTTCACCTTTTATAAGTTGGCGGCATTACGCGCATGACGTCGAAAAAACAATGGAGTGCGTGGAGTTCAAATCCGGGGCCCGGATCAGTGGTCGCCATTCTCCCGACTAGACCAGGCGTAACTAATAATCCTATGCACTGTACAATAAATAATCAAATAGGTATTTGTTGTCATTCTTCCAGGGAGGCAAAGAGCGTAAAGCGAGTCTAGTCGTCTTGCCGCCCCTTGTGATTGGCTATCAAGAACTGTACTACGACTCCGCGGAGGCCAAAGATCCCAGAAACCTGCGACGCGGCTCCCCTGATGAAGATATTCCCGATCCTTTGGTCCCTATGCCAGGGGAAAAGGAGCAGCTACCTCTAAACTCTACTCTAACTGATAAGTCACTTAGTAATAAAGATGCTACTTAAATAACAATTTATTTTCTCCGAAAAAAAAACTTCAATTTAAAATTAAATTCGGGCATACCACCAGGAAGCCGTCACTAAATCATCGACATACAGAAAGTAAATTTTAGCAGGCGCGGTCCCAGCCTCGTATTTTGGGGAGGGTCACCAATACGCAGCCTCAAATTTTGGCGAGTATATACAATATGGCGATCTAAAATAGATATTTTTAATAGCGCCCCACGATTTTATCCGCGTAGTAGATGTTCCAGTGGTTTTCCCGCGTTAAAAATACCCTCTGTACTATTAGATATTTTGAAGTTTTTTAGATTTTTTATTTAACGTATATGATTAAACGTCACACAGGGGACATGACGTCCCTCCCCCTTCAGACCGCGCATTCTACATAGTAGGTATATTTTTTATTTGTAGCGCACATAACGTTATTTTCCACGTTTTAGTGATTCTCAAAAATTTTCAGGTCGAATTCATTGTTTCATAATACTCAGTCTTTATTTAATGAATAGTTTTTAGCTAAGTATCTACCTATCAATAAGATTCTACGTCATAGTATTTTGATATTTACCTAAATTGTTGACTGTAAAATTTCGTATCAGTTTCAGGCCAAAATTGTCTAGGTCTAGGTTTTTAACACCTTCAATAATCGTTTTAACTCATTTATTGAACAATTTAAAGCGAAACAAATAAGTTTACTGGAACTAAGCCAAATTATATTATGTAAACATAACATACACAATAAAAGTTAAATAATAATATGAATCACAGTTTCACATATCACAGTTTAGAAATATCCTACTAATTGAATAATTCAATTAACTGACGCAGGAAAATAACAAGACCGGAGATTCTACCGCCTAACTAAAAACTGTCTTACCTTGCTCGCTCTTTTCTTTTCGCTTGAAGTTATAGAGACATCAATATCAAAGCTAAAGCAGATTTCGTTAGGCGGTAGACCCGCCGGCGAGCCTAACGCCTAACTAAAACTGTCTTAGCTATAATCTTGCTGACTCCGGCGGTAGAAAGGCAGATCTACGTAGGTAAAACTGAAAATCACTGCTAATAAATAATATTAACGCAAGTAAGTTTGTAAACAGTGAAAAATGTACATTTTTATCTCACTGCTCATTCCAATCAAACTGTCCGGTGAAAATAGGCATATCTTGATAAACTAGTCCAAAGAAAAACGGCTGCTTCTTGCCTGGCTTTACTTCTGATTCTTTCGGCTTTCTAGGCTGAGCTGTAATGTACAAATCTGAAAAGAGATAATTTCAAATGGTAGAATTTCACGATTATGTAGCAGTTAGTAAAAAAACCTAATCATGAAGTAGGTAGTGTATAGGTACTGTTTTTCCTTTCTCTCGTACATTGAACAAGTAATGCAAAGTGAAATCTACTTACCATCAGGCATCAGACTTTTAGATCAGGACAGATATTCTATCACCAAGCTATTTGTGCGAGCACTACTATGATCGGATTTGATCGACTTTTTCCAGAAGAATAGCGGGGAAAATGGCTAAAAATCATCACACACATAGGAGAACATTTGTAGGACCCCCAGGAGTAACCCCATGATCGCCAAATATCGTGTCACTTTTATGATAATGGGTCTAAAATAACCGATATCCACAAAGGAACAAGGCATTTTAAGGCAGTTATAGAAAGGAATGAGCTGGAAGAGTTTGTGCCATGATTGACTCACTCCTTAAATCTTGTAGGTGTTAATTCTGCCTCATTGTGCCAAGAAATTATTAACCTATATGAACGGATTTCAAAAATATTGTTTTATTAACAATTGCTTCGGTGGCCTGTATTCGATCTCGTTTACCTTATTAGTAAGTATTGTGTGTAGAGTTGTAGAGGCAGGGGAAAGCGGAAAGCGGCTAGAAGCTTAGGAAAGTAACTCAGCTGACACTCTAATAGGTCAAGTAAAAAAGTCTAAGTCTTCGCTTCCCCCCAAAGACAGGGGCGGCATTATCAGATTTTGCCCCACCCAAAAAAATATTGAAGATCCGGGGCTGATTCACGATGGTAGAATCAGCCCCGGATCTTCAATATTTTTTAATATTGAAGATGCAGTAATTAGCAAACATCACTGTGAATTTTCAGTTTGCGAGGGTTTCCAGACAAATTAAAAGGCATCGAGATATATCATCGGTGACGAGCGCAGTGCTAAGTAATTATATGGACTATTTGTTCCAATAGCTGCGTGACACTGTAAGCAGGCGTATGCAGGCGTGTTGCTTACCAACAGACACATGTAGGTACTGCTCGTCTCATCACTCAATACTATAAAAATAAAAGTCTATCTAGAGTTATTATTTTTGTAATTGTGTTGTAACTTACACGACAATACACTAAACTCAGCCCCTTCTTCGTTGATGTTTGTTTGCCCAAACTGAGTTATTGTGACAACACCTAAAGTACCCAAGGTCTGAAACAAATATTTTATAAGCACTGTCATTCAGGATGGCATTTGGAGCAGCATGTTGGACATAGTTTTAATTACAAGATCTTGCAGTCTCCCTGGATATCTCGAAGGCATTCGACAGGGTCTGGGTTTGGCAAGATGGCATTATAAATTAGCTTGGATTATGGACTTCTTGAAGGACCAATCCATACGAATAGTCATTATGCGGCTTATCAGATCTAATGCCAACAAATGCCTGGTCCTTCAGTTGAAATCTGGTGTGAACAGTTGCTAAGTTTATACCAAGCACAGATTTGCTCTTTTATGGAATACTTTTCGCACCTTTGGTGTGGGTCGGCTAAGTACTAGCTAGAGACCTTAGAATTTATATTCCAAGGACGTCCAGCTGATAGTTAGTAGCCTTCTCAATAGCAAGTGCCAAAAGTCTCATAGGCAACGACACCTTTGTTCGCAAAAGATTTTCAAGTCTATAAAATAAAGATTTTACTTATATTGAATACATTTTTGAAAGTATACAACTGATCTGCATGATCTAATACCACCCTGTCCACTTTTCTAAAGAACGTTTAGACTCTACACTGCGTTATCCGAGTTGGTTTTTCCCGATGGTTACAATATTGGTGTCTTCAAATCGAGAGTAAATCGGCATCTTCTAGGTAAGTACGCTTCATCGTATCCGCATCGTCTGTTTACATCAGTATCTATAAAATATTGTCATGTTTTGTCAAAGACGTGACATCCCTCATTCAGAATTACGCATTTACGATGATGACTATTTCATATTGCGACTCCCCGATTTCCAATATTACGAGTAAGAGAGCTGGTTATGTAAAAATTGAAGTGAACACTTACCTATAACTCAAAATTTGATTTTATTTTGGAAACTACACGGGTGATCCGAAGGGCGCTGTTAGTCTGGAATAAATCTTCAAAGCACTGTCGTCTAAATAAGTGTTCTAAGCTTGCTCTATGCTTCTAACATGGCATGCAGACGCATTTCTGATTTCTGGATGACCATGGCCCCAAATTCCCCCCGAATATTTCTTTCATTTACGAGCTTGAGCCTAATTCACAGCCCAAGAAAAATCTGTGTGTGGTGCGCCATAAGTATTCATTTCAATAGTACAACCTCGTCGATGGTTTCCTCCGAGGTGAACCGAACATGCGGCGGCATGAGCTTGGAGTTGGTCGTGAAGACAGGCTGGATGTTGCAGATGGCTGCTGCGAGTCCGTCGCGCGACATCCGATTGAACAGAGTGTGCAGCAAGTCTACGTCGTTTGGAGCGATCACTACTAATTTGCACTCTCGGTCGTGGAGCGGAAGCTCCAAAATCTGAAATACACAAATTACGTAGAACACCTGTACGTAGAAACGTATTGCACTCAATAACAACAATAGTTACGTGTGATTTCGTTTGGAGCTATCACTACTAATTTGAACTCTCGCTCGCGTAGCGGAAGATCCAAAGTAAAAAATTCGCAATTTACGTAGAACACCTGTACGTAGAAACGTATTGCACTTAATAACAACAAAGTCTACGAGAATTTTGGTTTGAAGCTGTCACTACTAATTTGAACTCTCTGTCGTGGAGTGGAAGCTCCAAAATCTGAAATACACAAATTACGTAGAACATCTGTACGTACAAACGTATTCCACTCAGTAAGAACAACGATGTTAAGTCTACGTACAATTTCCTTTGAAGCTATTATCACTACTAATTTGAACTCTCGGTCATGTGGCAAAAGCTCCAAAATTTGAAATACAGAAATTACGAGTCTGTGCTCTCTGTCCTGTAACGGAAGTTCGAGAATCTGATATAACAAGTTACGTGTGTCTCACAGTGTTCCGGTTTGAAAGACAATGTTTCCAGAGAAATTACAGGCCAGGATAAATCATCTTATTGACGTGCGTAGTGCAGTGCTATGATTTAGAGAAAAGTAATATATTATATTTTGGAATCACTGGATAAAGCAAAAAATATGCTAGCATATATTGCGACTTGTCAAAAGCATTGCCTTTGGCATGGCATCTTGATTCTGACAGCTTTATGGGTTTCAAGGAGTTGAGCTTAATAATAATTATGATGAAGACATATATCAAAAACCGATCCCAAATTGTGTCACTGAACGACGATGACAAATCAGAAGAGAGCTTCGTGGAGATAGGCGTGCCACAAGGATCAATACTGGGACCATTCCTATTTCTAATTTATGTCAATGATCTTGCTAACATAATGCCTGATTGGAGTTACATAAGATTATGTGCAGATGACTCTCATGTTGGTATAAGGGATAAACTTAAAGATAGGTTAAATAAAAAACTTACAGAGGCTATAGGTATTTTTAGTAAATGGTTTAGTAACAATGGCATTATTATAAACGCCGATAAAACAGCAGTAATGTATTACCGATCCAAGAACGGTGGATTCAATGAAGATGGGCTGAAGAAAAATGTTTTTCTTGGCTACACAATTGATAATACTATAACACATACAGCACATATCGGAAAAGTATGTAGACAGTTCGATAATTTCTCTTTGTCGCATGATTTTTGTACGTTGTTGCGGAATAATGGAATATCATATAGAATGGAATATTTTTTTTGTCAGAAAAACTCGTGTATTTCCGTCGATTTTCAGAGTAAATTTGGTCATTTGATTATGTACGGCATTGGTTCCATACAGTTTTAATACCTCTTCTAATCCATTATTCCGCAAAACCGGCAAAGCCGGCCTGTACCTAGTAGTACTTAGCTACTGATTGGTATTACGTGTGTTGGTGACATCAACTCATAAGATTTCACCTAAAACTTGTTTGCGCTTTGGCGCTTTTTGGATAAAGCACCAAAACAAAAACAAATTAATGGTATTTTTCTTAATGGTTGTCTATATTTATGATTACTATTTACCCGAGCTTCATAATTGACATCTTGGGTATAACTGAAAGAATTATATATTTTCATCAACGAATTCCCATTTTCTCGCGCCCATGGACTCTGCAAAATCATTTATGTAAGTCATACTTTAATATTTTATTACTATAAATAATAATTTATTAATTTACCCCGTAATTAAAATTAAGTAGTTTTTGTTCCCTCAACAATATCGTAGCCGTCGTATTTTAAAATGCTCGTCTAAGCATCTATTCTTACATCGTGTAGGCGTTAGCGACTGTATGTAATATACCTATGTACCTACATGCATTTAACGCAAGATAAATTAACACTGCATACTTATTCAATTTATTTAAGACAGAAACACTTAGTGATAGTCCGTCAATTCATAAACGAGGATTTATCGAAAAAACAGAATTGTGGCGAATTTACACACAATTGTTTTTGTGGCGAATTAACTTTGTGGTGAATCGACAATATTGTGTGTCGATTTGTCAGGTGGTCAGTTAGATTAATTTAGAATAATTTGGGTTTAGGTAGGCACCTACAAACTCAAAAGGGCCTTGAGTATCTGTATAATATATTTATAAATTAATGCCACTTTTCGTTGTAAGTAAACTCCTCCTAAACGGCTCGACCGATTTGAATGATTTTTTTTGTATGCGTTTGGGTAGGGCCCTGGATGGTTTAGATTCACAAATCACCCCGGTAGATGGTGCTGCAGTTGGTATCTAGGTTATTATAATGGGCCGCTAGTGAGCATACAAAATTTGATTACCTGATAAGAGCTAAAATTAAGTAAAACCATTTGCGTAAATTTTGGAATATTTTTCTTTAATCCGTCAGTATTCACATGACTATACTTATTCGCCTGAAAAATAAAATTATCTATTATATACCACGTATTGTCCCAAGGCAATCCGTACGATTCAATTTCGGAATGACAACCCTTGGCTCTGTCATTTCAAACGGATACGATAAAGACCGAGAGGTTTGATTACGCGTCGAGATCAATCCGATTGCGTTGAGAATCAGGGTCCAGAAATATCTATGTATAATGTATAATGGGGGGGTCTTCTTTTATGGAGTGAAAACTTCTTTTAGCGCAGCACGTACAGATTTTCTGTGGACTGTGAATGGAGTTCGAGCGCCACGTTCGCAAATGAAAGAATTCTCCGGGTAAACTCCATGGTCACGGCCACGCCCTCCGGTTTCACCCGCGTAGTTTCCAAAGTGAGCTATCAAATTTTGATTTATTAGTTTTCACTTCTATCGGCAGTTCCTATGACTGAGACTACCTAAGACATAATGCAGACAGGTAAGCAACTTACCACGCCAGGCAACCTATTGAAGAGCCCACATCGCTTTCCAGTATTGGACTGCGCTCGTTACTAGTCATATGACGTGACTGGGCATTATTTAAGTCCCGCCGTTTTATCCGCGTATTTCCCGTTCCCATTATTTTCCCGGGTTAAAAATGTGTGTTACTACGGACTGTTCTATATTCCGAATTTCAATCTGTTTCCGTTAAGACGTTGCGACGTGATTGAGCAACAACATCGAAACATCTAAACTTTAGGATTTCGATACCTTAATTTGCAAAACAAATAACTACTTAATAGTAGCAAATTTCACAGGGGACACTAAATCACCACTAAAATCTATTTTCTATTTTCATTATTTTAAGTGTTTATTAGTTAATAAGAAACACAATTTCCATAGGGATGTTTGTTTTTTTCTTTTGATGCTTTAATTTTTTTTATAGATAGATAGATTGAACACACCAAATAAAAATAATTTACAAGAACATAACATTTTATACTAATTACTATTAAAACTAGTGCGAAAAGCCGCGGCCTTATCGCTAATAGCGATCTCTTCCAGGCAACCATATGGTGGAAAAAAAAGATAAGAGGAATGTTAAAAGACGGGGTTGTGCATGTGACATGAAAGGTAATTTACAATAATGATGAATTACAATATACCTACATATATTATACTACTAAACATACTTAGTAAGAAAATAAAAAACAAATAAATACTAATACTTACTTTTAGTAAAAAATAAATACGACACTTAATTATAATATAATAATACATACTTACTCATCTAAAATATATGAATAGGTATATCTGTATGGTGTAGGTATAAGAAAGGAAATACAAACCTTATTTTTTTCTATATTAAGTTTTTAGTGGCCCCTGTGAAATTTGCTACTACGGAGTTATTCGTTTTGCAAATTAAGGTATCGTAATAATAGTAGGACCAATCATTTCAAAAGCATACACAAATCCGCAGTAGTAAATATATACCTAAGTCAACGAGTAGGACTGATGAAAAATAGACTCGTAGACTGTGTAATTCCAGACTACTCGGCTTAATGTCAGCGTTCTTTTTAACCGACTTCAAAAAAGGAGGTTTCTCAATTCGACCGTATGTATGTTCCTTTCCTTTTTTTTTTTTATGTGTGTTCGCGGATAACTTCGTCGTTTATGAACCGATTTTGATGATTCTTGTTTTGTTCTAAAGGAGATATTCCAAGGGTGGTACCATGATAAGGAAACCAGGATCTGATGATGGTATCCTAGAGAAATCGAGGATAACTTTCGAAAATTGTAAAGATGACTAGTGCGTTAGTTAAGTTTTTGCTTGAGCATTTTAAAGCAGTATAGTTTAAAGATGGTCTGGAGTCGATCTGATGAGGGAACGGGAAGACGGTCGAGGGAACTCCTCGACGGTACATAGTAGTTACCTTGTGTTTGGGCTCGATGAATTTGTATTGATGAGAACTTTTTACATAGATGGGCTGTGACTTCATATGGATGAGTGAGTAGAGGTTATAATAATTACCTATATTAAATTATTTTTCGCTTTTGAGTGCCTATTTGTGGTGTTGAAGTCGGTTTAATTTTTTGTAAAAAATAGTTTTTATTTCTTTAGTTCTTACGGAGCGGCGTGGCTGAGCAACAAACATCCCAATTGCCAATACTCGAAGCTTACAATATTAATTAATTAGTAAGATATTTTCGTAGTTTAAGTTGTCCTATCTATTATAGTTAACTTTGTCTGAACGGCCGAACGCATCGGGTTGAAATTTGGTAGTTAGATTATGGTCTGGAATAGCACATAGGCTACTTTTAATTGCGGGAAAATTACGGTAACGGGAACTGTGCGAGTAAAAGTCTTTATAGTGGTAAGACTCTTGGCAGAGTCCGCCTGGGGAAGTACCACACCTTTGCTAGTTATTCTACCGCCAAGCAGTACTGTGCAAACATTACTGTGTTCCGGTTTGAAGGGCAATGTTTCCAGATAAATTACAGGGCTTAGAGATATAACATCTTAGATCTCTGGGTGACGAGCGTAGTACAGTGCTAGGTAATGATTTGGACTCTTCATGTTCCAATAGCTGCGTGTCATTGTGCTGTTAGGTGGCAGGCATGTTGCTTACCATCAGGGACATCATGTCCTGCTCGTCTCGTCACTTTTTATTTAAAAAAAAATGCGGGACTCTGCTAGTAAGATGCAAGTATATTAATATGATGAATAGATTGTTACCCAACTCAGAGCCTCCTGTGCCGGGCTTTCCACAATTTCCAAATTTGTATCGTCTTTTAAATAAGAATCTAGGGCGCATGGAGCGACGAAATATTTGTTACTTGTCGAAAACTCTGGTTTATTCTTAAGGTTTACGCATTTCTGAAAGATTGAAATTTCAATGAATTGTAGGGTTATAGGCGTAGATATGGGGTTTAGTGTTGCCTTATTTAGGGACGTCTTATAATGATACATACCTACATAATATATTATAAATATTCAGTAAGGTAAGACATTTAACAATGAAACTGTGTTGTGCAAACAGGACTGTGTTCCGGTTTGAAGGGCAATGTTCCCAGATAAATTACAGGGCTTAGAAATATAATATTTTAGATCTCTGGGTGAGGAGCGCAGTGTAGTGCGGGTTGACTCTAGTTATGTCATAAGTACGTTTAGGCTGTGAAATGCGTTCCCTATAGTAGTTTTACTGTTTTTCTGACAGTTACAAATCTGGCGTCTTCAAATCGACTAATATTTTTTAGGCGGGGCAAAATCTGAAATCTGAAAATACCGTCTGGGGGGGTATCTACTTTGAAATACGTGATGCTTGCCCCCCCCCCCCCCCCTAGATCCGGGGCTGTCACCGTAGACCGCATCGTAGCTTAAAATCAGGCGAGAAGGTGGTCAAACGTAAACCTATATCAGTAAACCAAAAAAACTTACTTTTAAGAAATGATTAAGCGACCCTCCAGTGTCCTTGAACATAGCCAGTAGGATGTGCTGCCCGAGTGGTGATGATACCCAGCTCCGAATCTCCTGCCATACATTTGTTGCAGTTTTTATCACACAGAACCACACAAAGAATGTATAGCCCAGGACTAATATTGTACTACCAAAAATTTTTTTTACTTAAATTTTAAAATTATTGTCATTATTCCGAACCCGTAGTTCATTTTATCAAACCGTAAATCCCAGAAAGAGTGGTGTAGGAGTCTAACATAAGGAGTCTTTCCTATCGGAGAGATCTTTCACTCTTAAAGCTCTGGAATAATTAAGAGATGTAACTACTCGTTATCAATAAAAGAGTAGAGTATGAGTAATTATAAAATTAATCGGTTAACTTTATAATTATCAAGGTAAATGTTTTCAAGCAATTCTATTATAATAAACACCTTTGTACAAATAGTGTGGACGAAAAATTATCAGTGGATTTTCTACAAAGAATTATGTACATTACCGGTTCAAAATAAACAAAATTTGGAATCGCTATCCTAAGATCTGACTTAGTCAAAAAGTCAAGTACCTAATACTTACCTAAAAGTGAAACTGTAACATAGGTACGTTTGAAGACATGATTATTGTCATAAAACTTTACGAGTTAGGTACCTATTTGAAGCAAAACTACGCTCACCTGCATTTTTATTAAAAAAGCTTAAATCACCGTGCGCTACAAAATAGGTTAGAAATTGTCAAAATAAATAAATAACACATGAAGCCCAATTCACTAAACCAATAAAATATAATTTTCCGACATAATTTGAACCACGTTTCTTGCCGCGTATTATAAAAATTGTAGATCATGTTATGCTGACATACGTTAGATGTGTTTATGGTTGGGGTATTATGAACACAGACTAAGTAGAGAGATACACTATTATGAATACGAGGTTTTCAATCTGAGATGAATACTGTATAATTTTTTTTTAATTTTGGCGCTTTAACGAAGTTCCGAAATGTACCTACATGGTTTAGTAAGTGAAGTTCGAATAATTTTGTGTCATGTCCCAGCCATACTCGAACCGAGTGGTCTTGCGCTTGACGATGACAAAAGACCTGACGGCATGACTGTTGTGGCTTGGAAGTTGGGTCGGCCCCTAGTGTGGGATGCAACTTGCGTCGATACTCAGGCACCATAACATCTTCCAGAGGCATAACGTAGGGCCGGTGCAGCGACTAATTCAGTTGAGCGACTCAAACGGCGCAAATATGCAACCCTCGGAAGTGGTTACATATTTGAGCCCTTTGGGGTTTAGACATTGGGCTCGTGAGCTCACCTCATCTTCCTTTCCGAGCGCTTGGTCGACGCGATGCGTGACCAAAATGCTAGCGTTTATTTGGCCCAACGCATAAGCATTGCCTCTCGTGTCGACTCGTGTGTCGACGCTTTTATACCAAGTGTATGAGTAAAAAATTAGGTGTTTTCATTTTTAAAATGTTACCGATTTGAGCTCTTATTAAAAAGAATATAGAGGACTTAATCGCGATCCAAATACTAATTGAATTATTGTTAGTACGTAGTGGTTGGTTACTTGCTCAGTGAAAATAAACTTTGGCGCCACAGATGGACACAGATGATACAAATATTGGGAACTATCTTTGCCAGGAATATTTAAATAAAACAATATTTTTGTGTAGGTAATTCGGAATCATAGAATTATTTTTATGGCATTTTTTACGGAAAGCAAATTTTGATAGGTTGGACCAATCAGAAACAATTATGCTACATGGACTAGGGTAACCAAATCAGACCAAATTTCTGACAAAGTTTGCTTTTGATATCATTGGTGAAAATAAACTTGTAATCAACATAATGAAAATGTACTCTACAGGTGCATATGAGATTCGTACCCATGTCACGATTGTAAAATTGGACGGTCCAACTTCAAGGCTACCACGGTATTAATACCAGGTGTCATATTAAAAATCTTGCAATCATTTCGGTTCGTATAATTTCAAAGTACCTTCTTTATTGCAAAATTTTTGAAATAAATGAAAACAACAAACATATTTTTCAATTATTTATATTGAAATAATATTATCACCTTCTTCCTTACCAGCACTGAAAGGTGTCCACGTTTAACGTACAACACAATTACATACAAAAATCATTATGCATTAAACTGACATTCACACTAATTTCAAAATAAAATACGATCAACTCGAGGCCGGTCTGACTAACGATTTGGACTCGCCTGAAGGCACTTGAGGTCAATTATTTGCTTTTCAGTTACAATTGGGCAAGTCTTTGTTTTATGGCAGGTACAAGAGATTGCACAATTTATTTATTTATATTGACTTTAGGTTACCCCAGATGGCCACGGCGACGATCTCACAAACGATATGCCAAGTCGTAGTACTTGTATCTCTATACAATTGAGCAGGGCGCTGTGTAACGTAAATGTACAAGTACAAATACATACATCTTTATTGCTGTTTGTAGGTAAGATAAGATGATACAAAACATTTTTAAAGTTGTCCCATACAAACTGGCCTCTGCGAGAGGCATGCAATATGTCCTACTATCGTATTCATTTACAAAGCGTACGCTATGTGTGAGAACCGCCTGATTTATGGAACTTGTTTAGCGCGATTCTGTTTACAAAACAAAATTCATTATTAGAGTCTCTCCGTGGCCGATCAGTCGAATAGCGTCTCATAACAAGATAATTAATTTTACATTATTTTACTAACTCGCTTTGTCATGTAACAAGAAAAATTGCATTGTTTTTAGTTAGGCGTTTTTAGAATGACAGATGGATAAAAACTTATCAAAACAGTTCTCTTTTGCCATAGGTGGCGTAAAGTATTGTCGAGTGTATTTTTTGTTTAAAAAAAATTGTAGGTACCTACATATTTTGTCCATATAATTTGACATGTTTTCACTTATTTATCACTCATTCTGTCATTGTGCAAACGCTTTATTGGAATGAACACAGAAGTACAATCTTATGAAACTTAAAGTATGAAACGTTTTATAAATCAAATTTGTTGGAGATTTCCTAAAACTATCTAAGTATGTACTAAATACGTACTTTGAAATGTAAAATACATCTATGAAAGTGTACAAACACATCTTAAGAAATATAAATTCAGGCTTACACCCAAAAATTTTAAAAAGTAGACACTGAAGTGTCAGACCGGCCAAAGGCTATAAGTTATTGCTCAACATTGAAAAAGTCATTTACTTGGATAAATCAATTTTCTTTCATACGAAAAATATTTTGACATTAACTACTATTAGTCGCATCTTATCATTGACTGAAAATACAATTATTATACCATATTCCCAAATATTCGAATAAAGAACTTAAAATCAGAGGATAAGACAAATTTTCGGCAAACATATACTAACCTACTAATAATAGTAGGTTTACAAAATAAACTGTGTACTTGTGTAATTCAGTAAGAAAAAGAAATTCAGAAATCCAACAACGTGGTAGTAGTTCTTAGAATACGATTCTGTTCTGAGGTGAATTATTTGTTTCTTTTTTTCACTAAATTTCAAACAAACGAATACAATTTGTTTCCAGTAGTATCATATTTAGAGAGACAGAATAAATATCCATTTATCCATCCATCCACCCATAGAAATTTTCGCAATAATATGTATTTTCATTCAAAAAAATAAATCAGACGTTTAGCTATATAGGATAATAAAGTTCAGTCAATCTTAAGAGCGTATGGGCACAAATCAATCAGAGTACAGAAGTCAAACTACATACAACGCGTGCTCGAAGAACGCACAAATATACACCCTCACAGACATGATATGTGAGAACGGTTGGTAACAGTGTTATTCGTCCGCAGATTGCGTGATGTTTTTACCGTGGAAAGATGGAACAACTAAATTTAAAGATCTTAGTCAGTAGTATCACACTCATGAATTCATTGCATTTTAAAATTTAGTGATCGTGGATTCAGTTAATGTCAAAAATGTAGTATGTGAAATTAAATAATTATAATTGGTTTTATTCCCGTTCTTTATTTTATTCTCACCAATCACATAAACAATTATATTAAATATACGAGTAGGTACGATACTATCACGATTTGTTTTTTCGCATGTGTATAAACATGAGTTGGACTTCTTTAATCTGATTGTTTCGTGGTGTAGACGTCGATTCCTCAACAATGATTCATTTAGGCACGATGAAAGCCAGTAACATCATAAGAATATTTGTAACGCTAGTTTTATTGTGGCAAACTACTAACAAATGATTATTTTGTAGAACTGTAATACTATAATCAATCTTCGAATATCAGTGTGCTACAAAAATGCATTTACATTATGTACAGAATTTTGTAGAATGCATATCTAATATATTTTAACATTTTAATGATTTGACACGTTATAGGGTTGGCAAAACTCTGTTTGAAAAGCGTTTATATCTGCTGATTCTGAACAAAAAACGCACGTAATTGAAAATTATAAATTTATTTTTGCGCAACCCCCACACACACCACAAAAAAGTACAAAAGTCCGTCATACATAAGTCTAATTATATTTCATACTAATCTCTGAACACTATTCAAACACCACCTCTATAATTATTTAAATATTATCATTTCTATCTTTATAAATGCACTTCTTGTTAAAAATTTATTATCTAATCTAAATAATTATTTTTGTTTATCGTAGTTTTGAATAAAAATTAATCCAATTTGGTATTTGACGTGGAACTGTAATCATTTTATAGTGGTATAAAAAGTATTTACTTAGTAGAATTACTTTTATAGCAAACAAAAATTAAAATTAAGTGATTATTTTACTGTGTGTGAAAAAAAAGTGGCATAAAATGTCATGGCCGTTTAAGTTTCCATGTCAAATGAAACGACAAAAAGGCGGAATTCAAAACATCCTATTTTGAGTCAGATCTTGTGAAGTGGTCTGAACCTTTTTTAAAATAAATACCCAGTGTCCCTAACCATTATTTAATTATTTTTCATACTGTATCAATGTGAAATTACATTGAAAAAAACATTAGATATTTATGTGGTACAAAAACTAAAGATATTAGAAACGAAAGATAAAAGTTCATGATTAATCCAACTTATTTTGTATTTTAAGAAATATAAGACAAATAAATATAAATAACTTCTATGGACACTGGATAACATAATGTCATAGTAAAATGTATAAACAAAAACGAATATCTAGACGTAATGAATACTAGAAGAATACTGAAAGAATGATGGCGTCACTTACTCCGCACATGGACTTACAATTATATTTCTTTGGTGTTGTGTCATTTCTCATTACTATTGGACGCTATACGAATGGCGCACTATTACCTAAACACTAAATATATAGCGGTCTGAGTGCGTTACACAAACCATAGGAATCACAGTTTTCAAAGAAACATTATTCCAGAAATTTACATTTTTTTACAATACGCAACTAACACCTAGACCGTTAAGCAACTACTTAAACTAATTAATATTACCCATTATTCTAATCCTGTCTATATTTACAAGCTTAAAAACTATTTACACAAATGGAATCATTGAGATCATTACAATATTACTTACATTATATAATGACGTTTACGAGGTCAGCTATTATTTTTAAATTAATTATTAAAAATAAAAAAATAATACTTTAGAAAAGACTGGTTTGGTACACGAGAGTACAGAGTACCGTACTTGAGGTAATAATGATCATAATAATTACCAATATGGTAATTAATGTCCTCGATAATACGAAATCATTGTCTTAGTAGCGCAAAAAACATGGCCGCGTATTGCACGTTCAAAAACACAACATCAACGAAAACAAAGATATTGAATCAAAACAATGATTGCACTTGTCAAAGTAACAACTTTACACGAAATAATAAAAAAACAACGTGCTATTGCAAAAATTTTACACTCGCGTAAACATTTTGTTTGAACAAAAGCGTAAAATTCGTTTAAAAATTAACCAACTGTCTAAAATTAACCGCGTCAACTGTAAAGACCGATGACGAGGCAAATAAGGTTGCCAGGGTTATAAAAATTCCCAATTGTCATGTAAATTTTCCCAAGTTAGGATGGATAAGTTTCAACCGAATCTTTCTTTGACGAGGAACATGAGTTTCTTTTTGCCCTTGTACTTGAGTTTGATTTCTTGTAATAGCGCAGCAAATTGATGTGGCCCGTCGTGCGCTAGGGCGAATGTATCGCGAGCTTTACCTGTGGATGTAAATTAATAATTAAACTAACTATTGAATTTCATCACTTACAATGTCTTCTTACTTAGATGTCCTCATGTAGACATCAGGGGTTTCAAGGTGAAGAGGTAAAAAAGTAGATAGTCCATCTCGACTGCATTGTTAACATAACGCGAGATGTCGATCTCGTTGAAACCATCGATATAAACCAGTGGATGTGCCCTGAGCAGCTTAGAATTGGGAATAATTGCATTTGTTGTGTAGCATTACTTGTTTACACACCACAAATCTACTTGACCCCAAAAATCGCTAGCAGCAAAATATGCTGTAGTTCAACTTATTTTAGTTGTTAACAACGTAGGTATAGTGATAGGTAAAAACGTCCGGCGTTCACCACTTCCTGCAACCGACTAGAATGGACAGAGTGAGCTCACTCTTCCCAACGATGACATAATTCTTTGCGCCTGAAGTTTGGGAGGGCACAAGTACCGGTTTATATCGATGGTTAAAACCAATTAACGGTAAAGGAAAAGACATGCGAATTAGGTAGAAGATCAATTAAAAATAGTCGTATCTATATGAATCACTAAATATTTAGTCAGAAAGTTAGTAATTATTGGACTGGTCGCGAAGACACACTCACAAAGTTTTATTTTAGTATGTGTCCAAAAAGTTTTTGCTCTTTTACTGGGGGCTATAATATAGTAGGTACTTACCGAGAAAGTCAACGAAGTCAGCATAGTGCCTCGGCGATATGTGCGCCAGCCGCGCGTGCGTGGTGGAAGCGTACGCGCGCAGGGCCGCCTCGAGGAGCGGGCGCAGGGGGGTGGGCGGGCGCGGGGCGGCGGCCGCGACCGGGAGCACCCGGCCGCTGCCACGCAGCACCGCCTTAGTACGTCCGACTGGGGGAGACATGATCAGGTTACGAATATTGACCTATTTAGTCCACAAAAAAAAATCAAAATTAAATGTTGTTAAAAATTGATCCAAGTTATTGCCTAGCTGTTTTATCGAATGTTTGAATATAGGTATCGAATGTTTCAGGCCACTGGAAAGGGTGCTGTTTAGTAAACAGTTAAACGGATGATTAAGCTAGTTTGGCTGCAAAATTAATACCTCTTTGAAATCGCAGAAATTGATAAGACAAAATACAGTTTCAAAAATAAAGTACACCAGTTTTAGTATTAGAAAAATGTTATTATGATTTTTTTAACTTAAAACTCAATACTCACCAGCACGGGCGCGCATTGGACGTTCTTGACCAGCAATGGAAGCATGGCTTGCAGTTCTGCGCGGCCGAGAGAGTGGGCCAGTGCGACCGCCCAATGTATGTCTGCTATCGCGGGGTGACTGTCCTGTGGAAGTAACGATCAATATTCATTAAATTCAATCCATTCAATCCATCCATTCCTTGCGAGAACAGGTTTAAGACTTTAACATTGTGTCTCTGTGTCTTGAGGTCTCGCTTGATACACGAGGTAATGCTTCACAAAATGACGAAAACCAACAAACTTAATTTTGCGGTCGGGTTTTTTGGCGGGGTTATTTTTTCGTAATTTTATTCGTTATGTTTAATGGCGTCTAGCGATTTAGTAGGGCGGTAGAAGGGTTGGTCTTCTCGTTACCAAGGTCTAAAGTTTTCATCGCGTCATAGAGACCGCCGTCATAAGAACCTTGCTACCTCGACGACTTCCAATTACGTCACAAACGACAACGACCGTTGTTGTGAAAAGAACAAGAGATGTGATTTTCTCTCATTTTGGTCTTCGCGATCGAAACGTTGTTTGCTAAATTTGACACTAACGAAACCGTGGAAATTTATTTTGACGTGACAACGTCTTATAAATTGGTTTGCCGGGTGACACTTCAAGAAACTGCGTTACGCTCCGCTCACGTTATGCGCTCACAACGAGAGCGAGTGAGAGGCACGCGTCCCTTCCACTCGGGCATGGTTAGCCCGCCTAAGATATGAGAGACAAACAAAAAAAAGTGAAAGGCACGCGTCCCTTCCGTAAAATTATTTTACCACTCAAAGTCGTTGTCACGTAAAACTTTCACCCGTATACCGACTTTACAGGCAACCAATTTTTTTTTAACTTATTTTTGTAGTATAGAATGACAATACGAGCAGGACATGTGTCTAATGGTAACCAACATGCCTGCCCATAACAGCACAGTGACACGCAGCTATTGCAACATGAAGACTCCAATTACTTAGCACCACACTGCGATCGTCACTCAAGGATCAAAGGTGTTTTATTTCTTACTCCAGTAATTTCTCTGGAAACATTGCCCTTCAAACCGGAACACTATAATGTTTGTACTACTGCATGGCAACATAATAATTGGCAAAAGTGTGGTACTTGCCCTGGCGGACTCTGACAAGAGTCCTACCACTACAAAATTTAGACAAATACGTATATGAATATATAGGCGGGAGAACGGCGACTGCCGATCCGGAGCCTCCGGGTTCGAATCCCACCACGCGCACCACTGTCTTTTCGAAGTCATGTGCGTTAATGCCGCTAACTCAAAAACGGTGAAGGAAAACATCGTGAGAAAACCGACATGTACCTGACTGTTTCGAGGTCATGTGTCTTCCACCAACCCGCACTTGGCCAGCGTAGTGGATTATGACCTTAACTCTCTCCTTGCGAGAGAAGGCCCCGTGTCTCAGCAGTGGGAACATTTAGTGGGCTGCTTATGCTATAAATGACATGAAAGTAGTTTATTTAAGTTTTGATTTGTACATTGTTGTCGTACAAATAAAATAAAATTAAAGCTAGTTGTACAAACCTGGTTGTAATGTAGATGCAGGTTCCTCATGGCCAGCGTGGCGAGCCGCATCGCCCGCGCCGGCTGGCCGCGCTGCTCCATGTAGCGCGCCACCGCGAACAGCTGACTCGAGGCCAGCGCGCCGCGCGCGGCCGCGCCCCCCACGGCGGCGCACGCGGCCTCGAACGCGCCCGCCGAGCCCTCGCACACGGAGAGAGCGCTCAGAGCGCAGCCGGGGGGATCCTGGGATGGTTATGGTATGATAAGTTTTAGCACTCGTTTTGTTTTATTATAATTGCTGACACATTTTTATAATTTAATACTACGTACCTACTATGTTGCTAGACATAATTTAAATTTAGAAATTTCGATTTACAGTAGGTATTCTAGTGGTCGAGCCCTTTCATTTGATGGTTTGATACCCATATTGAAAAAGTTGTGAAGAAATATGCAATTCGCCATTTTGTGGAGGCGGCCATCTTGAATTGATATAAACCAAACATAGTTAAGAACCACCGCAAGGAAGCTGGCTTTCACATATAAAAAAACCGTTGGATAGAGAAAACGGCCAATCCGTTTGAGAGACACACACACACAGACAAATACTGACGTCAAAATTAAAACACACCTCTTTTTCGTCGTGGGTTAACAATACTTCATTACGCATATACCAGAGAAATGTATCGTCATTTCACGCGAGACGGCGGTCCAGCGTAAGCCTTACTTATTAATGTTAAAAAGGTACCTTAGCAGCGCACTGCAGCGCCAGCGTCCGCGCGCAGGCGCTGAGTTTCTCCTGCTGCTCGAAGGAGAGGCCGAGCCGAAGTGCCGTCGCGTGCGACATGGCCGCCGCCGCCACCGGCCCCGTCGCTTCCGTCGGAGTAAATAACTCGTACCTAAAATAGTTACAAAAAATATCAGTATAAGTAAACGAATTACAGGTTACGAATATTGACCTATTTAGTCCACAAAAAAAAAAAAAAAATTAAATGTTGTTAAAAATAGATCCAAGTTACTGCCTAGCTGTTTTATCGAATGTTTGAATATAGGTATTTCAGGCCACTGGAAAGGATGCTGTTTAGTAAACAGTTAAACGGATGATTAAGCTAGTTTGGCTGCAAAATAAATACTTCTTTGAAATCGCAGAAATTGATAAGACAAAATACAGTTTCAAAAATAAAGTATAAAATATAAAAAAAATATTGGTAAGTATAAAATATAAAATAATGTCACCTCTCCTCGCCTAACCTTGTATGGAAATGAATTACCTTTATGTAAAAGATTAGAATAATGTTGGCAAACGAAAATAGAATAACACGGATGTTATATTATGTGAAATAGTTGATATTGTATGCCCGTTAAGGGTACACTGGTACAATTTTCATATTTTAAGAATAATTTTTACACAGTGCAGCAATAAATAAATTCTTATTCTTAAAATATTGCTATCAACAATAACGCCGCCATTTGTGGTACTAGTTCATAAATGTTTTACTGTAATTAATTTCTAATATTTTATGTCACAAAGAGTTATCTGTCTATTTACATTTTCTCACACAACTATCAAGTCAAAACTAATCACAATTTGTGCTATCGAATCCAGTTAGCTGAAATAACACTCAAGTTACGAAAGGGTAAATTGATTTTAGGTTATGGCAACTCGAAGAATTGGCGGGAAAAGGTTCGATACACAATTAAGTAACCACAAAATGTCGGCACATCTCTCTTCACTGCACGCAATACGTCGCAATTTACACTTATTGTAAAATTGTAAAATTGTTTTACTCGTTAACTATCCAATGGTGTAATTAAGTTAAGGATTCAGAATCAGATTAAAGATTTGAAACTACAAAATTAAGCGGTTACTTTTACTTGCCTCTCTATAGAAGCAATTTTAAAGGTGCGTTCACATCTATATAAATGTAGCCGTACCAGTTTTGCATGATGGAGAGTAACGCGTCGAGCCCGAGCTCTGTCGCGCAGGTGACGAGCCATCGGACCATCTCCCGCCGCCGCCAGTTCACAGACGACAGCGTCATACGGAGCACCTGAAAACAAATAAATATACTTAATAATTTAGGAATATTACTCAGTGTGGGCGGGGTCAAACATAGTGTTCATGCAGCGTGGTTTGTTGAGACGCCCAGTTCGATGTTGTCTGGAGCTTTTGTTTCATTCTTGGAGTGTCCCTTGGTCGTTGTTGGACGTGCTAAGGACATTAACAGTTTTTTTTTGTAATTGCAGCGTTTTTTTATGTTTTGCGTCGGTTATATAGAAGAGCCCCGACACAAATCGGCAAACCACGCCGGGTTCGTAAAAGAATAAATATGATACCGGTTCCGTGTACTCGTCGTCAGCGGTAAAGATGGAACTTCGTGGAGGTTTTAGTCGGTAGAGGTACCAGAAAGAATATGAAACAGAAAGGCGTGGCCATGATCATGGCCATGTAATGCGTTAGCATACGATAGCAATGACCATGATCCCGAGTTTACCCTAAGATTTCTTATCATTCCCGAGCGTGAAGCTAGAATTCAATTCACAGGCCACGAAAAAATCTATCTGAGGCGCGCCAAAAGAAGTTTTCCCTTCAAAAAATCAACAAATACAAAGTGATATGTCCCATCATTTTAATAATTCTTTTTGTCTCATTTAAAAATTTTCACGAACAAAAACATTGTTTTCAAATGAGAATAAAACGCTCCACACACGAGTCCTAAAATCAGAGGAAATGACGTAAAAGTAGTGGGGAGGAGCCTATATCGCACCATATGATTGGTGATTTATGGTGCGATGTGGGGTCCGCCCCACTAGTTTTATGTAATTTCTTCTGATATTAGGGCGTGTGTGTAGAGGGTTTTAGTACTGTTTTTGAGTTGTCATTACAGCGAAAGGCCCGAGTTGTTGTATGTCTTGTTCCGAACAAGACATACAACAACTCGGGCCTTTCGACGAAGACGACGAAGACGAACAAGTTGTTCGTCTCGTCATCCTTCCTGTATTACAAAAGAAGGGTGGTGGTGTAGTGACTCACTTGGAGGCCGAGCTCGAAGGCCGCGGCCAGCAGGTCGCGGTGGTGGTGCGGCGCGTCGGGCGGCGCCGCGTGCCGCAGCGCGTCTTGCGCCAGCCGGAACAGCTGCGCCGCCGAGCGTACGTGTCGCTGCGCCGCGCCCAGGGCGGCTCTCAACCGCCCGGGATTCCCTCGGGCCGCACCTGATTACCACAACATTTAGTTTAATTTGAAACCTGGCACAACCTTTTTTTTTAACTATAAGTAATAGGTTCGCACTTGACCACCATCTCGCCTGATGTTAAGCGATGATGAGATCTACGATGGAGCGTACTTACCTAGAAATAACCGATTCATTCATAATTTAAGAGCGACGCTCTTGTCGGTGGAGTTCCTTCCATGTACTTCGCCTTCTCTTTGACTTCCTGATACGACACTACATTTATCTTCTCCTTCACTTGGTTCATGTAACTTCTCCTAGGTCTACCTCTCTTCCTCCTCCCTTCTAATTTACTCTACTCCCTTACTCGTATCACAACCTTACTCGTATCTAATTAGGTACGGTAGAACCCTGAATAGGTTGCCTAGAGAAATTCGAACTAGTTTCCTGGCAAAATTCTGGTTAGTTACATAGTACAACACTGACTAATTATAATTTGATATATCGGTTGGTTCCTTAAAAAAACCCTGGTTATAGGTAAATGTCAGAAATACTGGCCAGATAACTGGTCAATCACTGGTCAGTTATGATAAGTCCCTGGTTTACCTTTATAAACCTTTTTTAGTTACCTAGTAGATAGCTGGCTCGTTACCTAGCAAAACCCTGGCTAGTTACCTAGTAACACCCTGGCCAGGTACCCAGTAAAGCTCTGTCTAGGTACCTAGTAAAGCACTGGCTAGTCACCAAGTAAAACCCTGTCTAGTTACCTAGTAAAACCCTGGCTAGTTACCTAGTAAAACCCTGACTAGTTACCTAGTAAAACCCTGGCTAGTTACCTAGTAAACGATGACAAGTTACCTAGTAAAACCCTTGCTAGTTACCTAGTAAAACGATGACAAGTTACCTAGTAAAACCCTGGCTAGTTACCTAGTAAAGCGCTGGCCAGTGCTGCCTGTTGTTGTTCTGCGTGTTGTAGCGTGTGCCACGCGCCCGCCCCGCCACCCGCCGCCCCCGCACCCCCCGCTGCGCCGTCGAGCGCGTACGCCTCTTCTACCATTGGTAACCTGGAAATATTGTTACGTATTTTTATGATGCACAATATTAGTAGTTTGTAAATTTGTTTTCTTTTTGTCAATTGTTGTCTACACAATTGGCAAAAAAACAGTGTAATTTGAGTGTCTGTCTTACATGACCGAAGTGCTTTTGAGCAAGATATGAACTCACAATATGGATGTACCCACAGATATTCGGGATGTAGGTACCTAATACCTAAGTCGAGAATGAGTTTGTCGTCTCTTTTAAGCAGATCTTGAACATGGGGGGTCCTCAACAATGAGAATCCCTCCTCAGAATAAGTCACGTAATATGGATACGTTCGTTTAAGCGATAGGATATTTGAAATGATTTCCTCCACATAAAATACTTGTCTCAAAGCTCTAAGCCCGTTTTAGTACGCCAGATTCAGGTCCGCGTAAATACGTAAACGTGTAAACGTTTTCTGCGTAAAACACGAATCTCATAGTTTTAAGTCTGACCCGATACGACAGATCCGGGTCGGCGTAAATGTGTAAATAATTTCTGCGTAAACGCGTAAAACACGTACCTCATAGCTCTAAGTCCGACCCGATACGCCAGATCCGGGTCAGCGGGCAACAGAGTGAGGAACAGGAAGCGTGCGAACGTGTGTGCAGGCGCCGCGCGCGGGTGCACGTGTGCGCCGAGACAGGACGCCGCGCCACCGGCCAATAGCGCGCGAGCCACGCGGCCGCACACCAGGGCCGCCGGCTCGCCTTCTACGCGCTGTAGCTGGCTGATTAGACGCTCCTCCTACACAACAATGAACACATTTGTATGATTTTAACTCATTCCACACAGTAAAGAACAAAATTAAACGCTCGCTTCTCTAAGAAACAAGAACTTTTAAGCGCCTCCTCCAATAAACACGACCAAATTAAACGCTCCTCTTACTACGCCATAAATAAAAATAAAATTAAAGGCTCCTCTTACTACACAATAAAGAACAAAATTAAGCGCTCGTCTTACTGCACACTATAGAACAAAATTAAATGCTCTCCTTTTACCACACAATGAACAAAATTAAACGCTGCTCTTACCACACAATAAACAAAATTAAACGCTCTTCCTACCACAAAATTAAAAACAAACTTGTTGAAACTTAACTGGCCTTGGACTATGATTCGGGTCCTTCTTTCACAAAGACATAATGAAACACAAGACACAAAAGACACAAAACACAAGAAAAGTGCCGTCGTTTCATAATAAGTGACGTTCCAAAGACCAAAAACATTGATTCAAGTCGAGATCAGAAGAAATCTTCTGATCTCGACTGGAATCAAGGTTTATTTATGTTTATGAATACCTTCTAAATATTTTAAATTTTAACTAACTTTAACTTAAAAAAATATTGTTCAAATCTTTCTGTCATTTCTTGCGGGAGGGGAAAGTTTGTACACTAGCGCAAAGCTGCACTATTACATACAAAATATACCTGTACCGATTCGTTGCCGATCATACTCACATAACCAAATCCCTAACACATAAAAAATAAAGCACAAATCATTCCACAGCACAACCATTCACAAATCTAGCCCCGCCCTCACGCCACAGTATATTATCAAACTCCACGGTCCACGCGGACTTGTACTATGACAGAGGGGAAACGCTGTGTTGTCACCCTTCCGTGTTGCTCGCTGTACTACTTATATATTTTCAAATGTGCATACTGAAAGGTAGACTAAGGAGTTCTTGCATACTTGTTTCATATTTTAGGATCCTTTTTTCCTATTTTTGCAAATAAGGATTAGAAAAAAGATGATTGTGTTTTTTAACTGACCTGTTTGCAGTATCTTTCTTGTGCATAGAGCCCGCTTGGCAGCATCCGTTGGACGCCCAAACCGAGTAACGCCGCTTCTAACGCCAGCGCGAGGTAAGTCTCATCAGGATTCTTGCTACCCGCTACCGGCACGTGTTGGTATCTGCCGACGAATGTATCATGTTATGCCCCTGTGCTGGCCAGGAAAGTTATCATTAATTCTAGATTTAAAGACTTTTTTTAACTATTGAACGAATTTGAACCCTAACTGGCCTGAATTTAAGCGACGATGCGATCTACGATGGAAGTGCTTACCTAGAAGAAAACGACAAAAACCTAGAAAACTTCTGCCCTTCTACCGCCTAAATCGGCTTTGGGTTTGCTATTGTTGTCTCTATCATTTCAAGTGAAAAGAAAAGAGAGAGCAATTTCAAAGCCAATACATACAGCTTTAGTTCGGCTAAATACAAATAAAATATCGTAATAATACCAGATGGTCTACCACCGTCGGCTATTATTACGACATTTTATCTGGAAATGAGATTTAGGTAGTTTTTTTAATATATATATTGCAGCACCCCACGTTTCTCCCCGTGTAGTTCCCGTACCCATTATTTTCCCTAGTTAGGGCTATGTGCTTTTGAAGTCGGTTGAAGAGACAAATATCAAGTGCACAAAACTCTTATCTTGGTTTGATAAAATGATCTTTTTATTGTGTTTTGTTACGTGTGATAAATGTTTTTGGATTGTTGATTTATAGTTAAGGCTATGTGCTTTTGAAGTAGTTTTTCTAATATATAGATAGCAGCACCCCACGTTTCTCCCCGTGTAGCTACCGTTCCCATTATTTTCCCTAGTTAGGGCTATGTGCTTTTGAAGTCGGTTGAAGAGACAAATATCAAGTGCACAAAACTCTTATCTTGGTTTGATAAAATGATCTTTTTTTTGTGTTTTTGTTACGTGTAATAAAAGTTTTTGGATTGTTGATTTATGACGTGATTTTTGTTTATCTATAATCGAGTATATTTATTATCTGTAGTTGACAATTGAGTAGGTATATTTTATAGTTCCTAAGATGATAATTGCACATATTCTGTCATAAAATTCAGTTTAGTTCTTTTGGGTACTTCTTCAAACACAAAATTTTGGAGTTCTATGGGCTTATTTCCGAAACTAACAAAATGGCGTGTTGTTTATTTTTTTAATTAGTGTCCGACCGAAAGTTCGGTTTCGGTTTCGGTTTCGGCCGAGTTTCGGCCAAAAATCAAGTTTCGGCCACAGTTTCGGTTTCGGCCAAAATCGGCCGAAACTTTTGCCGAAACCGAAACTTAACAAGTTCAAATACGTTCGCGATCGCCTAACTTTGTTTTCCGTGGCAACGCTTTGACGGACGCTGTCGGCGCTTTTCGGGAATTATCGTGCGCTGTTCGGATAGTTCTGTAGCAACCAGCGATGCCAACCGTACGAGGTTCCTCGTACAAATACGAGATTTGTAGTCTTTCGTATGAGGTACGAGGACACTATTAATTAACTTCGTACAAATAAGTACGAGATTATAATATTGCTATTATAAAATAGTGAAAACTAGAGCCATCTATCAGAACTTGTAAGGACTTACAAGACTTCTTACTGATTTCTTATCTATCCGGTTAACAAGGAAATCCCCGACTAATAAAACATTTCATTTTTCGCTTTCATTCTACTTACTTTCTGATCTTGATTTAGGTAGACGACTGATTTGACAGAGAACTTAATTTGAAAAATTATTAAAAATGTTATTAATATGTTTTTATTTTATATTCAATAAATGATTACAACGATCTTAATATATTGTGTTTCCATTTCATGCCCTAATTAAGGCAAAATAGTAGGTAAAATGCACCAAATTTCAGTATTTTAATAAATTATATACTTGACCACGTGAGTTTCGGTTTCGGTTTCGGTTTCGGCCGAAACTGAAGCCACGGCCGAACATTCGGTTTCGGTTTCGGTTTCGGCCGGAAAAACAGTTTCGGTCGGACACTATTTTTTATACAGTTTAACTTTAACTCTAACTGGGACAAGCGATATTTTTCAAATAATTGCAGTCTAAGTATAAATTAAAAATATTTGAAGTCTGATCTTCTGATTCATATCGCGCGTTCGCTTGCCATTTTCCGGAAGAAAAGAGTCGCTACCGCATTTTCCCTGTGATAAATCATTATGAATTATAATAATATCACAAAGAAATGAATTGCGCTTTTATAAAAAAATATTTTAATCAGTTATTAAACAGGCAAATAAGAAGTGTCCGGCATATAATACTGATTAATCTGGCATAAGCTGCGCTTGACCGTGCTGGGTCGGGTGATAATAATGAGAGCCTGACTTGTAACGGATGCACTAGAAGGTGGACATGGGGCTGGTTGACTTGGATCTCGGAGTTACAAAGGTAAATATCTGATTCATCTGCGCTTGGATCGCCAAGCGCAGATGAATCAGATATTTACGTTTGATCAAGATCATTGATAATTTTTGTCATAAATAAAAAATATTTTATGTGTGTGAATATGATATTTTCGTCATAAAAGCCAAATTACGTAAAGTTTTTCATTTTTACTTCGGATTCTGAATCATCTGTAATACAAATTCTGATTCATCTGGGCACAAAATATTTGAACGTAGATATATTGAAAACTACTTTATGAAAACAAGTCCCTCATTGAAATATATGTTCTTTAGTTACCTTTTTTACATATGAACATGTGTGGCAGAGCTATAAAATTTTGGCCAGATGAATCAGACGAAGAATGAAATTTCGAAGAAGTAACCTGTTAAGGCAAATAAAATTGTGCAAGAATGTGGCCTGAAATAGCACATAAGCACTTAAGAAGCTATTCCTATGAAATTTGACCGAGTGTCTGAATAGGCATGACGACTCATTTTTGATTTAATGTGCTATCAAAAGGCTACTCAATAACTTAAACATAGGTGAAAGAATAATTTAGTTATCTTAAAAACTTCCCGTGATATCACGATTTTAAAATCACAATATTGAACTCTCTTTGAACGAAAGTAACTTGAAATTGAATGGGTTATCCAACGGTAAATACATTTTCTAATAATTTGGTTCTTTTAAAATGGCCCTTCCAGCTTTGAATGATCACAAAGTAAGTTAAACTAAAAAATATCAAAATTAAAATTGGTAGATATTTTATTCAATTTAAATACTGTCATTAAATCAAATAATTAAATATGATTGTAGCAAAGATTTGAGGGGGACATCTTTGAATTGTAGGACCTGTAGTCATGCCTATTGAATTGAAAAAACTGAAGTCCGTTTTTTGTTTTTTCGAATAAACGGATGCAGGTGATTGTTACCTAGGCGGTAGTCCGGTGTTGGGCTCCTCGTCCAGATAGGCGGTGTGTAGCCGCGGCGAGGCCCGCTGGTCGTCCGGCGCCAGGCACGCGTCCGCCAAACACTCGTACACGCACCATATCGCCTCCAGCGTCCAGCCCGTCCAACAACGGCTGTCTGGAAGCCCAATACATTACTATACATACAATCGTTTCATGGTTGATGTTCCAAAAACACGAACGAAGAGATTTGACTCCACGTTTGTGATAAGAACGTCTAGGTTGTGGCGTTGCCTGAGTGGGTTTTCCCCGATAGTTACAATCTTGGTGTCTTCAAATCGAAAGTGAATCGGTTTCTTCTAGGTAAGCACGCTCCATCGCAGATCGCATCATCGCTTAACATCAGGCATGATGGTGGTCAAGTGCGAACCTATTATAGTTAAAAAAAACTACAGTTTTATGTATAGGCGACCTGCGATGTTAAAACAAAATAGCTGTTGATTTCATTTTATCGAAAAACAAGTTTTGACCTCTATATAGGTACTTTAAATGAAGGTTAAGGTTTAAATTATTCAATGCCAGGTCAGACTACCATTGCGTCAGTATTTCCAAAAAATAGTTGAAAAATTAAAAAAAATATGAACAAAAACAGTTTACTTATCCATATGGAATATATCATGCCACGTGGCCACATGGAGTACAAGCAAAGGCAGTTTCACCGAAATAGATAAGGTGATCCAATTGCTTTAAAGTGGATTACTTATTATGAAGTTTTAGCAGCCTTCATATTATTTTTATACACCACATCAGTCTATGACGTCAAATAACAATTAAACTAAACTCGTCCGATACAACGCTGCATGTGTGCGAATGCGCAGGTAGCCGCACTCTTGAAACAAGTGTTTGCTGTACGAAGCGTCGCTCCCACCTGATACCGACGTTGGTATAACAACTATAACACTGTCCTCGTTCGATACACCACTGCCTGTGTGAAAGTGCGCAGGTAGCCGCATTAGTGCGGCTGATATCGCTGGATGACGCTTTACCCACACCTACCTGCTACCGACTTTGGTATAACAACTATAACACTGACCTCGTTCGATACACCAATGCCTGTGTGAAAGTGCGCAGGTAGCCGCATTAGTGCGGCTGATATGGCTGGATGACCTTCACCCGCACTCACCCGCTACCGATGTCGGTATAACAGCTACTGACCTCGTCCGATACACCGCTGCGTGTGTGAAAGTGCGCAGGTAGCCGCACTAGTGAGGCAGGTGCCCGCGTCCATGTGGGCCACTACGAGTGACAGTTTCACTCGCTCGCAGCTCCCGGAGCAGGCGTCGGCGCCCGAACAACTGTTACCGCTGGACGAGGCTTCGCCCGAGCCCACTTCTTGCCATCGACGTTGGGCTACCTCCTGGGAATTGTTCAATACAGGGTTACTGGTAATCAATCTGCACCCGTTTAAGGAAATGTTTTGTATGTTTAAACAAACAAGTTTTGTTATAACTCAAAATATATCCCAAAAAAAAATAGTGTTTGTTGTCCTCTCTAGCACTGTTGAGCGGCTGTTTAGTGTTTATTTACTTCGGCACATCATTTATCGATTGTCAAAGTGTGCGTGCGATCTCGTTACGAAGAGTTTGGTGCTTTTAGACCGCGCAAACGCACTTTCTTTTTTTTTAATGAGAAAAAAAAACATTACGAATTTTTACAAACTGTACTTGATATCCCCTTAAAAGGATGGAAGCTGATGACCATAAACCCTGTATATTCAATTAAATTTATGTACCTTGCAAAATCACATAGATAGACTCATAAAATGTCCTTTTCATCTTCATAATTTTTTCCTGTAGACGTCCATTGCTGGACATATATGCTCCATTATTTTTTAATAATAATTTAACCGACTTCATTAATTTCATTACATTACATTACTATATTTACCATTCAAGACAAACCTAATTAGGTACTAATATTATAAAGCTGAAGCGCTTGTAAGTTACGCTTGTTGGTAAACACGCCAAGCTCAAGAAGATACAGGACCGATTAAAAAAAATCTTTCACTGTTGGATTTTTATGTGATCACCGAATGCTATTAAGTATTATGTACCACAGGCGAAGCCGGAGCGGACCGCTAGTAATAAATAAAAGAGTATGTTACCTGTCGATGCCTCATGGCCCGCGCCGCGCTGACAGCGAGCCTCAAGGCAGCGGGCGCGCGCCCGTGCGCTCTCAACGCTTCTATCCTCGCCCCTACTACTGGTAAGTGTTCTGTGGAACGAAAACATGAATTAGGCGGGTTTTCTCCTTTAAATCAATCTACACTTTTTATGGTATAGTGACGAGATGAGTAAGACATGGGCCTGATAGTAAGGAACAAGCCCGCCCATACCCAGACATTTAAGATGACTTATTTTATGCCCTGAAATTTCTTTGAAAAACAATCCTGTATTGTTTGGCGGTAGGGTAACTGGTAAAGGTCATACCAATGGGCAAAGGGCATGTTTTGTTTCCGTACTTGGTGGACTTTGCAAAGAGTATTAACTCCAGTGCCGGATTAGCCATATAGCAAGAGTAGCAAATGCTACAGGCCCCGCGCAAACTGGGGGCCCGCGCTACGAAGTCTTTCTGACTGTAAATATGTAGTGAAAATTTCTTGCGTAACTTGACCCTACCCTTCCTAAACCTAACCTGCTACAGGCCCCGCGCTTGCTTAATCCGGCACTGATTAACTCTACTAAATAAAAAGTTATTGAATTCAATTCGTTTATGATTGGCCAAGTCGAGTGAACGGCAATTGCCGATCCAGAGCCTAGGGATAAAATCCTACGCACATCACTGTATTTTCAAAATCATGTGCGCAATAGCGCTTACTTAAAAACGGAAAAGAAAAACATCGCAAGGAAATCAACAGGTACATACCACCAACCCGCACTGGGCCAGCCCCGAGTTTTAGCAGTGGGAACATTTAGTGAGCTTTTTAGTATGATAATGGTTGTTCTACATAATATTTTATTAAGTGCGCGCCACGCCGCTGTCCGCTGTGCCAAAGGGGGCAGCCATCACGCGCGCGCACTCTCCTTGAAAAAGGCCGCCGGACGCAGTCGAAACTTGAGTCAGATTTGACCGATCATCTTACACCTGAGTTACCCGTTGACTTAACTAAATATTTAGTGCGCTGCTTTTACTAAGACTTAAATAACATCATCTGTCTGTCATAATCATATCTAAATTTAAAGTATTTAAATGATATTTCAACAACGTACCATGCCACAGCGGCTGTCCATCCTCATTGAACTTGGGATAGGGTTGCAGGACGCGGGAACCACCCGCACTGTCCTCCTTCTCACACTCGTAGTACTCATCACTGCTGAGGATGTTCTTTAGGTGCTCATTCTCCCACGATATATCTACCGCGTCCAGCGCCCTGCGGGAGAGCGAGACTTATAGGAAACCGTGTGTGTGTGCGAGAGAGATGAAGGTAGTAGAGATTAATTAGCGTATAAAATACGATGTTATAATTATATCACTTGGGACGAAGCTATGTTGTGTTCTTATTATGCAACACCCTAACGGGCTATTTGTAATCGATTGCTAATTTAATCTCTAAGGTCTAATAATAATGTGGTACACTGTATAAATGCTACTAAAATTCTATTAGATAAGTAGGTACTGGGTGTTTTCTATACACCGTGTGGCGGAAAGGTCCAACAATATTTATTGTAGTTCACCTATACTAGGTATCGAATCACATATGTGAATATTAGACACGAAAGCACAACAATTTTTTTTCCATACAAAGTTACAAATTCGTTGTTTATTATTTTATTTGACAACCCTAATCACCGGCGCCGCGGCGCTGCCAGGCTGTCACTAACCGCCGGTCGCCGCGCGCCGCTCCGTCATCGCATGGCGCGCCGCCGCGCATTAGGGTTGAAGCTGGTAAATTTTACATCAAACTTTGACTCCTATTATCTCGTGAGCTAAAGTGCTGAGGGGAAAGAGACCTTCGGAGATGAAGTCCACATCAGTGTTGGAATGACCTATCCAAATATTGTTGGACCTTTCCGCCACACGTTGTATATTATAAGTATGTATTTATTTTAAATTATATTAGTATTGTATCAGCTATCTGGTTTCCATGGTACAAAGTCTGCTTAATTTGGGGCTAGATGGCGTTGTGTGTAGAATGTCCGTCAATATTTTTTTTTTTTTTAAACTTTCTAATATTTATATAATATTATTAAAGGTAGTTAGGACTTACTTATGAAAAACAGTACGTGGCGTCATCGGCGGCGCTGACCGTTGATTGTGTAGTCTTAATCTCTTACTAGCTCTCCTGTACTCTCTTTCATAACTGAAAATTAATCATACAAAAATAAGCCATATTGTCTGTCTATCTAGAACAATAAACACTAAAAATAAGATTATTTCAGGTATATATATGACTGACCCTGTTACGTAGATAGTACGTTCGTAAATAGCCGTAACAAAATTAATAAGTTAATAATAATTACATTAACTACGTAGTTTTTTTTTATTTAAATAAAGAGTGAAGAGACGATCAGGACATGTGCCTGATGGTAAGCAACATGCCTGACACATAACAGCACAGTGATACGCAGCTATTGGAACATGAAGAGTCCAAATCATTACCTAGCACTGCGCTGCGCTCGTCACCCAGAGATCTAAGATCTTATATCTCTAAGCCTTGTAATTTCTCTGGAAACATTGAAGTTAGTACGTATACGGTAGTATTAGCAAGCTGAAGTGGCATTGGGCCGGACACAATCTGTCGCAGACCTAATAACCGTTGGGGTAGACAGTTTCTGGCGTGGAGACCGCGAATCGGTAAATGTAGTGTAGGACGCCCTGACATTAGATGGAGTGACGATATTCGAAAGGCAGCTGATGGCGGGTGGAGACGCAAGACCGTAGTAGATCGGGCTAGGCCGAGAGAGGCCTATAAACAGGTCCTGCAATTATATTAAATTATTACCAAATAATTTAATATAATTGCAGGACCTGTCGTCACGCCTATTGGCGGGGCTATCGCGTTACATACATACAAAAAAACATGCAACCGAATTGATAACCTCCTCCTTTTTGGAAGTCGGTTAATAAGGGCATCACTAGCTGTTTAGAGGTTCGATTCGGGTAACAAATTGACGTGTGACTTAAATTAGTTTGTATATTATAATTGAACAAAATATACTCACTTATTAGGCCTAGATTCTTCGTCGGAACTCTCCGAATGGGAATGCAATTCTCTCCTCTGTCTCTCTCTGTGTCTTTCTCTGGAAATATGAACAGGAATTGATTAGTTATAAGGCTGAAGACAATTGATACTTGCCCAAGAGGACTATGCAAAAACTCCCAAAAACTCGTTAGTATTAAATGTAAGCTTACACGACTTCAATGGTTCTCAAAACTTACCTATCTCTCTCCTCTCGTTCTCTCAGCCTTTCTCTGTCCCTCTCCTCTCTGTCCCTGTGTCTCTCTCTGTCCCTGTCCCTGTGGTCCCTGTCACGATCTCTCTCGTTCCGTTCTCTTTCCCTCGCGTACTGTCAACAAATAGATACAAATTAAGAAACAGCAAAACCTTAAACTTTGTCCTACAGTTGGTGGGTGACGCATGATTGCGAAAGGTCGAGGCACATGTCGGTTTCCTCACTATGATTTCATGTTATTAAGTTAGCGGCATTACGCACATTACTTCGAAATTGGTGTGCGTGGGATTCGAACCAGAACCAGGTACCAGGGGGGTCTAGATCGTCCGTTCTTACAACTAGACCAGCCATTACTTTGAATTTCAAAAAGAAAGAATATGGGCTCGGAACACATGACTGCAAGTCAATTTTTTTTTACTATCCTGACCCCAAACTAAGCACAGTTTGTAAGATGGCAGCCAGATAGCTGATATAATACTTATATATTCTAAATACATACTTAGTACCTGGTTGACCGAGCTTTGCTCGTTTTTTTTAAATGATATTTAGGCAGGTACGAATTACGAAGTGATGACTTACTTAGACCTACTAAAAGGCGCTAAGTATAAGATTTTCTCAGAAAAAAAAAAGAAAAGGACCACCAGGATTCGAACCGGAGCCTATTGACTCCGAGGGCGAGCAAAACAAAAGAACAAAAAGAAAAGCAGCAACCACCAGGATTCGAACCGTTGTCTCCGAGGGCGAGCATATTCCGTCTGAGCCATTCAGACTTAAAAAACAGTGGCGAAATAAGTTATCGTATTTTAATGACATTGTAGGAGTTTTTCATTGTCTACAAACACGCATAAAATGATGTCTTTAAAAAATAAAACCTAGCTAGATCGATTTATCGTCCCCGAAACCCTCTGTATACATAATTTCATGAAAATCGTTCGAGCCGTTTCCCGAGATTCAGATTCTATATATATATACAAGAATTGCTCGTTTAAAGGTATAAGATTATACATAGAAACACCCAGACACAGAATATTAATTATCCAATGTAGTAAACTCACCAAAGGGAAAGACCTGTGGTCGGGGTCTTCAGTGGGGCAGACCTCCACCGCCGACCACTTTTCTAATAAACACCTCCACTGCATCCTGTGGCATTTGTTGCTCCCCGGATCTAATACTATGCTCACCTGTACAACAACAAAATACATGTCAATATTCCACAAAGCAAAAACACAGAAAAAGAGAAACATGAATGGAATTTATATTTTCTGATGTTTTTTTTTACTTTTATAGGTTTAGACTTGACCGCCATCTCGCCTGATGTTAAGCGACGATGCGGTCTACGATGGAGCGTGTTTACCTAGAAGAAACCGATTCACTCTCGATTTGAAGGCACCAAGATTATAACTATCGGAAAAAACCCACTCAGGCAACGTATTCCACAGCCTAGACGTTCTTATCACGAACGTAGAGTCAAACCTCTTTGTCCGTCTCTTTGTAATTTCCACCATGAAACGGTGCCGCTTCTTCGAGTTACGAGAAGTACGATAGAAAAAAGGGCAAGGTGGTATAAGATCATGTAGATCAGTGCACACTCTCCGAAGTGTATCCGATAAAAACCGATTAGCTAGCAATTCTGCGGCGATGTTCAAGACTTTGAAGTCTTTTTCGCACTAGAATGTCTTTGTCTATGAGCCTTTTGGCACGCCTCTCGATCGATTCCATATAATACAATCGTATATAATCTTAATATGTCCAAGTCGAGTGTAAATCGATTTCTTCTAGTGAAACGCACTCGGTGTTACACGATACCATCACTTGGCATTAGACGAAATAGCTGTCAAGCAAAGCCTTTTGGTTATTTAGAACTATAGGTCTCCCCAATATGTAACGTGCTAAGGGGATATGAGGCAGTGTGAGTTATCCGATGGCAATGGGGAGGAGCAACAACGTTGCAAAGTGGAGCGAATAAGTGAAGACAGCAAAGCTGATTCCATCTGGATGATATCTGGTAAGAAAGAGAGATAGAGGCTTCCCCAATGATACACAGATGATCCCGATCCTTAGAGATCCGGCCAAAACTATGGCTTATTGCTATACTTTACTCCATGGAGTTTCAAGTTACCCTACATCACGGATGTACATCATTCCGTTGTGTTCTATCTGTTGTGTATATCGACTAACCCATAACGCCCCGAGTTGCTCCCACAGTTGCCTGCACTTCTCAGTCATGGGCGTGTTCTGATTCCTCCACAGCAGCAGCCGAGGGTCCGAGAGGAACTGCTCAGTCATCAGCATCAGCATCCGCGGACCGTTCGAGTCTTGCGCTCGGAGCATTTCTCTTACCTGAAATGTTGGAATAAAATCATTGATTTTGGACAATATTGGAGCTGCTATGAATCATAACTCAAATTATGTTTTAAATAAGTCCAGGCAACTTTAGCAAAATTGATACCTTATATTCTAAAGCACTTTTTTCTGTTTTCAAGTAAGACAAAACCGATGTTTTATGATGTCTGAGCATGAGACTACAACCTAGTTACAACATCCAATCTAGATTTGAAACAGGAAAGGCTAGATACAGAACAGTTTGCTTCTCTCCTACAATATATTGTAAATATGACCCTTCTGACTATTTTCTACGTATGTTACCATTGTTTTGGACCATGTAGGTACGTACAGTGAAATTCGCAAGACGAGGCTTGGTTTAAGACATATTCATTAGATAAAATGTTTAAAGGAAGTATTCAAAATAAAGTTAATCATTGTTTATACGTACCTACCTTCCGCTTATAATAAGTAAAAGGCTATATTAAAAGGTTAATAAAAAAATACAAATAGGTACCCTGAATATATTACAGATTATCTTCACGGGCCGGGCTTAAAGCGGATTTAAAAAATACAGACGTAGTCATAAATGTTCTATTGCTAAAGCTAAAATAGCAGACCCTTAAAATTATACGTGAAAAAAAGGAGGGCGTGGGTTTATAGATCCGACTACATAAATCAACTGCAGAAAATAATTTAGAACAGTTGATTTTATCGGCACTAATACAAACAAATAATAAGAAAGAAATTAAAGTGGAAAATTGACAGTTGAATTCGATCAAGCAACCTGCACGCTTTTCGGCTTTCAAGATATTATTAGAATCAAATTTATTACATCTCTACATCGAAAGAATGGAACTTACCTTAGAAAATAAGGAATTAAGCTGCTTATTTGCATTGTAATAGGTTCCCTGTAATAGATATGCTCGCACTTGTTCGCAGACCTGGAACAATAGAATGTTCATGATAAGTAATTTTGGTTTCAAAAGATTTCAACACAAGATAACATGCTTAGAAGGGTGTATGCAAATATGAGGAGTACTCGAAAAGTGGTACACAATTTCACATTTCAATAAAATACCAAGTCAATGGATCACCTCTACTAAATCATCTTATAGTTTCCGGTGACACGAAGGCATTGTAGTACCAGGTAGTGCATCAAACTCTTCATACTTAAATAGTTGTTTGGGAGAATGCTTATTTGGGGAACCGTGTTGCTTACCGTGAGGTACACGTGTTATTTTTGTTTTAAATAGAAAGAGTCTCTTGTTATGAAAATCCTTTGAGCCAATCCTACACACGAGACCCTCCAAGAGCTACTTTTGACCGAGACTTGGTTCTTTCAACATTTGAGGGTCCTGTATTCGTAGTGACGTTGTTGTTATTGATGTGAAAAACCAATCTTATTGGTAAAGTTCTGGGGTACGATTTGCCTTGAGATATCAAGATATACTGTCCTACTAATATTCTAAATGCGAAAGTTAGGATTTTGTTGGTCAATGACGTAGGAATGGCAACAGGATCGTGTTAAAATTGGAGTACAGTCAGATTACAGTTTGAAAAAAGCGCTTAGGCTTTTCATTGGAGGATAATTTCAGGAAAACAGAAACCACGCGGGTAAGCTGCAGGACGGCCGCTGCTGGTTCAATATATAAGATACCCAAAATTAGTAGACTCAAAACGGGATGTCATTTCAGGAGATATAGAAGAAAAAAACGCTCCATGAGTCCTAAGCCTTAGATTACAGTTTGGAAATGCGCTTAGGATTTTTATCGACGGATAATTGCGGTAACGAGAAGCACGCGGGTAAACCGTGAGTCACTGCACTGCACAACATATAGAATACCCTGTATACCCCAGACTCGGACGTCCGTACACCCAAAACAAGATGTCATTGCAGTAGCTCCCATATGGAACAGATATAATCACCTGCTGCTCATCCAAATGCCAGGCATGATGTGCGTCCGGCGGCGGGCCGGCCGTGGGGTCCGGCGCCCCACATATCCTGTTGATGGCCGACCTCGCCTGCAGCACCTCGTCGGCCAGTCGCTGCGCCGTCGGGAGCACCTCGGTGTGGTGCTCCGCGATCAGGTACTGAACGAACTTCTGTAGTTGCTGCCGGTCCATCTGGAGGAGGGTTTCTGGAAAATGGGAGCAGAGAATTGAGTATGAGGTGATTGATATATGGTGATGTCTAGTAAGGCAGTTGGCAAGTCAATTTTTTCAATCGCCAATTTTATCGTGGCAGTTTTAAATGTAAGATCGAGGATCTGATCTGAGTGGCGTATTATGAGAGATGGTTATGTGCAGCAGTGGACGAATACATGTTGATGACGATGACGCATTTTGGCGTGGCTACAGTGGCCTTGATTAAGAGAGTGAAGGCCTCCAGTCGCAGCAGTGGGAACATTTAGTGGGCTGGTTTTGCTGAAACCGTGCTTGGTTTAGGGACTTCTTACCTGATATGGGCACGCGCAGTCGTACGGAGTCTGCATTCCTGATGCGGTACAGCGCCAGTGCGACCACGTGCTGGCACCAGAAGATGTCGCGAGCCTCGCAGCTGCACGTCACCCCCGTGATCTTGCATCTGAGGAATAAACAACAAAATCATCAACATTAAATTCCTTACGTAATTCGAAATTCAAAAATTAAATAATTCTAATATAATAAATTATGTTAATGCTTGGAAAGTTTGTTGCTGAATCACGTTGTAACGTATGAACGGATCGGCCCTACCGACTAATTAAATGGGCTATTGCTGTCTCTATCATTTCAAGCGGAAAGAAAAGAGAGAGAGCAATAACAAAGCTAAGACAGTTTTAGTTACGCGGTAGACCCTCCGGTTGACAAATTTGGAACATAGTTAAATGAAAGCCTGGAAGAACACAGGCATTTTATCCCGAAAGAATAGCGGGAGCGATGAAAGAAATATTATAAATGCGAAATGTATGGATGTTGTTACCCATTTAGGCAAAAACTACTGAAGCGATCTGAACGAAACTTTAGTTACTTATGCAGATAACAATCTGGAATAACACATACCTATGCTATTTTTATCCCGAAAAAATAACGTGATCGGGAACTACACGGGTGAAACGGCTGCATGCTACTAGTATAAAACGGCTCATATCATACCATTTTGGTCACTTTTAAAAAGATCTTAATAAATTATGCAAACATAGTATTAGCGTAATTCCTCAGCAACCTTTGTCATTACAAGGCCAGAATCATAAACTTAATTAGTCCAGAATATCGGAAGCGTAGCTAACAAATTGCGTTCTTAACAAAAAACAAAGGTCCAATAATAAAGGGGTCGCAGAGACCCCAGCTATTGTTGTAGCTTGTAACAGGACAACGTTCTAAAAAGGGCTCTTTTATGAGAAAGGGCAACGTACCAGCATAATACCTTTTGTTGAGGAAAGAAAACTTTGCCACCTCTACAAATGACAATTGACTGTAGTTTTTACGATTTATTTCAGAGGTTTTTTTTTATCGGTGAGGACTAGAAAAGTAATGACACGCCTGAGTGGTCGGCTAGAAGAGGTTTTATTTGGGTTGTAGTATTGAAAAAGAATTCTATGATTTGTGGCCTCATTTTTTCAACTAGCGCATCATATCTTTGTTACTCGGTTATACAAGCCACCACTCTCTTTCACCTAATTTTAGGAAAGAGAGCGACCCGACATACTTCACCGCTTCCAGAAGGAGCATTAGCAAGGCATATGCGTAGTTAGTATGATGACTAAAGAAACGAATTAGTGGTTCAGTTAAATTGTTAAAAAACATTGCACACGCGATTTTTCATTTCTGACACGCGCAGTGCAGTTCTAGAATATGGTTTGGACTCATTGCAAAAGGCCTCCCTACACTCCTTCCATTTTTTATCTTCGAGCAAAGTAAGTATTTTAAGATGTCTGTTGAAGTCGTCCCGCCATATGAATATATCACGTTTGGTTACCACTGAGTGATGATCAGCCCAGCCAGCCAGCCCAGCGATCGTTTGATATTCGATCGATATATCCAACATATGACATGACAATTGATTTAATAGCTCTTAAACAAATGTAACTCAATACAAGTGTAGTATGTTTTTGATATTATTAAACTGATTACAGGCATGCGAGTTCAATAATGAGCTCTGTGCGTAGCTGATTAGGAGTTACGATAAGTTGGCGGAACTTTTGGCATTGATCGATCTGGTTGGATTACTTTTTGAATGTATATATGCTGGATAACAGCTGCTTGTTGAACATAGATTAACTTCTGGAATAATGTTAGGTTATGTAAATCAGCGACGCTCGAATAGGAAATTATTTATTGAAAGCCAAGCGAAGTCAAGATGAAGTCTAAAACTAGGGCCAAGAATGCAATCCGGCGGTATCTCGTTGGACAGGGCTTTGCTTAGCTGTTCATTTTTGCTCTGGATGTTTTTTAAATTTTTTATATAAGCTTGCTTAGTGATAAACCAAACATGTACTTTAAACTAAACATCTTAAGCATTGTCTGCCGCCTTTACAGAAAGTCAGGTTATCGTGTTTGCCTCTACCTCATAGTATTTGCCTGGGGTTTTTAGGGTTCCGTAGCCAAATGGCAAAATACGGGACCCTTATTGATTCGTCATGTCTGTTTGTCTGTCTGTCCGTATGTCACAGCCACTTTTCTCCGAAACGATAAAAGCTTATACTATTGAAACTTGATAAGTAGATGTAATCTGTAAACCGCATTAAGATTATGATAGCAAAAATAGAAAAAAACAAAAATATTAGGGGTGTCCCATACTTAGAACTGAACCTCAAATATTTTTTTTATCAAAACCATACGTGTTACACCCTCAAAACAATACGTGTGAAGATACCTCTCTATGGATAGGTCATCAAAAAATATATTGAGGTTTCAAACATATTTTTTTTCTAAACTGAATAGTATGCGCGAGGGACTCTTCCAAAGTGGTAAAAACTGTGTCCTGGAACTTCTAAAATAAGAGAAAGACAAAAATAAAAAAAGTGTATGATGTACATTACCATACACGAAAATTTGTTTGCATGAGATCTAGTAAGTAGATTTATTTTAATACGTCATAAATTGACTATTGTTAAAACACTGATTAAAGTAACAACGAACTACAAGAACTTTTTATAGGTATTATGTTACTTGCTGCTACGGAAGCTTTCATGGGCGAGTCCGACTCGCACATGACCACTTTTTTTTAAAAAGGCCAGTCCAACTGTAAACCTAACGCAACGGCGAGATCGCATCTGTTATGTTTTGATGTCGCAGTGACTGCGAAACTTATGTAACCGAAGTGTCCGAAGTCCAATTTAATTTGGTTGGTCCATCATGCTCACAAACGTCATTAGACCTACGAATGGGAAGATAAGATCCATCGTGTCCAGAAAGATTCCTAGACCTCCGAATGGGAAGAGTTATTCCGAGTCCAAGTTATGACAGAGACAACTTGTTTTGTTAATAGAGTTAACGTTTTCAGTTTCTTTTTAAAATACAGAGCGGTAAGATCTGTAGGACATGTGTCTGGTGGTAAGCAATATGCCTGCAGCGTGCCGCCTGTTAATGATACATAGCACAGTGCCACGCAGCTATTGGAACATTAAGGGCCCAAATCATTACCTAGCACAGCTGCGGTCTTCACCCAGAGATATAAGATGTATATGTCCTGTAATTTCACTGGAAACATTGCCCTTCAATCTGGAACACTGTGGTGTTTTAACATTATTGCTTGGCACTAGAATAACTGGCAAAGATGTGGTACTTCCCTAGGTGGATTATGCAAAGGTGGAAAGAGTCCTACCACTACATCAAAATCATCAAAATGTACCGGCTGTAGGGTTGTCACATACCTGTCAAATGAGACGGTGACCCTGTACAACCTCTCAGGTTCAGCGCACGGCGGAACCGCCGCGGGCGCTCGCACCACTCCACTCAGGTGAAACCCTGCAACAATACACAACACTGTTTACCACTACAAATTGACACTCTTAAAATAATAGTAGGCAATTAAATTTCAAACAAAACCAACTCCATTATAAGGTGTTTTCAGGATGCACAGATCACTATAATTCAAGATGCAAATAGGTTAGGTCAGGTCTGTCAGGTGTAAGATTTCTCTAAAAAAAAATCATTTTCAAAAAGTTCTCATAGACTGCAGGCCTGTGAACAAAATTTATGGGTCATCTGATTGATACAGCAGGAGACCTATGTAGGATGATAGAAGGGTATAAAGTAATAAGATTGAGCACCATGCCGTCACTTGTAACCTGTCCAACTGAGTGCTGTTGAAGAGGGGGGGTTCTACACTTCCATCATTTCTCCTTGCCGCATGATTTTTGTACGGCATTGCGAAATAATGTATTAGAAGAGGTATTGAAACTGTATGGAACCAATGCCGTACGTAATCAAATGATCAAACTTACTCTGTAAATCGTCGGAAAATCATGATTTTTTTCACAAACTAACAATTAGAATTTTAAAATTTATAATTTTTATTGTTTCAATACCTCTTCTAATCTATTATTCCACAACGCCGTACAAAAATCATGCGACAAGGAGAAATGATCGAGGTTTAGAACCCCCCCTCTTCAACTGCACTCAGTTGGACAGCTTACAAGTGACGGCATAGTGCTCAATCTTATTACTTTATACCCTTCTATGATCCTACATATGTAGGTCTCCTGCTGTATCAGATGACCCATAAATTTTGTTCACGGGCCTGCAGTCTATCAGTTTTACGAAGGTGACGCCAATGTTTCATTCAGCTCTTAACTTACTTAAAATAATTAAACCTTGCAAAAAGGTAAGCAAATATAGACTCAAACTATTACAGCTTCAGTTTAAAATGAGCTGGATGAGGACCACGCACCGGCCCGCGCCTATACCGGGCCAGTAAGATAAATTGAACAAAATGAAACACTAATTCGTCAGCGAACAAAGTCACTGACATAGCTCAGCGCAATATCAAACTGAGGTGGCAGTGGGCCGGTCATATCTGTCGCAGAACTAATACCACGGGAATAACAAGAGACCGCGAATCTGTAATCATAGTGTAGGACGCTCTGAGGTTAGATCATCATCATCAGCCGCAAGACGTCCACTGCAGATCATAGGGCTCTCCCTAGATTTCCACAACGAACGGTCCTGCGCAACCTGCAACCAGCGGTTTCCAGCGACCTTTATGAGGTCATCTGTCCATCTAATGGGAGGCCGTCCAACACTGCGTCTTCCGGTTCATGGTCGCCACTCGAGAACCTTTCTTCCCCATCGGTTGTCAGTTTGCGAGCGATGTGGCCTGCCCATTGCCACTTCAGCTTGCTTACTCTTTGAGCTATGTCGGACACTTTCGTTCTTTAACGAATATCCTCATTACGGATTCTGTCGCGCAAAGAGACTCCGAGCATATCCCTCTCCATAGCTCGCTGTGTGACTTTGAGCTTCGTTATGACGACTTCGACTTGGACGAGTTCGACCTGATGATGATGAAGTATTAGTGCTATGTATAATTAAGTAAAAATCTAAAAAAGTCAAGTCTTTATCTATGTTTATTATTTACAGAAACGGTCCATAAATGTGTATTTTCAAATTTAATGGGTTCCAAAAGTGTAAAATATTTTGTAAATACCCCCGAGGGTAGTTTACAAAACACCTGAGTGTTTTATGGACCGTTTAAAGATTTAACGAGCGGAGAGTGAAGTCTAAACTTTGAATTATTACGAGAGACTTAAACGGACATCCTGTTGTTGTTCCGAAATAAGATACACGTAGAGTTTTATAATTTTTGAAACTATTATAGGTTACAATTTGACCGCCAGCCATTTTAGGCGTCATTCGAGCGATTTGAGCCGACATTTCATTTTGTCTGACGTTAAGCGACGATGCCGTCTATTGTTGCACAATGCTTATTTGGCATTTGGATGACGTTTTCAGGGGTCGTGGGTCGTGGGTGTCGAGAGTCGAGAAATGGGATATTGGGAACTTACTTTGCGTTAGTTCCCATTTTGGCCATGAATCGAAACATCCTGGTAGCACTCTACGATGGAGCCTGCTTACCCAGAAGAAACCGATTCACTCCTGATTTGAAGACATACAAATTGTAACCATCGGGAAACTTCCACTTATATAACGGATTATTTTCACAAAAGTACAAAAGTAGCATTCAAAGCTTTAGAACGTCAATCATGAAACGATGTCGCTTCTTCGATGTCCGATATAAAAAGGGCAAGTTGGTGAGATCATGCAGATCATTTTCACACTCCTCGAAAAGTATACGATAAAAAACAACAAAAAATTGCTAGCAATTTTGTTGTGATGTTCAAGACTTTCGAAGTCTTTTTCGAAAAAGGGTGACGTCGCGTTTTGGCACGTCTCTCGAATCTCGATCCATTCCAGAGCATCTAACTGGTATTTAGCCGACCCATTTCAAAGGTTTGAACAGTACTCAATACAAGATTATTTGCTCTGTAGCAATTTTTTCACGAAGTGTTAAGTGTCCTTATAGTGCTTTAGATAGCTTGTAAGATTGTAGCAGAGTCGATGGGAGCTAGACAGAAAAAAATAAGACTTTTTCCAGCTCTTCTTGTTGTAAGTTACCGCGCATTAGACGTTTTGACCAGATTTAAGTAGTTATTTATTTAAAAAACAATTGTTTACTATGCTAACAGCTTAAGCCAACACGCACAACAACCAATGATAGATGAGATATGGTTCAAAAATGGATGAAAAGAGTCTTCCCGACACTTTTTGTTAGTTACCGAGACATGCTCTGAGCGAAGAATGGGACCTAGAGCGTAAAAAATAAGATCTTTTTGGACACTTCAGGCTATAGTTGTCTACTGCGCAAACTCTGAAGAATATAAACTGGTCTGCTTATACTATACTAATGGTCTTATATTCATTTACTTTGAACCTTACATGATACGCTAGAATGATGTTCTATAACCTCCCAAGTACCTCTTCTAGTCTAAAGCGAACATGATCTGAATTGAATTTGGGTGTAATTTCACGTTCTCTCGAACACCAAAAGACTCCGATTCTCGTTTTCAAGCAGCCAACACAATACATGCACCCCAGTTTTTGAACGATTTGAACACGAACTGACGTCACAAGCAATCGGAGCAATCGGCTCCGATTCGTCAAGCTTAGAAATTCGAAATTCGAACGCGTTTCTGTGCTGCGTTTCATTTTTCCTGTCGACTCAGTGAGACTTTTTGTTTGGCTTCGCTTGGGAATGGTTGCCATTATTGCTTATTTCGATTTGTTTTCGAAGTGTTAAGTTCTAGGCTATGTATTTTTCAAGTTAATCTCAGATTACGAATTGTATTATGCGATTCTGACGTGCAAATTGGCTTGTAAATTGTACATTTATCAATAAAGAACTTTAGACTGATTTTGACTTTGAATTGAATGGAAAATACGGGTTCTTTTACTGCTACTAACGATGGTGTTCTAATCTTTCAACATTTATATTTGTTGGTATTTACAGTACAGTAATGAAGGTGACAATAACTTTCGTATTTCACTACTGCTAACGTACAAATTTTTGGGACATCGTTTATTACTGGATACAGTCTCTAAATCGTTTAAATTTTGGCCATATGTGCCCGTGTCTTCAATGTCAATAACAACTTCGTCGTAAGAACCAACAAGGAAATACTAATTACAAATCGTTTCGCCAAACAGTGGAAAAATTATGCTAATTAAAACCGTCCAATGCACAAAGACCAACGTTTATCGATTTTATCAGCACGAGAAGGAATTTATTTTTAAATACTCTAACAATCAATTACGCGGTGCTATAACTCTCAGAGAACCGATGCGAAATCTAACGACAAAATGGCGAATACAACCATTGTTGTGTGACAAAAAAGTGCCGATTGAAAAGCAATTGCGGCAACGTTACACCACGAAATTCCTAAAGGAATTTTAACAGCATCATAGACTTCACTTGCATAGTTATAAGACTCAAATTTGAACGAATAAATTTTGAATTTGGAACCGATCACGATTGGAAACTGGCACTCGAGAAAAAGAATGAAGTTTTTTTTCTTAAAAATGGAACGGTGGTGTTGGCACAGCTGCTTTCTGGGACAATCTTTTTACGGGTCGTTCAGCCGTATAGGTATTCAGTGCTAACAGAGCATTTAAGATTCCATTCTTGGCAGATAATATGAGAGAACAACGTAAGGACTACCTACTTTCATATTACCTACCTACCTACCTTTGTAGAGCTGTATTGTCATAATTGTTTGAACGCTATATTCAGCCCAAACAGATTATAGGCCTAGGCTAGCCTTGGTCATCGCGCCGATCAATCATACCGTGACTAGAAGTATGAGTCAGGTTGCTTAATCTACTGTATATCTAACATACATAATAATTATAGTAGTCGACTATATTGTGAACCTAGATACTATGTACTCGAACAATCTTAAGGATTTGTAAATTAGTGGCCATAATGTGCTGTATTTCAGCTAAGCAGTGTCAACACTTAACGAATTCCCGATTTTTAAAAGACTTATTACATAGATACCAGAAAACTAAAAAATAACCGCGAAAGTGGACAATCAGATGTCATAATTATGTTTACGAATTTCCCTTACAAAATGAAACAGTAACAGCACTGAGACAGATCATCTTTATTTTCATTCATTAATTCTATAAACATACGTATCCTTGACAATTTTTGGCAACCCACTTTGTCAGTTACCCAGTTTAAAAACAATAGTTACCTAGTAGTTAAAATAACATAGCTTACTATTTAATTAAATGCAAACAAAACATAAAAATCTAATGAGACATTATCAGAAGAGACAAAAGAAAAGATTTTTTTAAATAATGTTAGATGGCGTTTCTCCGACCTTATAGTCGTTCAAATGCAAAAATCTTTATTGTAGAAAATCTAGATAACCTTTGCTCGAATGTTCTATCGGAGTCGAAGTGCCTGATTGATAAATATTATAAATTGTATTCTTAAAACTTTTTTATTTTGTCGGGCTGCGGCGTTCCTAAAAAAATTTTTAATTTACTAGAAATGATCATGCGGTTGTTTCAGAAGATTTCTAATTTCAAAAAACCGTGTTCCATTTAAGATTGTCTATTCCACGCCACATATGGAAGTGTCATCAACGCGGTGAATCGAGATTGGATTCGAATGAGGAACGTGTCTTTCGCGCCGATTCGCCGGACACGCGTGGTGTCACGTCCGGGCGGCATTAGTGCGGGGACACCGTGTCCGAAGTCCGAGTTGCATCGATTACGTTTGATTACGGATGTCCGATTCGGTTTGAAATTCTCACGAATGCAATAGCTGGTAAGACAGCTAGATAACTAGGACTTTGGATGTCTTTATGTTGAAATTGTTTTATAGAATATGCACACGTATTTGGTTGAGTAAAGTTTAGACTTGTTTGATTTACGCTTCCTCTTAAAATTTATTATGTAAGTAACTGTAGTAAAATCGAGAGTCAATCGATTTTATCTAGGTAAACACGCTCTATATTAGATCGCATCATCGATTACCATAAGGCGAGATGGTGGCCCTGTGAAAAGTTATTGTTTTCGTATAAAAAAGCAAAGTTCGAAACAATCTCTTCGTTATGTTACAACATCATCAAAGAATTTTATATCTGCACTTGGAAAAATACTAAATATGTCAGTGACTTTAGTTCTCTGAGGTTTCTCTTAGAGAATTAAACACCAAGCATAACTCTTTCTATAGTTCTCTGACCGACTTTGAATTTTCGAAACACTTTTACTGCAACCTTTAAAGTGTCAACGTTTCTGAAACGTGGACCTAACGTTATCAAGTTAAGTACATTTATGTTATATAACCTGCATGTTAACAAATGGGCTGTGAAATTACATGGCCACAGAAATTTGCAACATTTTAAAAACCACAAACAGGATATTGAGGCCTTATTTTATTGAACGGTACCTATCCGAAACCAGGCGTGGGACAGGTTAGACTTGTAACTTGTTGGCATGACCACTTTTAAACCCACTGTTTAACTTGCCTGTTAATAAGTCTGCTTTTGGATCTACCTACCTACATGTTGCTTTGTACCATTTATTTTATTTACCTTCTTAGCATAAGCGGCCCACTAAATGTTCCTACTGCTGAGACTAGGGGCTTTTTCTTGCTAGGAGAGAGTTACAGCCATAATCCACAACGCTGACCCAGTGTGAGTTGAAGGATGACCACTAAAGATTCAAACGTTAAAACGTGCCACGTGCCGATTCCCCCACGATGTTTTCTTCACCATTTTTTAAGTCAGCTGCACTGCGCACATAACTTCGAAAAGACTTCAAAGTGGTGCGCATGAGATTCGAATCAAGGGCTCCGGATCGACAGTCGTCGTTCTTCTAGACTTAGACGTAACTTTTGTAACCGCATCGTCATCGCATCGTTTTGTATCCAGATCAGCCCTTTTAGCACCTAACTAAACCGACATTGAATTTACTAGTTCTGTTTCTATAATTTCAAGTGGAAAGAAAAGAACATCATCAAAACTTCGTTAGTTCTAGAGTCAAGAGATCAAATGTATGGAGTACTGTACAGTACATGTAGTTATAACCTAAGGAAAAGTATCGGAATGAATTTTTGTACGTAGAAAGATACTCTGAAGCAACACATAGGCTAATTTTATCCTGGGAAAATAACAGTATTTGTAACTACGCGGGTGGAACCTTGGGGGCTTGCTAGTTTATTATATATAAGTAGTAAAATAATGGGCATAATAGGCAGCTGGTGACAATTGGAAACGTAAAGCTGATAATCGGGCTAAGTGGCTTATTATTGGGGAGGCCTATGTCCGACAGAGGACTAATGTGGGATGAGTATGATGATGATGATGAGGATAACAGGACATCTACCGTGGTTAGGTAAATGGTGGAGCGATATTTCCACACACCGTATTCTGATTAACGAATAGTTCGTCACTTTACCGATGAAATGACGCAGTCAATTGACAAATCAACTGACAATCATAACAGTTTCAAACAAAACTATAAATATAAAATTGTTAACAAAAGAAATTATAGTTACAATTATACAGCAATTTCTGTTAAACACGGCTGAAAACGTAGTAATGAGATAATTATATTCATTACTGAAGGTACAACTGAGCACCTTGACCTCGCTATTGACCTGAATAATGTACCGGGTCAACTTACATCAGCGGCGAAACAATCACTGCGTCTGCAGCGGACGAGTTACGTGTATTGCAAAATGTCTTATTTATAAAAAAAATTGGTGGTCTGCGAAGTCGGTTGGTTTACGAACGATAGTTTAACGTGACAACGTCATAACAAAACATTTATAGACGCGGCGCAAGCGTACAATGAGCGCGACGGGACACTTTTTCGTGCATGCACGAAAAAAATAGTTTATGATATACTAGCAGTGTACAGCGGTTTTACCATCACGATATCTGTTTCCGTAGTTTTCTAGTGATAAAAATAGACTCTGAGTTAGTTTAGCCACTCAGACGTGGTTGAGCAGCCTCCAAACTTTGGAATTTATAACATCAACAAGCTGCACCCCGCGGTTTTACCCGCAGCAGTTCCCGTTTCCTCGTTTTCGTTATTTTCCCTTAGTAAAAAGCCTATTTCTTTTTCCCGATTATAAACTAAATGTTTAAGTTCAGTTCAGTTCCGTTCAGAGGTTCCAACTTGATTGAGCAACTAACCTTCAAACATCCAACCTGTGCAATTATTTATTAAAATTAGATAGACTAAAAAGGGTGTAATAATTGTTGAAGTTTTCACTTCTGTCAGTACTCCTGGAGATCAACTCTTTGTTTTTTTAGTAATAAAGACCAGATCGATAAAAAAAGTGATTTATAAATAACTAATATTAATAACGTCCACTGCAGACGAAGTTATTATGTCTTCCGGTTATGTAACGCGACCCAGTTGGCTATCCAGGTCAGTATACCTATTATTACCTGACCATTAGGAACATAGTTTTAATGGAAATACCTAACATTAACGACAACCAACTAAATAATTAATAAGATACCTTTTCAGATGTTAATTTTACAAAAAATCTTAACTACGTAATTCAAAGACAAACATCCCACAAAAATCAAAGGCTTACAATCGGAGAAATCAAATATATCATGAAAAACACGTCGGTATTTTAAACTAACAGTCAATATAATGTTTCCGAAGCCATTAAGAAAATTAAAACTTCAACATATAAATTTAAATCAATGACGAAGTTCATATTCATGTGTGATTAAAATAGGGTTGGCATCTGTAAAGTTAGTCAAGACAAGACTCTTGAAAGCCCCGGATTTTAGAGACCTGAACCTGGACATGTCAACAGGGTTTTGTTAAACATAATAATCAGTAAAATTAATGCTATTGAAAATCTCTAAAAACATATTTTTGGATCTTTAAAAAATTTATTTACTTATCTTTTATCGTCATTTTTTAACCCCCGACCAAAAAAAGGGGTGTTATAAGTTTGACTTCGATGTCTGTCTGTCTGTCTGTCTCTGTGTGTCTGTCTGTGGCACCGTAGAGCTCAAACGGATTTCGATGCGTTTTTTTTATTTGATAGTTAACATCCGTACGGATGTTCTTATTTATGTTAGGTTAATATCAATTCAAGATGGCCGCCTTCACAAAATGGCGGATAAAATATTTCTTCACAACCTACCTCAATATGGGTATCAAATGAAAGAGCTTGACTAGTATAATACTATAAAAAATTAAATCCAAGATGGCCACCACCGCAAAATGGCGAATTATATTATTTTTTTCACTACTACCTCAATATGGGTATCAAACGAAAGGGCTTGACTAGTAGAATACATTGCACTTTGACAAATTTCAAATCCAAGATGGCCGCTTCCACAAAATAGCGAAATAATTTTTTTTTACAACTTCCTTAATATGGACATCAAATGAAAGGGCTTGACTAGTAGAATGTTGTACAGATAACAAATCCGAGGTAGTCGGGGGTTAATCAAAATTTTTAATTTTGTTCTTGTAACCCACTTCCAAAAAGAAGGAGGTTATCAATTCGACCACCATATTTTTTGAAGTAAGAATTTAGTGAGAGTGAGTGGTTTTTCGGTTGATCGCGGATCGCGGCGTGAAAGGTCGTGCGTTAGTTGCAGGGGATCGGTCGGAAGACGGTCAACACGGTTACAACGGTCCGGTCGCTCCCCGGACACCCTCTAAACTAGGACTAAACCGGGGAAACCCGGACGGTTGGCAACCCTAGATAAACCGACTCAGATCTAGGTTAACCAATCTTACACCAGTTTGACTAACGTGATCAGCCTCGAAACTCCGGGATGGTTTAGAAAGTTGCTAGAATCGGTATAAAACTGCTTATAATTCTGATCACTTCTCGATTTGCAGCATCAGAAACCAGTTTCCTGGGAATTACGACATATTCCGTTAAAACTGTGTTTTGGGTGTCATCTCAGATGCCATGGAAGATTTTTCACGTCATATAATTGAGTTATGTTATTTTAGTAACATAACAGCCAGTTGCGTCCCACGGTTTACCCTCTCAGTTCTCGTTATTTTGCTGGAATAAAAAGTAGCTTACGTGTTTTCTTATTCTAAAATATAATCTAACTGCCCACTGCAATATAATCCAAATTTCAAACCGTTCCGACGTCACGGAGCAACAAAAATTAAAAAATCCAAATATTCAAGGTTTGACATTTAAAATTATATTAGTACGATGATATTTTTACAAGAATGTTGTTGTTTTTTTAATTTTTGTTACCAATAAAACGAGAGTCCGTGCTTTTTTTTGAATTAACAAGTTGATTATGTGGAACGTTAAACATTTTGGACGTAATCTTATACCTGAATTCTAATTTCGGTTTAGATGTTGCATACATATGCCACAAGCAGTCAAACTCTCGCAAACAGCACTTGTTCACGAGTATGACGCATGTGCCAGCCATTGCTATCCTCATATTTGATGGAATAGAGTGACGACGAGATACGGAAAAACCACAAGAACAAGCCAATGAGTGACCGAGACGAGATACAACTACGAGTCCCTGTTCATTTAAAAAAAACTTATGCTTTTTGTTATGGTTAGACGTTTAGTTAATCATCAAGCCTATTTTTCGCTCGTCGTATCACTGTGTTGTAAAAACCGTTAAAAGATCCAATAACGTGAACATAATTGTATAAATTGTGGCTAATTGCAGAAATTTGTAAATTTGTTGTTTTAATTATTCCATTTTACAACTTTGTAAATTAAGATCGTTAGTTTTTAAGATTAAAAAATATATTTTAATATCTGGAGATCAAGCTAGGATGAACTACTTTCGTTTCTAACGTTACTCATAACTTATTCTTAATTTGAAACTCGACAGTGATAATGGGTGAGCAGTGGATTGCTAAACGACTAGCGTGGGTGTCGAGACATTGGCCAAATGTTTGGTTAATATGCTGTGTTTGTTCGAGGTTTAAGTGACGTAGGATGAGAAGATGTAAAATGTCATCTTTATTAATCCGGCTAACGTTTTTGTGCTACTATTGTTATGTTAGCATTGGAAATAATTCATGTATTGGAGTTCTTTTATACAATGTTTGATGGAATTATTATTCTCGCAATTCTAGTTCTTATTTTTCTTAACACTCTTATTCTTAATTTGAAGTTTCGGGGTGATAATGCGTGAGCAGTTGATTGTTAAACGACTAGCGTGGGTGTCAAGACATTGGCCAAATGGTTGGTTAATACCTATGTCGTATTTGTTGTGAGTTTGGGGGACGTAGGATGTGAAGATGTGAGATGTCACCATTGTTAACCCAGAGAATGTTCTGTACTTACTGTTATTATTACGTTGTAAATCGATAAAATTCTTTGATCTTTTTTTTTCATATAAATTCGGGTCGAACAATTCTCACAGTCCTCAGTTTAGTTTCTGATTCTTACTTTTAATTATTTAGTAGGTGAGGAGTGAATTGTTAAACGACTCAGGTGGCATTGATATATTCGACAAATATTTAGTTCGTATGCAGTATTTGATCTGAGTTTAAGCTGTTTAAGATGTGAAGCGTCATCACTGCTAATCCAAATAATCGGCCACTGCTGCTATTATATCGTTGACATTGGATAAAATTATTTCATTTGTTATTTTCTATATCTACAATAATTTTTGAAATAATATCTAATATTATTTATACTAATATCATAGAACTGAAGATGTTTTTTGTTTGTACGCGCTTCTCAGGGACTGCTGGACCGATTTCAAAAAAATTACATGATGAATGATATTCTAGGCTATAATATTTGTTATGTGCCATAAGCGAAGCTGAGGTGGACCGCTAGTTTCGAATACATTTATCATTCTTACTCTCAGCCTAATATTCACCGTCGTTACAATACTTAACGTCATCGTCGTTTCTCCAGATAATGTTAAGAGTATGTACTACTATATTTATATCGTTATAATACGATAAAATATTTCAAATTGAGGCCTTTTAACGTATATGTACCGATCGAATAACTGTTGTGTCAAAAACTTGAGTTAAGCATAATCTTGTGTTTAGATATTTGGCGTCACAAATCTGAACAATTTTGTACCGATTAGACTATAGGTAGGTAATAATTTGACAAGATGTTGACTTGTGTGTGCTTTAAATAATAACTATGTTTATTAAACTAAGAGGTACTACGAACATTTAAATAATATTTTATTAGTTTGGACAAAATATTTTTTCACGGACTCCAAAATTATTTTTAATTCAAATGGAAATAATTCTTATATTTCGTTACTGTCACTCGCAGTCCCTCTTTACTTTAGTAACCATTACATTGGTGAGCTACCTCTTGGTGTACGAAAGTCTTGTGAATTGGTATGGTAAGCCTTTGGAATGGTTTCAATTGATTATGTCGTAACGTCTGAATGGATCAGGTTGAAACTTGGAAGACAAATTATAATTGGAACAGCACAAAGAATAGGACTGAAATTACACGGGTAAATCCGCGACGTTCTGCAATTTACTGTATAATGTTACAGGTGCACAATATTTTTGTTTAAATGATTTAGTCATTGTGGTCTTGACTTTTCCTTATAAGCTTTTATCAGTCACCGTTCGGATTAATTGGTTTACGTGAGCTTTACCTCCAGAAATACAACCTTCTCTGGCCATTACCTCTTGCAGAATGACTATTTGGAGCTTTAATGCACTAATAATTCAATTTTGATTATAGCAATAAGCGAAAAGGGAGCGTTTACTTAACAACCGCTGTATATAATGTAAGGTCTGAGTTCAGTGCGTCGTAAACTGGCTGAAACTGGTAATTTTTTGGGTAAATGCCATAAATTTTCGAGCAATAACAGTACGCGTCGGCCTGCGCGCTATTCCCTTTTATTTACGACTGTACTTGTTTCACATCCAGCCGGTTATAACTTTCGTGCACGACTGTATTGTGATTTTTATTTTTATAATTTTTTTGTTTTATTCCCGCTATCTGTTCGCCGGTTTTTATTGTTCTTTGTTATGGAAGTTGGTAACTTTCAGAGTTTATTTTGAAAGGAATGATGGTTATATTTAATAAATTTTAATTTCCCCAATGAAAATGTGTCTGCATTACTCAGCTGCAAGGGTTTCTGTTTAATTAAAGAGTTGAAGTGAAACCAAGATGGCGGCGGCTTGATATCGTATTTCTCATAACAGAAAAGATCGTACAAGCGACAAAACTCAGGTAACAATGGGCTTATTTTTAGCCTTTTACGTATTTGACGCAATATAAATAGCGCGATGACTTATTTGAATAGACAGAGGTTCATTCCAGATGCCCCACTTTTGTGAACGCAGAATCTGCGACTGTGTGAGTGTAGCGTGTCTACGAACCGGTTTGTTTACATTAATCACAAGCTGATTTGTCTGTGTGCATCGCAAGCAGTCGAGACGACGTGAATGTGTGAGTCACATCTTTACGTCACTTTGTTTACATCCGCACTAGTGTGCGCGGCTTTTCACGATGGATCGGTATCATTTCGTAATGTAAGTAGAAGGGATGGATAAAATCCGGATTTTTCGTTTTAATTATGGAATTCTTAACGATGTAGTTTTTATCTGATAGATAATCTAAATAATGATCGAAACGTTTAATTTTTTATAGTTATTTATTCATATGCCCATACGTGTTTTGCAATTTAAATATCAAGTAGGCCTATTAAAATAGAATTAGTTATTTAAATATTTGACTTTTTTTAGTTTAATTAATACGTTACATTCTTTAACTACAACCTATAAAACTGATAAGTTTGTAACATTTACTCCAATAGTAAGTTTAGTAAAAATTCGGCAAAAATCTACGTTTGCCGAAACAAATGAAACATAATTCAAACTATCGATTCGTAATCCGTCTCCTTCTCACTGCGCATCACTAGCGCTGTATACGTCACGTGTAGCACGTGGTAGTGTGGGTGTGATCGTGACGTCACCTCGCATTTCGTCACGCGCGCACCCAAGTGTGCGTGCTATGTACTCGTGTACATGCACGGTACGCCTGTGTGCGCAGCGGGCGTGTCAATCGTCAAGTCAATGTTATATTTTTGTGACCTTAACCGTCAGTCTCGTGTCCTTATATAATTACCGTGTCTATGTACTGATAGGAATTCGCTTTATTTACTTCATAACCCCGCGATTTATTCGCGTAGCTCCCGTAACTGGGTAACGTATGTTTATGGAATGTATTTGAGTATGCTTTGAGTAAGTATGCTGCAGGTATGCTTTCCGTATGTTTGTAAGTTTAGTTAGGTTCAGGTTAAGCTAGTGCCCTGAGCCTTTTGCGCTAGCCCAAAGTTCTGTAGACATTGGAGCCAATCTGATGCCAATTGGCATGGGTCTAAGAGTTTTAGTTCCAATTAGGTCCATAAATATGTAGTACAGATAAGTAATGCTACAGATAATACTAGAATTCCTTACATATCTTTTATAATAAGACGGGCAATTAATGACGACGTCTTATCCTACTAATGGGTACTCATTATACAAATGTCAAGAGTTTCGATGTTTGATGCTCAATCACATCGGAACGGCTGAACAGATCGGGGTGAAATTTTGAACACAGAATCTAGCTTGGATTAGCACATAAATATGGTACTTTTCATCCAGGGAAAATAACAAGAACGGGAATTACACTACACCGTACTATAATATTATATAGGTACTTATCTAACTATACACACTAAGCATATCTGAATTAACCATAAACGGATGAAGGTCTAGGTAATCAAGATGATGAAGCCTGCCAGTGACATTACCACACTGAATGGCAATGCTCATACCAGCAAATAACCAACAGCATTGCTGTCATACGTCGCGACGATCAATTGCTCGGAAAAGTTGATGAAAACACAGAAAACATTTCATTGGTTCAAAAATTCAATATAAGTAGGTACCAAAGGAGTTTAATCTTTATTACAGAATGATAAACACGAAACTTCATTGGCTCAAAGTAATTTCAATGGACAAAATTACTTCACCTTTAAATAAAGATGACACTACACAATCAACTCTTAACATTACACGATTTTTTAAGTAAAGTTAAATCGTAAAAAAAATTTAGACGTTTGTGACGTAGAAAACGAGCTTAAAGAAAATAGATTGAGCTCTATTATTTCATACAATACGGCGGTAAATCGCAAAAAGCATCCGTTCCATAATATGTATAAAAACACTGATATGATAACAAATACGATTTATTTTATTTTAAATTAAATGACTATTAGGATTTTCAGAGTTCTGTACTAAAAGCTCTGCATTCTGCATAATGATGACATGTAGTTTTCCTATACATATCTATATTTACACTTTTTCTACATAACTTCGTTATAAAGTACTTAAGTCATAATAGATTTAAAAAAAAATGATTTCAATCCAACAATTATGGCATTTGTCACCAATTTCGTATTTTTTTCGTGTCAAACTGATAACACTAAGTTAAAAAAAAAAACAAATTGGTTGCCTGTAAAGTCGGTATACGGGCGAAAGTTTTACGTGACAACGACTTTGAGTGGTAAAATAATTTTACGGAAGGGACGCGTGCCTTTCACTTTTTATGTCTGTCTCTCTCGCTCTTAGGCGGGCTAACCATGCCCGAGTGGAAGGGACGCGTGCCTCTCACTCGCTCTCGTTGTGAGCGCATAACGTGAGCGGAGCGTTACGCAGTTTCTTGAAGTGTCACCCGGCAAACCAATTTATAAGACGTTGTCACGTCAAAACAACAAAACAAAAGCACACCCCTATCAGCAAATGCTGCACCATCAGGGAATGGCGGATGCGTCTGTACATGATACAAAAGTGGATACGATTCAGTAAAAAAATTAAATTTCCAGTGATCATTGCTTAAAAAATTGTCAGTGGCTCCGCCACTAAGCCCGATAAGAAATTTCGTATAACAAGTGGATCGCGACATCTGTGACTGTCGCGAATAGCTCCTAGGGGGAACATAATGGCCAACACATTTGTTCCTCCTTGCCCAATATAGAAATTTCAGTCTTATAACTTGGTGGGAGAATTTAAAATTCAAAATCATAGTGTATTCTTCAATTTAGTTCTAAAAAAAGTATGACGGTTGATTTTAAACCTTATCACGTTTTGTGATGCTAGGAAATTCAAAAACATGAAAATAAATGGTTTGTGCAGAATTCAAACTTTAATTTATATTTAGAACTCCTATTGCTCTTTCTGGCAACAATTTGCGACAAGTTTGGCCAGTGTCAGGAATTCCGAATTCGAAAAACTTACCAATTTTTTTTAATTGTCTGGTCTAATTTATAGATATCTTAATTAGATGTACAATATAATATTATAAGCTATGTACATTCATAAAATATTATCTTCATGCGTCAAGTATCGACCATATTCACTATTTAGATATTCTTAAGCTGCCGTTTCGTCAAATTTCGTTTAAAATTATACATAGTAAGCAAAACGAAATTCGTAGAGTTATTATTTGCGAAACGAAATCTAGTTTATGTGACTCCTTAAATTGAAACAATATAATATTTAATATTTGGAAAAAACAAATAAACCCAAAAAATATTGAACGCTGTTAAGGCAAGGTTTAGGTAGAGTATACCACGATTATTACAAGATTTATTATGGAATCACTTTAACGATGCTACTGCAGACTTTATATATTGTTGATTTTATTTTAACTTGATTATGTCTATAACATATTTATACTTAGGGTAAGGCTGACCTGACATTATAATCGAAATCCCATTTACGAGTAGTATTAAAACAAACTTTAAAAATAACATTGTCTAAATAACGTAAAGATGGCGTCCAATTACGAGTATAACTAGATCTGTTTTTTTTCTAGTGGTAGGGCTTTTTACTGAGTTCACCTGGGGATGTACCACACCTTTGCCAGTTATTTCACCGCCAAGTAGTAATGCGCCTACATCACTTTTGTGTTCTGATAAGCCCTAATTCTAATCTAGAACGGAGGTTTCACAGAACTGGTTGACGGACTAATTATATTACTCCTCTTTATAAGCTGAAACAATTCAACAATTATTTACATCACTAGTTAAAATCGTCCTCATCAAAATAATTGCAGTTCTCGACCTTATTGTATAAGATATAAGACATCAGATATTACAGCTACTTTGTTGAGTGGTTTGGCTATTATTTTGGTGTTAGTCTGTCAATTGAGGTCAGTTGACACTTTGTATTAGAATGGCTGTGAGTTGCTAGCTCATCAGTTTTTTTTTAACGGATACATTTCCAAGATTGTGCAACTGATCTGCATGAACCACATCTAGCTATTTAGATTTTAGACATAAGGTCTATTATATGTATACTGTGCAAATAAATAAATATGGCCGATACCGCAATATGTCCGGGGTTTTTGTTTCTTTTTTAATAATTAAAAACCTATGTTATTTGCTCCCAATGAAATCTTAATCAAGTCAACCGAATCGAAAGTCAGCATTTATGTATATATTTGGTCTAATTTGAGATATTATAGGTAAGTATTTTTTAACGATCTTTATACATGTCCATATTCGATTGAAGGCAGAACGGGCAGCTAGTACTGTAATCAATTGTGAGTATCTCTCAAATATCAGAACGGACATTTAATTTTTAACATTTATGGCTGTTTTGCTCAGATGGCATCTAAAGACTAGTAGGCATCAACAGTTTAGGTTAAGGCACAGGACTCAAGTTGAAATCGGAACGTTCCAAAATCAAAATCATGTTTACCCCAACCTCCAACTCAACAACCAACTCCCTTAACCCGGTGTAAGGTAAAACCAATATCCGCAGAGGGCGTGTCGATCGCTCGATTCTCACCTGCCCACGCACAGGTGCCGGAAATCTATTAACACTTTACATGTGGGGGGAGAATGAGTTCTTTGAACGCAAAGAGGTTGATTGCGAATGGAAACTTCTTTGACAGTCTTCAGAAGCAGTATGTTGACGTGTAGGTTAATGGATCGGAGAGCGTTGGTTTTAATCAAACCTTTAGGTTTATATTGTAGAGAATTTCTATTAAGTATTTATTCCCAATTTCTGTTTTCATGAAGCTTTATTTTTGTTTGAAATTTAAAGTTAATCGCCGTATTAACTTAATAAGTCTTGAGTTCGTCGTCAAAGATTACCTATGTAACAATTTGACTGTACCTACTCTACTAATTTTATAGGCGTTAAATTTAACTTTCAACCGAACACAACAGAAAAATCAAGATATGTTCACAGCCCGCAAAAACAGCGCCAAACTTATTTATAAAAAGAACTTCACTCATTCCAACAATTTCAGAACCCCTTCAGCAAATTCTTTGATGTCGGTTGAAATTGTAAATGAGTAATCATATCAACGCCAAGAATGCGACAACGAATTAAAAAAAAAACCTGTACCTAAAACATTGAAATTGCAGAAAATAAACTCGTCATTGACACTGGCAGTAAATAATTACCATCTCCGAAGAAAAAAAGAAAAGTCATTGGCGCGTCAATTGCCCGCATGACAGCTGTTAACTTCTTTTTTTAAACAGATCACGTATCCGTACTTGGTCAACTGAGGGAACTAATAATGCATGTTGTTTAGTAATAACAATAGTAGCGCCCCTATTCAACTTCCTTGAAATAATAGTTCCGTCCAAGTCGGAACACACCTAAATGTAAATGATCCTCCATTAGCCGCATGGTAGATGATACGAATTTATTGCTTGCAAGTGGTTTTAACAAGGGCCGGCGTAAGGCCGTTAGAGTGGGTCAATAAAGGGCAAGGTTTGCTATCAACCTTTTTTATTGGCACGCCTTGAAAGGTCAACGGGTCAAGTTGAAATGATAACTCTTTAAATTTTTGGTAGTTTTTGTAGGTAGGTACACCTGTTACGAAAATCTCAGTGGTCTATAATAATAGACATCAAGCGACAATAATAGCTAGTAGGACATTATTATTACAGGGAAATTCCACAAAATACATTATCCTTATCATTAGAAAATGACGGAAACGGCAACTACGCGGATAAAACCGCGGGATACTGCTAGTTATTTATATTTTACAATTTTATGTTGAATTCCAAATTCCAATGACATACCTATTGTTTTCCTGATCTTTGTCACGTTTCATGAATTTCAGTTGACCTAAGGGTGAGGAAACTGATAATTAAAGAAAGAATTATCTGAGAAGCAATGTAATGTAGTATTTTATAAAGTCTGGATGTAACTTTAAAACTACGTCGGAAGTTATAATTCGGTACTAAAGTTTTTTAAGATACCTGTGGCAGTTCGCAACAGAGGATTTATTAAGGAAAAAGGTCTTAGGTTTGATATTGCTCTCTTTTCTTTTCGCTTGAAATGATAGAGACAGAAATAGTAAATCCAAAGCAGATTTAGCTAGGGTAGATGGTTTCTACTGCCTACCGAATACCCGCTAGAACAGCAGATGTAGAGTATAGCATTTAACTGCGATTTCGAGAGTATTTCTTCATGTTCATTTGTAACATTCGTATAAAATCAAAATGCTATATTCTTAGAAATACAATCTACACGTACATTAGAGCAAAAATAACTACAAAAGTAAGAGCACATAAATAGTATGTATTATATGGTACCGAGAAGTGTCAATTGTTACAATAATTATTGTAATGTACACATACATATTTTACAATTTTATCCTAGTGTCTAAGAGCCCATCATATTCTAAGAACTCGCTGTTACTATAAAAAGTTTGACCGATAAGCCAGCATTTCAATCTGTTTTTGAAACTACCATAACTTGGGGCCGATTTAACTATTTCTGCAAGACTGTTATTATGCTTCTGGTCTCAAAATGTGAGTCAGCTTCCGTGACTTAGTGAGACAATGTGAAATACCAACCAACTTGTCACCGTTACGTATATTGCAAGAATGTTTCTTTCCTCGCGTGTTGTACGAGTCTAGGTTATTTCTTACATATTAACTAAAATGATAAGTACTTAATGTGACTTAAAACCCCTAATGCATCACCCTAGAACCATTCCTGTGCGGTCATCGAAGTAAAAAATACGTTAGCAGTAATACGGGCCAGATGTTCAGGCGACTCACGGAAACCGGCACGTCTTGTAAACGGACAGGATGTCACATGCTAATGTGTCTGGAAGAGATGCCACGTGACGATTAGATCAATCGATGCATTTTTGTTTTGTTCAGGCAACAAAGTTAAAATTTGTCGGTTTTTGTGTTGTGTCAATTGTATTTGTAACGCATAAACATAGCCCACTATATTTTTCCACTGTTGGGACTCAGGGCCTTGTTGGGGAGAGAGAGTCAAAGCCATATGCAACCACGATAGTTAAGTAAGGATTGACAGAGGGCACACATCAGCGAAATATTACTTTCTTTAAACAAAGCAGTTTCAGATTGCAAAATATTTAAGTACATACAATTTTTTTAACAAAATTGAATTAATAAAGCAGATTCATTTTTAACGAATATTTGCCAAATAGCTGTTTTGTAAAATAAAAACGTAGGAGATTTTAGTTACTAAACTTGTTAAAATTAGCGGTTTTCCTGTAGTTACAAGTCCATATACTCCAATATGAATTAAAAACATATTCATACTCATTTATTTCATGCTCTATGTACCTTGTAATAACTAAATAAATAGCCAGTATTAAAGCCAGTACACATTGACAAACTTAATAAATGCAATTAGAATCCCAAAATGTCATTGAAGAAATAAAAATATATATTTATTTATAAGAAACTAGTGTCCCGGTCCGGCTCCACTCGAATATTGAATAAAGAAATGCCTCAAAAATTGAATAAAGAATTACCTCAAAAATTGAAAAAAGAAATAAATACCTCAAAAATTTAATAAAGAAGTACCTCAAAAATTGAAAAAAGAAATACCTCAAAAATTGAATAAAGAAATACCTCAAAAACCTTCTTTGGCTCATACACAACAACTGTTCCAAAGATCGTCACATGATCAAATTCGTAAACTATAGTTTACGAATCTATAAAAGACATACAGACAATATTAATTTTCATTTGAATAGATTAGTCATATTAGTTTAGATGGTAATAGACTCGGCGCCATACGAATACTAATACAATAATTATAAATATACCCATAGGAAAATGTTTTTAGCTTTAGTCTGTATTGCAATTATCTAATATTATCTATTTATATGTATTATCATCACATCTATCTTACCATACCACCAGCAAATATTAAATCAGGATAGTTTTTGATGTTTTAATCTCGCACTTACCTGAAACAGATAAGTATATGTTAGAATACAATTTATCAAAGAATTCAAGGTACACAACTTAGGAAGTAAATCAAAGACAGCTTTAACTATTCATAATCGTTATAATCAGCTACAAAAATCGATTATCATTCTAATAAAACAGTTATCGATGCTTATTTACTTGTAACATCCCTTTCTCTATCCAACATATTTCTCCAGATGATACGTGTTTTTAAATTGATATAGGCTATTAATGTACCGCGAGCAAAGCCGGGGCGAACCGCTAGTCTTTCCATAAAGGGCCCTTTAACAGCTAGACAGAGATCGACTTTACTACCCTCGAATGAGGTGTTTTCCAGATACAAATTGACTTGTCAAAGAGAGTACTAAATATTGCCATGTGCAGCACCACTGTTGGTTTTTGTGAAATTTCCCCAACAAAATAAAACATAGGCTACACCCACGGTGAAACTAGGAACTGTCTTTGACAGGTCTTTCTGCATTTGGAAAACGCCCTATTGAAAAATCTTCTATCCTTATAGTTGGTCCAGAACGTGGGAACTTATCCAATAGCGGGTGACCACAGAGTCAGCCTTGCCTGACAGTGGTGTGTGAAATGATACGGTGGTTTTGAGTCGATAGTGCTACCGTTACATAGTGGTCTACAGTTGAGTGCATAACTCTGAAAGGTATGTTTGTGTTGTGCTCACAATGAGTACTTTGTAAAAGACGCAAAAAATTAATCGAAAATATTATAATAGATGTCACCTACCTCATGAATAATGTGATATGAACATATTTTGTTAAAATCTAAGGCTTCATCAATGTTATTTGAGTTGATTTTCGTATATTCGTTAAAAAACATTTTCGGTAAGTATGGGATTATTAATGCTCAATTAACTTTTTCTTTAACTTTTTATAGGCTCACACTTGACCGCCATCTCGCCTGATGTTAAGCGACGATGCGGTTCAAGATGGAGCGTTTATTTTTTACCTAGAAGAAACCGATTCACTCTCGATTTGAAGACACAAAGATTGTAACCATCGGGGAAAACCCACTCAGGCAACGTAATCAACTTTGTTTTGTTGTATTGGTTTGACGTCAAAAACGTCGAAATAATCGTAAAACAACCATGGTGACTTAGCAAAGACGTCTGATTTAATAATCCTGAGACTGTTGGTTTGAAGCCTTTCAACGTTCAAGGGTATCACGTTCCATCACCTCATCACCGCTTAACAACAAGCGAAAAGGCGGTCACGTACATACCTATTAAGAACAAAAAAAAAAAAGAAAATATCGCGAGAAAAGCGATATGTTTCAATGAAGATTAGTACCTTTCAAAGAAATGTATCATCTCATATTTATTATATATTTATTAGTATATTTTACAAATATTGCATGTAATAGTATGTAAACTCTATTAGTATGTATGTTTATTTATTTATTTACCTTTTACAGTATGTAAACACATTTGATCGTCTTATTATTCTTTTTAGCACACCCCGCTTTTTATTACTTATAAAAACATTTCCATCCCAAGGTTGCCTGGAAGAGATCGCTTTTAGCGATAAGGCCACCGATTGTAACACTAGTTTTAATGTATTTCTTTTACTGTATTGTTTTGTTTTTGGTGGTGTGTACAACAAAGAGTATCTATCTATCTATCATCTGCCGGGCTGGCAGATGGCACTTTTCTGATGACATTAACTATGCCAGCGCGATGTTTTAATCCCTAGTAGCTATGACTACTATGTGAGTGCTTATTTGACTTCGGTCAAACATTTTGGCGAGTTTGTGACTCGCGTAAGGAATCAGAATCATTTATTGCAAAACTGTGTACAAAGATGATGTTATAAATAAGACATATAGTAGATACAACAGTTCTACCCTTTGCGGGCATGCAAAAATAAGGCCTCATTGGCATGAGGTTACAAAAATATCACAACGATTTACACAAATAATAATCCATTATAACAAAAGACTTAAGTAAATTATTAGTTATTATTCAATTGACTTTGAATAAAACTGTGACCATTTGCGAAATACATTAAGTGCTTAGAAGAAGCTATAGAAGAAAAAAACAAAGACTGGATTTTGTATAAATTTTAAAACATTAATGGAAAACTTAAATCTACGAATTTTTTTATGATTTAATTATTGCCTGGTAAAACGTTGACTCAGACTGAAAAGCCTGAGCCAAACTTCAGTTTGATCAAACCATAGTGTTAGCAATATTAGTAATTCATATAAGTTGGTATTTAAAGAATAGTAAGAATACCGTAATGCGCTCTATGGTAACCCTAAAATTCCGGGTGAATATGATTTGTTTGTAGTCTGTGGGCTGCGATAGTTTTGGCGGGAAACTAGGACGCTCACGTTGGTCTCGTGGGAACAGGGATATAAAAAATCATATACGGCAGCAAGTCTAAGCGAAAGGTTTAAATTAAAAGTACTCGTAACCAGTAATAAGTAAATATCTAAGTAAAAAGTGATAATTGTACATCTGTTACTGATTTTAAGGTACTGTAAAGCATTTTTGTTAATTATAGTACGAAATGTATTACTTGATCTGCACGAGGCAGCTATGAATAAGTTGGTATGAAGGACTGATTCCGAAATATAATGCTGTAGACTGATCATAGCTGTTTTATTTATGAACTAATGGTGTTCTTAATTTAGAATAAACTATGTTCCTAATATCTCAGAAGTGGGATCGGCGGACAAGTAAACCATAATTGTCCGTTGGTCCCGCCCATGTGATATATTTTTTTCTTTTCAATGTTTTTCTCTCCACGTTTAACATCTGCTTGTTAATGTCACTCAATACGAAAACTCTATGATCAGTGTTTAATTTGTGGTAAAATGTACGGTTTAATGAGTTGCAGAGCGAACCATCGATATAAACCAATGGATATGCCCTGAGTAACTTGGAATTAGTAATAAACTGCGTCTCTATGTGTGTCGTAAGTAGTTTACACATAACTAATCTACTTGACCCTAGAATCGCTAGCGGCGCGATTTGCTGTGGTTCTACTTATCTTGGTTGTTGACAACGAATATTGATATGTAAAAACGTCTGGCGTTCACCGCTTCCTGCAACCAACTGGAACGGAGTGAGTGAGCTCACTCTTCCCAACTATGACATGATTCCGTGCGCCCTGAAGTTTGGGAGGGCACATTTGTGTATTGAGATCTTTGGAGTGAACAATCTCACGTAAGTGTATTTTCCGTGTAGGTACTTAGGTACCATTTTGATTTGTTATTGCAAAGTGGTCCTCACTACATTAATTACTGGAAATCCTATACCGCATTTTCCAGGTGTTCATTATTTTATCTACCCGTTTAATTGTGCACAAGATATTGCACATAATAATAAATGTGTAAATAGTGGCTATACATATTTTCTATGCAATTTATAAAGGGTATGCCATGTTACAAAATTCTATATCCTATAGTTTTCGAAAACCATGCTTCGATAAAAAATATGTAACACCCGATAACCGCAATGTCAGTCATTCTGGACAAACCATTAATGTTACTCTGAGACTTATTCAAATGTTCTTTTTAAAACTGTGGTCGCCCAGTTGTGAGAACGTTCGATTTACACGAGGTTATGGTTCGAATCCCGGCGGTACGTTTGAGTATTTTTCCATGTTCTGTTAGTGAAACTTTGTCATGACCACTGATGTCATATATGATGATAATGTAAGTCACAAAGGAACGGGGTGGACCTAAAACGATATCTTTCAGGGACACTCATTATCCGTCAAACCGGACCTTGATAGAGTGGGTGGTATTGGCGTTTATCTTCTTTAAAAGAAGACCAGAGTCCCAGTTGTGGGAATAAAAATGGTGACACAATAGACATGCAGGTCAGATCACGGGTCAGACGTCGAAGCTGTATGTACGAACCTCATAGCAGATCATAATTATAAAATGTTCTCAAATTACTGTGTAGAGTAACTATGACGAACCAAAGCGGTAATGCATTCAGTATAAATGACAGTATATGATTTGACGTTAGCTCGCTTTTGGCATATTATCTGGGGCACGGCAGTGCCCGCCAAGTCGTATATATCTTACATGGAGATCCGGACAAAGTCAAGTTTGTCTTTAGTGTACAGAGTCGTTTTAGCAATTAATTCAATTAGAGATAATCTTATGCACGTAGAAAATTTTAAAGAAACTGTGTTTTTAACTGCTGATTCAGATAACCATGGGCATGTGACGTATATTAAATTAAACTCCTCTTTTCTACCAATAGTTATGAACTAAACTGACATTGCCAGTGATATGATCTTAAGTCACAGCATGCGCCGTTCATTGAGAATGGAGGTGAGCTGTGAACTTCGACTGAGGTGGCTATTGTTCAGCCAACATGTAACTTAATAAGGCAAATCTTTATAGATTGTACATTTAAACGAGTTGAAACCAGAGTCACGCGTGACTAGTATCATCAAGGTAGAAAAGTAGGTAGGTACTAGAGCTTCTCATTGCAGTTTAGCAGTGTTCTAAACTAAAGTAATCTGAAGAAAGTACTTGCTCATATATGAAAAAAATAGAGTTAAAGGTAGGTTGAGCAATCATTAATGCCTTTGTTGGAAGTTCCAGATTATGGATAGACCGAATCAAGGACGCAGAGATAGCGTCGAAAGTTGCGGCATGAAGAGTGAACCTGAGACCTAGCGCTGCAAAGGGCACGCTCGGATAACGAGTATTCCACCGATTGAGAAGGACCGGAACGAGGGGTGGAAGGAGTCTGAATAACAGGCAAGTCCACAAGCGTTCTAATTTTAATTTACTCAGTGATGATGTAAACTGATACTGATAACCGTAGCCAGGAAGTGGAAGGAGTCTGGATAACAGGCAAGTCCACAAGCGCTTTAATATGAATTTGTTTAGTAATGTTGTAAATTGACACATTTGAGAACCAGAGAGCCAGAAGGTGTGGAAGGTAGTCTGGATTTTAACAGACAAGTCCACAACCGCTATTATGTAGATTCGATTTATGATGTAGTAAATTTGACGTGGTTTAAAGAAGAGTTGTTGAGGCCACATAAGGCTCATAATATAGTGACAGTAATAAGATAAACGATAATGATAAACATAAAAGATCACGGGTTTTCACGAAGATTCACAGTCTAGCGAAAGATCGTTCGCTCTTGGGAGGAGGAGAAATTGTAGAGCATTACAGTATAGGCGAATCTGCTCAAGGTTTACGCAAAATGACGCGAAAGAGTCGCTGCAATTATAGCGACACATTAAATTGTTTTAAAAAAAATATATTTTGTTTTACACTTTGCAAAACGTCACTTCTGTTCATCGGATTTTGAACATGAACTTCATGATGTTCTTCATACATTTATTTAATGAGTTGAAAAGTGTACATGGACATTTGACTGCTGAGCTTTCTTTTACAAACGTAAAACCAGAGTTTGATCTAATGTTAAAAGTCAGACTACAATGATTTGAGTAACAAAGTAATGTGTAAAAATTAACGAGTGGAACGAAAATAAAATAATCCATTTTGCTGTACCCAATAACCAGGCATCGCAAAATCTCAGAAACGTTACTCTAATAGTTGGGCCGAGTGGATAAGAAAGCTTGGCGAGGCATTCTCCCGCTGCCACTGGGACAACCGTGCAGGTTTACTATTATTATTAGGCTTGAAAGCTTGCCAAACTTGCACGTCATGTTCTTATGGAGGCAGTATTGTTACCAAAAAGCATACACAAGAAGATTATCGCAGATGTAGAGATACGGAAGGTAGCATAATGTTAATTACACAGAATTGACGATCGATTAAGAGTATCAATTTGGGAACCGTTAGAAATTAGCTATTGCTCAAAGTCAACGTAAACATAAAAAACTCACGATGTATCAGAAACTATCGAGGATTAGTTTTGAACGGATCAGTTTATAAGTAACAGTTTTACTGAAAATTTAAAAACCAGAAGTCGCTATTCCTAACAATGTTAAAGTTACTTTGTATTTCATAATATTATAGAATGATGGTGTAACATTGATATGTACTTGTTATATTGAGAATTCAATATGAATATAACAAATACGCCAGATGACTTCTTGTCGGAAATAAGGTCCGAACCAAGAGATTATCTTAAGTTAAACAATGAGGTTGTTGTTGGTTCGGGGCGACTAGTAGCTGTTCCAAGAAAATCACAAAGCGAAGTATTAAAGATAAAGAGTCAATCTATGCAGACTGTTCAATTCATGGTAATAGCTCTAAAATATACACAAATTACGTGTCGCGTTGTTTGTCCGCGACGGACTCCGCAATTGTAGTCTGGTTTGCGCACCGTGTAAGATTTGATCCAACATGAAAGATGGGATAGTCTTTGTATGGAGGTTTCCGAGCGAGGTTAGAGCGGGCCGCTAATATCTATAATATGTATTACTGCCTTCCCAATTCACACTTGATGGTCAGGGAAATGTTATTCGAAATCTCGCTGAAGCGAAGATTCGGTTTATAACAGTACTTTAGTAACTCAAATTATGCCTACAAGTTATAATGAGCGATATCTGTCCCGTTGCATATGATAATAACGAGCACTTCTTCAATGGTGACTAGTAGCCAATACTTTTGAAAAAAGGAACTACATAATTTGCTCGTTGAATATAGCGATTACTTCTCGTCCGAAAATAAAAGAGATTTAGGAGTTTGCCACAACTCATGAGATGAAGGATACGAAGCCAGGAATATACAAGACGTATCGTATGTCACATGACAAAACAAACCGGGTAAAGCCTCGAACTATCGCGGTGGCATTTCATCACGCTACAATTTAACAGACTTCCTGGGGTTTGCAGTCAGTATTGACGGTTTAAAGCCTGGACTTGAAGGCGGTTTCTAAGTCTAGTACTTTAAGTACATCAAAAAAACCCATACGAACTGGTCTTAAATAGTTTTCCGTGATTTGCGGACCGTTTGGCCGGTCCACACAGATTCAGAGAGTACGGCGTGACAGGTATTCTGGGGTCCTTAGGACAGTCCCTTACAGTAATAAGAGAAAAGAGAAACCTGAGAGAAGTAAAAGCTCCACTCATTCGAACTTGAAACCCTCTCAGCAGTATCCTCTCTTAGTAAATTTAGAGTTTACCTTCAGAGTATCCCACTTAAAATATTGTCAAACTGCATTGCGCCGAGAACCACACTCAACACACACACACTAACAGAGATCTAGTACCGTGTGTGGTCGTTGAGGGGTGTAGTTCCAAGAATTCAATGGCGAAATCGCGTATCGAGCGAGCAACCCTCATTTGGATGCTTTAGAATAGGAGTCCCAAGGGGAAGCTATAGATCCAAATCCCAGACTTTATAGAGTATCCTGAAGATTGGATACAATAACTATCCTCAGCTAATAAGACAACAATACAAAAAAACACTTTATTAGGTATATCACAATACAATAGAAAAAAGTGACTAAACATGTAAGTAATTAAAATGTTGTACACAAAAGCCTAGCCTATCGCTAATAGCGATGTCTTCTAGATGATTTGGTTGTTAGGACAAGATAACTAGTAAAGGTATGGGTCTGGTATCTTTGATAAACTTATGTACCTACATAAACAATTACACAAATAGGATACATATCATTTAGAAGTAAATCCGTTGTACAGTTATGGTACATAGCTATTGTTATACCTACTTAATACTAACATTATAAAGATAAAGAAAATAAATATAAATCTTGTTTGCTTGAACGCACTAATCTCTGAAACTACCAGACTGATTTCAAAGTTATTACATTGGTTATGTGCGTGGTCGTTGCACGCTATAGGCTATAAATACACCTACCGCAGGCCAGGGTGGATGGCTAGTAAATAATATAATGCATGAACAAAATATATTAAAATAGACTTACATAAACATACTTCATAACATTGAATACCTACGCGTAAAGGACAATACGCACGTGTTTACGAAACGAAGCTGAAAAGATATCTACTGTTCAGCAACTAATCCGAAAGTAGTAATTATTGAAGATTCTATAAATAAAAAATGATTATAATTTCTTATAATATAAATAATAAATATATTATAAGAAATATATATCGTCGGTATAAAAATAAGATTTATCGAGTAATCAACGATAATGATCAGATCCGAAACATACTTTTGCATACTTAGTCAATAAGGTTCAACGACGAGGATTTAGTAAGTACTCGTATGTAAGGCGTGGAACGCCAAGTGATGATAAAATTAGCTATAAAATTTCAAGACCTGTATCGTATTAGAAATTTTGACAAATATTAGGCATCTGATCAATGATATATATGCCTTTACTCGCCGCGGTCGTTATGAAGACGTGGTAGCCGCAGATACGAGAACTCAAACCAGTGATGGTGTTTAATAGGTGTTTGAATACGTTTAATTCGAATCAAGTTCCAATAGAGACTATCAGATTGTTGGTCACGAAACAATCAATGATTCCCTATAAGTATCAGTAAAAATTATTTTGTCGCTCATATGAAGTAGGTTATTATGCTAATTGATTAGACACGCTGAAATCATCATATTGCCTAGTAGAGAAACCATTGACGTGATTCATCATCATTAATTTATAAGTAAATGATTACTTTGGATTATGTTCAACGAATAAAACTTTCACTAAAGTTGTAACAACTACGACCAAAAACTGTTGTAAACAATTGTTACGTAACTTAATTATTAGATATATAATAATATTATGAATAATTCGGTTTTACTTTGTTTTTTGTTTGTTTGTAATGAAATGCAGGTTATCTTTTGACTACCGCAAAGTATAGATAAGGTATATTATCGTATATGCCTGAAATTAGATATATCTATTTATGTAATTATAATTTTCATGTGATAATCATCAGAAATTAAAACATAATAATGTACCAAGGTTTAATTAATTATACGTACTTGTCATGATTTGCTGAATATATTTTGGATTGAAGACTATTATTGTATAAATCTGACCCATATTTTTGTAGCAAAATTATTTCACAAAACAACAAAATAGACACATGGTAAACAGGTGTCTAGACTCCAGGTATCTGGATACAGGCTTAGGCCTAGTTTGAGATTAATTGAGAGAAGCTTAATTTACAATGCGACAATAATGCCTACTTACTATATTCTTATGTAAAATCCAAGTAAAATCGTACAATCTTATTATTGTGAATTGTAAATATAATAAATATTGTTTAATTGTGTGTATCAATAATGCATGATTTTAATTTGAAAATGTATCTATGAAAATATTGCCCTTCTTAAGTATAGTGACTGACACATTTAAAGATATTTATAGTGAGTGATGATGCAATGTGCTCAATTTTATTTGTTTTCTTTTGAACATAACTAATTAATTATGCTCCTTTGATATCCAATTTGTAACTACATGTAACAAACATATTATTTAAAATAGAGTTATTAACTAAATGGTTATAGATAAATTTGTAATCCTTTGCTATAAGATGATTACTTTGTTAAACATATTAGATTAACTAGAAATAGAATAGAATTACTCGTATAATTTAGTCAAGATGTAAAATAAATTTAAAACCCGAGCGCGAGGACTCGCTTCTGCAGGATGGCCGAGCTGTTAGCAATATTAGTAATTCATATAAGTTGGTATTTAAAGAATAGTAAGAATACCGTAATGCGCTCTATGGTAACCCTAAAATTCCGGGTGAATATGATTTGTTTGTAGTCTGTGGGCTGCGATAGTTTTGGCGGGAAACTAGGACGCTCACGTTGGTCTCGTGGGAACAGGGATATAAAAAATCATATACGGCAGCAAGTCTAAGCGAAAGGTTTAAATTAAAAGTACTCGTAACCAGTAATAAGTAAATATCTAAGTAAAAAGTGATAATTGTACATCTGTTACTGATTTTAAGGTACTGTAAAGCATTTTTGTTAATTATAGTACGAAATGTATTACTTGATCTGCACGAGGCAGCTATGAATAAGTTGGTATGAAGGACTGATTCCGAAATATAATGCTGTAGACTGATCATAGCTGTTTTATTTATGAACTAATGGTGTTCTTAATTTAGAATAAACTATGTTCCTAATAATAGGCTATGCTCAAGCTCATTATAACTTCATTCTGCAATCGGCCCGTCCAATCGGACGCACGCAAGTGTTCGATTTTCGAATTTAGTGGCGGCAATTATAATGTTTGCTTTACACACGCAACTCGATCGTGGAATCGTGGTTTGTTATATTTTTTATGAATGCAACAAAGTAACAAAGTTATAGTTTTTATTGAAGATTATGTCAACAATGTGTTTACTTTCAGATCTGATAAAACGTGAAGAAGCTAAAATAACGCTAGCTTTTTTGAAGCTGTTTTTTTTCGGAGAGAGTGACAAACAAAGTGGGCATTACCATGTCTAGTGGTAAGCGCGCCGCTTTTGTTTTTGAAGTGACAACTTCTTTTGGCGCTTTTTTTCTAGCGTCACACTCGGGTATATAAGTAATCTTCGGGTAAACTCATGGCCATTGGCCATCTAGAAATGCGTCAGGATTTCCCATTGGCCATCTAGAAACGCGTGAGCATTTCCCATTGGCTATCTAGAAATGTGTCAGTATTTCTAGATGGCAATGCTCATGGCTCCGCCCTCCGGGTTCACCCGCGTAGTTGCCAAAGAAAGCTATCAAATTCTGAGTTATAAGTTTTCACTTCTTTCGGCAGTTCCTATAACTGCCAATTTTTAATAGTAGAAGTATGCACTCAGACTGAATACTGAAAACCGATTTTTATTTAAACTAAATTATCAAAATTCCTCGGTGTTTTCCCCCAAACTATCGCAACAGAGATCGTTCTCCCATTTACTGCCATACAAAGTTCCAAGTTCGATTTCCATGTTTCTCTGAGCTCCTACTATCGATTCTCACATGCAACTGACATTCGCACGTACGAATGTGCCACAGATAATCCCACAGCTACTACGAGCGGGTGCGGTCCAGCGATTGATCAGGCAGCGGGGTCGCCGACCGCTCTCTCCCGTTCCTAATTTGAATTCGCCGCGTATTATCGCGCGGGAGGACGTAATTGGATAACAATGAGGGCGCCGGCGCCTCCCCCACGCCATTGGCTATTCACACGGAGAAAAAGTTTCGATTTGCGTTCGTTTTGGCCATTTTGAATTTCTGACCAGCCAGTGCGTGCTAAAACTCTATCCTAAAGCCTCCATGAATAGAAAATGGTCTTTCGTACATTGTAGCCGTAGCCTACCTACGCGATTGTTGGAAACAGAAATACAAAAGCCTAATTTAATTTTAACCTTCACTACGTAATCTCGAAATTTTCATTCCGCCCGTTTCCCTCCAAACCCTTACATTTTATTTCAATGCCCATTACTGAAATTACACGTTCAAAACCGTGAGAGAATTATATTCATATGACGGTGTTGCCATTGTCACGTCTCGGTAACGTGGAATGGCGCGGCGCATGCGCGGGACATAACATTACATGGGCAGTAAAGAGAAACCATCAGGGGTGGCTCGTCATCACTGAAATTCTATTACGCGTTTTATACGCGGCCCGCGCCTTAATTCTGGGGGGTTGTGTTATAAAACATGTCCATTACAGTCGGAACCGAGAATCGAGATACTTCCCCCCTCTCACCCCCGATGACACCCCCAGAATATCAGATTTGAAGAGGTGGTGGGGGCTAAAAATTGGCTTTGTCGTAAAACATTGAAATCAGTTGTGCCGAATGTCGCGTCGGAAGGGTTCGGGAGCAGTCGGAAGGGTTTGTAGGAGACAGTTGATTCGTTTCGCGCAGTTTAGTTTAAATTATAACCAGGGGTGGGTTAATCCGGCACTGAGACAGATGACAGCGATAGTGATTCGGAACAGTTGGAGAGATTCAGCACAGATACAAAAAGTTTACATTTTTTGTAAAAAAAAAAAATCTTTCCTCTTTTTTTCTCTGCTTTTGAGACAAAGCCCCAATCTTTTGATCCTAAATTTAACTCTTCAGAAGTAATTAAATGCATATTACTTATGTACCTACTTGTTTAACAACTTGGCCTTAATTTGCTACTCGTATCAAGCGCGTACTGCAAATACGATCATAAACGCTTATCTATCAATAACAAAGTGTTTCTCTTTTACACAACTCTGAATAGTGCACGTGATTTTTGTGTTTATTAACTTCGATTCTGAAAATTTCAATTTTTCACTCCAGTTCCCAGAGAACCACTATTTTTATTAAAAAAAAACATTGAGACTGCAGATAGAACTGAAATCTTTTTTTTACCTACTACAGTTGTCCTACTGCTGTGCAAAGGTCTCCCCCAATTCCCTTCACTTTATCCGGTCCTGAGCTAGAAACAAATAACTCAGAATTTGATAGCTCACTTTGGAAACTGGTCTAGACAAAAAAGTCTTCTAAGCATTATCATCTAGATTAGTCAAGAATGGCCATCTAGAAAAGCGTTTGGTCCCGAGTTCACCCGAACATTTCTTTCATTTACGAGCGTGACGATGAGTTCCAATCGCAGCGCACGAAAATAGTGTGGTGCGCCAAAAGAAGTGTTCCCTACAAAAAACCTTGAGTCCCTTGAAAAGGTCTCCCTAATCAGTCTCCCTACAGGAGATTTTCTCAATTCAGGGTTGCTAGTTTAGCGAAGAATTCGAGGACCAATGTCTGAGAAGGTAAACCCAATTAGTTCTGTCCACAGCAAACATCGCTACGTGCCCGAGCTCGCTCGCGACTAATTCATCCTACGTGGACGGATTACACTGCTTTATGCCAAGCCACGATTCTACACGCTACTTATAAGATAAGGGACATGAAACGGCAAGTTGTACAAACTTACTTTAAATCAAGTGAAAAATTCTTTAGAAAATTGTGAAATCTTTTAAGTGTTCGCGTCGCCGTCATACTAATGTATCGGCGTAGCGTCAGAGCGGTAGCAGAGCAGCGCAACAGGACGTGCACGTTAGACGCTTTTTAGGTTGGTAACATCTTGTACAAGATATTGCATGTGACGTATTGTGCTACATTAGTTCTAATTCATACAAACTTACACTTATATCCCTGGAAAAGACTTCTAAGTCTCCTTACAGGAGATTTTCCCGATTCGGGAGAAGTAGGATTGTTACTTTATAAAGAACTCCAGGACCAATGTCTGAGAAGATAAACCCAATTAGTTATGTGGTTATGTCCACAGCAAACAGGTACGTGCCTCAGTTCACTCGCGACTAATTCATCCTACGTGGATGAATTACACTGCTTTATGCTCAGCCACGATTCTGCACGCTACTTGTAAGATACAACTCACGCATTTTTATATTTTACCATCCACTAGCATCAAACCGCGATTTTTATTTGCGTAGAATTAAGAAAAATATTATCCTCCAAAGAATTTAACTTTCTCAGACTGAAAATGCCTATGCTATTTATTCTAGACTAGAATCTAGAACTAAAGTTCTAAATTTCAACACAATCGGCTTCGACGCGATTAAGCAACTAACATCAAAACTTTGACATTTATAACATTAGTAGAATTTTTCATGCATCATTGCCAATCACTGCATTTATATAAACTGTCGCAGCTTAATATTTTAGTAAAAATATATTGATTAATTCTAACCTATTCACGTCATAGAAATCGCTACCTTTTGCATTTGCAAAATGTTCAAACGTTTGCACGTTTCATGTCCACATACTATTCATCCGTGTTTCCTTTACGATACGAGGGTACTTTTAACTACATATGAGAACTCCCGATTTCTTGATGAAGCTACATTTGTGTCGATGTTTTCACACCTACGGTCTACCAGAAGTTTTAATCCATACGTGATTAACATGGGCAACGTACAATCATGGTGTCTTCTCTGTAATTTCCTGTATATTTTTTTGGATTTAATGTAATTTCTCTGTAATTTTCTGTAAATCTCTGTAATTTATCTGGAAACATTGCCCTTTAAACCGAAACACAGTAATGTTTGCACATTACTGCTTGGCGGTAGAATAACTAGCAAAGGTATTTCCCTAAGCGGAGTCTGCCAAGAGTCACCTACCACTACTAAAATCATGCAAGCATGCTTAACATCAGGCAAGATGAGCGGGCAAGTGTAAATCAATGTCAAAGTAAGTTAAAAAGAACATAGGTACATACGCAACGATAATAGAACATCTAGATTCGTCGTGTAATTATCGCAAAAACATAAGAAATCAAATAAGTTTTTCTAGAAATCGTGGTAGCGCAGAAATTAGCCCATTATTACGTATCAAAAGAAAAGATTACATTAAAAGATGCACTGGTAGGCTCATATCAGATTTGGCTGGGCAGGGACAGAAACACGAGTAGTGAAGGTTGATGTACGTCGGAAAGGGGCCCCTTAAACCTACACCCGTGTCACAAGTCTCGGGATTTACTCGGGATTTCTCTCTCTGCCACACGATGGACCCGTCACCCGCACGGTGAATCCATGGAATGCTAAGAAGATCGTCTCTCTTTCTACTCGTAGCATAAGCAGCCGTACACATAAGCAGCTCTCTAATGCTACCACAGCTAGGATGGTGAGCCTTCTATCAAAAGTCGATTCAAAAGCACAACGATGGCCCAGTGCATGTTGGTGGATGACGCATGATCTCGAAGGATAGGAGCATGTTCATGTTGTATGTGTATGTAGGTGTTGTATGCTCATGTTGATTTCCATCCACTGTTAAAGCTAGTTGTGATAACAAATTTATACATTTGCACTTGGAAAATTACTCAGAGGTCAAGGCGGGATTCGAAGCTACGACATCACGATTGTGAAAACATTAGTTCTAGCTACCAGATCACCATAACTTCATACACCATTTAGCTAAAACTTTTGAGATATTAGAATGGGGGTCGTAGCAATGTCACAGTACAGAGGGAACTTCACATACGCTGACGACACCGACGACGCCATCGGTCGGTTCGTGCGGGCAGCGTTGGCTGCATAAGACCAGCAGAGAGTTCAACTTTCAAATAGACATGAGGGACAGAAATGTGGTCGTGGAGGAGGCTCTGATCCGGAATGAAGCGACTTAGAAAATGACGAACAACGATGCACGAACCCCGGAGTCTATGGACCAAAGAGTTTACATAAACTACGTATGTACGTATAGAGTTGGGACAAACGCTTTACACCGAAAACACGGGTACCATCTTTCTTGCCTTGTCGCTCTTGTGGAAGTGTCATACTTTTGTCACGGCACTGTTGCCATAGAAAGTATGCACGTCATCTGCTTACGATTGACACAAAAGAACCGTACGGAAAATCTAACTCTATACGTAGTATATGTAAACTCTTTGCTGTGGACTTGCTAAATTTTAAATAATAAAAACATGTATATCCTAGGAATCTTATTCCGAAAATCTTATTGTCATCGAAAGTTTCAATGTTCCTTTCTTATATTTTTTCTCTTTCGACCGCAGAAACTAACAGAGAGAGGAAATGCATTGTAACAGTTCTGGCAATAAATTTGTGCAAACAATTTAAAACCTTCAGAATATGTATCATAAAACACACAATATGTAGTAATTCTTAGTGACTTACTCATAAATTGACCAAACGAAGGCTTCGCCTTATGACCCGTGCCATCAAAGAAACGTTAACGATCATGTCCTCTCTTTTGCACAGTACGGCGTGTGAGAGAGAAAACACGATTTTTGAGAATGGTACATAAATCGTTCGACGTTGAGACCGCGCCACAATTTTAGTCCTGCGGCGAAATAGTTGAATTACGTGAGCGTTTTATATTGGCATGCGTTGTAGATTACGACAGTGGCTCCAATAATCTATAGTTAAGAATGATGGTGATTTGTTTAAGAATTTCGTTTGCTTTAACAAAAAACGTTTATTCAGGACGCTTACCTGAGTTCGCGCATACAAAGAGGATAAGCGAATAGAGTTGCATTGAAACTATTTAATAGATCGGAAACAAAAAAATACTAAGTATACCTATCCTAGTTTTACGGTATCTGTTGTTGGCTATTTTACTACCTAAGTAGTATTTATTACTAGCGGTGGGCCGCGGTTTTACCCGTGTACTTCCCGTTGGCGACATTCGCCCAGGATGTAAGCTTATATACATATGTGTTATTCCAGAGTATAATCCAACTGTGTTAGAAATATCATCACGATCCGTTCAGACGTGATTGAGTAACAAATATCTTAAGATTGACATGTAGTACGTCCCAAGAAGAATGGCCGCAGTGTAGTGTTAGGTACTGATATCGACTCTTCATGTTCACATAGCTACATGACAATGTACCGTAATGTAATTGGTAGGCGTGTTGTTTGCCATCTATCGTCGCGTGGCTCGTATTTTCACTGTAATTGAAAAACAGGTTACTCTACTCTAACAGGTAGGTACTCTATTTTTTTCACATCAAGGTTAATAAAAACATAAATACTTTGCTTTTAACCCTTGGTGTTGAATTTTAACAATATGTCGGCAGAAGTGGTACTAAGAGAGTCAGGATGGATGGTACTGGTGTTGGTCCTCTTCAGTAAACATTGTGGGCTTCGATGTGGTTCACGAACAAGAACAAATGCGTAGGAGCTTTACAAGTTAACACAAAGTAGGTACTACTCGATTAGACACGTGGTACAATTTTTCTTATTAGAAAGTTCTTATCAACGAGACGTGAGACAGTTCCCGAACTACGTGGTCACACGACGGCTATCGGAGGAGGAATGTACTCCCGTTCGAAATGTCTTCAAGCAGCCTCGCACGACGTAATAATCCGGACTCTGCCGAAGCGATGACAGCACACCGCTTGCGCCTCGTATTGAAATCCAATACTGTTTGAATGACCTCTTGACACGGCCATCCTGCTGGACACACGTCTCTGTGTGTTTATCTGGAACAATATTCCACGCACAGTATCACATAGCTCGGCCACTCCTGGCCTTTCGTCAAATCAATTGACAGAAAACCAGAAACTCAACAAAACTCTATCTATAACTGACTTCACAAAAAGAGGAGGAGGCTCTTAATACATTTTTCATGACGCTTCGATAACAAATCAACATCAACAAACAAAAGAATTAGGAAAATTAAATACACGACTGACTTGATAACCAAAATATGTACTCTCACTAGAGTCACATAGATCACAGCTGAATCAAAACATGTGCTTGAGCTCTACATAATCTCTGGTCCATGCGCATCCCTCCAGGATCGCCGAGTCACCACCGGACTCACAATGGTTTCCTTGAAACCCATCCAAACCTCCGCCAGAGTTGACTGCCCACCGCGTACTCACGGACTACTAAATAGTAGACGCCGATTTCTACTGAGCTACGGCTACACGACAACCTCTGGTACGGTCCGACCATTATGCAAACTCAACGCACTATTCTCATCTCTAACCATCGATAGACCATCGTTACTTTCCTTTACTACAATCTCGTCAGTTATACTTTGATTCTCCGTCATCTTTTTCAACTTATCGTGTGCATACTTTTAGGCACGATTACAAATATTAAGCGTCTTTAATCTATAGCGGTCTCCACAAAGAACCTCTACAACTCTATGACTACAAAGGGACTTTCATAATTCTGATCAAATTTTATTTGATTACGTTTCTCATTCATAATCAAAACAAAGTCACCAACAGGGAATTGATTTACGTGCGCCTGTGTTTGAACAAACTTACGCGTTTCATAAGTGGCGGCATGCTCTATGTATTAGGCATCATCTCACACTACATTTATGTCAACCTCGAGCTCTACGCTCTACGTTGTGAGCGGAAAAATGAAACAGGCTGTATCACCTTATCAATAAACAGTTCTTTTGTCACACATTGATTGTACAGTTAAAAATAACAAGTTGACGTTGACTAAGGAGTCTTGATATGAACGATCTTTTGTTTCTACCGTAGTTAACATTAACTTTAACAATAACACTGTTATGCTCAAAATGTCATCAAATTTCTCTAAGATTTTAGCCGAAATGAATGACTGATTCATGTCGTTGTTCACGACTGACAATCTGATCGCTCCAGGTAATATTGGTAAGCACTAAGTACGACTGTTACGTTGCATCTTACGATAGAGACCTTTGCGAATATCGTAAGTTCTGTTGTTCAGTCATCATTTAATTTTCCACTAGTTAGATCAGTAATGAGCTTAGACATTTCAAAGTCGCGCTACTTTTCAGCAAGTAACCAATTACAAATTAGTTCAGCTAAGTTGACTATTTTCTTAAATTCTGCTTTGAACTCAGATCCGACACACGGGGGATGATTTCGCGACAAGAAATCTACGCGTGCCATGTCTTTTATCATTATTGTTTAAAGACACTAGCTACCACCTGTGGACTCGCGGTATCAAATCAATCTTTTACATGAAGGTTTCAATTAATTGCAATCAGTTAAATTTAAATCTGCTTGACGAATATTACATTCACATGTCGTCACGCGAATTCACGTCATCCCGCTCATAAAATAGTCCAAATAATGGGTTAACTGAGATATAATCAAAGATTTTTGTTCTTTGGAAACGAAGGTGTCAATTAATTTTAAATTATTTTAGTTAGGTATCGTAACCAGATGGTCCGTTACCGTGTGCCAACCGGGACTAGATGTAAATTGCAATTATTGTCTAATGTCTACATTGTCTGTCATGGAACAAAATGTGTCACGGTAATGCTAATACTAAATCCATGAGATAATCTTTACACAGCCACATTATTATCATATCACTTCGCAAATTGGCATCAAGCAAAACATGCAACCAAATTTCAATTAAATTATTATCCTTCTCAACAAAACTTAAAATCTGCATTTTACTGTATAGGAACACTTGGCTGACTAACCCCTGTAAGGTTGTCATATTTTGCTCGCATTTACGACAACATTTTATTCGACACACTCTCTTTAATAAGAGAATATTCAGCACCAGACTCAAATTGAAAACGACTGACCTGATTAAAAACGTTCCTGTTGGGGATCGACAATGCACATGACAACCCATCGCTCGCTATGTTGTACGCGCGATGTCTCGATGCTGCTGCGTCCTACTGGGCAGCGAGTGAAGATGTGTCCTTGGTTTTCACCTTTGTAGCAAACGATCGAGCTTGTGGTTGCAACTTGCTGATAAGGGTCATGTCTCGAAGGTTGAACGCGCTGTCTGTTAGTCGCTTTTCCTTTCGCCTGCTACTTGCGTATACAATCAGCTAGCTTGTGTCCAATTTTCGCACAGTGAAAACATTTAATTGTTGACAACCGAGATGTCTTCACACACTTGACTTTTCTGGTCCGGTACTTGACTCAAGGTTCAAGTAGGTAACAGCTTGTAGTTCTTGTTGCAGTCATTGGCGATTATTTATTTCAGGTGAATAACTATTCTCTGTAATCTCGAGTCGAACTGTGAAATATGTGCGACCCTTGATGTCACTATAATTTTCTCTGCGGTTAGATCCTTCCAGCGCAGCGGTTTGATAACAGCAACATAACAAGACTGCCGCAAGTCGCTAAAGATGCGCTCTCTTATGATTTGTCGTTGTTTAATTTCAATAGGGCACCGGCGGGCGTTTCCGTGTTTACGAATCTTGCTGTAAACAGCTCTTTAAAATAATGACCACGTCACACCTGGATATGAAACTGACGATAGCCACGCTGATACTGCTCCCATAAGCACCTCACTGAGTATCACGATCGGTTATCATCATCAGCAACAAAGATCTGATATTGCACACCACGTCCGTGCATCCGCGTCGCTCTTCTCGGGGTCTTATTCGAGTGTTTTGAAATTTGCCTTCCAAACAGTAACCGCTGTTTGTCTCCGCTCCCGTCATTATCTCTTCGTAGTACGCTTTTCTTTGTCTTGCTCGTATCCCACTTCTGATGTCGGCAGAAGTGGTACTAAGAGAGTCAGGATGGATGGTACTGGTGTTGGTCCTCTTCAGTAAACATTGTGGGCTTCGATGTGGTTCACGAACAAGAACAAATGCGTAGGAGCTTTACAAGTTAACACAAAGTAGGTACTACTCGATTAGACACGTGGTACAATTTTTCTTATTAGAAAGTTCTTATCAACGAGACGTGAGACAGTTCCCGAACTACGTGGTCACACGACGGCTATCGGAGGAGGAATGTACTCCCGTTCGAAATGTCTTCAAGCAGCCTCGCACGACGTAATAATCCGGACTCTGCCGAAGCGATGACAGCACACCGCTTGCGCCTCGTATTGAAATCCAATACTGTTTGAATGACCTCTTGACAAATATATAAACACATACTTCCTTTTTTATAATCCTACGATTACTGAGTATACGATTATGTCCACGTTACGACCTTCGTAGAACCGGCCTCTACAATAATAACTGCTATTTAACCTGTGGCCTGCCCCCCTACTCCCGCGGGCCGGCTGCACCATTACAGTTAATCAGGACATACGACCGGTTACAGCGCCTGGTGGGATTTTTAACCAGACATTATGTTATGCGCAAGTTTTTAGATGTTCCAGCAAAGGTTAATGGACATACGTGGTGTTATGTTTTTTAATGTGGGTTTTAGAATAAGTCACACCTTTGGGATCTGAAAGTAATGTAAGTAAGTAAGTTTATCAGAATACAAAAGTAAAAATACTCTACGAGTTATGTGTTCGTCCGTACTCATCCGAAACTGCATAAAAAAAAATGGATCTTTTTTTTAATAATAATCGAAAAACCGTTCGAACTCTAAATAATCGAATATCGTATTTCATATCTCTCTACCTGCAAACACAAAACTATAGGAATGACGTCTATAGCTTGTCCCAATTTGAAATGACACGTGGTTCTTCATTTTGTGGGGTTGAAAAATATAGTACATTTCTCACTTTTACACTATCTTGCAAACTAAATTGTGTACTTTGAAGAGATATTTATTTTCACGTTCAGATAATACACAAACATGTATGAACTTGGATAAAAATTGGTCAAGAACAAATCCTAAAATATTCGCTATCGTCACGCAAACGGTTACATGTGCAAGGAAAAATAGTACAGGGTTGATTCGATTTTGCTGGCGATACTAATATTCGTACTGCGCCTACTGCCTACGAACAATATTGAGGCTATGTTTTCCAAATTTAAATAATGGGACTGCTCGGTTGAACCATCCTTTGCCTTAATCCGAGAGACAAACAAGGGTCCCGCAGCTTTGCTTACATTAGTTTTTCTAGCACGCCACGTTTTTACTCAACTCCCCTTTGCTGGTAAATGAAAAAAAAACTTTGAAATTCAACGCGTGAAATCTAATAGAAAATCAAATGAAAAGAGTAGAAACGTATTTCAACAATCGCTTGGAAGGAATCGAACAAAACGATCAAAAGAAGTGCCTGAATCGAATACGAAAAAGAATTAAAAAGTTGTAGCTGGCCGCATAGAAAAAAAATGTTCCACCTTCAAATATCGAATTGCGTTCAAAAACTCGCAACTCTATCCGGTTATCATTATCACGTTTGAAAATAGAACGCACGCGAGGCAGGCACCCAAGTAATCGGGCAAAAGCTTTTATGGTAGAACCAGTATAAGTTGAGCTCTCGTTTTACACGCCCATTTCCTTGTGGGGCCTATTTTGTTGCGAGATTGCTCAGTGACTATTTATTAATCTGCGGGAAGGGGTCTTTATATGTTGGAGTTAGTTTAAAGGCCCGAGGCTCGGCTCACATGTGCCTGAACAGATAAGCGGCATCCCCACTCGAAAACTTGTTTAGTCGGACCGATAACTTGGTATTGTCTGATGTGGGCTGGGGATGGGAATGGCTTGGTTTGACGTTAACTGTTTTTCGACGCTTATTGCTTTTGAACATAAAGTCTGTGGAATGAAAGGTGTTATTTCTCGTAGGTCTGATCAAAATCCTTTTATTTAATATTTTGGTAATAATTACATATTTTGAAAAATTTACAGAGTTCACACTGGTGAGGAAAGGGTCCCCAAACCAAATAACTTAGCTCATTCGCTGGCCAAATCGCGGCTTAGCAGATTTCACTTGTCTTTCAAGAGCTAATAATTATAATAAGACGTCTTGAAATTTGACTGATTCAACTAGACAAGAATAAGCAGGGAAGATGTAGAAAAATTTGCTAGCTTTTAGCTACTTCCGCCTTTTTGAAATCTGGAAACCTTTAAACGAAGAGTAAAGAGGTGTCCCTTGGGCTAGAGTATCAAACATTAGGCCTTATCTATACCCTACTTTACTTGGTAAGGAAAGGCTAAAGCCTACGTAGTGTTAAAATCTCTTAGAATTACAGAATGTACGTATAAACATAATTTTACTATCATTCACTTTCTTATCATCTAGGAGGCAAGTAGTATGCAGCAGAAATCGATTTCCATTCGCATTAGAATATAAATACGATTTTCCGATCCGGAATTTTCTGTTTTTGTTGAAGAGGTTTGGTGACACCAAAACACTCTCCGCACTCAACCCTCGCAGGGTTGTCTGAAATCAATTTATAGTACCTTCTAAAATTAAATCGATTAGTAATTAGCATGCCTGGTCTAGTAGGAAAGTAGTCACATTACTATCATATAGGTGGTCTAATAAATTTACTATGCTCTGATTTTGGTTATACATGTATTTGTTACCTACCTGTGTTCCAAGTCACCATTGGCAAAGGCAATTTCACTAGGAAGTCATGAGTGTGAGCGTTATTTATATCGATTAGTCATCCAAATTCATTAAAACCAAATAAACAGTTATCTTGTTGTGTGGCTCGAAAGCACAGGTCAGTAGGCAGATTCAGTACGGATTCAGAAGGTTAGTCAAATCCCAAGTCTATTTCGTACCCAAACATCACGGAAATTCAATCTTCCCCAACATCTCAAATTAGTCACCGCCAAAGTTTAATCCTACAGTTGAAACTCCCCTGGCTATAGCCGTTACATAAATTGCTAGGCCTAATTCAGCTTAAGACGTGGGGGAGCACGAAACAAAGATCGATAGCAAAAGCCGATGGCGCCAATGTGTGCCCCTCCACCCACCATTAAGTTAAGACCCCTCATGTTTAGATCAAATTCCCCTGTGACACGAAGGTACGAAGAGATAAAACGAGGCTGAAGAGTTTGAAAGAGGTGGGGGAGGTCAAGTTATGGCGGCGATCAGCGGGGTGCGTTCCGTTTATGGCATAAGGATCGTGACGCATCTGTTCCGTTGCATAAAATATGAAATTTAAAAACAATGGGCTGTGAGGTGGAACGGAGCGGTTATTACTGTCGGCTTGCTCGTTTTGTTGGGTTCGTTGGCGGTCGCACTTATAATATTCACGGCGATGGAGATGATTTACGAAGACGTTGTTACCAGTATTTTTTGGTTTTCAAATCTCACGTTTCTTGTCTGGGGGCCTACCGTTAAATTTTCGAACGTAGAACAATCGAACGCTAAAGACACCATTATTTTTTCTTATTTTGTGTCTCATTTTGTGCTGTTGCCAGTATGAAGTTAGTATCTAAAATTAAAGTTTGTAGTAACCACGAAGTAACTCTCAAATATCAAAGTAGGCACACATACATGTATTACAATGTATATGTAAATTGCTATATTGTGTATGTGTACATGTATATTGTGTTAGTGTGCACTGGACCCTATACTAAGACAGCGTCCTGTATTATGGGATCTTGTGGCTTCTCTTCATTTTATACAGGATAGAATTATAGTATGTGGTGTGGAAGAAAATAAAGAAAACTGCAGCTATTAATTATTGTTCCCAAACTTAAATTGACATCATTGAATTTGTTCCAGTCACTGAAATGTTAATTAACATACGACATTGGACGCGTTTTAAATCAAAATCTCTTAAGTTAAGTAAGTCATAAGGATCAAGAACTTTGTACTGAGAGGATCGTTCAATCAATGATAGTCATTCAATTTGTAGATATCCGTACATCCTCCGAAGCGGTAACCATCAATACACACCACTCGAGCCACAAAGGGTTTCGGGCTAAAGGAAGTGCTCTCAAGGGCCCTACGCATGAGATATTAATTGAGTCAGATGCCTCCGTTTTAGATAAGGCCCTTAGTAAATAGAGCACTCTAGCCCTCGTCAATGCTCCTAGCAGTTCTAACTCTGATGCTATAGAAGCATCCTCAGTTTAAAACGAATGGTTATTAGGATTGTTTCATTTTCACCTACCATTATTATAAATGCGAAAGTTTGTCTGTCTCTGTCAGTTGGATTATAGTCTGCGGACTTTTATTAGCTTCACTTGTAACTATGTATGTAAGAAAATCTTGGAATCTTAATTTGACCCACTATCCGGGAAATTTTGCACAGGCTCCGAGTTCTGATGACAATACATGACTACCTAAGAAACGTCATTACAAATCCAATATTGCAGCCTCCCCAAGATGGCGGACTGGCTGTTTGAAATCCACCCCCATGATATGGGTATCAAATGAGAGGGTTTGTTGTCAGGAATACGAAAAAAAATAGTCACGTGACTTACGTCCGATACGTGAGATAGCGGATTGGAAGCGTGTTTTTTAGTTTCTTTTACGAGTAGTTGTTCGTTTTTTGACATTTTAAATTGTAATGTTTGATATATTTTGTTTCCCTGACTACTGATTTATGACTGAAAAATTATGATGATTTATATTGTGTGCTATTTATTTAATGTATATGGGTTAAGTTACCTGAATTAAATTAATTTTGATTTTCTAATAAACAACGAAAGTGGGAACTACGCTGCTAAAACCGCGGGTTGCTGTCATTTTTGCACAATTATAATATCAGTAATTTCTTTTAATTTAGTGTTTTAATTTAAAATACATTTAGCATAAACAAGTGACCGAAATGAAATCAAGTTTTTATTTTTATTGACTTTCCCACGGCATCGTCTGTGTAGTGGACGACCTTAAAATAAAATTAAACATTTTAAATCTCAATTTGACCAACTTAAAAGTCGATAAATTGAGTGAAAGTAGGGTATTTAACCTTACTTGAATTTGCTTTCAGGCATGGTTCGAGTTGTCATGCATGCGTAGGTAAGTAAACTCCTGTGTTTTCTGCGCTATTACAAAGCGTTGTAGGTGCTAGATGTGATCTAATTCCAACTGTCTAAGGACTTTTTTAAAACATTTGCTGATGATGATAACTCAAAATTAAAAGGTCTGAGGTGGATGTCCGGCACAAATTAAGCTACGTCCAAAAGCAACAAAGTGCTTTCGTATTCCCCGAATAGCCTTTTGTGGCGGCGATCATAAGCAAGCCGAATTCTCTTCCCAGAAATAATATTAACGCTTACATATGGTCAGCTTCCTAGTAAACTGAGTAATGCCAGAGATATGAGAAGAAAGGAGATACAAAGTTTAGTCTGACGTAGCTACTTTTAAGAGGCATTTGGTTTCAAAGCTATATACCTTGGGGACTGAGTGTGATCTCATTTTAATAAACAAAAAGTTTTCAAAGACATCTATTTTTAGATAGCCATATTTATAACATAGGATAAAAAAGCTTGAAAACTAAAATGAAAGTAGTTGTAGTGATAGGACTCTTGGCAGAGTCCGCCTGGGGAAGTAGGTACCACACCTTTGCCAGTTATTCTACCGCCAAGCAGGAATGTGCAAACATTACTGTGTTCCGGTTTGAAGGGCAATGTTCCCAGAGAAATAACAGGCCTTTGAGATATAACATCTTAGATCTCTGGGTGACGAGCGCATTGCAGTGCTAGGCAATGATTTGGACTCTTCATGTTCCAACAGCTGTATGTCACTGTACTGTTATGTGGCAGGCATGTTGCTTACCATCAGGCACATGTCCTGCTCGTCTCGTCACTCTTTATTTATAAAAAAAAACGAAAGATTGATATCAATCAACCGGGACAGCGGAATATATTGACTCTATAAGTGCACAAGAAAATACAAGTATTTGTCAAAAATAAACATCCTCTTATTCGACATTATTTATTGATTTCATTTTATAAAGTACACAGATTTCGTGATAATTGTAATTGACGTTAACCAAGTGTTCTGAATTAATAGTTTAGATAAACGAATTGAACTGATATCTCAAAATGCCAGTGGAACGACGATAATAAAATTAAGCTTCAACTCTTTTAACTAAACCAAACGTTGCCGTTAATATGTCAAGGATGTGTTAAACATGTACACCAAATACGTGATTAAATGTAGGCTATTTTAATATCCTATTCGGTAGTATAACTTTGATCCTACGAATAGCCTTCGAAAATTTACTGTTCTTTGTTCTTCTGTTATTGATATCCTTTCAACACACAGTCGAAGGCTATCGCCAAATCCTTCGGAAATTAAATTAGGCTAAGTTTGGCCCTTTCATCGCGCGAGATTAACCAGCGAGCTCTCGGCTGTACGTTATATAGGATTAGGGGAAGGAATGGCTTTACCCAGATAGTCTATTGCTAGCTTATGGATAGCTATTTGATTTGCTAATAGCGACCTATAAACAAATGTGTTTAAGTTCTATTTTGAACATAATGCTTTAATAAATGACAAGAAATATTGAGATGCTAGATTGACAATAAAGGGTATTCGATGTTATGCTATAAAAAACGCATTTTATAAGATTTTTCATACTGTTATGGGCAAGCATCTTGCTTACTGTAAAGCCGTGGTGGCATAGAGTCGAATCCCTCTTGTAACTCTGAATATTTCTCCAACTGCAAATGTAAAAGCATCCGCATCAACCAACCCGAACTGACCCAGCACCGTAGATGACTTAGTCTTTCCTTACGATAGAATACCCCATACAATAAATACTGTCACAGCAGTGGAAACGTTTAGTAGATTGTTCATTTGTCTACCATCACGCACTTGTTTTGATCGTCACAGCAGTCTCATATAATTAAAAAGAAAAATACTCTTACTTGCAGACCCTAGACCACGCGAGATCTATGCGAGACAAATTTTGAGCGAAGCCAAATTGTTACTTAAATTTTAGGTGATTGTCAAACAAACTCGAATAGACAAAATTGAGTAGGTATAAAGTTTTGTATACGTCACGCATTTCCTCATCTATATTAAAAATAACTTTCGTTTCTTCACAAAGTACTAAAACCCAGTCGATCTCCAGGGTAAATAAAACAGGAGAACCCTTTTCCGCAATTCCTGCTGTTGACGTTCGTTCGACAACTTTGGCAGCTTGTTTGGTATCTAAACTCACGTCGTTGTTAATTGAAAATATGCCTTATTTATTTGGGACTTCAATTCTAATGTTAATATTGTGATGATAGGCAGGCATGGGAATGGCTTTGATCGACGCGTGGTGGAAAACAATTGGGACATGGTTAAGGGTATTTTCGTTTAATTTCACATGTTTTCGTGGTTACATTGCTGGTATTATGTTGACCGTCGTATATGTGTGCTATCACTAAGCAGCAATGTGCGTATATTCGTGAGTAGAACTTGATATTAAGGTATTTATAGATGGTAACGAAACATGTATCCTGGTTGTTCAATAGGGATTTTTTTAAAGTAATATTATAGAGTGGCGAGACAAACAAGACACGCACTTAATAGTTAACAATAAGCTTGCCCATAACAATCAAGTCATCATCATCAACAGCCCACTAAATGTTTCCACTGCTGGGACTCGGAGCCTTCTCTCGCAAGGAGAGAGCTAAGGCCATAATCCACCACGCTGGCCCAGTGCGGTTTGGTGGATGACACATGACTTCGAAAGATTCTAGCTACGTGTCGGTTTCCTCACGATGTTTTCCTTCACCGCTTTTAAGTTAGCGGCATTACGCACATGACTTCGAAAAGACAGTGGTGCGTGTGGGTTTGAACCCGGGGTTTCCGGATCGGCAGGCGCCGTTCTCCCGACTAGACCAGCAGACTTGACTTAGTCAAGTCCCACGCAGCTATCGGGATATGAAAAGTCCACATAATTACCGAACAATGCACTGCTCTCGTCACCTAAAGATATTTCATCTTTTCTCCCAGTAATTTCTCCAGAAACATTGCCCTTGCGGTGGGACGTACCTTCCGTTGTATCAGAAATTCTTTGTCTTTTTAAAATGGGTAATAATCTTTTAAAGCCAATGTTTTCGGTCATGTTAAAGGTAGTCTAACTTTTGTTTACCATAAAACGGGCCCACTTTGTAGATAAATCGAACAACGTAGAAAGACGTTAGTCACCTATATCAGTTTAAAAGTACTCATATTTTAGTACGATATCAATCATAGTTTTACTATCACAACATTATCATATAACTAAAGTATTCGTTTTCAGATATTATCATTGAAATAATTGGTATTGAAACAAAAAGCGCTAGATGCTAGTAATCTTTTAATAGATTTGCTGGAATTGAATACAAACATGGCTGAAATTTGTAGTATTCATTGAATTTAATTTTATGTAGTGATATGATATGATGTATTTATGTAATGATATGATGATAGAACTCTGTATAGAGTCCACCTGGAGTGTAAAACACAATATTGTACCACCGAATAGTAGGTAGCTAACGTACATTCCAGTGTTCCTATTTTAAGAAATTTTCAATTATTTATTATTATAGTATGAGTTACGCATGTCATGGTTTGTTCTTATTTTGACGTTTCTATGTATTATAAGATTGTAAGTTGCAGTTATGTAAGTACTAGCGACCCGCCCTGGTTTCGCACGGGTGCAATGCTGATACTAAATATAAGTACCTACTAATAAAATTCCGGTCCGGCGGCAAGACGTTTCGTTTTACGTAGTCACATAAGTCACAGTTTTTTGTGATGGATACATTTTCGGCGCGACGGACGCACGCAATGTGTTGATTGATTGATGGAATGAAACGTGCTTCACACCAAAGATGGCGACAACGGTTTGTTTGTCAGTGCCATCAAAATTAAACGAAATTCTCTGTAATCCGAATTTTGTGGACACATGTTGTCGACTCAAAATCAATATTTTTTTATGCTTTGTTATTCATATAAGGTTTCGAACAAATCTACCGTACCTACTCCTTGACGAAATTATTGATATGGATTATAACTCTAATTTGGTTCACATAGTACTATTTTTGTTTACTTTAAGGCTAGATAAAGTTTTCTGAAAAACGTCCAACAATACATTTACTGCGTATTTCCACCACCTTCAATTTATTTTGTCCGCTGCAATAGCTCATATAACCACCCCACGAATATAAAAAGGTCGGTCTCCGACACAAAACCGCAGCATAACCTGTATCTGTCCACGTGACACAATGCATCACGCCTGTCATGGACCGGGCGTGCCGCGACGTTTCCGGATGCCGGCGCGTAGCCGGTCCGGTTTTACCAGCGATTCTTAAGTGTTGCCAGATGAAACGGTTTTGTTTTGCTAATTATGGAAAAGTTAAAAAACTAAAGACAAACAAAATGCAATGTTAGGGCATTCTTCTTTGTGCTTATGATTGAGGTTTGTGGTGTGTTTTCGAATACGATAGTTCGTGATTTGTTAGCTCGGCAGTGGACAGTTTATACGCTGATAGTGCTGATCTAAACTCATATATCAAACATTGAACAGGATTTAATCACGATAAATGTTTTTATTGACAAATGGCAAAATATTTATTGATGACAGAAAATTTACCTTAAAATTGATGTTGGGCCCTATTCAGGTCACGATTTATACCTAAGACCAATAATTGTATTTACCTCCCGACCTTTAGGTCGCATGACGTCTGCCGTACTCACGTGTAGACTCTCTCTAAGTAAACTTAATGAATAAAGTCAATCCTAAACTGCTTTTAGTTATATCTGTCAGCTAGTTTTTTTCATGAATCTGAATGTACCTATGAACGGTTACAGCGCAATAACTGGACCTGAACCCGATTGGGTCGGAATCAAAAATCTGAGACAAAGAATAGCAGGCAGACTATTTATTACAATACAAATATCGAAAAGAAATAATACAAATGACTAAATTATACTCCTTCTCACTAATCACTAAATTTTACATGGCGCGGAAAATAAGTAAGTAGTTAGGTGACCATGTTCAAAATTTTTAATCGCGGTAAAATTACGGGAACAGGAATTACGCGTATGCAACTGTGCTGCCAGTCTATATACATTTTTTTTAAAATAAAGAATGACGAAACGAGCAGTACATGTGCCTGACAAGCAACATGCCTGCCACATAACAACACAGTGACACGCAACTATTGGGACATGAAGAGCCCAAATAATTACCTAGCACTGCACTCGTCACCCAGAAAACTAAGAAGTTATATCTCTAAGCCCTGCAATTTCTCTGGAAACATTGCCCTTCACACCGAAACACAGTAATGTTTGCACATTAATGCTTGGCGGTAGAATAACTGGGAAATACTAACATTGAAACAATTTTGTCATGTACATGACTAGAATAATTTTAATCGTGATTAAGTCTTGTATAGTATTTACATTATGAATACATGACGTCATAAACGTCGGCGTCGATAACAACTACACTGATTTGACTTTGCTAAAAAATACGATAGGTTTTTGACCCGCGTAAATATTTGTAATACTGTGGTTTTACACAACCACAACATCTGGCAACACTTGTAAAGCAAAATCTTTTAAAATTGGAAACTTGACCGTCGAGTGGGTCCTGCAAGTTTTTGCAGAGCCTGGTAAGCAAACATGCAAAGTTAACCCTCGATTCGGCAGCGTTTTTGTTTTCGTCGAAAAAGAGAAATGGCTACCGTTTGTCCTTGTACCAGTAGTACCGGTTCTTTTTCTTCTTAAGAAATGAAGAGAGATTACAAAGCGCAGTTTTGGTAGTTATTTAGTTAGTGGTAGGGCTCCTTGCAGAGTCTGCCTGGGAAACTCACTCTTTTACCAGTTCTACCGTCAAGCAGTAAAATGCAAACATGACACTGTGTTCCAGTTTCAAAGGCAAACGATTTGTTGCCAGAGAAATAAAAGGACATAAAAATAAATAATCTTCTATAACGAGTGCAGTGCTAGGTAATGACTTGGACTATTTGTATGTATAATAACTTCGTGACACTCTACTTTGTAGACCGGCTTGTGTTGTGATACTTACTATCAGATACATGTATTTTAGCCCGGTCACTTTACTGTAAAATTACCTTTTTTTTTCAAACGCTCAGATATGTATCGATGTAGATAAAATGGTAAATTCGTTTCCCATACGTTCTCCCAACAGTTTTTTTTCTTTTATAGATTGTATAATACCTTGAAACTACGAAAAAGCTTGATTGCTCACATCCGGGTGGGCCTCTGAACTGAATTGGTCAAGAGAAAAAAAGAACCAAAAACAATAGTCTTGCCCTTCGACGGGTTAAACAACAACCGATCCAATTAAGACCTTATCAGGAGAGAATAAGAATGAGATTGAATCGGAGATATTTTTTTAATTCTTGACCATTGTTAGAACGGCCGACCACAACCCATCGATGTACGAGTACCTTCGAGTTGAAAGTCAATAAGACCGTCCAATTTTATATGTAGTGTTGGACAAGCAATTGAACGATGTAATATCCTAGTATTTTTGCCAATATTCTAGAGAAAATGCTATGGTGGCTCCTTTATTTTGACGTAAAAAAACATATTTGTCTTCTTTTCGTTGGGCAAACCAGTCTTCAGGGCAAAAACTCTTCTTGGACTTCGACCGTATATTAGCAATTCAACCGATGTGAATTTACTTAAATACAAGTTGCTTAATTGTATGAAGATGATGTATTTGTCTTTAAAAAATTAAACAAGGTAAAGCAAGAAAAGTTCCTTGAGATAAGTTGGCAGGGATATATATTATACTTGGCCATATGAATATTATCTGTAGAAATACTTGTAGTAGTTAGTATCTCTACTTTGCGCCCTTTATTCTATTTTGAGTAGAGGGCAAGAATATTCGATTCCACAATAGTGAGGTCACCGGTTCGAATCCCATCTACTTAAACTACGTGATTTTCCAAAGCATAATCTTACTATGTTACAAATTTCAACCCAATCCATCCAGCCGACGTGATTGAGCATCATACAATACAAAGTACCCTAAATTAAAGCAGGTTTTTTAAATTGTAACCTAATATGTATTAGATATATTTTTTTAGTAAAATAATGTCATAATACAAAAAACAGTTGAGAGAAAAAACGCGACATTCTCGGCTTCGTTCTGGCGTTCGTCGTAACTCTGTATAACGTGAATAATATTGATGATGATAACTTGATAATCAAGACTGTGGACTTGGAACATAAATCACAGAGCAAAAAACTCATAGAGAAGCAACACAGAAGCAGGAAACCGCGCAAAATATGTTCTTACAAGTGCGAACAAAAAAACTAATTTGTAGTCAAGCTAGACATTACAAGAGGCTGGGATTAAAAAATCCATCTCCCACCGAGATTACCCACGTGATGTGAATACTGGCTCTCTTGAATGTGAATGCAGCTGCATATATCTACAGACTCGGCTTGCCGAAAATGTGGGAAAAATAGTAATATGGCAATTACGGTAACAGACTATGCTAACTTTTTCACTTCTGTTTGGGGCTTGCTCGAAACTTACTATGCAGCCATGTAAAAACATAAGGAATATAGTACCTAATACTACTTATGATGGTATGATTTTGTAAATATTTTCGTAAATAAAAATATCAACTCTTTGTCAACAACTACCAGGAATATAAAATCTATTATTTTCCCCGAATAGTTTTTAGTAGTAAAAAGTAGGGTTTTTTAAGTAAGTTAAAGTAAGTTAAATTTTTACATACCATTATATATCTTAGATATAATAAATTTAGCAAATTTCATCGAGATCCTTTTAGTAATATTTACTTGAAAGAGTAAAAACATACTAAAATGATAAACTAAACTATTAAAAATGTGCACATATGTATCTAATATAATTAGAATCTTACCCATTTACAAAATGTTCACAATAAAAAAATATTGTCTCTGTGTTGGTGTTCTACAGATTCGACACAATCGCGGTTTGTCTCTTTTTTAACCCCCGATGCGGTTTCGATGCGGTTTTTTTATTTAAAAGTTAGTATCCGTGCGGATGTTCTTAGCTATATTTGGTTAATATCGATTCAAGATGGTCGCCTCCACAAAATGGCGGACAAAATATTTCTGCACAACCTACCTCAATATGGGTATCAAATGAAAGGGTTTGTTAGACTAGTAGAATGTTGTACAGATTACAAAGCCGAGGTAGTCGGGGGTTAGTCAAATTTTTTAATTTTGTTCTTGTACTGTTACAGTATAAGCACATTCTATAAAATCAGGTTTCTTATACTGTGGTATAAATAAGAATAGATTTATAGTCACGTCTCAAGTTTTTAGCCTCAGCGCTCATACACATAAAATATTATACCCTCGGCTCACTATTCACATGTTTTGATGAATGCAAGTGCATACATCTGGGTCCTATTCGCCGGTCCGCGTGGGTCTTTGTCGACGCAGGTACAAAGAAATAAAAACTCGAGAAAAAAAGCTTTCTCTCCGAGGGGGTAATATAAATTGTTGTACGAAAAAACTTCAATATGAACCTTATGGCGTAAGAAATAGAGTTTATCAGACAGCCATCTTGGATTTTAGATGCAGATGCATCTCTACGCAGGGGTCTAATGACACGCGATACTACGAGTTCAAGTTAATTAGAGATGATTTTTTTGTTTGTTACTAATTCTATTTTAATTGGCTGGTAGCTGTATAAGAACATTTTATGAACTGGTAACCCTGGAGTGACATTGTGGGTAGTAAGACGCCGGTGGCTGCTATGTTGAAAATCTTTGAACTCTAGTATTCTAGATAATAGAGCGGAATTTATAATGATGAGTTGTAACTATGACAATGATTTTTGAAGAGAAAACTTATTTAGCATGTTTTGGTAGAGGAAAATGTTATGAGTTTGCGTCACTGACATGCCAATGTAGCGTCGGAGCGGCGGTGGAGCAGCGAAGCAAGTGCGTTAGGCGTTTTTTAGATGGGTAAATTCCGTGAAACTTCCCCAGGTGGCATCTACAAAGAGTCCTAACACTACAAGCATTAATTACGTTTTTTAAGCATTGGGTTCCACTTGTTCGCCATCGGCCCTGATGGCCGAAACAAAGGAATAAAAATGCTCTTTTAACTACAAGGTTCAAGATCGAATGACACGAAACACATGTTCAAGCGCTTACAGCATTTGTGTGACATATAAAACTTTACGAAATTTATAGAAAATAGTAAGTGAACTCAAACCTAAAAGCCTTAGATAACTAACCGGACGTAGCTATAAAGCATGCCAAAGGAAACTGCATAAATTCTGAGCTACAGAGTGCCGAAACACGCAAGGTTGCCAAATCGTGGGCCAGCGTTATACATAGGCAGATTCATAACGCTTCGTTCACAATGCTGTTGAGTTTTTTGATCTGGACCAACCTACTAAATAATAAAAAGTGTACTTCACAAATAAATAATAAAAGGGTAAATAATAAAAATATGAGTACGTACACACGCTAGAAATAAATATTTATCTTTATTATGCTAAGAAGTCTAACTTAAATTTTACTAAAATATAATGTACAGAGCCTTTTTAACAAAACTAAAATACAATGAGAACTACACTACAAGATGAAGATGTTCAAGCCCACTACCAATCGGAAGCGTACCCAGCATGCTGGCGGAATTACCACGCTGAATGGCAATGCTTATGCGTTATGGGCCAAATAAACGCCAGCATTTTGGTCACGCGTTGCAAAAGATTATGTATCCTTGGTGGGACAGATTATAATATCTTATACATTATACATATATGTATGTATAATATCTTTTATTATATGGAATAGATTATAATATCTTCGATGCAAGAAGATTACCTAAAGTTAGTTACAATGTTTACTAAAATGTTAACTACTTTCATAGTGTCGTTCAAATATGTCTTCTAAGCATGCCCATCTATAAAGGCATAAGCATTTCATGGTCCCGAGTTCACCCGAAGATTTCTTTCGTTTACGTTTGAGCTCTATGCACAGCACAGCCCACGAAAAATCTGTGTGGTGCGCCAAATGAAGCTTTTACTTCAAAAATAAAGATGTGAAAATCTTGCGTACCAACATAACACACTTTTTAGGGTTCCGTAGCCAAATGGCAAAATACGGAACCCTTATAGATTCGTCATGTCTGTCTGTCTGTCCGTAAATTTTTGATCAATACCATACGTGTGGGGTATCTATGGATAGGTCTTCAAAAATGATATAGAGGTTTCAAACATTTTTTCTAAACTGAATAATTTGCGCGAGGGACTCTTCCAAAGTGGTACAAAATGCTGTTACTTGCCGCTACGGAAGCCTTCATGGGCGAGCCCGACTCGCACTTGACCACTTTTATTTACTGTTTGTTTACAGTGTGTCCACCGCCTATGTTTTATTACAATGTCCTCAGGGTGCATCGACTGGTGAGTGATGTAAGCTTTATATTGGCAGATGTATCGGAGAGCGGCCGTCGCGCGCGCCAGGTAGACTTGCCAAACCTCTAGTTTTTCTACAGCCTGCAGTGCAGTAGGCAGTTTCATCCGACCGGCGGCGTTTATCGGGTTTCTATAGGATTTTGTTCGACTTTTAATATGTTTAAACGCTGGCCCCGGGCGAATTGCCAGCTAGTGAGGATGATTGTTCAACATACTTTTTTCCTTAAGAATTTATCATACGCCAATGCTGACGGTTCTAATCTTTCTTAAGAATTCGCTCGCTGATGTTGACTGCCCTAAAATTGTTGATGTTTTAGTTAATCTCCACGGACGCCTTTTTATAGAAATCTTACATTACATTTCGTGTTATTCGTTCGGAATGCAGGGAAGCTTAAATTATACCTACATTTAAAACTGTTTCGGACAGACAGTTTTGTTGTTTTAAACTACGTATTTAAGTTTTCAGAATGTAATAATATAATTTGATGAGACAAACAAGATATGGATGGTAAGCAACACACTCATAAACCATGGTGTGTTGCTTTTTTGAACACGACACTTTGCTTTGCTTGACTTTGCTTTTTGACAGCTATTTGAACACGAAGAGTCCCGAAACTCCACTGCGCTCCACTAATCATATTAAAGTTAGAATTTTACAGTCAATAAAACAAGATCTACGAAAAAAAATACTAAAGATTCGTTGCCACCATTTTGGAATCCGAAAACTTTATACAAAATTCGTAAACGTGCCGTCATATTTTTATTTAATTATGAATATCCACAAAACACGTCTCCGATTACGCGCAATCATTATACCATTAGTATTAAAAGTCGTAATAAGATAATCTGTAGTCTATTTTGTTTGGAGTGTTATAAGCTTGTAACATTTCGGCCCAGTCGCTCATCAGAGGTGAGTCTTGACCCGACGGGGTGGGAAGGCCGCCAAGTTTTAAGGCGCAACCTATGGCCGCAATAACCCACCCAGCTTAAACTTAAGACCCACCCACCGCCCCTGTTATGGTTATTGTCAAATTAATACGTCTATACTTTGTTGTTTATTACTCGCGAGATCGTTTTACGACGCCATTTTGATTGATTCGTTTTGATGCATGTTTGATGCAAGCCACGTAAGCTAAGAATTGATACGAGAAACGAGATTGTGAAATAGTAGTATAACTCTGCATAGGTGCATAGTCAATCTGTGGAAATACCACACCTCTGCACAGACATCTTACGTGTTATATGCAATCATTACTGTTCCGAAACTTTACTGTTCTATTCCAAAGAATCTATTCTATGCCAAGGCCAAGATTTCCAGAGAAATTACAAGCCCACAGAGACAAATCCACTAATATTACAAATGCTACCGAGTGTCGAGTTATTGGAGTGGCCTATGTCTAGCAGGAGACTGTGGACTGATCATAAGGATGATGATGAATATAAATGCAAACGTTTGTATGTATGTGGTGGTTTGTTACTCTTGAAAGAGTAAAAACTACTGGACAGATTTAAGTGAAATTCAGAACATAGATAGCCTGAAATAACACAGTCTATTATACTAGTGGTACAGATGTAAAAATAGTTTATAGGAAACCCGTGGGGTACTGCAAGCAACTTCATAATATCTGGCAGTAATTTGGATTCTTCATGTTCAAACGCTGAGTGCACTATGCTACATTGTCCAGACGTGTTGCGTACAATCAGGAACAACTTTTGATCGTCCGCCACTAAATAAGAAAAGAGATAATAAAATGCTAAACAATAGCGTTTTCTCAGACGGCAGTAAAATGCAAATTACAAAAGGTGCGGTCGGTAAATTAAGACGATACCGCAAGCAATTTTGAAAAATCACGTTCTAGAGATTCTGTGTACGTAAGTATTTACAGCTCTTAGTATGATTTGTAATAGTTTCTTCTGTGTTGTATTGAGTGACTTGACGAGCAGGACATGTGCCTGATCTGAACGCACAACCCAAAAAATCTATACATGTATACAAAGAAATAATATTGAAGTGTCTCTTTGTATTATTACAATTACCGCTTTAGACTAGAGGTAGGTACATGGATATTGAAGTTATGAACGGTACATATACAAAAATAACATTTTTTTACAATTTTTGTCTGTCTGTTTGGTGCGGCTAATCTCCGAAACTGCTGGACCGATTACGACGGGGCTTTCTACTCAATAGTTGATATTCTAATGCATAACTTGGCCTACTCTTACTTGAGAAAAATAAACAGGCTTCCGCGAAATAAACAAAAACCTTAAAATGCGTGCAACTAACCACAGGCACAGCTAGTATTTAGCATATCAAAGACCGGCGTTAAACATCGGAACTTCATAGCAGCAACCAGTCGGAATCAAAACCTTCGCCGTTAGCAATTCGGAACCCGCAACCCAAAAAATTAACAATAAAAAAACACATCGGACCGGAATGGAAGGGCAGGTAAACGGTAATTTATTTTTATTATTGGTACAAGTTATTGTCCTAAATTACACATGATTGCTCTGCGTTTTGGGTCGAATTGGGAATGGATCGAAATAGGCCCACTGCCTTTTCGGGTTATTTTATTTATAGTAATAGTTTTGATTAGATTTTGATCTGAAGGCGGAAAGTGGAGGCGTTGCTTTTTTAATACTAGTGTTCGAAATTCGACCAAAAAGTAGCTAATATAAATCTATTCTCAATTTAACCACAGACAAACAATAATCAAAAGAGTATTTGTGTCCTTAAAATACATCTCAGGAAATTCTCAAAAATAACAAATATTACGAAGATGCAGTGCTTAGAAGATTCGAGTGACGCCACTTTATGGTACGATTTTTACAAGGTGTCGTCACAACCCCTACTCCAAAAGTTTGATCATCTATCCTTGTCGATTTGCCATAATTGAATAAAACAAAAGATAAGTACGTGCTCCATAATTTTCCAAAATCTAGCCGTCGGACTAATTAGATTGGTTTATTTTTGACCAGTCATTATCCTAATTGTACTAAAACAACCGAATGGAAGTCAAAAAGAACAAAGAATGATTGAATTGTACTACAAAAAAACCTTGTCAGATTAATAATTCCTGTATTTTGTAAAATAAATCGCGTGTACGATACACATCTCGATGCCTTCACGCGTACCGACCGTGGCTATCTGAACACAATGTCCGAATACTGCAAAGTGGCGGTAACAACCTTCTTCCGGCACCGCGGATCGGCTGCTCTACCGCTTTACTCAATCGTGTTGCCTCTTTCGTTTTTCACCGAAATTGTTGAGATAGAAATAGCAATGATAAAAGCAGTTGTGGAACGAGGTGTGGGTAATATCGTCAGTGGTAATGATAGCAGTGACCCCGCGCTATTGTTTCAGCGGAGCAAGGTTGGTCGGTAAGATTTTGAAGAACTTTGCGTCTGCTTGTAAGAATGCTTTTTTGCATCAGCCTAACTAATTTGTCTTATGGGTTGATAAATAATAAAGGTCTCGAGGCTCAGTCCGTAGTCCGTCTACTCACAACTCAGTGAGCGTAGGTTGTAAGTTCGATTCCCATCCAGATCAATAACAATTGAAGTTATTCTTCCTTAGGCACGTTAAGGAAAAACAGACAGCACAGTGTCAAGCAGTTGTTGGAATCATGTTCCACACACCAATTTATTATTTTTATTTAGCACTGCACTGTGCTTGTCTTCCGGAGATATAAAATCTATGCCCTGTAATTTATCTGAAAATATTGCAAGTAACTATTTTCTCATTTGTGGCATTGCCCTTCGAACTGGAACAAATTATGACATATTCTGGTTGACGGCAGAATAACTGGGAAATGTGTGGTTGGTCCAGCCACCCCAGTCGGATTCTAGTTTTGTACCATCAAGCTTTACATACTCGTATGTATGTACATTGAACATATAGCGTATAGTTTTATTTTTCCTAAAAATACAAGTATTTACTTACCTACTGCTTAATTTTAACCATTACGAAGTTGGACTTGTCAACTTACCTGTGGACAAAAAACATAATTAAGTTAGCAAAACGATTTTTTTACGAGTAATGCCCGTTTTTCACACACAACTATCTAGCTCCCAAAATAAGCATAGCATGCAATGTGAAAGCCAGATAGCTAAGTAATTGAATACATCTGTAGCTTTTCGGGTGTATCACGAATCTATGAGTCGAAGTACAGTGGAGCTAAAATCTACAACAAGACAAGAGACTTGGCAAACGTAAAAAACTCGCTATTTTGAATGGCGTATTTATGGGATTGGTAACTATTGTACTCTATGAAATTACTACCCCAAGCCTGCTATTCAATACCCATGCCCGGTATGTATTGAGCTAGATTATCCGGTTTGGAGAGTATACGTGCTCCTAACCGCAACTAGTCCGGTCCTCCATTCATGTAGTCGTCTAGGAAGAAGTTATTATTTGTAGAGCATCATCCTAATGTTATAAATATTCGTTTCATAACCTATTAAGCTGTAACAATATTTTCAATTCCCTGCCCTTTGCATTCAGGTTTAAAAATTGTTGCAAAGGGCTATGTCTTCCAATAGAAATAGAATATGTAATTTACGTGTACGCATGTATTTACTGTCCGTATATTTGTATGGGGGTGTGTACAAAATACATATATAAGTATTTACAAATTAACGGTCACAGTAACATCTGCAATCGTTATCAAACATTTGCAAACAAATACTACACTATTTTCGCAATAGAATTCCAACTGGTGATCTAATCTAACAGCTGTCGTTTCGACAATACCATACTACACTTTACTGTGCTGGATATAGAAATCAGAGTGGCATGGATGTAATTTAACTAACATAGTTCTCGTTATCAAGAGATATGGGGTTTTGGGTCAGACACCCTATTGGGCACAAGAGGTTATAGTCGATATGGATCCAACAAATAAGATAGGTTTCTTACGCAAGCCAATATTTGTGGAACTATATCTTAAGTACTTGAATCTATTTGATAGTTAGATAGAAAAGTGGAATGGGGCGGATAAATTCAAGAATTTTACTCGTATAATAGTCATGGAATCCTCGCTATTTTTGTCGGATTATCTATCATGTAGCGTTACAGTCGTATGACCGTCTGATACTACTAGACAACCTTCGCCAATACTTCTAAATGACACGTTCAAATTTTGTCAGGAAATTTGAGTGGTGCAAAAAAGTTTTTGGTAACAAGTGGGATCTATAATGTATAGAGAGGTTACATAATACATACATGAATAAAATATAATGGATGCAGCCCTGATGAAGTGTATTATTGTCACATTACATTACAGTACCTGGTTGACCGAGCTTTGCCCGGTTTAAATGCGTTTATAAAGGGCTTTAAGTAAAAGATTTTCTCAGAAAAAAAAGAACAAAAAGAAAAGACCCGAGTGTAACCATCAGGATTCGAACCGAGGCCTGTTGACTCCGAGGGCGAGCATATTCCGTCTGTGCCATTTAGACTTAAAGAACAGTGCCGAAATAAGTTATCGTATTCTAATGACACTGTAGGAGTTTTTCATTGTCTAAAAACGCGCATAAAATGATGTTTTAAAAAAATAAAACCTAGCTATATCGATGTATCGTCCCCGAAACCCCCTGTATACATAATTTCATAAAAATCGTTCGAGCCGTTTCCGAGATTCAGATTCTATATATATATCACACAAGCTTTGCTTAGTTTGGGGTCAGATGGTGTTGTGTGTGAATTGTCCACCAATATTTATTTATTTATTTATATTTATACCTACATACATATATACCTACAAGAATTGCGCGTTTAAAGGTATAAGATATTATATACATACATACATTTGCATTATCAATACCACGGACTATAGGTAGTTGTAGCACTGTCATTTCAGCTAAAACGTAGTGGTTATAATATCCTCTTTGATTTCGGCTATGGGTGTCCTAACAAGAAGAAGAACGCCTGGTAGTACAGGGAAAGGTCGAAGGTACCCGAGCACGCGGTAGATCACCGATGAGGTGGACGGACCAGATTAAAGCCGCGGTGGATGATCCTTTGCACGTGTGCACCAGGAAGGCGGCTGCTAGAAGTGAATGGCGACGAATTGTGAAGCGGGTCATTGACGACGGAAAATGACGACCACGACCACTCTGCCAAGAGTGTACCGACTAAGAAGAAGAAGATGGGGGTGTCCTAACAGCCACACGATTTTGGGTGTTATTTTCTGATTTGAAACTATGCCTCCATTTACCGACCGACCGAATTATACGACCGATCTAAATCTTATTGTATAAAAATTACGTGTCACGTTGTTTGTCCGCGATGTAATCCTAAACTACTCAACCAATTTCAATCAAATTTGAAATTTGCACACCGTGTACAGTTTGATCCAACTTAAAAGATAAAATAGTTTTTATGTCGATTAATAGTCTCTATATCACAATATTTAAGAGCCGGCTCACGTCGTCGCACGAAATTCAAAAAGTTTGTGTTCCGATATTTCCATCTTTAGTATTATCTAGAAAAAGATAATTACGTTCAAAAAATAGGCCGATCTTTCTTGTTGACGTTTCCTTGTTTCAATTTTACTAATAATAAAGCCTTTAGTCGTAGGGAACGATCTCCCATGACCATTTCGCCGAAAAGTCGCCGCCGTGTCAGTTTCAGACTTCTAAATCTACAAGTGATACTCAAAATTTATACTTAAAAAAATATGGGGAACATCATACACATATTTTATTAATTCATTCAAGTCACATTTATCTGAATTTTGGTCCCATTTATTAGTAAAAAAAACAAAATCATAAGCCAATTTTAAGTTTTATATTGCAGTTTTAGCGTTGTCTCTGTGTAAAATACACAATAACTCCAAAATAAAAATTAGACACGATAATACTTTGTTCTTTGTAGAGTCCAATTCTATAGTTACTTTTCAAATCATAGTTGTCAATTTTTCAAAAAATATAAATTACCAGCAGTCGAAATTACAATAAATTACGCTGCGCAATTTAGACAATTTAGTATGCCGCGAGCGGCCGTCGGGGGAGGATCTGCGTCAGTTAGCGTGGGAGTCGGTTACGTAGTATTTCGCGCGTTTATGACATAAACTAGAATAATTATAGTGCGACCACAAAATTTTAATTCGTTTGGCGTTTTATAACGTTTCATTCTGATTTTTCGGATCGGACCATCACATTTGATCTTGTTTACTTCATGAAGAAGCAGAATCTGTCAATTTTTTTTTTGACGTGACAACGTCTGATAAGTCGATGAACGCGATGGCCGCCACCACAAAATGCCGAATGTCATTATTTTTTACTACTACCTCAATACCATGACCATGACCATGCACATGACCATGACCATGACCATGCCCAATGACCATGAGGAACGGCCATGACCAATGACCACGACCAATGACCATGAGCAATGGCCATGACCAATGACCGTTCCGACGTGTTTGAGCAACGAACTTCCAATATTAATTAAGTATGTACAGTATGGGTAACAAATGAAAGGACTTGACTAGTAGAATACTATGCACTGTCACAAATTTCAAATCCAAGATGGCCGCCACCACAAAATTGCGAATGTCATTATTTTTCACTACTACCTCAATACCATGACCATGCACATGACCATGACCATGACCATGCCCAATGACCATGAGGAACGGCCATGACCAATGACCACGACCAATGACCATGAGCAATGGCCATGACCAATGACCGTTCCGACGTGTTTGAGCAACGAACTTCCAATATTAATTAATCATCATTAATTTTACTACTACCTCAATATATATATCAATTTAAAGGGCTTGACTAGTAGAATACTACGCACTATGATAAATTTGAAATCCAAGATGGCCGTCACCACAAAAAGCGAATGTCATTGATTTTCACTACTTCTCAACATAGGTATCAAATGCAAGGGCTTGACTAGTAAAATACTACGCACTATGACAAATTTCAAATCCAAGATGGCCGCCACCACAAAATTGCGAATGTCATTATTTTTTACTACTACCTCAATATGGGTAACAAATGAAAGGGCTTTACTAGTAGAATACTATGATGCACTATGACAAATTTCAAATCCAAGATGGCCGCCACCACAAAATGGCGAATGTCATTATTTTTTACTACTACCACTATATGGGTAACAAATGAAAGGGCTTGACTAGTAGAATACTATGCACTATGACAAATTTCAAATCCAAGATGGCCGCCACCACAAAATGGCGAATGTCATTACTTTTACTACTACCTCAATACCATGACCATGACCATGCACATGACCATGACCATGACTATGCCCAATGACCATGAGGAACGGCCATGACCAATGACCACGACCAATGACCATGAGCAATGGCCATGACCAATGACCGTTCCGACGTGTTTGAGCAACGAACTTCCAATATTAATTAATCATCATTAATTTTACTACTACCTCAATATAGGTATCAATTTAAAGGGCTTGACTAGTAGAATACTACGCACTATGATAAATTTGAAATCCAAGATGGCCGTCATCACAAAAAGCGAATGTCATTGATTTTCACTACTTCTCAACATAGGTATCAAATGCAAGGGCTTGACTAGTAGAATACTATGCACTATGACAAATTTCAAATCCAAGATGGCCGCCACCACAAAATGGCGAATGTCATTATTTTTTACTACTACCTCAATATGGGTAACAAATGAAAGGGCTTGACTAGTAGAATACTATGCACTATGACAAATTTCAAATCCAAGATGGCCGCCACCACAAAAAGCGAATGTCATTATTTTTCACTACTACCTCTATACCATGACCAATGACCATGACCATGACCAATTACAATGACCATGAGGAACGGATATGACCAATGAGTACGACCAATGACCATGAGCAATGGCCATGACAAATGACTGTTCCGACGTGTTTGAGCAACGAACTTCCAATATTAATTAATCATCATTAATGTTTACTACTACCTAAATGAAGGTATAAATTTAAAGGGCTTGACTATGCACTATGATAAATTTCAAATCCAAGATGGCCGCCACCACAAAATTGCGAATGTCATTATTTTTCACTACTACCTCTATACCATGACCAATTACCATGACCATGACCAATTACAATGACCATGAGGAACGGATATAACCAATGACTACGACCAATGACCATGAGCAATGGCCATGACCAATGACCGTTCCGACGTGTTTGAGCAACGAACTTCCAATATTAATTAATCATCATTAATTTTACTACTACCTCAATATAGGTATCAATTTAAAGGGCTTGACTATGCACTATGACAAATTTCAAATCCAAGATGGCCGCCACCACAAAATCGCGAATGTCATTATTTTTTACTACCACCTCAATATGGGTAACAAATGAAAAGGGCTTGACTAGTAGAATACTATGCACTTTGACAAATTTCAAATTCAAGATGGCCGCCACCACAAAATTGCGAATGTCATTATTTTTCACTACTACCTCTATACCATGACCAATGACCATGACCATGACCAATTACAATGACCATGAGGAACGGATATGACCAATGACTACGACCAATGGCCATGACCAATGACTGTTCCGACGTGTTTGAGCAACGAACTTCCAATATTAATCATCATTATTTTTACTACTACCTCAATAAAAGTATCAATTTAAAGGGCTTGACCATGCACAATGACAAATTTCAAATCCAAGATGGCCGCCACCACAAAATGGCGACTGTCATTATTTTTTACTACCACCTCAATATGGGTAACAAATGAAAGGGCTTGACTAGTAGAATACTACGCACTATGATAAATTTGAAATCCAAGATGGCCGCCACCACAAGCTCTTTCATTTGTTACCCATATTGAGGTAGTAGTAAAAAATAATGACAATCGCCATTTTGTGGAGGCGGCTATCTTGGATTTGAAATTTGTCATTGTGCGTAGTTTTTACTAGTCAAGCCCGTTCATTTGATATCCATATTAAAAAGTAGTGGAAAATAATGTCAGTCGCCATTTTGTGGTGGCGACTATCTTGGATTTAAAATTTGTCATAGTGCATAGTATGCTACTAGTCAAGTCCTTTCATTTGTTACCCATATTGAGGCAGTAGTAAAAAATAATGACATTCGCAATTTTGTGGTGGCGGCCATCTTGGATTTGAAATTTGTCATAGTGCATAGTATTTTATTAGTCAAGCTCTTTCATTTGTTACCCATATTGAGGTAGTAGTAAAATAATGACAATCGCCATTTTGTGGTGGCGGCCATCTTGGATTTGACATTTGTCATAGTGCGTAGTGTTCTACTAGTCAAGCCCTTTTATTTGATACCCATGTTGAGGAAGTAGGAAAAAGAAATGTATTTCGCCATTTTGTGGTGGCGGCCATCTTGGATTTGAAATTTGTCATTGTGCATAGTATTTTACTCGTCAAGTCCTTTCATTTGATACCCATATTGAGGAGTAGTGAAAAATTAAATGTATTTCGCCATTTTGTGGTGGCGGCCATCTTGGATTTGAAATTTGTCATAGTGCATAGTATTCTACTGGTCAAGATTTTCTTTAAATTTGATACCCATATTGAGGTAGATTATGAAGAAATATTTAGTCCACCATTTTGTGGCCATCTTGAATCGATATTAACCAAACATAGCTAAGAACCAATGCACAAATATTACCCTTAAAATAAAAAAAGAAATTTTACTAGTTATCAGATTTTTGAAATGCAAGAATAATTTATCGTAACGTAACGGGACAACGAACGTAACGGGACAATAAGTCATCAAGTTTCGTGCACGCAGCCAACGTTCATCGATTTAGTAGACGTTGTCACGTCAGAAAATCTCATCAAAATTTTTAGTACACTGCCGTTACGGCTCAAGATCGTTCTGTCCGCCTAAACGCTCGAGCTGAATCGAACGGACGCACGCTGACAATGTTGCAGGATTTTACCTAAAGTTGAGTTCTGTCGTTTTGTGAGAGGGCTCTTAAGCGAAGCCAGAACGGCCGCTAGTATTTATATATGTAGTTAATCTATATTAATCTGAAATCTAGACCAAACTTAGATTACTTTCAAAGTGACAGTACACTCAAAAGTTCCAAGGTTTTCATTATATTTTGAAATTACGCACCTTCCTCACTTTTTTCCCTCGAACACTATCAATCGTACGACCGTCAATATAACTTGGCCATGATCGATTACCATAGTGTCGACTCATTATTAAACTACAGCATTTCGACGGATAAGGCAGCGTCTCCGCGGCGAATCTATCAATCAAATGTGATTTTAAAGAAACCCTTAGCCAAACTAGTGGTATCCCGTAGGTACATTTCTATATCTGGAACTGTGTGGAGATTTTGGCTGGTAATACTATTTTAGCTACACAGTTTGTTATTGGCCTACATATAATTATATTCTAAATTATTAAGTAAAAGACTAAAGAAGAAAAAACGCCAATGTAATTTACCGTAGGTACGTACTACTATAGTTAAGTAATAAAAAAAGTCCTAATAGATTTGGACTGAATTTAGATCCTATAAAGTTAATAACTTTTATTTGTCTTCAATACTAAAGTATTTTATACAATTGCAAATGTCTGTTTGTAATATTAAAATCTGTCCGTTTGTTTCGGCTTATCTCCGAAACGGCTGGACCTATTATGACGACTTTCGCTGCCATGGCTGATGTTCTAAGACATACCATAGATTACTCTTACTTGCCTAACATAATTAGGGTTCCGAGAAAAATAACAGAAAAGAAGCAGGTTAAACCGCCGACACAAATGGCAGTCAGATGGGATGGTATAAGTCCAAACTTACAACTAAGAATTTTAGTTTTAACAACACTTATGTTGCACAAAAATAGCAACCCTGTCAGACACCGGCTTTTTATAAAATATTTAATTTAATAAAAGTAGTATCGGTATTTGTGGAGACGCTCCCTGCCCCATTAATCTGTGCTGGCACAATAGGTTCTGTATCGGGAGATGTCAGAAGACAAGTTTTGTGCAGACGCGTCATTAGTTAACGTCAGCATTAATGGCAGTAGTGGGCCCTCTTGTCAGTCTGATCGAAGGTTTATATGCAGAGGTTTGAGTAGGCGATATGAATGCTTAGGCAAATATTGTACTTTGTGGTAAAACTCTTTGTACAGTTGGCCTGGGGGGAGTACCACAGATTTACCAGTTAATCTACAGCAAAGCATGTTGGGATCATCGTGTTCAAGTAGCATAGTGCTGAATGTAGGTACAGATGTTGGAGATCAGCAGGTCTACTACGAAGTCCGATAAACGATATATCGGCCGAAGTTATGGACGTTTCATACCACGAAACACAATCGGTCGGTTGATCTGATCGGGTGTTCATTCCGACCGACGCTGATTTGACAGTTTTTTGTGTCATCAACCGACCGATTATGTTTCGTGGTATAAAACGTCCATAACTTCGGCCGATATATCGTTTATCGGACTTCGTATAGAACTGCAGGCGTAAATCTTTCTCGTTCTCACTCTACATAATAAAATATACAGCAATCATTATTATCCTACCCATATTTTAAATATTTGGATGACTGAAACTCAATCAAGTCGGAATAGCTGAACGTATCGAGCTGATATTTGGAACACAGATTATAATCTGAAATAGAACATAGGCTAATTTATCCCGTCTGTAAATAACAAGGTACTGCGAGTAACTTATACCACAATAATTTTATAATATTTCATGAGTATTCTCAAAGAAGACGTCGCGTGTGAGCGAGATAGCTGTGGTTACGTCACGTTAATCAGTATTTCCTGTCGTGTGATTGGACTAATTGTGCCCGCCACCTCTCACCCTTTGACGGTAATTGCGCCTGACCTGGCCGGGGGGTATTTGACTCTTTTCATTAGGGGAATAAACAGCGGACTAGATGTATAATCAAGCGATTAACTGGTTGCTCTTATCCTAAAATCTAGCAACGACTTACGGTTTTACTCGTGTTTCCCTTCCCTTTATTTTCCCGTAATAAAAAGTAGTCTATGTGCTATTCATACTATAATATACTAGAACATTTATAATATATGTATATTATTCTTTATATTATTCTAGTATATTATAGTATTATATTCTAGTATATTATAGTCTTATATTCTAGAATATTATAGTCTTATATTCTAGAATATTATAGTCTTATATTCTAGAATATTATAGTCTAGTATTCTATAACACATAAAATATTAGTACCATAAGACACAACTAAACATATTTTTTTAAACCCCGACCAAAAAAAGGGGTGTTATAAGTTTGACGTCGATGTCTGTCTGTCTGTCTTGTCTGTCTGTCTGTCTCTGTGTGTCTGTCTGTCTATGGCACCGTAGAGCTCAAACGGATGGGCCGATTTCAATCTTTTTTTTTTGAAAATTTTTATTTGAAAGTTAATATCCGTGCGGATGTTCTTAGCTATGTTTGGTTAATATCGATTCAAGATAGCCGCCTCCACAAAATGGCGGACAAAATATTTCTTCACAACCTACCTCAATATGGATATCAAATGAAAGGGCTTGACTAGTAGAATACTATACACTATAAAAAAATTCAAATCCAAGATTGCCGCCACCACAAAATGACGAATTATATTATTTTTTTCACTATTATCTCAATATGGGTATCAAACGAAAGGACTTGACAAGTAGAATACTTTGCACTATGACTAATTTCAAATACAAGACAGACAGACATCGACGTCAAACTTATAACACCCCTTTTTTTGGTCGGGGATAAAAACAGGCAGTGTTGGAGCGCGTCTGATGGCCACGGGTAAGGCATTCCATTTTGTATGACACTTGTCTCTTGGGGCTCAAATTCGATATTCAAATCATAATGATACCGCGGTAACAATCTCTCGTCAACATTTCCGACGCGCAGTTACAATTCTGTAGTTTCCTGTTAGTTCGGTACAATCTAATTTTTTACACTCATTAACTTCAAAAGGTACTACAATTACTCAAAATCGTGATCTTAGGTCATTCACGTTTACGCAAGAGAAATCAGCAAAAACTTTGCTTTTGAGATCGTTTCCAAAGAAAATTCAACAAAGTGTTGAGCCAGTGGTTTTTGTAGTCCTTATTGTGTTGTGATAAGGTTGTTAATTGTGATTGGGCATGATGCAATGATTCCTTTGTGAGGTTCTCGGTAGCTGGCTTACTCAGTATGCTTACAGGTTTGCAAATAAAATGCCTTCGTCGTATGAACAATTTATCTGTACCCAGAATGGGTATGGTAAGCCGAAAGCGATTGTGTCTATTTTTATCAGTTTTCACTATGACCAACCATAACCAAAATGGCGGCTTATTTTTTGCACAGCAAAGTAATGCCATTCAACATGGCAATGGTTCCAGCATTTGGGGCAAAATATCGGAAGTTATCAGTCATGATCATTGATCATCTCTCCATATTTTTTTATTACCACACTAATAAAAAAGAGCATACGCATATTCGTATTACTGTCTTTTTAATCGACATTCAAAAGGAGGTTCTCAATACGGTATGTATGTTTTTTTTTGTAAGTACTTTTATGTTACGCTACAGCTCCACCAATTGTGTATCAATTTTGACGGTTCTTTTTTGTTTCATAAACCCTTACTGAACTAAGAATTTAAGAAACAAAAAAGAAGCAGGAGGTCTCAGATAAATTTTATCGAAATCAGTGTGGTGGTTTTTGAAATATGAATAAAAAACTAAAATTTACTTTCATATACTTCATGTTAGACTTCTAGTGATGGCTCCTTATGAAATTTAGTCACACGTCTGATTTCATTTCTAAATTGAATTCGGATTTCGATTTTTCGTAGAAAATAAATTATTTAGAAATCAACACCAAAATCTAAAACAAATTTGTTTTCTAAACCAATTTTTAAAGGAGTTTGATAGTACTTTTTTCTTGCGTTGGATTATTTTTCTGTTTGTAAATACAGACTTTTCAATGTTTGTCCGAGGCTATCTCTGCATCATTTGCGTATAACCCAGTTTTAATAACGGTTGTAATATCTGGACATTGCCTTGTCTTTACGACTGTTAAATTGTAAATGCAAACAGAATATAAGTACGTCCACCTTACTTCAGTAAGATTGCCCCACCAAATAGGGAGTGGATTCAGTTTCCCGTTTTTATATCCACGTTTTCGTTGTAATATGCTTCACAATTTGTGTTTTATAGCTACATAAATAACCATCAAACGGCTAAATGAAGGAACTACAATAGTCAGACAGATTTCCCGAAAACGATAGCTTTGTACGGGCAATACGATAGAGGGTCCTCCATATTAGTCGAATGACCGTGGTACCTACGTAATATAAAAACCATTGGTTCCGAATGAATACGTATTCACGAGTATTTTATATTCAAAATATCGTACGGAAATGAGAGTGATTCAGAGAGGAGATAGGGGCAAACTGGTAGGCTGGTACGCATGACCAATCATAATATATTTGCTTTTTTCTGAAAAATGGATGGCGGGAGAACCTAGAATAATAACTAGAACCACCCAAAAGAAACTAAACTAAGAAAACTAAACTATCAAAAGAACTAGAGAGAAAGTTCGCTTGATGAGATTATGATAAAATAACATCTTTCGTGGTTTTAAAACCCGGTTAGTTCCCGGTCCAGCTATTTACTCGTGATAAAAAGTAGCCTACCAGCTTAACACTGCACTGCGTTCGTCGCAATAAGCAAATTTATTTTTTTGCCTACAAAAAGCTATAAACAAGTTGACAGGGCATCTGACAGTGAGTAGTAACCGCTGCATATAACAAAAATCATCGTCACATCGGCTTCGAAAAATTCTTAGAACATGCCGTTCCTCATCATGTTTTCCTTCACCGTTAAAACCAGTGATAATGAGAAACTTCTACATCTGCACTTGGATAAAAAAAATAGTTGTAGACGGGATCAGAACCTAAGACTACGATCGTGTATAGCACGTTGTAACCACGAAGATACCATTATCTCGTCTACGTTGCTAAAAATTCACACTTCTTTTGACTTGGTATTTGCTTAGATAGTCAGATTGATTCTAGATTGCTATTAACACAGTGGAGATACAACAGTTGCAAGAAGCCAACCATTATAATTGGATAGCAGTCCTATGGTTTCTCATTTTACTACACTGTGAACGAAGCTAATATTAGATATAAATCTCATCCTTATTTCATCTCAGTAAGGTACAAAGTCAAAGGTTAGAAGTACATAGTCATCTATTGGGCTCCTATAGTACCACAAGCTTTACTTAGTTTGGGGCAAGATGCTGTTATGTGATAATTGAACTATGTTTAAATTAGAAATGTTACTCGTCGATTGCATTAAAAAAAATTCGAAACAAATAGTAAATGTAATTTTCTTGATTCAAGAAATTATTATGGGGATAATATGTTCACAATTATTACAATCATAATGACATTGTATATAATTATCATCATGTACTTATCTTAATTTTTTTAACCCTTATTATTATTTTAGTCCAAGTATATCCTTGTTTGAAACTATATCTAAGATACGAGTATATCTAGAATCAACTATATATGAATTAGTTATGTAAGAACTTCGTAACCTAGTTCCACAAAGTCTATGTACCCTATCTACTCGTATGTTATTAAAAAAAATCAAAAGTGCAGGTGAAATTTGAACAAAAACAAATAAACAAAAAAGTTTTATGAAATCGATCATTTTTGCCACTAGGACACCACGGCTTATTTTTTTGTTAATTGGCCATGTTTAAAACAATACTTAAAAAAATATTTAATGAAAATTTTGAATTAAATAATATAAAAAATAATAAAAATAAAAATCGAAATAAATATTACGATAATAATTGGTTTATTCAGTCCATTTAGTTTTCCTCGAGTTAACTGCGTAACAACATCATCGCCAAAACTACTACAACCCATATAGAAATACGTTGAAAATTGTAGGAAATCATTGTGAACTGCAAACAATATGACTACAGTGTAAAACCAAACTACGTAGAACGTATTGTTCCATGAAAATGAAATTAATGTTACACCACGAAAGAATTTAGTATACACATATTCAGAATGCAGAAACCTATCAAAAATGGATCTAAATCGGAATGACGACTGGATCAAAACTGTACTAATATAATTAATCAGTCAGCCAGATTATGGCATATGGGGCACGTATTTTTTTTTAATAAAATTATTTAAAATTTACAATGCGATTGCCGGGCTGGCTGGTATCTGGTTCAGCGGATTTCCATGGCGATCCAGCGGGGGAATGCGGCCAGTATTATGGGGACCTTTGAGCGACGTTCGGCGCGTGGGGGAGTTTTTATTTGACCAGTAACATTTTTTTTGTTGCGTGTTTTTGTATTTAATTTCTTTTTTGACAGCTTTGTAATTTTATTGTGAAAGTTCTTGTAGTAAAAAAATTACAAAGATTTACAAAACATATTTGTTTGGTTTCAAAGTAATGTTCGTCCCAGTCTCCCAGTTGACACACACTGATAAATAATTATTCAAGCAAAAGGTTCGCGATAAAAGATGAATGAATAACATCTTACTACCTTACTACTCTAGTAAGGTTTCCTGGAAGAGACCTGTTTCAGGGATATGGTTGCCAACGCGCGAGTGTCCGATTCATTGTTATATTTTTTTTGGTGTATCTAATTATCTATCTATCACTCTAGTGACGCCATTTATAATCTGTTTTTTATAAAAAAGACACATAATTATGACATACTCATAGATACGAGTAGATACGAGACAATAGTAGATAATAATGTGTTCTTCAAAGCTGTATAATTTTGGATTGGTAAATTGTTTTGCTATATCGTCAATGTTTTTTCAGCGCATGCGTCGTAAGGAAATAAATGTAAAGATCTTTTATGACTTACAAAGAGATCAGTTATTTTTTTATTACTTAGAGTAAATGCATTTACGTATAAATTGCCTTCCTCCTAAAGGTGACTGACGGGTTACGTTGGACTCGACACCATGAGTGGTGCTTCTACCCGCTAAAACCTCCACCTTCACCGCATATAACGGAAACGAAAGGGATCCCTAAGTTAGTCCGATTACAATAAATGCAGTCTATCTTAATTTTTAGCATTTTATTTTAACAAACACAAATATAAATCTACTAATACTATAAACCTGAAATTTTGAGTGTTTGTCTCTCAAGCACGTCGGGACAGCTAAATAGATCAAGTTGCAATTTAGAACAGACTTAGATTATAATCAGGAATAGTACATAGGATACTTTTTAGCCCAGGAAAATTAAGAGACTAGGAACTAGTTATAGCTGCGGATGATACCTCCGATATAAGTTTATTTGTTACCGTAAAATTAGAATTGTAATCTAACGCGCGAGATTATAATCCTACGATACCTAGATTAGGTAAGTAAATAAATAAAATATGTAGGCAGATCAATAAATGTTGCTGGACATTTCACACAACAACACCATCTGACCCCAAACTAAGCAAAGTTGATGGAAGCTGATAAAATATTCAATTTTAAGTTAGTTTATTCATTGACGTCTTTAGATTATAATCCAACGGCATTTACAATTTTACAGACATGCACCTATAACTGCATTGAAATTTAAAACGTACGTAGTACTTTTGCTATAAGTCTGTCCAAAATTCAAGTCAATTTCGCCTTGATTTATCATTATTGACTACGTTTCTAATTATTCCAACAAACAAGCGTTTCTGTTGTTGCATCAGCAATGTGATTACCACTTCACAGTTTCCCACACTCAATGGAGTCATTATGTCTATATGTATTGATAGAACTGTTAAAGAAACATGTAGTCGCTAGTGTCATGCTATCACAGTTATCTAAAACTTAGTAATGTTAAATGGAAATATTTGAAAGTTTTTGAATCCAATTTCAACACTGCGTCCATCGAGCGTCACAACGACTTGTCCACCCAAATTATTGAAGCATCGTGACTTGCTCAATGGAGCAATAACATCGTGTCAATTGAGGTGAAGTGGATCAAATTTGAATCTATTGACTTTTCCATAAAAGGTCTCGATTCTTTTAACATTTGGCCGAACCTTGAACCGCCTATACTTCTATGAACAGGCCTCCCATGCATCTAACAATCAGCATTTATCCATACACCATCAAATCAAGCATTCACGACTCCTCACAATCTTGTTTGCCTTCAACGAACAACTGTGTTCCTGCCACCATCTCACTGTACGTGAACATTGCAAAACATGCTTTAACACTTTATGATAAGGTCCAATCGATTGCAGACAAAAGCTTGCAATTGGGTTCTAAAATGCGGAGGTGCTTTCGGTACTCACAAGCAGGTCTTTGTAATGTGGCCAGTTTCTTAAGATCTACCTCGTTTCCCGTTCCCGATATTGATGTGGGTGTCAATGGGGAGGTTGTGAAGGTGATTCGGGATCTATTTACATTGGTTTCTGGTGCGAGGTCGCGCGACAGAAACGTTCTTGTGTAGACACTATGAAACTCTGTTATTGGACAGAGGAGCATTCAGTTTGTCTGTTTGTTCAGTTCGTTCTTTGTTGCTATGAATCGCGATTGTTGGTATATGCAGCTTTTTAAGGATATGACGCGTTTCTAAACATGTAGCTTTTAAACTACATTTTAACTGTAGTTTTGGTTACAATCACGTTACAATAATTAACAATTAACAGGAAATATTTGTTAATCATTATATTCATCAAAATTATTAACTAAATATTTCATTTATCACTATTGACCAAATTATTGACATAATAAGGCAGGTTTTTGGTGTGACAGGATACTTCAACAGATAGCCTTTATCAGAGGTTTTTTGGTTCCGGTAGCAAATATTGCAAACTACCAAGATTAAAAAAGAATAGTCAACTGATTCCAAAAGCGTCCAAAAAGCTAGATAAAAATAATAAAATACTGGCAACATACACTTAATTAATATAATAATAGTTCACATATAAAAACAAAACACAAACTCGATGCAAGAGACGTGACTTGAAATGGAAGCAAAGTCAACGACAAATAGAATCAATCTTACATCCTCTAATGATCTGTTGTTACTGGCTGTGCTGTCAGTGTTTAAGAATATTATCTGGCCATTATCAATGCTTCTAAGTAAATCACGAGTCTGATTTGCAATTCAATATGTATCAGACAATAAAAAGTCTGAAACGTTATAGCTGGCACGAAGAACCTAACATAATCATTAAACGCGTGTGCACGTACCAAGATTATGTTATCGTGGACTATTCACTTGAAGATATATTGAAGCAGACTTTAACGTAGAATTTCTGGACATTAAATGTACAAACATTATCGTATTCCGGTTTGAAGGGCAGTGTCTTTAGAGAAATTACAGGGCAAAGTTACAAATGGTCTTATATTTACGGGAGACGAGCGCAATTCGAGTGTTAGACAGTGATTTGAGCTCTTCACTTGGAAATATTTGTGAAGTACTTATTGTGTTGGTATGAGCAAGCCTGTTATTTACCATCAGGTGTACGTCTGGCTCGTTCCTTGACGTAAATATAACATAATATAAAATATAATAACGTATGATAATACATCTCGTAAAAAAAGTTTTTCGATCTGTTACTTTTTACATGGTTTTCAATCGCTTGGCTCTGCAAGCGATTAAAGAATGTATGTACGATTTAAGAATGTGTCCTTTTATTTACTTGTTTTTGTATTGTGGACAATAAAGAATTGCTATCTCTCACTCTCTTTACGTTTAAATCCTCTTTCACATAGAGCATCCTGACTTTCTTTGGTCTTTCGCTAACACTATTACCACTTCATTATCATGTTCATCGTCTTCTGTTCTAGGTGATTGTCAAGAATTTATTTTTATTGTTTTGTTATTATGCAATGTATAGCTTCTTTATAAATCCTAGTACTATCCATTCGAGTCACTCATACATGTATCTCAACATTCGCATCCCAGCTCCATTCAATCAACCTTCATCCAAAATTTTGTAGCCCAAAAAATCTGATCCATAAGTGAAGATAGGTCTTATGAGAGTTTTATAAATTGTCTTTTTTGATTCAATCCTAATCTTATCCAGTTGTGCTACTCCAAACATCCGTCTCAACATTTGCATCTCAGCTGCATGCAATCTTCTTTCATCCCATCCTTTTATTGCCTGCCGTTCTGAAGCTTACGTGAAGACAGGTCTTGTGATATTTCTATAAGTTTCCCCTTTTCTAGTTAACCAGTTTAGTTTTTACTTCTTTTTATAATATAAAGCAAGACAGACGCCGTATGTTAAATAACACGCTTGTCTATAATAGCAAAGTATAGCTATTTGAATATGACAAGTCGAAATAACTAAAGAAAAAAAAGAGACAACGAGAGTTTTAAGTTTGCCATTAATTCTACAATGCAGTTGACGAGAATGAAACCATGTACACTAGCTAGCCTTGTGTAACGTGTGACGGTGTTACCAAACTGTTCGACAATCGACTGTTTAGAACGATAAGCTGTTGATTTTATTCTAATTTATTGAAGAAAAACGTCAATTGCAACGTTATTTCACATAATGTAGATAGATAGCACACTATGTATTTACTGTGTAGATAGGCTCAACGTGAATCGACATGAATTACTGCTGCGTTGGGTTGATACGGAAGTTTATTTACGCCTTTACACTCTTATCTTTTGATGAATGCAAAGGTATGGTTATAATTAGTAATCTTAATATAGCTTTATCAGTTGATGCAATCACTGGGTTGTTTTTATTACGATAAGTTTTAGTTTCCTCTTTGTTCATCGTGTCTATTCTTTCATTCTGCCACGTTTGACCTTAATCAGATGCAAATTCAGGATGAGTCAGTTCTATAGCTTTTGATGGATTCAGGGTGAGTCACTTTATGATTGGAGCTACATATTTTCATTTAAATTGCGAATTACTCAATTAATAGTATATTTTTAATCGTAAAGTTGTTTAATTAGAATGTATTTTGCTCTTGGGGAAAATTTCAAAGGTTCTCAAATTGGCATGACTGACCCCGAGACGCATACCCATAAGTGCTTCTGTATGAGATATTAACTATTGACATATTTATTTTGGGTATACAGTTGCATCTTAATAATCAAGTAAATATATTAATATACACAGACCAACGTACACAAAACCTTGTACATGGGGCGTTGCAAATAGTATTAAAAGATACGAGTATCTTACAAATATATATAACTATGGTGTTATAAAATTACAAGACTGGAACATTTTGTCTTGAAAGTAGTATTTTATATGAATCACAAATAAAATGTGTTTTTGCATTGGAATCCTGATTATTTTTAATTAATATAACTTCACAAATTTTGATCTAATCATAAAATACAAAATAGGTAACAGCTACACAGAATTCCACATTCTGTAAATAGCAACCAATAAAAAACTGGCGATGCTTATACTTCACAAGAAACTTGTTACGAACAAGAAAGGATATCAAAGATCATGGCACATGAATCATGACCGTTGGTTGGTTGATAATAAAACGCTCACTCAAACCTTCTGGGAACTACGACTATGGACGAACGTGATAATGGCGAGATTTATATTATAACGCAAGAGACTCATATCTGGATTTATATCTCTTGTTTAAACCGCGTGAAGAATGGTTTTCTCCAAAATGAATTCTTAGTGCTTATCTACATACACGTGTATGAACGTTCACACATATATACGAATTTAATGATCGTATAAATTTCAATAAGAGCATTTACATATACATTTGATTACGGGTTAAGTTCATCCAGTTAATTGCGATGTAAAATGTCAATTATCGCGGTGTCAAAGGTTCCACGGTACGATGCTACGCATGCTTCAAAAATGCTCTAGGTAAGGGAAGTTACGAGGGGGTGATCCAAAAGTAATGATAATCAGTTATTTCTAGTGCACACAAAAATACAAAAAAATTACAGTCACTTGCTCAATTACCCACTATAGTTCAGGAAAAAAAAATCATATAAATAGGCCACGATTCCCGGGAGCTACATTCATTTGAATACGGACTGTCAAGGAGTGAACATCAAAATGGAAAAACACGAAATCAGAGCTGTCATTAAATACCTCTGCTTGAAAAAAATGTCTACCAAAGACATACACAGCGACTTGGTGGAAACATTAAGGGGACTGTTCTCCTCCATATTCCACAGTTGCACGCTGGGCTAAGGAGTTTAAGCTGGGAAGAACATCGACGGAAGACGAACACCGCGAAGGGCGCCCATCGACGTCCCTCACTGGAGAAAATGTGAAAAAAGTTGAAGAAGTTGTATTGGAAGATCGAAGAGTGACTATCAGGCATGTAGCTGAGGTCACAGGGATCTCATATGGCAGCATTCAAAGAATCCTTGTGAACGAATTGCATATGAGAAAGGTCTCCGCGCGTTGGGTACCGAAAATGTTAAACGACGAGCAAAAGAAGAAACGAGTCGACATGTCAAGAGCAAATCTCGAAAAGTTCCAGGCAGACAAGGATAATTTTTGTCACGTTTTGTGACCATGGACGAAACCTGGATCCACCATTTTGATCCTGAAACAAAACAACAATCGATGACATGGAAACGATCCGATGAACCGACGCCGAAGAAATTCAAAGTGTCAAGCTCAGCAGGGAAGGTTATGGCGTCTGTTTTTTGGGACGCTGAAGGAATAATCATGGTGGACTACTTGGAAAAGGGGCCACTATTACAGGCTCCTACTATGCAGAACAAATAAGAAGATTGCGGGAGGCTATTAAGGAGAAAAGGCGAGGCAAACTGCGGGCTGGAGTGCTGTTCCATCAAGACAACGCACCGGTTCACAAAGCTGCAATTGCCATGGCTGCCATTCAGGAAGCGGGCTTTGAGCTGGTGGAACACCCCCCCTATTCACCAGATCTAGCCCCAGTGACTTCTATCTCTTTCCACGACTCAAGGAACACCTCCGGGGCAAGAAATTTGACGATGATAGCGACGTGATGGCCGCGGTTGAGGACTTTTTTGAGAGTCAAGATAAAGATTTTTTTTCTAAGGGAATTTTAGGTTTAGAAAAGAGATGGACTAAATGTATAGACTTGCTAGGAGACTATGTTGAGAAATAAATTTAGTTTTTGATTGTATTCATTGTGTTTATTATTGATTATCATTACTTTTGGATCACCCCTCGTAGTTGATAAGTTCAGATTAGTGAAGCTCTGCGCCTTCATGTCTAGCCTAAGCTTCAGTGGCTTCAGTAACAACTATAAATAGATATATCTCTACTATTTTGTTTGTACCATCTTTCTACGTATCTCTAAAAACAAAGCCAGATACTGAATCATTCACCGACAACGCAATATTAATGATGGGGAACGCGGGCTGTGCGCTTAAAAATTCAATACCCCAGGCCATAGGAATCGATGGAATTAAATAATCCATGGCATCCTTAGGCACTGTCCTTCGAACTGTGAGCTCATCTATCTTTGTTTATTCATCGACCGGCAGCCTAATTCTCTCACAATGTCGTCCATAATCTTTGTAATCTAATATTAAATCTCAATACGGCTCAGCATTCAATAATTCAATCGAATTTTACCCTTATTCAGCGAGCTCGTTCTCAAAACCGGTTCACTCCGCTTCGAGATTCAAACGGACTGAATTGATATGAAGTTATTAACATTGAATTAAAATATTTACAGAGCTGTGCCGGGTGCACTCGTTTATTTCTGCATGACAATTATATATGCTCATAAGACTTCGATACGTTAAAAATGTGGGGCTCGATCTCGATCATTTGCATGCACCTTCAGGGCAGACTGTTCTTTTATTCATGTCCGCGAATCTGGCAATTCTCGTTTGGTGGCTCGCTGTCGCTGCTCCAACGGTGCCAACGAGATTTTTTCCGTCGTGACATTTAGTTCTGCCCGTTTGCTGTCACCGTTGCAACTCGATATGCTTACATTATCGACGCAAAAATAATCATAAACTGCAATTTCATTGAAAATTTTCGCAACATTCAGCGTATCAAATGGAATTAGTGTTTTTTTTTCATTTGTTGCAATCTGCAAACGTTTTCACTGACCTCGTTTGAATAAATTTACATAGCAGACAATTTAATCCTTCCTCAGGTCAGGAAAACCTCCGCGGGTCTGTCGACTTCTCAGAACATAATTCAGCCTGTTTTTACTTCAAGTGGGCGGTTCCTCTGATCGTAGATTGTGTGACTCAGATGATATGGGTGTGGGAACTTATATCACTTAGACACGAGATATACGCTCCCAAAGCGTTTATCTCAGGCATAAGTACTCGTTCCATATCGAAAACGGTATCTCGGAGAGGCGTTACTCTCATCGCCCTAAACTTGGAAGAAAGCCAGTGCCTAAAATCGGACTGCGGACATGATTCAACTATGAATCCGTGTTTATGCTCCATATCTTTTGTAAAGTTATTGCGTGTCGCTCCAGAGACGTGACAACATTATGAAAAATGTCGACCTCTAAATGTGGCGTATGCGACCGCGGCGCGGCCCGAAATGACCAGTAATCGCCGCTCTGATGGCAGATAAGCACAAATGAATATGTAACGCTCGTCCTCCCACGGCCGAGCACAATAAACGGAGCCTGGCCCTATAAAATAAAAAACGGGCAATTAATATTGTTTATTCGCGTCCGTTATTCAGAGCGGCGACAGTAACAAACGACGCCTGCATGGATTAATGCCTGCTCTGCTGTGCGAAGCGCGCCCACTGTGCCATGCGTGCCTGCCTGCGAGTGCCAGCGCGGAAAGAATCCGGTTGTGTAATTCCCTATGTAACGGGACTACCAGTTATGTAAATCTCAGCCGAATTTTATAGTGCAGCAACACACTTTTGAAAGTAGATCTTAATCGCGCTTTCGATTAATAGTGACACATGTTTTTCCAGTAAATTATTACCGTTTTGAGGTCGTCGCGGAAGTGGTTTACTGATTTATCGATGTGGATCGGATCCGATGCACATTAATCAGTTTTAATAGCAATTTTATGTATCGATCGTCAGGTGTGGCTCAGCGATATTTACTGGGCCCCATACTAAATGATGCATATCGTAGATAATTGAAATCCTCTTGAGTTTTATTGATTAAACGGCAGTGCAACTAGCCGGTTATCGGCGAGGATCGAGCAGATAAATCTACGAGGAGCGGGGCCGAGCGGACGAGGTTGCGGCGATCAGCCCTGACGGGCCCTAATCTCCTGAAACTTTTACGAGCCGACGCATGAATTATTCCCGAGAGGAGCCGCTATCGATCGCACACGTCGAGGTTTTTATTTATACGGCGCGGGTGGGCGAGGCGCATATTAGTAAACAGGCGCAGGCGCGGTGTCGGACACTCACCGACTTGTAGCACGCTGTCGACGCAGCCGGCTTCCAGCAGCTTGAGGCCGCGGCAGAAGGCGATGTTGCGGTGGTCGTCGGGTGGCGCGCGGGCGAGCGATGAGTACATGCAGATGTCGCGTTCGTCCCGCGGGAACGACCAGTAGACGACGCGCCGCTGCACGGGTTCGGGGATGCGTTCGTAGCGCTCCTCGATGCGTTGGAATGGTATCGCGGCGGCAACGATCTTGGCCGTGATGTCTAGCAGCGTCGGCGGGGCGCGCGGCCGGCAGCACGCGCGCGGCGCGCACGCAGTCATCGCGCTCGCTTGGCCGCTCGGCGCGGACTGAGCGCGCGGCGCCGCGGCCCTCACCCCGCGCCCTCACCCCGCCCCCCGGGACACCCCGCGCCCGGGGATGCGCGCCCCGCATCGACACGTCGCGATAAATTATTCATTTGGCAGGCATAATGTGCGATACATTATTAAAAGTTGGCATTTTTGTTTTATTCTCGCTTTATATGAAATCGATGAGTACGTGGAAAATGTTGTTATCATTTATTAATGTTCCGTTGCGGACGGAGACCATTAAAGTTTAAACACACAATCTAGTCATTACCATTTGCGGCATTGTGGTCGCTTTACCAGAAGCCTTGTTCGAACATTTCTTTGTAAAATATTTAAACGCTGGTCTAAACAATTCAACGTTTTATCACACATTCACTCAGAATCGTCAGAAAACGAAACACACATCACATTAAAAATGAACCCGGCACAAGACAATGCCAAATTGAACAAACACGAAGGAACGTTTCGTAAACCCAACAAATTAGGTTAAATTCCGTCGGCGTGCCAATTTGGGCGTACCTCCCCACATTACACAAACGAAGGGGAAAGGCCGGGCGGGCGCGGGGGGAAGGGACATTAACAGCTGATGGCTGCGGGGTAGGGGGAAGGGGTGACGACGTCAGGTGTCCGACCTGTTGTAACTACTGCGTATACTGTGCGAAGATTATGCTACTTCCTATTGTTTTATTCTGTGGCTTTCTTCGCCTACTAGCTACGCGTAATCTGTGGCAGCGCTAGCGATCGCGTCGCTTCGCAGCGCTACGGAGCGCTTGTTTTCCTCGCAGCAACTATTACTTATTCTGTCGCAGTGAGCATTGACCTCTTTGTTTATCATTTTTTTTGTAAACATTACACTTGTTACGTGGTAACTAGTATGTAATCTGTCTTGAGCATGCCAGTAGATACTAGATAGTAATCTGTGTGGCAATAATGCTGGTTTATTTAAAGATAGCTTTCTATCTCGAATTTAGAAATTACTTAGGTGCACAAAACTTATGTGTACAGAAATAATTTTAATAATTAATTAGAAGCCAGACGGCGGCGGAAGGAACGACACGTAACACCTAAAACTAATTCATAATTAAATCAGTCAGAACGAAATACCTTTGTAACCTAACTTTTCAAATACCTACTACGAGAAGGTGTTCTTTATACCATCTTTATTGTGTTAAAAAAGTGGCATTTGGCTATTTTCCTAAACGTTCGGTTAGTGCACCTTCTATGCTAGCCGAAATTTCGGTGGACAATAATGTGTCAACGTGTGTGTCTCTGGTTACTACTATAGATCCCCAAACAAACTTTTTATAACACCTACCTAGTATAAAAACTATTAACGTGGTTTTAACCAATGTAAGTCTGTGGGTTTTAACACATTTTTAATTAAATCGCGAGTAACTCATCTGTGATATGGTTGGTCCAGGCCACAAGCCACAGTATAAAGAAATTTCAATATAATGTGGTCCAGGCCGACTTACTTAAGTTTCAGCCGAGTCGTATGAGATTTTTTATTTTATAGAGTGAAGGGACGAGCTAAACCTGCGCCTGATAGTAGGCCGTTTGGCCATAACAGCATAGTACCACGCAGCTATTTCAACAAGAAGGGATCGAATCACTGCATTAAGCACAGCAAGCACTGCACTGCGCTGGTCAGACGGAGCTTTAAGATCATTTATCTCTCTGTGCCCGTAATTTCTCTTCAAACATTGCCCTTCAAACCAGAACATTGTATCTATTGTCTTTGGCTCACTTATGCATTAACTCAATGTTTTGGAATACGGTGGTGTAAGATCTTATGGGCTTTGGAACCGCTTCTTTGCAAAAAAAGTTACCTAACATCAGGGACTGTTAAAAAAAATTCAACCCCTCCTTAGGTCCTCCAGGTTTCTTCAACCTTCAATATTTTGATATTCATCCTACTTCCTACTATTATGAGTACTCCCCCTTTTCTATTCTTATTTTGTTCTTTATCATCCTACGGTTGGCTGGAAAAATCGATCTCAGTGATAAAGTTGCCGATTTAAACTTTATTTTAAGGTTTTGCGAAAAGTTTGGATGTTTGTTGCTCATTCACATTGTAAGAACTAAAAAGATCAAGCTGAAATTTATAATTCAAATATATTATAGTCTGGAATAACACATAGGCTACCTTTCACCCCGAGAAAAATGTAGAGCTCCTTAGAGAATAGCTATTTTTAAAAAAATCCGCGGGGGAAGTCGTTGGCAGATGCTAGTAGCTTATAATAACGTAAGATTATCATCTAGTCCATGCTAAGCATCATACCTAACTGGGAACTAAGTGCGGGATGGTGGATGACACATAACTTCGAAAAGTTCTAGGTACATGTCGGTTTCCTACGATGTTTTCCTTCACCGTTTTAAGTTAGCGGCATTACGCACATGACTTCGAAAAGACAGTGGTGCGCGTGGGGTTTGAACCCGGGGTCTCCGGATCGGCAGGCGCTGTTCTCCCGACTAGAGCTGCCGTAACTTCACTTCACCGAAAACAAATATGTATGTAATTCCATCTGATAACCTGATTCACGGTATGGTTATACGAGTAACGTCGACGGGAAAACCGTCTATTAGGTACATTTAATTTCACGGTTCTGTTCTGGAATCTGTTACCCTGGTCAATTTTTTTAATTAGAAATCAAATTGTCTAGCTTGAACTATATTCGCCAACGCTACTTCATTCATCCACGATCATAATATATGGTGATTGTAATTTTGCAAACTATAAGCATGCCACATTAATATCAATTCCACACAAACCATGCTAGGGATACGCAATATCATCTATTCCATGCTACGGAAAGAATTATTATCACCTATTCCATGATACGGATAAGTAGTTATATATAAGTAGTATTACTATCTATTTTATGGTATTCTTGATTATATGCTAAGATGCTTGGAATAATCATTTAAACCACGATACCGGTAAGTAGTGATATTTATCATCTATTCCATGCTACGGGTATGTTGTTTTTTCGTTTTTTTTTAATTCATCTTTTAATTATTTTTTGATAGAATTGGGTTTTTTGACTACGAGTAATGTACATACAGCATGTTAGTTTCGTTTGACGGGCACAGAAGTGTTCTGTATGATGTATGACTGATCCTGTAGAAATATTCCACCATTATAATCATCATCATTACCCTTATCATCATCTCTCAGATTGAATGAATGATAATCATTCATTGTTTGTACCACTTAAATAGTACCTACCTACATTATACGACAAAGTGAAACTACTGAAACTATTGGTGGCCTTATCGTTGAAAGAAATATCTTCCAGGCAACCTTGGGATGGACAAAAATCTTAGAAAGACTCAACATGACGAGCAACATAGAATATTGCACGGATAAAGGAATCCCTAATACTATTCCGCCAGTCTCGATCCCAGCTAAGTAAAAGTTTGATGTAGGTAAGTAGAAATTCCAACATTGAACTTATGTTTAGAGGATTTCGTTACTTCCTGGAAACCTTCGCTTTCGATCAGCTGACAGACATAATTCGATGCATACTATATACATACAGACAGACCGATGTCTATGTATAAACGGGACCGGGCGAGACGGTAAGTGAGGATTAAGCGCTGCAATGCTTCAAAGTAAGCTGCTATTTTGGAGAAATGCGCTTTAATGACGCGTTTTCACAATGACACATACGAGTGACAAATTGATATTATGTCAAATTATTTACGCTGACGTATGCGTATCAGATTTGTATTCCGTAACGTAACATTGACATCAGTAGGTGTATTTTTTTTTACATTTTACCCTAACTTCGTCGTTTTCTACAAGTATAATGTTTCCATCTATTCTTCGGTTGCCTGGTTAATTAAGTAAGCATATTACTTGTACTCGTATTGTCGTATTTTATTGATAAAGACAAACATTCTAATATTACTACATTAAAATAAGGGAATATTAAAATATCAGCTGTTCCATACAATTATTCTGGTTATTGTAACAGCTATTTTTTTGTGTGGGCTTGTTTTCAGATTTGTCCATGAGTTTTGTAGTGAGTAAAGGGAGTTAGGGTCTCTTTGGAGATTTCACCTGGAGAAGGTTGTTTTGTAAAAATTTCAAAAACCACTGCACTTATTTTAATAAAATTTAGCTGTGAAGATCAACCAAACGAAAAAATCTATTCACGGAGATTTCACGATACATACAAATAAAAAACAAATAACCGCATATAAAACCTCCTCCTTTTCAGAAGTAGTTTAATAAATGGGCTTCTTATGCAAGCTTTGTAATATGACACGTGCTTTCATAAAATAAAGCGCTTGCCGCGCTGAAAGTTCAAATTTCTAGCTCGGACCGAGGTCACAGGTTACGTTGCAGTTACTACGAGTCCCACTCGCGTTCAACGGTACATAGGCGGTAGGTATTTTACCGTCTGTCGTACATAATGTTATTGTATCTGTAGGTAATTGTGTCAGTCAGCTGATGAAAGGGAACTTATTAGATAAGTAGTGGAATGGTAATGACCTTATTTTACTGTTATAGCGAATATGTTATTTTATCACACTAATTAATCCAATTAAATATCACAAGCGCGTAATGTTGTAAGAATGTTTAGATGTATATTTGTTTAACGCAAAATCTACTGAAGGGATTTAGATGAAATTTGGTCCATAAATAGATAATGGCTTGGAATAATATATAGGCTACTTTTTATCCCGCAAAATTTACTGGATAAGAAAATCCGCGGGGCCTTGCTGGAATTACAGGTGCCTACTATAGTTTGACTCCGATTGGGGAAGTAGGTAGGTACCTACTATACCTTTGGCAGTTATTGAAAATGAAAAAACGTTTATTTTATACAATTACTGGGCTTACAAAGGTAGACTGTCAATTTACAATGTTTTGCCAGCGTGCACTGGATCCCACACTGGGGCTACCTGTGTTGTGGCATCCAGGTTCCCCGATAATTGTACAAATTCAACAACAACTTTACAAAATTTTGATTGGTTAAACAGTAATGAAAATTCTAATAATAATACGTAAACTTTGCTGTGTTCCGGCTTGAAGGGCAATGTTTTAGGAGGAATTACTGGGATAAGAGATGAATCATCTTATTCTTCCAACTACTTAACGGTGATCGTAGTGCCTCGCACAGGTAGTGATTTTGGCTTGAATCGGGAACCCCGGGTTCAAATCCCACGCGCATCACTGTCTTTCCGAAGGCACGTGCGTAGTCATACTTGGAAACGGTGAAGGAAAATATCGTGAGGAAACATCGACATGCACCTAGAATTTTTTGAAGTCATGACTGTGTGACCCACCAACATGTATTGGGCCAGCGTGGTGGATTATGGCCTTGATTCTCTCCTTGCGAGAGAAGGACCCGAGTCCCAGCAGTGGGAACATTTAGCGAGCTGTTTGTGTAAAGATAGTCGTACTTCCCGTGTTCATTTGCATAAATCGCGTACCTATTAGACAAAAACAAAATATTTTAACTACTTATTACAACTCAACATATGTTAACACTCGACTTGACCGTCATCTCGCCTGATGTTAAGCAACGATGTGGTGTACGATGGATCGTGCTTACCTAGAAAATAACTGATTCACTTTCGATTTGACAACAATGAAATTGTAGCAATTTGGAAAACCCCACTCAGGTACAACGTATTCCACAGCCTAGACGTTCGTATCACTAAAGTAGAATCTAACCTTTTCGTTAGTCTTTGGAACGTCGATCATGAAACGATGTTACGTTTTCCAGTTACGATCAGTTCGATTGAACAAGACCAAATTAAAAATTTTGATTTACTACCTCGGATTTGTACATAATCTGTACAACATTCTACTAGTCAAGCCCTTTCATTTGATACCCAAATTGAGGGAGTTGTGAAAAAAGAAATATGTATTTCGACATTTTGTGGTAACGGCTATCTTCTATTTGGAATCTGTAATAGTGCATAGTATTCTACTAGTCATGCCCTTTTATTTGAAACCCATATTGGTAGGTTAGGAGTTTAGGAGGTACTTAGGTTGTGAAGAAATATTTTGTCCGCCATTTTGTGGAGGCCTCCATCTTGAATCCATATTAACCAAACATAGCTAAGAACATTCGCACAAATATTAACCTTTAAATAAAAAAACAGCATCGAAATCGGCCCATCCGTTTGAGCTCTACGGTGCCGCAGACAGACACACACACACACAGACAGACAGACACACACACAGACATCGATGTCAAACTTACAACATCCCTTTTTTGGTCGGGGGTTAAAAGGTGGTACTTAGGTATTAAAATGTAGGTACCAGATAAAAAAAAACCAATAAATTAGCAACTTTCGGGCGGTGTTCAAGACTTTCCATCGTCCTGCGGTTTCCACGTAGTTTGCGATTCTATTATTTTCCTGGGATACAAAATAGCCTAGTTGTGTTAGCTCTATTTTCTACACAAATAAATATATGGTTCCGAATTTAAATCAGATCTCTTCAGTAGTTTCTGCGTGTAAGAGTAACAAACATCTATCCATCATTCCTCATAAACTTTCGAATTTATAATATCAGTAGTGTGTTCTTTTGATATTTTCTACTTACTTTCTGAATGAAAAATATGACAATTCAATCTATGTTCCACTGCTCGAGTAAGTATTAGGTACCAGGTTTATGAGGAATGATGGATAGATGTTTGTTACTCTTACACGTAGAAACTACTGAAGAGATCTGATTTAAATTCGGGACGTCGGGACCATATAATTTATGTAGAAAATAGAAGTAACACAAATAGGCTATTTTGTATCAAAATAATAGAATCGCAAACTACGTGGAAACCGCAGGACGATGGAAAGTCATGAACATCGCCCGAAAGTTGCTAATTTATTGTTTTTTTGCATTCCAAGTTGGTGGTACCCATGCTCGTATTTGTCACATCAGACAGTGCAGTTGTGCAGTGAATATTGTTTTTATCAAATAATTGATAAGTATCTCACGTACCTAAGTCCTGTGTCTTGTTAGAAAAATGCGCGAAATTGATTCTAATTAGTTAATAGTACCTACAAGTAATTAACTTAATACTTAGTTCTAAGAAATACGTACTTAAATAAGATATACTACGTAGCAAAAAAAACTCGTTTTAAATTTTTACAAAACTTCGAAATACGGAAGCATATTAGTAATGTTTCAAAGTTACAAACAGGCACCTTTGTTCTCAGAAAAATAAATACAAATGAACACTGAATGTTCTATGATTCATTCAGTTACCCAATAAGGGGAGAGTTGGGAGGGAAATGGGGCGTAATGACGCCGACGAGTCACGTTTCTTTTACAAAACTACCAAAAACAAGAAGTATCAGTCAACTGATTGCTTCATTTACTTCTTTTTAAAGTGCTTCCTAAAAAGAACAACTCGCTAACTAGAAGAATTCATCTACGCTTAATCGAAAAATTAAACAATACGCAATCCCACCGCCATTTTGAACATAACCCCCTTTTCCAGCGATCATAAATGGAAATTGTTTAACAGATGTATCCCCCCCAATCGATAGAGCGTTCTGAATTTAAACTGTCCTGTCCCCGCCATTTTTGCCGGATCTAATGAACTATTAAACTGCAATTTGGCTGCGCGATGGGCGACTAGATGGCGTTGCGCACACGTATTGATCGCGAGATGGGGCCAAATATCTCGGCATCAACTTCTGCCAAGTCACGGAATGTATTGCTGGGTATTGTGGCGAAAAATGGGGGGGTGGAGATGGGATAGTGAATGCCGCCCGACGGCTTTTGAGCCAAACACTGCACGTAGGGTTGGCGCGGGTCGTACGGCGCAGGTAATACGGCCTTATAAAGGCCGGAGGATGCAATTAAAGTTATTTGGCTTCGCTTGGGGTAGCGGTCTTCACAAAAGTTTTTAACTCACGTGCTAAGAGATTTTAATGCAGCAACGTTATATGGCCGTGGTAATTTATTATCAAATTGGAGGTAAAGCGCCAATGCTTAAATAAGTATTGAATTTATCAATTACTAAATTAACCTCAGTAGTTCCCGTTACCGTTATTTTCCCGGGATTAAAAGTAGCCTATGTATTCTTCTAGACTATAATCTAAGCGTGTTCCAAATTTCAGCCCAATCTGTTAATATGAACATTGTCATTTATACATAGGTATAAGTAATATTAGTAGGACATATTCGATATTTTATCTTGGCCATACTATGAGTTAAGTACTTAGACGAATCAAAATAAAATCATTTTGCAAAAAATAAGTGAGAGAGTGGAACTTTTCTAAATTACTCACAATATTTATTTTTAGTTAAACATTTTCTTAAGTAGGTACCTATAATAGAGTGCGTACACAAAAGAGCTTCGATAATCCGAAAGTGTTTGTAATCTGAACTGCCGAGTCAATTATTATTTGGTATTTTAACTTGGCTGTTACTGAGACAGGTACTTATACCTACGAAATAAAAATTGAAAGGTAATATTCTTCAATTAGGCATTGTAATAAAGTGAGTAAGTTAACGTATCTAAATGATACACAATTTTTATTTACGACGAGGACGATATTTTTTTTACAAGGCTCCTTTACAGCTGCTTTATTCATTTTTGACATTAAATATTATTTTATCTTAATAATATTTATTGTACTACTAGGTATTTGCATTTTTGTTATTGACGTTACCAAATAATGTTCTAATTCATTAATGGTTTAGATAAATAAATTAAATTGAATAGTTTCAGGAGTTACATTGAAAGCGTTTTGAGAGCCTGATATCTATGTAAGTATCTATCTATCTTTGTCACGTACATTACGTCCATGGTGACATATGAGTTAAAAAGTATTTCGAAATTAATATTATAAAATATGCTCATTAAATATCTCAAACAAAATCAAACATAATCGCCATCTGTAGAGTCATTATTGTGAACTATTTTTGACTGTTTTTTTTAATTCTGATAAAGCCTGGAAAATAGATTTCAAGTATTTTTTCAGTAAAATAAACCTACGTAGGTATGTAGTTCTAAGAACACTTTTCCAATACCATAATAAAATAAATAATTGCTGCATACGTGTGTAGTAGGCCTTTTAGTCTACTCATAAACAATTTAATATCGCCTATCAGCCGTAAAATATTATTTTCTCATTAAGTAATATTAAATTCCCGTTTCCCAGTAGTCCTCTGTGATTACAATAGAATATTCTCGAAGGCTGAAACTTTTAACTATTTCATGTTGTCTGGCCCGTCCTAGAATATCTGATCGAAATGGAAATTGATTATTTAGAGACTATTCAGAAATAGGCTCTTTAATCTTGCAGACCTTTGAAAGCTCCAATTATGGAGATTGCTGTATGTATAAACCCAGCAACTGCTGAATTAGTAACGATACATTGTGTTACACTTACTAATTACGTTGCGAAATGAAATGTTTTTTTTTAATAAGTAGTTAGGTAATATAGTAAATATCATCGATATAAATCAATGGATGTGCCCTCCCAAACTTCAGGCGCACGGAATAATGTTATCGTTGGGAAGAGTGACTCACTCTTTCCGTTTTAGTCGATTGTAGGAAGCGGTGAACGCCGGACGTTTATATTTATCGCTATTCGTTGTCAACAACCATAATAAGTCTAACCGCAACATACCTCGCTGCTAGCAGTTCTAGGAGTGAAGTAGATTGGTAGTTGTAAACCACTCACGCTACACACAGCGACGCAATTTGTTAACAGTTTCAAGGTGCTCAGGGCACATCTTTTGATTTATATCGATGGTAAATATATTGTAAAAAAAATGTGCTAAAACATCAACATATTTGTATGTAGTTAGTAGTGCCATCTATCTAAAAAGTATTGAATCATTTCATGGAAAGTTAAGTTTTGCGCCATCTAGGCAATTTGTTGACAACTGGCAGCAGGCAACGGTAAAAGGGTTCAAGATTGACAGAATAAAATTGAATGGGTAAATTAATTCCTCTTGCAACTACTATGTGGCGTAAAAATAAAATGGAGACGCGGCAATCTTTTGTTTTAACCCTTAATTTGGCAAAAAAATCATGAAAACGAAGTAATTTTTCAATAGCCCTGTTGTTTTGGTACACTAAAAAATCAAATTAAAGAAAAAAAATAAGTATTCTGGAAAATGTGTGTTAATTATACAACAAAAACGGATATTGAAAGATTGACATCATAGTGCATAGTATGCTACTAGTCAAGTACTATCATTTGTTATTCATATTGAGGTCGTAGTAAAAAATAATGGCATTCGCTATTTTGTTGTGGCGGCCATATTTGATTTGAAATTTGTCATAGTGCGTAGTTTTTACTAGTCAAGCCCTTTCATTTGATACCCATATTGAAAAGTAGTGAAAAATAATGTCAGTCGCCATTTTTTGGTGGCGGCCATCTTGGATTTGAAATTTGTCATAGTGCATAGTATTTTATTAGTCAAGTCCTTTCATCTGTTATCCACATTGTAGTAGTATTAAAAAATAATGACTTCCGCCATTTTGTGGTGGCGGCCATTTTGGATTTGAAAATTGTCATTGCGCGTAGTATTCTACTAGTCAAGCCCTTTCATTTGTTACCCATATTGAGGCAGTAGTAAAAAATAATGACATTCGCAATTTTGTGGTGGCGGCCATCTTGGATTTGAAATTTGTCATAGTGCATAGTATTCTACTAGTCAAGCCCTTTCATTTGTTACCCATATTGAGGTTGTAGTTAAAATTAATGACATTCGCAATTTTGTGGTGGCGGCCATCTTGGATTTGAAATTTGTGACAGTGAATAGTATTCTACTAGGCAAGCCCTTTTATTTGATACCCATATTGAAAAGTAGTGAAAAATAATGTCAGTCGCCGTTTTGTGGTGGCGGCCATCTTGGATTAGAAATTTGTCATAGTGCATAGTATTTTATTAGTCAAGTCCTTTCATTTGTTACCCATATTGAGGCAGTAGTAAAAAATAATGACATTCGCAATTTTGTGGTGGCGGCCATCTTGGATTTGAAATTTGTCATAGTGCATAGTATTCTACTAGTCAAGCCCTTTCATTTGTTACCCATATTGAGGTTGTAGTAAAAATTAATGACATTCGCAATTTTGTGGTGGCGGCCATCTTGGATTTGAAGTTTGTGACAGTGCATAGTATTCTACTAGTCAAGCCCTTTCATTTGTTACTCATATTGAGGTGGTAGTAAAAAATAATGACAGTTGCCATTTTGTGGTGGCGGCCATCTTGGATTTGAAATTTGTCATAGTGCATAGTATTTTATTAGTCAAGCCCTTTCATTTGTTACCCATATTGAGGTAGAGTAGTAAAAAATAATAACAATCACCATTTTGTGGTGGCGGCCATCTTGAATTTGAAATTTGTCATTGTGCATAGTATTTTACTCGTCAAGTCTTTTTATTTGATACCCATATTGAGGAAGTAGGGAAAAAAGAAATGTATTTCGCCATTTTCTGGTGGTGGCCATCTTGGATTTGAAATTTGACATTGTGCATAGTATTTTACTCGTCAAGTCCTTTCATTTGACACCCATATTGAGGGAGTAGTGAAAAATTAAATGTATTTCGCCATTTTGTGGTGGCCACCTTGGATTTGAAATTTGTCATAGTGCATAGTATTCTACTGGTCAAGCTCTTTCATTAAATTTGATACCCATATTGAGGTAGATTATGAAGAAAAATTTAGTCCACCATTTTGTGGAGGCGGCCATCTTGAATCTTGAAAGAACAACTGCACAAAAATTAACCTTTAAATAAAAATGAAATTTTACTAGTAATCAGATTTTTGTAATGCAAGAATAATTTATCGTAACGTAACGGGACAACGAACGTAACGGGACAATAAGTCATAAATTTTCGTGCACGCAGCCAGCGTTCATCGATTTAGTAGACGTTGTCACGTCAGAAAATCTCATCAAAATTTTTAGCACACTGCCGTTACGGCTCAAGATCGTTCTGTCCGCCTAAACGCTCGAGCTGAATCGAACGGACGCACGCTGACAATGTTGCAGGATTTTACCTAAAGTTGAGTTCTGTCGTTTTGTGAGAGGGCTCTTAATGATGTTAATTATGTTAAAAGCAAAAAAGTAAAAGCTGGCTTAACAGGATGCCTAAAATGATAGTTTAAAATCAAAACCACTCAGTGTCATACTCATTTATTTGTTCAATGATGAAGATAAAGGTAGCAAATTTAATTCGTTTTCTTTTCGTTTCGAAGATAATTAAAATGACAGTAAATCAGTAAGATATAAAGACAGTGAAAGTACATCGACCATATTTATCCTGTCCAGTGTTCTGAAAAATAGTGGATTTTGTCAAATGTGACATCACCTACGGGATAATACCGTTAGTCCAGTCGGGGCAGACATAAAAGTATAGAAAAAAATCCGGAGGACCGTTTTTTTTAAAACGTCTTGTAGTTGGAAGTATAAATCTCGATTTTCTACATACTATGCTACAGTCGAGTTAGTAAGGCGAAAGTCGAGAACAATCTATCCTAGTGCGGGTTGACCGATAACGTATGACTCGAAAGATTGAAAAAAAATAGAAAAAAGTTGGATGAAAATGTTCACTCACTTACAAAATAAATATAGGTTAGTGTCCCAAAGTAAAACAACTAAGTATTTTGAAATAATTATTCTAATCAATGCTGTATAAAAATAATTTCTACTAATTCATTTATATCAATTACAGCCGTCAAGGCCCTGGTAACTCGTTGTATCGAACGGGATAAGTCAGCTGGTTTCCGCGGTCCCACGAATACAGTTCCTGCAACAAATTTATAAAGGATCAAAATTACAAGATTTGGATAAATACACGGGTAACTCACGTTTAATATTGTTAGTCCTGTTTGATTTAAGTTTCGGTCGCGTCCGACGACCTTATTCAGAGAGAGTGCGCGCGCGTACTTTGCTTCCCATTTACTCGTATCTACCTTATGCATGTGGTCGTATCCCAGTTGCGTGGTCTTCCGGAAGGGGTTGGTGAAGTGCAGCGTGACCTCGACCGGTTTGTTCTGGTACAGGTCGATGGCCACGGTGACCTTGCTCTCTCGCTCCGTCGCCGAGTCCAGCGCGTACAACACTCCGCATACTATGAACATTTCTCCCATCTATAACAACAAAATTAAAAATCGTGAGTTACCGCCAACCATCTCGGACTGGTCGTAGTCTATAATATTCAACTAGACAATACCTTTCATTTACTTGAAACCCATATTGAACGAGAAGTGAAAAAAAATGTAATTCGCCATTTTTTGGCGTCCGCCATCTTGATCTGGTTTTCAATCAACACAGCCATCTAATCTAATAGATATCTAAGCTAGAAATACTTTTGCCTAATTCTTCGACTTTCAGGTAAAAAAACTAAATCAAAATAGGCGAGAGCGGTCAGGACCGTTCATACCATACCTGTGCTACGGCACAGATGTATACACTATACAAGTACCTGTATCAAAGATGGTGACAGATGGAATCTCGTGGATGTTTTAGTCTGTAGTTATGTCCGTCCATGGTGTCAAGTCCCATAACAACATACATCGTCAACATAAACCGACGTCTCAAATATAATCAGTTCGTCAGAAAATAACATCTGGTGGATCTGGGTGAGCAAGCTGAAGTGGCAATAGGCAGGCCACATCGCTCGCAGAACTGACAAACTGATGGGGAAGAAAGGTTCTAGAGTGGCGACCATGAACCGGAAGATGCAGTGTTGGACGGCCTCCCACTAGAAGGACAGATGACCTCATTAAGGTCGCTGGAAACCGCGGGTTGCAGGTTGCGCAGGACCGTTCGTTGTGGAAATCTAGGGGGGAGGCCTATGTTCAGCAGTGGACGTCTTGCGGCTGATGATGATGATGATGGATCTGGGATCTTGGACTATAAGTGATAAAATCATTGATCAGTCTCACGGTTCGATATTTCAAGCGAGATGCGATTCAATTGCATACCTATCGTTGTTAAAATCAATTGCAGTCATAGGGAATTGATTGTTATGGCAGGAGGTCCGTAGGAGTGCAGTTATAACTTAAAAAAAATAGTATTAAGTAACAACAGTTTTGCTCAACACATCATCCGTTATTCTGGATCACAATGTTGAATTTGCAAAATGTTGGATTCTTATGATGTTGATTCCCAAAATGTTAAAGTCTTAATTTAGTATCTATGTTAGTGGCACGATCTTGTGATCTCACAAGATTTCAATTCTCCATCCAGAAGGCATATAACACTCGGTTTCACTCTGTTACCTACTACCCCGCCGCTCCAAAGCTACGCCGCTGTCAGATATTCGCAAGTCGGTGACGTAAGCCCATAATTTTTTTACTACCAAATAATGTGCAACGCTTTTGAAAAATCTTTCAATTTAAATGAAAAATATTTTAAACAGTTACCTGTCTGTGATTCAAGGATATGTTCCAGGTGTATTCAATCTCCAGCCCCTCCTTGTTGGGGTCGAACTTGAGCTTGGCGACCGCTGTGTTGTTGGACCCCTCTATGGAATAGATGGCCCAGAGACCGTTGTCGTCGGCGCTGAAGTCTACCTAAAAAATATATTGACATTTATAATCCATACTAATATTATAAATGCGAAAGTAACTCTGTCTGTCTGTCTGTCCGTCTTTACCGCCTAAACCAACCAACAGATTTTGATGAAATTTGATACATAGATAGAATAGATCCCGAGAAAGGACATAGGCTACTTTTTGTTCCGAAAAAAGGGTTAAAAGGGTTAAAATAAGGGATGAAAGTTTATATGGAAAACTTCGTCATTGTTGAAGAACTATGAAACTTTACGTCTAGATATTTAACACGAAACCATAAAATGTATATTTAAGCAGTTTTGTAGTTTCAAACTGTACCTACGGGGGTGGAATTGGGGGTGAAAGTCTGGAAGTTCAATATTATTGAAGATAAAACCATGAAACTTTGTATCTAGACACTTGAAATGGAGTCGATAAACGTTTGTTCCAGCAATTTTATAATTCCTAACTATACAGGGATACTTATATAACCGCTTGATACACTGGCCGCTTTTCGCGTTTTACAAATTTGGCGGGAAAACGGGTGTCAGGTTATATAAGTGCGGTGTTTATGTTTCGGCATATAAAGTGCCAACTTACTTTTACCCGTTTGAGCCATTTACTCTCAAGAGCGTTTCAAGACGCTTCTAGCGGTATCATTTATTTATAATTAATGTACTTAAATAAATTCAAGATGGCCGCCGCTACAAAATGGCGGATAATTTATGTTTTATTAATCCCATCAATATGGGTATCAAATGAAAGGGCTCAACAAGCCGAATACAATATACTATAAAAAAATTAAATCCAAGATGGCGGCCGCTACAAAATGGCGGATAGCGTAGGTTTTATCAATCCCATCAATATGGGTATCAAATGAAAGTGCTCAACCAGTAGAATACAACGTACTATATAAAATTAAAATACAAGATGGCGGCCTCTACACAATGGCGGATAACTTAGGTTTTATCAATCCCATCAACATGGGTATCAAATAAAAGGGCTTGACAAGAAGAATACAGTGCACTATACAACCTCAATATTTAAGATGGGCGCAGCCACTAAATGGCGTATCAGACAGAATTTTTGATAGTCGACGAGATTTCCATGGTGCCTTATCAAATGTTATGCATGATGGACGCTCGATTAAGGCAAATTAAGAACTGCGAAAATGAGTTTTTTGGAGGAGTAAACGTATTACTTTTCGGTAATCTTTTACAACTGCCTCCTATAAAATGATCAGGAACACCTGTTTTCAATTCTAATACGAAATTATATATATGAAAGTAGCTCTCTCTGTCCGTTGCCGTCTAACGCCTAAGCCATTTAAAGAGTTTGTTACAATTTGGTGCACAGATAGACTAGACTTAGGAAAGGACAACGGCGACTTTTTATCACAGAAAAAGAGTTGAAAAGAGTGGAAATGAGGAGTAAAAGTGTGCATGGAAGGATCTTTGCACTCTTTGTATGCTATTTTTAACCGACTTTAAAAAAGGAGGAGGTTATCAATCCAGTTGTAATTCCAATTGTGAATCAATTTAGATGGTTATTTTTTTGGTTGGTAGATTATAGTTCAGAGGTGGTCATATAAATTTTATCGAAATCAGTGCGGCGGTTTTTGAAATATGAACAACAAACTAAAATTTGCGTTCATGTAATCAGACGATATATCTACTTATAGACTCTAATAAAATTTGGAGGACCGTCCCAATATGATTTTAAAATAAAGTCTGTTTTTGATTAATTTTTTGAGAACATAGTCTTTTTTGTACTTTGTCGTGTAAATTGTACATTTATTAATAAATATAAAACTTTGACTTAGACCGATTTTGATTAGGAAACGTGAATTTGTATGGTAGTACGAGTAGGTACTGCCTCAATTACTTTAATAAATATGTGGCGCGGACGAAGTCGCGGGTAAAAGCTAGTAACTACATATAATCTAGAGGCATAATTAATTACTTCGAGTTCTTTGTCATCAAAAATCATATTGGCCGATTTTCACTCCAGTTTTCTTCCTAAGCTGTATCAGCTGTAAACCAGGGCCCTACTGAAGGTATAAAACAAAAGAACAAGAATTGGTTGATTACCGGTAACGTACCTAAGAATAGAGATCATTTTAGAATCATCATCGAATAAAATCCATTTCTTTCAAATTATGCTAAAACGAATGGAAGGAAAGAAGATAGAAGATAGATATACATCAATTCTTGGTCTAGGTATATTACAGTACAGTTAAGTAAGTATCTTCACGTTATAAATGTAGTTCATTTATCTTATAAATGTAGCTCACTGTATTTATTTAGATCCTATGTAGAAAGAAAGGCACTGTATCCCACGACACAGGACCACCCTAGGGAAGGAAATAGGGCACGCATTAACTGTGCAATTGATTTTGCTGAGATTCCTACCTACTGACATTCTTACTGTGCAATGATAAAGACCTAACAACAAACCTGTTTCTAGCGTTAGTATTTTCTGTATTTTATCTTAAGGTGCGCTCCCCAGCAAAACGAGTTTTTTGTCCAGTTTTCAGAGCTATCTACTCATTAGCCAAAACAAATGTCAACTGGTAAAAAATACATTAAATTTCTACAATTTCAAAAGACCAAAATCTGATTTTATAAATAGTTTATTCTAAAATTTGAGCGTAAAAGTTTCTCTCTTGCACTTTCTTGCGGTGTGCGATGAGGTAAGTTATACTCCAGGTCATTTGCTCAGGGTACGGTTTTAAGCATTTGGTCAAATAAACGGTTTTTATTTCAGATGTTTTTTTTGAGTGGGCAGAGCCTTTATTAACAAAACTTAAGTACAATGAGAACTGCACTACTTACTACGTTTTGACTTTGGCTTGTTTTTGGATTGACGTGTGAATTGTACATTTATCAATAAAGAACTTTGACTTATGTTTCTACAGTATCTTAATGATGCTGTTACCTGGTTGTGCTGAGCTGAGTAAACTTGTATTGGTTTGACTTTGGCTTGTTTTTGGATTAACGTGTAAATTGTACATTTATCAATAAAGAACTTTGACTTATGTTTCGACAGTATCTTAATGTTGCTGTTACCTGGTTGTGCTGAGCTGAGTAAACTTGTTTTTGGTTTGAATTTGGCTTGTTTTTGGATTGACGTGTAAATTGTACATTTATCAATAAAGAACTTTGACTTATGTTTCTACAGTATCTTAATGACGCTGTTACCTGGTTGTGCTGAGCTGAGTAAACTTGTTTTTGGTTAGACTTTGGACTTTGGCTTGTTTTTGGATTGACGTGTAAATTGTACCTACATTTATCAATAAAGAACTTTGACTTTGACTTATGTTTCTACAGCATCGTAATGATGCTATTACCTGGTTGTGCTGAGCTGAGTAGAGTCTGCCATTAGCATGCGGGAGCTGAACAGACTTGATGCGGCTCTGCGTCAGGTCGTACCGGATGATCTCTCCCGGCTGCCCAGACTCGTTGGCTTGGTAGAAGAATGAGCCGCTGTACACTATGTGGCCGTTACCCTGGGTACGTCATCAATTAATATTACTTATTCTTTGAGAGAATTAATATTTAAAATGAATAACATATTTTTACTTTTATAGGGTACATACACTTGATCGCCATCTCGCCTGATGATAAGCGACGATGCAGTCTACGACGGAGCGTGGTTAATGGGAAATGTTTAATATTCTGAAATTTCACTAAAAACACCCTTGAGAATTATTTGACACGTACTCGTATATTTGCATTCTTTAAATGACTTTCTTATTGTAGACTCACACACATTTCTTTCATTTTCATTTACAAAAATATGCGAAACTTTTTGACATCTAAATGTTTTTAAGATTTTCACTAAGTTACGGTTTGCTAGCTTATTTGTATTTTATTCGAGACATTCCGGAGAGTGTACAATTTATCTTTATCATATAGTATCACTTTTTTCTATAGGACTGCGTGTAGCAGCTCGATAAATCAATATCATTTTACAGTTGACGCCCCAAAGACTGACGAGAAGTGGAATGCTCACCCATTAATTCAAAATTTGTAGCAACCACATTAGATTTCGTAGTAAACAAACTACCTTACTATGTAAAATAGTTGTTATATTATACTATGCGCTTAGAGCATTTGTTTGAGGCTTTCAATACTACTATTATAAAGCTGAAAAGTCTATTTGTTTGAACGCGCTAATCGCAAGAACTACTAGACCGATTTCAAAAATTATTTCATCATTAGATATGTATGTGGTCCTAGACGCAATAGGCTACATATGTACCTTCCATGGGCAAAGCTGAGGCGAACCGCTAGTACAAGTTATGTACGCAATCAATGATAACTTGAACAACTCACAAAGAAAGGTTTCTGCAGTTTGTGAAACTCGTCGACGTGGTCCGTTTTAAAGCTTACTTTACTTCGATATTCTCTCAGTCTCTCAAAGTCGTTCTCCTGAGTAGTCCATAACTTTTCTCTCTGAAATTAAAATCATAAATTTTTTTAACGCGTAGAGCATTCGACAAAGCGAAATTTTAATGAAACTTACTACATAGTTAACTAACTACTTACACTAAGCACTAATCACAATTGAATTGTTCATATACCAACGAAGGTCTAGACAAAATTGAGACTACGACCTACCTTCCTAGCATACTAGCGGCATTACCGCGCTGAATGGAAATGATAAAACGCCAAGGCTAATTCGCAGTTGAATGCGCTTACATGTTGTGCCGATAGAGCTGGGAAAGGATTTTGAAAATTAACAATTACAATTAATTTTTTTTTTTTAAATAAGAAGTGAAGAGACGAGCCGGACATGTGCCTGATAGTATGCGACATGCCTTCCACATAACAGCACAGTGACACGCAGCTATTGGAACATGAAGAGTCCAAATCATTACCTAGCACTGCACTGCGCTCATCACCCAGAGATCTAAGATGTTATATCTCTAAGCCCTGTAATTTCTCTGGAAACATTTCCCTTCAAACCGGAACACAGTAATGTTTTGACATTACTGTTTGGCGGTAGAATAACTGGCAAAGGTGTGATACTTCCCCAGGCGGACTCTGCTAGGGAGTCCTACCACTGCAATTATTATTATTAATTATTGGCAGACCTTTGTCTGCCTGTGGATAATTAATATGTGCTTACTGTGGTTAGTTAGATGTGTAGTGTATTTTTTATTACACGTAATTCATGGGTAATTCACATGTAATGTGTTCAAATCAGTCCGACTCAAGTTTTCAGATTTAAGTTTGCATCCAAAATATATGAGCGTGTAAACTTTCCTCGAAAAAGGCCGCCGGATACGGCTGAAACTTCGATCAGACTGGAACGATAATATCACACGTGAGTTACCCGTGATCTTGTGAATTAAATAAATAAATATTGATGGACAATTCACACACAACATTTTCTGACCCTAAACTAAGCCAAGCTAATACTATGGAAACCAGATAGCAGATATAACACCTATATATATTTTTAAATACATATTACACATAGAAACACCCAGGCACAAATATAAATAAATAAATAAATATTGGTGGACAATTCACACACAGCACCATCTGGCCCCAAACTAAGCAAAGCTTGTAATATGGCGGCCAGATAGCTGATATAATACTTATATAGTTGTAAATACATATTTATTATACATAGAAACACCCAGACACAGTACAAACAGGCACAGTCCAAATATTTATATTTATCACATAAATATTTGCACTGGGTGGGGATCGAACCCACTTAATTAAAATATGTAACACCCACATTCATGAAGTGTATTGTAATAATTAAGTTTAGTGTGAATATTTTTACTTTCTTTTCGACATCATGAAAAATTAAAAGTTTCTCACTTGTAGATCTGTTGCGTTTGAATCCCTGAGCCACGAACCAAATGACTCATCTTTGAAGCGGTGGTACACTGGTTTGCCGATAGCGTATAGCTGGCAGTCTGAAATATGTCAAAAAGCATGCTTTTTTTTTTTAGAGACCTATGATAGTAGACCTTAAGTACCCTCTACTACTTGCCGAACTTTGCGCTTGCGTAGAAGGCTCTGAGCCTAACTAGCGTTATTATTTAATCGTACTCACAGCGCACTCCGTCTCGTACGATGCACAAGGACACCTTAGATCGTAAGACCTCGGCTTGGGTTGCCATCGATAGGGGAGCATTGTTTAATTTATATGAAAGAGATTGCTGTTGGCTGGGGCTAATAGCAGATCATATAGGATCGATTTGTTTGGCTTTGACGTCATATATGTAGTACGTTGGTCTTTAGCTCCTTTTTTGACTGTAACGTTTTTCTCCAACATGCAGGATGCTCACTAGTGTTCCTCCTGGGTTTGACAGCCGCCGCATCCATGCTGGTGATGAGAAGTTGGGCTCGGTCGCAGCGGGGACAGGACGGGCAGCGTTGCACTTGGCAGATTTCTTCGTACGACGTTAGGGTGGGGGGAAGACTGCCGTAGTGCGCTGGCTGCTGGGGGATTATCTTCTCGTTGGGGCCAGGGTCTGTAAGAGTAAATAAGAAAGCATAAACATAAGTCATGGGTAGTCTAGTAGGGCGAACGGCAACTGCCGATCCAGAACTCCTGATTCGAATTCAATACGCACCACTGTCTTTTCGCAGTCATGTGCGTAATGCTGCTAATCAAATAAACTTTTTTTATACAAAAAATGAAACCGAATTCAAAACCACAAATAGACACTCAAAAGCGAAAAAGAATTATTATAAGCGCTACTCACTCGAATTCATCACCGTTTTTAAATTAGCGACATTCAGCACGTAACTTCGAAAAGGCAGCACTGGGCCAGCGTTATGGGTTATGACCTTGACTCTCTCTTTGCCAGAGAAGACCCCGAGCCCCAATAGTGGGAACATTTAGCAGACTGCATTAAGTAATATCAGAGTAAGATAGACTAAATCATACACTTAAGCTGTATCCGTCCTTTGATCGTTTGGTTGTGGAGCTCGTTCTTGGCCACGCAGCTGTAATTCCGAAGGTCAGTGTCCCGCACCCGGGGGATCTCCAAGGTCATGATCCAGCGCCAGGGTTCCTTGGTAGGGGTCACCTCTGAGCGGTACAACCCACCCTCGATCGTCACACCGTCAGCGTACCACGCTAGCACGGGTTCCGGCCAAGCTTGCACCTAGGAAATATGTAGAAACTTTTTATTTTACACCCAAACACACCAAAATATTAATAAAGGAGAAGAACAAGCAACAAAAACTTGTGTTTCGATCGGCGTCTTTATCGATAAAGCAATCTCTTTTTATATAGTATCTGAAAGTACCCTGACAATTTATTCGCGTAGTTCCCGTTATTCTTTTGTAATGAAAATGTAGCCTGTGTGTTATTTCAGACTATATTCTATCTTTTTAAATAAATACACGGGTAACTCACGGTTGATATAGTCAGTCCAGTCCGACTCAAGTTTCGATCGCGTCCGGCGATCTTTTTCAAGGAGTGTGTATATATTCTATCTGTATTCTAAATTTTAATGTGAAAAGTTCCTGCGGCCCGACGTGATTCAGCAACAAACATCTTAAGATCCAAATTTTCGCATTTCTAATAAAAAGTGAAAGGACGTGCAGGACATGCGCCTGTAAATAGCTCGTAGAACCTAGAACAGCGTAGTGTCACGCAGCTATTAGAACATGAAGAGTCAATCTTAGGATGTGATGGAAATGTTTTTTAAAAAGAACTTGAAAAGCAGTGTGTGATTCTAGAAATACTAAAGCAATAAAAAAAACAATAATTTTTAAATGAAAAATAAAAATAAAAATTTAAGGTGTGTCCCCCAGTAAACCCAGTCTTTTGTCCAGTTTTCAGAGCTATCTACTCATTAGCCAAAACAAATATATACTGGAAAAATATACTTAATTTTTATAATTTCTTGGCTTCAAAATTGTAGTTTGCTGAACTTATTGTTTAAATAATCTCCTGACAACGAAATCATAAAAAATAGAGATAATGGAATTATCATGCATTTACTAAAAAAACCGCCATTATTTGGATTTATTCTTACACCATTGGATAGGCAAAGTGATTACGAACATTATGGTAGAAATATTCTTTTCAAAAGATCAAAATCTGATTTTATAAAGAGTTTATTCTGGAATTTGAGCGTAAAACAGTAATAAATCGTACTGTTTCTCTCTTGCTCTTTCATGCGGTGTGGGATGAGGTAAGAAATACTCAAGGTCATTTTCCCGGGGTACGCCCTTAAGTGGTTAAACCAAACGCGTTTCCAATTACCTCACAGCTGATTTTCACCGTTTTGTTTGTGATGTAGACGATGTTATTAGGCACGAGAATGTAGGGACTGACTGAAACAAAACAAAGAACTTAACGTTACTGTGCCAAAACCGGCAATTTTATTTATTTATATACAAATTGCATTCACATATATTTGTTTGTATCTAAAAAACGATATAACAAAAATGTAGTAGATCCTGCATTAAGGCGCGGCAACAGTAGTAATTTGGTCGCAGACCGATTACACACCGACACAATTTTTATAGTAATAGAGAGACAGGACGAACAGTACATGTACCTGATGGCAAGCAATCCCTGCCCACAAGAGCACAATGACACGTACCTACTGGAACATGAAGAGCGCAAATGGACCGAGCACCTCACTGCGGTCGTCACCCAGAGATTTAAGGTGCTTTCTCTATGCCCTGTAATTTGTCTTTTTTTTGTTCAATTTAGCAACTCTACAGACTCCGGGGTCGACGACCTTTGACATTTGGGTTCTTTTATTTTCAATTATTGTTGAATTGGGAGAAGAAAAGGAAAATATGGGGGGAGTAGGGGACATTTTCATCTTAATTCTAGTTAGTCTGATTTTGCTAAGCCACCTCCTCCCGGAGCCCCAGAGCCTGCACTACGGCCGCATTCATTTCTGTCCCTGATGGTCATCTGTAGGTTGAACTCTCGGATGGTCTTCGGTGACGCAGCCCACGCTCGCCGCACGAACCGACCGATGGCGTCGTCGGTGTCGTCAGCGTAGTATGTGAAGGTCCCCGTGTGCCGTGAGATTGCAACAACCGCATGGGGCACGCTCTCGTGTAGCTCGATCAAACTTTTTATAGTTACAGCGAATTTTTAGAGAGTGATGGCAAAGTTCCCATAAAAATGTAAATAAATAAATTTGACATAGGTTAGTACAATTGCAATAAAGACATTATACTCGTATAATGCTTGACAGTTTTCTGTACAATAATTATTGTAATACAGTAAAGTAGTAGTTTCAAACTTTGAAAATGTATACAATTTGTATGCTCTTTCTTTTGTTTTTATTTTTTTATTAATTGACGTGTAAATTGTACATTTATGAATAAAGTACTTTGACTTTGACTTTGCTTCATTTTTGCCATAGTTTTCATTACGATGACTGTCTCGTATGTCAATCCCTGTAATTTGACTGGAAACTGCCGTTCAAACTGGAACATAGTGATGTTTTCAGCTTACTTGGCGGTAGATCTGTATACTGTGATTTCTTACAGTGAACTTCGACGTCGGTGGTTTGGTTGGAGGTGGGCAGCATCCCGTTGTTGGCGAGACACACGTACTTGCCGGTGTGCCAGCGCGACACGTTGGGTATGGTGAGCTGGTGCCCGCTCACAGACGCATCGCGCCATGAACCCTGCCAGAAAAATATGGATTAAGTACTAGCTACATAAGCATAAGCCCACTAAATGTTCCCACTGCTGGGACGCGGGACCTTCTTTCGCAAGTGGTAGTAAGTGTAGTGGTAGGACTCTTGGCAGAGTCCGCCTGGGGAAGTACCACACCTTTGCCAGTTATTCTACCGCCAAGCAGTAATGTGCAAACATTACTGTGTTCCGGTTTGAAGGGCAATGTTTCCAGAGAAATTACAGGGCTTAGAGATATAAGATCTTAGATCTCTGGGTGACGAGCGCAGTGCAGTGCTAGGTAATGATTTGGACTCTTCATGCTCCAATAGCTGCGTGTCACTGTGCTGTTATGTGTCAGGCATGTTGCTTACCATCAGGCACATGTCCGGATCGTCTCGTTACCATTTATTAAAAAAAAATATAATATGTAGCGAAAATATCTTGCATAACTTGACCCTACCCTTCCTAAACCCAAGCAAACCAAGGGCCCCTTGACAGAAATTGCTACAGGCCCCGCGCTGGCTTAATCCGACACTGCCCTGATAGTAAGTAACATGTCTACCCACAAGCACAGTGACATGCAGCTATTGAAACACGAAGAGAACATTGCACTTCGCTGGACACCCTGGATATGTAAAATGTTTTGTCTCTATCACCTATAATTTCACTAGAAACATATCCCCTTCAAACCGGAACACACAGTAATGTACATAACTTTACCTGAATAACTGCGGTCCCGTCCGCCCGCCTCCACTCGACAGCGGGCTCGGGTCGGCCGGCGGGGTTGCAACTCAGGCGCAGGGTCTCCGTTTCGCGAACTATCACTCTTGTTTGTTCCTCTGCAATTACAAAGTGTTCCATAGAACGCACTAGCAGCGCCCCGCGATTTTACCCGTCTTTCCGTTTCTGTTATTTTCTTGAGATAAAAGCTTATGTGCTCTTCCGGACTACAAACTGTGTTCAAAATTTTACCCAGATCCGTTCAGATGTTACTACGTGATTGAGCAACACACATCGAGAAATCTAAACACCCACGATACCTTTTAAACCTTTACGATACTAGCGTAAATTGACCATTCCGTAAATATACTTAGCTATAGATAGATAGATAGATAGATATAGATATAGATATATAGATAGATAACTCTTTATTGTGACACACAAACAGAAATATTACAGTAGAACACTTAGGAACTAGCACCATAAATGGCGGCCTTATTGCTTAGAGCAAACTCTTCCAGGCAACCAGCTTAAAGGAAATTCGCCTACAAACATGGTTAGGCGAAGCGAGGTGACACTTTTCCTAATACTACTAATTAAATACTACAATATAAAACAAATTAATACATAATATACACAATCATCCAAAATACAATAAATAACAGTGAGTCTAATACATAGGTAAATACATATTTTAGTATTAAAATTAACGTGGTTGTTACACATATTTAATTGGATAACGGGACACTCACGTATATACGGTCGGTCAATCCGACTACCGACACCGCGCGTGTGCGCTCGCCTTGAAAAAGGCCGCCAGACGCGGCCGAAACTCGAGTCGGATTGACCGACCGTATATACGTGAGTGTCCCGTTATCCAATTAAATAAATACATATTATATATTAATTAGGAACATATAACTTAAAATAACAAAAAAAAGTGACAAGAAATAGCACCGGAGAACTGCATTAGTTACGATTAACTGGTGACGACAGCCATTACACTATATTATACTCTGTCCATAATTTAATTTTAAATCGACCTCAATTTGAAATGAAACTCATGTCAGACAGTCGAATATATTTCATTGTTTTTGTGAAATTAACTAAATTATCACACTGTTTCAATGAACAATCGACCAGTAGTACACTCCGCGAGGTATAAGCTGAGCTTTGCATTAGTGTGAGTGATCACCAATCAGGCAGGAGCTTGAAATTTTGTCCGCGAGGTATAGGCTGAGCTTTGCATTAGTGTGAGTGATCACCAATCAGGCAGGAGCGCGGCGAGACAGAATGGCGCCGCGTCTAAGGCCGGTTGTCACACCTACACTATCCATGTACACTCACTCAAATGCAAAGCTCAGCTTATGCCTCGCGAGGTATACGAATACGTCGTCCAGAGGGTCTTTCGCCTGACTAAAAGTGTCTTTATCTTTGATATGGCTGTCTCTTTTCTTTTCTCTTGAAATGATAGAAACAGCAATAGCAAAACCATAGCTAATTTAGTTAGGTGGTCGAAGATCAGGTAAGTAAATTTAGATTTTAGTTGATATATTAAAAATAGCTAGACCGATTTCGAAAAAATTCGAAAATTTTCACGGGATCTGAAGTATGATCTAAGTACTAAACAAAAATTCCAAAAGGAATTGACGGCCATAATAGAAAGTTACCCGTGGATTAAATAACAATGAGGTGTTTTCCAGACGCAAAAATACTTGTCAAAGATAGTTCTAAATATTGTCAAGTGTGGCACCACTGTTGGTTTTTGTGAAATTAAACAAAACAGTGGCTCCACCTACGGCGAAATTGGGAACTAACTTTGACAGGTATTTTTGTCTCTTGAAAACGCTCCACTGTGATTTTTTGTTTTTCTATGCGTTTCATAAGCATAAATGTATTTATCTACGAGTATCCAATCTTACGTGCAAAAGTGGGTGGTACCAGCAGCTCGTTCTCCTGCGTGTAGTTGTAGATGGAGAGTCCGGGCCGGCCCGGCATGCCGTCCCGCCCGTCGTTCCCGCGGTGCCCCTTCGGGCCTGTGGGCCCGCGGTCGCCCTTCGGACCCCTGATACCGGGGGGGCCGGGCGCTCCGGCCCTGCCTGGAAAACATTTTATAGTTTTAAAATATGTGATTTGAACTCATGTTTATAGTACAACACAGTACTCAGCCACGATCTACATTATTTTTTAATTAATGTTTCTGCAGCATTGCTACTGACCACGCCTTTTCATGACCACAGCGGAAATAATAGATACATTTTATTATTTCCGTAAGTATGCTCGCGGGGCCATTGGTTGTTGGTTCAATGTAGGGTAAATATTCTATTAAGTAGTCTCGGTGTGTCTATGTTTCATAATAAAATTATATTTTTGATTATAATAAACGCTAGAATTTACTGCCAAAAACTAGGTGTCTCTGCCTTTCAAAGTACAAAGGTACATACATGGGTACCTCCGGTTTGAACAGTTGCTCATGTTAAATACCAAGTACTGATTTGGTCTCTCTTACTGTTCTCATCTTTAGGGAGAGTGTTGAGGTAGTCTCGAGAGACGAGGCTAATGACGCAAAGGCAACAAATAGATCTCTTTATCGAACCAAACTTCAAGTCTCGAACGGCATTAAAAAAATATTGAAATACAAGAAATGGTGTTTCATACGTTCGTGTTATTGCGTGAATTAACGAGTACAAACCATTTAACAAGTCATAGTTAACCATCCGTTAGTTAAGAATAGTTTGTAATTTTTTGTACCGTCTTTCCCATCCTTGCCATTCTTCCCTGGGCTTCCATCCTTCCCCGGTATACCGTCCCGGCCGTCCTTCCCCGGCGCACCATCGGCTCCATTCCGGCCAGACAACCCATCTAGCCCCGGCTCACCCGGCACGCCATCGCGCCCGTCTAGCCCGGGATTACCCGGGAAACCGCGTTCACCTGGATTGAAGTTAAAAAAGTCTCTTATCAAATGGATTCTCCGACAATATTTTATTTCTATACTTCATGCTTAGATGTTGGTAAGTGTTTGCCAGTAACATAATTCGCATTATTTACACAAACAATTTCGATTGCTTTAAGTTACTATGGATAAATATAAATAGTATGTTGTTATTTTCAGTTCAGTAGTACATTCTTTGCTACACTTTATTCAGTAGTACATTCTTAATTCTTCTTTTATAGTATGTTATACGGAGGGCACTGGTACCTGTAGCACGGTTTCTAAAAACTAGTATAGTTACCAGTCAGTCTCAGTAGGTATAAATTAGAATTACAATATATTTAATTACAACTCATAGATTGTATACAAGAATAAAATTTAACCTTTCGGTCCAGGTGGTCCCAGTGGCCCTCGACTTCCGCCGTGGCCCGGAGTCCCCGGGGCTCCAGCGTCTCCCTTATCCCCCTTGGGGCCCGGTGACCCGGTGGGGCCCTTAGGTCCCTGGACTCCGGGCGGACAGTAATCTTGAGTAGCTTTGCAGAAACCCTGGACTACTTTATACTGAAACAAAATTTTATTCTGAGATCAGTTCTCAAGTTCTCAGGAAGAAGAGGGCAAAAATAGAAAATGTTTGTATTTGGCATTTAAATATGCTGTTTTTCAAATAAACGGAGTGTTTTGGTCCAGAAAAGGAAAACATACGATCTAATCAATTAAAATTTTTATCAAGCTATAAATTCAAATATTTGAACTGTGGACTGGGTGTCGTATTCTGTGTGTAGTATGTATTTAAAACTACATAAGTAGTAAACCGGCCGTGGTGGAGGCTCTGAACCGGGAGGAGGCGGCTTAGGCAAAAGATGATGTTGAGTCGATTACTACCGGAATCCCAGCCGGTAGTGATCAGCTCAACAGACGAAATCCGCCTAAAATGTTCACAACACCCCCCTGTTTTACCCTTATCCTCCTAATCCAAGAAATATGTAAAAAAAATGTTATTGTAATGTCAAAGGTCACGGACCCCGGACTCTGTGGAAGGGCTAAAAAAAAAAAAAGATATAACCATATATTATATCAGCTATCTGACTTCCATAGTACAAGCTTTGCTTAGTTTGGGTTCTGATAGTGCTGTGTGTAAATTGTCTACCAATATTAATTAAATAAATTAAACGTAACATGCCTACTGGGTTTGAAATTGGTTATAGTGAATACTATTATACTCAAGCGTTTTCCATTTGGTTTCTCAAATATTGAGGGAGTTGAGGAAAAAAATCGCATTTACTCAAAAAATCAAAGAAATTTTACACTTTAATCTATAAGAATAATAACCCTGTTGTGCTTACTGTAAATACTATTATTAGTTTATTTTTTTTTATATTATTTGTTTATACATTAATTGTTTCACAATGTTAATATACTTATCTGTTGTGTGTTTATATCTTATTTATCTATGTTTATATCTTATTTATCTACTGTTTTAACGCATGATAGTTTTTAGTTTTAAGTTCAGATCTGTTGGCCTAATTTTCTTTATATATTATCACTAATGTAATGTTATTATTATCAAACCACTGAATTTAAATAATTGTTGTTTCTAGGCCCACATAGTTTGGAATGTAATACAGTTCTGTACAGTATACTCTTATGTTATAGTTTATGTTTATTACATTCTGTTTTGTGTGCTCATTGAATTAATAAATAATAATAATAAATAATAAAAAACTTCGAGATTTTCGGTTCTCGTATGTTTCTAGCTAACGTTTCGAATAGAGTGCGATAATTTCTCCTAGTGTGAAAATAAATCGCGATTCGAAATGCTAGTGAACTCATTACGCACGCCGCAGGTATAAATAACTCATTACCGTGGTATTAGCAAATCCTACAGTTATTTTCGACACTGAACGAAACTAGTAACGAGTTATTGTTATGTGTTATCATGAATGTTGAGATCATAATGGTTGACGAAATTATTAGATCCACGTGTTTTGAATAATCTCAGAGGTAAACTTCTGGACGGTTAAGTTTTTAGTGATGTATTTTATCGGAAAACGTGCACAAAATCGCCAGCTCAAATCAGGTGAGGCCAAGACTTATACATACTGCGTGTGTTTAGTTACCTTAATATAAGTGAAAGGCTTCCGTAGCAGCAAGTACAATAATATAAAAGTTCTTGTAGTTCGTTGTTACTTTAATCAGTTTTAACAATAGTCAATTTATGACGTATTAAAATAAAACTACTTACTATATATCATTCAAACCAATTTTCGTTGATAGTTTACATGGCAATGTACATCATACACTTTTTTTATTTTCCTTTTTCTCTTATTTTAGAAGTTACAGGGACACACACACATACACACTTTTTACCACTTTGGAAGAGTCCCTCGCACAAACTATTCAGTTTAGAAAAAAAAAATGTTAGGAACCTCAGTATCATTTTTGATGACCTATCCATAGATACCCCATACGTACTTATGGAATTGATCAAAAAATTTTGACTTTCAGTTCTATGTACCCCTAATTTTTTTTGTTTTTTTTTTTTCTATTTTTCGTATCAAAATTTTAATGCGGTTCACAGATTACATCTACTTTCCTGTGAGAGAGTGTCCCGTTACATAATTAAATATGTGTAACAACCACGTTAATTTTGATACTGGGCTGTTAAGGGAAGTGTAGCTTACCGTCAGACACGTGCCCTGCTCGTCCCATCTATACTATAAATATTTATTTTGTCCGAAAATACAAAAATCGACTTTGAATTTGTTTTTAAAATTAAATTCAGACAAGACTCGACCAAATATCATAATAAACAATCACTAGTCCAGATAAAAAAAAATGTAGTCAAATTGATAACTTTCCCCTGTTTAGAAGTCAGTTAATGCAAATAAATTAAATTTGAGTTTTATTGTTCATATTTCAAAAATCGCCACATTTATTTCGATAAAATTTATATGGGACCACCTCTAAACTATTGAATCTACCAAACAAATAAAGAAACATTAAAATCGAATCACAATTGGCTGTATTGCGTAACATACACACAAAAAATCTACAAATTGTGATCCTTTTTTAACTGTAATAGGTTCGCACTTGACCGCCATCTCGCCTGATGGTATTTCACCACCATCTCGCCTGATGCCAAGTAACGATGTGATCTATGATAGCAACCCGTTACATCACCATCTCGCCTGATGCCAAGCAACGATGTGATCTATGATAGCAACCCGTTACATCACCATCTCGCCTGATGCCAAGCAACGATGTGATCTATGATAGCAACCCGTTTCATCACCATCTCGCCTGATGCCAAGCAACGATGTGATCTATGATAGCAACCCGTTTCATCACCATCTCGCCTGATGCCAAGCAACGATGTGATCTATGATAGCAACCCGTTTCATCACCATCTCGCCTGATGCCAAGCAACGATGTGATCTATGATAGCAACCCGTTACATCACCATCTCGCCTGATGCCAAGCAACGATGTGATCTATGATAGCAACCCGTTTCATCACCATCTCGCCTGATGCCAAGTACCGATGTGATCTGATATAGCATCCTCTACATTTTTCTAAGTCGATTAAAAAATGAGATTATTCAAGGCGAATCAGTTAAAGTTTTGATTATACTCATGATCTCACCGGTACTCTGGAGTAGCTGGTCAGCCAGACCCAGGTGTCTCCTCCGGGAGCGGGCCCCTTGGCCCCTGTCTTCCGCATCTCTGCTGCGTCTTTCTCTTCCAGTTCTGGTCGCATCTTCGGGTTGAAGAACTCGACGTGAGGAGTCACTGTGTTGTCTTCTTGAATCGCCGAAGGTTTCTGTAGAAAAGAGATATAAATATGTTCGGTTCTGGTATCTATTTCCAAAAAACAAAATTGCGAAATCAACACAAACATGTTGTAATGGTTGGACTCTTGCAGAGTCGACCTTGAGAAGTACGACACTTTTAATAGTTTTTAACCAATAATGTCCAAACATCACTGTGTGCTGGTTTGAAGGGCAATGTTTCCAGAGAAATAATAGGGTATGGAGATAAACACACATAATATATTGTTTACCCCGTCACTAAATAGTGCCATAAAAAAAATCGTGTATCTAAAATCTTTAACAAAAGCCGCTAGTTTTTTTATGAAATGTAATTCGAATTCCATTCATTTACGCTTAGTAAGAGCTAGAACATAAAATAAGTAAATCATTAAAATAAGATTTTCCTCAACAAATATAGCACGACCAACAAGCCTAGCTGTAATGTAGGTAAGTACATAACAACAAAATGTCTCACAGTATTTTGAATAAAACGTTTAAATCACTGTTTAGTCTGCATTAAGTACGCTCGTCTAGAATAATATCTTTGTACTGCACCTTCACATCGATATAATTATTGCCGTTTAGATCGGTATACACATCAGATTGACATAGTAATATTTAGTATTAATTGTATGGTACTTCTTTCAGACGAAATTTCCAAATAATTATATCCACTACAAAAAAATGTTGGAAGATATATTACCAGCATGGCTTCCCTCTTCGCTCTCCGAGGCGTGGTCCCACTCATTTCAGCTAAATAGGCCTCTATCCGCTCCTCCAGTCTCTCGTCTAGAAGGTTCATGTTTTTAACATCCTCACCGCCCACAAAATTATACGTATGCACCACCAGAGAAAGCACAGCACAGACACATGCAAACACTGAAAGTTTTCTACAACAGTACACCTCCACACACACAGAAGACTTTCTTTTAGCTGTCATCTTGTCACCATTCTTTTGTCTTTCTTCTGAATTGATCTCGTTTAAATTGTCGCTTTTTTGGGATAATTTAAAATGTTTTTTTGGTAATCTACACGTGTGTTGCTCTCGGGTTATCAGTATATAATCCCGAGCAATGTGGTCCTTCCGGTGGATAGTTGCACAATGGCTGATAGCCCACAATTGAGTCGGGAATAAATGAGCTCAATCAGACAATCGACAGCCGTACTATGAGTACGCTGCCCTCTGTTCTACAATTGGATGTGTAAAATACTATAAATTACGATGTAACTTTATTTCAACGGTATTTTTCATAAAATTGTAATAATTGCGTTTTAGTTAGTATATATTTAAATTGTCTTAAGAGTGTTATTTTACACTAATGGTTCGCCCCGTTTTCGCCTGTGGTACAGATATAAACCTATAGGACAGTAGACAGGATCACGTACCTCCCCAACATTGAAAGAATTTTTGAAATCGGTCCAGTTATTCCTGAGATTAGTGCGATGTAACAAAAAAAATCTTTTTCGTTGTATACGAATACATACGAGTGCCATTTTTATTTTGTTTTTCTGTCTGTCTATTTATACATTGTTTGGAATGTAATACAGTTCTGTACAGTATACTCTTATGTTATAGTTTATATTTATTACATTCTGTTTTGTGTGCTCATTGAATAAATAAATAAATTCCAGTAAATCTCTGAAAAGGTGGGACCGATTTTAACGGATCCTAAAAAATAGCTGATGGTATATGGAGTTAGGCTAAGTACTGTTATTATTTTAGACAAAGAATAAAAGTAGAATTAAAAAAAGTAATTTAGGTAGGCCGTGGTTATGCAGTGGGTAGCAGCATAAAGATGTGTTAGCTGATTGGATATCTTGCTTGTATAGTATACGTTTGGCTTAGTTTGGGACTAGATGATCTTATGTGCAAACGTGTCTTTGCGACGCAAAGAGGTACATTACGAGTTTCAAACTTTTTTATGTGTGTGCTTCTGTTATGGCCTCAAATGAAATGGTAGAATTAAAAAATCCATTTCGTTTGAAAAGTAATGTTAATTATTCATTTCTCAGACAAAAAAAACCCAAGGTATTGACGAGAAACAAGATTTCATTTGTAAGTAAAGGACTTTTGGCTGTCTGCTCATATTTCCTTCTTGCTTCCGACGTAAAGATACGATGACTAGGTACCCGTAGTAACCCGTAAATTCTGCCAAAGATATTATCAACTTTGAAATGCTAAAGTAACGTGTCTTAACTTAGTCATAATCACTTAACATCCATATTCATATTCATATTCATCAATGTCTGACGACGGTTAAATTATTTGGATGTTTTTCTTCTGAAAAGGAGAAAAACAGTACATTCAGTGAATAAAATTCATGGCCCAAACCTTTTTAAAATTTCCAGAACCAATCTTCTTGTTTGACGGTTTACCTTTCTTAAAACGACGTGGGGGATAGAAAATAAAGACAGAAGAAAATATAAACTTTACATACCACCAGAATCATAAAAGTCTTCACTAGTCGTTTTGGACGCGTGCGAAACAAACATCGTGATACGAATTTTATACATTAAGTGGATACAATATCAAATTAATTAATTTCCATTGACCTTGTTGACATTCATTCATACAGTTTTGGTAATCAAACAATATTTATTTAGGTAATATTTGATCAAATAAATTGTTGCTAAAAAATTGCTAATAAACGTTATCTGGCAATAGCTGACTGGTAAGTAGCGGGCCCACTATAATAAAGGCCCACCAGTATTATCTGTCTGCTTGCAAATATCTATTTTTAGTTTTAAATATATACCTATACTGAATTAAAATTTCAAATTGTCTCAAATACATTTTTTGTATAATTTGCCAAAACATTTTTGCACGCGTGTGCAATGTAGAAATCCCGACTAAATTCTGACTTCTGCCTTATAATTTTTTTTTATTGAAGTATTTATACAACATTCCCCCCAAACCTATTTATTCAACAAAAGATGTATATCTAGTAATAAATAAAATAGATTCATTTTACCCTGATACTCACAAGTGTGTTGGGGCATAATAGGAGAACTATGTGAGAACCGTGCCTCCAATACCTACCCAAAATTTGCTGCCAGCGCTGGGAATATTACTTCCGTGGTCAGGGGATGACTTTAATATCTGTCTTTGTTTTGAATATTTATACAGTGTCGTTCGTCCCCTACATCCAACTTAATTAACTCCCAAAGGCGTGAAACTTTCCTCGGCATCTTCCACCACGCATGCGCCTCCAACTGTGTCAGGGTCTTGACCTGCCTTACCCAAGGTCGCGTCTGTTTGGCGTTCAGCTCTGTCATTCCTGCTCAAATAATCGCCAAGGACTGTCTTGTTCTTATTGAAAATACTATTTGTTAGTTCTAGTTAAGTATTGAAGTGGTAAAATGGATATTGTGCCTACGTTAGCCGCAGTTCAGCAAGGTTAGTGGAGATTTTCCGTTGCAGTGGCTTTTGCAGACGTTTTTGTCGCAGTTTTATTTCTTAAAGTGCTCTCCAGACACTGTGTTATTGACGAGTCTCTGTTGCTACGGCTCAGAAAATGTTTACAAATTGATGGCAATTAAGTTTTATGTACTAAATGCAGACTACAGAAAACCATTAACTCTTTCAAATGTAATGGTATTCGCTTCTATAATTGAATACCTGCACAAGTGGAAGGTCTCAATGAAACTAGGTTTAAAACCAAAATAAAAAACTACCTAATGAGCAAAGCATTTTACACTGTAGATAATTTTGTAAAGGACAGCAATATTTGGAAAAGGAATATGTCAAAATTAGAACTATCGAGTAAGGTAGAATAATACTAAACATTAATGTAAATTTGTTTAAGTACTGTATGTATTCATTATTTGGATAATTTGTTTTTTCACCATGACAAAGCCTTTTTTACAGTTGCACCTAAATGACAAGGCCCCTTTACAGCTGATTATTTTTTAATTGACATTATTCTTTAGTATTATTCTATTATGTACACAGATTATTTATGTACTATATAGTTTTATTGTAAGTGACGTTAACAAGTGTTCTTTTGAAATAATGGTTCGAACAAATAAATTGAATTGAATTGAATTATACTGTAACTGTAGTGGTAAGCCTCATTGCAAAGTCCGTTCGAAACGTTAGAATTTTGCCTGTTATTCTAATCTATCATTGTGCAAAAATTACTATATTAAGCCAGTTAGAAAAGGACGTTTTCCACAGAAAATATAAGGCAAGTAGCAAAACAATTGTATGTCTCCGTGTGACGAGCGCATTACGATGCTGGACAGTAGTTAAAACTCTTTATGTTCAAATAGCTCCGTGGTACACTGTCGTAATTAAAAAATAACAAAACAGCGATGTTTCTGATTGTATCCTTATTCTACATTGTATTTTATTCAGGACATAATTATAATTAAAATAGTGTGCTATAAATATCGAATAAGTAAGAACCCAATTGTTTTTCAGAAACTAAAATCCTAAAAACCATGCTAACTTTAGTCTTTCTAATTAAATAAACATATACAACTGCTAAAACTCTAACATTAAATTCATCAAATTTATCAAATTTTTGAATCTGGAAGATACTATAGCCTAATAATAATCTGAGTTAACAAAACATAAATGATACTGTTACGAGTATAATATAAATGTAACAAACATGGTAGTATTTTAATTTGATTCATTCTACAGGATTATTCAAGTAAGCAGTGAGTAGTTTCATTTCCTTGGTAAATGTTCGTTGCGTGTTGTTGACTTCTGTCATGTCCCAGACTAATAAAAATAGGGAAAGTAACTCCATTTGGTTCATTTCTTTTTATACCAACAAAAGCTGGAACCTTCCCAGCCCTGTTTGTCTTACAAACAAGCATAAGTTATGCTTAGTTCTATTTTGTTATTTTTTTTTACAAAGAGTGACGAGACGAGCGAGACATGTGCCTGATGGTAAGCAACATGCCTGTCACATAACAGCACATTGACGTACGGCTATTGGAACATGAAGAGTCAAAATCATTACCTAGCACTGTACTGCGCTCGTCACCCAGAGATCTAAGATGTTATATCTCTAAGCCCTGTAATTTCTATTGAAACTTTGCCCTTCAAAGCGGAACACAGTAATGTTTGCTCATTACTGCTTGGCGGTAGAATAACTAGCAAAGGTGTGGTATTTCCCCAGGCTATTTTAAATTTAGATGCACATCATTGTGCTGCTAAGTATGACTATGGGATTATAATATAATGTATATAATGTAATATAATTATAAATCATATAACACAGTAAAATAAATGACAGACATGATAGAAATTAAAGTTATTACGACTGTATCTCTCTCACTGCGGTACACTTGGCAGTCCTGAATTCACCTGATCGAGCCTTTCACTTCCGAGCGTGTCAATCAGCATCCTTCACAGCCTACGACAAAATCAGTGTGCGGTGCCCCAAACGAAGTTTTTACACCCAAAAATACAATTATAAACCTTTTTCGGCACGTGCTCTTGGATGCATTCCAAATGACCCTGCCTGACCAGAGTAACTTGGTAAGGTGGGGAAAAGCCTCTGAAAAATGTTGCTATACTTGTGGAGAGGCGATATGTACAGCAAGGCACATATTGGTGGGATGCAAGGTGCTCCTTAATGGGGGTCATTACTCACGGCGTCATGACAGAGTACTTGATATCATACGTGAAGCCATGAGCCTTTCAGTAGCTAGAGCCCAAAAGGGATTGACGACAAACAACAGACAAATTAACTTTGTAAAAGAAGGCTCAACTTCAAACTCCAGGAACAAGCCTTACTCAATCCTGGGTACAGCACCTGATTGGACTATTTTAATGGACACGTATGAAAAGCACTACAAAATCCCAGAGGATGTGGGTGTTTCGTCATCCAGACCGGACATTTTCCTTTTTTCTAGAGCTACGAAACGCATAGTCCTTGTAGAACTTACCGTACCGTGGGAAACTAATATACCTAAAGAGCACGCGATGAAACAAAATAAGTATTACGACCTCCTAAACGAATTAACAAAAAACGGCTATGTAGTTAGTTTATACGCTGTAGAAGTGGGAGCGAGAGGTATACCAGCAAAATCTCTCTATAACCTACTGAAAGACCTTGGCTTATCCAGAAGTGCAGTAAGTTCTATACTAGAACGTGTATCTAAAGCTGCACTAGTAGGCTCATATCAGATTTGGCTGGGCAGGGAGAGAAAAACGAGTGGTGAAGGTGAGTGTTGATGTACGTCAGAAAGGGGCCCCTTAAACCTACGCCCGAGTCACAAGTCTCGGGAACTACTCGAGTTTTTCTCTCTCTCTGCCACACGATGGACCCGGCACCCGCACGGTGAATCCGTGGAATGCTAAGAAAATCGTCTCCCTGCTTTCAAATTTGTTTTCGTCCCAGCTGGGTTGTTTCAAACACTTCCATTAACAAAGTAAACAAGATCGTAGAACTAAAACCCAGCCAAATTTACATCCGCCGGGAATATGCTTCTACGAAGAACAACAATGTATCTTGAAGAGTTCTGTGTAAAGCCTTTCTAACGTCATACATGCGATCTTATTCACGCAAATGAAATTCTACTAGTATTATTACAAAAACAGTTTACATGTACATTATAAATACAGTTGGTTTGTATGTATGAAAGTTTGGTACTCTTTCTAGCAAAAACGACTGAAGATGTCTGGACGTTAAGTAAATAATAAAGAAATAATAATTACACATCAGAAAAAATCGGGTTTCACAATGGTATGTTTTTTTTGGATATATGATATGCGATTCTTATGAAATTTGGTTGAAAACTGTTTTTCGGAGAAAACAAATAACTAATCCAGTCGAATTTGAGAATCTTCTCCTTTCTTGAAAATATCATACAACATCTAATTTTCTCAAATTGCATTGTTTTTTACAGCATGCAGTATTCAGTCTTTAGAAGACTACGACACCCCCCGGGCCCCTCTCCTCCGGCAGGTTTCCCTGGACGAGGAGCGGCCAGATGACTGCCAGGGACACTGGCGGGGGCCGGACTTCCAGGGAGAAGAGGAGGAGAGAGGAGTGAGGCTGTTCCGGGCACTCCTGCTGATGCATCTGCGGTTGGAGGAGGTCAGACCGCCGCCTTGCATGGTGGTGGCGGCGAAACCTGAACCTAGGTACGGTCGTCTAGAGATACGCTAAAACTTGGACCTTATAATGTAGCTTAAACTTTAATATCTGTGCAGTTCCCGTTTCCGTTGTTTTCCGAGATTATCCATCTGTTCTTCCGGACTATGATCTAACTGAGCTCCGAATTTCAGCCCGATTCCTTCAGACGAATCGGCATGATTGAACAAGAAACATCCAAACATTGACATTTATAATATTAGTAGGATTATAATCGACTATGTGAAGATGGAAAAACCGTTGCTGTGGCTGCGAAGGGCTGATTTATCAACATCATTATCAATAATGCATCTTGCGTCTTCAAAAGCATTTCCGAGCGCGTGGTCGATGCGACGCATGACCAAAATGCTGGTGTTTTGACGTTTTGGCGTTTGCGTCAAAACGCAAGCATTGCTATTCAGCGTGGTAATGCCGCCAGCGTACTTCCGATTGGTAGCGGGCTTGAACATCTTGATTATCTGTAGACCTTCAGTGGTCTATGGATAATTCAGGTGTGTTTAGTGTAAGTAGTTAGGTATGTAGCGTAGTGTAGTTCTCATTGTATTTTAGTTTTGATCATGCATCAAACCATTTCAGAGGCTGGTTTATGTACTGGCGCGATTGGCGCGCGTTGGAGCGCGCGGCGCGTCGGTTCCGGGAGACGAAGGCCCGCGGCCGGCTGGCGGCGCGTGCGCAGCACATCCCTCTGCTGAGCCTCGATGAGGTAGAGTTTGAAGACATCATGCAGGAGATCTGTCAGGTAACACCTTCTGATAACCTGGATATGATCAGTTAAAAAAACATATTGTGCTTACTAACTTAGCTAGTAACTTAGTGAGACTTCTGATTGCCTGGGTGAGTTCAATTCCGAAGACGCCAAACAAGACATTTACTAAGTAATAATACACTTTTGTGAACCTGGACAAGATCTGTTTCAAATACATTATGCAAGAAATCTGCAAGATTTTTTTTTTTTTTTTTTTTTAACTTTTATAGGTTTACACTTGACTGCCATCTCGCCTGATGTTAAACGATGATGCGGTCTACGATGAAGCGTGTTTACCTAGAAGAAACCGATTCACTCTCTAAGATAAGACTTATGACCTGGATGAGTCCAATATAGAAGAGTTTATGCAAGAGATCTCTTAGATGAGACTTCTGATAGCCCGGATGAAATCGATTTCGAAGATGTGATACAAAGAAATTAGTTATAAAATTGCTTTGAAAGAAGTTGTGCAAAAAATCTGCTAGTTAAGGCTTCTGGTAAGCTGAATGTGCCTGGGGATCTGCCTGAGGAGTTTTCTGATTGGCTAGATGATATTAATTTCGAACACATCATGATAGATGATAGATCTGTTTTAACAAGAACAAAAATAAAAAGTTTTATTAATTCCCGACTACATTGGATCTCGGTTTATCTGTATAACGTTCTACTAGTCAAGCCCTTTCATTTGGGACCCATATTGAGGTAGATTGTGAAGAAATATTTTGTCCGCCATTTTGTGGAGGCGGCCATCTTGAATCGATATTAACCAAACATAGCTAAGAACATCCGCACGGATATTAACCTTCAAATAAAAATAAAAACTGCATTGAAATCGGCCCATCCGTTTGAGCTCTACGGTGCCACAGACAGACATCAACGTCAAACTTATAACACCCGTTTTTTTGGTTGGGGGTTAAAAATGGAAATAAATACCATTCTACGAGTAGATTATTAGTTTTTGTAAAAAACCTGTTGATTATCTGAAGTCTGTATAAACTCATTAGGTACTGTAGTTAGGCAATTTGCTACTATGTAGAGTTATGATAGAAATGCTCGGTGCTGCGTGCCAAACGTAATTTAGAATTCCCTAGTAAGTGAGCTTTTTCTGGCTTTGTATAAGTAGTAGGTATTTCTCACCTTGAACCAGTTGACGTTTAGGTATTTATAGTTGAAATATAACCGGTAAACAAATAAGTTTTTTAATATTTTGAGAAGCACAATGTTTATTTGGACAAACATTAAGTAGACACATCTGAAGGTACGGTAAATGCTACGTATGGAACGTATGGAATTAGCCACGTTTAGTTTGCTAAATTACAATAATAGTTTACCTTGTATCTTGATTTAATTTCCAATGCGATCTCGAGGTTACACGGGCACTCATCGTAGCTAGCATCAAGTATAGAGTGACAGTATAGTTACACGTTACTTTTTGTAGTGGTAGGACTCTATGTGCATAGTCCGCCTTGGGAGGTACCACACTTTTGTCAGTTATTCTACTAACTAATACTGTGGTACTACGACGGAGTTCCGGTTTGATGAGAAATGTTTGGTTCAGAGAAGTTAGGGCTCAGAGATAAGATATCTCATGTGTCTGAGAGACAAGCACATTGCAGTTTTGGGTAGTGATTTGAGCTCATAGGAAGACTCTCCAAAAAAGTAAAAATTATTCTTATACTAGCAGCGCCCCTTGTAGTTTTCGTTATTTTATTGCGATAAAAAGACAGACAGACAGAAACTCTTTATTATGCACACCAGTAATTTACAAACACTTAAACAATAAAAAACAATAGCTTAATATCTAGTGCCATAAATGGCGGCCTTGTCGCTAAAAGCGATCTCTTCCAAGAAACCATTAACAGCAGGAAAACATATAAAAAATAATACAGTGAGGATAGAGTGCAAAAGTAAGAACATGAGAAAAACTATAATAATGTGACGTCATTTAACAACATAACAAACTGATAATTAGCAAAAAATAACTTAATAGATTAATTTACAATATTTTACACATATAATTTAGATAATAAAAATATAAATAAACATACATAAATATACATACAAAAGTAGCAGACTATAATAATTCGCGCACACAATAGGATATAAAATTAGGAGAAGCCTGGATCCCACAACACAGGTAGCCTCAGTGTGGAGTTCAGTGCACACTAACACAATATGTATTTGTTTTATGTATTTTCTTCTTATTACAAACATGTACCATATCTTGTGTTTTTGTTTATGTCTCTCGTTATTGCCACAATAATATTTTTTTCATTTTTTTCATTTTCATACTTACACACACACACATGCATATATATACCCTCGCAGACTCAACACACTCACATAATTATATGTACATACACACTCACTCAAAGACAGAATACAGTCCCACACACCAACAAACATCACACATCTACACTCGCGACACACATTCACCCTCTCTCACCATTACACATACACACCCTCACACACCCATGGAAATAAGCACAACTGAAGAGAACTAGCTCCCACAAACACAAGGAACCCTAGTGTGGGAGGTAGGGTTACAATTTGATACTAATAATATGCATGTTAGTTTATTTAAGTTAAAAAGTTATCATATAAGGCCACAATGTTAGAACGAAAAATAAATTTATTATTATAATTATTACAAATCTTAACCTGATCTTTTCCAACGTTCAAACATTATTGAGCAACAAGCATCCAGACATCCAGGCTTTGACATTTGTATTATTAGCAGGATTATCAAATTTCCAGGCGGTAGCTCACGTGGAGCAACGAGCGCTGGTAGTGCTGGCTTTCCTGTGCGAGGTGTGCGCGCGCGCCGTGCGCGTGGGCGGCTGGTGCCGGGCGGCAGACTGGGCGGCCAAGCATGTGGCCAAGTGCGCCACGCCCTGGGCCATCCGGCATGGAGGCTGGGTGAGTGTCTTCTGTTAATGCGGTGACTTGGTGCCTAAACTTGGCCAACGGTGTAGCCAAATGCGCTTCGCTCTGAGTCATCAGGTACGGGGGTGCAGGCGCGGTCCCAGCCTCGAATTTTGAAAACATGTCCCCTGTTACCCCCCCCCTCCCTTCGGACCGTGCATGTGGGGGGTGAGTGAGTGTCTAGGCGGTGGCTTGGCGGTTGACTGATTCGGCGACCAAGCATGTACTCATAGCATATAGCCATGCGCTTCGCAATTAACGAACCGACACCGAAAGTGGGTGAGTGGCTTCTGTTTATGCGATGGTTTGGTGTCTAAAAGTTGGCCAACTTTATACCAAGTGCGCTAGGCCTGAAACACTTTCTAAACGTTAGTGCTGTTTGGCAAAGAATATCTACATCAAACAAAATATATTCATCAGATGCATTGAATATTGGCATACAGTTAAAATCCAGGAAAAATAAGCACAACTATCTATTTCTGCATAGAAAAAAATAATTTACTGAATGAGTGCTTCAAAGAGAACGATGATATTTTAATATCATAGTTATTATAGTGAATTGTATGTGCCCATATTTTAATCCGTATCTTCAGGTTATCGTGCTCCATCAGCCGAGGAATATTTTTTTAATATTAGATAATTTGTGGTCAAACACTAGCCTTTACAGCATAAATTAAAAGATTCAGTTACGACTTCCGTTATCCTCTAAAGTTTTTCTTACAAGAAAAGATAATTTTAATTGTAAGTGATGATCGTGCGTAAATTTAAGTTTTTCCGTTTCAGAGTGCAGTCGTAGATAAGGCTGGAGGCCCAAGGAGAGACGAAGCGACGTTCCTGGCTGGCGCGGCAGTAGCGGCCCTACTCGCATTCTGGATATTCTGCCGTTCGCGCCTTCGCCACGCCCTCCTTTAAAACTACCCTACTTATTGAACCGGGCACTTATTTGTAAAAGCGCCATCTATTGGCGTGAGCATGGAAGCTAGACTTCGAAGTTGGCGGTGTTGGAAATTTGAAACCTGTGATGGAAACTGGCCGGATCCAGTTCGAGGGTTGAGATATTTGGATGTAGTTTTCTATGTGTGTAGTTTATCTGGTCTGGCAATATATTATGGACCATTATTAAACATTGATTCGACTTTTTTTTGATACATTTTTTTTGGTAAATATTTATACCCATTCTATTCAATAGATTCATGAACACCAGATGCATAAGAATGAATAGCTACGTATTTTTTAAAAACGTGTTCATTGAACTTATTTCTTTCCTAAATGAAATTTGTTATAATAATTGCTACGAATGTTTTTAATTTCTAGAGCGTAAGTAGGAGGAGAGATAATGCATTGATTTGAGAAATATTTTACAATACTCGAGCAAAGCTCTTTGAATTTCAATGTAATGATTAGTTTTCTCTATGAGTATGTAGTATTGGTTAATATCTTAAAGTAGATTGTGTTTCTCTATCTTGTTTAATTAAGTTTATGTAAACTTAGTTGTAAGTTATCGAATGACTCAATAAAAGTGTCTATTTTACTGGAAACCTTATTTTTTTCATTGGGTAGTTATTTCATTTCCTTAACTACTGAAATAATTTCGAATTTTGGTGTGTAATTATTACTATCATCATAAACAGGCCATACTCGTCTGCCACTGGAATAAGGCATTACGTTTTCAAGCTGCCTTTTGTAAATCGTCGCTCTATCTAGTCTTACAAATTTTACTACTTTCTACTCCAGAGGGTTTACAGAATAACTAAAACTATCTTATCTTTGACATTGTTCTCTCTTTTCTTTTCGCTTGAAATGATAGAGACAGCAATAGCAATGCCATATTCGATTTAGTTAGGCGGTAGACGGCCAGAACCATGTACCCCAACAGTTACCGATTCTACAACAAGTATAACCAGAGATAAGTTAGAGCTATATTCATCGAAATACTTAAGCTCCTTAAGCTTAACTTAAGCTTTTGAAGGTAATAATAATAATCATATTCTTTCATTTCATAAAACCAATTTACATGTCAGAAATTTATAAGCCACAATTTATGGTATTGGCTTTATCTTAAACTGCAGAGTTAAAATGACTGTCGGCTTCTGTAACAATCGTGTCGTCTTATTCTTATGTATATTCTTTGCCCTGTAATTTCTCTGATAACACTGCCCTTCAAACCGGAACACACTAATGCTTGCACATTAATGCTCAGCGATAGCAAAGATGTGGCAAGCTCTGCAAAAAGTCCTACCACCATTTCAATTCATGTAGGTACATGTATTGTATTCCCATTGGAAGAATAATTGTAATAATTACAATTTAGTTTTGTTAATAGCCCGGAATTGAATCGACTAGAATTGTAAATTTAAAAACTTTCGAAAACAAACTATGATTACGATGGTAGAAATCGGGTCGAAAAAAATATACGAAATCACATTTCACTCACTATTTTATAATTTTTATTGTAATTTTTCATAATACCGTCGACAGCCGAGGCGTAGTGACGCCGATTATCCTTATACACCAAAATCAATAAACACTAATAAAACAAATATTTATAAATATCTGCTCGCAATAAACTAGTAAAATTCAAAACTATCACAATTTGTAAATCGTCAACAATCATTAAAAGCTTTGATAAGAGCAACAATTATTTTATAGCAAAATTTACACGATACGAAAGGATTAGAACAACGTCCAAAAATTTGGTGTTTTGGTTAAATTCAATCCATCTATATTGTGATGCCTTGAATCTAGTGGCTCAGTGGTGAGGACGTCCACCTTCCGGCGTCACTGCTGAGACTCGGGGCCTTCTCTCGCAATGAGAGAGTCAAGGCCATAATCCACCAAGCTGGCAGACTGCGGTTTGGTGGATGACACACTTCCTCAAAATATTCTAGGTACATGATGTTTTCTTTCACCGTTTTAAGTTAGCGGCAAATACTTGCAAGAAATTCTATTATGAATTAAAAAAAATCCAATTATTTACCCGCCAAAAAAGTATACATTTATTAGAAACACGTTATGTAATTAGTTATTATTTTGATGTTAATTTCAGAGTCGTTCTGCCGTCTTCTTCAAAAGTCATAACGGGCATTTTTATTTTTGACAACTCTAAAACTATAATAAATTTGTATTTGCATGTTTTTGCTAACGTTTTCTTCTCAGTTACGTTAGTCAGTTCAGTTATTGTAAGATAAGTATCACAATATTTCCAAAACACCACATTTAAGGAAAAATAATAACTAGTACAAAGACACTAGTAATACTGTTAAAACATTCCGAAATTACAATAATGCGACGCAAGAGAACCCGACAAATGCTTCCCCTCCGTTTTCAATTTACTCGTTAGGTACAACATGATGAAAATGCCTAAAACTTATCTACAGTTTAAAATTAATAACATTTTTTTAATTATTTTTGACTTAATTTGTAATATCACTATTAACAACCTACGCTGCTATCCCGATTTCGACATTATTTGTACCTTCAATAGATTGCTTGTTATTTTTTATAGTTTAATTTTGTTTGATATATACATAGTATTGACACACTAATAAATATGAACAGAAAGAATCACCAAACCAAACTTTAGAACTAGTACAACAGTTGACGGGCTTATATCGCTTAAAATGTTTTTTACCCCGCGGCCTCACATTGATTATTTTTAGTATTTTTCTTTCTCTTGCTCCACTCTTCTTTTCATTTGATTCGAATTTATTTTCTTTACTAAGTCTAGGATTACTAGATACACCTATTTAAATTTTTAGTTTTTATTATATTTCTAAATGTCAAGTTTTCTTTCGCTTTCGCTTTTGTTAAAATGTAGTATTCAACTAGTTACTTTCCTTTGTAAACTTTCCATAGATTATTTCCATTATTATAATAAATAATCTCATAGCCACCATTTCTCTTTATTCTGCTAAAAAATCATATTTTTAAACATTTGTTTACGGAATATAATTACCCGCACCGCCATATTGTAAAGCTAGTGACGAATCTCACATTTGACACTGACATACATATTTTATAGTAATGTATGTCAGATCCGTTACTAGAACAAAAGATCTGGACTATGCCGAAACAATACAACTGTTGTAATTAAAATAAATAAAAATATAACTAATATCAACTTAGTATTAACTTGGATATAGGTAAGAATGTAAATTTGATAACTTTATTTTATTCAAAGCAATTTTAATCGTCTTAGCGCTAAATAATTCTAGACAGATCACACTAGACCGCTTTAGTTAAGAAGTTTTTTTATATAAACCATTACGTTATATGTAAAATGATCGAAATCGAGAGATCGCAGCAATAAACATAATGGATGACTATATAATATAGACTAACGTTACTTTCTTGACCGCGTCCATTTTAAAGCTGAATTCCACGGAGACACAACTGTATATACTTCCCTAATCAAACATCAATATTACTATGGTGTTCATATTTACACAGATCGCGGGCAAGAAAGTAACAAACTAGTGTTTTATCGTCAGCGATAATTTTTATAATTTATATATTTTATATAAAAACCATCACTCTAGTAACAATCTACCTGGATATTTTATAATGTATTTCAATTTATTTGTAAACACTTTTTCAATGATAGCGTTAAGCCTAGACTTAGACTACGAAGAAGTATTAAAAGACGTATTATAAGAGGTATCAATGACGTCGATACCCAAATGTTTAACTTTTAAAAGAACTACTTAGTAGTAACGAAGAATTTGAAATTTAATGAGAACTAGCTCGGTTTGTGCTATTTGGTACTGAACAAATGCAATTTTAATGTAACTACGTGGTATGACAAGCAAGAAGGCGAATTCGAATCGTGAAGACACGCAAAGTTAACGAAAGCAAAATTTTAATTTCTGCAGTAATTTTATACACAATCTTGCTTCCATCAACTTTGGCGAAAAGTATATAAATACTTAAGAACCGTATACCGGTCCAAAACCTACCTCAACTATGTATATAAACAATATGGAAGGATGATAATTTACAAACTCTAAATTACATTTTACAAGAGATAGATAGAAATAACTAGTGTACAATATAAGTATTTATAAATAGCGTATAGGTTCGCGTTTTATGCATTACATACTAACGCGTAGTATTTGGTGCTTTTGATATATTAAATACACATAGTAAGAGGTTAATATTTATAGCACTACGTCTTACCATTATAACATTATTCGCTTAGAGTACAATTCATTCGAATCTTACAAGTACTTCTATAGAATGGCCACTACATTACAGTTCAATATTGAAATAGATTGAAATATTCAAATGAAAATTGTTATTGAATATTAAGGACTTGTAGATGAGAATATTGAATCTGCGGGTAGTGGCACCGCTAAGCGAACTACAGAAGGCTCAAATCCAAGCTTATACATACACATACTATGCAGTTGAAGATATGAACGTCTAGTTTTACAAATACGTCATAAGCATGCTCTTATCACAGATTATGACCTAGTCGAGTGCGGTACCTACCGATATGTTGTTTATTTGTCTCGATGACATTCGTAATGCATGCGACATTGTATCACAAAATGGTAAAGATGAGACTGCGGCATTCACTTAGAATACGGATGTGTTTCAGTTTTATAAACTGACAGATAGCTATTCTAATAATTCACATATACGTTTTAAAATTCAATCAACATATTTCATTTAAGTAGAAACAAACAGTTTTTGACATAACATAAAGATAAGAAAAAAAAAATATATTTTTTTATAAAAAACTAATATTAAAGTAATTTGACCGATAAATGTTAAAAACACAAGAGCTAATTAATTATACAATTATTTTGTAAATACTTTTGTGTGCGTGTAGTAGACCTGTGACGGACCACACTCGCAGCATTCTATAAATTCTTATATATTATAATTACTTCAAGTATTTAATTGGTGTTGATTTGGTAGACACATTGTCATTTCTATATATTTCGAACTGCTAATACCAAATTTTGAACAACAGCTGTACTGTAATGTTATATGATAAAAATCATTAAAATTGAAAAAGAAAATCGGAATTGTATGTCAAGATAGAGCAAATCTAGGATTCGCCATTACACTTGTGCGCGTTCATATATTGTTAGAATCTTCAGATTAGTTCTTTCATGTTTGAGCGACACGACAATGGTTTTTTTTTGTCAAAGCTTATCATACAAATACAATAATTTAACTATCTATTCTAGTCTATTTATTGCTATGTCATATAGGCGGGTTATTAATATAAAAACTCGAGGGTGATCAATTGGATATACAAATATGAATTTGTATTAAATGTTTTTTTTTACCAGTTACGTAACAGTTGAAGGAATAGGTGAAACTTTTGTAATACCATTATTCAAATCGAAGAACAAAACTATGGACGGTAATAATAGATGTTCAAATTCATCATATATTTTTGAATTGACTGAACCGTACCAGTTAAATTTAAAGTTATGAAACGAAAGTTAGAGAGACTTACAATTTACACAATAAGTTTTGAAGAATTGACTATTATACTACGAAGCCTTTATAGTATTTGATAAAATATCAGTATCGTCAGTGAAATATAGAAGAGCAAAGAAAGAGTTGATAGATTTCACAATAAGGTAATTTTTCCACGAAGACAGTGTAAAACTAGTCACTATACTTAGATTTCAGAGCGGGACGAATGCGCTCTACGCAACAAATTCCTTTCCCACTATTAAGACCGTAATCTTGCATAATATATTCTTGTAGTTCGTTAATACAAACTTTGTTTCTGTAAAAATATCGAAGCTAAATGTTATAGTTCGTACGAACTTTTAGGCACATTTTATGTAGTATGTATATTAAAAAAACTGCATTTGCCCTGCTCCCGTTTCGCTTACAACTTCTACTTGTGTATTTACATTCCTTTCATTTTTATTATTTTGTGCTGAGACAACAACCTCATACATTGAACCACGGCAATGCAACACCAATAATTCATGGACTGCAGGTCAGATAGACCAAAATCAAATCCAAAATAATCGAACGCATCACTACCATCTTAACTATAAAATCAAACGAATTAATATTTACAAAAATAGATACGATATCGTCAACACATACTCTAATATATCTATTATTGAACTTATTTATAAACTTCTTCAAAGCGCCATCAAGTTTTAATGAACAACTAACATTCATATAAATAACTACAGTCTCTATTGATGGCTAAATATATATTATAATTTTTAATACAAAACTTTGTATGCTGTTTATACAATTCGAAGTCTTATATTTAATTTGTAAGAAGCTTCGTCGCCATTTATTGCATTACATTATAAGAATCTATTACTCATTATTTTGTTTTCTATTTCATTTTGGTTATTACTTATGCGTATTGGTGCTAAATTAAGTCTCTCTTATACACTTTACACACTTGTTACAAGCTTTACAATATCAAAAACATCTAAATTAAACTCTATTCGGCAAATCAATCACAACGTAATGTTGGTATATCTTTGAGCAATGTATTTTACATTTTGTATTGTGCTACAACATTCAAACAACTAAAACAAAAACAAATCGACAACCAGCTACAACTCTTGTACCATCTATACACTTCTCTATAATATTATCCATTATTATCATCAGACATTATTGAAACAGTTTCAATTATTATTCGTGAGAATTATACAAATTACTTTATATATCATTGGTTTTTTATTTGACTCTACGGCAGTTCTTGTTAATTATTATTAGTCAAGTATTGCTGCAAACTTATCGATTCGTAAAAAGTCATCAAATTCCATGGAAATTAGAGGCATCAATTTAAAATGTTGTAAGGAATTTGATGTATATTTATTGCTACTTTATTTGTCGATAAGTTCACTTTTAAGGTCTTTTGTATCTTTAAGTATACAAGTCTCAGTGATGTTCAGGGCAGTGTAAGTATCCATATTCGAGTCCTAAGCTGACTGCGACGAATACGAAGTACAATAAGAACATGGTGAATCCGAGACCTCTGTTCATCTTCCACCTGAAGCAGGCGATGCTCAGTATCACGAAGATAAGCATGGCGAAGAGGAGGACGATACTGCAGATCATTCCTTTGGAGTTGACCTGAACTGGCTCTCCGTTGATCAGTCCATATAGTAGCCATGGCAACGGCAAACTGGAACGTAAATAAATCATTGTTTATAACATAAGTAGGAGAAGGAGAGCGTCAAGGTCATCCACCACGCTGAACCAGGTCGAGTTGGCGGATGACGCATGATATGGAGAGATTATTGGAACGGGTGCCATTTTAAATGCATTACTTTCATTTCCTAATTTATGCATATAAAAATCCTGTCGGGAGCCCACCCGGAGTTCTTACTGTACCGTCCGCATTTCTCAGTGTGAGCCTTTAAACTTTATGCTAAGTTATCTCTATGCTATATATGGTTATGCTAGTAAAAAAATATGCTTTTAGTTAATATGGTAAATTATCATTAGTCCTAAAAACGTTGTGTCTACTTAAATTAGTACAAAAATTGTTACGCTACCACATATGGACCTTGAAAATGGAATATGGACACACATGGAACAGGAAAAACACATATGGAATGTACTTCAAAATTTTAGTATTGTTGTGTATCTATATGTATAAATAGCCAATTTGTCATACTAATAATATGCCTGGATTTCCACAATGGGCTTTCCGAGCTGTAATAGCGACCTAATGTTATAATGAATAGGAAACCTAATTTGTGTCTATCGTTCTGTAACAATAGTCGATTATATCAATCCCAAACTATCTTTACAAGTTCATAAAACGTTATTGGTAATAGCTGCGTATACAATACACATTAAAAAGAGCAATTAACAAGCTGAAGGCACTCCGTAAACTATGTAAAATAAAGGATTTTTTTAGAATAAATCCGTGCTGCCTAATTATAAAGTACCCACTTCAGGGTGAGTTTAAACAGTTTTATGGGAGTTGGCATTTTGTTCGACCCGATATTTGGGGCAAGGCCTCGTTCCGAATTAGGCTGATAAATATCAAACTGTTACTTTTAGGGTTCCGCGCTTGACAGGGAAAATGAAACCTCTGAATAGAGGGAGCCGAACGGAACCGGATAAGTCAGGGATAACTTTGTTGTGTACCTCAACGGATTACAGTAGGTAGAAGAGATACGAGTGCGTGCGTTATCTGCTTTGTTGAGCTAAATAGTTAGGTAAGAATTTTATTTATTTTAATACATTACTATTTTTAGAAATCTATGATAATTGACTTCATATAACCTCTATCGTACCGCGACTTGTGCTAAACCAATGGAAATGATCTACGTAACTAACCGATACACATTGACTATACGAAGTGTAAAATAATTCTGGGTATTTCTTGTAGATATCGCAAAATTGGCATTTCAAATGTAAAAATATGTCATAATTAATTAGCACGTAATGCATAATTAGTCATCATTTGCTAAATGTAAAATAATGACTAGACATTTTATGGACGTAAACAAACTATAACAAATTGGATTAAAACTCTGAATTGCAACGAATGGAAGTACCTACTAATTCTATCGCCAAGCAGTAATGTGTAAACAAACCGAACACAGTGATGTGTTCCGGTTTGAACGTGCAATGTTTCCAGAGCAATTACTAGGCACAGAGATAAATCATCTTATATAACTGAGTGACGAGCTCAGTGCAGAGTACTAGGTAATGATTTGGACTCTGCATGTTACAATAACTGCGTGACACTGTGCTGTTATAGAGTGTTGTTTACCATCGGCCGCATGTCCTGTTAATACTCTATACCTACTAAGTATAAAATAAAAAAAAACGACAAGAAATGTATTTTTCACTTTGAAAACGTTTAATTAGGATGACGAATGGGTCAAAGATATATAATTCAAAAAAAATCCTTCGGGTAGATATAGAAAAGAAGTATGGTACACGCATATTTTTTTAACCAAATTATTTAAAGTTAAAAAATACGTGTACAATATTTTTCAATAATATAATATAACTGACGGAGTAATTCGTTTTTTAGTCACTTATTATTTAGTCACCTATGCATTCTGGTGTGCACATTATAATGTGGAACCGTCAACAGCTGATCGTAGCTGCGCTTGGCTGGTTATTTTTCTGGGTAAGTTTTACCCCGGTACGAAGAAGGGTGGGTCGCGTTACGACTAATAATAATAACACTAAGGTCATGCTTGTAACAGGTTAAGGTGATGTTACAATGAACAATTTGAAAACATTTTTTTAAAGGACCTATTATTGTCAGTTGTCCCTACTACCTTAGTCTAAAGTTCTTCTTACAATCCGAATTTGCCCCTACTACCTAAATTGCACTTTTTCACTGTTTAATTAGTTTTATGTTGATTAACCTCGTGGCTTAGTTGGTAGTAAGTTTGACGGTGAAGCCAAAGGTTTGTACGTTCGATTCCCACCAAGGACAAATATAAAATTTATGTGTGATAAATACAAATTTATATAATCATTTATTCTAGCTGGAAATATTTCTGCTCGTAGAATATATAATAATATCGGTTTGAAGGGCAATGTTTCCAGAGAAATTACAGATGTCTGGGTGACGAGCGCAGTGCAGTGTTAGGTAATGATTTGGACGCTTCATGTTCCAATACCTGCGTATCATTGTGCTGTTATGTGGTAGGCATGTTGCTTACCATCAGGCGCATGTCTTGTACGTCTCGTCACTCCTTATTTTTAAAAAAGATGATATTTTCAGCGTGTGGATAACGAGAGAGATCTCAAAAAGTTTTGTGCGCAGTCATAAAACACCTATCACGAAGGCGTAAACGTAAAAGCGAATGAAAGGCTTGTGGGTCTACAAACTAACTCCCCTGCTTTCTGCTTTCGCCGATGCAAGCAGACAACTACATTTGGTTTCCGTATGCAGCGGAACTGAAAACAGATGTAGTTGTCTGCTTTCATCGGCGAAAGCAGAGAGCAGTAGAGTTACGAAATAGACCTGCCGGTACTAACGAATTAACTTTATGCAGATCTCGTGCACACTCACTAAAGTGCAACCTCTAAAAAACCACTAAGACATGCAACTTTACGTAAACACCCCCCATATTAAATTGTATCGTCGTTTTCCATAAAGGTGGGGGTCAAACGCAAACCAATATCTCGTTAAGAAAAACTCAATCAACTCTAAAAGAGACTGAATAAAATGTTGTGGTATGTGTAAAGACGCCTTAAAGCACGCCTTACCTTGAGCAAAATAGATAAAAAAATTGTTTCTTGTAGATTGTAATCGGCCACGTCATACAAATCTTTAGCTAAAATGGTTTTAATCACGGAATTCGTTCCGTTTCAAACTATTTTAATATTCATTTCTATTTCCAATAAAATGTTATGTTTTAGCTATCCCAGTTACCATTGCTCTATAAACGACAAGGTCATGTACTAAGCAATAATCAAGGTGCAACAAAGCGGTTTAGAACGGAGTGCTGTTACCTATCAGAAACGAATAATTCCCTCGGGCCTTCTACCGCCTATCGGCTTTCGCTTTGCTATTGCCATCTCTATCATTTCGAGCGGAAAGAAAAGATAAAGAAATTACAAAGCTAAGACAGTTTTAATTCGGCGGTAGACACCCTGGACTGAACGTACTGTACAATTTCTATCAGAGATTAGGCATTTATTCCTAGCTGCGCTTTATTATCCTCATTAATATACTAGAGGTCCGTCCCGGCTTCGCCCCTGGTACATAGTATATACATAGTATATAGCACTAAGAATCACGAACATATTAACCGATCAAAGAATTTTTGAAATAGTATAGAGTATTACTCGTAGCTGCGATCCTCGGTGTAGCCCGCGGATTGATAGTTTTTCACGATAATTTAATTACGTCACATTATTTTATCAAATGAATCATTTGATTAATTACCCTTTTTTATATAAAGAGTGACAAGACGAGCAGGTCATGTGCTTGATGGTAAGCAACATGCCGGCCACATAACAGCACAGTGACACGCAGCTATTGGAACATGAAGAGTCTAAATCATTATAGCACTGCACTGCGCTCATCACCCAGAAATCTAAGATAAGCCCAGTAATTTATCTGTAACATTGCCCTTCAAACCGGAACACAGTACTCGGTAGTAACACTTACTCGCTTAAAACATCTCAATACCAAAAACAAATGTAAGGAGTGGACATTTCACAATAATGCCTAGTTTACATTATTCCAGTCCAACGATCTAATTCAGCGCTGGATTGCTTATGGTAGGGGAGCCCACGATGCTAAACGGGGAGTTACTCGAGCGTCATAGAGACCTATTGGATTGCAAAGCTTAGGTAATAATAAAAAAAAAATGTTGAATAATGGTACCTTTTCCTTTGTGGGGGGCGCGGCTATAGAATTTCAAATATAAAAATCAGGTTTATGAGCTAATTAGTGATGAATTTTTGTTACTTCGGCTTGTGGAATCCTTGGATATTATATTTTTCGTTTTCCTTGAATTATTTCCTTTAATGTAAAATAACCACGCTCGAGAATGTAGAAATGTTTTTTAATAACTTTGTAGCCCTCCCCTTTCTTTGTGTCACTCTCGAATTGTCAAATTAGTGGAATATATACTTCTTAGCACGTAATTAACTTACCCTATCTTAATCTGACGTGCTCGAGAATAACTGATGATCAAAAATATTTTTTTTGCTAATCGGCCTTATATATGATGCTCATATTTGGTTGAGTTACTTTACCGGGTACAAGGTTTCCAACTGTATATTAATCTGCCGCGCTGGAGTAAATTCCGAAATCCCTTCTTGGGCTCCCCTACTATTACTGAGAAAATCTAAACCGGTACTGAAACGCAATAAATCCAGTTAGCATTCTAGTCTACCGGTTTACAGTTTTCCAGTAAGCACTCCAGCGCAGGATTCGAGCGCTGGACTGGAATAATGTAAACCGGGAATAACATCATGTAGCCCCAAGCTAAGCGAAACTTAGCCAGATATCTGATTTAATACTTACCATAAAGCAGCCAACTAAATGTTCCCACTCCTGGGACTCGGGGCCTTCCATCGCAAAAAGAAAGTCAAGGCCACAATCCACCACGCTGGCTCAGTGACACATGACATCAAAAGATTATCTTAGGTACTCTATTAGGTACATCTCGGTTTCCTCACGATGTTTTCCTACACCGTTTCAAGTGGCATTACGGACATGACTTCGAAAAGACAGCGGTGCGCGTGGAATTTGAAATCGGGAGTTCCGGATCGGGAGTCGCCGTTCTCCCGACTAGACTAGCCTTAACTTCATTTGACTTAGTTTTCATAGCATTAGTTATTTTCGTAGTACGAGTAATATACGTTTCTAGGTTTATGTAACTATTAAAGCACGTGCTGAAATTAGCGTGTGATGTAATTAATTGTTTCAAATGCTACACTTCGCGAGGTTTATGGGCTTCAAGATTATTAAATCTTGAACATTGTATTTTGATGCTGTGATTGATGGCTACAGCTGTACTTAAGTAGGTACAGCTGTTAATACTCAAAGTTTAGGTATACTCCATGATTTGACCTGTTGTAGATGTAATACTGGTTTATGCTGAATTTTATACTAAACCATAATAGCATGCATAATAGTAAAGTTTCAGTTACTACGAGCCAGTTATTATAACATTTATTCCACTTTAAAGTAAGGGTGTTCAAAATGGCTGACTTGAATGCGTCGACTGCTTCTTCACCGGAACCTTTGACCACGAAGACGTTTCTTAATTTTAGGAAATGTAAAGTAATCGTTAGGGTTTAGGTGAAGACTGTACGGAGGATGGTCAAGAGTTTCAACTTTTTCCTGCTTCAAATACTCAATCGTTTGACGACCGCTGTGTGAGCTTGCGTTGTGGTGCAGGATGAGGCTTCGCCGTATTACGAACATTATTAAGAAGACTGAAGCATAAGCGGCCTACTTCGGTTATTTTTGTAACGAAATATCGGCAAGCTTGGAGGTGATAGGTATATTGAACCGAGATCGAACTGAAAAAAAACTTACGGTGGAATTGAGAAACCTCCTTTTTTGAAGTCGGTTATAAAAGACTGATGTTTGATGGAAAAATACTACGTGGTCGATCACCTACCTGTTGGTCAGATCTGGTAAAGACACTCACTGCATTACCAATAGCCGAAGGTCTTAGAACCGCCGAGGACAGAAACACATGGAAGAGCATGGTGCAACGGGTGATCAATACCTCAGATTAGACGCGACTTTCAGCAATGAAAATAACGACTGAGAAGAAGAAGAAAAAAGACTAAAACCGCAAGAAAAATACACAACAGTCGTGATGCGTAGAAGCTGCTTGTGACCAGTATTCTTGTATTTTTTTCTTCGTAAAATAGATATTATTGGAACATGCCGGCCGTATTTTCATGATACGATGCGAGTTTATTTGTTTCAAAATACATAGATATAATAAATGGTCAATAGTAAATTTCTTGCTCTTGGCATAATATTGAACATTGATATATTTATGAGTAGCAGCGCCTCGAGTTTTTATAATTTTCCGTTCTCATTCTTTCTTGCGTTAATAGCATTTGTGCTCTTTCAGACATTCTAACTGTACCTATTCCAAATCTCAACCCGCCCTTTTATTTTAATCGGCTTTCGTGTTGCTATTGCGGTCTCTTTCATTCAAGGCAGAAAGAAAAGATAGAGCAATATCAAAACTAAGACAGTTCTATAGTCCGTTCCACGAAGAGGTGAAGAAAATGTAAACAAATCAATGTCACTCTCAATATGACAGACCAGCATTTCTCAACCTTTGTTTTAGAAGATAGTTCGTTGTAAGCGTCTCTGTTTGACCTTTTAGATTTTCGTCACATAACAAGGTTAAATATATTTCAATAAGTCCGTTTCCAACCTTTTGTTTTATTTCTAGTATTTTATAATTATACGTTTATTAAATATGTGGTGCGCATAAGTTTAAAACATTAATACAAAAATAACTTGGATGGTTGGTTCATGGAACACAATAGTAACATATAAACAGTTTTTATTAATATTAATTATTAAGTACAGCTTTGTTTTGTTATGTAGCACTTAAATTCCTTTTTCATTATGTATGTGAAATGACTGACTTTTTAGTACACTTAAATTTAATATATATTTACATAAGGTAAATATATAAGTATATATATATACTAGCTTTTACCCGCGACTTCGTCCGCGCCACATATTTATTAAAGTAATTGAGGCAGTACCTACTCGTATGTCTACTACCATACAAATTGACGTTTCCTAATCAAAATCGGTCTAAGTCAAAGTTTTATATTTAGTAATAAATGTACAATTTACACGACAAATTACAAAGAAACTATGTTCTCAAAAAATTAATCAAAAACAGACTTTAATTTAAAATCATATTGGGACGGTCCACCAAATTTTATTAGAGTCTATTAGTAGATATTAGTAGATATATCGACTGATTACATGAACGCAAATTTTAGTTTGTTGTATATTTCAAAAACCGCCGCACTGATTTCGATAAAATTTATATGACCACCTCTGAACTATAATCTACCAACCAAAAAAATAACCATCTAAATTGATTCACAATTGGAAATACAACTGGATTGATAACCTCCTCCTTTTTGAAGTCGGCTAAAATAGCATACAAAGAGTGCCAAGATCCTTCCATGCACACTTTTACTCCTCATTTCCACTCTTTTCAACTCTTTTTCTGTGATAAAAAGTCGCCGTTGTCCTTTCCTAAGTCTAGGTAGTCTATCTGTGCACCAAATTGTAACAAACTCTTTAAGTGGCTTAGGCGTTAGACGGTAACGGAGAGAGAGTTACTTTCATGTATATAATTTCATATGAGAATTGAAAACAGGTGTTCCTGATCATTTTATAGGAGGCAGTTGTAAAGGTTACCGAAAAGTAATACGTTTACTCCTCCAAAAAACTCATTTTTACAGTTCTTAATTTGCCTTAATCGAGCGTCCATCATGCATAACATTTGATAAGACACCATGGAAATCTCGTCGACTATCAAAAATTATTATATACGCCATTTAGTGGCGGCGCCCAACTTAAGTATTGAGGTTGTATAGTGCACTGTATTCTTCTTGTCAAGCCCTTTTATTTGATACCCATGTTGATGGGGTTCATAAAACCTAAGTTATCCGCCATTGTGTAGAGGCCGCCATCTTGGATTTTAATTTTATACAATACATTGCATTCTACTGGTTGAGCACTTTCATTTGATATCCATATTGATGGGATTGATAAAACCTACGTTATCTGCCATTGTGTAGCGGCCGCCATCTTGGATTTCAATTTTTTATAGTATATTGTATTCTGTTTGTTGAGCCCTTTCATTTGATACCCATGTTGATGGGATTGATAAAACCTACGTTATCCGCCATTTTGTAGCGGCCGCCATCTTGGATTTAAATTTTTTATAGTATATTGTATTCTGCTTGTTGAGCCCTTTCATTTGATACCCATATTGATGGGATTAATAAAACATAAATTATCCGCCATTTTGTAGCGGCAGCCATCTTGAATTTATAATGATAATGAATAAACATAATTGTATTGTCACCAAAATCCAAAGTGTATACAAAATTTCAGATTAATCGGTTGACAGGAAGAGGGTGAAATTTGAATTACTAAATTTGACCCAAGAATAAATAATCATAAATAATAAAAAAGAAAACCCCAATTCCACCCCCGTAGGTACAATTCGAAACTACAAAACTGCTAAAACATACATTTTATGGTTTCGTGTTAAATATCTAGACGTAAAGTTTCATAGTTCTTCAAAAATGACGAAGTTTTCCATATAAAATTTCATCCCTTATTTTAACCCTTTCAACCCTTTTTGCGGAACAAAAAGTAGCCTATGTCCTTTCTCGGGATCTATTTTATCTATGTATCAAATTTCATCAAAATCTGTTGGTTGGTTTAGGCGGTAAAGACGGACAGACAGACAGACAGACAGACAGAGAGACAGAGTTACTTTCGCATTTATAATATTAGTATGGAAGTATGGATATTGATGGGATTGATAAAACCTACGTTATCCGCCATTGTGTAGCAGCCGAAATCTTGGATTTCAATTTTTTATAGTATATAGTATTCTGCTTGTTGAGCCCTTTCATTTGATACCCATGTTGATGGGATTGATAAAACCTACGTTATCCGCCATTTTGTAGCGGCCGCCATCTTGGATTTAATTTTTTTATAGTATATTGTATTCTGCTTGTTGAGCCCTTTCATTTGATACCCATATTGATGGGATTAATAAAACATAAATTATCCGCCATTTTGTAGCGGCAGCCATCTTGAATTTATAATGATAATGAATAAACGTAATTGTATTGTCACCAAAATCCAAAGTGTATACAAAATTTCAGATTAATCGGTTGACAGGAAGAGGGTGAAATTTGAATTACTAAATTTGACCCAAGAATAAATAATCATAAATAATAAAAAAGAAAACCCCAATTCCACCCCCGTAGGTACAATTCGAAACTACAAAACTGCTAAAACATACATTTTATGGTTTCGTGTTAAATATCTAGACGTAAAGTTTCATAGTTCTTCAAAAATGACGAAGTTTTCCATATAAAATTTCATCCCTTATTTTAACCCTTTCAACCCTTTTTTCGGAACAAAAAGTAGCCTATGTCCTTTCTCGGGATCTATTTTATCTATGTATCAAATTTCATCAAAATCTGTTGGTTGGTTTAGGCGGTAAAGACGGACAGACAGACAGACAGACAGACAGACAGACAGACAGACAGACAGAGTTACTTTCGCATTTATAATATTAGTATGGATTAGTGTCACTGTTCATGAAAGTATCGATTATTTTGGTTTTTTTTAAGTTATTCCGTATTGTTGTATGCCGTTTATACTATTTAAAGTATGAGACATAAGACATTTTAACTATATGTATCACACTCAATACTTTTATCTTATACCTTTAAACGAGCAACTCTTGTAGGTATATATATATAGAATCTGAATCTCGGAAAGGGTTCGAACGATTTTCATGTAATTATGTATACAGGGGGTTTCGGGGACGATAAATTGATCTAGCTAGGTTTTATTTTTTTAAAACATCATTTTATGCGCGTTTTAGACAATGAAAAACTCCTACAATGTCATTAGAATACGATAACTTATTTTACCACTGTTCTTTAAGCCTAAATGGCTCAGACGGAATATGCTCGCCCTCGGAGTCAACATGCCCCGGTTCGAATCCAGATGGTAACACTTGGGTCTTTTCTTTTTGTTCTTTTTTTTCTGAGAAAATCTTTTACTTAGAGCCCTTTATAAACGCATTGAAACCGAGCAAAGCTCGGTCCACCAGGTACTGAATATAAATACAGTAGAACCTCGATAACTCAAACCTCGGTAACTTAAAAACCTCTATAACTTCAAAAAAATAACATGTTCCCATCTCATCAGAGCCCAAAACCAAGGTTCTACTGTATTTGCATAACATTCGCCATTTTGTTGTAGAGTTGTGTAGTTCTCATACTTTTCAGTACTTTCTAGCAGTTTTATTTTTGCTTTTGTTTCGGCTCCATAAGTAGTTCCTACTGTGCAAAGAATGATAAATTGTACATTTAAAGAATCCCAACAAATCCGGGCGTGTTTTGTTTCTTTGCTCGCGCCACAAATCTCCCCGAAGGACTTCTGTCTACCTACCGAGTAGGGATGTTATAGAACTACAACTCCGGGTCCGGAAGATCGGAACTGACTGAGATGAACTTGATCCGACTTCAGAATTTGAGTTGGACCTACATTTTTCTTACTGGGCTCGTTAGTTGGTACAAAGCATCCGTGAAGCCAGAAATCGTGGACTTAATATCCACTCAAGGAAAATATAGGAAGTTGCTTACAAATAATTACTACTTTCCAGGTACATCTGGAAGAAAGAAGATGATTTTTACTAAGAAATTGTGGAATTTGTGTTCGTTTTTAATTTGTACTAAAATATGTGAAGGCTTATCGCTTACAATCGGGCGCCTGTCTTGTGATTAAAAATCGTTTAAAAATACTTAATTCCTTGACATCTATATAATTTTTGCGTTCTTGCAAAGGTTAAACTGTTCATCCTAAAACTAAGCAAAAAGTCTTCATCCACAAATTATGTAATAATAAACTATTTTCGTACAAAAAATTAAACCGAGTTCAAAACCACAAATAGGCACTCAAAAGTGAAAAATAAACTAAAATCATTATTATAAGCGCTATTCACTCATCTATTTGAAGTCGGTGCCAGCCAAATCTGACAGGTAGTTGATAGATACTACTTACCTGTGCCTACTTACCATGTGCCTACATAGCATCAGTCTAGTAACTTTTTGACCTCACTGGCACCGACTTCAAATAGATGAGTGAGTAGCGGTTATAACAATGATTTTAGTTTATTTTTCGCTTTTGAGTGCCTATTTGTGGTTTTGAAGTCGGTTTAATTTTTTGTACGAAAATAGTTTATTTTACCCTTTTTTTTACAAGGACAGAATTAAAAATTTTGATTTAAGCCTGACTACCTCGGATTTGTTATCTGTACGTCAAGTAATAAGTCCTTTCATTTGATAGCCATATTAAGGGAGTTGTGAAAAAAGAAATGTATTTCGGCATTTTGTGGTAGCGGCCATCTTGGATTTGAAATTTGTCATAGTGCAAAGTATCTTACTAGTCAATCCCTTTCTTTGATACCCATATTGAGGTAGTATTGAAAAATATAATATAATTCGTCATTTTGTGGTGGCAGCCATTTTGCATTTGAAATTTATTACAATGTATAGTATTTTACTAGTCAAGCCCTTTCATTTGATACCTATATTGAGGTAGGTTGTGAAGAAATATTTGGTCCGCCATTTTGTGGATGCGGCCATCTTGAATTGACATTAACCGAACATAGCTAAGAACATCCGCACGGGTATTAACCTTGAAATAAAAAAAAACTGCATTGATTTCGATGCGGTTTTTTCCGGCCCATCAGTTTGAGCTCTACGGTGCCACAGACAGACACACAGGCAGACATCGACGTCAAACTTATAACACCCCTTTTTTTTGGTCGGGGGCTAAAAACAAGTTTTTATTAATCCATTTACACAATTTTGTATTGACAGGATCGAGTTTCATAACTTTGTGAAATCTTCAACTACGTCATCCAGAAAATTGTACGCAAATTTTAGTTTATGCTTCATATTTCAAAAACCACACGACCGATTTCGATAATATTTATATGGGACCATCCAGGAAGCATACCCGTATCTGAATACAAAAGAAATTTTAAAATCGGTGCAGAGGTTCTCGAGAAATCAGGTAACATACATAAAAAAAACACATAGGGGTCGAATTAATAACCTCCTCCTTTTTTTGGAAGTCGGTTAAAAATGGCGATAACTGATTACCAATTTCAACTTAAATAACGATATAATACAATCGAAATAAATGTCGACAATGGTTTGGCAAAAATATAGATGAGATGTCTGAGCTCTTTCATTCGATTCCAGTTCCGATACCGATCTCGGTCGCATCCCTACGACCGCGCAACATTTGCCACAAACGACCGATTTGTCATGGAAATAAAAACTTCAGAACCTTAACTCACAGTATTTATTGCTCCAGACGATGTGTTTTGTATTGATATCGCAACACAGGTAGAAGGGGGGTGGCCGATGTCATTATTATACGTCATTTATACATGCCATTCTACCATTATTACCTATACAGAAAATTTAGCTACACCAAGAAACAACGCGATACAGATGAAAACATTTATGCCTGGCTGATCTACCTTAGTTGATAATAAGTCTGCCTGCGTAGCCGTGAAACTCGTAATCTCGTACATAAATGTTTGTATGTACCTTCTGGACCCCATATCTCAAAATTGGCCGTCTAAGCAAGTTAGCGGGTAAGCATGTTTATGTTCTTAGTACGTACTAACTCTACTCAATCGTCCACATTTCGTTCATCAGAAAATACGTGACGTCTGGGGCTCTGGGATCTTGGACTATATGCTGTTATGGGCAGGCGCGTTGCTTACCATCAGGGATATGCCCTGCACGTCCAGTTATCAAATACTGAGCAATTCATGACCTCTTCTTTTACCAAAGTCGGTTAAAATATTTGCCAGCCCTAATCTGAAGTAACGGATATTTCGACAAAATTTATGAGATGAACGTTGAACTCTCTGGGGTTTTATTTGACTGTAGATAAAAGCTACGCGAACAAAAGAGAATTCCGAAAAATATTTTCCTCTCACTTACACTTACTAGGTTGTACATATTGTACAGAAGAGAGGACATGATTTCTGCACAACATAATTTATTTTTATCTATACTAATATAAAACGCTGAAGAGGTTTTTTTGTTTGAACGTGGTAATCTCAGGAACTATTGGACACTTGGAGAGTCCTCTATATAGGTCGACTAGCGGTCCACCCCGGGTTTGCTTGTTGTCCATAACCTAAAGCTTATCTGCACCGGCTTTGCCCATGGTACACAACATATTACAGCGTGTACAAACATATATATATAACACTCGCGGATCACTATATCCAGCGGTGAAAGAATTTTTTGACATCGGTCCAGTAGTTCCTGAGATTAGCGCGTTCAAACAAAAAACCTCTTCACTTTTACAATACTATAATATCATCTAGTACCTATAGATAAGTATAACAAAGCTATTTTAGACTTAAAATAGATGAGTGAGTAGCACTTGTAATAATGATATTAATTTATTTTTCGCTTTTTGTGCCTGTTTGTAGTTCAATTTTTTGTACGAAAATAGTTTATTGTAGGTCAGATTCAGCATACTCGTAAGCAGCCTACTAAATGCTTCCACAGCTTGGGGCCTTGTCTCGCAAATCTCGTAAATAGAGAGTCAATGCCATAATCCACCACGCTGGTCAAATTTCGGTTGGATGACACATGACCTCGAAAGATTCTGTGTACATGTCGATTTCCTCACGATGTTTTCTTTCATCGTTTATAAGTTAATGGCATTGCGCACATGACTTCGAAAAGACAGCGGTGCTGGATTCGAACCAGGATCGGCAGTCGCTGTTCTAAATGTTTCCTAGACTAGATCATCCCTTACTTCGTAGATAGACAGAAACACTTTATTGTTCACAACACAAAAAGAAAATGAATAAACAATAATATGAATTCTTAAATCTAGTTAAACAAATGGCGGACTTATCGCTAAGAGCGATCTCTTCCGGAGGATGAAGAGAAAATTTTAAACACAAAAAAGACGGGTCAAGGTACAATTTGCAGTAAGGTATCAAATACACCAACAAATCTTATGAATACTTATATTATTACAATTCGTATGTCGGATTATCAGGACAATACTGTACATGTAAGCTATTATACTCTCCTAACTCTTTATAACAAATCCTACACACATAACGAGTATATTGTTGACCCAAAACCAGCAAGAAATCTGGAAACCCTGTATTTGCTTACGGCACACAAAGCCAATCCTTTTCTTGGACTCGACCAATACGTAGAACCAACTCCATTATCGTCAACATTTAGCGCCACTGTAGGAAATATGGTCACACGGAACAACGCTTAAAAAGCTGTGCAAGAAAGTGTAGTTCAAATTTTTCGTCATCGCACTCGAATGGTGGCGCAGATTTTATTTGGATCAATATCTACCACTGAATGTACTTCTTATGTCTCTTGTGGTAAGGTTGAAAATATCGCAAAGTTTATTTTATATTACTACAGTTTTCGAACGGATTTGGAGTGAAGTTTTCGAGATATGTTTGATTTATTGAAAAACTAACAGCGTTTCGCTATTTCACCCACATAGTTCTCGATTTATTGTAATTAATGACTATTTCATATGTATGCACCAAATTTCATCAACATATTTTTTGCGGTAAGAGTGCAAACATCCATATATACTCGCAAAGAAACTTAACACAACGTTACGCAACGTAACGATATGCAATGTACCACAACTCGACGTAATGTAACACAACGTAACTAACCACTAGGCAACGCAACGCAACGCAACTTATCGCAAAGTAGCGTAACGCTACGCTACGAAACGCTACGAAAAGTGCACAACGTAAGGGAACGTAATGCAACGCAACGTAATATTAAGGAGCGCAACGTCTCCTTACATTACGTAGGTTATGTTAGGTTGTGAATACAATGAGTACCAACACTAAGGTTGACGGTACCATGGGGAGCTAGGGTCAGAGAGATCACGATACCCTCGCGGGAAGTAGGGGAATGGAACAAGCAAAGGAGAAAGTTTACGTTTCTAAACGCAACGTAATGTTACGAAACGAAATGCAGCGTAACGTAACGGAACGCAACGTAACGCTGGAGAACATAATTCCAACGTAACGTATAAAAACGAATCATAATGCAAAACATAAATTAACATTACTTTAAAAGTTGTTAAGTAACAAAATGCAATAGAAAATCATAAATTAACATTGCTTAAAAAGTCGTAACATAACGTAACGCAACGAAACGCAATTCAACGGAAAATCACAAATTAACATTGCTTTAAAAATTATAACGTAACGTCACATAATCAAATAATGTCTTAGGATAAAAATTAACAAAATATAGAAAAAAGTTAAGTTTACGTCGCGAACGCAATGAATACAAGCACCAAGGTTGATGGTGTCATGGGGGCTGGGGTCAGGGTGATCGCGATACCCTCGCGGGAAGTAGGGGAATGGAACGGGCAAAGGTGAAAGGTTTACGTTTCTGCCTTTTGCTATTGTCAAATCTTAATAATATTGTAAGAATTTCATGCTCATAATGTTTTGTTTCAGTGAAATTTTGACCAAGTCAGTCTATAATCACGAAAGTTGGTATTCATATGTGTGTAATTTGGTCCTGTAAGTACTAAACTTACTAGCATTCATGTAGTTACTAGTTTGGCATCATAGTTGGGCTTAAGCATAGAAATCTGAATAAGTATTATTTAGATTTCTCTGGGTTTGACAGTGAATGAAAAACATTATGAAAGAAATCTTTCGCGAAAATTCTTCATACACTTACACGAACTGGGCCAGCGTGATGCATTATGGCCGTAAAATAAAAAAGGAGACAGCCAACTGTCTCCTAAATAAAAAAGGAGACAGTCAACTGTTGCTGGAAGATTTTGCTATCAGCGATAAGGCCTGTATTTGTTGCTATAACCGTCACCTGGATGAAGATTATCTAGCTCTTTGCTAATATTTATAATAAATAAATATTGGTGGACAATTCACACACAACACCATCGAACCCCAAACTAAGCAAATCTTGTAATATGGCGGCCAGATAGCTGATATAATACTTATATAGTTATTTATTTACTTATTTCTCTTGAGCAGTGCCCTTTCAACTGGAACATAGTACGTTTTACCTACACATTACTGACTTATTGGTATAAATCACAAGAGGACTCTCCTACTTGGTAGTATCTTCCACATACATTTCGGGTTTCAATAAATAAGTACATTACAAGAAAGTTGGTTCGGATTAACACTGATTTATAAGTAGTAGTAGTAGTACTTCGTTTTTGTAATACGATATGTAATATGTAAGCGGTACTGCACTTTTTTGTTTATTGCATAGAGTGACGAGACGAGCAGGACATGTATCTGATGGTAAGCAACATGCATGCCACAAAACTGGACAGTGACACACAACTATTGCAACATGAAAAGTCCAAACCATTACCTAGCACTGCACTGCGCTCGTCCCCCAGAGATCTAAGATGTTATATCTCTAAGTCCTGTAATTTCTCTGGGAATATAGCCCTTTAAACTGGAACGATACCACCTTGCCCTTTTTTCTATCGGAATGCTCGTAACTCGAAAAAGCGACATCGTTTTATGGTTGATGTTCCAAAGACACGAACGAAGAGATTTGACTCTACTTTCGTGATAAGAACGTCTAGGCTGTGGAATACGTTGCCTGAGAGGGTTTTTCCAGATAGTTACAATCTTTGTGTTTTCAAATCGAGAGTGAATCGGTTTCTTCTAGGTAAACATCGTAGACCGCATCATCGTTTAACATCAGGTGAGATGGCAGTCAAGTGTAGAAACCTAGAAAAGTAAAAAAAAAAGAACGCAGTAATGTTCGCACATTACTGCTTGTCGGTAGAATAACTGGCAAAGGTGTGGTACATCCCCAGGCGGACCCTGCCAAGAGTCCTACCACTACACACTACTTAAACAACTGAAACATGTATATATTGTTTTTATTTATCACGGTTGTTCACTAGACTAGTATTACGTATTACAAGTTATTTACCGAAGTTGTATTTTAAAATCACGGCTTGTCTAGTCGGGAGAACGGAAACTGGACGAATCCCACGTACAACACTATCTTTTCGAAAGCTGTGTGCGTAACGACTCCAACTTAAAAACAGTGAAAGAAAACATCATGAGGAAATCGACATGTCTTTTTTCGAGGTCATGCATCATTCACCAACCCACACTGGGCCAGCGTGATGGAGGCCTTGACTCAATCAGAGAAGGCCCAGAGTCCTAGCATTAGGGATGCTTAGTAGGCTGCTTATATTACCGTATTCATAGGGAAATCGTAATATCGGGAGCTCACTCCATCGAACCAAGGTAAAAATACCGTAATTTAAATTATGTTTCATGTATGATAAGTATGTATTTAAAAATATATAAGTATTATATCAGCTATCTGGCTTCCTTAGTACAAGCTTTGATAAGTTTGGTATCAGATGGTGTTATGTGTGAAATATCCACCATTATTTATTTATTGATATTACTAGTGTAAAAACAAGTCAAGTTAAGTGCCCCTAAAACAAAACTCAATTCCAGTAAATTCCAAAACATATTTCAAACTCTATCCAACAATAAATTCTTGCACACTTTATTCTACAAAGAGCATTCCTTTTAGTAAGTAATTAAAAATATTTCCACGTTTTAAAATCCGCCATTCTAGATATAAATTGACTTTGCAACGAATGCCTTTTGAAGAATGTCACACAAGAATGATGTTATATTGTAGTCCAAGAAATTAATCAATAACAATTCTGTAATCTTACTAACGGCCCGCTCCGGCTTCGCCCGGATATCATAATTTTTGATTGAGATTTCCGCGATTTGAATAGCATAAAAAAGGTTTAAAAAAAAGACAAAACGTTAAAAGATAGACCACGTTGTCACGGACTTCACACGTCAACGTACGCAACGAAAGCTCTCAAAAAGGAATATTTTTTCCCATTTTGTAACATTTTTGTTTCATGCTCCACTCCTATTGATAGTAGCGTAATGTAGCTTTTAACCTTATAGCCTTCCTCGATAAATGGACTATCCAACAGAAGAAGAATATTTTAATTCGATCAGTAGTTCCCGAGATCTTAGCGTTAAAATGAAGTCTTCAGCTTTGTAATATTAATGGCATAAATAAATGCATATGCAACCCACGTTTGCTGTCAGTTTAGTTAGACTAGGCCAAACGAAGAGCGGTCACGAACGCAAACTCTCCTTGAAAAAGACCATCAGACGTGGTCGTAGTCGACCTTTTTTATAATTATATTTTTTTATATGTGGGAAATGTATTTACGCACAGCTATGCGAAGACATGGCGGAGTATGTCGGGCTCGACACTAAACTACCGACTAAAACCGCCACAGGAAACCTGTGAGTCACAAACAGACGGGCACTTTTCGCTCTCACCAACGACTCTGACCCACTTGCCACCGCAGGCCGGGCTCGCGGGGGCGTTAATACTCCCCTTCGAGGATATTAGATTGGTTGGTCTGAGGTGCTCCTGCATTAACTTAGTCAGCTGCTGATACGTGAGTTAATCGTGAATTCATTTAAAATGTATAACCGTTCAATTCAATTCAATTCAATTCAATTCAATTCAATTCAATTTATTTCTTCGAACCATTATTTTACAAAGAAAACTTGGTAACGTCAAATACAAAATAATAAAAGAGTTTAAATACATAAACAAGTGACAATATTTAACAGTAAGCGGCTGTAAAGAGGCCTTGTCCAACGGATTCAACTATTTTAATTAGCTAAATCCTTTGTCAAAAGCTTTATAAAAAGCAAACAATAAATAAAAAATTAAATCTAAAATTTTAAATTACGATGTTAAAATACTTATAATTAATTGGTAGTTACATTTGTGATACACTTTTTTGCCATACATTTTTGTCCTTAATGAAATCATCAACATTATAATAGGCTTTATCCATTAAATAGGTCTTTACAATATTTTTGAACCTTTTTTCATTGAGACCTGCCAACTGATCTGGTATGACATTATAGAAGCGAACACTGTTTCCTATAAAAGAATTACATGTTTTTTGTAGTCTACACTTCGGAATTACCAATTTGTCTTTGTAGTGTGCCTTAGGGTTTTTATCTGATACTTTACCAATGCTTTTCTTATTCTTTCTGGCATACATTATGCATTCATAAATATACAGGAAGGGGCTGTTAAAATATTTATATTTTAAAACCTTCCTCAAAGATTCTCTAGCGGGTAATTTGTACATTGCGCGGATTGCTCGTTTTTGCAATATGAAAACTGAATTTCTGTCCGCTGCCGACCCCCATAATAGAATTCCATAGGACATGATGCTATGAAAATACCCATAATAAACCAATCTAGCGGTGGTGACATCCGAGATTTTCCTAATCTGTCGAATGGCATGGGCAGCTGAGCTTAGTTTATTTGCAAGCTGTTCAATATGTGGACTCCATTGGAGTTTCGCATCTATAGTAACACCCAAAAAAAACTGTAGACTGCACTGGTTCTAAAGTCTTATTAATTAAATTTATATTAAGTTTAGGGCTTGGTACATTAGATAATGTAAATTTTATACATTTTGTTTTGTTTGGATTCAGTGCCAAATTATTTGCGTCAAACCATCTGCAAGCAATGTCCAATATTCTGTTAATTTCATTGCAATCATCTATTCCTCGCTTAACTTTAAACAGCAGAGACGTGTCATCGGCAAACATAATTATTTCTGTGTTTGCTTGTCTTTTTAACATGAAGGGCAAATCATTTACGTAAACTAAAAACAGAAACGGTCCAAGGATTGAACCTTGCGGTACACCCATTTTCATGGGAGATCCCTTTGATTTATTTCCGTCAACTTCAACAATCTGCACCCGGTCTTTAAGATATGACGTGATAAGGTCCAAAGCTAGTTTTGAAATCCCATAGAATTCTAATTTCTTTAAAAGTTAGTTTCGTTACTTCTTATGTTAAAACGGTACTTATTGGTATGCTTGCTTAAACACTTTACTTATTCGTAAAGTAGTAGGACTCTATGCAGAGTCTGTCTGGGGAAGAACCGTACATTTTACAGTTATTTTACCGCCAAGCAATAATGTGCAAACATTACTGTGTGTCAGTCTGAATGCTAAAGCTTCCAGCGAAATACAGATCAAAGAGATATATCATCTTAGAGCGCAATGCAGAGGTAGGGAGTTATTTAGACTTTTTTATGTTCAAATAGCTGAATGGTACTATGCTGTTATTAGAAATTGGGTTGATTACCGTCAAATACATGTATTGTTCAACTTGTCAATGTAAATTAGAGAAATCAACCGAAGATATTGTTGTTTTGGACTAAAAGATACGCCGGTCTAAACATTATACGAACTAAATTGTGCTACAAGTATCTGTTATCTGTGTAGTAACTAACACAAACATTTTTTTTTATGTCATAGCTACTTAACATACTCACAGTCAACATACTGCCATTATAGACTACAGGTCCGTGAACAAAATTTTTGGGTCGTATGATACACCAGGAAACCTATGTAGGATGATAGAAGGGTATGAAATAAAAAAGGTTCAGTACAATGCCAGCATTTGTAAGCTGTCCAACTGAGTGCAAGTTGAAGGGGGGTTGCAACACTCGATATTTTTTCTTGTCGCATGATTTTTGTAAAGCGTTGTTGCGGAATAATGGATTAGACGTGGAAACTATAAAAATTGTACATTTTAATTTTTTCATTATTATTTTTTCAGAAAACTCATGATTTTCCGACGATTTTCAGGGTAAATTTAGTCATTTGATTATGTACGGCACTAGTTCCATACCGTTTCAATACCTCTTCTAATCCATTATTCCGCAATGCCGTACAAAAATCATACCCTTCTATCATCCTACATAGGACTCCTGGTATATTAAAATTAAATTAAAAAAAAAAAAACATTTATTTCAGGCCATTATACCCATAAATATAAAATTAACAAATTAAATCCATAAAAACACCCAAAAAATAATAGTATTCAATTGTCACACAAAATTAAAATTAAAATGTCAAAATAAATAAAATCAGAGTCTCAGTCGCCACATAAAAATATAAATTAAAATGGCAGAATAATTACACACAAATTCTTTATAATTTTCATGAAAAATAATTGTTATTAATGTCAGTCAAATCGTAATTGTTATATATGATATGATCCATAAATTTTGTTGACGTGTCTGTTGTCTATTAGGCATGCCAATAAGGCGAAGTCACAAGATTACGTGCATTCAAAAAGTGGGTAACGCGCATGTCCTACTCCCTAGCTCCAGCGCCGCTCCGACGCTACGCGTCATTAGCGTATCAGTCACGCGAAATCAAAAGATTTTCCTCGACGATACTTCCAATACAAAAAAATTCAAAAGGATAAATTTAAAAATGTGCAAGTGTTTGTCGTATAAACCTTGTGAGACAGCGAGTAGGTACAACAGCCAGTGCCGTGTTAGCCATATAGCAAGTATAGCAAATGCTACGGGCCTTGCGCAAACTGGGGGCCCCGCGCTCCGAACTCAAACTTGCGTAGCGGGTCGGGCGTCTGTGCCCGGACAAAAACATTTAAAATAACTTGAGCAAACCAAGGGCCCCTTGAGAGAAATTGCTATAGGCCTCGCGCTGGCTTAGTCCGGCACTGACAACAGCTGAACTTTTGCATGCTCGAAACGCCTGTCGTTTCGTAATATTTGATTATTGATGGCCTATTTCCGCGCTACAGTCTGCCGGTTCGTCTGCGAAGGCCGCAACTGAAGCTTAATTACAGCGATCAATCGCGCACAAGGTCAGAAAGTATTGTTTCAAACCGTATACTGTATAGATGAACTGTCAGCTGCATATACAGAGTCACGGAGAAACAATTTACTAATATTTTTACGTTTACTGGCTTGTCTACACATTATTTGTTTTCCTAAGAAGGTTGCTTGGAAGAGATCTCTGTCAGCGATAAGGCCGCTAAGTTATCGCGTTACTTAGAGTTTTTCGGTAATTTGCGGCGCCCCGCTGTGTTACCATCCGTAATGTCCATAATTCCCGTTCCCCATATATATTACCGTGATGACAAGTGTTTGTTGTTGAAAACCATATTTATTGTTTGGTATAATGGTGCCTTATAATGTGTATTATAATATATTTATAGATTATGATCTATCTGTGTCACAAATTTTAACTCGATCCGTTCAGATGTTCCGACGTGATTGAACAACAAATATCTATGTAAAAATCCAGTTATCTAAACTTTCGCATATTTAGGATTCCTTTTGTGTACCTATCCTACTCTTTTAGTGTATAATAAATAATGTGTATATATTAGTTTAATCGCAATAATATATTAATAATACACATTTTATGTTCTCTCAGTTCACTTACAATCCCACAAATTTCGCTTCTATTCATTCACGCAAACCTACTGAAGGAATCTGGATGAAGATAGAAAATGGTCTGAAAATTAAATAACACAAAAGCTAATTTTAATCCGGGTAATAACGGAATTGGGAACTACATGGATACAACTGTGGAGTTTATGAAAAAAAGCGTGACAATATAAACCTAGAGGAGGTATGAAAGTAGAGAGTACTAAGTTAGAGTAGGTATGGGGTTAGTTTGGGCTAGTTTACAACGAACAAAGCGTTCCCGTAGCTCTGGCATATAAGCGTACCGACGAATCCTCCCAGGGCATCGAGCAACTCGATCTTCCGCGCAAGCACGGACGGAAGTAGCCTTAGCTAAAAATATTGTTCAAATCTTTCTGTCATTTCTTGCGGGAGGGGAAAGTTACACACTTGCGCAAAGCCGCACTATTACATATAAAACATACCTGTACCGATCATACTCACACAGCCAAATCACTAACACATAAAAAATAAAGCACTTTTCACAAATCTAGCCCCGCCCTCAGCTACAGTATATTATGAAACTCCATGGTCCATGCGGACTTGTACTTTGACAGAGGGGAAACGCTGTGTATGCCTACTTCCTTCCGTGTTGCTCGCTGTCCCAGGGTATTAGTGGGTAGGCCACGACTGGTGGTGAGTTTGACATATCCACCCTACTCCCCTGAATAGGGTAGAATTCATATACCTATAGAATTTTTCCTGAGCAAAAAACCTTAGTTTGCAATCCAATGTCGGTAGTTTATAAACCGGCAACGTTTAACATTTTACAGAGGCTTATTTTAATGCTACAGAACAATATTATAATCGAGGGGAAATTGGGATGATGACTGATGAAAATATGGAAGACGTATTTCTTGCTTAATCAAATGATTAAAAATCGGCAATGATATAAATAGGTAGATCACCAAACTTCCAGAGCTGAAGATTATGACTATATCCATAAACCATATCATTACAAAGATAGTGTTTACAAGCTCCGAGTGGCGTAACTTCATTGTACGATTTTTTACAAAGACGTGACCTTTGTAAAAATCGTACAATGAAGTTACGTCACTCGGAGAGCTAGTTAACTTTCGGGAGCGCGTTGAAATGTTTTTAAAAACTAAATTTAAAGTTAAATTAAAACTAAATACGTCTAGATGAGCCGAAGAGTTTATTCAGACTGCCTTTGCTTATTACAATTAGCCTTAAAGAAAACTTATAATCTAACCCAGACGCAACTATGCATTTCTGGGTGGCATGGCGTGATGTCGCCTGATCCTGCGTAGGCGCAAACGCTAGGTCAGCAACTTATGCAGGTTCGCGGGAACATAACGCCTTCCCCCCTCAGACCCGAAGTTATTGGAAAAGGATTTTCCATATAACTTCGCTTCTACATTTTCCTTATCCTATTTATGTTACTATATGTACTATAATCTAACTTATTACTAATGTTGTCTCTACAATACGCAATTCCAATACTTGAAAAGGGTGAGTAGAGGCAACGAGTTTATATTTAATTTAAGTATGTAGTAAAATTGGATTTGCGTTCACATTTTCAGGGTCGTTTACATTAGTATTGATTTTACATAATTTTCGAACAAGTGGTATAAACTTTTTCCAAATGAGGTACGCCAAGCATGACGATAACACTAAATAGAGAACACTTGTGGCTACGCCAAGGCTTTTCACTTCACTTAAATTTGGAACACTTTTCACACTCTTTTTTAAAAGGTAGTTGAGATGCTGCACTTCGTCTAGGTTGATATCTTGCAGGTCTATAGGTTCGGCTTCTTCTGTGGTATTATCTGGTAAGGCAGGTAAGTTTACAATAGGTAAATGGCTGTACGAATTTCCCAATTCACGGAAATGGTTCGCTCGTAAACGAAGAGCATCAATTATAACATCACATGGTTTTTGGATTGTAATGAGGTATGTCCCTCTCAATGGCTCTTGGGTGACGTCATCGTCACATTTTGGGTAAGTACTTTTGTATATTTGGAGAATATAATCCAGCTGTTATCTGAAATTCTCTGGACCTTTAAATCTTCTGTAGTAATTCGGTGTGCAACACATTTTGAGGGGTGTTGTTGGTACTGCATCAATTGTTCAACGCAGGTTTCTCTGGAGTAGGGGGCAATGTCGTTCTCGGAGCACAAATATTCCTTGGCAGTTATCTCTTTGCATTTTTGGGCAATTGGGCGATATCTTTTCTCATCCTGGAGTAAATAAGGATATTGGGGAATAATGGTGAAGGTATCGGTAGTAGAGTGGTTGAGCATGGGTAATGGGTACAATTTATAATATACATAGCATTCCTGTTCTACAAGTGGTACATCTATAATAAATCTTATGTTACTATCCTTAAGGTAAGTTTTGACAGAAAATGTTTCCTCTAAATTAATTAAATTCTGGTCATTTACTGGATACATGAGGTTGCCGTATGTACTTATATCTTTCAACAACTTTAGGATTTCTACAGAGTCTATAACAGTTTTATGTAGTACTGAAACTTTGCTGAGGGCTAAAGCCGTCTGTACATCGCTGAGTTTTGTCGAAATAGAGCGGAAGTTACTTATAAAAGATTGAATACATTTATAATGTGGAAAATTACAAAGTCATCATTATCTCTAGATTTTATAAATTGTTCTATTTTGTTAACTCTGTCGTTCAATATTTTGTATTTTCGTTTACCATTTTAGACGAGTTTACTATGTGATCCAGCATTTCGGAAATAATAGTAATTTTACTAGAAATGGCTTGCTCACGGGTTTTAGTGTCCGTTATCAGTTGTTCGAAATGGATGGCGTCGTCATTGTCTAGATTTCCTGTTATTACTTTAATTAAGGAACCTAGAGGGTCAATAAGGCCACGTTTTACCCGCTTAGTTGGCATTAGTTGCCCTAATTTCTCTACAGCCTCGTCGCGGATGTAGTTTATTTGGGACTGGAAGTCTTTTAAGTTAGTGACAAGAGAAGAAGCATTTTTAGAAGACGATAGTTTGGTACAAAATTTAGAGTACTGTTGCGAATTGATCTGTAGATCGGATGCTATGCCTTTCAAATCTATGGTTTTTATTATAGACCAGCTGTCGTACTGTACAAAAGCACGGCCTTGTCTCACTGGGAGGAGACCTGGGTTTTCATTTACTTCTTGAAGTTGTAGGCCCTGGCTCAGGAACCCTGGGGTTTGGGTCATCCATATCACCACCGCCAGGAGGGGGCGCCACCTGCGGAGGGCGTTCTATATTTTTAACTGGGACTTTAATTTCTCTATCTCGGACTTTTATATGTAGTACATTACGTTCCACCTCACCACATACTATTGCTTTTTGGTATTTTGGCTTATCTTTAGATTGTCGTTTGTTAACCGCCTTTGCGTATAGAGTTTGATCCTCTTGGAACTGTGGTCCTATCTCGTGAAGGTTCTCGGAGTACACTCCAGCAACTAGGGTTGTAGGCGTTTGGATTTTGAGTCGAGTTCTCGAAAGTTAAGGGTTGCGTCACCTTTTCAATGTCTTCGGGTGAATTTACAACGGTGTCTCTACGGGACGCTACAGGCTTAAATAAGTTTTCTCGGTTGTTCCAAATCGGGATTTTAGTGTATTGTGTTTCTAATGTTTTGTTACTTGGGTCTATTATAGCTTTCAATTTTACTAACAAATCCCAACCAATGACTCCGTCATACTCTGGGTCGACATCGTAGATGTAGAATTTGTGACGCATGTCTTGGTTGAAGGTCTTGAAAAGTGGTATTTGGGCTACTTCTGTGTGCGAACTAGACCCATGCGTACTTTTTATTTGGAAGGGTTCACACCTCTTGTACTGGGGGTAGTAAATATCTGCTTTAGCTGGGCTGATGATGCACTTGTTACTGCCAGAGTCTATTATGAATTTGCTGTTAATTTCTGGAATTTTAATGTATGGTAATTTACGAGTCGCGTTGTAATTTAACTCTACACTCTCTGGAGTTTCCTGGGTTACTTCAATTAGAAAACTTCCTACGTTGTCGTAATCCTGAGTCTCTGTAATTTCTTGTTGATACTCGGGGGTAGGGTCTTCGTAATAATAATTTTGATTTTCTTGGTAGTTGCTCTCATTGAACTCATACGGGCGGTCTGATAGTTGGCGTTCCTCTGTCACCATTTCGTTTAATGGCACCTTTGGTGCTACGGGGGCAGTTCTCATTGTAACATCGCTGGGGTAAGCTTGAGGGTGACGATAGCCTTGGGGCTGTGGAGCTTTATAACCGAATTGTCCCGGCTGTGGTCTAAATCCGAACTGATGTTGTACTGGGGTCTGTAGCCCATCTGTTGTTGGACAGGATGCTTATAGCCAAATTGTTGCTGAACCGCTGGCTTATAGCCAAATTGACCGGGCTGTGGTCTAAAACCTAAGGGTTGTTGGGTCGGAGGCCTATACCCAAACTGCTGTTGGGGTACAGGAGGTTTGTACCCGGATTGATTTTGTGGCACTAATTGCCTAGCTAGCATAGGTTGTATTGAATTTGGTCTGACTCAAAAGACGGGGTTGAAAGTTACTATTTGGGGGTTGCATTATTGCCTGAAGGGCTTGAGGTTTCGGATCCATAGTGGGTGGTTTGGGTACCTGGTTGTGAAGCAACCTGGACCTCATTAAATACTGCTCGTGAAAGTTAACTTCGTCCATCACAGTTTTAAGGCCTCTTCTAAACTGGTAGGGCTTTTTAGTCTTACTATTCTCACTAGGTGTTCCGGCAAATTATATAGGAAAACATTGAGAGCTGTATTATTATGGATGATGGCCTTTGCATGTTTAACTTCGTTGGAATTAGTGACATTAGTGTTAATTTTGGAAATTAAAATGGCTCTTACATCTTGAATGCGGCTACAAAAATCTAGGTATGACTCATTAGATTTTATTTTTAATGACTCCAACTCTATGGCTACACACTCTTCGCTTCTATGATCTCCGAAATGCTGAATTAGTAGTGTTTTGAAATCGTCATAACTTTCAAAATCACCCCTTTCGCTGATAAGGGCGGCGGCTCTACCTATGACTCTACTAGTTATTGACTGCATAATATATTCGTTGCGTTGAGCAACGCCTTGAAATTGTCTGATAACATACTCGCATTTTCTGAGGAAAAATGCGAGCATTTTAGTGTTTCCGTCAAATTCGGGAATGAGCTTAAGCATGTCGCGCAACAGGGGCGGCGCTATTTCGTTAAGCTCAGTCATTTTGCTGTTAAACAGTTTCTAGTTATACTACTTATATACTTCCTTACTTAATTAATGGTGCAATTCTAGTCACCGTTTAAATTATGTTATAACCTAGAGTACTTTTGTGCATTTGTAATCACGCTAGTACGTTTACCTAACTTAGCGTATCTGAGCATTTGTAATCACAGTATACATCTAAAATACTTATCTAATTGTGCAGTTCTAGTCACAGTTTAAATATAGAAATATAAAATAATTGTGCAGTTTTAGTCACAGTTTAAATCTAAAAATATAAAATAATTGTGCAGTTTTAGTCACAGTTTTAACCTATGTAGAGACCTGTGCAGTTTTAGTCACCTGGTTCTACAGCTTAAAACTAAACAGTATTTCATGGATAGGATGGGAGGAAACGAAGGATTTTACTCCAGTGAGTACTCTGTTCGCTATAACTTACTTGCCCATCTCCGTCCGGCTCCGGTTAACAAATTTGTTTGGTTCGAGGATTACCACTGCGGCCTTCTTCCGATTTTAGGGAAAACCGCTGTCACTGCCAATCACGAAGGTACTAACACTTTCCAAGCACTAGTCACGGATTTTACGTGGTCGCGATAGCAGCGGCTGGTAATCCTACCGGCTGCGCCAGTTAACTTTCGGGAGCGCGTTGAAATGTTTTTAAAAAACTAAATTTAAAGTTAAATTAAAACTAAATACGTCTAGATGAGCCGAAGAGTTTATTCAGACTGCCTTTGCTTATTACAATTAGCCTTAAAGAAAACTTATAATCTAACCCAGACGCAACTATGCATTTCTGGGTGGCATGGCGTGATGTCGCCTGATCCTGCGTAGGCGCAAACGCTAGGTCAGCAACTTATGCAGGTTCGCGGGAACATAACGAGCTTGTAAACATTATCTATGTAAATGTTTTATTTGTGAAAGAAATGAAAAATACATGTTGTATTGTTTTGTTTGTGAAACAAATGAAGAAATACGTGTTGTATTGGCTAGAGTTAATAGTTTTATTAGTCGTCTTACATATCATGTTTCGTTTTTCGAAGTATGTTTTGGAGAATAAAAATATCGTATAATGAAGTTACGTCACTCGAAGCTTGTAAACACTCTCTTTGTAATGTTTTGTTTGCGAAACAAATGAAAAAATACGTGTTGCATTTTTTTGTTTCTGAAACAAATGAAGAAATACGTGTTGTATTTGCTGGACTTATTAGTTTTATTAGTCGTATTAAATACCATCTTTCGTTTTTTCGAAGTATGGTTTGGAGAATAAAAATATCGTTTTTAAGTTAAGTTACTCGAAGCTTGTAAACACTATCTTTGTAATGTTTTATTTGCGAAACAAATTAAAAAATACATGTTATATTTTTTGTTTCTGAAACAAATTAAGAAATATGTGTTGTATTTACTGGACTTATTAGTTTTATTAGTCGTCTTAAATATCATGTTTTGTTTTTCGAAATATGTTTTGTAGAATAAAAATATGTTAAAAATTAAATAATACCCACTAAAAAGAAAGTGCACGTATGTCGGTAATTCCTGGCAGAGTTCCAGCACTAGTGGGGGTGTGGGGGGAAAGAAAAGGCGGAGTCGGGGGACTAAAGAGGCATTTTCGTTATTTAGAAATCCGCAGAGAGCAAGTCCTATTTAACTGGGCCAGGACAAGTTAGAGTTTAATTTAATTTTAAGCCTGAATAATGGAACGATGCAGGATGCATGTTTTGGGTAACGAGGTCCGTAGGAAAAAATCTAAATCTACGATCGTCATACTGGCACCCGTATCGTGTTTCATAGATAGCTAAGATTACAAGACGAAGAACAGAAAACACAAGTTAGTCAAATAAAACAATTAAAAATCTCCGATATTTTGTGGATGCGGCTAACATTAGTTATAGAACACTGGTCTGTTATAGGCAGGCGTGTTCCTTAAGTTACGGCTGGTCTAGTCTGGAGAACGGTTGTCGATTCGGAGACCCCGGGTTCAAAACCACGCGCACCACTGTCATTTCAAAGTCACGTGCGCAATGCCGCTAACATAAAACGGCGAAGGTAAACGTCGCGAGGAAATCAATATATACCTAGAATCTTTCAGAGTCATGTGTCATCCACCAACCCGCTCTGTGCCAGAGTAGTGGATCATGGCCTTGACTCTCTCCTTGCGAGAGTAGGCCCGGAGTTCAAGCAGTGGGAACATTTTGTGTTGTTACTTACCATCAGGCTTATGTCCTGCGCATCCCATCATTCTTCACCATACATAAAACAAATTATTCATCGTTTTAGAAGTAAATAGGATTTCTTTACTTACCCAACAGTAACATCAAAAATGTTACTCCCGACGGAACTGGAGACGGCCATGTCTCCGAAGCCCTTCCTGGCCACGATGACGGAGGTTATGAGGTCCGGCACCGAGGTTCCCGCAGCTAGTAACGTCAGCCCCATCACCTCGGGGGGCACCATGGCCGTCGCACCGGCCACGTTGGCCCACCACACCATCAAGTAAGAGAAAAATGCTATCCATACTATAGACCCTATAAATGTTATAGGGAAAAGGTTCTTCCCTGAAAAAGAAAAACATGACATGTTAGTACGTCTACGGAAAATGACCCAATTGGTATGATGACTGGGTAAAAAAAATCCAGTCTAATTAGACAGTCATTTAGAGTATGGTAAAATATGGTCCATGTGTTTTTCTGTTAGGTATATCGAATTATAAAAATCGACGCGAGATTATCAAAATTCTAGATAGGTTGTGACGTCACTTCTTCATAAACGTACAACCTGACGTCACTTAAAACGTCTAAGCACTAATATCTTCGTAATTTTTTATTTCTTTAAGAAAAAAAATACGTGTATTATATTTTTTTTTGTAAAATAACATACTCATACTAAATTAGTGGGATCAGTGACTTTATTTATGTGTCATTTTTTGCCAATAGGTGGGTTGATTGTAAAACTAATGTGTTCATGTGGGTTATTGTCGATTCGTCACAAAGTAAATTTGTCACAATTTGTATACTCCATAATGTATGGATACATTCAAAGTGAACTCGCCACAAGTTATAAAAAAAAAAAAAGTGAACAACGTCACAGCTAAATAAAATTGTAGTTAAAAATAGATTGTCGATCCTTCGCTGTTACTTTGGGCGAGGAAATTGGGTTCAGTACCTGTCATTCAGCATAGGTTGAATATACCTATCTATGTGGTTATATCTCAAGGGTCTGCTTAAGCCAAAGCGCCATATTATACGTACAAATGTGGATTTCTTTTGTTATTCAACAGAGATTTACCGACGTACTTATATTATCATATAAAAGCATGTAAGTAAATTATTTATAGTAATATTATATTTCTTTATCAGGTGAAAGGACGTACAAGACATGCGCCTGTTGGTAAGCAACACGCCAGCCTAACGTGTATAATAAATAGCACAGAGCAGCTACGCAGATGTCTGAACATGAAAAGTTCAAATTAACGTATTATAGAACGACATACAGGCTAAGCGCAATTTGATCTGTGGCTAAACAGTTCTATACGATAATTTATTTTTGTCAAATACGAAGTATAATAATTATCGGATTATTTACATACTTTGAATATAGGTACTTTATTTCTAATCAAAAGCCTAAATAATAAGTTTCAAACTACTAGCTTTAAAAATTACAAAAAATTACACAAAAAAATGAAACACATTATTGTCTTATACACTACAGGCCCGTGAACAAAATCTATGGGTCACACCTCTTTTAATCCATTATTCCGCAACGCCGCGCCGTACAATCATGCCAAAATCATGCGACAAGGAGAAATTATCGAGGTTTGCAACCCCCCCCCCTCTTCAACTTGCACTCAGTTGGACAGTTTACAAATACCGGCATAGTGCTGAACCTTATTATATACCCTTCTGTCATCCTATATAGGTCTTCTGGTGTATCATATTCCCCCATAAATTTTGTTCACGGGCCTGTAGTTTATTATTTCAAGTAAATGCCTTCTTAAAATACGTTTTCCGCTTTAAAAAGTAGACTATGTTCTTTCTCAGGGTCTAAAGCTATGCCTAGCCTAGTACAATCTCGATGCCTAGCATACCTAAGCATAGCAGCATAAGCTGCTCACTAAATTTCCCTCTCTCTTCTGCGGCTCGGGGCCGTCCCTAACAGGGAAAGAGTCAAGGCCATAGCCCACCACGCTGATCTAGTGCGGACTGGTGAACGACATATGAAATCTAGAAGCATGTCGATATCCTCATAATGCTTCCTTAACCGTTTTTAAGTTAATGCCATGACGTACATCACTTCGAAATTGCTGTGGTGCGCGTGGGATTCAAAGCATTCGGATCGACAATTACCGTTCTAGACCAGGCATAACTTACCTATGTGTCTAATTACATTTAAATCAGTTTAGGCGTGAATCGCAACAGGCAAACAGACAGACAGAGCAACTTTCACATTAATACATTTTTAGCGATTTAAATTCTCTTACTTGAAAAATCCAAAAGGCCAATTCTATAACCCTGACGCGCTTGCACTGCGTATAATATTGAATTTACTTTTAATACTCGAAAATTTATAGATGGCCGTGACACGAACCGTCGCCCCATGTCACGCTGTCGAGGACATCGCTTGATAATAATCGATAGAGAAGGAACTCATTTCTGATGCTTCAAAACAAGGACCTTCGGTTCTATGGAGCTAAATTTGGGATACAAAGAACAAAATATAATTACGATAAGAGGTGCTGACTGTTGAGGGTCTGAGCGAGTTTTCATTGACAGCTTTAATCATTTGATGATATTCATGATTAAACAACAATTTTATAATGAACTCTTGAGTATTATTTATAGTAAGTCATTTTCAGAGGCTAATAGAAAAGTTAAATTTGAAATATAAACAAAAAAATACTAGGTGTTTTGAAACTATTCATTGTGAGAACTAGGATCATGAGTGGCAGCTATATTGTTGAGAGCGATCTCTCCCAAACAACCAGCGATAATATAGGCAAAACTTGTTCCATGAATATACGGATACTTGATACCCCACTTTTTTTAATTTTTAGGCTTTTTAGCCACTTTTTTATGTTCAACCGCTGGTCAAAGGCCTCTTATCTCTCCTTACAGATAGCTTGAACTACAATGCTTTGGTGGACCAATCTTTATCGTGTGATTGTACCTTCGTCAACACCTTCGTCTTTATAGGGCTAGGAAGTTTGTACTGTATTACATTTTGACATTCTTTGAGTATTTACGTATTTTACTGAATACATTTGAACATTTTTTTTGTTATATACATTTATTGCACTTTATACATTCTTGACATTCCTCAAATGGATGAACTGCAAGATCTACTACTGCAAGACCTTAGACCCTAGATGTACACACTGATCAAACTCAAAAACACAAGACAATATTCTGATGAAACACAAGACGCTGGTGAAATTGTGCTCACCAAGCATTTATCTCACACATATATATATCACAACCAAATAGAAGCCAGAAATGAATCGAAGATGAAGAATCAGATGACATAAATAAAAACCAGAAATTAGTAGAAGATGAGGAAGAAGAAGACTTTAATCAGCTGACTATTTTTTTTTTTCATTTATAAATTAAGTCTACAACAAATTGTCTTGCCAGACATATTGCATGCCTCTCGCAGAGGCCAGTTTGTATGGGGCAACTTTTAAAATGTTTTGTATCATCTTATCTTACCTACAAACAGCAATAAAGATTTTTGTATTTGTATTTGAAGTTGTTTCGCTATTGGACTCCATTCTGTGATGGTCTTTGTTATTGGTGTTTCTTGTCCAAAGTCCAATCTCACTATAGTTATACAGCTTTAAGACATCTGTAATCTGGGTTTTGGAGGTCAGTGTTGTATTTTGAAGTGAATTCTTGAGCTGCGCACTTTTTGGTGACGGATAAATCTCATAGGTTCGCGTCTTTAACATGCGTAATATTAATAAATAGTATATCTGTAGATGTATTTATTGTACAATATTAGTGCTATTAAATACTAGACTTCTAGTTGTAAGTTTTCGTTTCTCTCGGAAGGCTCTATGACTGCACTTTTTATACCATCGCTTAGTCTGACTCCAAGAAAACTGCGGTCCATCTCGCGTTGGCAAACCTCGAGTGTAGTGTTATGACCTCAGTGTCACGCAATGGAATGAAACTTTTTTTATGATGCCGATTAGCGTTTTGGTGCGTTTGTGTATTGCACGTAAGTATAATTAGTTAATTCAGTTTTGTAATGAAAACTACACGGGTTTAGTTTTTATTGCTAAGAAACGTTTGTAAGATGGGATTTTAAACGATTACCCTAGGCGTTTTACAAGGCAAATACCTAGAGTTTTAAAAGTCAATGCTAGGTAGAGTTTTTTGTTTTCATTGTTTTGTTTTTTTTTTAAAATAAAGAGTGACGAGACGATCAGGTCATGTGCCTGATGGTAAGCAACATGCCTGACACATAACAGCACAGTGACAAGCAGCTATTGGAACATGAAGAGTCCAAATCATTACCTAGCACTGCACTGCGCTCGTCACCCAGAGATCTAAGATCTTATATCTCTAAGCCCTGTAATTTCTCTGGAAACATTGCCCTTCAAACCGGAACACAGTAATGTTTGCACATTACTGCTTGGCGGTAGAATAACTGGCAAAGGTGTGGTACTTCCTTGTTTATATACGATATGATTTTACTAGAGTGCAGCTAGAATAGACTGCCATTATGCTATAAAAAAACCTTCGGCGAAGACCATTCTGTTATCTTTCCGTATCTTTGGATCAAAAAATAAAATCCTCGAAGATAAGAATACCTGATGATTGTACTTTATAGCAAGAAATCAAATTTATGGCAACTCTACACGACACATCAGCAGTTACCAAACTTTATGGCCGAATCTACATTTTATAAGCCCTCAGGAATATACTCTTCCAAATTTTTATACTCCACAACGAGCACTATTTCACTGAAAAACTGGTTGTTACAGCAAATATGGTAGTTCCATATAAGCAGTCGTAAAAGTTAGTATGTTTTACGAGCATTGTGCTGTGGTAGTTTCTGGAAAGGTCGGAAACAGGCCTATGTGCTGGTGACCTAGAATCTGTGGGACCTCTGGGTTTCTAGTTACGAGTAGGAGATAATTGTACAATTGGTGTCTATGGAACAAAATAGTTAGTTTAGAGAAGTGTAATATTTGTAACAGGTAACATTACTATTTTATGTAAATTGTGTATAATAGTTATTTATGTATATTGGGATATACATAACAACTCTATTAGCAAACTCGCACTTGAGCTCCAAGATACAGGCTTTGCCTAGTTTGGGATTTATAGAGAAATACTAGCGGCCCGCCCCGGCTTCGCCCGTGGTACATATATATAACCTACAGCATTCAAGGATTACGTACATATGAAAGAACGGTCAACGATTTTTTTTAAATCGATCCAGTAGTTCCCGAGATTAACGTGTTCAAACTATATACATATATGCTACTTTTGATCCCCAAATTATCGTGCTGTTTACTGTGTCAGAAGTGACACCTGTAGACAACTGGTGGGGATAACTAAATAAATGACGATTGATCAGTTATCGACCGGGGATGAAAAATGATTAAATTACTAAAATGGCTATTAAAAAATAGGGGTTGATCTTAGAAGGGTGAAAATTGAGAATTGTATGTATTTTTGTATGTTGTATCATAAAAAAATAGAAATTAAAAATTTTGTCTAAAAAATAAAATAAAAAATTTAGGGGTGGACTACCCCTAACATTTAGGGGGATGAAAAATAGATGTTGGCCGATTCTCATAGATACCGGATAAGCACAAAAAATTTCATCAAAATCGGTCAAGCCGTTTCGGAGGAGTATGGCAACGAAAACTGTGACACGAGAATTTTATATAGGTATTAGAAGATGTAGCTTTTCTGTACCGAGAAATTTAAATTGTACCTATTTTAAGAATAGTTTTACACCTAAGTATCTATAAATTGTATTCTCGTTTTAAACCTAAGTATCTTCGGCTTAGATAAGCTGCTCTGGTATATGTACAATGTTTTTGGCAAATCTTATACCTTTAAACGAGCAATTCTTGTAGGTATATATATATATAGAATCTGAATCTCGGAAACGGCTCGAACGATTTTCATGAAATTATGTATACAGGGGGGTTTCGGGGACGATAAATCGATCTAGCTAGGTTTTATTTTTTAAAAACATCATTTTATGCAATACCTACAATGTCATTAGAATACGATAACTTATTTCGCCACTGTTCTTTAAGTCTAAATGGCTCAGACGGAATATGCTCGCCCTCGGAGTCAACAGGCCTCGGTTCGAATCCTGATGGTTTCACTCGGGATTTTTCTTTTTGTTATTTTTTTTTCTGAGAAAATCTTATACTTAGAGCCTTTTATAAAAGCATTTAATTCATGTAAGTTATCACTATGTAACTCGTACCTGCCTAAATATCATTTTAAAAACCGAGCAAAGCTCGGTCAACCAGGTACTAAATATTTATGTGTTTGAGGCTTTTTGTTAAAAAGGATAGGTTTGCACTTGGTCTCGGCTGATGTTGAGCGACCATGCAATTTACGATGGAGCGTGCTTAACTAGAAGAAACCGATTGATTGATTCACTTTCGACTAAAAAACACCAAATCACTAGGAAAAAACCAAATGTGTGTTGATGAATGACAATCCTTTCCTCAATGACAATCAAAATGTCCCCAAAAAAGGAACACATTGGTTTCCTCACGATGATCTTTCACCGGTGGTCACTTAACCAGAGAAACAAAAAACAAACCTCTTTGAAAAATCCTCAGCGGTGTATGTGGAATTAAAACCTACGACCCCAAGACTGTGAAATTGGGCATTTTTGCTACTAAACCATCACAGCAAACTCAAAAATTTAACCTTATCCATGTTTGACTTAATCATTTTTAGAGAAGACTCGTCATCGTCGCTCGTGATAACGGAAGGGAAAACGTAAAGGAAAACAATAGCTTTATTTTTCCGCAAAAATGGGTCCGGATTTGTGTTTATTTCACGGGCTTTAGTTCAATAAATATGAAGGGTTTTGCGATAAAATAAATTTTGCTTTGCTATGACGTTGAGCCAAAACTTATGTAGATTGGAGAGGTACGTATAACTTATTAGATTTTTGTCGTAACCTTGTAGGAACGTTGTTTTGCTTGTGGCGCGATTAAATGGTTGATAGCTGGTAAGGAATTGACTACTGAGGAAGTAAGAAAAACAGCTATAGAGATTTTTGTATTTGTATAAGAATCTCTTCATCTACAGCCTTGTGATTTTAAACCTAGTTGGATTGATCTGACACGAAATCTCATATCGCGGTCTTTGTTTTATCTTTTTAGAATGAAAGAGACGAGGATTGTCATTTCCGATTTGAACCGTTTGGATTGCATTTTGAATCACTATCCAGAAGTGCCATCAAGTTGTAGATAATACACAGGACTTAATACACATATAAATTATGATTTAATTGCCTCGACGTTTCGGCAGCGTTACAACCGCCGTGGTCACTATAATAGTAAGAATTTGCGCGTCATCTAATTGAGAAACGAAAAGATCTCAATCTAACTATCTTTCAATTGGTCTAACAAAATCATACATATAAAAATTATCCGTATCACCAGGCTTCCAAGACGCCGATAACCAAAAACCATGCTCTCAGTTGCAATCCAACCAGAGAATGTAACCAGAGATCTAAGATATGTTCTATCTCTAAGCCCTGTAATTTGTCTGTATTTATATATTATGTACACCACGTTATAGATTTTTGTCATCCCAAGATTGCCAGGAAGAACTCACTGCGAGCAATAACGCCACCATCTGTTTCACTGATTTTACTATATTGTGAACAGAAAACAAGTTTCATTCATTTATTGAGAACGAATACTCAAATCGTAGAAAGAAACAACTACTAGGTACATAATTTCACCGAGTCCAAACAACAATTTTGTTTGAATCAGCCGATTTTTTTGGAATTTCATGGATTCGCAGTCCTTTCAGCTTAAGTGTATAAGTTCTGGCAAACTACTTTATGTTCCTACTCAGGGCAGTCTGGGTTATGGCCTCGACCCTCTCCTAGTGAGTTGACTAGTGCGTCTGTACTTAGAAGTACTCGCTCCTTTGAGTATTTTATCCAGCGGGATTCGAACCCTCACCTCACGATGAAATCTAAAATTCTCGCCACTATGTCGCCATGGCTTCACAAACAACGGCATCTGTACTATTTACTGGGCTCAATCGTAAAATAAACTTTATACCATAACGTTAAAGTTGAATTGAGCTTACCTCTCGGCGTCCTAGTATCCGGGAGGGTGATCCATAAAGGGAAGACAATTGGCGCGACCAACAGATACGTCAGCCGCTTACGGAACCCGGAGGGCCACGACATGTCTAGCGGCGTCGTATCCTCTTCCAGGTCTCCTATCTGCAACACAATGACGTCATCATCATCAAAATCACCATCATCAACATCAGCATTATTTGCTGGCCTATTGGCTTAGGTAGTAGTGAGTCTGCCTGCGAAGCCGTGGGTCGTGGGTTCGATCCCCACCCAGAGCAAATGTTTACGTGATGAATACAAATACATCTTTGTACTACTGTACCTGGGTGTTTCCTATGTATAATAAGTATGTAATATATAAGTAATAAGTAATATATAAGTAATATATCAGGTCTCTGAATTTATCTTTTTGTTTATTCATTTTTGTTTTTGTGTTGTGAACAGTAAAGTGTTTCTATTTATCTGGCTTCCATAGTACAAGCTTTGCTTAGTATGGGGTCAGATGGTGTTGTGTGTGGAATGTCTACTAATATAATATATACAATATAACTATTAAGTAGTTTTGGTTTTTAAACTTTCACTAATTATATTTATTTGTATATATAATTAATTAATATGACTTTATTTTGAAATCATTACACAGGGCCTAATTATGATCTAATTGTGATAACTTGATAGATAGCAGTGCCTTGATAGTTATATCCATGTAGATTCCATTCCCATATTTTTTGCTCGTTGAGTAGTTTGATGTTGTGTATGATGATTGTTGCTCAAAGACATTGGGACGCCTGAATGGGTCGGATTGAAATAATCGGATCGTTTGAAGTCTGTTATTGGACATGTTATATACATTTACAACGTAATTGATATTACGTTTGCTCAAGTTAAAGTTACCGATTATTAAGCCGCGAGCTTGATCACAGGGCATAAGCATAGAATAGAATAGAATAGAATAGAAAACGTTTATTGTCAATGCTAGTTACACTCACACAAATATCCATTATAATTAAATATCATGAATATTTCCATGCAGACTCGTCAAGCACAAATTTATCAGGCATTACATTTACATTTAATATAATTAATTTTAATTACAAGAATACATAATTAATAGCTTCAGCTGTAAAAGGGCTGTGTATAGGTAGAATTCCTAAATTTGCGATAAAAATAGTAAATAAATGAAAGCGACAGCAAATATTCTCATAAATAACAATAGATGCAATGATCCAAGATATCATTGCTGGTCAATAGGGTTAAAAACAAAGTTTAAAATTGATTTACAAATTAGAAGATCACTTTCCAACAATCGATTGTCACCGATCCCTGTAACACGGGACCTACCTAGAGACATAAGCAGCCAACTAAATGTTCCCACTGATGGACTTGAGGCCTTCTTTTGCAAGGAGAGAGTCAAAGCCAGAATCCACCACGCTGTCATAGCTAGTTGTACTTGTAGAGCACAAATAGCAAAATTTAAATGGCAAAACAAAGTTTGCGGAATAAGCAAGCAATACAACATTATTAAAAAAATATTGAGACAGTTTGAAATTATATTGGTTGTGAAAGAAAAACTTCAAATGAAGTTCCAGCAAGCGTCGAAACTTTCACTAAAGACATTTGAATAGTTTCGAGCGTTTTCTCGATTTTAAGCGAGTGAAATGTTCTACAAAGAATTCGGTTAAAAATTCATAATTGGTTGCTGACCTAAATTAAGAATGCAGTTACCTGTGACGACTTCTTTACAAGTACACACGCGTACAGGTTGTCCATTACAACTGGTTTTAAACGTGTAAAAAAACAACGCAACGAAATCTTTGTGCTGCAAAAAAAGATCTTTCGACGAGTTGTGTCATTCACAAACCCATGCATGCACTTGACTTTACACCAGCTTGGTGAAATATGACCTTGACACCTCGTGAGGGAAAGACCCGAATTCTATTAGAGGAAAATGTAATATGTTGTTTATGCTATACATGTCTCCTAAAGTTCAAAGTTGCAAGTTGTTTAGTTTGAGACTACAGTGTGAGTGGTTTGAATAAGTCTACTAACATATATTATGATGCAACCAATTTACTTTTGCACACATTTTAAGTTACAGCTGGTCTAGTTGAGATTACGGCAATTGACGATGCCAAATTCTTAATTCGAATCCCACGCGTACCACTGTCTTTTCGAAGTGTCGTGTGTAAGATCGCTAGTTTAAAACCCTCTACACACGAGCCCTAAAATCAGAGGAATTTACGTAAAAATAGTGGGGAGGAGCCTACATCGCACCTTATGATTGGTGATTTATGGTGCGATGTAGTGTCCTCCCCACTACTTTTACGTAATTTCCGCTGATTTTAGGGCTCGTGTGTAGAAGGTTTCATATTGGTGAAGGAAACGTGAGGAAACCTGCTTGGCGGAAATAATGTAACTTTTTAAAGTCAAGAAAGTAAAGACTGACAAACCGTAGTTTCGCTATCGTGGTGGATTATTATAGCCTAATTCTCCCCTACATGGTTAAGGAGAGTCCTGTGCCTGGTATTGGGGACTCTATGGGTTGATACGGAGTATACCTTTTCTGTGCTACCTCTTGATATTCAGTACGTCATAGTATGTAAGTGTTTACTGAATCGAAGTGACAGACTGCCTACCTGAAAATCTTTCACATCCCACACAAAATGTAGATTAAGGTAATGACGATTGAATATTAATTAATCCGTGGTATAAATATCGCAAATTTTCCTTAATTCCACACATTCAAGTTTCAACCATCGGTGAAAGCAACAAGTATACCCAACCATGAAGATCTTCATTGCAACTGTGCTCTTGATTGCTCTGCTGTCGAAAACTGAAGCTGATAACAACCAAATATACTGCGGAAGAAAACTAGCAGATACGATGAGCATTATCTGTGAGTATGGTGAAGAGGAAAAGAGATCTAGAAATGAAATTGATTTTGGGCGTGGAGGTTACCGAAATGGATGGTATGCCTACGGGCCCCGTGCTTATCATGCTAGTAGTGGTTTGAAAGGAAAACGGGGTATCGTCGACGACTGCTGCTACCAACCATGTAGTGTTGCTACCCTCATGAGCTACTGTTATTAACCATCTTTTTTTTATATAATTTCATAATTAACGTCTGGGCAAAAATATAACATTCTTATTACCCTGTCAGGTCGATTACGGGAAAAACATGCGATAGGGATTTTTTGTTTTATCATCATGATCAAAAGTCCGGAGTCAGGGTTGTGACGTCACATTTTTCGAAAAAATAGTACCATAAACCATAACGTAGTGACGTCGCTCGAAATTTCTAAGTGCTTATATCATCGTCATTCGTTGTTTTAAGAAAAAAATACTCATATAATAGTTTAGAATAATTCAACTCTCGGACTAATTAGTTTTTTAGCCGTCTTGCCTATTCTTAATTTATTTATTTAGGAATACAAGAAGAATTTAAGAAAATAGGAATTTAAAATAAAATATATGCATAATATTAAAACGTTTCAATTATATATATTTATTTACAAAATGTACATGAATTTAGTCTAGAAGACTGGTGCCAACAGGAATCGTGCCCAAAAAGCTAGCCCCATTGCCACGTTGAATGGCGATACTTATGCGCTGAGCAAAAAAAGGCCAGTATTTTGGTCACGAGTTGCATCACAAAGACGTTTCGATAAATCTTTGTATATATACTTATGGCACTCAGTCTCCACGGTCCTAAAGTTTCGACCCCAAAAAAGCTCAAACATGTATCCGCTATCAATGCAACTATATTTGCGCCTTTTAAGGTCTTCAGCTTGTTCAGCTGCCGCGCCAGCTCTAACTTGTGTCCATGCAAGATGATTCTTAAAGATATTCTTTATTAGTTTATTTGTTAAAATCGGTAGTTATAATAGGATCTTAAATATTGTCATTGAGTATACTATGATCAACCTTGCGGCATGCAAATTATAAGGAATCTCTGACAATTTGTCAACTATTTGTTGTAAACTAATTTTGAAACTGCCTGTTCAATGCCTTCCTATTTCATATTATTACCCTGCCTAGTTTAATATCTCTATTTTGTAATACCAGAAGTGACCCAGAAATCCTCTGTAATGTACCTACTGTTAATTTATCGTTTATTGTTGACGCTTTTGATAATATACATTATAAGTTTTGTACATAAATTACTGTGCCATTATCGTAACTTTATTGTGGTTTTGTTGAATATAAGAACAAAATTAAAAATTTTGATTAACCCCCCGACTACCTTAGATTTGTTATCTGTACAACATTCTACTAGTCAAGACCTTTCATTTGATACCCATATTAAGGGAATTGTGAAAAAGGAAATGTAATTCGCCATTTTGTGGTAGTGGCCATCTTGGATTTGAAATTTGTCATAGTGCAAAGTATTCTACTAATCAAGCCCTTTCATTTGATACCCATATTGAGGTAGTAGTGAAAAAATATTATATAATTCGCCATTTTGTGGTGGCGGCCATCTTGGATTTGAAATTTGTTATAGCGTTTAGTACTCTACTAGTCAAGCCCTTTTATTTGATACCCATATTGAGGTAGGTTGTGAAGAAATATTTTGTCCGCCATTTTGTGGAGGCGGCCATTTTGAATCGATATTAACCAAACATAGCTAAGAACACCCGCACGGATATTAACTTTCAAATAAAAAAAACCGCATCGAAATCGGCCCATCCGTTTGAGCTCTACGGTGCCACAGACAGACACACACACAGACAGACAGACAGACAGACAGACAGACCGACAGACAGACAGACAGACAGACATCGACGTCAAACTTATAACACCCCTTTTTTTTGTCGGGGGTTAAAAATAGAATATATAATGATAGTTGTGTTTATCTGGAACTCAAAACTATATTAAGTTTTTCACATGAACAAAAATAGTACCTACGTAGGTACTGTAAATCTTTGCCGCTTTTCGTTATAGTGCCATTGCTTAGGAATGACCAAAATTCCCAAAAATGTGTATGTGACTAGAATTTCTACTGGATTGATATGAATTAATCTTAGCAACATCGTCACTTTATATCTAAACTAGATGCCCGCCCCGGCTTCGCCCGTGGTATATTATATAGCACTCATCGGGATCCCGTACATATCCAACGGTGAAAGAATGACTGAAATCGGTTCACTCATTCCTGAGAATATCGATTTCAAACAAAAAACCTCTTCAGCAACCTGCTACGCCCACCTGTCGGAAATTAGTCGTACTAACTCAGATTTAGAAAAAAAAATTAGCAAAGGTTTATATTCAAGGCACAGATTACTGAAATTAAATGACGCAATCTTTGACACGTGCTGTCATGTGTCATGTCAAAGCACGAAACGTACGAAAACTCTCAAAAGGGGAATATTTTTCCCGATTTTGTTACATTCTTGTTTCATGCTCCGCTCCAATTAATAGTAGAGTTATTTTCTATAGCCTAAAGCCTTCCTCGATAAATGGACTATCCAATAGAAAAAGAATCTTTCAATTCGGACCAGTACTTCCCGAGATCCTAGCGTTCAAGCAAACAAACAAACAAACTCTTCAGCTTTATAATATTAGTATAGATTTGGCATGATGGTGGTCAAGAGCAAACTTTTTGGCCTGATCAATGTAGCTTTAAGTTTAAGTTAGGTCAGTTAGGATTTGTGGTGGGTCATTCATTTAGATTTCAGATTTAATTAAAATTCGTCTTAATTTTGTTGGCATTATTTTATTTATTTCCAAAGGTTTAGCCATATTGTTAGGTGTCGACGCGGCGTCGGTAAAAATACGCCAAATAGGTGTGAGCAATGTTCCCCGGAAACCATGACCGGACGTAGTGCATTACTTATTCAGGAGGACTGTGGGGTCCGCTCCCTTTAGAATAGGCTTGCAGGGATGGCACAATGAAGATTGTCGGATGGAGAGTAGGTTTCCTGAAAGGTATGTTTTTTAACAGTAATAGGTACGCACTGTCTTGACCGCCATCTCGTCTGATGTTAAGCGATGATGCGATCTACGATGGAGCATGCTTACCTAGAAGAAACTGATTCACTCTCAATTTGAAGACACCAAGATTGTAACTATCGGGGAAAACCCATTCAGGCAACGCATTCCACAACCTAGACGTTCTTATCACAAACGTGGAGTCAAATATCTTCGTTCGTGTTTTTGGAACATCGACCATGAAACGATGTCGCTTTTTTGAGCTAAGAAAAGTCTGATAAAAGAAACGGCAAGGTAGTATTAGATGATGCAGATCAGTTGCACACTCTCCTATATGTATTCGATAAAAAACCGATAAGCTAGCAATTTTGCGACGATGATCAAGTCTTTGAATTTATTTACATTTGAACAGTAGGTAAGTTTCATCAATACTTAATAGTTCTCAAAAAATAAAAAGCCTCGCTTTAGAGACCCTAGAATGTAAATTAGAAATGGAATTGAAAAAACAATATGAACAATATTTGAATTGAATTGATACTTGCTGTGGTTCTAGTTCATAAGTGTTTTCATTTAATATTTTAATTAGTTTGTGTTACAATAAAGAGTTTCTAACTATCTATCTAAAATAACAATCAGCAGTGTTACAACGGCCGTGGTTGAGTGACGGCTGGTCTAGTCGGGAGAATGGCGAAATGGCGACTGCTGATCCGGAGACCCCGGGTTCAAAACCACGCGCACCTATGTCTTTTTTTTTGTCTTTTCAAAGTCATGTGCGTAATGCCGCTAACTTAAAACGGTGAACGAAAACCGACATGTACCGAGAATTTTTCGAAGTCATGTGTCATCCACCAACACGCACTGGGCCAGCGCGGTGGATTATGGCCTTGACTATCTCCTTGCGAGAGAAGACCCCACAGTTAGATCAGTCTGGCAGACCACATAGACTACTTCTGTATCTCGGGTAAATAACAAGAATGAGAAATGAGAACTTCGGGTAAAACCGCGGTGTTACTATATCCTTCTAATATTATAAGCCGTGGATTATATAATAATACCTAGAATAATATTACTGTGAATCATGTCAAAGTATTAACGCTTTTGTGAAAAACTCAAAACTAAACCAAATCTCCGTTCGTGGTGAGATTTGGGTACTTAAGCACTTCGGAAACTAGATTCAAGGCTTATGCGGCGGTTTGGCTTGGAGATATTATCTGATGCGGACCGAGGGACGTACCGACTGGTTCCATTTGTCAAAGTTACGGCTCGTAATCGAGACTAGGGTTAAGTTTCAATTCGGATTAAGATCGATGGGAATCTAGATTTTGTGTTAGGAATTTGGGAATTTAACTGAAGCTATACTTCTTTTCCCGCATTAGGGAAAATGATGAGAGTTATAATAATGAAGGTGGGTTCGATTCCCACCCAGTGCAAACATTTTTGTGATTAATTCAAATGTTTGCACTGTGTCTGGGTGTTTCTATGTATAATAAGTATGTATATAAAACTATATAATTATGCATTATATCAGCTATCTGGCTGCCACCACGTTTTGCTTAGTTTGGGGTCAGATAGTGTGAATTGTCCACCAATATTTATTTATTTATACTGTGTCTGGGTGTTTCTATGTATATTACGTATTAGACTACATGCCCGTGAACAAAATGTATGGATCAAATGAACCACTAGGAGACCTATGTAGTATGACAGAAGGCTATAAAGTAATAAGATTCAGCACTATGCCGTAAGCTGTCCAACTGAGTGCAGTTGCAGAGGGGGGGTTGCAACCCTCGATCATTTCTCCTTGTCGCATGATTTTTAAACGGCATTTTGAAATAATGGATGGAGGTATTGAAACTGTATGAAATCAATGCCTTACATAATTAAATGACCAAATTTACTCTGTAAATCGTCGGAATATCACAAAATTTTCCGACAAAATTTATAATTTTTATAGTTTCAATACCTCTTCTAATCTATTATTCCGCAACGCCGTACAAAAATCATGCGACAAGGAGAAATTATCAAGGTTTAGAACCCTCCTCTTCAATTGCACTCAGTTGGACAGCTTACAAGTGACGGCATAGTGCTCAATCTTATTACTGTATACCCTTCTATCATCCTACATAGGTCTCCTGGTGGTTCATTTGACCCATAAATTTTGTTCACGGGCCTGCAGTCTATATGTATTTACAACTATGTCAGTATTAAATCAGCTATTTGGCCGGCATAGTGCAAGCTTTGCTTCGTTTAGGGTCAGTAATGATTTAATTTTTACTGCACCGTCACGAGAAATCGACACCCTGAGGTTAGGATCTTCTTCTTGTAGTGTCAGCAATTCAGTTTGGACTACATAATATAAATGTATTTTTTTTTTTTTGTACACATTTTTAAATTTTGTCTTTTGTTTTTAATTTTGTTTTTTTGATGTTAGGTAAGTAATATTTTAGTAGACATTGTTACTAACTTCAAGTTAATACTTCTTGGTCTTGAATTGAAAAAAATATCTGTTTAATGGTTGAAGTTAGACTACTTAGCACGAGGAATGTATATTACGTATTGAAATCGTATATTACGAATGAAGAGAAAAGGAATTTCTTTTGTCCGTATATAAGTTGGTAGGTTTAAAAATAATTAATCGACGCAAAAACGAGTGTTTATTTTATTGATACTTCTTCTTCTTCTGCACCTTTTCTCAGTTCATCTGGAGTCGTGTCTCGTCGTTGCTCGGCGCCAAGACGTTCTGTTTTGGGTTGTCTTTAGTGGTTGGGTTAGGCTCCTCACATCTTTTTCCACATTTCCCCAACACGTAGCTAGGGGTCTGCCTCTGCCTCTGGGTTTATTCGGGATGTTGATAGCCCTCTTTACTACATAACTGTCATCCCGCCTCATTATGTACCATACCATCGGAGTCTAGACTCTTTAAGTTTCTCAGTAATTGGCGATACCTTTAATGACTCTCTGACATATTCATTTCTTATTCTGTCCGAGCGCGTGACTCCACCGGCCTACTAATTTTATTGGTACGATAACAATAAACAAATCAAAAGTTAAAAACTACTCATGATAATTATATGACAATATAAATTTGTTCATCTAAATGTCTTATAGGTACGCAATTGATGACAATTACTACTTACTCGTACATTAAGACAACGCCAACTTACCACAGCGAGTTTGCAAGAAATGTTTAATGAATATTTTGCGACAAAATCTCATTCCAGGACATATCCGATTTATCCGATAGCCATGACAGTTAAATGTCCGAAGAGTATATAGTAACGTTTTGAAGGTTGAAGTGTTTCTCTCTCTATGTGTGTCAGTCTGTGGAATCGTAGTTTCCAAAATAATGAACCGATTTTCTTTCCTAAGAATCTATCAGATAGCGCCTGAATAGGTTAAATAAGTAGATTACTTGTTCAACTGAAATTAAGTTGGAAAGAGCCGCTAGTGGGTACGCTTACAAAAAAAACTATAGTATCGAAAGATCCTATCTCGATCAATATGAGTAACCATAATAAGACCCTAGAACGATTAACCACGTGCCCGCACTATATCTCGTAGATTATACCTCAATACTACAAAAACGATTCATATCCGCCTCTCACAGTTCAGCGAAATCCGAACATTAGCAACCTCATACAATTGTGGACCATTGTGGGCCCATTGTGGCCCAACATGGGCCAAGATTCCTTTGTTTCTAGACAGCGACACAACCGCGAAATTAATGACTACCACTTAATGGTTGTAACATTGCCCCAGTTTCTTTGAAATAAGGTTGAATTTACCATATTTTAGCGGTAAATAAATGTGGTGTAAGATTTTGTGAAGAAACTGAAGCGAATGAATAGGCGTTTTATGAATATTAGGTTAATTTTCTGTTCTGTGTGGGTGTCTTAGTGATGCTGCCAGAATAGGCCCAGGGGATGGAAACCTATTGAAATAATGTACTGGGTAATGCAGTGAGTATATCATACATTCTAGTAATACTATAAATACGAAAGTAGGGATGTTTGGAAGTTTGTTGCTCAATCACATCGAAACTTCTGATCGGATCGTATTTAAAATTGAAATGCAGTTAGTTATATTCCAGAATAATACATTGGTTAATTTTATCTTGGTAAATAACGGGGACTACGAATAACAGTAAACATAACATAAACTTATGTTCATGTATAACAGTGGGGTGGTGCTAATAAAACATATTAACTACTTACGCAGCTTACGCTTCGGGGTTTTATCCACTTAATTCCCGTTCCTGTAACTTTTCAGCAATAAAAGGTAGCTAAGTGCTATTCCAGACTGTGTTTTAATTATTATCAGTCTGGTCCTACCATCCGTATTGACGTGATTGAAGAACAAATTTTCAAGCTTTTACGTTTGTTGGGTTATTAGTCATCGATATAAATCAATGGATGTGCCCTCCCAAACTTCAGGCGCACGGAATAATTATGTTATCGCGGAGAAGAGTGAGCTCTTTATTTCCGTTCTAGTCGGTTGTAGTAAACGGTGAACGCCGGACGTTTATACCTATCACTATTCATTGTCAACAACCAAAATAAGTAGAACCGCAACATACCTTGCCGCTAGCGATTCTAGGGTTCAAGTAAATTGTAAGTAGTTGTAAACTACTCACGCTACACACACATACGCAGTTTGTTTACAATTACTATTTACACTCCCAATTATTATTATGTACCCTACCGCGCTTCGCTGTGGCACATTGTGATGTAAAAATTAGATAAAAACAATTCTTGATGCGGATTATATATCATTCTAAAATTTCACCTCGATCGGTGCAGAACTTTTTGAGTTTTTGAAGCGTACACAAACCAACATAACATCTTTATATATAGAGATTGCATGGTGCTCAAGGCACATCTTTTGTTTTATATCGATGATATTAGTAGGATGAATGATAATAATTTAGGTTTTGCATTCTTAAGAGAAATGTTACCATTCGAATGATGTGTGTATGTGTGTCTAAAGATGTATTGAGTGTGTACGTGTGTAGATATAATAATGGAGACAAGCTTTACGGCAATGTAGTAATTAGTATCGTCAACTTTTAACTGGTATCTAGTCGCAACTGTTGAAACTCATTGTACAAACGTAGAATGACGTATAAAATATATAAAGATGTAAACCAAATTCTCATCGAAGTTTCCGAGCAGTGCGACATGGAAACAATATCGTGTTCAATTTCCCCTGTCCAATTACACATAGATCAAACGAGACATCGGCGCGAATTGATCAGCGCGCCATTACGGACGAGCACGTACTACTGCGCTAGAGATGGAACCAAGCGATTATCATCATTCGAACTAAAATTTAATCGATGAAATATGTTTGATAGTTGATTATTCGAATATATAATTGATAACGATTAAAATATTTTTTTTATAATTGACTAGGAGCGCCCCGTGATTTTACCTGCGATGGTTCTTGTTCCTGTTATTTTACCGGGATAAAATGTAGCATATGTATTCTTCCAGACCATAATCTAACTGTGTTCCAAATTTCAGTCCAATCGGTTCATAAATTAAGACGTGATTGAGCAACATTTGTGATATAATATACATTTAGTAGTGGTAGGACTCTTGGCAGAGTCCGCCTGGGGAAGTACCACACCTTTGCCAGTTATTCTACCGCCAAGCAGTAATGTGCAAACATTACTGTGTTCCGGTTTGAAGGGCAATGTTTCCAGAGAAATTACAGGGCTTATAAGATCTTAGATCTCTGGGTGACGAGCGCAGTGCAGTGCTAGGTAATGATTTGGACTCTTCATGTTCCAATAGCTCCGTGTCGCTGTGCTGTTATGTGTCAGGCATGTTGCTTACCATCAGGCACATATCCGGATCGTCTCGTCACCATTTAAAAAAAAAAAAAAAATATTTAGTAAGTTAGAAGCAAATAACATTCAAATGTCTAAACATCCAAACTTTGACTTTTCTAATTTTAGTAGGATTATTAGGGTGTGCTTACTTTTATCTCTTTTTGTCTCATTATGATTAGGATCCTAGCACGATTATCACAGAATAAAAAGTTCCACAGGTTTTATATCGTGTCACTGTGGTGTTATGTGGCAAGCATGTTGTTTACCATCAGGTACGTGTCTTGCTCGTCTAGTCACTCTATATTAAACAAATTTGTATATAATTTCTTCAAAATAGAAAACTATGTTTCAAACAAAGTTTCTGGCGTCAAAAAAAGAATAAAATAACAAATACAATAAAATAAAAACTGAACGTGAGTTATAAGTATAGTCACTTTTTGTATTATAACTATGAAAATTACAATACAAATGTTCAAATAAATCGCTATCATATTTGTCGTTATAGAACGTGTGTAATTAACTGTTTTATTAGATCCATGAATATTTTTGTACTCTACACATAAGTTTGCAATCAGTATGACAGTTACATATAATACATACAATACGTCGTTAATGAAGAGCAAATTTGTGGTGTGTGGCGTGCTCTTTAGATAAATGAATAAATACGAAGTTCTCCATATTTTATACTGTTTGTTATTATGATTTTAATGGTTAATTTTACTGAATTCGTAATTGAGTTTTAAATGTTCGGGTACTTGAACGTTTATTAAAGTAAATAATGGTTCGGATAATACATGCACGGATATTTGATATTGTAGTGTAAACTAAGTTCTACTCCACTACTAATAGCTAATAGAGCCAATAAGTACGTTTCAAGATAGAACACTTAAAAATTACTTTAAGATTTAAGTTCATATTCGAATGGTTCCATTCGAATGATTCGAATATCGTTCATCTCTACAAGTTACATATTCCGTGAAGAATTCAATTTCGTAACGACAAGAACCGATGGCGTAGCAGCTTGAACTTAAACAAGGAATTATTATTCATATCGATGAATGCAGTCGTGCAGAAATAACTTAGGACTATTTAACTCCGTACAAAATTGACATCATTTCATGGTTGTTGTTCCAAATACTCGAATTAAGACATTTGACTCCACTGTCGTAACACTACATTAATGTAAATGCGAAATGTGCATGTTTGTTGCTCAATCATGTCGAAACGTCTTGGAACGGATTGGGTGGAAATTCGGAATACAGATAGATTATACATTGAAATAGCATATACCTAGACTTCTTATTACGGAAAAGGACCTGTGCAGGAAAACATGAGGCACTAGTTAGAACTCATTTTTTTAAATAAAAAGTAACACAAAAATAATTTTATTTTGCTAAGTGTGACGTTACAAATTTCAAAAAGTTATAGGTCGATTTGCTCAAAAATTTTACAGATTCTGGTCTCGCGTAAGCATAAACGGTAACATAGAATACAAATCACTGCTTACTATATTGTAATGCGCTCATTCCCCAGACATTTAAGGTGATTTATCTCCCCTATTTTCCTCTTCTTCTAATCCAAGAAATATGTAAACAAAATAATTGCAATGACAAAGGTCATGAACTCCGGAGTCTGGACTGGCTAAAAAAGATTTTTTATCTCTTTGCAGTGCAATTTATCTAAAAACATAGTCCTTCTAACCAGATTAAAATACAGCTTGGTGGCCGTAAGCGACAGAGCGACCTAGGCCTCCCCCCTAGGTTTTCACAACGAACGGTCCTGCGCAACCTGCAAGATAGCTAGCTTATCGGTTTTTTATCGGATACACTTCGGAGAGTGTGCGACTGATCTGCATGATCTAATACCTCCTTGCCCTTTTTTCTATCGTACTTCTCGTAACTCAAAGAAGCGGCACCGTTTCATGGTGGATATTCCAAAGACACGGACGAAGAGGTTTGACTCTACGTTTGTGATAAGAACATCTAGGCTGTGGAATGAGTTGCCTGAGGGGGTTTTCCCCGATAGTTATAATCTTGGTGTCTTCAAATCGAGAGTGAATCGGTTTCTTCTAGGTAAACACGCTCCATCGTAGACCGCATCGTCGTTTAACATCAGGCGAGATGGCGGTCAAGTGTAAACCTATAAAAGTTAAAAAAAAAAAAAAAAACAGCGGTTTCCAGCGACCTTTGTGAGGTCATCTGTCCATCTAGTGGGAGGCCGTCCAACACCGCGTCTTCCGGCTCGTGGTCGCTACTCGAGAACCTTTCTTCCCCATCGGTTGTCCGTTCTGCGAGCGAACAGCCCTCTAAATGTTTTTAATGCTGGGACACTTCTCTCGCAAGGAAAGAGTCAAGGACATAGATAGATAGATAGATTGCGGCCTAAGTGCGGGTTGGCGGATGACAAATGACCTCGAAATATTCTTGAAAAATGTTCTTCTTCACCGTTTATAAGTTGAAGGCATTACGCACATGACACATGACTTCGAAAAGGCAGTGGAGTGCTTGAAATTCATACAAGGAGATTCGGATTGCCAGTCGCCGTTCGCCTGACTAGAACAACCGTAACATAATATAAGTTTACCTCTTCTATAGCATCTAACTGCGAGTCCTGCGCTAACCCCCCGTTGGGCAGGTCCACGGGAGTGTCTTTGGCGGCGGCGGCGGAGTGTCGCGCGGCGGCCGCGCCCGCGCCGCCCGCCGCGGGCCGCGTGGCCTCCAACAGCACCTTCAGTGACGCGATGGCGTGCAACTGCGTCGCCTTCTCGTCTACTTTACCTGCCGACAATACTTACACTTGTACTTACACACGTTTATTCCTTTTTTTATAAATAAAGAGGGACCAGACGAGCAGGACATGTATGTGGTGGTATGCAACATTCCTGCCACAAAACATTACAGTAACACGCAGCTATTGGCACTATTAGCACTGCACCGCGCTCGTCATCCAGAAATCTAAGATGTTATATCTCTAAGCCACAGGGCTTATTAATAAAATAATATAATTTCTCTGGAAACATTGCCCTTCAAACCGGAACACAGTAATGTTTGCAAATTACTGCTTGGCGATAGAATAACTGGCAAAGGTATGGTACTTCCCCAGGTGGAGTCTGCCAAGAGTCATACCACTACAAAAGTATTTTTTAGTAAGTAAACTACTTTTGTGTCGAGCGGCCTGCTCCGGCTTCGGTTGGATAATATTGTCATATAAAGATTATTAATCGAAAGAAAACGCATCTACTGTGTAAGTACGAAATACATAATAGATCTTTCATCTTTTCATCGTTTCTATGAGACTACTGTTAGGTTTGCTCGTTGTTTAAATCATTACTTACACTACCTACCATCATCATCATAATCATCAATATCATCAACCTGTTTTAGTCAGCTGGTGAAGGTAAGCTTTTATATAACCTTAAATATATTACCACTTCATTGGGCTTCAAAGAGTACGTTTGCATATTCGCAGTCTACACACCTCTGATCGGGAAATAACATGCCACGCACACATACACACAAAGTGAGACAGAGACACAAACAGACACAGAGAATGAGAGAGCGAGAGACGCAAGTCCAAAACATAACCCTGTCGTTTTTGCAAAAGTGGAATGGTCAATGGAAAGATTGAGGTCTTTATCAACAGCAAGTTGAAATATAATCCCTATCATGTTCCTAGTTCGTCGATTATAAATGAACATAATCTATTCAACTCCACATGAAAACTCAACCTTGCTGGTTACTAATTGAGTTAGACCGGTCGCGTTCTGTTATCTCATTCCATTTCTACCGACGACAGACTTTTACAGATAAAGACACATAGGTACGCACAAAAATTGAAATACACATAAAAAGAGAGATACACCCACACACATGACGTGACACAAGACACCTGCAGAAAGAGAGAGATCTCTCTCTCTTTCTGTATGTGTGTTGTGTCTCTCTCGAGACACAGAAAAAAGGTAAAAGAGAGAGACACATACAGTAACACACACACCCGCGCCCCGCGCAAGAGACACATGTCTTACTTATAACATCGCGTTATGAAATGGAATGGTCAGATTTATAAGTCAAATCTTGTTCTCAAAATAACGTAAAATCTAATCCCACCATGTCTCTACTTTGTTTATTATGGATGTACGTAGTCTATTCAATTCCGCAGGAAAACTGAAACTTGCTAGTTAATAACTGAGTTAAACCGGTCGGGTGCTGTTATCTCATTCCGTATCTGCCGGCGGCAGACGGACGGACGTCCAAACTTGGCCCGCTCTGATGCTACTCATTCTAGCCTAGCTTTAGTGTAGGAGCCGCGGGTGACAATCGTTTTAGAGAGAACGTGAGAGAGATACAATCACGTAGAGGAAGATAGATAGAGAGAGAGAGACAGGCACAAACACACACAGGGAATGAGAGAGATCCATATAGGGACACACAAACAGAATCACACGCAACACGCAGGTTCACGCATACACACGCATACACAAATAGAAAGAGACACACTATACACAAACATAATCAGAAAGAGAGATAGATAGAGAGATATACATAATATATAAACACACATTTCTATGCGTGTTTGTGCCCATATGTAAAGAGTACGATAGTCTCATGTTTAATACACCATCTTGAAATGGAATGGTTAAGTTTAGAAGATTGAGGTTTTTCCCAAAATAAAAAGCGACTTGAAAAATATCATGTTTCTAGTTCATCGATTATGCATGAACGTAGTCCATTCAACTACGCATGAAAACTGAAACTTGCTAGTTAATAACTGAGTTAAACCGGTCGGGTGCTGTTATCTCATTCCGTATCTGCCGGCGGCAGACGGACGGACGTCCAAACTTGGCCCGCTCTGATGCTACTCATTGTAGCCTAGCTTTAGTATAGGAGCCGTGGGTCAAAACAGTTTTCTTTAAGTGAAAACTTCTTTAGCTTTGCAGAGCATTTTTTGGTAAAGGAAAGTCTTATTGGTTTACATCACCTACGTACTAATGTGAATTGCTTAATAGGGAATATGCATGTAGTTTAAATAGGATTAATTTTTTTTCGTAGAATCCTTAATGTCCCGCCATTATGCTAAAACAATTGTTTTATTATTTAGTTAGTTATTAATTTTAAAAAATATTATTTAAAAAGTGCAAAATAGGCGCGGGAAATTCAAGTTTGCGAAACGCATCATTATCTGTGGAAACCAAATGTGACGTCACATGGCATGTTTTCTGCTTTAACGGTGTCGATATTCGTACTGAGCTAGTAGTGTTAGAGAGAAAAGTCGTGTTCTCCATCGTTTGATTAGCTTGTACAACTCAAAAATCGGTACCAAGTAACTGCAACACTTGTTGTAAACAAACACAGGTCGTGACCTGTGACGTCATGCAGGCGCGGGAAAGATGGCGGCGTTTAAACTGGACAAATTATTTCGATATTTTAAATATTATTTTAAAAATCTATTTGTACATTTACAAGAGTATTTTTATATTTTTTGTTGTGTTATAATAATGTAAAAAGTGAATTAAAAATATTAAAAAAATGCATGCATATTCCCTATTAATAGCATACTTGTCTATACCACGTATCAGAGTAGAGCGCGTATGCGTAGCGGACTACGTAAACTTTGTATATACCTGACCGTGTACTGTACGCGTTAGCTTTGAATTTTATGTACTTATGGAATCTTTTGACTTTATGCGTAAGTCGAGGCGAAGTCCTACCACTACGAAATTGTTACTTTGCTGTTAACTATTGGCGTTGCAATTAACACTATTAAACTGCAGCGTTCTCTACAAAACTCCACTGCTAAACATAAAAAAAAGTTCGTAGTCGTAACATACGCAACATCAACGCTTATGATGATCTGCAATATAAGAGATACTGACGACGTTATGTCAGCCTGGGGTGTTGTTTAAAGGTACCCTTTTTAATTTTTTCTTTTGTAAAAAAAAGGAAATTAAAAGGCATAAAGATAAAACGTCTCTGGGTGACGAGCCCAGTGGCGCAGTGCTAGGTAATGATTTTGATTTAAACTTTTCATAATTTATATTAGAGGTATGTTATTGTGCTATTATGAGCAGGTATATTGCTTCCCACCAGCCACATGTCATGTTCGTCTCGTCACTCTATACTTACTGTAAAAGTACTAAAATAGAGAGATTCGAGAGATCTAACCAGCACAAAAACAGGGTAAGCTTTGCTACACTAATCTCATTCACTCTAGTAAGTATTTCATTCCTGTCTCCCAGTCTAAGCCCGCATGTAGCACAAAAGTTGGTTCTCGTTTGACCTATTTTTAACAACTGCAACAAGTAATACTGCCAGTTGTAGTATCATTTCGAATGTGAAATTAAAATGTGCAGAACGACGCGACTAAAGAGGAACATGCAATTATCAACTTTGTATTGCATTTTGCATCACTGCTACGATGAAACGAAATAGATAGATAGATAGATACTCTTTATTGTCCACAATACAAAAAACAATATACAAAACGATATATTCTTAAAGCTAGTGAAGCAAGTGGCGACCTTATCGCTAAAAGCGATCTCTTCCAGGCAACCGAAGGACGGAGAAAAAGATGAAATTGAGTTAGACGGGGTTAGGGTACAGTGTGACTTAAGGTATTTTATTAACTTACATATTAATAATCATACATTATAATACTTGGAATACTTAGTTCAATAATACACTAATAAATACAAAACATGAATAATATACATACTTAAATAAATAAAATAACACCAAAAACAAAATGAATATTTGATAAGAATAATTAATTTCAGTGTCATGTCAGCAGTGACAGATAAAATTCCTTGACTTGTTTCTGAAAAACAGGCAGTGTTGGAGCGTGTCTGACGGCCACGGGTAAGGCATTCCACAGTATGACAGCCTGGAACGCAAAAGATTTGCCGTAAAAAGTGTCAGAACGTGCAGGGGGCGGTTTCAATGATAAGTTGTCATTTGATCGCAAAGGTCGAGAATGCACATTGCTCCAGAAAGTGAAGCTTTCTTTTAAGTAGCGGGGAGTTGAAGGCTTAAACAAGACATTATAAAGAAGGGAGAGGATATGAGCATTCCGAAATACTCATTTTTATGAACCGACTTCAAAAAGAAGGATGCTCACAGTTCGATTGTATGTATGTTATGCAATAGGGCCACCAATTGCGTCTCGAATTTGATTGTTATTTTTTTGTTTCGTAGACCACAGTTCAAGAGTGGTGTCATATATATTTTATCGCAATCGGTGCGGTGGTTTTTGAAATATGATCAAAAAACTAAAATTTGCTTTCATGTATTTATTCACTCTGTTTAGATTCAATCTATCTACTGATTATCCATCTATCTAATAGAACGCAGTATGGTACTACGAATGCGGTCTGGTCTTTTAAGGCCGTACCCCGAGCAAACGACCTTGAGTATTTCTTACCTCGCCTCGTCGCACACCGCAAGAATGAGCAAGAAAGAATAAGAAAAAGCAGTAGGATTTGTTGCGGTTTTACGCTCAAATTTAAGCACTTAAAAAAATCAGATTTTCGTCTCTTGAAAAATATATTTCTACCAAAATGTTCGTAATGGAATTGCCTATCCGTTGGTGTGAGCACAAAATCCAAATAATGGCAGTTTTTCAAGTAGATGCAATGGGCCCGTGGTCGTCCGATACTAAAAATTTTGTGAAAGATCTTTCGAAACGTTTGGTCCTCGCTTCAGGGGATCCCAGAGCTGGCGCCTACTTTGCCCAAAAGCTGAGTTTAGCTATTCAAAGAGGCAACGCTGCCAGCATTCTGGGTACCCTGCCGCGCAGTAGTGATCTCGACGGCGTGTTTAATTTGTAAATTTGTTTATTTTTATTTTTATTGTATGGTATAATAATTTTATTTTGTTTTTATACTTATGTACATATTATAAATAATATATATGTATATGTTTAAAATCACATCTGAATAAAATGTAGATGAATGTAAGCAGTACAACATTTTGGATGAAACTGAAGCCATTAGCTAACCTTTTTATATCGAATTAGTAGATGCATGATGATTACAATTATTTATATATTTGATGGTTTTTTATGTAAAAACTTGTTTTGCTGGGGAACGCACCTTAATGCCTAAAATACTCCGTTCTATAGCTCGTTGATAGACCGCGAGGCAGCATTTCTGTGCTAGGATGGCCAAGATACATGTGTCGAGTAGTTTACGCTTCAGAGAGGTAGAAGTTCTCTCTTCATTAGCTCTTTCATGGACCAGCAGCTCTTCCAGGCGTTGTCTATTCGACGACTGATTTCCTTGTCTTGCCTGTAATCGAAAGAGACTATCTGGCCCAGGCAACTGTACTCATTGACATACTGTATTGTTTGCCCATCTACCTTGACCCTGCGTTTTGTGTTATTAGCCATTAGCTGAGTTTTTGACCAGTACAACAGAATTCCTACCTCACGGCCTGCCCTGCTCAGATCTTGCATCATGAGCCCTAGTTGTGGTGCTGATGTGCTAAAGAGAACAATGTCGGCGGCAAATCTGAGATTTGTTAGTTAATTGCCTCCAACGTCAATGCTTTTTGTTGCTCAGGATACTTCCAGTGTCTTGAATACCTCTTCAAGAGTCCTTGTAAATAATTTTGGGGAGAGTGGATCGCCTTGTATAACACCTTTGGATATTTTGAATGAAGGACCCGAAGATTGTAGCTTAATGTTAGTTTACGTTTAATGGTACTGTGATTATAAATAATTTTAAGGATATCTATGAGAGTTAGCTCTATGTTTTAAAACGATATTTGAATAGCACATATTTTTTAGTGTTTGGCCAGTATCTAGAATAGAATTGAACAGATTTTTATTGTAATAATTTGTAAATAAATAGCCAGTGAGATTAAATATGTCAAATACAGACAGGACTCCGTGAGTGCTTATTCAACGTAAACGCTATTTATGTCAAAGGTAGGATTTAACAATAGGGCATTACTAACCGCTTTCTATTCAGGAATAGAACCTAGATTTAATAGCGTCTAGCTAAGCGTCCGAAAGTGCTTAAGACTTTGTTGGCTGTTTCGTCTACATTCGGGTCACAAATGACATTTATCATTGGTTGTGTATCTGTGTATGTTTTATAATGTGACATTTAATTTTTGCGTGTATTTAAGGTAATATTAACTTAATCCAGTTAGCTGTTCTGACGTTATAGTTAGTATTTGTTTTCAAAGGAACTTTTTTGGAAAAATACTGGAGTAATATTTCTCTAAACTAAGTTTGTGGTTAGGTAGTGTTGTGAGAATAAAAGTCCACAAGAGAGTTTAGGCCATCATAATCCACCACACTAGCTCAGTACGGGTTGGTCTCGAAAGGTTTTAGGAGCATATCAGTTTCCATAACCGTTTTAAATTAGGTGCATAAGACACATCTTTTCAAAAGGCTGCGGTGCGCGTGGGAAGTTGAACCATGGGCATATTTTCAAAAAGACTGCGGTGCGCGTAGGTAATAGGGATGTTAACATTTTTTTTCGAAATTGCTTTTATTATGAAGATTGACGCATGTTTATCATAAAAAAGAACAATTTATTTAAAAATATATGTATTTATTCATGAGCAAATACACAATATTACCTACACTAATTTTGAATTTTCCTGCTAAAACACTAACGACTGACATGACGTCACTAGTCGCAAAACATTGGTCGGGATTCATGACTGTATGTCCAGTTTATGTGTTTTCTTATCATTTTTTGAATACAAACAATCGGATGACATGATCGGAAACTATAATAAAAATGCAGAAAAGTAAGCAGTTTAGTCAGTTTTCGACAGTTTGTTTTGCGACTAGTGACGTAATAAGTCGTATTGATGTTGCCAGTGAAACAGATTAAAAACATAGCATTTAAAGTCATTTATACTAAATTTAATACGTAATATTAAATTACAAAAATGTGATTTTCGATATTCTATTAATAAAAACTATCATAACATTAACACTAAACATGAATTTGTGATTAGTTTTAACGTCCCTATTGCACCAAGGGCTCCGGATCGGCAGTTGCCGTTATCGCGGCTAGATCAGCTGTAACTTAAACAAAATAATAAAATATAAAAATATGCACTTAAAGTGCTAAAATACTAAACTAAAAAAGCAGTACAAAAGTCTCGACCTCTGCAAGTTCACAGCGCCAGCGTGACATATGTATGACATAAATGACATGGTCATAACATCGCTCATGTCACGCTGTCATACCATTCGACCATAAAACTAGATCATTACATGCAAATTTCATGTTAAAACCACCATCCGAAGTCTATGGAGCTGTATAGACCAGGTACCACAAAACTTTAATGTGTATAAACTTGGGTAAGTATACCTATCTTCGACTAGCTCATAGTTTATTGCTTTTTAACCTACTTCAAAAAAAGGAGGTTTCTCAATTCGACCGTATGTATGTTTTTTTTTAAATGTTTTTAGTAAACACGTGTGATTTCTGATTTTTTTTATTAATTAACACAAATTATTAACACAAGGTTTTTATTCTCCAGAACGTGTTTTATTTAAATTTTATTGAGTTCATTAATTGCGATGATGACCGCCCCTTCTACCGCCTAACCAATAACGGCTATGGCATTGTTGTCTCTAACATATCAAGCGAAAAGAAAAGAGAGAGCAATATCAAGGCTAAGACAGTTTTTATTAGGCGGTAGACCCTCCGGGTGTCTACCGCCTAACTAGCCATGGCCGATTTAGTTAGGCGATAGAGGGGATGGTCAAATATAAAACTAGGTATCATTAATATCAGCTAAACCATGGAGAAATACTCGTATGAGACACGTATTTGTTGTATTATCAAATGATTATCATTAATGGATAATCTACAAAGAATAATATAATTTTACCAAAAAAAGAACCAACTTCAAACAGAAAACTGAAAAGTAAATAAATTTGGCACAAAGATATATATGTACCTATTTTGATTTATTTTAACACAAATAATTGAATAAACTATTTAAAATTCTGAAGTCGTTGCCAAGTAAATGTTACAGCAGTTACGGCAATTACGGTTTTAGAAAAATATAAGAATGGAAGTCGATTCCTCCTTTTTTGAAGTCGGTTAAAAAGATCATCAAACTTCCGGATTGGGGGGTTGTGACGTCACGCCGTCGTAAAAATCGTACAACGAAGTGACGTCACTAGAAATTTCTAAGCACTGTATCTTCGTAATTTTTAAACCCCGACCAAAAAGAGGGGCGTTATAAGTTTGACGTCGATGTCTGTCTGTCTGTAGAATATTAAACACTATGATAAATTTTGAATCCAAGATGACCACCACCACAAAATGGCAAATTACATTTTTTGGTATGTTACAGCAAATTTATTTAATTATTTATTTATTCATTCAATGAGCACACATAACAGAATGTAATAAACACAAACTATAACATAAGAATATACTGTACAGAACGGTATTACATTCCAAACTATGTGGGCCTAGAAACAACATTTGTTTAAATACAGTGGTTTGATAATAATTTTAAATTAGACATAATACATAAAGAAAATTAGGCCAACAAATCTGAACTTAAAACTAACATGCTTTAAAACAGTAGATAAATAAGATACAAACATAGAACATATAACACAACAGATAAGTACATAAACATTGTGAAACAACTAACTAGTCAAATTTCAAATTTATAAGAAAGAAAACTTCACAAAACACAATAAAGGTTCCATTAAAATGAAATGTATAAACAAATAATTTAAAACAAACTCATAATAGTATTTACAGTAAGCACAACAGGGTTATTCTTTGAGATTATAGTAGATTAAATTGATTGTAATTTTTTTTTGACGTGACAACGTCTTATAAATTGGTTTGCCGGGTGACACTTCAAGAAACTGCGTTACGCTCCGCTCACGTTATGCGCTCACAACGAGAGCGAGTGAGAGGCACGCGTCCCTTCCACTCGGGCATGGTTAGCCCGCCTAAGAGCGAGAGAGACAGACATAAAAAGTGAAAGGCATGCGTCCCTTCCGTAAAATTATTTTACCACTCAAAGTCGTTGTCACGTAAAACTTTCGCCCGTATACCGACTTTACAGGCAACCAATTTTTTTTTTGTTTGGTTGATTCTAGTTCTGAGGAGATCCCGTATAAGTTATGTTGAAATCGGCATGGTTGCATTTGAAAAAAAAAAACTTGCTTTCGTATTTCAATAGAAGCCGGTTTTGTTTTGGTTTCTATTTTATCAGGGGAAAATAAATGAATTTAGAATACATTAATTGCTGACCACTAATTTATCTAGTATCGAAATAGTTTAGCTACTAATTAACTGAACAATATACCTCAGCCGGTTAAGGAAATCCTTGACTACAGGTTGTTAGTTGGCTATGAAAACTAAATTAGTTGTGGAATCGATAGGCGAAACACTACAGTCGAGGACTATGGCTATCAAGAAGCGCTGAAACGTACACTGCTAGAATAACAATTAACTAGGTATTTTTATATGAAGACTAACGTATGTAGTTGCTACACGTTTAATAAATTTACGTGAAACTCAGCTGTGATATGGTCGGTACAGTCCAACTCAAATTTCAGCCGTGACCATTTTCAAGGAGAGTGCATTTCGGCCATCTTTTAACAGTAACAATCACAGAGCATAAGTTTATATATCATCGTATACTCGTATCTCTATGTGATGAGCGCAGTGCAAGGAGCGCAGTACAAATATTTGTATTCATACTTGTCCAGTAAATAAAATAATACAAATGATAAAATGGTCCAGTAAAATTACAATGCATAGAGATATAACATCTCGTATCTCTGGGTGACGAGCGCAGTGCAGTGCTAGGTAAAGTTTTGGACTCTTCAAGGTACAATAGCTGCGTAACAAAGTACAGAACTTTGTGTTTATATTGGCAAACATGTTACTTATCATCAGGCATATGTCCTGATCATCCAACCATCTATCCAATAGAAAGTATTCTACCGCCAAGCAGTAACGCGCAAACATTACTGTGTTCCGGTTTGAAGGGCAATGGTTCCAGAGAAATTACAGGGCTTAGAGATATCTTTGGGTGCCAAGCGCAGTGCAGTGCTAGGTAATGATTTTGACTCTTCATGTTTCAATAGCTGCATGTCACTGGGGTGTTAGGTGTTATGTGGCAGGTATGTTGCTTACCATCAGGTACAAGTCCCAAAAAAAAGGCCACAAGTCCCAGCAGATATTTTGCGTTATTTAGTGGACTACTTATGGTAGAATAACTGACAAATGCCATTGGGCCATAACGATTCATCACCATCAACAGCCCACTAAATGTTCCCACAGCTGAGACTCGGGGCCTTCTCTCGCAAGGAGAGAGTTAAGGCCATAATCCACCACGCTGGCCCAGTGCGGGTTGGTGGATGACACATGACTTCGATAGATTCTAGATACATGTCGGTTTCCTCACGATGTTTTCCTTCACCGTTTTTGAAAAAAAATAAATTTAATTTTACAAAGGGCTTTCACAATAGTTTGGCCTAGAATGGTACTTGATAATTGACAATATCATTATTAAAATAACATTATGCAGGGTTACATCATAGATCTCCTGGACTGAGCCTAACGCAAATAGTTTTTTTTAATAGAGTGACGAGACGAGCAGGTCGTGTGCCTGATGGCAAGCAACATATCTGCCCACAACAGCACAGTGACACGCAGCTATTGGAATATGATGAGTCCAAAACTTTACCTAGCACTGCACTGCGCTCATTCCCCAGAGATACAAGATGTTTTATATCAATTCATTGTAATTTTACTAAACCATTTTGTTATTTATCATATTTTATTTACTGGACAAGTATGAATACAAATATTTGTACTGTGCCTGAGCGCTTTCTATGCATAACTAGCGGCCCATTCCGGCTTCGCTCGGATAATAACCTAGATACCAACTGCAGCGCCATCTGCCGGAGTGATTTGTGAATCTAAACCATCCAGGGCCCTACCCAAACGTATACAAAAAATCATACAAATCGGAACAGCTGTTTACAACGAAAAGTGGCATAAATATGTATGTAAAAATATACAAGTATAATATCAGCCATCTGGCTCCCATAGTACAACTGTTGCTTAGTGTGGGGTTAGATGGTGTTGTGTGTGAAATTTCCACCAATACTTATTTATTAAAAAAACGAGTAGTTTTGAGCTCTCTCCGGTTTGAGAAGACAAAGCAATGAGCCCAGTAGTGAATAGGTACGTAAAATGGCCGGTTTTTAAACCCCGACCAAAAAAAGGGGTGTTATAAGTTTGACGTCGATGTCTGTCTGTCTGTCTGTCTGTCTGTCTGTCTGTCTATCTGTCTGTCTGTCTGTCTGTGTGTGTGTCTGTCTGTGGCACCGTAGAGCTCAAACGGATGGGCCGATTTCGATGCGTTTTTTTTTTATTTGAAGGTATACCCGTGGGGATGTTCTTAGCTATGTTTGGTTAATGTCGATTCAAAATGGCCGCCTCCACAAAATGGCGGACAAAATATTTCTTCACAACCTACCTCAATATGGGTATCAAACGAAAGGGCTTGACTAGTAAACTACTATACACTATAAAAAAAAACAAATTCAAGATGGCCGCCAACACAAAATGGCGGATTATAGTATATTTTTTCACTACTACCTCAATATGGGTATCAAACGAAAGAGCTTGACTAGTAGAATATTTCGCACAATGACAAATTTCAAATCCAAGATGGCCGCCACTACAAAATGGCGGCTTACATTATTTTTTTCACTACTACCACAATATGGGTATCAAACGAAAGGTATTAACTAGTAGAATACTTTGCACTATGACAAATTTCAAATCCAAGATGGCCGCTTCCACAAAATGGGGAAATACATTTCTTTTTTCACAACTCCCTTAATATGGGTATCAAATGAAAGGGCTTGACTAGTAGAATATTGTACACATAACAAATTCCAGGAAGTCGGGGGTTAATCAAAATTTTTAATTTTGTTCTTGTTATGTTTATCAATTCTATCGTTGTGCAGTTGATACACATCTAACATCCTATAGGTAAAGTTTCACAATTCCCATTAGAGCGATAAAAACATCATTTCATTCTCCATGGTCTATTTCACGTCGATATAAAACATAATTATCCTTATATCGCGTCGATAATATCAAATATTCGATTTATTAATAAAATGACCTTTACTTCAAATAAATATTGACGGATTTGTGGACCTTTTCTAAGCCAGAGGGTCTAATTAGAGAGGTTCCGTATCGAGTGTCATATTTATATCACCTTTCATCCACACCCACGATCTGTGCTAATAAAATCAACTCATTTTAATTTAAAAAAAGAGAAAATCGTTTCGAGAATGTCCGTTATTGTTTTACTTGACCACCGTCTGTCTCGCTCGATGTTTAGCGGCGATCAGATCTAGATGAAGCGTGTTAATTTTTATATTACGTATATTACGCACAGCGAAGCGTGGCAAGGTACAGCTAGTACCCTGCCACGCTTCGCTGTGGAACATTGTGATGAAAAAATTAGGTAAAAACAATCCTTGATGCGGATTATATATCATTTTAAAATTCCAGCTCGATCGGTGCAGAACTTTTTCAGTTTTTGAAACGTACACAAACCAACATAACATTTTTATATAGAGATAGTATAAAAATCTAAAACATACGCTTCAAGTCACTCCGCCATCTTGGATGTCCTCACTGTTGGATTTAAGTCACGTGACTATTTTTTTCGTATATCTGACAGTAGGTAAGCCTTTTCATTTGATACCCATATCATGGGGGTGCATTTCAAATAGCCTGTCCGCCATCTTGGACGTCCGCCATATTGGATTTAAGTCACGTGACTATTTTTTTCGTATTCCTAACAGCACACCATTTCATTTGATACCCATACATGGGGCTGGATTTCAAACAGCCAGTCCTCCATCTTGGGGAGGTAGCCATATTGGATTTATAATTAAGTTTCTTAGCTACTAGTCATGTATTGTCATGAGAACTCAGAGCGTGTGTAAAATTTCACCCTAACCAAAGACCGGGAAGTGGGTCAAATTAAGATTTTCTTACATACATAGTTACAAATGAAGGTTAAAAAAAGCGTGTTAAAAAGACTCCGATGCCGTTATCCCTATTATTCTACTTTGAGCATTAATTTCAATTTCTTCAAAACAGTAAGGTCGAAATTATTTAAAAAAAAACTTATATGACTTATTTTAACTGACTTCAAAAAAGAAGGTTCAAAATTTGGTGGTATTTTTCGTTTGTACATTATATCATCATGTAGGATTGCACCGCCAATCTATACTAATATTATAAAGCTGCAGAGTTTGTTTGTTTGAACGCTAGGATCTCGGGAAGTACTGGTCAGAATTGAAAGATTATTTTTCTATTGGATAGTCCATTTATCGAGAAAGACTATATATATAGGCTATAGAACGCTACTATCAATAGAAGCGGAGCTTGAATCAAGAATGTCATCAACAAAAACGGGGGAAAATATGCTTTTTTGAGAGTTTTCGTGTTTTGACATGACACCATGACAGCATGTGTCATGTGATTAAGATGGCGTCATCTATACTTCTATTCTAATATTATAAAGCTGAAGAGTTTGTTTGTTTGTTTGAACGCTAGGATCTCGGGAAGTACTGGTCCGAATTGAAAGGTTATTTTTCTATTGGATAGTCCATTTATCGAGGAAGGCTTTAGGCTATAGAAAATAAAGCTACTATTAACAGAAGCGGAGCATGAATCAAGAATGTATCAAAATCGGGAAAAAATATTCCGTTTTGAGAGTTTTCGTACGTTTCGTGCTTTGACATGACATATAACACATGACAGCATGTGTCTAAGATTGCGTCATTGAATATCACAGATTACATACCTCTTGAATATAAAACCTTTGCTAATCTCTGAGTTGGTACGACCAATTTCCGACAGGTGGCGTAACAGGTAGCTGAAGAGGTGTTTTGTTTGAAAGCGATATTCTCAGGAATGACTGAACCGATTTCTAAATTTTTTTCACCGTTGGATATGTACGGGATCTCGATGAGTGCTATATATGTTCCACGGGCGAAGCCGGGGCGGACATCTAGTTGAATATAAACCTTTGCTAATTGGTACGACCGATTACGATTGAGATACAATTTCTGAACGAATTACGATTGAGTTTGTACGACCAATTTCCGACAGGTGACGTAGCAGGTACCTAAAGAGGTTTTTTTGTTTGAAAGCGATATTCTCAGGAATGACTGAACCGATTTCAGTCATTTTTTCATCGTTGGATATGTACGGGATCCTGATAAGTGGTATATAATGTACCACGGGCGAAGCCGGGGCGGACATCTAGTTGTGAATAAAGTTTGATGTTTTTTTTTTTTATTTTTTTTTTTTTAAATAAAGAGTGACGAGACGATCAGGACATGTGCCTGATGGTAAGCAACATGCCTGACACATAACAGCACAGTGACACGCAGCTATTGGAACATGAAGAGTTCAAATCATTACCTAGCGCTGCACTGCGCTCGTCACCCAGAGATCTAAGATCTTATATCTCTAAGCCCTGTAATTTCTCTGGAAACATTGCCCTTCAAACCGGAACACAGTAATGTTTGCACATTACTGCTTGGCGGTAGAATAGCTGGCAAAGATGTTTGGTAGATTATACTTCAGAGGTCCCACTTACATTTTATCGAAATCAGTTTAATGGCGTTTTTGAACATCAACGGAAATCTAAAAAAAAATTATCTCGTTCGTGTTTTCCAAAACCTCGCTGTTTATTCGAAAAGTGTGTTTTGTTCATTTCTCAAAAAATGTGAAACTTTGTCGGTTGAAGATCAGCGTGTTTAATCAAATTGTTCTGGTCCGTAATTGCCTCATGGCTCAGATGATTGACTACGTAGGTCGTGGGTTTGATTCCTTCCCAGAACGATTATTTGTGTGATGAATATGATGTTTATAGTATGTTTATGTATCATAAATATTTAAAATTATTTGTGTATTGTATTAGCTATCTGGTTTCCATAGTACACGCATTCTTATGGAACTAGATGGTGTTATGTGAAGAATTATCTACAAAACTACAATTTTAATTTGTTATAATTTCAATTTCAGATTATAGCAATCTAGTAATACCCACTCAGGCAACGTTTTCTACAGTTTCCCTTAAATGACGTTTCAATAAAATGTATACTCTCTTCGTCATATCTTTAGTAAACAAACATGTTTCTTTTAGACTTCTAGCACACCCCGGACACTCCACTAAAATTCCATACAAACGCCGCTGTGGAGCTACCTATTCTTCACACAACTACGCAGATGTCGTTCGTACACACGCGTCAATGTGTGCGTTAGAGCTAGGGCTACTGAATTGTTTTATTGAATAGTTGTGCCCCTTGAGTTCACTTGGTGACGTAAAGTAGTCTATAAACTTGCTATAATGTTGAGTTACATAAATAGAATGGAGCCAAGTTATACTATTCTAATTAAAAGGGTGTTTGCACAGATTTCTAAATTGTTTCAGAAATCTGTGGGTGTTTGTATTGCCGCGTAAAATGAAACGAAAACGATGATAGATTAGATCAAGTACCTAGATATCGATTTCTGTTAGTAGGTACACATTCGCATTTTATTTTACACTTACCCATGAAGGAAACTATTTTGTCACTATAATTATTCTTCCAGGCATTATCAATCCGTGCTTGGGCACGTAAGTTACTGGCTGTGTAAGTTACGAACTTTGAGTTAAAAATGACTTCGTATGTATTATAAATAAAAAAATATTGGTAGACAATTCACACACAACACCATCTGACCCCAAACTAAGCAAAACTTGTAATATTATAAAGCAACGTTATTGAAAAGTTTCTAACCTTACGTTATTTTATCATTAGGAAAATAAATAAACCTTTTAATCTTGTCCCGTATAGTTGACGGAAAGCTGTAAATAGCACAACAACCCACCATGATGATATTTCGTTAGGAATTAGATGTTCAATACCAGCCCTTCGTTGAGTGCTCCTAGCGTATCCGAAACGGCCTGAGGGGTGAGGAAGCCTGAAATTGGCGGGAGGTGGGGAGTGTCCGTTCTATTTATATTATCTATTCTATGCTTCTAGACAGACAGGCAATAAACACTTTGTTATGGACACCACAAAAAATATACAATTAAGCAATGCAAACAATTACTTTTAGTTAGTGTCATATATGGCTGCTTTAACACTTATAGCGATTTCATCCAAACAACTATTAACTAAAAGAAAGTGAAGATACAGTGATTCTAGGTGAATTATTTGAATTGCAAACGCAAACCTATTTAAAATAGTACGCTGAAAATGATGATGATGCTGAAATCCGATGTAACGGCGACCTCAAGGGCTAGTAAAACCAGGCACCGAATGATGGGGTACATTTAGTACCTAGAATTACTAATCTTCGAGGCGGCTAGACTTCTGGTAATCTTCGAGTGATCTTCGTTTTTCTTCAGATGAAAATAAAATGAAAAACACAATATAAATATCCGGGTGACGAGCGCAGTGCGGTGCTAGGTAATTATTTAGATTCTTGGTGTTCCAATAGCTGCGTGTCACTGGCCCACAAGGCCCGTGGTCGTGGTCCCGAGTTTACCTGAAGATTTCTTATCATTCATGAGCGTGATGCTAGAATTCGTGACGTTGTGCACTTCTTCTCTTTACAAACTACTAGTAGTGCCTGGAAGAGATAGCTTTAAGCTTTTTTTTAACTATTATAGCGTGCTTTTTTTTTACTTTTACACTTGACCGCCATCTCGCCTGATGTTAAGCGACGATGCGATGTTTTAAAATTAACGATCCGCCCCGCCTTCGCCCGTCGTACATATAGGTAAGTAAAATCTATAACACTCAGGGACCACAACATACACATCCAACAGTGAAATATTTTATGAAGCCCCTCGAGTAGTTCCTGAGATGTGCGCGTTCAAACATGAAACCTCTTAAAATATTAATTGTACATAGATTTAGTGCAATAAAGAGGCAATCTGTCTTGTTTCCTGTTACTTTAGTTAATTAACGTTAGTCGTTCAGATTTTCCACAGCTTATAAGAATTATTTGCAAAGAAAATTATATTTGCCTGTATTGTTTGTACGCTAGAAACCAGAATTTACGCCAGTTATTATTGTAGTAACTTCATTAGTAATGTGATACTCATTATCGAAGAAATGTATCAAAATATATTATTCCCAGATAATGACTGTCTGAAACTAAACTTACTTAGAAATTATTGTTTACGATTTCATGATATGATACCAGATTGTGTTAACCTTATGGAATATATGGAATATAGGACCGGCTTCAGAAAAAATATAACAATTTAACTTACCTACTACATGACGGTTGGTAGCTGGTTTTCAGTATTATATTTCAGTATCAATTTATATTTATTACGTTACATTCCGGATCGACAGTCAATGTTCTCCCAACTAGACCAGCCGTAACTCACTAGACCAGCCGTAACTCACTAGACCAGCCGTAACTCACTAGACCAGCCGTAACTCACTAGACCAGCCGTAACTCACTAGACCAACCGTAACTCACTAGACCAACCGTAACTCACTAGACCAGCCGTAACTCACTAGACCAGCCGTAACTCACTAGACCAGCCGTAACTCACTAGACCAGCCGTAACTCACTAGACTAACCGTAACTCACTAGACCAGCCGTAACTCACTAGACCAACCGTAACTCACTAGACCAGCCGTAACTCACTAGACCAGCCGTAACTCACTAGACCAGCCGTAACTCACTAGACCAGCCGTAACTCACTAGACCAACCGTAACTCACTAGACCAGCCGTAACTCACTAGACCAGCCGTAACTCACTAGACCAGCCGTAACTCACTAGACCAGCCGTAACTCACTAGACCAGCCGTAACTCACTAGACCAGCCGTCAACCGTAACTCACTAGATCAGCCGTAACTCACTAGACCAGCCGTAACTCTAGACCAGCCGTAACTCACTAGACCAGCCGTAACTCACTAGACCAACCGTAACTCACTAGACCAGCCGTAACTCACTAGACCAGCCGTAACTCACTAGATCAACCGTAACTCACTAGACCAGCCGTAACTCACTAGACCAACCGTAACTCACTAGACCAGCCGTAACTCACTAGACCAGCCGTAACTCACTAGATCAACCGTAACTCACTAGACCAGCCGTAACTCACTAGACCAGCCGTAACTCACTAGATCAACCGTAACTCACTAGACCAGCCGTAACTCACTAGACCAGCCGTAACTCACTAGACCAGCCGTAACCGTAACTCACTAGACCAGCCGTAACTCACTAGATCAACCGTAACTCACTAGACCAGCCGTAATTTCGCCCGCATAGTACAAGCCATGGCTAATAGAAAAGCTATATACTGATAGTACGAGTGCTCGTTACTTTCCTTGTAGGTAGTGAAATCTAGTATCCGGGAAATTTCTAGAGTTTGCCTAACAGGGAGACAGTTAAAACTAGAACAGCTGTACAATTACTCACCTTGATGGAGTGCACTGCGTTCGGAGCCGTACGGGGTAGTGCGGTGGAAACTAGGCCATTGTCACCCCCTTCCCCCTTTCTTACGAAATATATCGCTCGACAACAGAGCTAAATCCTACTTCTTACTAATATAAATATGTATTCCCGGATAAAAGTAGAATTATGCTATTTCAGTCTATAACCTAACTGTGTTATAAACCTGGTTCGTTCGCCGTTCCGACCTCCAAAGTACCAAACTTTCGCTTTAAAACATTAGTAGAATGTGAAATTTGTATGTAGGTATGAGTATTTGTAATTTAGTACTTAATAAGATAGATAATAAATAGTCTCGAAAAACACATAGACTATTTTTATTTGGTTAAAATAACGATTACCAAAACCAAGGGAAACCTAGTTTTAACTATTGAGATGCTACTTGTTAATAATTGCACCGCAGTGACATACTAATTTCTTCATTTGTGATGCTTTTTAAAATTCTGTAGTAACTTCTATGACGAGACTTTCGTTATATCATCTCGACTCAACTAAGGCATGTTATATCGGAAGATTTTCAATTCTAGAACAGAGTTACAAAACTGTATACCCAATATCGGATTTCCGTAACTGCTCCGAAACAGGCAAAAATATTTGGATTCTAGGAAAAAGTTAAAATTATTTAATCAAACAAGTTTGATTGGTGGTGGTGGTGGTGGACAATTCACACACAACACCATCTGACCCCAAACTAAGCAAAGCTTGTGTTATGGCGGCCAGATAGCTGATATAATACTTATATAGTTCTAAATACATACTTATTAATCTTATTATACATAGAAACACCCAGACACAGTGCAAACATTTGAATTCATCACACAAATATTTGCACTGGGTGGGAATCGAACCCACGACCCTCGGCGTCGCAGGCAGAGTTACTACCCACTAAGCCACGAGGCCTGTCTTGATTACATGTACCGATTCATTTATAAATTTAACCCAAACACACTTTTCGATCAAATGAACCAAGAGAACAATAAAATACATTTTTAAATACGAGTACACTCGTCAATACTTATTAATAGGTTTCTAAAGAATGTAGCAACAACAAATTAATTTCATCAAAAACAAATTAGGTTACATACGATACGAGGAACAAAAACTTGAAAAAAATATGGAAAAACTAGCTGTTACCCGCGACTTCGTCCGCGAAGAATTTGGATTTGTTTTGTGTGTAAATTCACTGAAGTTTTACTATGTCAGCCGTGACATACCTTAAAAACCTTACTAAATACCTTAAAAACTTTCGTGTTTAACGTAGTTATATTATGTTGTCTTGGGTTGTGTTGTGTTGCGTTCTGTTCTGATCTGTTCCGTTTACGTAAACGTAACGTAAACGTAACGTGAACGTAACGTAAACGTAACGTAAACGAAACGTAACGTAAACGTAACGTAAACGTGACGTAAACGTGACGTAAACGTGACGTAAACGTGACGTAAACGTGACGTAAACGTGACGTAAACGTGACGTAAACGTAACGTAAACGTGACGTAAACGTGACGTAAACGTGACGTAAACGTAACGTAAATTTCAACAAACTCTAGTTTGGCGTACTGATGTTTATACTTGATCCCTAAGGAACTGTGGATGATATCGGGATAAAATTTAGCCTATGTGTTATTCCAGACTATAAGCTATCTGTGTATTATATTTCAGCTCGATCCGTTGGGCGTGATTGAGCAACAAACATTCATACATTGAGATTTATAATATTATTGGTAGGATAGGATTTCAAAGAACTATTTGTGTTCCAATAAGGCGTTCTTTAAAATAAAAAATAAAATAAAAAATAAGGCGTTCGTAAAATCTAATAAGGCGTTCCGATATTACATTTAATTTCCGATATTACATTACATTTCGGGATAGTAAATAGTCTGTTTTGTTTTAATGTTTGGATCTGTGTTTCAAATTGCAACAAAATCTAGTTAAGCGTTCCGATGTTACATTTATACTTGATCCCTAAGGAACCGTGCACGATTTCGGGATAAAATATAGCCTATATGTTATTCCAGTCTATAAACTATCTGTGTACTAAATTTCAGCTCGATCCGTTGAGCCCTTTGGGCGTGATTGAGCAACAAACATCCAAACATCCAAACATCCATACATTGACATTTATAATATTAAGGATACTCGTAGATTAGGTAATGTCATACAAGAGCTGACAATTCCTATGTATGTATGTTGACATCATGGTTGCATTCAAAAATAAGTTAGTAATAAAAATATCGATATCGGAATAATATTAAAATGTTTCAATTCCAGACTTGAAACATCGGAAAAATTTGTTTGAGATGTCGGAATGTGCAAAATTTCGGAATTCCGGAATACATGCCCGACTGCAATACGTAAATATCATCCCGAGTAAAATCATCCACAGTTACATGTTTGTACGGCTTTATCAAATTTTCAGTGACGTGGATACGGCGTAGCATCCAATGTGTGTTGAGGTATCCTTTCATTCCCCAATGCAATTCGGCTCCCAAAGGTCGTAAACGGTAACTCAATTCATGTTGAGACTGCACTCAGATGATTAGGTTTGGATTCGTGTAAACGTACCGTGATGGAATTTATTTAGTTCAATTTCGTCAGGAGATTGTGATCTTGATGGAAGAATAAAATCTATCACGAAGAAGTATATTTCTTAAAGACATATTCTGGATACTTCGCCGTTATAGGCAGAGGTGAGATAATTCGATTCCTACTCAGTGCAAATATTAGTGTGATGAATTCAAACCATATGATTGGTGATTTATGGTGCGATGTAGGGTCGTCCTCCCACTAGTTTTACGTAATTTCCTCAGATTTTAGGGCTCGTGTGTAGAGGGTTTTAGTTTCATGATTTCTATCTGTTATTCTATCTTTTATGTTTTTTCGTATGTCAGGATAAAAACTTTTCTATCTATTAACTGTATATACTTCTGTATATTCTACATCAGGCAAATGTCCGGCACGTCTCGTCACTCTTTATTTAAAAAAAAATTATTTATGGTTAAACATTTTCCATCTGTGAATATTTTTGGTATAGAACTAGGGATATTTTGGCGCCACGCCAATTTGGTGTGTTTCGAATCTTTGAGGTTTTAAAAGCTGACACGATAGCTTTTTAATGATTTTAGAAGCGCCTTTGAACGACTATTCAAGTTTCTGTCTTTTTTGCCACTTAATAGAGATTGTGGTCTAGATAAACTGTAACTTTTGACGTGACAACGTCTTATAAATTGGTTTGCCGGGTGACACTTCAAGAAACTGCGTTACGCTCCGCTCACGTTATGCGCTCACAACGAGAGCGAGTGAGAGGCACGCGTCCCTTCCACTCGGGCATGGTTAGCCCGCCTAAGAGCGAGAGAGACAGACATAAAAAGTGAAAGGCACGCGTCCCTTCCGTAAAATTATTTTACCACTCAAAGTCGTTGTCACGTAAAACTTTCGCCCGTATACCGACTTTACAGGCAACCAATTTTTTTTAGAGTTACAGTTTATGAATTATAAATAAACAATTTGCTCGTCATTGCTAGGGATATGATTAGTAGAATTGGCTACCAAAATAGTCGCAAGTGTTAAATGTATATCGACAATAACTTTGACTTTACCGTCATCACACCTGATGTTAGTGATGATGAAGTTCGTGGTAGAGCATGCTAGCCTAGATGAAATATAATATTCACTTAAGACTTGAAGACAACTATATTATTTCCATCAGAAAATATCCACTATCGGTTTCTGTCAATTCGGTTCGATTCTGCTGCAGAGGATTACAATATGGATAATAGAAAATGTTGCCAGTATTTTAACTTTTTGGCACCAGGAACAGAGCGCGTGTTTTGTTCTGTAAGCTTTAAATGTATTTTCATGATTAATATTTGAGTTACGGTTTTTATTTACTGGCAATATTTAATTTTAATATTAACGCGTGAAGTGAAAATCTTAACCTTAGTTTTTCAGTCGAATATTTTGCGGGATCACCAAACACCATTTTCGTATATTTTGAGTTGAGTTGGATCTTACTGAAATGAATAAGATAAAAGTGAAACGCCAGAATGTTTAAACGGCTCTCGTCCTCTAAAATCTCGCAAAATATTGTAAAAACTGACTATTTATCCGTTCTTTATATCGAAACTTGGGTCATATCTTCTTAACACCTCAAAAACGTAACAACTCACCGTACCATCTATCCATCATATGAACCCACAGCGCAACAAAAAGGGAATGACCACCCAAGCCCTGTGTAGAGTGGGAGCTATTAAATTAAGTGTGTGGTTAACTCACCATGACTAATCGTTCATAATACCGATCGTACAGCGAAAAGCCAATAACCGTAAACGTTTAGTGGGGCAGAGTGTGAACAAATAAATGAAGCGCTTCGATTCACCAATATAATTTTTTCATCAAACTGGTTGTGCAAGAAAACTGATCCAGGTTCAGTCAGTATAGTAGACAGTGATTACATAAGTGACGTTTACACGCCAACTCACCATTCCATTCGCCATATGGATCCAATGCGCAGCAAAAAGTGACCATCAAGCCCCAACGGCGCAAAGTGTGAGAAAATTAAACTAAATGAAGCATACATACCAGCTCACCGGCATTAAAATCCTATCAAACGTGTGGGGCAGCAAAAAGTGACCAAGGTCCAGTAGAGTGTGAGCAAATAAATGAGGCGTGCCAACCAACTCACCATTCTATTCACCACTATAGATACATGTGCAGCAAAAAGTGTCCGTCGAAGCCTAATAGGACAGAGTGTGAGCAAATAAAGGAAGCGTGCACACCGACTCACCATAACACTCACCACATGGATCCAATGTGCAGCAAAATGTGACCGCCAAAGCCCAGTGGGACAGAGTGTGAGCAAATAAATGAAGCGTGCGTACCTAACTCACCATCATGCATGGGGTCGATGGTGTGAATCATGAGCTGTAGCAGCCCGTGTCTGAACTTGGCCGCGGGTGGGGGCGCCTTGCTTGGCCCGGGCGTTGCGCAGGCGGCCGTGTTCGTGCCCACTGACGTCTCGCTCGATGTGGTCGCATTCCCATGCTGTGGACAACATAAACGACCATGCTTACTTCATAGCTTATTAAAATAGCTTCATAGATTAACTTTTTGTAAAACTTTGTAGGTATTTCACTAAACCTAAGAATTGTTGGACTGTAAAATGACAGTAGGTAGCCAAACTTACACATACTTCGTATAGAGTTAGAGCAAACGCTTTACACCGGAAGCACGGAGAGTCTACCGCCAACTAAAACTGTCTTAGTTTTGATACTGTTCTCTCTTTTCTTTTCTTTTAAAATGACAGAAATAACAATAACAAAGCCAAAGCTGATTCAGTTAGGCGGTAGACCCGCGGTTCTGATCGCTCTTGTGGAAGTGTCATACTTTTCTCGCGGCACATCACTATGACACCATAGCTAACATACACCTCATCTGCTTACGATTGGTGCAAAGGAATCGTGCAACAAACCTGATCTTCTCACTTATTCTTTATCTAAGGCAGTAGCAATTTCTCCCGTTTTGCTTTCATTAAAATTTGTTAGAAGTGACGTAAAACCTATAAAATCTACTGAACTTACTCCGTATTAACATAGTTATTTGATCACGGTGTGATAGCTCAATCGTTCTGGCTATCCTTTGTATCTGTTTCAAATATTTGAGACACAAACTACGGCTGAAATGGCTTTTTAGTTTTTTGATCTGAAATGTATTCCTTTTATGATCACTAAGTGAATTCAGGCAAACAGATTCCAGCTACACAAGTAGTGTCATTTAGTGGTGATAGGGCTTGCTGAAGTATCACTGCTTTAATTTGAAAACTAATTTTATCTCAATGGCTTTAGGTACAATATGCAGCGGGCGTTCTTAAAATTACTAGTTTTCACTAAACGAAAAGAAAAAAATCGCTATGGCGTAGTGGCTAGTAAGTACGATTCTAAATCGTGAAGTCGTAGGATCAAATCTCGCCTGCACTTCTGAGTATTTCTCCAACTGCAGATGTAGGTAAGTTTGTCATCACCACTAGCTTTAAATGTGTAGAGAAACAATATAAATAAACATAATGTTTCAGGCATATTTCGAGGTCATCCGTAATGCGCCAACACGTACCTACTAAGCCAGCGTAGTGGATTATGGCCTTGAATCTCTCTTTAGGAGACCCCGGGTCCCAGAAGTATGAACATTTAGTGGGTTGGATCATGCAGGTTGCATCACGATCTTTTCTTTTATTATACAGTGGTAAATACGAGTTCACTTGTACATCTGCATTTGGGAAAATACTCAAGAGATGCAGGCGGTGTTCGATGAAGTGGTAGCTTCAAGATTAATAAGAATCAGAACTCACAATTGAGTATAAATGATTGAGAGAGAGAACGAGAGATTACAAAGGTATTTTTGTCCATATTAATAAATCCATGAGACACAACAACAACTCTTAACAGCATATCACCGCCAAGCAGTAATGTAAAAATTTCACTGTGTTCCGTTTACTGGGAAATGTTTCCAGTGAAATTACAGGGCATAGAGATATAAAAACTTATATCTATAGATGATTGACCTAATGGCGGCCTCGATACCAGGATTTACAGTTGCGGATTACTGGGCAGCACAAATTTAAGATACTAACACAAAACAAAAGTAAGATAACACCATCGACACGAAGAAGAAGAAGAAGAGTTATGTAATGATTTGTACTCTGCATGTTCCAATAGCTGCGTGTCATTGTGCTGTTTTGAGCAGGCATTTTGCTTACGATCAGGCACATGACCTGTTCATCTCGTCACTCTATACTATAAAGAAATTGGCAGTCACAGGAACTACCGTTAAAAGTGAAAACTTATAACTCAGAATTTGATAACTTTCTTTGGAAACTACGCGGGTGAAACTAGAGGGCGTGGCCATGAGCATGCGTAGGAAATTACGCATTTCTAGATGGCCTATGGCCAGGGTCCCGAGTTTATCCGAAGATTTCTTATCATTCTCGAGCGTGACGCTAGAATTCAATTCAAAATTCACGAAAAATTTGTCTGTAGCGCGCCAAAAGAAGTTTTTACTTCAAAAAAATCACTTAATCAGATAAACCAACAAAATTGTCTGATTCCTAAACAAGCGAACCTTGTCACCGGTTGGCGATGCTCATTCAACGCTCCAAGAAACAGTCCTAATGGATAGCGCCCATTCCCGTAATGTGCGACCGGAGCGAGGTCATCGCTCATCGCTCGCTGAATTATAACTATTGTTGCTTTCGGGACGAAGCTTCACTAAACGGACATGCATCTTTAACGGACGGCATAACACGTAAAATAGAACCGGGGAAAAGGTTAAGAGAGGAAAATAGGAATTTCCTTTTGAGAGCTCGGTATGTATCTCTTTTATTCTCAGTACAGGGTAACGTATAAATAGTATACGAGATAAATAAATAAATGTTGGTGGACAATTCACACACAATTCCATCTGATTTTATTGTTCTTCTTTTTAATTTAAAGATTTTTATATACAAACGAAATTTAATTTTAACGTGGTTTATGTCAAAATAAAGACCGGCTCAAGCAGGGGGGGGGGTCATTAAAATCTAAATAAATGAAAGTACATTTTAGTGTTTTGTTCAACCGACACTGATTTCGAAAGAATTTATGTGGCACCACTTCTGAAGTATTTTCTACCACACAAAAAAAGAATCACCAAAATATATTCACAATTAATAGAGCTATTGCGTAACATACATTAAAAAAATAAACATACGAATAAAGAACCTCCGTTTTTGAAGTAGTTTAAAAGAAAGCTAATCAAATTTGACTTGAAGATACCAAGACTCTAACGATCGAGTAAACACACTTACCCAAGTTACGCCCTACCAGTTTAGGTAGTTTAAACCAGCATGTAAGGAAAACATTTATTTATTATTCCCCGACCCGTACTTGGCCAGCGTCGCGGGTGTATTCATTCATTAAAAGGCTACCGCTTGATTAACGTCACACCTAAAGTAAATCGGTGATACGACAAATTACCTAATTGGGATATTATGTGATTTTTTTAAAACAGGTAATATAGAAATGTACACCATATATTCTTTTTTTTCACTTGAAATGTCATAATATTTTAACAAAGTCAAGCAAAAACGCGATCACTATGAGAGCTTACCCTACTTTGCCATCTGTTATAGCACCCGCTCTACAACTCTGTTATTTGAGTCGAGAAAATGGACGAACTAAACGTTTTTAATAGGCAACATCCCGGTTTTATAGCTAAAATGCGAAAGTGTCTCCTTGTTTTGTCGTCTCTAGATATGTTGGTTAGGTTGCTTTTCACCCAACCTACTGCACTGCCGAAGCGTAATCTCGAGAAGTGAGTTAAAATAAGGCATTTTCTTCTTTGAAAAATTACGAGATTATGCGCTGTTTTTGAATAAGAAATGATACTATTATTCGACATTTGTGTCGAATTGTGACATCGATATTCACCAAATGAAGGTTCGTAAAGTGCTACGCTATCTGGATGCCAATAAAGGCAGAGGCCCGCATGGTATTCTTACCCTAGTATTGAATGAAGGCTTGCGCACCTGAGTTGTCTTCTGTACTACTGTGTCATTGAATCGTTATGATAGAAGGATTAATCAGTTAGCTCCAACTGACTGGTCCTAAGTGTGCCGGGTATGGGTATAGGGTATCTATAGGTACGAGTATCACTCATACTTTCCACTCAGGGAGGCTCCTTCTGTGCAGTCCTGACTACTTGACCAATTCTATGAATACTGACGCGCTTATTTAGACTCTTTCTCCAAACTGGGCAAGTACCGAAGTCGTAAGATCTTGCTGAGGTGCTACCAGTGCCCAACTAAGGTAGTCATGCTAACCCTGACAAGTACAGACCTATATTGATCACGTCCATACCCTGCAAGATCGTGTAACGTGTCTTAAACCGCAGGCTCTTATCGTACCTAGAATGTAACGTAACCTCTTCAGTGACAGGCAAAACGGGTTCCGCTGAAACAGGTCCACTGGGAATATTCTAGCTTATCCTGTCACTCACATCTGGAGTGAAGCTGTCTAGAAACACGGGGAAGTACTTGCAGTCTCCCTGGATACCTCGAAGGTTGTCGAAAGGGGTTGGCACGATGCCCTTTGATAAAAAATCTACTCATAAATTTTTGGACTCGGACTTTTTGAAGGATCGACCTATAGAAGTGGTCATTGATGGCTGCTTGTTGGATCAAATGGCTATCAATGCTGGAGTCCCTCAAGGGTCAGTGCTCTCTGCGACGCTCTTCCTGCTACATATCTACAATCTGTTGACGCCCGGTATCTTTGGGTACGCAAGCACGCAATGATAGCACCAATGTGGAGAGTTACATATCTAGCGCGAGAGCCAGTGGGCATCAAGCTCAGGCACTGAGAGAAAGTATGATTGTCTCTCAACTTGGCTCTTGAGGCAGTCTCTGGATAGGACAATGCTAATCTGGCCAAATTAACGAAAAACAGACGCACGCAGGTTCTCCGCAAAAAAGGAATCAATTCTAACAGCCTCCTACTTTTCGAGGTGTTTCCGTTTACTGATCATCTCGAAGCTTTAATATGACATCTATGCTCAACTTTGGATCTTATACCGAGTCCAAGGCTAAATTAGCTGCCAAAAATTACGTGTCCTTTCAGAGTTGTAAAGATTTTTTTTTTTTTTTAACTAGAATAGGTTCGCCCTTGACCACCATCTCGCCTGATGTTAAGCGATGATGCGATCTACGATAGAGCGTGCTTACCTAGAAGAAACCGATTCACTCTCGATTTGAAGACACCAAGATTGTAACCATCGGGGAAAACCCACTCAGGCAACACATTCCACAACCTAGACGTTCTTATCACAAACGTGGAGTCAAATCGCTTCGTTCGTGTTTTTGGAACATCAACCATGAAACGATGTCGCCTTTTTGTGGAACGAGAAGTCCGATAGAAGAAAGGGCAAAGTGGAATTAGATCATGCAGATCCGTTGCACACTCTCCGAAGTGTATCCGATAAAATACCGATAAGCTAGCAATTTTGCGGCGATGATCAAGACTTTGAAGTCTTTTACGCACAAGAGTGTCATTGCCTATGAGTCTTTTGGCGCGTCTCTCAATCGATTCCAGAGTCTCCAGCTGATACTTAGCCGATCCATCCCAAAGGTGCGAACAGTACTCCATACAGGAGCGAATCTGTGCTTTGTATAACGTGAGCAACTGTTCAGAATTGAAGTATCTTTGCACCTTTGAGAGGACACCAAGTTTTTTTGCGGCTAATTTAGCCTTAGACTCAATATACGTGCCAAAATTGAGCGTCGATGACAAAGAAACGCCCAAAACCTCAAGATGGTCAGTAACCGGCACGGATACGCCTCGAAAAGTAGGAGCCAGTTGGAACGGACTCCTTTAGCGGAGAACAAACACGCCTGTGTCTTTCCTTCGTTGAACCTGGCTAAATTGGCATCGCCCCATTTAGAGACTGCCTGAAGGGCCAAGTTCAAACGCTCGATCATATTCTCTCTCAGTAGCTGAGTTTGTTGCCCACTGGCTCTTGCGCTAGATATATAACTCTCTACGACGGTGCTATCATCTGCGTACCCAAAATACCGGGCTTCAACAGATCGTTGATATGTAGCAGGAAGAGCGTCGCAGAGAGTACCGACCCTGAGGAACCCCGGCATTGATAGCCATTTGATCCGACGAACAGCCATCAATGACGACTCGTATGGATCGATCCTCAAGAAGTCCGATATCCACGCAATAAACCCAGGAGACAAACCATAGCCAGAAAGCTTGCTTATAAGGCCATCGTGCCAAACCCTGTCGAAAGCCTTCGAGATATCCAGGGAGACTGCAAGTGCTTCCCCGTGTTTCTCGATGGCTTCACCCCAGATGTGGGTGACATACGCTAGAATATCCCCGGTGGACCGGTTCCGGCGAAACCCGTATTGCCGGTCACTGAGGAGGTCGTTCGATTCTAGGTATGTCAGGAGCCTGTGGTTTAAGACACGTTCCATAGTCTTGCAGAGTATGGACGTGACTGAGATGGGCCTGTAGTTGACAGGGTCAGCACGACTACCTTTTTTGGGCACAGGTTGCACGTTAGCAAGCTTCCATGACTTCGGCACTTTCCCAGTTTGGAGAGAAAGTCTAAACAGGCGCGTTAGTACTGGAGACAATTCGGGTGCACAAACCCTCAGTACTATGGCAGGAATTCCGTCCGGGCCATTGGCTTTATTCACATCCAGATTGCGTAGCAATTTGATTACCTCCTTTTGGCGAATATGTATTTCAGACATTACAGTCGAACTGCCAGGTGGAGAAGAAGGAGGTATCGCACTACCAGCATCTAGACGCGAAGATTCCGCAAACTGAGATGCAAACAAGTTTGCCTTCTCTGTTGCGGTGTGAGCCAACGTACCATCAGGTTTTAGCATTGGAGGTAGTGAGGGGCGACAGAAGTTCGATTCGGCCGCTTTAGCTAGGGACCAAAACGCTTTGCTACCCGCAGGGTATGAAGCTAGTTTGTTCCCTATTCGACTAATATGGTCAAAACGAGCCCTCTGTAAAACCTTTTTGCATGCCTTAGCAGCCTTGTTAAACGCTTTCTTCTTCTGGTGTGTGTCCTTTGCCTTACGTTGTCGGGCATCAACCCAAGCCAGGTAAGCCCCATGCTTAAATGCTTCAGCATTTTTACACTGAGGCCCAAACCAAGGGCGAGCTTTGCTGGATACTGGGACGTCAGAGTACGGTATAAAATATTCCAGAGCCGTTTGTATCACTTCAGTCACAGCATCCGCGCAAGTTGAAGGATCACCAGAAGAGAAGCACAATGACTGCCATGGGTAAGACGCAAAAAAAGAACGCATCTCATCCCAATCTGCTAACTTGTATCGCCACAACCGCCGGTTGCCTCTAGGGCTGGGATCGGGCGGATGGATACTTTAAATCTGAGCTATTGATCACTTTATATCAAGCACAGATTAACTTTTGTATGGAGTACTGTTTGCACCTTTGAGATCAATCGGCTAAGTATCAGATAGAGCTTCTGGAATCGATCAAGAGACGTGTCAAAAGGTTCATAGGTAACGATATCCGTATGCAAAAAAAAATTGGTTGCCTGTAAAGTCGGTATACGGGCGAAAGTTTTACGTGACAACGACTTTGAGTGGTGGAATTGTTGCGATGGACGAAACTACCTTCACATTATCACTACACAATCGTTTTACAATTAACTGGCAACGTGTAAACTTGTATGCAGGCGCCTAAGCGAATCGGCGACTCGGGCATGGTTAGCCCGCCTAAGAGCGAGAGAGACAGATATAAAAAGTGAAAGGCACGCGTCCCTCTCACTAGCTCTCATTGTGAGCGCATAACGTGAGCGGAGCGTAACGCAGTTTCTTGAAGTGTCACCCGGCAAACCAATTTATAAGACGTTGTCACGTCAAAAGATTTCAAAGTCTTGAAACTTTCCGCCATAAATGGATACATTTCAGAGAGTGCAAATAATCTGCATGATATTTTATAAACTGTAGAATAAAAGTAGACGTATTTAATATACTTAACACTTAACACCCCCTTAAAAAGATGCAGGATGACTATCATTAACCCTGTATAAGTACTAGTAGCATCTCGCGGTTTCACCCACGTAATACCCGATCCCGTTATTTTCATGAGATAAAAAGTAGCAGGTTAGGCTACTTTTGATCCCTTCCAGACAGACCTTCAATAGTTTTTGCTAGAAAGAGTGACAAATATACATACATAATGTTCGTATTTAAATTATTAGTGGGAAGTAGGATTATTAATGACATCCATCTAGTTCCCACAGCACAAGCTATGCTTAGTTAGGGGCTAGACAGTGTCGTATGAGAAATCTGCCAGTTGTTTTGCTAGTCTTAAGGCGGCGCCGGCGGTTCGCGTCATAACCGCGACACGCGACCGAGACAAGTGTCAACTGGAACCCTTACAAAGCCACTCGTATAATGTCAAGTGCCTGTCAAGTTGCGGTTGCGGTCTCCTGTCGCGGTCTCAGCGCGAACCTGCACCGTTCGTTCCTGCAGCGGTTTGTAAGGAGACCGCGACCGGAGACCGCGACAGGTGACCGTGACTGGAGACCACGACAGAGATATTAGCTCAGTCGGGAAGATGGGCGGTCATAATATGGTAGGTCCGGGATCAAATCCAGCCGGCCGCCTTTCTTTTTTCAAGTAAATTTTGTTTTTTGGAGAAAATCAGTATGTATTATTATACTCACCCAGGTCACCCAGGTACTATTGTATTATACCCTAATAGATAATAGAAAACTCAACAGCTTGTATGCAGCGAAAGCGGGAATCCGAGAACCCCTATATTTGTATCATCCATTGTAATCCAGGACTACAATCTGAATAAATGTTTTGATTTTATTAAAACTACTTTTTATTTATTGACTCAAGGTTTACCCGAGCCAAAATCAGTCATATTTTAGAGTACGTACATTGAAATCTGTGTAGACTTTTATAACGTGTGTAAGTAAAATTTTAAATACCATCAGATTATAATAAAACGCCGTTATATTATTAACTGACCTAACCCATCATAGGTTTGTAATATCACGCACTTTATTAAAAACGATGAAAACATTATTGACGATGTTTGAAATTTTACTGTGATATTTATAAGTTCTATAGATGTCATACATGACGTCTAAAAAACTCAAATTATTTAAACTCAAGTCAAATTTGCAATACGGCAATATATGCAAATCTCATATTTTGAAATCCTATCTAGTCCAGGACTTTATTACATTGGTAATTTTTAAACTATTTTTTTAAAGTCCTTCATTTGTCTTTTCCTAACATACGAAGTAGATAATTTCAGCTCTTTTTTTCCTTGTAAAACCCTTTCCATATAAAATTGCAATTTAAAATATCTGTGAAGTTGCGGTTCGCATCAAATCTCGATTACGGCAGCAATAAGCAAAATGACAATTTAAATGTTGCTTTTTAAGGATAAATTAAAAAGAACAATAACTTTATTACAAAGAAACGTCAAAGTGAAAAAAGATACATTTTTTTTATTCCCTAACTTAATATTAATGTGAAGAGTTTCTTGCCGCGATAATCTCAGGAACTACTAAAACGACTCGAAAGGAACATTTTTTCACTATTGGACATGTACGTCATCCCTGAATGCTATATATACAGGCTATATACTCGTATTATGTACCACAGGCCGTATCGTATTATGTATTACTATCGTATTATGTATCCTATGCCGCGACAGACCGTTAATTCTCTAATATAAGTAGATAGTGTGTGTGTTGTGTGAAGACTGTCTAACAATAATCCAAGAGAAGTCTACGTTAATCTTGCTGTGATTGTTTACAAAATAGGTTTTAGTTATTTTAATTGATTTGAACTACCTCGAATTTAGGCTTATATTAACCCTCTCAACACAAAAATACAGAATTGCTTTGGCTTAAAAACGCACGGCAAGGCCAAACTATGTATAATTGTAATGGATTATGAATGTGTTCTAATTTTTGAGTTTATATTGATTAGCGTCTAAAACGACAGGATATACATAAATGTACTAGATACTACATACTAGTAGATCATCATCATCATAGTGCATCATCATGCAACAACGTTAATTTTATTGTAAAACTACCCTTAAAGTCAAACAAGTACGATTTCAAATAAAGATAAATAAATTTATAAGCCTGTTCGCAAAACGACTTTTGTTTTTGAGGAACTTTCAGACATTATAATAGCATTTTTGTGTTTTGAAGTACAAAGTTTTTTCTGTAAAGTTGTTTTATTTTCTTCAATTTAACCGACATTCGAAAAAAGAGGAGGTTTTCAATTTGGTTGTTTGTTTTTAAGGTTCCGTAGCCAAATGGCAAAATACGGGACCCTTATAGATTCGTCATGTCTGTCAGTCTGTCCGTCCATATGTCACAGCCACTTTTCTCCGAAACTATAAGAACTATACAATTGAAACTTGGTAAGTAGCTGTATTTTGTAAACCGCATTAGGATTTTTATACAAAAAAATAGAAAAAAAACAATACATTTTAGGGGTGTCCCATACTTATAACTGACACTCAAAATATTTTTTCCATCAAAACCATACATGTGTGCTATTTATAGATAGGTCTTTAAAAATGATATTGAGATTTCTAACATGTTTTTGTCTAAGCTGAATAGTTTGCGCGAGAGACTCTTTCAAAGTGGTAAATTGTGCCCCCCCTTCCCCGTAACTTCTAAAATTACAAAGCTAAAAAAATGTGTGATGTACATTACCATAAAAACTTTCAACGAAAATTGGTTTGAATGAGACCTAGTAAGTAGTTTTATTTTGATACGTCATAAATTCGCTATAGCTAAAACCACGGATATCCGTGGTTAAAACACTGATTAAAGTAACAAAGAATTACAAGAACTTTTATATTATGTTACTTACTGCTGCGAAGCCTTCATGGATGAGTCCGACTTGCACTTGACCACTTTTTTATGTTTGCTACGTGATAGATAGCTCCACTAATTGTGAATCGATTTTGATGATATTTTTTTTGTCTGGTGTAAAATACTTCGGATGTGGTCCCACATACATGTTAAAATTTTATCAAATCGTTTTGGTGGTTTTTAAATATAAACAAAAAACTAAAACTCGCTTACATTTATCTGACACGATTAGAAGATGTCATTACGTCGAATGACAGCTTCTAATGAAATTTAGAATGTAATGTTCAATTAAAGTCAGTTTTTGTTTTTTTAGGCAAAAATAAATTATTTGATGCTCAGCACAGGTGGTCAATGCGACGGACTAGAAGTTTTAATATTTCCCTTCTGATACCGTACGGACAAAAACTCAACTCGTCCTTGGCAAATCCCTCATCATCATCAGCCCGTGTTCGTCCACTGCTGGACATAGGCCTCTCCTATAATACGCCACTCAGCCCGATCCTCGGTCTTACGCTTCCAACCGCCACCAGCTGTCTTTCGTATATCGTCACTCCATCTAGTCTCAGGGCGTCCTACACTACGTTTACCAATTCGCGGTCTCCACTCCAGAACCCGTCTACCCCAACGGTTATCGGGTCTGCGACAAATGTGACCGGCCCATTGCCACTTCAGTTTGCTAATACGCTGAGCTATGTCGGTGACTTTAGTTCTCTGACGAATTACTTCATTGCGAATGCAATCCCTCAGAGAAACCCCAAGCATAGCTCTTTCCATAGCTCGCTGAGCGACTTTGAGCTTTCGGACCATTTTGACTGTCAGTGTCCACGTTTCAGCACCGTAGGTCATAACAGGTAGGACGCACTGGTTGTATACTTTTGTTTTGAGACTTTGTGGGATGGGTGACGAGAAGACTCGACGAAGTTTACCAAATGCTGCCCAACCCAGCTGGATTCTTCTCATGGCCTCACTCTCAAAGCTACATCTACCTAGTTCGAGCGTCTGCCCTAGGTAAACGTATCTCTGAACAATTTCGAGAGTGGTTCCATTTACGGCAATCGGCCCCGGAGCAACGAACTCGTTGCACATGACTTTGGTTTTATCCAAGTTCATCCGGAGGCCAATGCGTTCAGAAGCGTTAGCCAAGCTGTCCAGCATACACTGCAAGTCCTCGAGCGACTCTGCCATAATGACGATGTCGTCTGCAAATCGTAGGTGAGAGATGTACTCGCCATTGATGTTTAGGCCATGTCCAACCCAATCCAGCGTCTTAAACATATCCTCTAGGGCGTTTGAGAACAATTTCGGGAAATTACGTCCCTTGTCTCACGCCTCGCTGCAGAGGAATATGTCTTGACTGCTGGTCTTGGATTTGGACTTTCATCGTAGCGGCGTCATACAAACATCTCATCACCTCGATGTATCGCCAATCGACTTGACATCGCTGTAAGGACTCCAGAACAGCCCAGGTTTCGACTGAGTCGAACGCCTTCTCATAGTCCACAAACGCTAAGCAAAGAGGCCGATTGTACTCCTTTGTTTTCTGTACAATCTGCCGTACCGTGTGAATGTGGTCTATGGTGCTGTACCCACTTCGAAATCCGGCCTGTTCCGGGGGCTGAAACTCGTCGAGTCTTCGGGCGAGACGATTCGTGATAACTCTCGAAAACAACTTATAGACATGGCTCAGAAGCGATATTGGTCGATAATTCTTCAAAAGGGTTTTATCTCCTTTTTTGAAGAATAGGATGACCACACTTCTGTGCCATGACTGTGGAGTTCTCCCGGTGAAGAGGACGTCATTAAACAGTTGTTGGAGCTCTTTTATCAGAGGGGCCCCACCTGCCTTTAAGAGCTCTGTTGTAATTCCGTCCTCACCCGCGGCTTTTCCATTTTTAAGTTGCCCAAGAGCCATCACGATTTCGTCTAGACTTATTTCCGGCAGTTCTTCGGTATAGTGGCGAGTCAGAGTGGCCCTTTTGTCTTCGTTTTGTGGGAGATGAGGAGCATGCGATGCGTACAGCTGGCTGTAAAGTCTTCCACTTCGAGAGAACATCAGCTCTAGATGTAACAACTCTCCCCGTCGCGGTAGTTAACTTCGTCAGATGGCTTCTACCCAGTGTCTTGACGAACACCTTTGACCCCCGATTTTGCTCAATTGATTTTTCAATCAAGAGTGTATTAGCTAATCGGAGGTCACGTCGTACAAGCTTGGTAATTTTCTTACTAAGAGCCCCTTGTTCTGACGAAGTTAACGTGGGATTCCGTCGTTCCTCCATGAGATCTAAGGTCTCCCTGGAAAGCTTTGACTTTCTGCCTTTGCGCCGCATTTCGCAAAACTTTGTGCCCTCATCTCGCAAGACTTCCACTACACTTTCGAGCTTCTGGTCAACGCTATTAGTGGTTTCAAGGCAGCAAATCGGTTCTCCAGTTTTAGCTGGAATACTTCAGACCCAACTATGGTTTGAAGAAGGTTCGGGCGGAGTGTTGACTTCATCAAACGGACCCGTTCAAGCTTGTAATTAATATTCAGGGTGCCTCGAACAAGCCTGTGGTCGCTACCGGTAGCAAACCGAGAGATCACTGAGACATCCCTGAATATTCGCCGTTTGTCCGATATGATGAAGTCAATCTCATTTTTCGTCCGTCCGTCGGGGCTTCGCCATGTCCACCGCCTCTGAGGCTGTTTCTTATAGAACGAATTCATCAGAAACAGCCTTTCCTTTTCGAGGAAGTCGATCAGCATTTGGCCCCTATCATTTCTTCTTCCCAAACCATATGGTCCTACTACCGATTCACTGCAAGTCTGTACTCCCACTTTGGCGTTAAATCCCCCATAACAACGTTGAAGTGGGCTTTAGAGGTGTTATGTAAGGCCTTTGCAATATCCTCATACAAAGCCTCCACCTCTGAATCAGGATATGCCTCCCAGGGTGCGTACGCCATGACCACTTTGAGGGTATACCTCTCGGTCAACTTTAGCACAAGGTACGCAACCCTCGGAGACACACTTGCGATTTCCAAAACGTTGTTACTGAGAGTTTTGTGGACCAGAAACCCTACACCACCTTGCGACAGCTGGTGACCTTCACGGTAGTACATAAGATGGCCTGATTCCAAGGTTACGGTGTCCTCTCCTCTCTTCGGACTTCACATAACCCAAGAATGTGCCATCTTATGTGAGTCAGCTCTTCTTCCAGCTGCGCAAGCCTATCGTCATCGCGAATCGTTCGTCCATTATGTACAGCCAGGGTCAGTTTGGATTGGCGGCCTACCGTAGCCCGGGGGATTCTTCGCACCCCCTGCCCTGCCGTTACCATAGCCGCCGCCTTGGCCAGGAATAGCAGGGCGGCCGGGAACTAGGGGCCTTTCATTTCTTTGGCTTGTCATAGGAGGTTATTGCCCATAGTCGCCACGCTGGGCATGCGGGTTGGCGACCGCAGACCCGTGCTGTCTTCCGCTGTGACGCTGCTGCCCGTCACAGCTATATTTACAGCACGGCTATTTGGATGGATATCCCGCCATCGGTCGGTCGTCAGAGCCTCGTTTGTTGGTCGGCAGGGTGCACCACGGGCAGGTGAGGTTGACAGTTTTGGGGACACTTAGGTGTTGAGGTCCCGTTACACCCCAAATCCCTACATAATGCAAAATACTCGATACTGTACTAAAAGCAAGTGTCCATTTCCATGCATGTTTGCAAAGAAAGGAAACAATTGAATGGGCGCAGATTACGCGATCGCCCTTTATGTCCAAGGTCTGGCGGTTTGCCAATAGCATCCAACAGCACCCCAGTGGCACCCCAACGATACCCCTGTGGCACCCCAATGGCACCCTGTATGGACATTCGCCCGGATCGCGACTACATTGCAACCAATTTCACATTCAGAATGAAACCGTGAAAACATGGTTCACGTGTCGTGGGTTTCGAGAAACAAATTAGGGGGTATTGCGATATTATGCTGTGTATTTCGTCTAGAGTTGAATTGCAAATAGTGGAGGATTGTTATTATAATTTGCAATAGCAACATTTTTATTAGCATTCGATTTTTGAAGTGAATACGTTTCAAGCCATACTGAGTCGGTATGAGTACTTTTTGGTACGGTAAACCCTTATTATGCATTTGGGGTATGATAAAGTGGCAGTGTAGCGTTAAAGAGGTGGCAAAGCAGCGAAGTTGGACGAGCTAGTTTGACGCTTTTGAATTGGTTAAATGCTATGACTTCGCAACACTCACACGAAGCGATTCAAGTGAAGTATTATGAAGCATTTGTACACACTGACACGAAAATTCTAAATTACAAGTTTTACTTTCTATCGGCGTTCCTTATGACTACCAAATTTTTTATCTTGAAAAATATCTAAGTACATATATTTTACTTATTTTTTGAGTATTTCGTCATCTTTACAATTTCCCAAAGAACAAGACGACGCTGAAGAAAGAAAATAATGCTCAAATGTACTCGTATTTAAAATAGGAAACGTAATGTTCCAGTTTGAAGGAGAAAAGTTAGCAGAGAAATTACAGGACATTGAGGTCAATCATCTTATTTATTCAGGTGAGTGTAGTGCTGGGCAGTGGTTTGGACTCTTCTTGTTCAAACAGACACTACGCTGTTACGCTTATCATAAGGCGATCTTGTCTCGTAACTCAATCTCTATATATAAAAACGTTATGTTGGTTTCAAAAACTCAAAAAGTTTTGCACCGATCGAGCTGAAATTTTAGAATGATATATACGAGTAACCCGCGTCAAGGATTGTTTTTATCTAATTTTCGCATCAGTCATATACGTGCCACAGCGAAGCATGGCGAGGTACAGCTAGTATAACATAGAAAAGTTTATTTTATATTATTTCAGGTACTTAATAATCATTAAATTTACTCCGATATAATAAAACTTTTATTTAAAATTAACCTAGCTACACAAAAGTTTCATATTTTTATGAAATTTATGAAACGACCTATTTATTCCATTCAATTGAATATTATGGAGTATTCGAGATATGATGAATACACTATCGAGGTAAGCAAATTTTAGATTTTTGTTAATACTCTTATTTCAGAAACCACTACTCCAATTTCGATAAAATCCAGAAAATTTATATAATATGTGATTTAGAACCAAAAAAAATAATCTAAATCGTCTCCAGTTTTTAAAATTAATATTAAAAATTTGATGGTTACACAAAAGTTTTTGACTAGTGATACTGTTAGCATTCAGCACATAGCTTTCGCCTTCATCTTACTAATATTATGAATAATAATAATGTTTGGATAGTTGGATGTTTGTTGCTCAAATCACGTCGTAATGTTTGAACGGATCGGGCTGAAATTTAGAACGTAGGTAGGTAATAGTCTGTAATAACACATAGGCTAAGTATAATCTCGGACAATTACGGGAACAACGTGAATGGGAACTAAGCGAGAAAAACCGGGAGGCGCTGCTAGTCACTTATATATTTTCAAAGCTATTCCTGTATAATATACATATATATATATATATATATTCTCCGCTGACAACTTTAAATTTAATTTAAAATTGTTAATTTAACAGTTGTATTTCGCTTCCAACTTTAAATTGTAAATTGAATAGTTGCTGTTTACTTCTAACTATAAATTTAATTTGTAAATAGAACAGTTGCTTTCTGTATTCCACTATAAAATCTAATTTTAAATTATAAACGAAACTATTGCAGTCCACTATTCACTTTGTATTTAAGTATTGATAAAAGTGACAGTTGCAGTCCGCTATCCGTTTTAAATTTAATTTTAAATTACAAACGGAATACTTTTTTTTTAAATATAGAGTGACGAGACGATCAGGTCATGTGCCTGATGGTAAGCAACATGCCTGATACATAACAGCACAGTGACAAGCAGCTATTGGAACATGAAGAGTCCAAATCATTACCTAGCACTGCACTGCGCTCGTCACCTTGCTCCTCATATCCCAATTTAAATTATAATATGCATAATTTGATATTTCAATTTTTATTCTAGAATTGGTTCCTATAACGCCACACAATTAAGTTATCATTGAATAATCACGAGTATTGACACAATTAACTTCAATTACTCATGGTTAAAATATACCTTATAAACTTGAAAAAATCCTTGAAAATCTGCAAATAAATTCTATTAGTTACTACTGCTAAAATGTTCTATATACGATAACAATACGTAGCTCGCCCGCTTTATCTATTTCTTTTACAAATCAATTCTACTATTCACTAAAACAAAATGATCGATTATTCAATCAATATCGAATCAAACAACTCTACCATACGAGTATCTATTTAAAAAACAAAGTATCGATTCTTATGTTACGAATAATAATAATGGAAATTATTTAATGAAGACTATGGCGTTTGTATTTTAATGATTAGTTATTATATTTCTAGACCATGCTCTAAAATCTAGGTATCTAGTGTTCTAGACTAGAGAATCGATTATTATTATAAAATTAATAAATTCTTTAATCGTTTTGCTAGTATAAAGGGTATACTTATGACCTGAAGAGGATACTCGGTGCTACAAGGAGGCCAATCGATTTGTCTTCGATGTCTAGCCACTTTGTATTTGCTTATTTTGTGGACCTGCCGCTCCCGTACAGGTATAAAATGATAATAATGTTCATGAAGATTATCCTAATATTCATGAAGATACTGGTTCAATCGTCTGTCATAGCCGTATAAGGTCAAGTAATTAGAACCTTTAGTATTGGTGGACAATTCACACACAACACCATCTGACCCCAAACTAAGCAAAGCTTGTAATATGGCGGTCAGATAGCTGATATAATATTTATGTAGTTGTAAATATATACTTAGTACATAGAAACACCCAGACACAATGCAAATATTTGAATTCATCACACAAATATTTGCACTGGGTGGGAATCGAACCCACGACCTTCGACTTCGCAGGCAGAGTTACTACCCACTAAGCCACGAGGCCAGTCAGTATCGAACACTCACAAAAAAGTACAGAGGACTCATTACTAAAAAATATCATCGTGTAGCGGTAGAACTCTTGGTAGAGTCCACCTGGGGAAGTACCGCACTTTTGGCAAGTTATTCTACCGATTTGAACGGCAATGTTTCCAGAGAAATTACAAGGCTTAGAGATTTAACATCTTAGATCTCTGGGTGACGAGCGCAGTGCAGTGCTAGGTAATAATTTGGACTCTTCTTGTTCCAATAACTGCGTGCCACTGTGCTGTTATGTGGCAGGCATGTTGCTTGCCATCAGGCACATATCCTGCTCGTCTCGTAACACTTTATTAAAACAAAAAACAATTAAAGCTACAAAATTAATTAAATCTTGCGTTCGTATAAAAGTACAGACTTACTTTTTTAAAACACCATAAGTAAAAATGTTGATTTGTATGTACCATGTATTTCGTGTTGTTTTTAAGCAAAAATATTTTTTTTGTTCCGTATCAAAAACATTTCTTTTAATTTCATTAAAGTGGCGGTATTTTTACTGTTGTGACATATGTTAGGATGGAGCGAGTGCTAGATTGAAACGGATGCATTTCACTGCAATGTATCTGTTATAACGTGATCCATCTCTGTAAGGTAATTCACAATCTAGATATCAACACAATATCTTCATACTGACGATGACCGCACGTTTTGACTACCTGCTGCACTGACCGCACATAAACATCACTCTCTTACGCTCTAGCTATGTGAGAATCGAAGCATTAGGAGCCCTTTTCATGTTCTTAATATTAAGTTCTTAATTCAGGTGCTCAGTCTTCCACCTTCTTCATAGCTTCTGAGAGTTTTGAGATTGATTTTCGAAAAACACGTGAAATCGAGGTAGCAGGGTTCTTGCTTCAAATATTCCAAACGTTTGCATATATGTCAGTTTAGTGAGTATATGTAGTGTATAAAAACCAATGGACATATATAAATAACAATACAGAATAGTACCTTTTTAATATGATCACATTCTGAGCTATTAGTTTTTACTTCCATCAGCAGTCCCTATGAATGTAATTTTTTTAACTACAGCGCCATCTGCAGTTTTAGCAAAGAACTGAACTTAATGACCTATTAAATTTCCAGTTGATAAGTTTGCACTTCTGTCGGCATTATGCTATGATTATCTTTTTTTTTCTCAAAATGATCAAAATTACTAGCTTATCGGTTTTTATCGGATACATTTCGGATAATATGTAAGTGATCTGAATTAACTAATACTATTATGTCCTTGTTTTCTATCGGACTGTTCGTAACTCAAAAAATTGTCAGTTTCGAGGTTGATGTTCCAAAAACCAGGACAGCAAGGACGTTTATTCCAACTTCGACTCCGCTCCGTCTGGCCGAAACTGGCCTTCCTGAACAAAACAAAAGCTGGTTTGGTCGATTGTCCTTTAAGATAATTAAGAGCTTAAATCTAGAGATTTAAGTTCTTAATCTTAAGCACTTAAATCTCTAGATTTAGGTGCACAATCGACCAAACCAGCTTTTGTTTTGTTCAGGAAGGCCAGTTTCGGCCAGACGGAGCGGAGTCGAAGTGGAGTAAACGTCCTTGCTGTCCTGGTTTTTGGAACATCAACCTCGAAACGGTCGGTTTTTTGAGCTACGAACAGTCCGATAGAAAACAATGGCATAATAATATTAGTTAATTCAGATCACTTACATATTATCCGAAATGTATCCGATAAAAACCGATAAGCTAGTAATTTTGCGGCGATGTTGAATACTTCGAAGTCTTTCTCAAACAAAAGTGTCGTTGGCCTTTCGGTACGTCGCTTAATAAATTTAAAAACCTTCTCCTTACTTAACCGACCCATCCCATCATCCCAAAGGTGCGAATAGTAATCCATACTTTTAGTTCAAAAACAAATTGAAAATGAACTGAGATGACCCACTGTGCTTCGCTCCGTCTCAAGAGATCAGTGTCGGTAGCGAAGTGGTGGGGGATCCATATTGTACGTCGTATTATCTCTTCTGACTGTAGTCCTACCATAGTTATTCTCCGGTCGAGTTTGGCTAACCCTAGGGACCTCGGGCCCGGCTATGTCTAACTATTAATTAAGTTGACAACTCGCGTCGGATAGAGGTTACTCCGATCATAGCTGACGTTATTTTGTGTATCTGCGATATTTTCATTTGTATTTAGATTAGATATCCTCATGAGTCGACATCAAAAGATTGACTGGCCTAGTGGCATAGTTGGTAGTAAATCTGCATGTGGAGCTGTTGTTCGTAGGTTCGATATTCGAGGGAAAATATTTGTAGGAATACAATATTTGTTCTGTGTCTGGGTGTTTTTGTGTATTGCAATTATGTACTTATTTACAATTGGATGCGTATTATATCAGTTGTCTGACTCCTATTCCTTTGTTTAGTTTGGGGTTAGATCGTGTTGTGTGCAAAATTTCCACCATTTTTTATTATTATTTACACCTCGCTGTTTTAGCTGTACGTGCGTAGTCCCGTTACCATGACGAAAAGTCATGATCATCTGCCGCAAGACGCCCATTGCTGAACATAGGCCTACCCCCTAGATTTCCACAACGAACGGCTCCGCAACCTGCAACCAGCGGTTTCCAGCGACCTTTATGAGGTCATCTGTCCATCTAGTGGGAGGCCGTCCAACACTGCGTCTTCCGGTTCGTGGTCGCCACTCGAGTTCCCATCGGTTGTCAGTTCTGCGAGCGATGTGGCCTGCCCATTGTCATTTCAGCTTGCTTACTCTTTGAGCTATGTCAGCCACTTTCGTTCTTTTGCGAATATCCTCATTACGGATTATGTTGCCCAAAGACACCCCAAGCATAGCTCTCTCCATAGCTCACTATGCGACGATGAAAATTAACCTATGTGCTATTCCAGCTCATAATCTATCTGTGTCAACAACGTTACCTAATGTATTCAGAGGTACCGATGTGAGTTTGCATGTTGGTTGCTAAAACCGACAAACCGACATCCAAAATGTCGCATTTAAAATATTAGTAGGATTATTTTATTTAATCGTGTAAAATATTATATGTAGAATAGTATTAACTAATGAGAAATTGTGTCACTCTAGCGCATTAATCTGTCTATCTATTTGACTGGAAATATTTTAAGTATATCCGGCTATATAGTCTTATTAGCTTATTACACAATTTTTGGTCTAGTTAACATCTACTCAGAGTATGTAACGAGCAATAGAAAGTTTGTTACAATGTAGCATCTGGCAGCCATCACACAAGCTTTGCTTAGTTTGGGGTCAAATGGTGTTGTGTGTGAATTGTCCACCAATATTTATTTATTTATTTAAAATGAATAAAAAAAATCTTTTTAACCATTAAATGTACTAACAATCACACTAAAACAAGTTTTGACGTGACAACGTCTTATAAATTGGTTTGCCGGGTGACACTTCAAGAAACTGCGTTACGCTCCGCTCACGTTATGCGCTCACAACGAGAGCGAGTGAGAGGCACGCGTCCCTTCCACTCGGGCATGGTTAGCCCGCCTAAGAGCGAGAGAGACAGACATAAAAATTGAAAGGCACGCGTCCCTTCCGTAAAATTATTTTACCACTCAAAGTCGTTGTCACGTAAAACTTTCGCCCGTATACCGACTTTACAGGCAACCAATTTTTTTTTTTTCAGAATAACCGAATCGATAAACTTCACTGCTATTGAAAGCCATTTAAAGTTAACTTGCAAATATATTTTCGTTTCAAGTCAGCGATTTTCATTCACATTTCTAACAAAATAAGGTTTCTACAAAACTCTTTCAACGAACCTCATTCACACTGAAGTCTACACGTTACTACGCCGCTCGTAGCTAACGGCTACGGTACACACTCGTAGCACCTCGTGGCAATGCTACGTCGCGTTATTTGGCTAGCGTTAACAAGTTAACATGTTAACCTTATTAGATTAATTTTACATGTAAATTTACAGATACTATATTTGTGTATAAAGATGAATATTTGTTTACGTTTGTCCTTTATAAATCGTAAACTATGCATTTAATCATGTGTGACGATCTTTGACAAAGTTGTTGTGTAACGGATGGTTTAAGATTTGGTACGATTATTTTCGAAAGGCGGTGGGCAGGGTACAGTTAGCAAGTAGATAAAATACCTTATTACACATTAACTTCAACTTATTGACTAAAACGAATTCTCTGTATTTTAATGCTACACTTGTTTAATTAAATAAATATATTTGTTTATGTTTTCACGCATATTTTTACGCTTCTTTCCGATCTTAATAAGACAACTGAAAAAACTTTATCTTTTTACTTGTGTAAGATTGATAAATATTTATAGTCATTGTCTTATTATCAGACAAACGATGAATCAGTACTTTTTATTATTAATAGTTATTATTAATTATTAATAGGCTATTGCCTGCAGGGCTTAAATAGTAAAAAGAGTAAGCTTAGATTTGACGGATGATAGAGACAAATTTAGGAATAGGACATTGCCGACTCCACATAAAATGGGATAATGGTAAGAGAATGATGAGTAGGCTATCGTCTGACCACCGTCTAAGTTCAATGTTAAGCAGTGCGACCTACGACGTTTATTTTAAGAATGCGCTGTTGTATAAGATCCAATTCCCTCGCAATTTGAAGACATCAAGATTGTATGCATAATGGGAAAAACCATCTCAAGGAATGCATTCCACAGTTTAGCTGTTAATATAATGTAAGTGGCATTAAGCCCCTTCGTTCGGATCTTAAGAATGTCAATAAAACGACGTCTCTCCGAGTTTCGAGCAGTATAAGACGGAATAGGAAGAATTATATCAAACTTGCAGGGCCCGCGGTTTTACCCACGTAGCTCCCGGATAAAAAGTAGCTTATATGCTATATTCTACAGTTTTAGGCTATAATCGAACTGTGTTCCAAATTTCAACCCAATCTTATTAGATGGTTAGTCGTTCTAACATCCAAACTCTCGCATACCTCTTTTACAACCCGCATACCTTTTTTTAACCCCATTAGGGATTGAATTTACAAAAAGAGATATCGGCAGTAATAATTATTAGAAACTTATTATTATATATTATATATATATATATATATATATATATATATATATATATATATATATATATATATATATATATATATATATATATATATTAATTATTATAAACAAAAACAATATTTTAATGAAATAACTTGGAAAATCAGAGAACTTTCATACTAACTTTGCACCACCTTTTTACTCCTCGGAGATAAGAAAGAAAACGTGTTTTATGACTTTCAATGAAGAACCTACACACTGTATTTTTACGAATAACTTCAAAAATAGCTAAGTTTCATAACTATGCACGTTTGTTTTAGGGGGTTGCGTTTGCAAAAATCGTTTATTAGTGCATTCTACGTTTTAAAGGAACCCCCCTATGCCATGTTGATATGCCAGTCATTTTTCCGTTTATATACGAGTACAAGTAGCCAGATAAATCAGGAACCCGCCCATCCACCGAAATCAGCACATGCAACGGCTTGTTAAATATAACAAACATTTAAAATTTCATGATCTCGACGTTAAATTATTAGTTTTTGCGAAACCTTGCTGCTCCATTAGCGTGTGTATTTAGTTACGAAATTTAGTCGACTGTTTGAAGTTTGCATAAAAATATAATGTAGTTATTGTTTTTTCCGAGAAAAATGAATTCTTTTTTGAAAATATTTAAAACAAAAGTAACCGAATAGATGACGATCTTATGTGCATGGCCGTATGGCCGTTTTGTCTATAGACCAATGTCCTTACATTACGAGTATACTCGTATTTCTTGAAAGCCATTATATTTTGGAAATATCATTAAATTGTTAGCATTAGCATTATGTAAATACCTCCGACATGTTCAAGATACATATTATTATGTATTAAAATCGCGTCATTGTAGAATTTTTAACAAGCTCCTTCTAAGTTAGTCAATCCACTCAACGGAGACATATCCGCCGTCCCAACGCCACCCGAATTCAATCTCTACCAATAAAAGTTAGAGTCCATTTTCCTTTTTTCAACACCCGGCGACCTAATTCGGAAAGTTCGCCTGTCACCAAATTCTCATTTCGATTGTAGGCCAACACGGAGTACGGTAATACTGTGCTTGTGTAAAGGGCACAGAGTTCAATTTCCTGTGGGGCTGTCTTTTGGCTGAGTTGCGTCATTGTTGAAAGGTATTTGGGCTCCTTTTCAGGAATCCAGGCGGTTATCAAGTTGCGAGTCGAAGTGCGGCACTTGGGAATATTCGTGCTTCTGAAGGGTGGCGATGAATGTCGGAAATGGACGGGGGCCTGTGATGCTGTGATGTGCCCACTGATGAAACTTATTTACCTACTTTACAATTTTTACAACAAAGAGTGACGAGAAAAGAATGTTGCGCAATAGTAAGCAACCCGTGGAATTTCACGCCATCGCACGTTTTTGTTCTATTAGGTTCGTCTCCCAGAGAAATTAGATAATTTGTATCTTTTTGTGTTTTAACCCTTATTTTTGTGAAAACATACAAAATGAACAACCAAGCAGTAATGTGCAACCATTACTGTGTTCCGGTTTGAAGGGCAATGTTTCCAGATAAATTACAGGGCTTCGAGATATGACATCTTAAATCTCTGGGTGACGAGTGCAGTGTTAAGTAATGATGTGGACTCTTCATGTTCCAATAGCTGTGTGTCACTATACTGTTATGTGGCAGGCATGTCGCTTGCTATCAGGCGCATGTCCTCTTCGTCTTGTCACTCTTTATTTAAAAAAAAAGATGTAGGCCAAAGCATCTTAGCGTCGCCTATGTTGGACGCTGCTGAAATGTTGTAAATATCAGCCGCGAAGGCTCTTTAAAGATAGGATTCCTAGTATCTAATTACTTGTTGCTAATGTAATGTTCGTGTTAACTATGAGATTAACATAGTAATTTTGTATGACTCAAAGGTACCCCAGTAGCAGGTAGCTAAAGAGGTTTTTGTTTGAAAGCAAGAAAGTTTTTAAAATTATCAGGAATGACTGAACCGATTTCAGTCATTCTTTCACCGTTAGATATGTAGGGGATCCCGATGAGTGCTAGATAATGTACCATGGGCGAAGCTGGGGCGGGCATCTAGTCATATTATAAGCCTCTTATATTTTTGTTTTTTGTCTGTAGCTCTTCAAATAAAATCTAATTTAAACAAGTGTAAATATAATTTACCCTGGTGTCCGGGCGTAGAATGTGGCACCGGTCCCCCCCTGCCTGTGGTAAGAGCCCACTAATGGGGAACCGACCGATGGCGGTTAATCCATCCAAACTACGGCGCAATTTAAATCTCAGCCGGTGACGGGCAGCAGCGTCACTGATATAAGAAGTTGCGCCCCTGCGGTCGCCAACCCGCATGCCCAGCGTGGCGACTATGGGCAAAACCCTCCAATGATAGGCACACAAAATCAAAAGCCCCTAGTTCCCGGCCGTCCTGCTATTCCTGGCCAAGGCGGCGGCCATGGTAACGGCAGGGCAAGGGGTGCGAAGAATCCCCGGGCTACCGTAGGCCGCCAATCCAAACTGACCCTGGCTGTACACAATGGACGAACGATTCGCGATGACGATAGGCTTGCGCAGCTGGAAGAAGAGCTGACTCACATAAGATGGCACATTCTTGGGTTATGTGAAGTCCGAAGAGAGGGAGAGGACACCATTACCTTGGAATCAGGCCATCTTATGTATTACCGTGAAGGTCACCAGCTGTCGCAAGGCGGTGTCGGGTTTTTGGTCCACAAAACTCTCCGTAACAACGTTCTATAAATCGCAAGTGTGTCCCCAAGGGTTGCATACCTAGTGCTAAAGTTAACTGAGAGGTATAGCCTCAAGGTGGTTATGGCGTACGCACCCTGGGAGGCATACCCAGATTCAGAAGTTGAGGCTTTGTATGAGGATATATCAAAGGCATTACATCATACCTCCAAAGCCCACTTCAACGTTGTTATGGGGGATTTTAACGCCAAAGTGGGAGTACAGACCTGCAGCGAATCGGTAGTAGGACCATATGGTTTAGGGCGAAGGAATGACAGGGGACAAATGCTGGTCGACTTTCTTGAAAAGGAAAGGCTGTTTCTGATGAATTCGTTCTACAAGAAACAGCCGCAGAGGAGGTGGACTTGGCGAAGCCCCGATGGACGGACGAAAAATGAGATTGATTTCATCATTGCGGACAAAAAGCGTATGTTCAGGGATGTCTCAGTCATTTCTCGGTTTGCTACCGGGAGTGACCACAGGCTGGTTCGAGGCACCCTGAATATTGATTACAAGCTTGAACGCGTCCGCTTGATGAAGTCAACACTCCGTCCGAACCTTCTCCAAACCGTAGTTGGGTCTGAAATTTTCCAGTTAAAACTGAAGAACCGATTTGCTGCCTTGGAAACCACAGAAAGCGTTGACCAAAACTCGACAGAGTGGTAGGCGTCTTGCGAGATGAGGGCACAAAATTTTGTGAAATGCGACACAAAGGCAGAAAGTCGAAGCTTTGAGGAAACTCTGCAACTCATGGAGGAACGACGAAATCCCATGTTAACTTTGTTAGAACTAGGGGCTCTAAATAAAAAATCTCTAAACTTGTACGACGTGACCTCCGATCAGCAAACACGCTCTTGATTGAAAAATCAATCGAGCAAAATCGGGGTCAAAAGTATTCGTCAAGCCATTGGGTAGAAGCCACCTAACAAAGTTAACCTCTTCTACGGGAGAGTTGTTGTATCCAAAGCAGACATTCTTTCGGAAGTGGAAAACTTTTATGGCCAGCTGTACGCTTCACATGCTCCTCATCTCCGCAGGATGAAGACAGAAGAGCCACTTTGACGCGCCATTACACAGAAGACCTGCCTGAGATAAGTCTCGACGAAATCGTGATGGCTCTTGGGCAACTTAAAATGGAAAAGCCGCGGGCGAGGACGGAATTACAACAGAGCTCTTAAAGGCTGGTGGAGCCCCACTTATAAAAGAGCTCCAAGCACTGTTTAATGACGTCCTCTTCACCGGGAGAACTCAGAGGCATGGCACAGAAGCTTGGTCGTCCTCTTCTTCAAAAGGGTGACAAAACCCTTTTGAAGAATTATCGCCCCATATCGCTTCTGAGCCATGTCTATAAGTTGTTTTCGAGAGTTATCACGAACCGTCTCGCCCGAAGACTCGACGAGTTTCAGCCCCGGAACAGGCTGGGTTTCGAAGTGGTTATAGCACCATAGACCACATCCATACGGTGCGGCAGATTGTACAGAAGACAAAGGAGTACAATCGCCCCTTTGTTTAGCGTTTGTGGACTATGAAAGGTGTTTGACTCCGTCGAAACCTGGGCTGTTTTGAGTCTTTGCAGCGATGCCAAGTTGACTGGCGATACATCGAGGTGATGAGGTGTATATATGAAGCCGCCACGATGACGGTCCAAGTTCAAAACCAGCAGACGAAACATATCCCTCTCCATCGAGGCGTGAGACAAGGGGATGTAATCTCCCCGAAATTGTTCTCCAATGCACTAGAGGATATGTTTAAGACGCTGGATTGGGCTGGACGTGGTATCAACATCAATGGCGAGTGCATCTCTCACCTAAGATTTGCAGACGATATCGTCATGACGGCTGAATCGCTGGAAGACTTGCAATGGATGCTGGACAGCTTGGCCAACTCTTCTCAACGCATCGGTCTACGGATGAACTTGGACAAAACCAAAGTCATGTGCAACGAGTTCGTTGCTCCGGGACCGATTGCCGTAAATGGAATCACTCTTGAGGTTGTTCGAAAATATGTTTACCTAGGGCAGACGCTCGAATTGGGTAAAAATAGCTTTGAGAGTGAGGCCATGAGAAGAGTTCAGCTGGGTTGGGCAGCATTCGGAAAACTTCGCCGAGTCTTCTCGTCACCCATCCCACAATGTCTGAAGACAAAAGTGTATAATCAGTGCGTCCTACCAGTCATGACCTACGGTGCTGAAACGTGGACACTAACAGTAAAAGCAGTCCGAAAATTCAAAGTCGCTCAGCGAGCTATGGAAAGAGCTATGCTTGGTGTTTCTCTGAGAGATTGTATTCGTAATGAAGTCATCCGTCAGAGAACCAAAGTCACCGACATAGCTCAGCGCATCAGCAAGCTGAAGTGGCAGTGGGCTGGTCATATCTGTCGCAGAACCGATAACCGTTGGGGTAGACGAGTTCTGGAGTGGAGACCACGAATCGGCAAACGTAGTGTAGGACGCCCTCAGACTAGGTGGAGTGACGATATACGTAAGGTAGCTGGTAGCGGTTGGAAACGTAAAGCCGAGGATCGGGCTGAGTGGCGTATTATTGGAGAGGCCTATGTCCAGCAGTGGACGAATGTGGGCTGATTATGATGATGATGATGATGAAATATAATTTATTAGTTTTCATTTTGTATATCATGTCACATAATGATCATGCGAGCAAATATTATGTCATATCTTTGTACAAACTGCCATTGTCTTAGCGATGACGACGTGTGTCGGATCGCTCTCTCTATAAAATATGATCAAGAAGAGCGATGACCGCACATGGATCATCGCAAGTAGTTTCCGTTCACAAGTACCAATAATAATACAATATAACGAGTAAAAATATTTTACTAGTAGCGGCCCGCGATTTTTCCCATGTAGTTGCCGTTCCAGTTTCCGGAGTAAAAAATAACCTGTGTACTATTTATTTAATATTTTGGTTTTGACGTCTAATAAATCGATAAACGCCGGCTGCATGCACGAAAAAGTGTCCCGTTATGTCCCGTTACACTCATTGTTCGCTAGCGCCTCATCTATCAATGTTTTACTATGACGTTGTCGCATTAACTATCGTCCGTAAACAAACTGACTTTACAGACGACCAGTTTTTTTAATGTAAATACGGCTACTAAATCGATGACCAATGGTTGCATGCACGAAAAAGTATCAAGCATTATGTCCCGTTACGCTAATTGTCCCATCACGCTCATTGTACGCTTATACTGCATCATCATCGGAGTCACAGTTGCGGAATACTGGGCAGCAAAAATTTAAAAGACTCACACACACAAAAAAAAAGACAACATCATCGACACGAAGAAGAAGAAGAAGACTGCATCTAAAATGTTTTGTAATGACGTTGTCACAGACAACCAACTTTTTACATTTTTCAAATTGACTCAAACCGTTTTGGAAATCTACAACTAGCCTCGCCCCGTGGCTTATCCTCGTAGTATTCATTCATTTATTTTCCTGTACTGAAAAGTATCCTGTGAGCTATTCAAAACAGTATTCAGTATTCAATCTGTGTTCCAAATTTCTACCCGATCTGTTTAGACGGGCCAAAGTGATTGAGCAACAAACATCCACACTTTCTCATTTATAATATTGGTGGGATTGTAGTGAGCCAACTTACAACTTGATATTACCGGGATCTAAGTCCAAAAACAGTTCAAGTGAACTAAGTTGTGATATCCTTTCGTCACCCGCATTATCCTCAAGGATCTCGCTCTCAAAGTCTAAATCCTTCAAGAGCCCGAAAAAATACAGAAACTTTTCAACATTATTGTCAAGGTTAAAGCCCATAATGGCCAGGCTCGTTGAGTGTGATAAGTGAGTATGGTGAATCTAAATAACTATTCAAAATTGGTCTGTTTGTAATTGGGCTAACAATTAAGAAAAAAAAATAGAACCATTTTGTTTTCAGAACCTTTGGTGGTCTTCGGTGGCTTCTACCACAGTAAAATACACAGTAAAATATCTTCATACAAACGTGCCGTTCTCGGTTTGAATGTGTGCGTGCGCGCCGTGCGCCGTGTCGGCACGCGATTTCACGCACACGCTAGCATAATATATGGGGGAATAAGGTGACGGCAGTACGGGCTGTGCAGCGCGACTGTGAGCACGTGCGTACGTTACATGACCGCGCGCGTTCGTCAACTCTCGACAACCTCGCAAAAGTGACAACCCTGGGGATCAACGCAAGAGTAGGCTAATAACTCGGCGGGCGGCCTTAGATAACCTACTGTTATGTATTTACTGTGCTTCTACCTTCTACAGCAACTAGCGGCGTTCCGTTTAGTTCCTGAACTAATTACTTATTCGTGATAAAAAGTAACTTTTGTATTATTCTAAACTATTTTTTTTTAAATAAAGAGTGACGAGACGAGCATGACATGTGCCTGATGGTAAGTAGCATGCCTGCCACATATCGTTACAGTGACACGCAGCTATTGGAGCATGAAAAGTCCAAATCATTACCTAGTACTGCACTGCGCTCGTCACCCAGAGATCTAAGATGTTATGTCTCTAAGCCCTGTAATTTCATGTATTATCCATGTACTAAAATTTACCCAAATCTCTTTAGTAATTGAAAGACTGACAAACAGCAATACATACTCACAAACCTTCATGTTTACAATATTAGCACGGTTAGGAACCTTGCCTTTCGCAGTCGGTTAAAAATATGATCCAATCTCATGAAATCAAAGCACATACAGTATGACCATTTACGAAGAACCCCGAGGTATGCTCAAAGCGCTGCGCAGTAGATGAATTTAGTAACAAAGCAGAACCACGAACAAAGATCCGAGAGCTCCAATGAAACTGGTCGAACCGTTCTTTAGGAAAGATTTAAAGCGCGACATTGAAATATTTCGTGTTTATAAGTTTGTCGGGCTCGGCTCTCCATGGCGGCCGCGCGTAACTTTTATGATACTTTTGAATTTATAGGGAACCATTGGTTTTATCCCTTCGGAAAATTCGCTGCTTTCTTTTTTGTATCGTATAGAGGGAAGTTTTGTTCGCCTTGACAGAGCAGTACGTAAGTATTACACACAACTTCTTTGTTGAATGTACTGAATTAGAAAACGAATATTTTCTGTGGATTTTAACATTTCTACAGTTACAGCTAGTCTAGTCTGGAGAACAGCAACTGTCGATCAGGAGACCCTGGTTTGAACCCCATGCGCTCCACAGTATTTTCAGTCAATTCCGCTAGCTTAAAATAGGTGAAGGAAAACATCGCGAGGAAACCGACATGTTTCTAGACTTTAGTGACGAGACGAGCAGCACACGGGCCTCGTGATAAGCAACATGCATTATCTGTCAGAGGAATAAGGTTAACGACATAGCTCAACGAATTAGCAGGTTTTAGTGGCAATGGGCTGGATATATCTGTTGTAGAACTGCTAACCGTCAGGGTAGACGTCTTTTATAGTTGAGACCGCGAAGAGGCAAACGTAGCGTAGTAAGCTCTGAAACTCGATGAAGCGAGGATATACGTAAGGCAACAGTGGTTGAAGAAGAAAAGCCGAGGATATGGCTAAATGGCGTACCATAGGAGAGGCATATGTCCAGCAGTTGTCTAGGGTAGGCTGATGATGATGAGAAAGAAACGTTGGCTGTGTTTAAATATTCTGTAAAGTACTTACCCTGCAAGATTATTAGACACTCGGAATATTCCAAGCTGTCTAATAATCTTGGTAATTTCAACTCTGGCGTAAATCGGTTTGGTGCATTACTCGAACTCGAATGAAGTTTGACTCTATTTTTAAGACTGTGGAATACGTTGCCTGAGTGGGTTTTCCCTGATGGTTTCAATTTGGGTACCTTCAAATTGAGAGTGAATCGGTTTCTTCTAGATTGAGGATTTCCAACAAAATTTTGTATCGGATCAGGTTTAAGACTTTTTTGTACCCGTCGCAGGCCAAAACAAATGCAGAGGTAAAACTAAAAAAAAAGTAAACTTTAAATGTAGAGGTATTTATTCTCGCGCGTTTGTATCTACATATTTTAGTGTATTTTTTAAAGTTTTAACTAGGTCACGGGCCGGATGGAGGCGGGCCATATCGTGGCCCGGGACCCGTATATTAGATGTCGTAGACCGCGCATCGTCGCTTAACATCAGGCGAGATGGTGGTCAAGTGTAAACCTATAAAAGTAAATAAAACTCCCTTCGTCATTTAACCACCGTAATATACAATAATAACATTACTAAATATACACCTGTAGGTTGATATGTTCACTTCGTCAGACCGTCACCGCTATCAACATCCCACAGCCGAAATATAATTATTTATTTGCCTAAAACCGTCACATGAGCTCAAAACAACGCGAGCTGAAAAAAGTGTTTTTTCCCAGCGATTACGGTAATTTTCAGTGAAATTAGGTTATAAATCCGGACCGTGCCACACAAAGGAATAAATTAACGTGTGTACACACCGGCTAGGTTATTAATCACTTCTACCCGGCCCTCCAACGGGGGTTAGGTCAGCTGCACACCGAATATTGTGGCTACAGTAGTACGATGTGACTTGTTTTAACTCGTTGAGCTCCCTACGAACGAAGTCGGCGTCGCGACGTCACAAAAAAAACATAGTCAAAAGCAAAAGTACAGTTTTTGTTTCTATAAACGATAATGAACCCATTGATATATATCTCCTATCCTCCTCTAATCCTAATCTGTCCTCTCGGTCCGCAATAGAAATAATAATTTAATTTTCTTCCAAAAATACAATAAATTGAGTTTAATTACTCAATAAATAAATTGAGTTTAATTGAAAATTGAAATGAAAATCTCGACTTAATTTCATATTTTTTGTGAAATCGAATAAATACACAGGTACATCGAGACAGCGAGGTAGAATGAATACGTCATCGAGGTAGGCAAATTTTAGGTTTCGATTCGCCAATTGGCGGAGCCATCACGTAACTACAACAAAAAGTAGGTATAATCCGCTATTATATAGTGGCGACAATCGTAGATTGATTTTTATCAAACATAGGTACGAAAACACACGAAACATTCAAACAAAAAATCAGTTCATGCGTTCGGGAGTTACGATGCCACAGACTGACACACACACACATGCATAGATACGTGATACTTAAAACATCTCGTTTTTGAATCGATTAAAGAATCAGTTAAAAAAATGACAGTCATAGGGACTGACAACAGAAGTGAAAACTTATAACTCATTTGATAGCTAACTTCGGAAAATACGCGGCTGAAACCGGAGAGCGCTGGTACTCTGGAATACATTTTCAAAGTATTTAATAGTAGTTCAGATAAGTCTTCGATGCATGGCCATCTAGAAATGCGTTAGGTTCCAAATTCACCAGAATATTTCTTTCATTTAAGATGAATTTCATTCACAGCCAGCCCACAAAAAATCTGTGTTTAATACGCCAACAGAAGTGTTCTTTCCAAAAACTACAAAATGGATTATAAATCAAATAATTTTTCATTTTCATAAAAATGTAGCCTCATAACGAAGCTCACGAAGTCACACAGCGAGCTATGGAGAGAGCTATGCTCGGAGTCTCTTTGCGCGACAGAATCCGTAATGAGGATATTCGCAAAAGAACGAAAGTGGCCGACATAGCTCATAGAGTAAGCAAGCTGAAGTGGCAATGGGCAGGCCACATCGCGCGCAGAACTGGCAACCGATGGGGAATAAAGGTTCTCGAGTGGCGACCACGAACCGGAAGACGCCGTGTTGGACGGCCTCCCACTAGATGGACAGATGACCTCACAAAGGTCGCTGGAAACCGCTGGTTGCAGGTTGCGCAGGAATTCTAGGAATTCTACGTTGTGGAAATCTAGGGGGGAGGCCTATGTTCAGCAGTGGACGTCTTGCGGCTGATGATGATGATGATTATTGTAAGTAAGTAATGTGTATACAATGTAATAAATAAAATAAAATTTGAAAAAGTAGCAATTAATTTAATTAACGGGCAGAGTTGTCAGAATCAGAATAAGAATCGTTTATTGCTTAAGTGTACATAAGATGGTAGTTAACATAATTGGGATGACGAGACAGGGTCAAAAATATACCATTTTAATCTGTTGGTCAGATAGATTGTGGAAAAATACGGGAAATGTATTTTTTATTTCATCAAATTATCAAAAAATAGCAAAGATATAGATCACCAAACTTACGCAGTGGGGGGTTGTGACGTCACTCTTTTGTAAAAATCGTACTGTAACGTGACGTCACTCGAAACTTTTAAGCAGCTTCGTAATTTTATGTTTGTAAAGTGTAAGAAAAAATACGTGTACATTTTTTTTAAATATGTCTACAATATGTTTTTGTAATCCAACCTGCGGACTACCTTATTAACTTTTTTTAGTCTACTCGCCTATGAAACTAACAACAGTGTGTGTCGTCAGTGTGCAATCAGCCTTACACGCCTAAATCTGCGGACCAAACGTGAAAACGCCCGTTTATAGTACGCGTAACGACACCTTTGATGTTTGTTAGTCAAACTACTTTTATGATGTTTGAGGCAAAGAATTTATACAAAGCTTTGTTGTATGTAATAGTTTCACTTTGATTCATAAAATGAATCCTAGCTATTATTATAAAAGCGAAGGTCTGGATGGTTAGATGATAGAATGTTTGTTACTCAGTCACGGCGGAATATTGCAACGTTGAAAGTGGAACACAATTAGATTTAGGCTACTTTTATCACGGAAAATAACCGGGAACTGTGCAGGTAAAACCACGGGGCGTTGCTAGTAATATTTGAACTTGTGAGACTTTCTATCTGCCAGGTGATATAAATCGAGGGATTCATTTTGCCCCGCTGCTCACCAGTCAGGTCTGCGCCCACTCTGCACCTCCGTGTTGGGATATAATAGTAGTAGTAGTAGTAGTAGTAGCAGTAGTAGTAGTGTGACACAAGGTTTCTTCTTCTTCTTCTTCGTCTGTATCACTCTTGACAGAGTGGTCGTGGTCATCACTTCAGGTGTTAGTAGCAAGCTTCACAACACGCCGCCACTTCTCTCTGATGGCCGCCTTTCTTGTGCATTCGTGTACTGATGATGAACCAGTCACAACCGTTTTCATCTGGTCAGTCCACCTCATAGGCGATCTCCCTCGTGGTCTAGTACCCTCAACCCTTCCCTGGACCACAAGTCACTCAATAGCTACCTCGCTTCGGCGGCATACATGCCCAAAAAACAAGGTTTTAGCTTGCATTAAATACCTACCCAACATTTTTAGCCAGCTGTCAGAGTAGAATCTATTTCTCCGTCCTTACATTATTAAAAAAAATGATCCCTCTTGTTCAGATAGGTAAAACTTAGAAGTTCCTCCTTAAGGATAGCTTTTTCCTGCAGTGTTTGCAAATGAAAAGGCAAAACAACGGAGTTTCTTTAATTTCCAATTCCCTTTCTAAGCACGTATTCCGGTTGAGTCTACTTTTAAGAAAGCTTCTTGGAGTAGCGAAAACTAGGCTACGTACCTCTATAACGGTTATATATATTTTAATAGGATTGCATTTGCTGCTGTTTGGTCTATATCGCGGTATCTATAGCAGGTTTACGTAGAGCAAATGTGTTTGCTCTAGATTTCAAGACAGTTTAAATATCGGGTAACCTACACTCGGGTAGGACATGGCTTGAAAATAGTTTGTAAGAGTTCTTTTTTGTACTTAGTCAGAAAAAACTAAATTTTTGTAGTGGTAGGACTCTTGGCAGAGTCCGCCTGGGAAGTACCACACCTTTGCCAGTTATTCTACCGCCAAGCAGTAATGTGCAAACATTACTGTGTTCCGGTTTGAAGGGCAATGTTTCCAGAGAAATTACAGGGCTTAGAGATATAAGATCTTAGATCTCTGGGTGACGAGCGCAGTGCAGTGCTAGGTAATGATTTGGACTCTTCATGTTCCAATAGCTGCATGTCACTGTGCTGTTATGTGTCAGGCATGTTGCTTACCATCAGGCACATGTCCTGATCGTCTCGTCACTCTTTATTAAAAAAAATAAAAAAAAAATTTTACCGAGTTTAATAAACCTTTTTTATGTTTTGATATTCGATAGTCTTTACATGCGAGCGGAGTGGGAATGGTCCGCTACTTATACATATACTTATATATATTTACTAGCGGCCCCTCCCGGCTTCGCTCGGATAGTAACCAAAATATCAACTGCAGTGCCATCAAACCTTCCAGGGCCCTGCAAAACGCAAGCGTATACAAAAAAAATATATTCAAATCGGTCGAGCCGTTTAGAAGGAGTTCACTTACAACGAAAAGTGGCATTGATTTTTATATAATTACTAGCGGCCCGTTCCGGCTTCGCTCGGATATTGTCACATAAAGCCCATTAATCGAAATAAAGACTATCCTATCTTTTAAGTTGGATCAATCTACACACGGTGTCCAAATTTGATTAAAATCGGCTAAGTAGTTTAGGACAAACATCGTGACAGGAGATTTATATATGTTAAGATATAGAATCAAAAATAGGGGTTGGTTATAAAAGGGTAAAAATTTAGGGTTGTATGTATTTTTTAATGCCACATTATAAAATAATAAAAACAAAAAAAAATTACCAAAAATTAAAAAAAATATTTTTAAGGGTGAACGACCCTTATCACTTAGGGATTGTGAAAAAATAGATGTCGGCCGATTCTCAGACGCATATGCTCACAAAATTTCATGAGAATCGGTCGAGCCGTTTCGGAGGAGTTAGATTACGCACCCCGTGACAGAAGAATTTTATATATTAGATTTAGAACAATATATCACATCTCTGCTATCGGGCACCCATAATACGACTACAAGCTTTGCTTAATTTGGGATCAGATGGTGTTGTGCGTAAAATATCTACCAATTTTATTTTAAACACGTTATGAAATTAAATCATTTTATATTTTAGTTTCGTTCCTATTTATATTCTAAGGTCTTTCTTTAATATCAAAATGGGCTATGATATAAAGTAAACGATAAAACATTGGATTCATAAAAGTTTACATCAAGCCGCTAACACGGATACAAGCTTTGAAACGGTATCGAGGAGACCTCCATTAGTGTATAGGGAAGCTCAGGACGCCTGAACCCTCCCTGGGCCTTTATTCTGTAATGAATATTTATTTTTAAAAATTTCAAATAATAGGAAGTTCCCCATTCGGTTGTATGTTTATTTTTTATGTGTCGCCGTAAACGTATCAACACCATCAGATTATAATCTAATGCGTGAGATTATAATCTTACGGTAATTTAAGTTAGTTTATAATCTGATCTGTCTTTGGATTATCTGATGGTTGTTACAATTTTACGGTGGCATGTACAGGGTTACTGGTAATTAGCCTACATCCATTTAAGGCATGTTTAAACAAACAGTTTTTGTTCTATTACTGTTGTTAAAATTCAATACAGATACAAATAATTTATTGGTTAAAAGCATTTACAAGTCATATAATACATCAATTATTCAATAAAAAAAAGGAATCTTACTAATGTCTAGAACAATCGCTTCTGGTATTTGTCACCAAAAACTCTTTCGAAGATTAATAGGCGTTTTTTATTAAATATGTCCTTAAAAGTTTCTTAAATAGCCCGACAGAGACCGAGCTTCGTGCGTCGTCAGGCAGATGATTATATGTATATAACAGGACCTCTCACGTAAACCGATTTACCGCCCTTATCGAGCTTATAATATGTAATACTTATAAAAAAATAAATTGTTGTCCTTTCTAGCGGTTTTTGGTGCTTATTTACTTCAACACATCATTTATCGAGCGTTAAAGAGTACATGCGCTCGTGTTACGAATTATAACGAAGAGTTCGATGCTTTTAGACGGGGAAAAACACTTTTTTTGTATGGGTTTTTTATAATGTACTTAACATCCTCTTAAAAGGATGCAGGCTAATTACCAATAACCCTGTATAAACTATATAGATAGCTTCAATGACTCTACTAATTGTGGATAAATTTTTATGATAGTTTTTTTTTGTTTGGTTGATTATACTCTCATTTAAAATTTACCAAAATCGGCGTAGGTGATTTTAGAAATATTATCAAAAATATAAAATTTGATTACCTCGACTTCGATTGATTTTATGTTGAAGTCGATTTATGTATTTTCGGATTCAATAAAGTAATTCTATGGTAAATACTATATTAGTTGATACTTTTATACTAGCTTCGCTTAGCGGTGTTTTTTTGCGGCTCAACAGTTTTTCAAAAAAATAATTGACTTACGCCGAAGATACCCGTAGGTCTGGCCAACGAAAGTACTGTTCCTACCATCGGGTATTTACCCTACGAATTGGGATATTATAAACAGAAAGTACTTAGGGACACTTGATTCCAAAAAGACATTTTCAAAACAAAATGATTTCAACATTATATGAAACAAGTTTTAAAAATTCGTATGTGATCTATAATTGTATTCATAAAAAATAAGTACGACGTATGTACATGTTGGCGATTATTTCAAGAGCAACACTTAAGCCTTAAGTTTGCCTAATAAATAGATTCATTAATTTTTTTAAATAAATAAATAAATAAATAAATAAATTTCTTTATTTGCGAAAATGGGTAATTACAATAAGATCTTAAAGTTTACATTGAGAACTCCATAATCCACCTTACGGCATGCAAATATTAGGTTGTCTACGACAATTTGACAAAAAACTTTACAATTTATCACTCTGAGCTTCAAGGACTACCAATTTTACTCTATTATTATCTACATTACATAATTATACAAAACTAATTAAGCATTTTTAACAGTCCAATGATAATGGAAGCTAACGAATAAAGTAATTGAGTAATGAAAAACAATTATACCTAGTACTAACTACGCTATTTAATAGAGAAACACTTGAGTAATTACATTTTCAAGAAATTAATTTTCGGTGATAATCCTAAAGATTTTAGTAGAATCAGAATCAGTGTATGGTATCCATATCTCTGACGCAACAAAATGGCGTGTTTTTGACGTTTTGTAGTGGCTGGCTTGTGTTTATTTTTGGCGAGATTTTCAGTTTAGCGATGCCATGATATTTTAAATTTGCCGCGCTTTGTCAGTATCAACTTTCGTTAGCCAGACTCTAGATGAACAATTTCATACTAATTGTCTTAATCTACAAGTGTAAAGTAGGGAAAAATTAAAAGTAGCCGTTGTGTTAAATAGATACTTATGATAGGCAATGTATGTATTTATCACACAAATATTTGTTCTTGTGGAAATCGAACCCACGACTACTTGGTTCGTGGACCAGTTTACTACCAACCAAACCACGAGCTGTAATTAAGCCGGTGGTCAAATACCGGTGCGAGCTCGCGTTCCGGCATTGACAATTACAGAATACACACCCTGCCCGGGATTTCCTGTAGTTTGTCACGAAAACCCTACCATTCACTCACATATTTTACCAAATATCAACTCTAAAACTACTGATTCAAGCAGCAAAATCCCTCGCATAAAACTCCAGTAAACCCTCGACGAGATGCTAGCTTAGGGAACAGAGACTTAAACCGTTTAACGTAGAGCCCACAATGGCTTGCTAACGAGCTCAGCTTGCTTTAATAGGTTCTCTTTTTGCTTTTTGTAGTCTAGACAGATAGTATCAATGGAATTAATGCGACCAATAGCTATATTTCTTCGTTTTGTTAAATTAAACGCAATAAATACGTTTTTGTTGCATCTAAGTATGTTTTAAACTCAATTGTCAATGTCTATTCTCTTGTCACGAAGTGTTGATAAAACTATTTTGCTGTTGTGACATATTTTGTTATAGTCATCTGTGATATTTTGTTCAGCAGTGATCTGTGCAGTGTATTATGCTAAATTTATAATCATTAAATATATACGCTTCTTTAAATAAATATACGAGTACGTTATTGCTACAGATTCAAGATTTAGATGGACTCAGGTTAGAATGGGATTATTTGTTTTATGGTTAGCGTAGAAATCATGGCCCTGGATTAAATAAATAAAAAATTTCTTGCTGTACCGTAAAGCTACAAACTAAGCAAACCTTGTACTATGGAAGCCAGCCATGATACAAATTATGTAGTGGTAGGACTCTATGCAGAGTCCACCGGGGGAAATACCACACCTTTGTCAGTTATTCTACCGCCAAGCAGTAATGTGAAAACATCAATGTGGTCTGGTTTTTGAAGGATGATATTTAGATTAAAGGGCATTAATTACAGGGCATAGAGATAAAACATCTAACATCTCTAGGTGGTGAGCGCACTGCAGCGCTAGGTAATGAATGATTTGGACGCTAAAGTTCCAATAGCCGCATGTTACTGTGTTGTTATGCCGGTGTTATCTCTTTACTTTAAACCAAACCGTGTTCCATGAAACTGACTGAGCCAGCGTGGTGGGACATGTCTTTGACTCTTTCCTTGCGAGAGGAAGCCCCGAGTACCAGCAGTGGTAATTTTTGTGGGCTGCTTATACTTGTGTTAGTAGTTAGGCATGTAGTGTTATCCTCATTTTTATTTCATTTTGTTCATAAAAGTTCGGTCCGATAACAAAAACAAAGCCCAAATAATATGCAAATATATTTTTGTACTTATATGATTATGTTTTTAAATGGGCAGCTCATATCCACAAGAATCATTTACATGGTCCTTGTAATGGTATCCCTAACTATTAGTATGTAAATTTTTAGGTTCTCTGTAACTTATACATTCTATTTTTTTGTGCCAACTCGGCCAGACTTTATTATAATGTAAGACCTTGTCTTAAATGAGGGTACAATTTTATATTCTACTTTCTCCTACAGATCAGTCACTGGATATTAAAGAAATTGGCGGCATTAACTTAGAAAATTATTTCCCTTACCAAAGTACATTTAACACGGTACTGTATGTGCACAAAAGATACTCAAAAAAACTACGAAAAGATTTTAAAAAAGAAGTCACGATTAATAAAACACAAGAAAAAGGCAAAACCAAGGTTGTCAAAATAGAGAACGCATCTGTATCTAAATTTAATACAAAAAATAGTATGAATAAAAAAGAAAAGCAAAACGAGGCTGTTCTACACAACACTATCAAGTTTGCCAAAGATCTAGTTCCTTTAGTTCTTGCTCCAAGTGAAGGCAGTAACACTCCTGTATATTATACAGTCAAAACTTGTACGAAATGTAAGAATACGGGCCATACTGCAAAATGTGAAAATCCAGACAACGTCACATCTGAAAAGAAAAAACCAAAGAAATTGGTAGAAACATTTAAGAAAGATAAGAAAAAACATAAAGATAGTTTCAGTGCTGAATCAGCAATTCAAACTTCACAATGCAATACGATGGATGATATTAATATGAATCAATCTTTATCCTACACAATATCTGAATTGTCAGAGAAAAGAGAGAAAATTCACAAAAACACAGTAAATAATAAAAGAAAGAAACGAGATTCAAATAAGCTTCGCATGTCTGAATCTTTCGAAGGTCTAGCGACTGAATTCAACAATATCGACGAGACAAAAATTAAAATACATTTAATGAATGAAAAAGAAAAACATTTACTTAGTGAGAGTATACGTGAACCTATTTTAAACGCTGTGAATGACTGTATAAAATACATTGATTGTACTGATATGAAAGAAGACGTCAAATCTTTACAAAAGTTAGTTGTGAATAACTCACAAAAGCTTGACAATATTTTAGAGAGACTAGCATCTGTCGAAAACTGGTTGGTGAATTTAACAAATGTATCAAGGAATTCAAGTTCTCCAAAACTAAAATCACGGAAAACGTCAAGATTAGAACAGTTAAGTGAAGATTTGATAGAAGAAAAAGATTTCACTTCCGAAGATGAACTACCGAAGCAAAATATGAATAGAATATCAGATGGAATCACAGTTTTACATTCAGCCCGGAAAGAAAGACTAGAAGAAGTTGGTTGTGGAGAATTACAGGAATGCAGACCTTCGACTTCGGTTGGAGTGAAAACAGACAGACATAAGTTACCAGCTAGATTTTGCTGGACAGACGCTGAAAGGAACAAATAAAAATACATTTAGAATCTAATTATTTTGTAGAATGTTTTGCTAGGTAGTTTGTTATTGTTAGGACATTTGTTTTAGTATTATGATTCTGTATTTGCTTGTAGCTAATTAATGTTATTATTAGTTAATTAAACAACTTTTCTAATTATTTTGCTTCGATTTATTTTGTATAAAGACAATTTTCTAGTATTACTAATTATGGAATATTTATCGTGGTTATGGTGGAACATCACAAGCTAGTAGTAACAAGCATTCAGTGGTTTTAGCCGTTTCCGTAATTTTCTCGCGATAAAAAGTATCTTAGGGTGTTTGTGCACTACACAGAATTTCACCGTCCGGCAGTTCGAATTTTTACGGTCCGATGGTAGCGTTCCATGCATGTGTATACTGGCTTACGCACTACACGTATTTTGACAATGACAATTTTCTGATCCGAGATGGCAGCAATGCAAAACGTGTCTAAGCTTGTGCACCGCATCCGGAACCCGTAATAATCAGTATTATTCGGGAGCTGGCGAGGCGGGCCTCTCGCACAAGACACTTCTTTTATTTTATTAATTCTTGGGTATGGTTACTATAGTCGGGTCATTTTAATATGTAACATTTGACAATTCATCAAAATTAGACAACGTAACCTTGTAACGTCGGGCATAAAATAATATATTTTTTTCGTTTTGTTAGAACTGCATAATTATCGTTTATTTTTTTTCTATTACGACTACATATTTGTTATATTAATGAATGATACTAGCAATTTTACGATTTGTTTTCACTTATAAACCATTCTAAACATAATAAACAATATCTGATCTAAAGAACTGCACGTCGCTACAATGTTGCGTCAGTTAACCTTTTTTGTTTTTAACCACTAAGGATGTTACTGTAAAATCGAAAGCTGATAAGTTAAATCGAATGCAAGGATTACTTGTGAAGAAATATCACCATAAATTAATGACCACGTTGTAACTATAATAAAACATAAATATGTTTATTATTATTTTATTAACTACTAGCTTTTACCCGCGACTTCTTCCGCGTAAAATAAGTGAGTATTAAGGTAACTGAGGGAGTACATATTTACTTGAACAGTAGTACAACCATACAAATTTACTTTTAGTAATATTTAAACATTTTTGTACCTACAATTTCATAAAAATCAGTTCAGTGGTTTAGGCGTCAAAACTTAATAGACAGGCAGAGTTACTTTCACATGTATACTATAAAATAGTATGCATTTTAAGTGTCTAGCTTAAAATTTTTTACGGTTTTTCAACATTGACGAACTTCCATTTAAACTTTCATCCCCCATTTCAACTTCTATTTCATCCCCGTACGGTTTGAAATTACAAAATTGCTAGAACAACCCTTTATTTTCTCCACTTCAAGTGTTAGATATAAAGTTCCATGGTTTTATCTTCAACAACGACTCATTTCCACACAAAACTTTCATCGCCGTTCAGTTAATGAATAATTAAGAACTCGAAATTACAAAATTGCAACGCGAAGCTTATTATATAGCGAAGCGATTGCTTCGCGTCAAGCGTTTAGACACGAAGTCATGGTTTTATCTTCAACAGTAACGAACTTTCATATAAACCTTCCATCCCCCATTTAAGCCCCCCATTTCAACCCCGTACAATTCAAAATTACGAAGTTGCTAAAACAAACACATATATACTTCGCGTTAAATGTCTAGATACGAAGTTTCATGGTTTTGCGTTCAAAAATTACGAATTTCCATATACTTTAATCCCTCATTTCAACCCTTTTTCCGTAATAAAAAGTAACTTATGTTCTTTTTTGAAATTAAGTCTATCTGTGTATCAACTTTCATTAAAATCGGTTATGTGTGGATTTCATGCTCATAACTTTGAAAATTATGATTCATACAACCGTCCATCCCTTGTTTCACCTTCTTAGGGGTTGAATTTCACAAAACCCCGTCTTAACGAGCGCCTGCGTGCTAAAAGACACCTCCATTAACATTTCTGAGTTTTCGTGAAGAGTGACCTATCGCCTATACATACCTATAAAAATGCTAAAAATAACTATGAGAATAGACAATATTATTGAACATAATTAATAATTTCTTTGAGTGTTCACACCAATGATGAAGATAACAATACTAACTGTTGTTCAGATACTGCTTAATAAATGCATTTTTTTTGTTAAAAATGCACTTGTCATATATTGCTCCTTAAATTTACGAAAAAAATAATTATTATAGGGCAAGGATTTGCCTGGTGATTTTTAAAATTCACATATTGGTGTTTCAAGTTCGTATCGATTCATTTCACTTTAATCGAGGTTTTAATCAGGTCACCTCACCATGACGACATAACTGATAAACGTCAAATGTTACCTGTTAAAATGACCCGACTATAGTCCTTTAGCCGATAGAACACTGCGTTGGCCCAGTATTGCCAACTTTTTAAAGTGAAAACTTCTTTCTGCGCACCACACACAAATTTTTTGTAAGCTGTGAATGACAAACTTGGGACTTAACGCATTTCTAGATAGCCATGCTTAGAGGACTAATCTAGATGTCCATGATAAGAAGCCTTATCTAGACGAAGGCTAAACTTATCTAGGCTTAGAAGATTTATTTGAGACGTGAGCTACCAAATTCTGAGCTTTAAGTTTTCACTTCTATCGGTAGTCCCTAGAAGATCATACTATAAGCTTAAAAAGATAATATTTTGCCAAGAATTTAAAAAGAATTCAAGAGAAATAATGCAATGGGAATTCAACAATATTACTAAAATCAATTAAATGAAACCAGCCAAGTGCAAGTGGGACGCGCGCACGAAGGATTCTGTACCATTAGCAAGCAAATAAACGGCGAAACCCTCTTTTATTGTATGGGAACCTCCTTCATTATTTATTTTATTAAATTAATTATATTTAAAGATAACACAAGACTAATTGTTCTGTAAAAGGTTAAAATAAAGCGTCTACCTGTCACCGTTGTTAGTATCGATAAGAAACGGTAAAAAATGAAGTTTATACTCGTATATAAAACTTATTAATATTAAGATATTACTTTCAAAATATTTGTGGTAAGGCTTCGGAAATATTTTTGCAGTGAGATTATTTTAGATATTTAGATCTTGTAGAAGTCACACAACAGCCAAATCTGACATAGAAGAGAAGAAGTTTGAAGACGACGTGTTTTTTCCAATTTTTAAAGTTTTAGTTTTTTTAAGCATTATTATGCAAACACCTGATATCGTGTTTGATTACCAATAATTGGCCTGGTAAGCTACGGCGCCGGCAAAATTTATACAAGCTATAAGATACCTCACTCTGGCCTTGAAAAGATCCAGATTATTTTTTTTTTAAATTTATTAACTATGTTTTTTATTGGTTTACACTTGACCGCCTGATGTTAAGTGACGATGCAATCTACGATAGAGCGTGCTTACCTAGAAAAAACCGAGCTTATGTCTCGGGAAATAACGAAACCAGCTGTTTATTCCATTATTTTGGCTGTGCAAAAAAGAATGAACCTCTCACACTCACAAGCAAACAGAGAAGGCCATTGTTCACTACGTACCAAGGGTTGGAGGATGACCTATATCTTTGCAACATCTCTTTAACTGACATTTGTACATCTGCACATGGGATAGTGCTCAAGTGCAGACGGGGTCCAAACCTATGACCTCTCAATTCTGAAATCCGTCCGACCACTCAGACAGTCACCATGGCTTTTATGGACAGAGGGACTAAGAACGTTGATGCTGATTGAAGCCACGATTAAAGATGAGTAATTCCAATTATGGCGTAATATACCTAATCTTTGAGCATCCAGCAATCGTTGAAGAGTTTGTCTTAGCCAGCAGTGGACGAATACAAGCTAATGATGATTCCAGTGATGGTCAAATTCCATTTAAAAGCCTTTTTTACAGCTGTATTTAATTGACATTATATAAGTACAGATATTTGTAATTTTTTGTTATTGTATCTTATTAAAAATAAATAAATAAATATTGGTGGACAATTCACACACAACACCATCTGACCCCAAACTAAGCAAAGCTTGTAATTTGGCGGCCAGATAGCTGATATAATACTTATATAATTGTAAATACATACTTATTTTACATTATGGACGCAGATTCTTTATCTTTTTTGTAAATGATATTACGAGTACCATGGGTTAAAGAACCCATGGTTCGAATAAATAGATTAAATTAAATGGAATATATTTTACAACATCATTATAACTATCAAGTAATTAATAATTGATTCAGCAAGTCATACCCGCTCCCGTTACTTGCCGCATTCGCGTGCCGAACATTCATAAATCTTCAATCGATATTAATATTCGATTCGCAAGTATTTGCAAACTCCCATCTCTAAATGGACCATGATAAAGTTGGACTATTTATGCAACCAATATTTTCTTTGTGTTAGCTTGTTTTGTTTCAAGAACACAATGGTAGCGCTTCAATTCATCTCTTTGCGTATATTGATTGCTCTACAAACTAATACTACTATTATAAATGCGAACATTTGTTCATTTCTCCTTGTCACATGATTTTTGTACGGCATTGCGGAATAACGAATTAGAAGAGGTATCGAAACTGCATGAAACCAATGCCTTACATAATCAAATGACCAAATTCATCCTGAAGTCGTCGGAAAATCATAATTTTGATGAAATTTGGTACACAGAGAGATACATAAATAAATAAATGTTGGTGGACAATTCACACACAACACCATCTGACCCCGAACTAAGCAAAGCTTGTGATATGGCGGCCAGATAGCTGATATAATACTTGTATAGTTCTAAATACATACTTATTATACATAGAAATACCCAGACACAGTGCAAACATTTGAATTCATCACACAAATATTTCCACTGGGTGGGAATCGAACCACCGACCCTCGGCTTCGCAGACAGAGTTACTACCCACTAAGCCACGAGGCCAGTCTATAGAGTTAACGGTCTGGAATAACATATAGACCATATTTGACTCGGATAACGGGTTTGGGATATTCGCGGGAAAACCCGCGGGGTTCTCCTGTTTATTAATATTGCGTCTATGCCCATCTCTATGTAGGCTTTATTTTCGCCATTTCTTACCCCATTATATAATAATCATAGATTTATCTACCCCTATTTAAGGGTGAAACCGGCAAGTCACCCTTTCCTGGGGGAACATGATTAATATAACAAGGGAAATACCTAATGGATGGAGGTCACACTGTAATTTAGTCGAACCAACTTATCTGTGAAAATAAATGGGGCGCTACCAACGACTTTCCTCAATAAATCTGTTATCACGTGCGTGAAAGTTTTAGTACATTTATCCGACCCACTTAACTGATAAGATTGCCGTTATGCATGTAGTGGGACTCACCTTAAGGGACTCTGATTGCGTGGTTGTATGGTAGCAAATTACAAAATAGTCTTATTTGTTTGGATATGGAAGAGCTACTATCGGAAATTGTGAGTGAAACTGATTACTTTTACAATAACAACTACCTGAACCCGTAGACGTTATTTTGCCGTATAAATATTTTTGTAGTGGCAGGATTCTTGGCAGATGTTCTTGTTCTCGTAAACGCGCTCCACCATAAACCGCATCGTCGCTTTACATTAGGCGAGATTTGTAGTGGTAGGACTTTTGACAGAGTCCGCCTGGGGAAGTACCACACCTTTGCCAGTTATAAGCCACCACCAAGCAGTAATAAGCAAACTTTACTGTGTTCCAGTTTGAAAAGGCAATGTTTTCCGAGAAATTACAAGGCTTAGAGATTTATAACATCTTAGATCTCTGGGTGACGAGCATGAGTATTTTTTTAATTTAAGTGTGACGAGACGAGCAGGACATGTGCCTGATGGCAAGCAACATTCCTGCCACATAACAGCACAGTGACACGCAGCTATTAGAACATGAGATGTCCAAATCATTACCTAGCACTACACTGCGTTCGTCACCCTCTAAGATGTTATATCTCTAAGCCCTGTAATTTCTCTGGAAACATTACCTTTCAAACCGGAACACAGTAATGTTTTCACATTACCACTTGCTGGTATAATAACTGGCAAAATTGTGGTACTTCCCCAGGCAGACTCTGACAAGAGTCCTACCACTACAAATCTCGCCTAATGTAAAGGTTTATGGAGGAGCGTGTTTACTTAGAACAAGAATAAAATTAAAAAATTTTAACCCCCGACTGCCTCGGATTTGTTATCTGTACAATATTCTACAAGTCAAGCCTTTTCATTGAATACCCATATTAAGGGAGTTGTGAAAAAAGAAATATATTTCGCCATTTTGTGGTAGCGGCCATCTTGGATTTTTCTTTTTTACAGTGTATAGTATTTTACTAGTTAAGCCTTTTCATTTGATACCCATATTGAGGTAGGTTGTGAAGAAATATTTTATCCGCCATTTTGTGGAGGCGGCCATCTTAAATCAATATTAACCAAACATAGCTAAGAACATCTGCACGGATATTAACATTGAAATAAAAAAACCGCATCGAAATCGGCCCATCCGTTTGAGCTCTACGGTGCCACAGACAGACAGACAGACATCGACGTCAAACTTATAACACCCCCTTTTATTGGTCAGGGGTTAAAAAACCGATTCACTCTCGATTTGAAGACACAAAAAACGTCAAACATGCAGCGCCTCGCGGTTTCACTCGCTTAGTTCCAGTATCCATAATATTCCTGCAATAAAAATAATTCACATGTTTTGCAGACTGTATTGTAACGGTTTTCAAATTTAAACTCGATCCGTTCAGCTGTTCCAACGGGATAGAGCAACAAACATCCAAATATCTAAGCTTTAATATTTATAATATTTGTAGAATAGTAAATCCCACCGTGTACAAAGTGGCTCCGACAAAGAGTTTTCTTCACTTATATCTTTTCTAAGGGCTCCGCGTATAAATCCGAAATAAGGATATTCGCAAAAGAACGAAAGTAGCCGACATAGCTCAAAGAGTTAGCGAGCTGAAGTGGCAATGGGCAGGGCACATCGCTTGCAAAACCGACGACCGATGGGGAAGAAAGGTTCTCGATTGGCGACCACGAACCGGAAGACGCAGTGTTGGACGGCCTCCCACTAGATGGACAGATCACCTCACAAAGGTCGCTGGAAACCGCTGGTTGCAGGTTGCACAGGACCGTTCGTTGTGGAAATCTAGGGAAGCCTGTGTTCAGCAGTGGATGTCTTGCGGCTGATGATGATAAAGTGGCAAAAAGACAAAATAAATTTGCTGGAAACTGGAATTGGATTTAACTCCAGTTTACAGCATATTTATTTAACAACTTAGATTATAAAACGTAGCTAAACTAAAGTTACGTGTACTGCGCTGCTAAGTTAAAAATAGTAACTTTGTTCTTTAGTTTTCTGGATGGCGGTTAAGTCGACACTTTAGCTCAGTGCTGCTCAACCTTTTTAATTATTCGGAATGGACCACTGCTTTTAAAAATGTACCTAAAGAGTGGCAAGAAGAGCAGGACAAGTGCCTGATGGTAAGCAACACGCTTGCCCGTAACAGCATAGTTTCCCGCAGCTATTAGAACATGAAGAGTCCAAATAATTTCTTAGCACTGCACTGCGCTCGTCACCCAAATATTTAAGATGCTTTTTCTCTATGCCTTGTATTTTTTTGGAAACAAACCGGAACACATTTTTGTTTGCACATTACTGCTTCGCGGTAGCACAACTAGCAAAGGTGTGGTACTTCCCCACGCGGGCTCTTCTTTGGGCACTACAGCTATGCGATTATATTCCACAGTAATCACTGTTTTGTACTTTCTGGTAAGGATGTTTCAGTCAAGGTTTTTATGGCATATTTTAGTTTAGTAAGAACTAACTAAACTAAGTATTCCTACCAACCCTAGAGCCGCGAGGCACAATATGGCATATGGAAAATCCTTTAGCTGTCGCGCTACGATTAAAAACCCTATAAAACAAAATACCAAGAACAGGCACAAATGTACAAAGTTACTCAAGCACAAATCAAATTATTATTTTTTAATTACTTACCTCGACGTTTCGGCAGCGTTACAATCGCCGTCGTTACGAGAAGACTTTGACTTAGAGATTGAGTATTCTCCTAAACACGGTGGTTGCTGTCGAAACGTCGAGGTAATTAAATAATGATTAACTTAAAATAATATTAAGTAAATAAAAAAAATAAGTTCATAATCAAGTACTTATTATGTTTACAATATGAGTTCAATCCTGGACAGTTTACAAATTATACTTGCAAACCATTTATTCGTAAAAAAAAACTCTGTGCCTGTGAATTATAAATGTTCTCCCCCAAATATTTAAGCCTTAACGAGTTTCAGAGAAGTAACCGTAGGAAAACAGCCTAATGATGTCAAGCTGTAAAGCTAGGTTTAAAGTTTAGCTGTATTTTTTTTATGGTTGGCATAGTTTTATGTTATAACAATAATCACTAAATAAAAATACCTAGGCTTGATTGTGCCCGAAATTTGAATTGTATCGGAACTATGAATAATTCGACAGAAAAAAGAGGCGGTGGTATTAAGTGATGCAGACCAGCTGCATGAAGATGTAACAGGTAGAAAAATGATAAAATAAAAAATAATTCTGTATACATAAGTCAGTCAGATAATTAATTTATGGACCTGTATAACTTTTAATACGTTGTATCTGAAAAGTAATAATTTAAATTGTTTGCTTATTTTTCTTGACCTACTATTGGGTGTTGACTTTATTATTGTATGGAATAGGGATTAGTTAATGTCGCCTTAAATTAATGTATTGATATTTATTTATTTAACAAAATAATTAGTATGGAAATAACTAATGATTAGTTACCTGAAGAAACTTTCAACGTATAGTTATAACACATAAAATATATAAGTATAATAACATTTTGAAAACTTTTTGAAGTAGTATTCTAATTATGTACATTAATTATATTGAATCAAATAGCTAAAGTACATGCAAGTTGGAATGGGAATCTATTTAATACAACCATACATATATTGCATAACCTGTATAAAATTTCGTTATTTAAATAAAAAAATTAAAATTTCAATTTAATATTTATATTACGAAATTTTTAATAATTATTCCTTTTTCGATTTATATTTTGTAGCATTATAAAAACAGTTATTTAATTTTAGTAGGTACTTAAGCATAAACAAAGTTAACTTCTGTATTTAAAAACTTAATCTGAACACATTTTATGCCTCTTTGAATTTGTATGAGATGAAATACGAAAAAAAAACTGAAAATCAATGATACTCATAAATGGACCTCTTTTTCTGTTCAATACATTACACAGGGCTTAATCGGGTTCTAAATCATGAAAAGCCAAAAAAGGGGTGTGATATGGGGCATGACTATGTCCCAAATTACACTAGGATATATTGTTTGATAATGATGATGATAATTAACACTACTACTAACTAAAGTTTTATGCGAATTATTGGCCTAGTCGTGGGCTTGCCTACGTCATTAAAAAATCAACATATATTTTATATCCTACTAATATTAGTATAAATATTATTAGAATGATAATTTGCAATAATGTATGAATGATTTTACGCATAAGTTACTGAAGGGTGATTTAAATGAATAAACGGGTAACTCACGTTTGATATAGACAGTTAGTTTTCATACTAAAATACTACTGATAGGTTTTATTTTATATATATAAGTTCATATTTTATGTAGTTATGTGTTTATCAGTCAACTATAATATAGTCCATTCGTTCACGGTAAAGAAATATTTTTAAAATGTTCGTATGTGAGTGAATACACACTTCTAGTAATAATAATAGCTTCTTATCTGTTTTAATGATTTATTAATTTAACTGACTTATCTCAACTGTTACTTACAATTCAATACTAAAATTTTAACGAAGCAAAAAGCTACAAGTCAAAACGGTATGATTATTTTCCACTTTTGTGCCGTTATCAAAAAGGCTATACATATAATAATTAATGTTTTAAAATACTGAAGTATAATGACACGAGTAATTGTTCGGCACTAAGACCCATTTCTACAACAATTGGCAATGTTGATTGGTAATTTTATCTATCAGCGGCTTACCGGTCACGGATTGCTTTAACTCTATTTCTCTCACGAATAATTCGTGATTACTGCTAGTATTTTTCAACGAAATACATGCAATAGATGTATGAAAAATAACTTACAGGCAGTTCGTCATAACCAGGTATAAAGCTTAAATAAAAAATGGCGTCCACTAGCTACCAACCATAATTTGTTACGATAGATTTAAAATAATTGAAAACATTAACTAGGATCTAGTCGCGATCTAAATTATTATTTAATTCTCGTGGCCATTGTAATGCTGTCGAAACATCGTGGTAATTAAATTATGATTTAGACCGCGATTCATTCCTGTGTATTTCTTTCAGTATGAGTTCAAATCGGAAAATTGTATAAACTATATATACAATAAAACATGTATTAAGCTGAAAAAGGTACGGTTGATTTTGCTATTAAGGGGGACTATCTCTGATATCACAAAAGCTCCCACCCATTATGTTAAAGTTTAATACAGTTTTAACAATTTTAAAGTAGAAATAGTGCAAAATAACGCAACCTTTTCGGCTTAAATGACGTATTATATGTAACCCAGAATTCTCATTTCATACCATATCTACGTGAACATACCTTTTAAAGCCACAATGTATCAATCAAATGTAATAAGCAAAAGATAATTGTAAGGCCTTTAAATCTAAAAAATAGTTGAAAGGCCTTACATGCATTATGTTCAAGATTAAAAGCCTTAATTAAATTAAAAAGCCTTAACTACCTTAATGCCCGCAGTTGTGCTGAGAAAGGAAAGAAATAAGTGCTATTTAAAGAACACTCACCAAGGTCTGAGCGGCTGTCTGGTGCTGCAAAAACAGGCTTGGGTCAGTTAAGCCAGCAGAGATAGACAATACAGCCTACTCACATGACAGACAGAGACAAATATATATAATAGATAGAAAATATCCTTGTGTTATTGGAAAACAATTGAAAATTTAATTTAAAAGGAAAATAATGTCCTTGTGTTGTTGGAAAACAATTGAAAATTTAATTCATAACGAAAATGTAAAAACAAAGCGATGGACAAAAGAAAGAGATAGGAATGTTATAAACGTTTAGAACCCTTGTACTGAATCAACTAAGCGGTACTGGTAGGGCTTTTGTAGAGTTCGCCTGAGGAAGTTTCACGCCTTGATATTATTATACTGCCGAGCAATAACCTACATTATTGTGCCCCGTTAAGAACGACTATGCTTAAAGATAATTTACAGGAAAAGGAGATAAATTGTCTAATATCTCTGATGTTGAACGCAGGCAGTGATTTGGACTCTTTAAGTTCAAATAGATCAGTGGCACTACTATGTTATGGGCAGATGTGTTACATATTATCAAGCGTATATCTTGATCGTCCCGTAGGTTTATATTGGAAAGCAAGATTATTATTAGTACATTAAAGAACTTTAACCTTAAGGAAAATTCTTGAATCTCAACAGAACCAAATGTTACAAAAGCACTTTAAACTTAACGTTATTTGTTGTACAAAGTGACGAGCCGGACATGTGTCTGATGGTAAAGAACGCGCTTATCTATGTCAGTACAGTGTCACGCTGCAATTTGAAGATGATGGTTCCAACTCATTATTGCTCCGTTCGTTACCCGCAGATACAAGCTGAGCTATTTCTATATCCTGTAATTTATTTATAAAGGTTGCCCTCAAAACAGGAACTTCCCAGGTGGACTCTGCAAATAGTCCTAACACATAAACATTGTTTTGTAAAGTTGGTTATTTTTGCGGTATCATGTTTAGCCCTACATACAAACTACGGCTTAGAACAAGTATTCTCGTAATCTAGCTAAGAGAGAATAAGAACAAACAAAAAATGAAAAAAGAAGAAGATATAATATACTTATTTACGTTTTTTGAAGTTGTTACAAAAATATTGAAAACATAGCACAACACTTAATCGCAATATAAATTATTATTTAATTACCTCGACGTTCCGGCAGCGCTACGTCAATATTTTCGTGACCACGCCGTGGTGACGCTGCCGAAACGTCGAGGTAAAATAATACAATTATGCGTGTTGCGTTGTTGCGTATTGTTTTCAATATGAGTTCAAATCGCGAAAGCTTAAAAACAATGCTATAGAAATGTACAGACATAAAAGTAAACGAAAATGACTTTTAAAGTTAAAATTGTAAGGAATCTTATCGTTATAGTCGTCATGTGAGTAAGCAAGGAAAATATTATCAGACAGAAGAAATTCCCGCTAGGGTATAACTGCGGGCATTCAATACATAATTGACATTTAATTGCATCGATTGACCTCATGAACCTATGTCGAATTCTACTCCTATTATTTATAAGGTAGCTGCTAGTTAGCCGCGCGGTCTCACGCAGTTCACGTACCATTTATTTTTCGCGATAAAGTATGATTAGTGCTACTTCAGGCTATAATCGAATTGCGTTCCAAATTAACTCGATCTGTTCAGTTAAACGTGATTGAGCAACAAACATTAGTAGGATATTCACAAATTTTCTATTCAGTAATTTTCCCACGTGAAAAGTCTATGGAGACGATTTTCTTAGCATTCCATGGATTCACCGTGCGGGTGCCGGGTCCATCGTGTGGCAGAGAGAGAAAACCCGAGTAGTTCCCGAGACTTGTGACTCGGGCCTCGGGTGTAGGTTTAAGGGGGCCCCTTTCTGACGTTATATTTTAAATAAATACACGAGTAACTAACGTTTGAAATAGTCAGTCCAGTCCTAGGAGTGCTAAACAAGCTACGAACACGCACGCGCACTCTCCTTGAAAAAGATCGCCGGACGCGATCGAAACTTGAGTCGGACTGGACTGACTATATCAAACGTGAGTTACCCGTGTATTTATTTAAAAAGTGTAATAACCATGTTAGTTTTTCTACTGATTAATATTATAAATACGATAGATTGTTTAGATATTTGTTGCTTAACCACATCGGAAAATAAAGAGAACGGCAACTGCGCAGATAAAACCACGGGGCACTGCTAGTGTGTTATTTTTAAATCTTTTGTAATAAACTATAATCAATGAATCAATAAAATAATAATTTATTATAAATTTTTGAGGCTCATGTTGATTTACAAAAAATGCTATAATCACAGAAATCTAAATAATGGTAATTATTTAGATTTCTGTGATTATGGCTATAATGCTGTTAAATACATATAAGGCATATATGTTCGTTCTTTCAGTAGTCCTCTAGTTTATTGAGACATAGTTCAATTGACGTAGTTTTAATAGTTAAAATTGTGTATTAAACAAAGCTATCATTGTTTATATATGTTGTTTTTGGACAAAAGGGTAACTAACATACATTCATCCATACATACCACCTTTATGGTGTGGGGGCTGCGGACGCTAAATCGAGTTGCAGATAAAATTGATTTATTATCTTGTTCGATTGCAGAATTTAAACAGGCTGTTTATTTGAAGTATGTTACGAATTATGATGGTGTTGTAGTATTATTATTTTAATTGGGTAAGGTAAATTAAGATTAAACATATGACATGATAATGTTTGGAATTTTGACATATATATACATTTGTTTTTGTAATGACATAATGACAATTCTTTTGGCGCGCCTAGACAGGTATTTTCGTGGGCTGTGAATTGAAATCTAGCGTCACACTCGGGTATGATAGTAGCTTTTCGGGTAAACTCGGGATGCTAGAGCAAGAAACAAAATACAGTGAACAAACGCGTCAGAGCTAGAAAGTCGAAATTTAGTCGCTCTGTTCCTGTGTTTATCATCGTTATGTCTTTTTATCGTGACATTAACTTCTAGATACTTACCACATTAACGTCATTAATTGAACTTGCCACGAAGTATTAAATTTGCATTACACATCCATTGCAAAAAAGTTTTTGGTGTAATATACTCGCATTACTATTTTATCACAGCACTTACACTACGTAAACACACAAAATGATACCTTTTTTCATCACAGTACTTACTCATACACTATAAACACAACATATTTATGCATTTTTAGCGAAATACATATAAAATAAATAAATAGCAAATACTAAAAAATTTGCTAGTCAAACGCCGATTTAAAAAATTCTTACACCTTTTATGTTCGTAATTCCTGAATGCTACGTATTATGTACCACGGGTCGGGTGTTCGAATCCGGGGCCGACCACTAGTCATTTACATGGTGTGACCAATAAATAATTATCATTAATTCATGTTTGTTACTCAATCACGTCACAACACCTTGACAAATCGCCTTTACATTAGAAAAGGAAGTAGATACTAAAATATCATATAACTGTATGTAAGTAACACATACTATAACACTGCTATATGTCGCGAAAATACGTAAGTAAAACGCCAAACAATTATTTTTCAAAGATCCACGCAAACAAATCTTTTGAAATTTGTATTTGAAATCATTATCTTCTTATATGTGTCGTAGTTGGAATATGACTGTGTTCTATGTGGGAATAAACTCGCAACCCACGGCTATTTGAGTAGACTTCCCATTTTCACCACATTTCGTATGTTTTAAAGTTTGGCATAGCTTGGAACCACAAGCTGCCTAATAGACCAGAAATATTTATCGCGACAAAATCGCTGCATTACGTCAGAGTGGAACCACATTACGCCGAGCCTCTTCCGGCCCGGGATCAACACAGCATGATAAACCTTTTCTAAATAAGTATACAGGCGAATATCCAGTGGCAAATTTAAACATGCAATGTTATCTAAAAACCGAAACCAGAGACTGGAAAATTAGAATGTTATTTTTCTTTCGAGCTCGGACAAGAAATGCAGTATTTTCAGAGTTGTATTTTTGACGCTAAACTTAGTAAGACGTAAGACTTAGTTAATTTTATTGTCTATTTAAATCGATCTCAAATTATATACCTACTAAATTTATTCTATGGTAAAATCAAGATCAAAGTAAACAATTATCATCTTGTTTATCTCTGAGCGTTCGTCATTCTTCATCAACATTCATTGTTACGCTTTGATTCGTACATTTCTGTTTCTAGATTGAGTAACAATGTTCTTCGGCCAATAAAGTCCAGGATTGATAGTAATCTGTATTCATTTGAGAAACTAAAACGTACTCGCAGCAACAACGGCCAAAAGGCAAATGACTCAGTTAGAGGCACCAAACATTAGAAAGAAGATTCCTCTTAGATGAAGATGAATCAAAATTGCTCCATGCCCGGACAGACCTCGGGAGTAAAGCCCGAAACGCGTTGGCCAGGGCTCCCGCTGGCTGGTTGCCAGCTCGTATATTATCTGGCAAGTGGCAACCCTGGCTGCTTGTGACAAGCTAAATAACATTCCGGCCATGATATCGATAATGTTCGACATTTCGTTTGAGGTGATTTTTCATGTTACGGCTAGAGTGACCCTGGGTTTATTTATTTTATTACGTACCTACGATCCTACGGGTTTTATGGATTAGACTGATATAAAATTTAAGACCATTAGGTATGAAGCAACACATTAGCGAGCCTATTTATTTTAGCCTAATTCCATCGATTTACACAACGCAATGCAGGACGCGAGTGAATCGCATGAGCCCCTACCGGTTTTTAACCCCCGACCAAAAAAAGGGGTGTTATAAGTTTGACGTCGATGTCTGTCTGTCTGTGTGTGTGTCTGTCTGTGGCACCGTAGAGCTCAAACGGATGGGCCGATTTCAATGCGGTTTTTTTTTATTTGAAGGTTAATATCCGTGTGGATGTTATTAGCTATGTTTGGTTAAATCGATTATTATCGATTATCGATTCAAAATGGCCGCCTCCACAAAATGGCGAAAAAAATGTTTCTTCACAACCTACCTCAATATGGGCATCAAATGAAAAAGTTTGAGTAGTAGAACACTATACACTGTAACAAATTTCAAATCTAAGATGGCCGCCTCCACAAAAAGGCGAATTATATTATTTTTTTCATTACTACCACAATATGGGTATTAAACGAAAGGGCTTGACTAGTAGAATACTTTGCACTAGGACAAATTTCAAATCCAAGATGGCCGCTCCCACAAAATGGCGAAATACATTTCTTTTTCTCAAAACTCCTTTAATATGGGTATCAAATGAAAGAGCTTGACTAGTAGACTGTTGTACAGATAACAAATCCTAGGTAGTCGGGGGTTAGTCAAAACTTTTAATTTTGTTCTTGTGATAGGAGTTATTAAAGTAAAAACTTCTTTTGATTAAATATTTAAATAGTTTTTTTTTGATTTCACACAGATTTTTACATTGGTTTTAAATGAAGCTCATTCGTCACGCTGTGAGGTGAAACGCTCGATCGGGTAAACTCGGCACAGCCGAGTGTATCCGAACGAGAAAGAGATAGTCAGTTGCAGCATCTGACTCACCTCATCGCTATAGATTCTATAGCGATGTCTCTTTAACCGAAAAAAGTCCCTAGCATCAATGGGAATATTTATTAGTGGATGTTCCTTGCCAAGCTATACTTTCTGTTCTCCAGTTAGAATGTTTCTTATACATATAAATAAGATAACCGAACCTTAAGCGAGTAGTGCCGAGGTAACGATTCAATGTTTCCATTCCGAGTCGATTTCGTGCAACAGTAATGTGGGCCAATTACCCGCCATCACACATCTCACATATTACTGGCCTGAATAATTGATCACCCATCCTCACCCGGGGCACCGATAAAGCTGTTTCTCCACTCGTGGCTATGGGAATTCTATATTACCGGCAATGGTTTCTAAATTGAGGATATATTGTACTCGTATCTTTTACACCAATGGTCTCACTCTAAAAGATGTGCCCTCCCAAACGTCAGGGCGCACGGAAGCTTGTTATCGAAGCGAAGAGTGAGCTCACTCTTTCCATTCTAGTCGATTGTAGGAAAAGGTGAACGCCGGACGTTTTTACCTGTCACTATTTTTTTGTTGTCAACAACCAAAATAAGAAGAATCACAGCATACCTCGCCGCAAGCGATTCGAGGGGTCAAGTAGATAAGTGATGTGTAAACCATTTACACAACACACAAAGACGCAGTTTATTACTAATTTCAAAGTGCTCAGGGCACATCTAGTGGTTTAATATCGATGTTTTACACGAATTATACGAATGCGCCATGTAATAAAACTTTCAGAAGTCATTTTGGCTTTGAAAGCAATTTGTAATGATACCGACCACCTCATTGCATTTACAGTTACTCCGCTACCAAGCAGTAAGGGACAAACATTACCGCGTCCTGGTCCTGGTATTAAAAAATACTGATTTCACGAAGGTTGACTGACAAATTACATAACATTGTAATCGTAAGATAGAGATTACATAACACTTATTAAGTAAGTTTATGCAGATAATTTTGAAAAAAATCCAAGTAAAATTAGAAATGCGAAGTTTTAGATGTTTGCTACTTATCATGTCGTAACACTTGAACGGATCGGAAAGAAATGTAGAACATGGCAGTTTGAATAGCTTATAGGTTACTTTTTATCCCGGATAAATAATAATATATTCGATAAGAAAATATGATGGAGTTTTTAGTCATCTTATGCATTCGGACCAAAGGTGGAGTTCAGAACGTCTACTCTCTTTCTACGAAAAACGTATTTATTTCGAAATAAAACTCACGACTTTCTTACTTGACTATAATAGGCCCGTGAACAAAATGTATGGGCAAATGCCAGGAGACCAATGTAGGATGATAGAAGGGTATAAAGTAATAAGATTCAGCACTATGCCGTCACTTTTAAGCTGTCCAACTGAGTGCAGTTGAAGAAGGGGGGTTCCAACCCTCGATCATTTCTCTTTGTCGCAAGATTTTTGTACGGCATTGCAAAATAATGGATTAGAAGAAGTATTGAAAATGTATGGAACCAATGCCGTACATTTTCGCCGTCCGTTTAAATGTTCGATCAGACAAAACGAAGTAGAACCGGATAAATAGGAAAGTCGCGAGTTTATTTCGAAATTACGTTTTTCGTAGAAAGAAAGGAAAGTCGTCCGGGCTGGGCAATTATTTGAAGTCTTCGTATTCAAATAACTAGGTACACTCCGCGAGGTATAAGCTGAGCTTTGCATTAGTGTGAGTGATCACCAATCAGGCAGGAGCTTGAAATTTTGTCCGCGAGGTATAGGCTGAGCTTTGCATTAGTATGAGTGATCACCAATCAGGCAGGAGCGCGGCGAGACAGAATGGCGCCGCGCCTAAGGCCGGTTGTCACACCTACACTATCCATGTACACTCACACAAATGAAAAAGCTCAGCTTATGCCTCGCGGAGTGTAGCACTGAGCTGTTACGGGCTGGCTTGTTGCTTAACATCAAGCCTACGTTTAGCTTGTTCCGTCACTCTATTTAATATAAAAATGCGATTTATAGGGACTGCGGCTACATGAGTCAGTGTCATGTCAGTGACGCGTGTTCATAAAATTTTCCCATAGCAAAAAACTGCATTTAGCAGCAGAAATTCGCGCTTCAAAAATACTACAATAATTAACTTTAGACTTATCTTATACCTTTAAACGAACAATTCTTGTAGGTATATATATATAGAATCTGAATCTCGGAAACTTGGAAAATCTCGGAAACATGAAATTATGTATACAGGGGGTTTCGGGGACGATAAATCGATCTAGCTTGGTTTTATTTTTTAAAAACATAATTTCATGCGCGGTTTTACACAATGAAAAACTCCTACAATGTCATTAGAATACGATAACTTATTTCGTCACTGTTCATTAAGTCAAAATGGCTCAGACGGAATATGCTCGCCCTCGTTCGAATACAACAGGCAACAGTCAACAGGCCCCGGTTCGAATCCTGATGGTTACACTCGGGACTTTTCTTTTTGTTCTTTTTTTCTGAGAAAATCTTATACTTAGAGCCTTTTATAAACGCATTTAATTCGTATCTAAGTAGGTCTAAGTAAGTCATCACTACGTAATTCGTACCTGCCTAAATATCATTTAAAAAACCGAGCAAAGCTCGGTCAACCAGGTACTACGTACATAATACAATCTACAGCGAATATCATCAGGTTAGATACTTTATTGCTGCCCCGACGTTACCGACTATTCTTAATTTGTACATATAATATACGAGGGAATCATCGGGAATCTAACATTCATATGTTAGATTCCCGATGGTCCTGGCTCACATAATGTAGTAATGGTAATGAAGGATATGTGTTTGCGTTCTCATTTTGTGGAATGAAATTAGCTGTATGATTTTTAGCGTCTGATACTACAGCTTTTTTTAAAGACTTGAAAGGAACTGTGTTTTTAATTATTAACTGGCTGAATCCGTTGCCTTCTTCGTTCGCGGAGGCAGGTGTTGCGGGGGAATTTAAAACCAAAATGATTTCCATTACAAAGCTAATTTAACCAACTTTGAAAAAAGAGGTTAGAGTGGATGGTATATAGAGGTTTGGAGGTTACATGTTTTGTTTTTATTGGCATCGACTAGTGAATTTCGGATGTATCGTAATATTACGGCAGATGAGAGAGTTTCACGCTTCTCGGCTTGGAGAACGAGAAAAGGCATAGCGATGGCAAAGTCCTGCCCTTCTACCGCCTAACTAAATCGGATTTACCTTTGTTATTGTTGTCTCTATCTATTAAAGCGAAAAGAAAAGAGAGGGCGACACCAAAACTAAGACAATTGTCGTTAGGCGGTTAGGCGGTAGGCGGCGTTAGGCGGTCTACCGCCTAACGACAATTGTCTTAGCTTTGATATTCCTCTTTCTCTCTCTTTTCTCTCTTTTCTTTTCACTTGCATTGATAGAGACAGCAATAGCCAAGCAATAACCGATTTAGTAATGGCGGTAGGATGGGCGTCTACTCTCTTTCTATGAAAAACGTAATTTCGAAATAAACCCATGACTTTCCTACTCCGGTACTACTTCGATCATGCGTTTAAACGTTCGATCGGACGAAACGATGTAGAACAGGAGTAGAAAAGTGGAGATTTATTTCGAAGTTACGTCTTTCATAGAAAGACAGTAGACGTCGAGAAAATTGCGAAGAGGTAAAGAAAATTAAAAAGTTCGATTGTCCTGATCCTGTCGCGAACCGAATTTATCTTTTTTTTTATAAAGAGTGACGAGACGAGCAGGACATGTGCCTGATGGTAAGCAACATGCCAGCCATATAACAGCACAGTGACACGCAGCTATTGGAACATGAAGAGCCCAAATCATTACCTAGCACTGCACTGCGCTCGTCACCCAGAGATCTAAGATGTCATATCTCTAAGACCTGTTTTTTTTAATTTTTTTTTCTCTGGAAACATTGCCCTTCAAACCGGAACACAGTAATGTTTGCACATTACTGCTTGGCGGTAGAATAACTGGCAAAGGTGTGGTACTTCCCCAGGCGGACTCTGCTAAGATCCGCTAAGATATAATATTACCTGACTGAAGATTATATCTTAACTTACTCCATTACAATTTATATGACTAACAATATTTATAGGTATAAATACATTTAAGTACATATACAGCTAATATAAACTTATCTTTAAGGTACAAGTTCGCGCTGAGACCGCGACAGGCACTTGACTCTATAGAATTGTATGGGCGCCAGTTCGCGCCGAGACCGCGACACATATATCGCGACACGTGTCTCGGTCTCCTGTCGCAGTCTCGGCGCGAACTGGCGCCCATACAATTCCATAGTGTCAAGTGCCTGTCGCGGTCTCCGGTCGCGGTCTCGCGTCGCGGTCTCGTGTCGCGGTCTCAGCGCGAACTGCTACCTTAACACTGCAGAAAAAAAATTACACGTGTTGAAACGCGAAACTCCGTCATTTTTGTTTGTTAATACAAAAAACAGTCACGTTTCCACGAGCCCAAGTTTTTGTTCAAAATAAAAACATTTTCTTTCACGACGGAAGGCTTTTTGTTCCAAAGGCAAGGCTATTGTTTACGGGAAAGTACCTATTCTTTACCTTTCAAGGTTTCCACAATGGCTCGCTGATTTACGCTGCTTTAATTTCGCAATTATTATTGTTATATTTTGATAAACGTGTAATGTTGAATATCCTACTGATGTTGTAAATGTTTGGATGCTTATTGCTCAATCACGGCATAACGTATGAACGTATCGTTCTTTCTAAAACTTCCACGTTCCACAAAGGGTTTTAAAGCGTATGTTAAGCAAAACGGCCGACGGAAAGTGTCTGGGAGTATCGGGGCCTTATTTTTAAAGATATTGCCTATAACATACGTGAAAATCAGTTATCAGAAAATACGCGAAGTAAGTAACATAGTGGTTTTTAGGTACACATGTAAAAGTGAAACAGTATGATTTGTCTTGATTTGTATGTTTGTTTTACACTCAAATTTTAAAATAAACCCTTAATAAAATCAGCTTTTCGTCTTTTGAAAAAAAAAATTTTACCTACATGTTCGTAATCGAATTGCCTATCCGTTGGTGTAAGTGTACAATCCAAATAATAGTGGATTTTCGAGTAGATGCATGATAATTACAATTATTTCTATTTCCTATGGTTTCGTTGTGAGGAAATTATTTAAACAATCAATTCATTAAGAAAAAAATAAGGAAACTACCATTTTGAAGCCAAGAATTTGAAGTAAGAGTTTAATGTATTTTTTACCAGTTGATATTTGTTTTGGCTAATGAGTAGATAGCTCTGAAAACTGGACAAAATCTCGTTTAGCTGGGGGACGCACCTTAACGGGAACAGAAACTACGCGGATGAAATTTCGTATCGTTGCGCTGTTATCAGGGCACAAAACAGAAGAAATGCTTTCTGCCTAGTTATTTCAGAACTAAAGAGCTTACATATACTACGTATAGAGTTAGATTTCCGCACGGTTCCTTTGTGTCAATCGTAAGCAGATAACGTGTATACTTTCTACGGCAACAGAGTAATGTGCCGCGATAATAGTATGACACTTCCACCAGAGCGACAAGGTAAGAAAGATGCTACCCGTGCCTTCGGTGTAAAGCGTTTGTGCCAACTCTATTCGTAGTAAATTTTATGTATATTTTTTGTTTAGAACTGAAAACACTAGACATGAGTATTAAAGACTGCCGTGGACGTAATAAAAGAAAATAAAGAAGGAAATAAGAGATGTCGTGGATGAAAATGCCGCGAATATGTCTGCATGTACTTCGCTTTTACCTGCATTGTTCTGCCGTATCGTAGAGTATAGAGGCAACTGCAGCCGCTGAACCATGTATGAAAGCTTCATACTTTTTCATTATATTCACCATGAGGTTGCAATTTTGTTGACAAAAAAGTTAATTAAACTTATTAGACCTTTCTAACTCGTTCAACTTCCTAGAAAGTTGAATTGTTGAGTCTAGGCGAGGTCGAGAATACCACTCCCTCCCTCAATCTTTTTTTTATCAGATTTATTCTCCATTATATCTTTTTAACCGACTTTCAAAAAGGAGGAGGCTACAAATTCGAGCATCATATTTTTTTTAAGTGATTACTTCTTTTAGCATGCCACAGACCGAATTTTCGTGGGCTGTGAATTAAATTCTAGTGTCACGCTCGGGAATGATAAGAAATCTTCGGGTTAACTCGGGACCATGCTCATGACCACGCCTTCCAGTTTCACCCGCATAGTTTCCAAAGTAGGCTATCAAGTTATAGTTATAAGTTTTCACTTCTACAGGAAGTTCCTATGACTGACTTTTTTGTATGTTACCTGATTTCTCGAGAACACCTGGACGGATTATGCAATTCCTTTTTTTTGTTCGGATGGGGAATGCTTTTCAAATGGTCCCATATAAATTTCATCGAAATAGGGTGGGTGATCTTTGAAATAAGAACAAAAAACTAAAATTTTCGCAAGATTACATACATAAGAGTAGTTGTAAATTTTACAAAAGTTATGAAATTTGACCCTATCAACACGAAGTTGTTGTTGTGTTGTAAAGCAGACGGAGACCAGATGAAATTGTCTGCTTTTTTAGGCGTTGGTCTTGAGTCTAAGTAATATTATACCAATACTTACGATACGGCTTCAAACCTATACCGTTCGAGCATATTAATTTTACAGATTTTTATGTTAATTTATAAATATACGTATTATACTTATTTAGGTTTTGAAGTTGTTTTTATTTAAACATATTTCTTCACATAGCTTAATAGCATTTGTCCATCACTAAAAAAAACGTTGTGTAAAATTGGAAAATCAGGACCCAAAAATTAAATTATATAAAAAAGTTGCTTGAAAAACTGTTTATGCTTCGAGTATTGGCACGTTGCCAAACTGTCCAGATGAGGCAGTTTCAATAATAATGCATAATGTTTAAATTTGCATCAGTGCTGCGCTGGGAATATAAAGGAGGCGGTTCACTGTACACCATACAATAGAATACAATAACAAAATGGCGTTGTGACTTAATAGGCATAATGACTTAAAAAAACTCACTACTGCAGTTATATGAAAAAAAATGTAAATTATGCATTGTTTTAGAATCAAAAAATAATGACGCAAATGCATTGCATACAAGTTTCAAGTGACGTCACTTAATTGTACGATTTTTACGAAGACATGTCGCTACAACAACTCTTCCTCACGAACTCCGTAAGCTTAGTTATCTATATCTGTGTTGACTATTAATAATTTGATAAAACAAAAAATACCTATCTCCACCTGTACCACTATCTACCTGAGGTACTAATTAATTAATTACCTGCTTGTTTTCATGCGGCCGGCGACGCATGTTTCAATTAAAAAAATAATGTCCGATAAATCACTTCTACATGCAATGCGTCTGGCAATAACTAATGTAAAAGTTGATATTGATACGATTGCTAAGACAAGTTAACGAAGAACCAATAAACGTGTAAAGAAATGATTATTACTCTGTATTTTCTACTTGAAAATTGAACATTTTTATTTCTGCGGCTCTCCAACTGTTGTACTATATTTGAGTAGCCCGTGAAGGTGTGCAGTTTGGACAGCCCTGGAATAGATCGTCGTTTAACGTTAGGTAACGTGGCGGTCAAGAGCAAACCTCTCATTGATAAAAACACAAACGCTAATTTCAAATAATTAGGTATCTATGTGTCTGATATTTCACTAACATTAAATTATTTCATACCAATGCTTTGGAAAACCCTGTACCAAATATATCATACTTAGTATTATATTTAATCAGTCCCACACGCAATTGAAGAAACGAAAGTTCGGTTAAAAGGAAAGTTTAGTAGAAATAATTTAACTCAGATCTAACCTTGATTAGTTACCAAAGTTTTTGATAACGCTGTAGACAATGATGGAAATTAATACAAACGACATTAATTTGTTTGGAACATAGAAAAATATCTTGTACAAAGCTGGAAGTCGATATCATAAGTTATCATGTAGTAAAATGTGGTTATTTTAATATTAACAACAGACTCTTCAATTTGGTTTATTTCTAAATACAGACCTGCAGGTGTACTACGAAGTCCGATAAATGATATATCAGCCGAAGTTATGGACGTTTCATACCACGAATCACAATCGGTCGGTTGATCTGATCGGGTGTTTCGTTCATTCCGACCGACGCTGATTTGATAGTTTTTGTGTCATCAACCGACCGATTGTGTTTCGTGGTATAAAACGTCCATAACTTCGGCCGATATATCGTTTATCGGACTTCGTAGTAGACCTGCTGTCAGTATAAAGTTATTGGTAGTGGGCAATCTCCTTTACAATACTGAGTTTCAGAGAGATTAAATTTCATATCAAGTGAAAATGTAAAATTTTAGAGCCTCAGCAATTAAGCTGGCAGTCATGGACGAGATTGCTTTGAGCGATAAGGCTGTTTATTGTTATGGTTGCATGAATTTCTTCCGTATTTGCAAAGTTTTGATGAGCTTTGTTACGGAAAGAATTTACAATTTGCAAGGAACTTTTATGCTGTAACATAAAAAATCCAGTCATGCGCGTAACTAACGCATTTTAAAGATGATATTGAAGTTTTTTTCACTCTCGATTTGAAGACACAAAGATTGTAACCATCAAGGAAAACCCACTCAGGCAACGTATTCCACAGCCTTGACGTTCTTATCACAAAAGTATAGTCAAATCTCTTCGTTCGTGTCTTTGTAACATCAACCATGAAACGATGTCGCTTTTTCGAGCTACGAGCATACATAAGTTAAAACTTATACAGCCGATTGAGCACTTACTTTTAACTTTTATAGGTTTACACTTGACCGCCATCTCGTCAATGTTAAGCGACAATGCGGTCTACAAAAAAACATGTTTACCTAGAAGTAACCGATTCACTCTCGATTTGAAGACACAAAGATTGGAACCATCGGGGAAAACCCACTCGGGCAAAGTATTCCATAGTTCGACAACGTTTCGTCTGTTTAGCGTCACATTTGAACATTTTAGCGTCATACGAAGTTTATTTCGAAAATACGTTTTTCTTAGAAAGAGGGTAGACGTCCAATACCCAACGTAGATTAGTCAATCATCTGCCCTTATCTGTTAACCTTGTCCTATTTACCAAAAGGTTATCTGGAAGAGATCGCTATTAGGGATAAGATCGTCTTTTGTGCCCAAAATGTTTTGATGTTAAGTTTAATCTTTGTTTTTGTAATATTTTTGTGGTATAATAAAGTGTTTTGTATTGTATTGTATTAGTCGCGCGCATGCACTCTCCTTGAAAAAGGCCGCCAATTGCAGCTGAAACTTGAGCCGGCCTGGACCGACCATGAAACTCATGAGCTATACGTGAATTAATTAAATGTGTACAACAACCACCTTCCTTTTTATTGTAAAACATAATTTATACTATTCTCCTTAGCAGATATCTGGGCTGCAGCACTGGTAGATGCCTAAGTAGTGAGGGACATAAGCGCTAAATTTAAATTGTTTTAATTCAAAAGCATTTCTAATACAAGATTCAAAAATTAAAAATTTTGATTGACCCCCGACTACCTCGGATTTGTTATCTGTACAATATTCTACTAGTCAAGCCCTTTCATTTGATACCACCCATATTAAGAGAGCTGTGAAAAAAGAAATGTATTTCGCCATTTTGTGATAGTGGCCATTTTGGATTTCAAATTTGTCATAGTGCAAAGTATTTTACTAGTCAAGCCCTTTCATTGGTTACCCATATTGAGGTAGGTTGTGAAGAAATATTTTGTCCGCCATTTTGTGGAGGCGGCCATCTTGAATCGATATTAACCAAACATAGCTAAGAACATCCGCACGGATATTAAGCTTCATTCAAATAATAAAAACCGCATCGAAATCGGCCTATCCGTTTGAGCTCTAAGGTGCAACAGACAGACACACACACAGACAGACAGACAGACAGACATTGACGTCAAACTTATAACACCCCTTTTTTTGGTCGGGGGTTAAAAATAGAAAATAAAACTGGGGGCTTGACCAGTTAAATATAAGTGGTTAGTCAATTCCTGAATTCAGTTTGTGGTAGTTTATGAAGGTCATATTTTAAACTGACGCCTGCATGCAGTAATAAAGATTTTATGTTATGTGGAGTTCTGATTTATGATCCACTATTTTCCAAACATCATACTATTGGGTCAGGAACAAACCTCAGCTAATTCACAGACTTGGACACGTATAGACACAGAAAGTTTGATTGCCGTATTACGGTCACAAATCAAGAGTGAATCACTTTCTTCTAAGTTTTGATTTTATTTTCGTAATTATGACATCTTACTAAGAAATTTATATTATACTAGCTGTGCCTCTCGACCCGACCCGCTTAGTTCCTACTAAAAGCGCCTCACGGTGTTACCCGCGTAGTTCCCGTTTGCGTTATTTTGCCGGTATAAAAAGTAGTCTATGTGTTTTTCCAGTCTATAATTTACTTGTATACTAAATTTCAACCAAATCGGTTCAGACGTTACGACGTAATTGAGCAACTCTAAATATCCAAACATTTATATCTATAACATAATATTAGTAGGAAGTAGGAATCCTCTAATGTTTCCGTGAGAAAAGGTAACATTAGACTTATTACAGACTAGAATCTATATGTCTATATAACAGCCTACTAAATGTTCCCACTGCTGGGACACGGGCCTTCTCTCGCAAGGAGAGAGTTCAGACCATAATCCACCACGCTGGCCCAGTGCGGGTTGGTGGATGACACATGACTTCGAAGGGTTCTAGGTACATGTCGGTTTCCTCACGATGTTTTTCTTCACCGTTTTAAGTCAGCGGCATTACGCACATTACTTCGAAAAGACAGTGGTGCGCGTGGGGTTTGAACCCGGGGTCTCCGGATCGGCAGGCGCTGTTCTCCCGACCAGACCAGCCGTAACTTCACTTCTTCTAGAATTTAACTCTGTTCTAAATTTCAAACCGATCTATTAAGCTTTTCCTGACGCGATTTAAGAACGAACCTCCAAACATTTAAACATTTGCACTTATAATATTAATGATAAATATCGGCCGTGTGGGACACAATTGACATACAAAGAATGTAATTTCACGACTTCTGTATATTGTATATCTGTGGATGGCCCTAAAATCTCGTTTCATTTCCCATTTTGTTGGGACAGAACTATGCATCATTTTAATAGCTCTACGGCCGCAGCTATTATCGTAGCGGCCCGTAGGGACGTCTACGGCATGTCGCTACAATGCTCGTAGCGATAGACCAAAGTGCCGACAAAGGCTTAGGTGCACAAAAAACATAGCGAGTTTCTGGGTTTCTTTAACGTTGTTGTAAAAAATTTAACATAATCTTAAAATGAATTTTTGTTAAGGCCAGGTAATTCTGTCAAAGTAGGCATTTAATGCTGTCTTGTACTCGCGACCGTTCTGATGCGCGGAATCGGTGCCACAGTGCAGAAATAACATTAAAATATTGGACTATGTAATTTAAACTCAATTTTTTTCAAGATTTGTTTATACTAGTGGTAAAGTTTTGTTGCTATATAATATAAATGAAGAAATATAAAATTTATCTATACTCGTAGGTACGAGTATACATAACTGAACCTTTTCTTTTTTGGTCACACTATAAGTTGAGACCGGTTTTTCCAATTTCATGCATCTTTTTAAAATGTTTCCTAAAATCTCAAGTTCGTCAAAAATTTAATAAAATGTGCTGAAACGTAGTGAAAGGTCAGTAAAATAGACGGTTTTTTGTTCAACTTTGCACTAAATTTCTAATCCAATTTTTTTGTATGAGGTAAACACAGATTTCTAAAACAAAAGGCAGATGGAACGTTCGGAACACAGATCCTTAGGTCCAGAAAGCAAATATCAAACGACAAAGCAAATACAAACTCCAGTCAGTACGAAACGGACTTCCGTCTCGTACAGGAGTCCCGTGTGATTTTAAGTTTTGTTTAAGATTATGCCGTCTTGTGTCTTCAAACATTGCAAACATTGTTCCCAAAAATAAGAAAAGGAAAGAGGAATATCATTTCATAGGAAAGTTTGAATATTTTTACTGCTTTTTATGTAATTTAGGCGATTTCATTTCGATTGATGAATAGAAACACAACACCTCAACGAAAATTGTTTAGTGTTGCGATACTAAATTGAAATTATTTTCCCTAAAGTTAAGGTAAAATATAGATTATGATTTTTTTTAAGATACTCGTAGGCCAAATTATTTATGTACTTAAGTAGATTGTATTATTCTATTTTAAACCCTATTTTTATAATCGTAATTTTTTTAATTTAATGTGAATCGATGCCTAGCACAAATCCACGTCATTACTAGTGTTTATAAAAATACTAATGGTGTTGATGAAAACTATAGTTATGAAGCAAGTTTTTAATACTTGTCAGTAGGTATAGTGGAGCTTAAAAAAGTAGGCGAGTTCTTTTGAGAGATGTAATCGTTTTAATCAACCTCATGTTATCTGGTCGAGTCAGTAGTGACATTGTCGAAGTTTTATATGGTGCTAATTTGTGCGTACATACTTACCCAAAAAGATGTTGGGATCAGACCAATCGCTGTTGGCACCACAAATACTGGCCTTGCTGCCAAGGTAGGTAGGTAGGTTGTAGGTATAAAACGTTGCACTTTCGAGCTCCCTGTCCCAACAAACTTGATTTTGGTTCTCTGGGTGGACGCGAGGCTGCTGTTCATTCTGTCCTGACTTTCTTTGTCCAAAATTGGGGGGAGGGTTGTTAAAGGTGTACGTCAAAAACGCCTTTAATTTGGTTGATCGAGGAGCCCCGTTGTCCGAAGTGAAGAATAAAATACTTGACTTCTACAATTTTCTTTGACAATGTTATGGCGAACCCACAAAATTATCAAAACAATCCTATGCTATCTTTCGTTGGCTACCAACTTGCTGAATCTTCGGCCATGCGACCGTCGCCCTAGACATTCACTGTATCATTTAACGTCTCCAGTCCAATTTAAACGTTTGGTACTTGGACGATGGAACTTTGGATGGCGATGTGAATAATGTTCAACTGATGTACAAAAACTCTTCGACGGTTTTCGTTGGTTTGTATCAACATTTTTGAAAAGGTGAACTTTTAGTTTGCGATACGCGTCCAGACAAAGATTGGATAGTAAACAAATTTAATGATCTGGCCCCCCAACATCAAATCAGTTGACAAAAATTCTCTGCACCTCCTGTGTTCACCGATATTAAATGAGTAGTTGCCACCTTTTGTCAAGCATAATATTCAAAATTTTACAAGAAGCTCCGATAGAATACTAAAACTAAAACACACATGACTTTTACTATTATTCGGCGTTGTCTTTTTATTCCGAATTTTCTGTACGAATATTCGAATTTTTAGTTGCATGCAAAATCAAACTTCTTAACTTCATAGGATGGAAATAGTAATAACAAGAAATCCTTGCATAATATATAATCGGTGTAATAATAAATTATTTTAACATTATAATATATGTGTTTATTATACGCGAAGGTTTCCGAAGTTAAGACAACAATAGTGGGATTTTTTTCTTAAGACTGGGAACATTACACGCACACCAACATGAGTAATTTGACAACGTCGGTGAGAGCTGTCACTCATACATAACTAATTACTGGCCTCACAGTGTCGTTCACGAAGGTTTCATCTGTTTAGAAATCTGTGGAGGTAAAGATCACTTACTGAGCATAAAATTACAAAATGCTCACAGATCCAGGTAGAGCTTCAAACGCCAATTGAAAAAAACTGTTTTAGCCGATATTTTGGAAACTATAATATATTATGACAACAATTGTAGAAAATATTATTTTTTGCATCTTTTGTTGTTAGTATACTTTTTGTAAAACTTACCGTTTACTATGTATAGCTCATTTAATGATACGGTTGCGATGATATCGATGATAGTGGATGAAAATGATGCGGTCTACGATGGAACTTGCTTCTCTAATAGAAACATGGTGTACCTCTTAACCCCAAGGTTCGAACCATCGACAAAAACCCACTCTGGCAATGCATTTCACAGCTTAGTTGTTCTTATTACAAAAATAGAGACAAAACTCTTCGTTCAACTCTTCAATCATGATAATGAATGGTGCTGTTTTTTCGAGCAACGAACAATATGATAGAATAACTTTAATTTAAAAACCCGGACTACAAAAAAAAAAACTACACTTAAAAAAATATTACCTACTATCTAAGGACACTTTTGCGAATGAGACTAGTCTTACAATATCTTAGTTACCAAAATCCATCCAGCCGTTTGGAAGATACGTGGAAATAAAAGTTTTACAAACATAAAAGATACGCGCGAAAAACATGACCCTTCTTCCTATTTGGGTAAAAAGGAAATGTTTATGCTACTGAGAACAGAATTAACATCTTATTTTTGGCTTCGTAGCCAAATTTCAAAATATGGGACCCTATATACGTTATCTCTGTCCATCCGTATGTCACACCTACTTTTCTCCGAAACTATAAGAGCTTATACTATTAAAACTTGGTAAGTACATGTATTTTATGAACCATATTAACATTTCTATACAAAAAAAAAAAACAAATAATTTTGGTGGTGTCACAAACTTGGAACTGCAACTCAAAAAAAACTATCAAAACCATACGTGTATCTATCTATGGATAGGTGTTCAAAAATTGTATTGAAGTTTCTAACATTTTTTTTCTAAACTGAATAGTTTGTGCGAGACTCTTCCAAAGTGATAAAATGTATATATGAGGACTTTTCTTCCAAGTACTAAGTACCTTACTACCAAAGAATTTACCTAACGGGCATATAAATGCAAGTTTCATCATTCCAATTAGGGATTTACGCAGGGATTTCTTTCATTCCCTTTCATTATTTCCTTATCCAAATCAAAATCAAATCCTCTGATTTGACGGACGAATATTTTACCGATACTTATCTATTTTCCATTGCATCCGGATTGAATTTTTTACTGATGTGGTATCGACGTCAGTTTTTTGAGACTCCCCCCTATTGGTCTACAACATAAAGTAAACGGCGTACTAATTAGTATCAGCGTCTATTTGCAATTCCAATGAAAACGGTATCACAAATCAAGATCATAGCGTGCTTCACTAGTAATACCTACTGAGATTGTTATACTGTGGCACTATGATCGTAATATTTAAAATTTATTGGTTGTCAAAATTGCAAAATCAAGCACAGGCCCGTCGTCCGTGAGCGCCGAAACGCGACTGATCAGGCCTGCCGAACGGCGCGCTATATATATGGTAGATATTAAAACATAGTGAATAACTGATACTTTTATCAAGTCAAACTCTGCGAATGCATCTATAACTTTTTAGTGGCTTTCGTTGAGTACAAAAATTTAGTAAAAAAACTCATTAGTTTAGTCATAAACTTGAAAAATCTTTTTGAAAAGGGGTAACTTTGGGATTTTTTTCTATCAAGTAAAATTCATTAAATCGTGTTATTGACTGCGAATTGCACTAGATTAGATCCTTAACTAATACATATATTTTTTTCAGAGTTTAATACACTATTTTAAAGGTCTTAAAGTTGTTTTAAAAATTCAAAATTACGGCCCACACGCCCTTAATGTAACATTAACACCCGGTGTAACATTAACACACCGGGAAGCCTACAAGGAACGTAAACGAATTTGACTTTGATATGTCTTTATTTTTCCTCTAAATAAGACAGAGAGGATGAACAATAGCTATAATTGTTTTAGTTATGCAGTTGAAAATAAGATGATGTTTGCTTTCGGTACTTAATGTACCCCGTATTAATTTTTTATGATTTTTTGTGAATAGTATGATTTATGACGTGTAACATTGGCTATAAATAAAATTATTATGATTATGATTATTTAGATCCTACAGTTCCGAATTTTTCAAAATTATTTCTTAAGCTGTACTCTTACAAGTGATCCTATATTAAATTAAATACAGCAATACAAATAGCTATAATCTTCTTATTTAGTCGGAACCCCCATAGAAACATTTCGTCGACCAACGTAAAATTCTATAAAACCGTTCTTTTTGCCGTGGTCAATTATTGATAAATTTTATGAAGTGGCCCATATTAACTATTGAATTATTCGAGTTCCTACCTCGAAACCTTCAGGAATTCGCTATGACATTGAAAATGTTAAATAATAAACGCGTTACTTATCAGAGTAATCGGTACGAGCGTACGCACACTATCGTTAAAATCAAATCAAACGTACACGTAAACTTATCACGGCAGGTTACGTAAACGTAGCGTTGGAAACACGCTACGTTAGGCTGCGTTTATACCGTAAAGGGATGTAGCCAAAGAGCTTACATATACTACGTATAGAGTTAGATTTTTAGATCCTTGTGTCAATCGTAAGCAGATGACGTGCATACTTTCTATGGCAACAGATGGGCCGCGACAAAAGTATGACACTTCCACAAGAGCGACAAGGCAAGAAAGATGCTACGCGTGCTTTCGGTGTAAAACGTTTGTGCCAACTCTATACGTAGTGTATGTATACTCTTTGGATGTAGCACGCTTGCAGCGTAGCTGCGAACGCTTGTAGCGTAGCATATTAGTAGCATAACTGAATTATTAAATCGGAATCATTTATTGATGTAACTGTGTACAAGAGATGTTATTAAGTATAATAAACTTACACAGTAGTTAGACCATTTTGGGCGTGCAAAATTCATTTGGCTGACAAATGTCCGAGCAAACTCAATTTTTTTTTGTACTTAGCCGCTTTACAGCTAATTCTAATTATTGTTTTAATGTTTTCTTACTTTGTAATGTTTGTAAATGTAACTAAATGTATGTTGACATGCCAAACTGTTTTGAAAATCTCTATGGATATAAAAATAGCATAAGATAACATATCGACATTTCTATAACAATCAATATCTATATATATCATTTTATTTTGACGATGCTATTGCAGAATTATGTTTTTTTATTAAATGTTATTATTAAGGTGCTAGAAATTTAATGTTATTTATTATTAATGTTAAAAATGTCTGACATGTTTTCGTTAATTGAATGAGTATTGAATTAGCTATATAAAATAAGCCCTATCTAAATGAATTTGCACATAACTTATTGATGGTTCACAGTACATGTAATATGTTTATTGAATAAATATTGATTGAATTGAATTGAATTCGGGACAAAATTTCCCAATATTTTGGGTGTCAAAAAATCGATCTAAGGGGTACAATTGTTAGATAATAATATTTTCTTTGTGGAATGAGAAATTATAAATATTTTGAACATAGTTGAAGCGCTTAGAACAGGTGTACAGGTTTGTAGGGTAGATTTCATTTTAATTTGATTTAGTTATAAAGTTAATTTTGTTTTGATTTAATTTTTTTTAATTTTTGTAGTTTAATTTTAATTTGATCTTGATATGATTTTAATTTAATTTAATTTTGATATTTTTACTTGATACACGGACAGATGAATAAGAAGTAACTATTAAGTAATTCAATTATGTAAATGTAATACGTTGTCTTTAAATCCATAAATATTATTATTATATTCTACACATATCAAGTCATAAAAAACTCCTTGTAACCTTATCAGCGCAAGTCTACTGTAAAAACTGTGGTGCCCAAATTACAGGCTCAGCCTAGTTTGGGACCCCACCATATAAACCGCGGAGCCAGCTATTGACACTATTTCAACAATATCAATTAGTATTCATGTGCTGTTATTCTTATGGAATAAAAATAAATGACTTTAATAAACAGATACGCAACTACATTGAACTAACCGACGCTAGTTTCGAGAATCCCAAGGTTGTCAGAAAATGATCGCTCGTAGCGACAAGGTCGTCAATCATTTCACTACTCTTACTCTTTTCCTGTATTGTATGTATCATTAAAACATTGTGAACAAATAGACAAATGAGAATTTTCATTCATTAAAATACTTAAAATTGTGAAGTCAAGTCAAAATGAAATAGAAATTTTAAATGTTTCTGACGACCAACGCACTTAAAAACTAAACAGTGTATCAAAAACCTAAGAAAATGAAATTAATAACACAAACTTTACGAATAAAACCATACAGAAACCTAATCATTCAAACAAGATAACTTATAAATCACGATTTTTTTCCACAGTATGACCGCGGTCTATCTCCAAGTTCCTAATGTTAAACTTGGCATTTGCCGTAAAGCGTGCTCGGCTTAACTTAGAGCAACATAACTAACATAACTTGGGTGCTACCTTTGCGGAAATACCTGACTATCTGAAATGTAATGCGTTAAGTTAACCAGAGTGCCGTTTAAATGCCCCAAATAGAATGAAAAGAGGGTACTTTGGGTAAAGTAGGTGATGACAATATTTTTATTAGATTTAAGTTATAAGGAAGTGTTAAAAAATAAAATATCAAAATTCCAAACCCGAATTCAATTTCAAATTAAACTTACAACTTAACTAAATTCCCACCCCCCTAATTTCCTTTTTTATCTCCTAATCCACGAACTGTTTTAAAAATGAGACTTTATATGACCAAAATCCCCCCGGACCCCAACCGAGAATCGGACCCCGGATTCTGTGTAGACGCTAAATTAATAAAAAAATAAATTAAACAAACTCAACCAAATTTCATATTATTGTGACATCACTAAACACAATATTCCAATGATACAGCAAGGTAGTACAAAAAATAGATCGTAAGCAAATTTTAAATTTTTGCTTATGTATATTTCAGCTTCCCTGATATTGATAAAATTTAAATAGGACTATGTCTGAAGTATTATCTGTCTACCAAACAAAAAATAATCCTCAAAACCGATTCGCAATCATTAAAAAAATATTGCGAAGAAAAATTTAAGTGTGCAACTGCAAGATGCAATATCGCCTCTAGCTCTTTCTTCTATCAGACAGCTCGTAGCTAGAAAAAACATCGATGTAAATCAAAAGATGTGCCCTGAGCACCTTAAAATAGTTAATAAACTTCGTATGTGTGTGTAGCGTGAGCGGTTTACAACTACCAATCTACTTGGCCCCTAGAATCGCTAGCGGCGAGGTATGTTGTGGTTTATTTTGGTTGTTGACAACGAGTGACAGGTAAAAACCTCGGCGTTCACCGCTTCCTAGACTTCCTACAACCGACTCAAACGGGAAGAGTGGGCTCACTGTTCCCAACGATAGCATAATTCCGTGCGTCTGAAGTTTGGGAGGGCACATCCATTGATTTATATCGATGAGAAAAAACTAGTTTCATAGTTAACGTTTCTAAAACTCGAACGAGAAAGTTTGACATCACTTGGGTGATAAGAACACCTAGATCATGGAACGCTTTGTCTGAGAGTCTGAATTTTCCCGATGGTTACTAACTTAGTGTTTTTAAGTCGAGAGTGAATTGGTTTTTTCTAGGCAAGCACGTTCCATCGTAAGCCGCATCGTCACTTGACATCAGGCGAGATAGCGGTCGAGTGTAGACCTCCTATGTTGGTTAAAAACAAAGAGTTTGCATGTCCTACGTATAGAGTGGGAAGAAACGCTTTACACCGAAAACACGGGTCTGATCGCTCTTGTGGAAGTGTCATACTTTTGTCCGGCATGGCACATCATTCTGTTGCCATAGCAAGTATACACGTCATCTGCTTCCGATTGGTACAAAGGAACCGTGTGGAAAAACCTGATCCATTTATTTATAATAAAAAAATGTGTCATGTCAAACCAATTTTTTTTTTAATAAAAAAGTGACGAGACGATCAGGACATGTGCCTGATGGTAAGCAACATGCCTGACACATAACAGCACAGTGACACGCAGCTATTGGAACATGAAGAGTCCAAATCATTGCCTAGCACTGCACTGCGCTCGTCACCCAGAGATCTAAGATCTTATATCTCTAAGCCCTGTAATTTCTTGTAACGTTGTCATTACATTATCAGTAGGTACCAAAGAGTTTACATATTATACTAAGTATAGAGTTAGATTTTCCGCACATTTCCTTTGTGTCAATTGTAAGCAGACGACGTGCATACTTTCTATGGTGTTTCTATGGCAACAGAGTGATGTGCCGCGACAAAAGTATGACACTTCCACAAGAGCGACAAGGCAAGAAAGATGCTACCCGTGCTTTCGATGTAGATTTTCGTGCCTTTGTGCCAACTCTATACGTAGTATATGTTAAACTCTTTGGTAGGTACTTAGTTACAAAGCAGAAAATCAGAAAAACCATACTTATTAATAAATCTGGTTTATTAGACGCTGCCATTGACAGGAAAAGGTCTACGAGTACTAATTCATATTTCCATTAGGGTGGTTAATTGCGGTTGGCTCCAGAAACTTCCAGTAATTGAGGGAAAATAATGACCAATCCGAAATGACATAGATTACATTTGAAATACGGGTTTTTATCGATAATTGGTTTGGACTTGACCGCCTTATTCTAGTCTGATGCTAAGTGATGATGTCGTAGTCTACAGCCAATAGAAAAATAAATGACGTTGAACTACTATGGCGAAAGATTAATAAAAAAGTCAGGTTACATGGTGCATCTTTACATGACAGATGGAATCAATTTTCATGGCTGATCGCACTTAGAAATCTGTGGCTGATCGTTGATCGGGAACTGTAATATAGATAATAATAACCTATAATCCTATTACATCCTATGATATGTAATATTTTAAAAGTGAAAGTAAGTTTATTTGATAGGTTTTAACGCGATATTTACTAAACCGATCATTTCTCATGTCTTTGATCATGATCAACTTTGTACACGAGTTATTGGAGGTATTTGATGTTATACGATGGTCAAACTGAAAGTTCTTAGAACTGGCCACTTACTCGTATAAACAATATAATAAAAAATCTATAATTTGAAAATAGAACTCTTTGCCAATATTACTGAGTATATACTTCATTCATTTGTCATTTGTTTTACGATTTGGCGGCAAATTGAAAATTGTATGTGTCACGTCAACATGAATTTAACACGAGAAAATTTTCGTGCAATAATTTTTTATGACTTTCGATGTCATTTAAGTCAACAAGAAAGTTATGATAGACTACGATTGGCCTTTCACGATGAAGCCCCATCTCGTGCGACTGTTTAATGAGCTTAAACGTGGTCGCACTAATCTCACTGATGATTTACGTGAGGGACGGCCTTCTACGGCGACGACTGAAGATAACATCTGTGTTGTGCGGCGTATGATAGAGACTGACAAAAGAGTGACCTATCAGCAAATTCGGACAAGCTTAGGCAACGGTATGAGTCAAGTGCACAAAATCCTACACGAACATTTAGCGGTCAGGAAGCTTTGCGCCCGGTGGATACCTCATAATTTGACTGAGGCTCAAAAACTCCATCGTGTGGATTGGTGCCGTAAAATGATTGAAAGATTTAACGGAGGTGACTCAAATGCTGTGTTCGACATACTAACAGGTGACGAAAGCTGGATTTACTGTTATGATCCTGAAACCAAAAGACAATCTGCTCAGTGGGTGTTTCCTTTCGAGGAGTTGCCAACTAAAGTGAAGAGTGATCGAAGTGCGGGGAAAAAAATGGTGGCCTCGTTCTTTGGAAGGATAGGTAATTTCGCAACAATTGTGTTAGAGGATCAAAAACAGTTTCTGCAGAATGGTACACTACCAATTGTTTGCCACTTGTCTTGGAAAAGTTCGAGAGAAACGACCTCGCAGTAGGAACCTCCTTCACCACGACAACGCCTCATCGCACACCGCCAAGCGAACGATCGACTATTTGGCGACATCAAACGTTGAATTACTGGGTCACCCGCCGTATAGCCCCGACCTCGCGCCTTGTGATTTTTTTATTTTCAAAATTAAAGAAAACTTAAAGGAAAGCGGTTTATGAATGCTGAAGAAGCGGTGGCTGCGTATCGCGATGCCATTGAAGAGACCCCTAAGGACGAGTGGGCAAAGTGCTTTTCCCAGTGGTTCCATCGCATGCAGCGGTGTATTGACGTGAATGGACAATATTTTGAAAATATATAATAAAACTAATAACTGGCTAATGTAATCAGTTTTTGATTTTCTAAGAACTTTCAGTTTGACCCTCGTATAGGCTACCTTTTATCCCAGGAAAACACGGGATCAGGAATTACGTGGGTGAAACCGTGGGTGAAACCGTGAAATAACCTATGTTAATTTTATAGAGAGTCTATGTTGCGTTTCGTTTGAAATTTTGAATTTGTTTTGGGCGGCTGACTCTTACTAGCTTTTACCTTAGTTTTCCTCCGTAATAAAATCAGCATAACATTAACAGCCCGTTCCTGTTCCTATTCCCACTGCTGGGACTCAGAGCCTTCTCTCACAAGTAAAGAATCAACGTCATAAACCAAACCAATGGTCAAAAGAAATGACAAATGGTATAATCGGTTTCTTCGAGGTAAGCATCTTCCATCGTGCACCGCATTAATGGTTAACATCAACCAAGATGGCGCTGAAAGCCTATAAAAGTAAAAGCGTTAGGGTTAGCGGCACATGCCCTCAAAATACAAGTTTCTCGAACCATGTCGGTTTCCTCACGACGTTCTCTTATACCCACAAAGTATATAGATACTCCGAGGTATAAGCTGGTTCAAGCCTACAATTCCACGCTTGTAAACCGGGCATCTTTATTACTAGGCCATCGCGCTAAATTAAGAGGCTAGCCTGGTATTTTAAGGAAATCGATGTGTTTTATAGACTTTCCACTTGTCTGTACAAGCAATGCAATCCCTGTGGATTACATTACAGAAGCGAGTACCATTACATTTGAAAGAGTTATTAATTTATTTCCTGAAGTCTACGCATAGGAAATACAATTTTGTTGTAACCACGTCGTAACGTTTCAACGGATTGGGCTGAAATTTTGAACATAATTTTATATAGATTATAGTCTGGAAGAATACAAAGGCTACTTTTAGTCCAGGGAAAAATAGAGGTAACGACGCGATCGGAAACTATGCGAGTAACACCGCGGAGCACGGCTGGTATTATATACGTAATGCGGGCGAAGCCGGGGTGGACTGCTAGTCATCAAATAAACAGCTAAAATTATCTCAAAATAGAGAATGACATTGACATCGTTACATTACTCTTTATTATCTTGTTAATTAAGAGTTAATTAATGCATCGAGATAAAATTAATTATGCAAAAACAACGATGTTTATACGTAAATATTTCCTAAGCTGGTAATATGAATATTGACAAAATTATTATTGTAGGTACAGATATCTGAACTTAGAAAATTAATTAAATTATTTTATTAATTTGTTAAAATAGTTTTAAAACTTTTATTGAACCAAGAATGTTAACTAAATTTGACTGTTTTTTTATAGAATAGAGTGATGAGACAAGCAGTATGTCTGATGGTAAACATGGTAACGTATCTACTTTATAACAGCACAGTGGCACGCAGGTATTGGAACATGAAGAGTTCAAATGATTACCTAGCACTGCACTGCACTCGTCACCCAGATTTCGAGGATAATATATCTCTAAGCCGTGTAATTTCTCTGGAAACATTGCCCTTCAAACCGGAATACATTAATATTTGTAAATGCAAAGTTACTCATTGGCGGTAGAATAACTGGAAAAGGTGTGGTACTTCCCCAGACGGACTCTGCCAAGAGTCCTACCATTTTTTTTTTTAAATTGAAATCAACGCAACTAACACGAGTAAGCATTTGTGAAAAAGTGTTTTCATAAATGAAAGGCGTTAACAAATTGTATATTCGTTTAATACTAGCATTGCACTGCCCAATGTCTCTTCGCCTTTTAACTTCTGTGAAAACATTGCCCTTTAAAATGGAACGTTCATTACTTGGTGAAAATCAAAAGATTTTATATTACACTTAGTCCACACTAAGTGTAATAAAAAAATTGAAACGCCTGTGTCTTTACCACTAAAAACACACGCGTAACAATAAAAACACGTCAATTTAAAATGGTGTATCTTTTTTCCTAGAAACTTCTGTGAAAATATTATATTATTATTTACCTACTTGGCGCACAATCAAAAGATTTCTTGCATGGTGGTATGTGATAAAATCATTGTAAGAAAGTTGCTTAAAAAGACTACCACATCTCTTAAAATTTGTACGATAACCTTATCTAGATAAGTCTTTCATTTATTTACGTAACATTGAATGCAAGCCTCGAAAGCAGTTCACAGAACCCTCCAATTTTGCAAAATAGAGCCACGAAATATTCTCCAAACGAAATAAAAGTGAATCCCGTACTCCAGCACACTCCACCTTTAATATAACCCAAATAAAACCAAGAGGCTTAATATTAAAGGACGAAGCGTAGGACCTACCTTACCTTCACATCTACCTGGCTTATGAATGGAACTACGCAAAACAGAGAACGAATTTACAATTTCAATTGAATTTCGGGCATACGCGGGTCGAATACGAATAGCATTAGCCTATCTGTCTATATTATGGGTCCAGTTATGAATTATAGATGCGTGATTCGTGATCGTTATCTTACTATTAGTTTATCGGGGTCTAGATGTACGGTAAATATATGAGCTGCCATCCATACAAATTTCCCAGGGTATGTCTTAGTTTGGGAGACGTCAGGAGTAAGTTCCAGCGAGCTTTTTTTATTCAATAGTATCTAGATGAAACTCAAACAACTGTATCTCGAGTTAGACAAAAAACCGAGCTTAAAAATAATTTTCAACTGCTTTCAGGGGATAAACTATTGGATAAGGATTTTTGATATTCTGATGATGACTGCTGTGTACTTACATAAGAAATTTGGTACTTTATGTGATGGCAGCCCTAAAACACAGATAGCAAGCACTATAGACTAATCTAGTGATCTGCGTAGACCTGGGTGGTAGTCATCTTTTAGTGAGTACCCAAATCTACGCCCAGTAAATGTTTCTGACAGCGCCACACCTCGTCGCTCGCGTGTTTGTTAGTGTTTCTACATAGTTTGTTATAACCCATGATTCAAGCAAATGTGTGTTAGCTTTCTTCACGTGACTGTCCACATCAAAGCGTGTAGATTCAAGCAAAAACAGCAACACAGATCAAAATAGTACAAGTACATTTTGCAAATGCAACTTTTTTTCTCCGGTCTCTATAGGTTTTTCATCTCTAAGGTTAGCACTTATACGCGACCACTACGGAAACCAAAAATTACCGCATGTAGATATTATAGTATCTTTCTGGAGAATGGCTCGACCTACTAAGCTTTTTTGTTGTATTTGTCATAGAAATTTTGTAATAATATTTAAAGAAATTATCCCGAAAACTACCTTGGTAAAGCCCGACATGTTATCGGTTCGTTTTTTTAAAAGTTTCCGTATTAGTGCATGCAGTTAGTTCATAGTGTCCCCGGGTGGTCGCGAGCACGAGGTGTGGCGCCAGTGTCGCTACACATGCAGCTAGCGGGCGAGCTCACCGTGGGCATCAGCTGATCAGTACTCCTGACGCGCGTCACCTTGTTCTTGTAGATGAGCTTCTTGATGGATCGCTCGACAGGCTGGTTCCACCGCATGAACAGCACGTACGCGATGTAGAGCGAGAACAGCGCCAGTGCCTCCTGCCAGTAGATCGCGCTGTCGCGGAAGCAGTAGATCAGCACCAGCAAGCTGACCGAGTAGAAGGTGCAGTCTCGGAACAGCGGCCACCACGTGAGCGACAGCGTCGTCCGCGAGAACAGCGCGCACGCACCGATCACGAAGAGAATATTGAAGACCGCCGACCCCACGATCGTTCCTATCCCCACATCATCGAACGAGACGAACACGCCGATGACAGACGTGAACAGCTCGGGCGCGGAGCCCCCGGCCGCCATGAACGTGGCGCCGGCGACGTCATCTCTGATCGCGAGCCTCTCGATGATCACATCGAGTGCCGGGACGAAGAATTCGTCGCAGACGATCGCGAGGGCGACGAACATGTAACCCATGCCGATCACGTGTAAGATGACGGCGCCGGAGCGGCGCTGTTCTTCTGTGAAGAGATCGACGGGGAAGAGAGGGGTTTTTTCTTCGGTGGCGGTGGGTGAAGGGGCCAGGGAGGAGAATTCGTCGTCGAACTGCGTTGTGTTGGCGCGCGCCGCGCCGGCGACGGCGGCCAGCAGGAGGGCGCGCCGCATCGCGTCGGCGGCGCGAGAGGACTGCCGCCGCCGCCGCGCGCCCGCCGCTCGATAGCGCCGCACTGCGCCGCACCCGACTCACTACACTACTCCTGACACACCCGCCGCACCCCAACGATGGAGCCACGGTCTGGACCTACAACACTAACCTTCAGTTGTTTATCGCTAACACAGTTGCACTTCCCAATACCCTGCTTTACGTACTTCTTGTAGAGGCTATTTTCGATTTGTTTTACTTGCAATTCGTTTGATTGAAAGAACCTGTTATGTATTGTAGGTAACATTGAAAACAAATTTTCATACACAAATTTATCGCAGATACAACCTACCCAGTAGTGAGATAGAAAAGGACGACGATTTTCCTGGGTTTTAACATAAACTTACAGAGTAGTTTCCACTCCAATTTATATTCTCATATGTGGTAAGATAATATCTTACCACATATAATAGATTGTATCTAATAAAATCTTCAGTTATTCGTGTTGATCAAATAATAAGTTTATATAATTTAAATATTGTTTTCTATAATGGATTTATTGGATGGACATAAAAATATTGGGAAAAACGTTGTTGTAATGTTATTATGCCTTTAAATTTCGAAACATCCCAAAACATGAAGGAACTCTGCTAATCCATTAAGAATAGAAAAAAAAATGCTAATTTTTTTTTAAATAAAGAGTGACGAAACGAGCAGCGTATGTGCCTGATAGTAAGCAACATGCCTGCCACATAACAGCACAGTGACATGTAGCTATTGGAACATGAAGAGTCCAAATCATTGCCTAGCACTGCACCGCGCTCATCACCCAGAGATCTAAGATATTATATCTCTAAGCCCTGTAATTGGAAACATTGCCCTTCAAACCGGAACACAGGTACACACTAATGTACGAAAATTCTTTTTTTAACACGCTTTTATTACCTTCACTTGTAACTAACTATGTATGTAACACATTTTAACTGAATCAAACAGGACGAGGTTATCAATTCAGCCGGTATTTTTTGTTAGGTGCTCCGATATTTATGAATCGATTTACGTGATTATTTTTTGTTTGAGCTGCCATTTTTAGTCTCATAGAAATGTTGTACAGCTTACTAGGTACTCGTAGTTTTAATTTTATCTTTGTTTGTCCGTACGATGTAATCAAAGTTTATGTACGGCTTTTAAAAAAAGTTAGTTAATGCTGATTATATTATATTATTACTAGCTACATCCACGGGTTTACTCGCACGGTTCCCGTAATTTTCCTGTGATAAAAAGTAGAGTTTTTTTTTATGAATGGCTCTTTGTGGATTAGCCTCACAATTCCGCCAACGACACGTTAAATGATAGGCCGTCCAACAAAGAGATAGGGGCCAGTAATAGGAGTATTGTAAGATAGAGTATTTAATCTATTATCTGCAATAAAACATGCTGATGACAACAGAACCAACCTATTACAGGCACTAAAAAAATTAAAAAATAAAAGTGCTCAAGTGCGAGTCGGGCTCGCCCATGAAGACTTCCATAATGCTTGGGCCACACTAACGGGAAATGCCATTAATTATCGCGTTAACGGACGTTAACCGTATTTGTAAAATACACCTTCGGTACACGGCCATTAGGTGTATTTTACACCCACGGTTAACGACCGTTAACGCGATAATTAATGGCATTTCCCGTTAGTGTGGCACCAGCATAACAGCAAGTAACATAATACAAAAGCTCTTGTACTTCGTTGTTACTTTACTCAGTGTTTTAACAATAGTCAATTTATGACGCATTAAAATAAAACTACTTAGGTACTAGATATCATTCAAACGAATTTTCGTTGCTAGTTTACATGGTAACGTACATACACTTTTTATTTTTGTCATTCTCTTATTTTAGAAGTTAAGGGGGGGACACTTTTTACTACTTTGGAAGAGTCCCTTGCGCAAACTATTCAGTTTAGAAAAAAAATATGTTGGAAACCTCAATATCATTTTTGATGACCTATCCATAGATACCCCACACGTATGGTATTAATCCATTTTTTTTTTTGAGTTTCTTTTCTATGTAGGTACACCCCCTGGGACACCCCTAAAAAAAATTGTTTTTTTTTCTATTTTTTGTACCAAAATCTTAATGCGAAAAGTGGCAGTGACATACGGACGGACAGACAGATAGACAGACATGACGAATCTATAAGGGTTCCGTATTTTGCCATTTGGCTACGGAACCCTAAAAGGGATGTAGCAACAAAAGCGAAATTTTGAAATGTAATTGGTGTAAGCGCTAGCCTCTCATCTATTTGAAATCAGGGCAACCCAAGTCAAATAGGTAGTCGATAGATGGCCGATGTATATAGTATTATAATACTGAACAAATTTTTAGTTCCAGGTATTTGTCCGACTGCACAAATAAGTTGGTCGACGGGTGTCCCGGCCGGGACCCAGTGTTACCGCTTACGGATTTATCTTTACTCACCTATTTGTATAGATATTGATTTTACGCATCGAACATGTGACATTTTTGTGTTTATATTTTTCAAAATATCAGCTCTTTTTCGTATTAAAATTAACGTGGCTGTTATACATATTTAATTAGGTAGGTAAATTTGTAACTCACGTGTGATTTGGACCAACCATAACTATTATACCTAATAACACTTAGACACAAAAATCCCCGTTCCCCGAGTCTTCCAGTGGAAACAATCGGGTTGCATTCCAATTGAGACTGAAGCGTATTTCTCTAAGTGCGCACCACATCTTTGCTTTACACGAAGCTTGATAATGGTCAAGCACAGACCTACTTATGTGAAATACCATTGTGTTCCGGTCTGAAGGGCAAAATTGACAGTGAAATTACAAGGCATAGAGATAAAATATATCCCTTCGTGACGAATTTTACCACGTAAAATGCTTTACAATCGTAATATTTTATAGTATGTATGTTTAACTTAATATTGAACGCGCGAAATTGGTAAACTGTTGTCACTTTATTATGTTTAGTTAACATCTTTTGTACACAGTTAAGGGCGTGTGGGCCGTAATTTTGAATTTTTTAAAACAACTTTAAGACCTTTAAAATAGTGTATTAAACTCTGAAAAAATATATGTATTAGTTAAGGATCTAATCTAGTGCAATTCGCAGTCAATGACACGATTTAATGAATTTTACTTGATAGAAAAAAATCTCAAAGTTACCCCTTTTCAAAAAGTTATTTCAAGTTTATGACTAAATTAATGATTTTTTTTACAAAATTTTTGTACTCAACGAAAGCCACTAAAAAGTTATAGATGCATTCGCAGAGTTTGACTTGATAAAAAGTATCAGTTATTCACTATGTTTTAATATCTACCATATATATAGCGCGCCGTTCGGCAGGCCTGATCAGTCGCGTTTCGGCGCTCACGGACGACGGGCCTGTGCTTGATTTTGCAATTTTGACAACCAATAAATTTTAGATATTACGATCATAGTGCCACAGTATAACAATATCAGTAAGAATTACTAGTGAAGCACGCTATGATCTTGATTTTTGATTCCTTTTTTCATTGGAATTGCAAATAGACGCTGATACTAATTAGTACGCTGTTTACTTTATGTTGTAGACCAATAGGGGAGTCTCAAAAAATTGACGTCGATATCACATCAGTAAAAAAATTCAATGCGGATGCAATGGAAAATAGGTAGATAAGTATCGGTAAAATATTCATCCGTCAAATCAGAGATCGGGATAAGGAAATAATGAGAGGGGGAGAAATCCCCTGCGTAAATCCCCTAATATAAATGCAAGTTAGGTATCATTTACGAAATTTAGGTATGCTATTTAAATGCTATGTAAATTCTTTGGTAGTAAGGTACTTAGTACTTGGAAGAAAAGTCCTCACATACATACACATAAGATTTTACCACTTTGGAAGAGACTTTCACGCAAACTATTCAGTTTAGAAAAAAAATACTAGGAACTTCAATACAATTTTGAACACCTTTCCATAGATACACGTATGGTTTTGTTAGAATTTTTATTTTTTATTTCTTTTCCAAGTTAGTGACACCACCAAAATTTATTGTTTTTTCTTTTTTTTTTTTGTATGAAAATGTTAATATTGTTCATAGAAATTTAGACACTCGACCAAATTTGATAAGAAGCCTTTTAGGCAGTATAATTACTCGTAGAATTTAATTCTGCACTAAGTTTCCGATTCGTATTTTTTTAAATAAGGTTTAGAATCATTTCCTGAGCATAAAATCACAAAATAATAACAAATCCAGGTGGAGCTTCAAGCACCAGCTCGAAAAAACGTTTTTGGCCGATATTCTGAAAAAGTTATAAAGCCTATTATTATTGTAGAAAATAAAATTTCCCATCTTTTGTTGTCAGTAAACTTTTTTTTCGAACTTACCGATTACGATTTATTATGTCAAATTTGATGATAACAATGTAAAAATAATAAGATGTGAATTCTGTTCCCAGTAGCACAAACATGTCCCTTTTGACCGGAATGGAAGAACGGTTATGTTTTTCGCGCGTATCTTTTATGTTTGTAAATCTTTTATTTCTACATATCTTCCAAACGGCTGGATGGATTTTTGTAACTAAGATATTCTAAGACTAGTCTGACTCGCCAAAGTGTCCTTAGATAGTAGGTAATATTTTTTTACGTGTAGATTTTTTTTTGTAGTCGGGGTTTTTAAATTAAAGTTATTCTATCATATTGCTCGTTGCTCGAATAAACAGCACCGTTCATCATCATGATTGAAGAGTTGAACGAAAAGTTTGGTCTCCACTTTTGTAATAAGAACAACTAAGCTGTGAAACACATTGCCAGAGTGGGTTTTTGACGAAGGTTCGAACCTTGGGGTTACGAGGTACACTGTGCTTGTTTCTATTAGAGAAACAAGTTCCATCGTAGACCACATCATTTTTGTCCACTATTATCGGCATCATCGCAATCGTATCATTAAATGGGTTATAAATCGTAAACGGTAAGTTTTACAAAAAAAGTTTACTAGCAACAAAAGATGCAAAATTTTATTTTCTACAATTATTGTCAAAATATATAGTTATCCAAAATATCGGCTAAAACAGTTTTTTTTCAATTGGCGTTTGAAGCTCTACCTGGATCTGTGAGCATTTTGTAATTTTATGCTCAGTAAGTGATCTTTACCTCATAGAAAAAAATTGGATTAGAAATTTAGTGCAAAGTTGACCAAAAAACCTTCTATTTTTACTGGCCTTTCATTACGTTTCAGCACATTTTTTAAAAATTTTGACGAACTTGTGAATTATTAGGAAACATTTTAAAAAGATGCATGAAATTGGAAAAGCCGTTCTCAACTTATAGTGTGACCAAAAAGAAAAGGTTGAGTTTTGTAAATCTACGAGTATAGATAAATTTAATATTTCTTCGTTTATATATCAAAAAAACTCTTATCACTTCACAACTTCACAAAATTGTTATCACTAGTATGAACAAATCTTGTACAAAAAAATGAGTTTAAATTACATAGTCCAATATTTTAATGTTATTTCTGCACTGTGGCACCGATTCCGCGGTCGGTGACGGTCGCGAGAACAAGACAGCGTTAAATGGCTAATTTGACAGAACTACCTGGCCTTAAGCAATAAACGATTCTGATTCAGTGTGAGTAGTGCTAAGTAATGATTTTCACTCTTCGTGTTCCGATAGCTGCGTGTCACTGTGCTGTAATGGACAAATGGGCAAGCATGCATGCATGGCTTACCATCAGGCACATGTCCTCTCGTCACATCGTACTATCACAGATAACAGATATAGACAAACAGATAAAGACTGTTATGAAAAGATAGGTAGGCAAACAGAAAAACTTACTTATGCATACCAAATAAATTATTATGAAAACAAATTAGACAATGATTAACTTTGTCAAATACGCCGCCGGCATTATCACGTATAGCAATTTATTCCAAGCAACCATTAACAGCAGGTAAACTGAGTTTTATATAGAGTGAGAGTAGGGAACTAAGTAACAATGAAAAGAAAATAGTATCAACCATTCTCATTCTCTCGAAAATAATGTCTATTATTCATTCATTATTATTCTAGGTAAATATATAGTTCCATACTTACTATACTAATATTTTACTCGCAAATGCGAAAGTAACTCTGTCTGTTTGTTATGATTTACCGTCAAAGCCAGTGGACCGATTGTGATGAAATTTGGTACAAAGATAGATTAAACCCCGAGAAACGACATAGGTTACTTTTTATCTCGGAAAAAAGTTTGTGGGAGGGGATTGAAATGGGGGATGAAAGTTTATGTGGAAACTCCTAAATGTTGAAAATGAAACTTCGTACTAACGTAAAACTCTTGACATGAAGCCAATAAATGTTTGTTTTAGGCATTTTGTCATTAAGAACTGTAAATGGATGAAATGGGGGATGAAAATGTATATGGAAAAATCGTCATGTTCAAGACAAAACGATAAAACTTCGTATCTAGATACTCTTGACGCGAAGCCAATTAATGTCTAGTTTAGCCATTTTGTAATTTCGAACTATAATGCCTCATTCGCACGGGAGCTTTTTTAACGTCTGTTAAAAAAACGTTGAAATAGAACAGATGCGTTTTCAAGTATCTGTGCACACATCAGCGCTTTTAAAACTCGACGCTTTTTTATCGCGCAGTGTTTCATTTTGAGCGCTGGGCTTTGGGCGTTAAAAAAATTGGTCGTTTAGAACGTCGTATTATTGACATTATTGTTCGCACAAGCGTTAAAAAAGCGCCAACGCATCACTCGTTGCGCCGCGAACTCGCTTGGTGGTAGGCATAGATTTCGTTTTTTTTTCATTCAACGTCTTTTGATAGAAGTGAACTTATGAACTCAGAATTTGATAGCTTACTTTAGAAACTACGGAAACCGGAACGTGAAACCGGAGGGCGTGCTCTTGAGCATGGCCATCTAGATATGCATTTCTAGATAACCAATGGGAAATGCTGACCCATTTCTACATTTCTATAAAGCCAATGGCCATGGTCCCAAGTTTATCCGAAGATCTCATCATTCCCTAGCGTGACGCCAGAATGCAATTCATAGCCCACGAAAAATCTCTATGTGCCGCTCCAAAAGAAGATTTCACTCTAGAAGCTTACATTCTTTTGCTTTCATTTACCAACGTTGCTATCGAAAGCACGGGAACTTTTCAGACAGCCCGCATAAATGATTCTGTGTTACCTACTTATATGCAACTCAATATTTGAAACTAGCAAATTGAACCTTAAACACAAAAAGAAAGCTCTAACAATAGGACCAGCATACGTCGAGGCATCAGTTTGAAAAACTGGACAGCCTGACTGGACCAACTGACATGTGCAAGCAAGTACGGTTCTCCCCATCCAACTCGATTCCGTATGGCGCTACTGACGTATTACTTACTGATACTTGATAGTGCTCTTGTTTCCAAATGCGCAGTTCAAAATTTCTGTCATGATTTTGTTGATCTTGCACAAAATGTATCTATTGTGTGTTTGCTGCAGTTTGCTAGGTAGGTACTTCAGGTCTGTTCCCGTTCGTTTTGTCGTATTTAGCTTACCTATAGCCTATAGCTTATAGCTATGCTTTTTTACTATGTAAATTTAGATTTTATAGTTTTCGCTAAAAGAGTATGTTTATCGTCTATTTATCGACTCTTATGTAGTCGTTACGGTGTTTTATGTACATACCTACCTACTTTTGTTTCTGGGATGTAGCTAAGTTTTCAGACGATACGATGATATTTTATGGTGGATAATGTTACCTACAATGTACATACTTACATGACACATAACATTATTTTAACATTTTATATCTAAATCATAGATCACACTCACTGGCCTCGTGGCTTAGTGGATAATAACTCTGCCTGCGAAGCCGAGAGCCGTGGGTTCGATTCCCAACCAGTACAAATGTTTGTGTGATAAATTCAAATATATTTAGTACTGTGTCTGGGTGTTTCTATGTACAATAAGTATGTATTTACAACTATATAAGTATTATATCAGCTATCTGACCACCATTGTACAAACTTTGCTTAGTTTGGGGTCAAATGATGTTGTGTGTGAATTGTCCATCAAGATTTATTTATTTTATAACGATATGCTGTCGTAACAATATGGTACTCGTTGAGTAAGTCAGAAAAGGTGATGTCAGTCCCAACTGACACAATCTTACCCGAATTACTGCCGCCCACCCACCATAGGGGCTCCCACCCCCATGACTCCCAAGAACGGAAGCATCTGTCACCACCCATTTACTTTGGTCCCCGAGGTTGTATCGATGACGAGGGTATACGCCATAGGAGGGCCCGGAGACGAGCAAGCCACGGCGGGTTTCATTGAGGAATGCGAGAATGGTCTCGCGCTCCCTCCGCAAACGGCAGCGTTGGAACCCCGTGCGGTTTTAGTCGGTAAATCAAGGCGTCGGGGCGTCAAGACCATCCATGGTTCGACGTAGCCCGACTGTCTCCCCCAGGCGGTAAGATTTCCGTAAATGCATTTCATCCATGCAAAAAAGGCTCAGTAGGGCCCTGCGCCTTCTGCTTTAGCGCAGAGTTCAGTAGGCAGTAAACGCCACATAAAGCCAACATAACTGCCATAGATTCCAAAAGGTTATGTAATCTATAAAATAGGCGAGACGACTTAAAAAAACTCCGTCCGTCACTTTGATTATAAATAAATAACGTATTTTTTCTCATGTTTCACAAACAAAAAATGACGAAGATACAGTGCTTAGAAGTTCCGAGTGACGCCACGTTATGGTACGATTTTTACGACAGAGTGACGTCACAACCTCCCACTTCGGCTAAAAACAATAGCCGAAGTGGGAGGTTGTGACGGCACACGTCGAATAGTCGATACTGCTACCTACTACTGGATATTTTCTATCTTTTTGTGTTGTCTACTACCTCTTCTAATCCATTATTCCGCAATCCGCAACGCCGTACAAAAATCATACGACATGGAGAAATGATCGAGGATTGCAACCCCCCTCTTCAACTTGCACTCAGTCGGACAGCTTACAAATGCCGGCATAGTGCTGAATTTTATGATTTTGTACCCTTCTATCATCCTACATAGGTCTCTTGCATCATACGACCCATAAATGTTGTTCACGGGCCTGTGGTATATCAAGCTATGCTATCCATAGGATATGAGTGACGGGTTCGGGGGGGCCCGAGGCCTGACTAGAGTCACTAGAGAGTTAAGGGTATCGTGAGTGTGAATGATAATCAGTGTCCCACACATTGCCATTTACCACCGAGACGGGTGGAACCGAAAGCTCCTCGTGAGATGCCCCGTGACAATCAGCGGCAAGGGAAGACTGTGAAAGCATACCCGTGGTCCTGTTAAAATTCAGTTTTTAGAGCCGGGATCATTACCTCATTCTCCCCATTACTGTACTGCAGCGATTTATGAATTAGACCTTCACTGTGGTACCGGAAACTCCCTCTAGCTCCCCTCGGCAGCTAGTGGTACACATAATGTATTTTCCCTAATTAAAAAAATAGTCGAAAAGGTAAAAAATAATTTTATAAATTTTATAATTACAACATAATTATCTAATTTTGCAATAAAAAGCTATTTTGAAATTGTACGAACCGAAATGATTGCAAGATTTTTAATCTAATTTTTAATCCACTGATGCAGACGTTTCGATATACGTGATATCTTTTCCCATTAACTAATGCGTAAGAAGAAATATCTGGCAATGCTAGTGATTTTATTTTCAGATAGTCGAATACTAATTAATCGATTTCATTATCGAAGTTGTTACAATTATTGCTTCGCCCATAAAGTCCGATTCCAAAATTTAACCTATTGGGCTAACATTTCAAACCTGATTTCTCTTGATGAAAATATATTTACCATCAGCGGAGTTTGGTGATCGGAAGCGAACATTAATAGTTTACAAACTTACGGTTGTAAACTATTAAAGTTAAAGGGATGTTAACAATTTATCAGAGTTGCATTTATTTTGAAGATTGACGCTTGTAAAAAAAACCCCACAAACTTCAAGTTCCGTTACGTTAGTCATATATATGTGTTATTTTTTTTAGGTACCAACCTCTTCTTAAAAAATATTAAAAGAACTAACTATCTCTCAGTTATCTTTCGGCCATCGCCCGCGCATATTGGTAAAGTCAAATTGTAACAGTAGTGGGTTTTTATTAAATTTTTTGTCACCAGCAACATTTTCTAATAAATAAAGTAATGAGAACTGCAAATTTTAAACGATTCTATAAAGGCCACATCGAAATAACATCCTACATATAATGTATTCACTGTAATCAAAGTTTCTAAATCAAATTTCGAAAGTATAAAGAAAATCTCAAAGAAATATATTATGTCTCTTATGACATCTTCTGCAAACGATTTGTTCCAAAACCACAGAAAATAAAAATCGACTAACCGGACTAACAAAATACTATCGACTTTCTTTCAAACTGTCAGTACCGCACTAAAATCACGCAAATAAAAAAACTAATGTCATTGACCGACTTATCACACGTAGGGTTTCTAATTGGATTATGTGCTAAAAATTGGTTTTTGTGGTAGTAACATTAGAAGATTACAATAACTAGTCACCAAAATGTGGCTAGACGAGGCGGACAGCTTTGCTGAAATATTTAAAGGCTATTTGCCCTTCTACTTGTTGGTAGCTGTGCCTCTTTTACTGATAGTGGCTCCCGCTTATCCTGTAGCCGCTTCTCATGAGTTCTCTGTGTATCGGATGCAGCAATATGATCTTCACAACGTCCCACACGGTAATTTGTAATAAACCTAACGATTTCCATTTATTAATCATAAAATCGATTGATTATAGTTTTGAGGTTATGCTTCAATTTCTTATGTTTCTGTGGCTATTACTGTTTACTTTACTAGCATCTTATCGGATGAAGGCTAAGTAAATAGTACTCAATTTATCTTAAATTATCTCGGAATCTGTCCCAAATTTGTGTGCCAATCTACAATAATGTTTGAATTCCTACTTATTTGTAGAATAATATCTCAGTGTATCAGTACATATATTATAAGAGTAAGTTCTGACTGGTGTCAAAAACTACAGGACATAAAAAAATCATTCATTTACACAAAGAAAATGCAACATTATCACTGAGTAAATTGAGCTCTACTAAAAATCCAATAATGTAACTAAAAGATTTATGATCTGTATAAGAGAATATTCATTTGTAATTAGGTAGGGTTTTGTTTAAATTGAATAACTTAGTCAAACCTGTTAAGTTACACAAATAATTATTTTGGTCTAAATATTTACAGGTTGTCGCAGCACCAGTTTCAATCTGGAAGGTCGGTCCCTGACGTCATGGAGCACACCTCGGCATTGTGTGGTCGCACGTGTCCAAGACATCACCATTGATCAGTTCATGGAAATCCGGAACAAAGCTGGTGCACTGTTGTTGGTGTTGCCGACAAATGATACCATACTCAGTACTGAAGAAAAAGAGGTAAAACTTCAATAATGATAAAGAATAAATAAGTTAATTTTATATTTAATAACAAAACAATTTGCCGTTTACCTGTAACAGTGGTAAGAACACAATGAATACACCACTATATTCATACATAGGCCAAGGTGGATTTTGAGAAGTGCTTAATTAGGTGAAGTGTATAATTGATTAAATAATTTTGTTGTTATTTCCAGCACATCCAACTTCTGGAGATGGCAATGAGTCAGCAGGAGGTGAATGCCCCCGTGTACTTCATGCCCTGGTCTCTGGATGTGGAGGAAATCCTCCGTGACCTGCAACACAGCTTCATCACCGACGAGAAATCTGGAACTGCTCTCGAAGCCATGTTCAACTCGGTCTCTTCCAATGGATACCAGATAGGTTTGTCTGTGTTTGGAACACAGTAACGTTTGCACTTTCCTGCTTGGTAGTAGAATAACTGGCAAAGGTGTGGTACTTCCCCAGGTGGACTCTGCAAAGAGTCTTACCTCTACAAAAGTATGAGTTAAGTGTAATTAGTATTCTCGTGCCACTGCACTATATAACTCAGCGGCTTTGTTCTCTACACTCTCACAAGTTTTGTATAAACTTACCAGGGACCCACCTTGGGTCCACACGGATGCAACACAAAACAATTAAACTAAATATACTAATAAAACTTGTTATTGTGGGTAACCCACAATAACAAGTTTTACCTAGGAGATAGACATATACTGTCCTATATAACCTTTAAAATGATCAGTGTATTTCTACTATTTATGCATGTGCATATATAAAACTTCTTTTTGAATCACTCTGTCTATTAAAAAAACTTCATATAAGTCTGTTTGGTAGTTTAAAGATCTAAGCATATGTAGGGACAGACCTACAGCGGGAAGTGACTCTGTTTTATACTATGTAGTGATATGGCTTGCGTAGTTTCCCAGGCTAATAGAGTATGATTGTATTGTCAGTGGTGACGGCGCCGGCGCCGCAGAAGTTGGACTCCAAGCCAGTGACGCTGCACGGGAAGCTGGCCGGCCGGCCGGGCTCCTCGCAGACCATCGTCATCGCGGCGCACTACGACTCCTCGGGGATCGTGCCCGTAAGTCACTAAGACACTTAAAGCACTAGCTGTAACCCCTGACGCAAGAACGACTGGCCGACAAAGCGTTGCAGCTTGAGTTTTACGTGTGTCTGTCTCTCTGGTGCGTGGCTGTGTGCTGCTCATATTCTCTAACGGTTTACTTACCTACTAAAACCTGGACACAAAACAGTCCAAAAACACCCAATCGCTTTCGCTTCGGGATTCGAGTTTGGTTAATATTGATTTAAGGTGGTGGTTTCCACAAAACGGCGGGTTAGAGTAGAACAGGGAAGTATGGGTCACGCACAATGGTCCAATAAAGAGGATGGGTGCGGAAAAGGCCCTGCCAAACCTAACCTAACCAACTCCACAAAATGGCGGATAAAATGTTTATTCACAATCTGCCTCGATATGAGTCTATACTAATAATATTATAAAGAGGAAAGATTTGTTTGTTTGTTTATTTGTAATGAATAGGCTCCGAAACTACTGGACCGATTTCAAAAATTCTTTCACCTTTGGAAAGCTACATTATCCCCGAGTAACATAGGCTATATTATATTTAAAAAAAATTAGGAATCCTTAGTAAAACTCCAATAATGTAACATAAGGTGTAAAAAAAAGACCTGAAAAATTCCTTACGTCGCGTGCGCTGCGAAAACTATTGATGATAGAACAAAATCATTTACTACGACTTTGCAGAACTCATCATTATCTACAAAAAGTGTCGCGACAGCATATGTCTAAATATTATAGTTATTATGTCACAGTAAGCAGTTTTTTATTCTAAAATACTAATTTATATATGCCGCCTCTTGAAAAGGCTCTTCATTTGTACCTTGGTATTAATCCTTATCAAAATAAATTACTTTATATTCAATACGGCTTTAATACCTTTTTATATTTTATACGGTTAGTTTATACGCTGTAGAAGTGGGAGCGAGAGGTATACCAGCAAAATCTCTCTATAACCTACTGAAAGACCTTGGCTTATCCAGAAGTGCTGTAAGTTCTATACTAGAACGTGTATCTAAAGCTGCACTAGTAGGCTCATATCAGATTTGGCTGGGCAGGGAGAGAAAAACGAGTGGTGAAGGTGAGTGTTGATGTACGTCAGAAAGGGGCCCCTTAAACCTACGCCCGAGTCACAAGTCTCGGGAACTACTCGAGTTTTTCTCTCTCTGCCACACGATGGACCCGGCACCCGCACGGTGAATCCATGGAATGCTAAGAAGATCGTCTCAAACAAAATGACAGCCCGGAGAGACGGGATGACGCTGGAAAGACAGATGGCTGGTGGAAAAGACATCTGACGGATGGAAAGACATCTGACTGTTGGAAAGACAGCCGAGGGTGAAGGCCTAGCAAGCCAAGCCCGGGAATTAAATCGCTAAAAGTCCAAATAAGAATAATACCCTGGGACAGTCCGAGAGGCGGGGCGGAAGATCTGTCCACCGTGTGATAGTAATGACGACCCTGGCGCGAATACGGACTTGAGATGCCCTGTGTGCGGGAAAATTTACAAGAGACGAGCCTGGTACCAAAAGCATTTAAAGACACATGATGGTGTTGAAGCACGACAGCCGTCGGTCAGTACTTCGACAAACACTATGGATAGAGTTGACCTCATATATCCCAAGGTGAACCATCGAGTGAAAACTACCAGGAGTCCATTGTCATCAGGACACGTCTTGGCATTCCCAGTTTAAAAACTCTACCTGGAAAGTTCATGACGAAAACTTGGCGATCTTATTAGAACATCCTGGGCCAAAACAAGACCTAAACAGCCAAGTAGAAACTTTCCAGGACACCATATATACATACTTCTCGGAACATTACCCACCATCAACTTGTTATGCTCAAAATAGCAAGGAAAATATGTTCAAAATGAAATTGCGGAGGAAGAAAAGAGAGTTAATAAAACGTCTTCGTGTAGCTAAAACCATGGGCGATAACCATCTAAGTCACCAACTGTCCAGGGCTCTAAGATCAATCCTTAAATTAATACAAGGAATATCGCTTCAAATTAGTAAAAATCGTGATAATTTTAACAGAGCTAAACACGAAGTAGACTTTGATAAAACCCTTTTCAATACTCCAAAAATATTTTCAGGGAGCAAAATGGAAAGCTTATCTTGACTAACGCGCAAATTTACGATCACTTTAAAAGCACATACGAAGTGCCTAAACGCGGGAGCTCGTACGTAGAACCAAACATCCAAAGACCTAATGATCCTCTGACAGGCTTTCAAGGCACCCCACCTAGTGAAGAGGAAGTAAACTATCAAATTAAAAAGAAAACTACTAAATCAGCTCCTGGCCCAGATGGCATTCCTTACATAGTGTATAAAAAGTGTCAATCAGTTCGTAAACATATCTTGAATATATTCATTAAGATCTGGTCAAGAAAGCAAGTCCCAGTAGCATTTGGAAGAGCAATTTTGTCCTCATCCCTAAAAAGCAGGAAGTAACTCATCCCAAAGACACCAGACCGATAGCCCTAACCAATACAATTTCTAAAATCTTTTCAGTATTTTGCAAACAAAATGACCACATTTATGACTAGCAATAGGTATTTCAGGCCCAATCACCAGAAAGGGTTCTTGCCTGGTATTTCTGGATGCCTGGAACACAATACATTACTAGCAGAAAGTTTGAAAGATGCCAGAACACATGAGAGGCAAATTACAGTCTGCTGGATAGACCTAGAGAACGCGTTTGGTTCTGTCCAGCATGAACTTATGATATTTGCCCTAAAATGGTATAACTTTCCTGCTGAAATTATTGACATAATTAATTCTTATTATTGCCACTTAAAATTCGTCATAGCAGTAAACAAGGAATACACAAAACCACTTGAATACAATGTAGGACTATTCCAAGGGTGCTGCTTATCACCAATAGCATTTAATATAGTTATAAATATTTTAGTAGACAAATTAATATCCCGTGAAAAGAAATGGGGCTACCGGTTTAAAATCAACAATAAGTACACTGAGTCAATCTTGGCCTTTGCGGACGACCTTGCAATACTTACACGTAATCCCAAACAGTGTCAAGAATTGTTGAACGAAGTCGATGAGTTCTGTACATGGACGGAGGGAATGAGGACAAAACCATCTAAATGTCATTGTCTTTGTCTGGGTAGAAGAAATACCAAATATACGTCTTACGATCCGGGACTCTCCATAAGTGGCCAAGGAGTTGCCACAATTGCAGAGGCAGTGCCTTTCAAATTTCTTGGTAGAAAGATAGATCACAAAGGACGTACACCATCATTAGAGGTGGTTGTTGAAAATTTCATGAACAACCTCAATAAGGTAGACCAGCAGCCTATCAGCAATATCAAAAAGCATGGATATATGACAACTACCTCACATCACGTCTCACTTGGCCTTTCCTAGTATATGACATCGGTAAAACTCTCCTGGCAAAGCTAGATGCCAATGTCATAAAGATATTGAAGTCATGGTTCGGATTGGCACATCCGGCTGATCCCTGTACTCTTTTTAGGGATCACAATAGTTTTGGGCTGAAACTAAAGAAACCGTCTGAACTTTACAAACACCTAAGAGTTACAAAAACGCATGTTTTGGGAAAGTCGCAAGACAATTAATTACATCTCTCCCAAAAGACAAAACTGCTTCAGACCTGGAATCTAGACTTCAATTCCATAAACAATTTATGGCAGGTGCACAAGTAAATACTGCTGGGTTGGGTGCGAGAAAAAAAAGGGAAGACCGAGACATGGTAAAAACCTTTCTACAACAAGACGAAAATGACAGTTACAAAGTGCACGCTATGAATTTAGAAATGCAAAGTGAGTGGTTAACCATAGGTGAGTTCTGTATCCCATTAGCTCTAAAATGGCGCACCTTGATCTATGACTGGTCCCCTGCCTTATTAAAATTTTATCTAAATGCATTCCAAATGACCCTCCTGACCAGAGTAACTTGGTAAGGTGGGAAAAGCCTCTGAAAATGTTGCTATACTTGTGGAGAGGCGATATGTACAGCAAGGCACATATTGGTGGGATGCAAGGTGCTCCTTAATGGGGGTCATTACTCACGGCGTCATGACAGAGTACTTGAAATCATACGTGAAGCCATGAGCCTTTCGGTAGCTAGAGCCCAAAAGGGATTGACGACAAACAACAGACAAATTAACTTTGTAAAGAAGGCTCAACTTCAAACTCCAGGAACAAGCCTTACTCAATCCTGGGTACAGCACCTGATTGGACTATTTTAATGGACACGTATGAAAAGCACTACAAAATCCCAGAGGATGTGGGTGTTTCGTCATCCAGACCGGACATTTTCCTTTTTTCTAGAGCTACGAAACGCATAGTCCTTGTAGAACTTACCGTACCGTGGGAAACTAATATACCTAAAGACCACGCGATGAAACAAAATAAGTATTACGACCTCCTAAACGAATTAACAAAAACGGCTATGTAGTTAGTTTATACGCTGTAGAAGTGGGAGCGAGAGGTATACCAGCAAAATCTCTATAACCTACTGAAAGACCTTGGCTTATCCAGAAGTGCTGTAAGTTCTATACTAGAACGTGTATCTAAAGCTGCACTAGTAGGCTCATATCAGATTTGGCTGGGCAGGGAGAGAAAAACGAGTGGTGAAGGTGAGTGTTGATGTACGTCAGAAAGGGGCCCCTTAAACCTACGCCCGAGTCACAAGTCTCGGGAACTACTCGAGTTTTCTCTCTCTGCCACACGATGGACCCGGCACCCGCACGGTGAATCCATGGAATGCTAAGAAGATCGTCTCTCTTTTGAATTATTCAATTCGGACATTTCATTCGGAAGATATCACGAGTTTATGAGTTGTAGAACTTACCGTACCGTGGGAAACTAATATACCTAAAGACCACGCGATGAAACAAAATAAGTATTACGACCTCCTAAACGAATTAACAAAAAACGGCTATGTAGTTAGTTTATACGCTGTAGAAGTGGGAGCGAGAGGTATACCAGCAAAATCTCTCTATAACCTACTGAAAGACCTTGGCTTATCCAGAAGTGCTGTAAGTTCTATACTAGAACGTGTATCTAAAGCTGCACTAGTAGGCTCATATCAGATTTGGCTGGGCAGGAGAGAAAAACGAGTGGTGAAGGTGAGTGTTGATGTACGTCAGAAAGGGGCCCCTTAAACCTACGCCCGAGTCACAAGTCTCGGGAACTACTCGAGTTTTTCTCTCTCTGCCACACGATGGACCCGGCACCCGCACGGTGAATCCATGGAATGCTAAGAAGATCGTCTCTGTAAGTATTAGAAAAAAGTCGCGTGGTTGTCGGTGTGCGTGATCGTATGATTTTATCTTTGAAAATTTTTGAATTCGTTTCGTAGGTAAATAAGTATATGATAATAAATATTATATTTTAATGTAACTATTCAAACTGCTTATAGTAGTATTCTATGGGTATTCCTGTTCAAAATTTCAGCAAAAAATTAGTAAAAGGTAGTTTTCTAAGCCCATATTTTTAATTTTCTTTCAATAAGTACCTACTACTTACCTGATAATAAATAATATTATATTTTAATTATTCAAACAGCTTAGTACTTCATATAGTTCAATAAGCAAAAATTTAGTAAAAGCCTGTTTAATTATTTATTTCCTTCTACTTTTCATTTTATAATGCCCAAAAAATGCCAAAAAGATCAAGATCTCAACTTTCTGAACATAGTTCCCAGGCGAGGGCAATAAAAATACGGCGTAATGAGGAATCTTCATCAGAAACTGAAATTCGCCTTGCAAGTCGGAGAGAATACGCGTCGCAATCGCGTGCTAGAGAGTCAAGTATCGAGCGTTCGCAGCGGCTTGCTGAACAAAATTTTATCACTGGCCCAGCAGCTGGTCGACTAGCTCATATACCGAGGATACCGATGATTCCAACTGATCTGCCAATCCCTTTTAAACGACTTCAGTTTCCGGTGAAATCATCTTTCGCGTTAACTATTAACAAGTCCCAGGGCCAAACCTTCGAATTATTAGGGATCGACCTACGAAAAGAATGTTTCACTCATGGCCAACTGTATGTTGGCCTATCACGTGTCGGAGCTCCTGAAAATCAATTTATTTTGCTGCCACAAAATAAAACTACTTCAAATATCGTTTACAGGGAAACTCTGACTCACTAAAACTAATATCTTTTGTTTTGTAAAAAATATTATATATGTATAAAATTTTAAAATAAAAAAATACAAAAAAACATTAATAAAAAAAAAATCATAAAAAAAAATTCAAACTTCCTTTATAATTTTACTTTTTTTTTGAAACCCGATACAAAAAAAAGGGTGTATGTATGTGTGTATGTACCCGTGCGAAGCCGGGGCGGGACGCTAGTATTAAATAAAAGGGCTTGACTGAGTACTGTGCAAATTTCAAATGACAAATTTTTAATTCAAGTTTTTTTTGCAATTCCTGCCATATGGCTGTCAAATGAAAGAGCTGCACTGGAGTAGAAATACTGTACAAATTTCAAATCCAAGGTAGTCGGGGATAATTTTTTTTTATATCTAAATGTCATTGTCTTTGTCTGGGTAGAAGAAATACCAAATATACGTCTTACGATCCGGGACTCTCCATAAGTGGCCAAGGAGTTGCCACAATTGCAGAGGCAGTGCCTTTCAAATTTCTTGGTAGAAAGATAGATCATAAAGGACGTACACCATCATTAGAGGTGGTTGTTGAAAATTTCATGAACAACCTCAATAAGGTAGACCAGCAGCCTATCAGCAATATCAAAAAGCATGGATATATGACAACTACCTCACATCACGTCTCACTTGGCCTTTCCTAGTATATGACATCGGTAAAACTCTCCTGGCAAAGCTAGATGCCAATGTCATAAAGATATTGAAGTCATGGTTCGGATTGGCACATCCGGCTGATCCCTCTACTCTTTTAGGGATCACAATAGTTTTGGGCTGAAACTAAAGAAACCGTCTGAACTTTACAAACACCTAAGAGTTACAAAACGCATGTTTTGGGAAAGTCGCAAGACGAATTAATTACATCTCTCCCAAAAGACAAAACTGCTTCAGACCTGGAATCTAGACTTCAATTCCTTAAACAATTTATGGCAGGTGCACAAGTAAATACTGCTGGGTTGGGTGCGAGAAAAAAAAGGAAGACCGAGACATGGTAAAACCTTTCTACAACAAGACGAAAATGACAGTTACAAAGTGCACGCTATGAATTTAGAAATGCAAAGTGAGTGGTTAACCATAGGTGAGTTCTGTATCCCATTAGCTCTAAAATGGCGCACCTTGATCTATGACTGGTCCCCTGCCTTATTAAAATTTTATCTAAATGCATTCCAAATGACCCTCCTGACCAGAGTAACTTGGTAAGGTGGGGAAAAGCCTCTGAAAAATGTTGCTATACTTGTGGAGAGGCGATATGTACAGCAAGGCACATATTGGTGGGATGCAAGGTGCTCCTTAATGGGGTCATTACTCACGGCGTCATGACAGAGTACTTGAAATCATACGTGAAGCCATGAGCCTTTCGGTAGCTAGAGCCCAAAAGGGATTGACGACAAACAACAGACAAATTAACTTTGTAAAGAAGGCTCAACTTCAAACTCCAGGAACAAGCCTTACTCAATCCTGGGTACAGCACCTGATTGGACTATTTTAATGGACACGTATGAAAAGCACTACAAAATCCCAGAGGATGTGGGTGTTTCGTCATCCAGACCGGACATTTTCCTTTTTCTAGAGCTACGAAACGCATAATCCTTGTAGAACTTACCGTACCGTGGGAAACTAATATACCTAAAGACCACGCGATGAAACAAAATAAGTATTACGACCTCCTAAACGAATTAACAAAAAACGGCTATGTAGTTAGTTTATACGCTGTAGAAGTGGGAGCGAGAGGTATACCAGCAAAATCTCTCTATAACCTACTGAAAGACCTTGGCTTATCCAGAAGTGCTGTAAGTTCTATACTAGAACGTGTATCTAAAGCTGCACTAGTAGGCTCATATCAGATTTGGCTGGGCAGGGAGAGAAAAACGAGTGGTGAAGGTGAGTGTTGATGTACGTCAGAAAGGGGCCCCTTAAACCTACGCCCGAGTCACAAGTCTCGGGAACTACTCGAGTTTTTCTCTCTCTGCCACACGATGGACCCGGCACCCGCACGGTGAATCCATGGAATGCTAAGAAGATCGTCTCTGTTCTTGGTGTTTTTTCAGGATCTATCCCAAGGGGCGGACTCCAACGCATCAGGCGCGGTGGCGGTCCTCGAGCTAGCTCGCATCTTCTCCCGGCTGTACGGCGCGGGCGCGGTGCGCGGCGCTGCCTCGCTGCTGTTCGTGCTGCACTCCGCCGGGCACGCGCTCAACTACTTCGCGGCCAAGAAGTGGCTCGAGGAGCAGCTAGACGGGAGCGACTCGTCAGCGCTGCAGGTGCGTGGGTTTCAAGCTTCCATTGTTTATTGCACTTTCGAGCTAGCGTAGAAGACACGGGACCCTGCTCATTTTAGGTTATAGGAACCTATGGTAGTTGGCGTCAAATGTGCTCTGCTACAGTGAACTAAGTTGGCGACTAGTGTCTTTTGCTGCAGTGGCCTAAGTTGGCGACTAGTGTCTTTTGATGCGGTGGCCTAAGTTGATGACTAGTGTCTTTTGCTGCAGTGGCCTAAGTTGGCGACTAGTGTCTTTTGATGCGGTGACCTAAGGGACGACTAGTGTCTTTTGCTGCAGTAGCCTAAGTTTGCGACTAGTGTCTTTAGCTGCAGTGGCCTAAGTTGGCGACTAGTGTCTTTTGCTGCAGTGACCTAAGTTGGCGACTAGTGTTTTTTGCTGCAGTGGCCTAAGTTGGCGACTAGTTTCTTTTGCTGCAGTGGCCTAAGTTGGCGACTAGTGTATTTTGCTGCAGTGGCCTAAGTTGGCGACTAGTGTCTTTTGCTGCAGTGGCCTAAGTTGGCGACTAGTGTACTTTGCTGCAGTGGCCTAAGTTGGCGACTAGTGTCTTTTGCTGCGGTGGCCTAAGTTGGCAACTAGTGTCTTTTCCTGCGGTGACCTAAGTTGGTGACTAGTGTCTTTTGCTGCAATGGCCTAAGTTGCCGACTAGTGTCTTTTGCTGCAGTGGCCTAAGTTGGCGACTAGTGTCTTTTGCTGCAGTGACCTAAGTTGGCGACTAGTGTTTTTTGCTGCAGTGGCCTAAGTTGGCGACTAGTTTCTTTTGCTGATGTGGCCTAAGTTGGCGACTAGTGTCTTTTGCTGCAGTGGCCTAAGTTGGCGTCTAGTCTATTTTGCTGCAGTGGCCTAAGTTGGCGACTAGTGTATTTTGCTGCAGTGGCCTAAGTTGGCGACTAGTGTACTTTGCTGCAGTGGCCTAAGTTGGCGACTAGTGTCTTTTGCTGCGGTGGCCTAAGTTGGCAACTAGTGTCTTTTCCTGCGGTGACCTAAGTTGGTGACTAGTGTCTTTTGGTGCAATGGCCTAAGTTGCCGACTAGTGTCTTTTGCTGCAGTGGCCTAAGTTGGCGACTAGTGTCTTTTGCTGCAGTGACCTAAGTTGGCGACTAGTGTTTTTTGCTGCAGTGGCCTAAGTTGGCGACTAGTTTCTTTTGCTGAAGTGGCCTAGGTTGGCGACTAGTGTCTTTTGCTGCAGTGGCCTAAGTTGGCGACTAGTGTATTTTGCTGCAGTGGCCTAAGTTGGCGACTAGTGTCTTTTGCTGCAGTGGCCTAAGTTGGCGACTAGTGTACTTTGCTGCAGTGGCCTAAGTTGGCGACTAGTGTCTTTTGCTGCGGTGGCCTAAGTTGGCAACTAGTGTCTTTTCCTGCGGTGACCTAAGTTGGTGACTAGTGTCTTTTGGTGCAATGGTCTAAGTTGCCGACTAGTGTCTTTTGCTGCAGTGATTTAAGTTGCAGTGGCCCATCTTCTCCCGGCTGTACCACCACGTACACCAACATATTTAATTTAATTTTATTGTTTGTATTCCAGGACGTGTCGTTCGCGATGTGCCTGGACTCGCTGTCGTCGGCGCCGGGCGTCACGATGCACGTGTCGAAGCCCCCGAAGGCCGGTGGTGCGACACACTCCCTGCGCGCGCGGCTTGGCGCCCCCGTCGCTCACAAGAAGATCAACCTGGCGGAGGAGTCTCTCGCCTGGCACCATGAAAGGTTCAGCATCAGGCGGATGGCGGCTCTCACTCTCAGCTCACTACAGGTATATCGTAGTTAAAATCATAACAAAATGATAATCAATCACGATCTTTCGAGCTACGAGCAGTGCGATAGGAAAAAGGGTAAGGTGGTATTGGATCATGCCGATTCACTGCACACTTTTCGCATGTCAAAGATTTAAACCCAATTATTTTGTAACGTTTCTTGCGTCCTTTCCCTCATTCTCCCTAAACGTTTCATAACATCCAAGTGACTATTTTTTCCCAAAAGTCACTTTTTTTTTTTTATTTAAATAAAGAGTGACGAGACGATCAGGACATGTGCCTGATGGTAAGCAACATGCCTGACACATAACACCACAGTGACACGCAGCTATTGGACCATGAAGAGTCCAAATCATTACCTAGCACTGCACTGCGCTCGTCACCCAGAGATTTAAGATTATAAGGAGCTTTTAATTTCCTAGTTTTTTTTAGTAAAAAATAATACTTCCATGGCCCATGACACACCGTAAAGTTTTACAAGACAGTCCCTTCCTTAAATTATGTTACGTTAATGTTTCAACGGCTAAGGTGTTGATCATTTTAAGGTTTTTCTGTATTTTTGTCATTTTTATTTTTGTAAATTAACTCTATTTATCTATCATAGGTTACTTAATTTTATCTATATTTTACAGTCCCACAAAGACCCGGCTAGGAGCTCCATCCTCGACGTCCCGACAGAGCAGAGCACCCAGAACCTGGTAGCGAATATACAGAACATAGCGCGCGCGCTCGCCTCTCACGTGTACAACATCACCGGGGAGGAGAGCGACGAAGACTCCGCGCTCTATGACGAAGCGTTGGTAAGTTCGTTTGTAATGGTAGGAATCTTGGCAGAGCTCGTCTGTGGAAGTACCAGATATCTAAACACTAAAATATGTTGACCTTTTTTATGTGTAGTTATAGTATTATATGAGCAATTATTGTAATTGTTATAAATTATTATTCCTTGCATACACAATACTGTGTGTTAATAACTGTATTATGTTTTCATATCTGACTTGTAATCATAAATTATTTGTATTTGTACCACATTTTTGCCAGTTATTCTACCGCCAAGCAGCCATGTGCAAACATTACTGTGTTCTGGTTTGAAGGACAATGTTTCCAGAGAATTTACGGGGCTACAGAGAGCAATTTTTTTTTATAGAGTGACGAGGCGAGCAGGACATTTGCCTGATGGTAAGCAACACACATGCCACATAACAGTGACAATTATAGGAACATGAAGCTCTTCATGTTCCTATACCTGCAAATCATTACCTAGCACGGGACTGCGTTCGTCACCCATAGATATAAGATTGAGTATGTTTCATGTTTGTCTGTTTGTTTCAGAGCGTGGAAGAAGACGCGGTCCGACAATGGTTCGAATACCTGTCGGCGCAGGCGCGGTCGCCGCATGTAGTGACCACTGTCGCGCCCAACGCAGGTACGTAATACATGTCGTAATCGAATCATAATCGAGTCGCAATCGAATCTCAATAGAGTTGCAATCTAGTAGTGTCCGGGACGTAAGCGCCACCTGGTGGCGCTCGATGGAGTTAGTGGCGCGCGCGCTGTCGAATGGACGGATTGTTTGAGTCAGTTCTCTCTTGGCTTTCGACGCGTGCGGTCGGCACTGAACACATCGCACGTTCTACGATACGTACTTCGCTATAAACCCAACTTTGTTACCTGTGCTTCATAAATTCGATTGTGTTAGCGAGTTTTCATCCAACACTACCCGCCGCTATGCCCACAGCAGAAGAATGCGATCAATAATGATATTGGCGAGACTCTGTGTCGCCGACATACATAACTTAGCATAAGAAGTCCCCTTCATGACCCCACTGATGGAAACCTGGACTATATTATCTCTATATATAACAATGTAATGTTGGTTTGTGTACGCTTCAAAAACTCGAAAAGTTCTGCACTGATCGAGCTGAAATTTTACAATGATATGTAATCCGCATTAAGGATTGTTCTTATCTAATTTCTGCATCACTATGTGCCACAGCGAAGCGTGACAGGGTACAGCTAGTTATAAATAAAAACGTTATGTTGGTTTGTGTACGCTTCAAAAACTCAAAAAGATCTGGACCGATCGAGCTGAAATTTTACAATGATATATAATCCGCATCAAGTATTGTTTTTATCTAATTTTTACACACTATGTGCCACAGCGAAGCGTGGCAGGGTACAGCTAGTATTATAAAAATTCGTAACGTAGCGGTGACAGGGGCTCTGGGCCGGGAGAGGTTTTCTTAAGAAGGCAATGGAGAACGTTCACTAATTTTGAATGTTAGCATTCTGTTTTCTTCCTTCAAATAATAATAATAAAAAACCTGGACTTACTTTCACAAGGTGCTGGCTAAATGCGGGATGGTGTATGAAAAAGATAATGTCCTCGAAAATAGATTTTAGAAAACTTAACAAATGTAGCGGAATTAAAGGATTAGTTCTAAAGTCTTAAAAACCAAACAATCGTCATTTGATTTTTCAAAGACATTTTATTATTAAAAAAAACATGAGGAGTTTAAGGATCCTAGGTTGAAACTAAGTTCCTCTAGCATATTATAATATTATGGAAAAAAGTCTCAAAAATAGTCTATTTACACATTTTTTGATCTAGCTCGGATACTCTCAGAGTATAATATTACGGGATGGGATTCACATTTTGTATTATTTCGCGGTTTTGTTTCATACTGAAGTCGTCTTTTTCCTCAGGAGTAACTGGAGCGCTTGAGAGAGCTCTATCTCGCTACACTGAGGTGACAGTCAGCACACATACAGTCGACAAGCGGGAGCCCGAGTATACGCTCTACTCGCCCACATCTGCGACTTTATATGTATACAGGTAAGGCTCAATTCTTTCTAGCAGGATTAAAAAGCTGTTAATTTGAAGGAGCCCAAATGTATGTTATCCTTGGAAACATTTTAGACCTTATATTTATACAGGTAAGGTTTACTTGTATCTGGTATGCCAAAGATGTCGAACAGAGTGCAGCTGAATATACGATCTACTCGTTTGCACCCGCGATCTTTTTTTTTTTTTTTCTTTTTTAAACAAAGAGTGACGAGACGATCAGGACATGTGCCTGATGGTAAGCAACATGCCTGACACATAACAGCACAGTGACACGGAGCTATTGGAACATGAAGAGTCCAAATCATTACCTAGCACTGCACTGCGTTCGTCACCCAGAGATCTAAGATCTTATATCTCTAAGCCCTGTAATTTCTCTGGAAACATTGCCCTTCAAACCGGAACACAGTAATTAATATGTATGCAGGTAAGGCTTAGTTCTAACTGACAGGATTGAAAAGGTGTTTTAATCAGAAGGATCTCAAATATATGCTATCCTCGACAACATTTGAGACCTTGTACTTATGTATACAGGTAAGGTTTCTTTGTACTCGACGAGTCACAATGTCTAGCTTTAAATATTGGTGGTGGTGGTGGTGGACATTGTGTCACACACAACACTATCTGACCCCAAACTAAGCAAAACTTGTAATATGGAAGCCAGTTAGCTGATATAATTTTTTGTAGTTGTTGTTGAGTCCGTCTGGGGGAAGTACCACACCTTCTTGGCGGTAGAATGAATGGCAAAGGTGTGACCTTTGCCATTCATTCTACCGCCAAGTGCAAATATTACTGTGTTCTGGTTTGAAGGGCAATGTTTCCATAGAAATTACAGGGCTTAGAGATATAACATCTTAGATCTCTGGGTGACGAGCGCAATGCAGTGCTAGGTAATGATTTGGACTCTTCATGTTCCAATAGCTGCGTGTCACTGTGCTGTTATGTGGCAGGCATGTTGCTTACCATCAGGCACATGGCCTGCTCGTCTCGTCACTCTATATAAAAAAAATACTTATATATTTTTAAATGCACCTTTATTATCCATAGAAAACACACAGTACAAATATTTATATTCATCACACAAATATTTGCACTGGGTGGGGATCAAACCCACAACCCACGGCTTCGCTGGCAGACTTATTACTCACCATCTAAGCCACCAGGCCAGCCAAAATTTTAAATATGATATTTGTAAGTGTAACTAGTAAAGACAAACAATTTGTTCTTCCATATTGTTCGTTTTTTTAATTGTTCTTTTAAAATAATGGTTCGAATAAAAAATCGAATTTTAATACATATTTTTCCCGTTTTGCAGCGTAAAGCCGGCAGTATTCGACCTGATACTGTCGCTGGCGATAGCCGCGTATCTCGCCGTAGTCTACCTCCTCATGAGTATCTTCCCCCGGTTCTACGAGGAGTATGCGAAGATCATCACCGGGAAACCCAAAGTACATTAGATTGTAAGGATATATTATATAGTCCGTCGTTATGTTCGTGTGCGACTTTTGTGCAGAAAGGTAGATTGAGGAAAGTGTGAAAGTGAAAACGTTTTTTTGTCGCGCCACATATAGATTTTTCGTGGGCTGGGAACTGAGTGAAAGCGTCACCTTCGTTAATGAAAGAAACCTTCGGGTGAACTCGGCATCATGGCCATCTAGTAATAGCTTAGCATTTATAGATGGCCATTTTTAGAAGAGATGATTTCTTATTTAGACGATAATGCTTTGTAGATCTATTCCAGACTAGCCGGGCCCTCCGTTATCACCCGCGTAGTGTGTCCAAAGTGGACTATAAAATTCTGAGTTGCCACTTCTATGGGCAGACTCCCAATTTTTTCCCCGTCTCAAAGAATTGCGACTAAAGTTTTCAATAAAAAGAAGTTAGTAATACTTCTTAAAGATTAAAAAAGTGTAAGTTCATTTGTGGGTACATATACATACACACACACACACTTTTTTAATCGACGTCACAATCAGCGTTGCCAGAAGGTTACTTTTGTAACCTTTTAGGTGATTTTTGGACTGCTTTGGTTACTAAAGTTTACTCAAATCAATTAAAAGGTTACTTTTAGGTGTACCACAACTGCATATAAAAAGTATGAAAGGTTACTTATTATATAAAAAGGTTACATTTCAGGTTATTTCTGATAAGACCTCACTGGCAGCACTGGTCACAATGCTTCAGCTTCTGTTTTGTAGAAAGGTCGCACACGAACCGATGAGATTGCAAGTTATTGTATTGTAGAAATGATTGATCCATCAAATATTCATGTACTGATATAAATCTAAACTAATGTTTAAATCTTTACGCAATCAATTTGCCAGATTTTTTGTAATGATCACATGAATACTTGATCACACAAGACAGGTAGCTTCAGTGTGGGATCCAGGGGACGCTGGCAAAACCATTCCCTGAATACCTAGATGCCACAAGACAGATAGCCCTAGTGTAGGATCCAGTGCACGCTGGCAAAACATTACCCACCTGATCTTTACTGTATCCCGGTACCTACATAGGGCCTTAGGCAATGGCTGGAACCTACTTAAAACGGGTATGTGGGCATGGGTACTTAGTCACATGTTACATGTTACAATAGTAATGTTATGTATTTGTGAACACAGTATTTTTTCAAATAAATAATTTTCATTTTAATAACTGTCTGAAAAGAGAGGTTGATAAATGTTCAATCAGTGTATATTGACATCGAATATACCTAGTCAATCCCATTTTTTGTTATCTAAAGACTTTCTCTAGTCTGTGGTTTGCACGTAAACTTAAGTTTTTATAATATATACCTGAAAAAGGATGATGAGACGACCTCACCGAACATCGGAAAGACTGGATTGAATTAGCCGTAGATTGGGAAAAGTGGAAGGAAGTTAGATACGCCTTTGCCCAACTTTAAGACAAATTAGGCACATTAATAAAGGACATAAAAACCCTTAACCCTTGATCACACCGGCAGCGGCACCAAGCTACCAGTGGCTTAATTATATTATTTAGTGAGTATATCTCGGGGTGTCTACTGCCTAAACCCAGTTACATAGGTACACTCCGCGAGGCATAAGCTGAGCTTTGCATTTGTGTGAGTGTACATGGATAGTGTAGGTGTGACAACCGGCCTTAGGCGCGGCGCCATTCTGTCTCGCCGCGCTCCTGCCTGATTGGTGATCACTCACACTAATGCAAAGCTCAGCTTATACCTCGCGGAGTGTACTATCTTTGATATGTTATTGCTATCACTTCTATCACAATATGAATGTGAGAGCAATAACAAGGATGCTATTTTGATTAGCAATAGGTAGAGATAAACTCTTTATAGCACTTAAAAAAAGACAAAACAAACTTGAAATATGGTTGCAAATGGCGATCTTTTCGCTAAAAGCCGTGGAATGAAAAAGGAGTTATACCATAGAAAGATGGAATAGTAACATGTACCTAAAAGATTCCACAATTGTTAGCTTATGTCAGTACTACATTAATCTTTTTATGATGTTTGAAACATTTCTACAATACAATACTCTGAAAATATTAGTTTTGTAAGTGTTGAACAATTTTCGTTTATAATTTTTCTGCCTTATTCTCAGACGTACTGTAAGCTGACGCTAAATGCTCTGTCTCATTTTCGCTACGTGAAAGCGGTTTATGAGTGAATGAGACAGAAAATGCACGCTTAATCGACGTTTGCGACGAATTTTAGAACATTCCCTGTAATAGTCTGCGCCACCACTCGAGTCCTGTGGCGAAACTATTGAACTATTCATTTGGATAGAGATGATGTTTAGTATAATTCCATCATACGACACTAACGCCGCGTCGTAAAAGACAAGAGTGTTGGTAAGGACTTCAGTTCAAGATGCTATAGTCCGGACAATTTAAGAAGTAGCGTTCGGCACTACATGGTTTGTATTTTATAGAATTTTTCTAAATTATTCGGATTATACTGTCTCCGGCTGTCTCGATGGGAATGTATAAAAATAGGTTACCCCCATATTCATAACCGTACAACTTAGCTCAAATCAACCTCCTTTTTTTTTAATGTTAAACTGCTTTATCGTTTATGATGATGCGGATATTATACGGTAGGCAGTAGAGACCAAATAGCCGCCATTGCCAAGCCACACAAAATGACACACTGGCGCCACCTATGGTGAAATTGAGAACTATCTTTAATAGGATTATTTGCATCTTCTAATGTTTAATTACTAAATTCGATCTAAGAAGTAGGTGTTAAGTTTTGCAGGGACCAAATTTATATTTTGTTCATGAGAATCAATTATGTATTTGTTTCAAAATTGGTCAGGTTTAGTAAAAGTCGTTTATAATGATAAACGATTAAATGACACAACCCTTTTGCCATGGTGCATGTGATCTGTTAAACCCTAGAAGAGTAATTTTATGATAAATTAAGAAAAAGGCAAGGAAGTCTTAAGGTACTAGTCTTAAGGATAGTACGATTCTGAATATGGGGATTCGTCTCTTATTATGTATGAAATATGAAAGCTAAAGTACACCTGAGTTTTTATAGATAATAGTAATATATATCTTTGTTAAATCAATTATTTATTTACGGTGATCTACTCAAAAGACATTTCGTTTCAAAAATAAGCAGCCAAATAAGCATTTTTAATATTAAATACCTATTGTTCTTTCTTTTTATTTACTATTTATATGCTCTAGAATAATAATATACCCGTTTTGAGGGTCGGCGAATAGGACATTCTTAATTAATAATTAATTCTAAATTATGAGAGCAATAATAAAATCTTTTCTATATTTAGAGAATATATTTATTTTAACTGGTACAACTAAATTTAACTATTTCGTAAAGTATTACTAAAAAATTATGATTACGAGAAGTACCTAGTTCGAAGTAATTTACATCGTTCATTAAAATAGTGAGAATTTAAAAAAAAATGTTTGTTCGAAAAACTACTTATAGATGGCGCTGATTCGATTTTTTAAGATCAAAGTGCATCTTTATAAAAAAAAATGCAAATCGACATTGACACCATTATATTTACGTCATCATCATTCACCATTAACTGCTGTCATTGAAGTCAAAGTCATGAAATGCTTTTTTTATGGTAATTCCTGAATGTTTGTTGGTAATGCAGTGTTTACAAAACTATGTATCAGATTGAAGTATACTAAACAAATTTCTAAAAAACATTAACGCCATCTGGGGCGCCTTCGGAAACTATTTTTGACATGTTTCGCATTCATCTCTCATTTTGAAAACGCCTAATTGTCTGGAAAATAATAAAAGTAAGTATTTAAGTTTGTCTTCATAACAACTCGTCTTATGAAACTGTTTGAAGTGCTATTCACTGCCTGAGTTACCACGTCTACACAGAAATTCAAACCACAAGATATTTAACTCGATTTTGAAGAGATCTACAAACTCATATACATGGCCATGCAATAAGTAGATCGACACCGTTAAATACTCAATATAATCAAACCTGAAGTAGTTGAGAAAAAATATGTGTATGGGAAAAAAACTCACTTGGAATAGTTGGTTTTCTCATTTAATTTTCAACCGTATTTAGCGATCTTTTTAGGGAGAGTGCGAGTGCTAAATGGGACCTTTTAGAACAGAAATGTATGCTGTGTATTCTACCTACTAAATGGTATATTTTCCCCCATCTCCCATGATAATAATAATGTGAGAGTTCTCTGTTATATGGAGTTTTTCTCGTCACTCCATTTTTTATTGTTGTGGGACACTATAAAAAAAATGCTCCGCAAACCTGGCCCGTGTTTTTTTATTAATAGATACAAAAGAATATACAAAAAAGCTAAGTATTGGACATGCAGAAAATTACCATTTTCCTAATTTTTATGACATATAATTTTTATTTGTAGTAGTAATATTGTGTATATGGTGGGAGCAGTTTCCATGATCCTAATAATACAAAACATGGTTATTTTCTCGTTCTTGTTCTCTGGATATACAAAATTATTGCGATTTGTCACTATCCGCCTAGTGGAGTACCGTTTTTTCAACTGTTTTTATATTCCATACTTTATTGGGCCGTCCTTTCTGGAGTTCCTTAGTAAGAATTGTGCTTGGTCATATCCTAAATTCTTTAAATTTAGAAAACTAATTAAAGTACTGAAGTCTGTGAATCCTATGAAACAACGGATACTTCAAATAGTTTTCTGATTTATAGTATACTTTCGGATATATGAGGTTACAGTTGATACATACTCATTTTTAATCTAATCTGTATGTATCCATTTTATTACTCCGAAATATCGGGATTTTTAATAGATTTTGTTACTAATTTATAAATCTAGTAAAATATCGTTTGCGTGTTTTAACAACGAAAGGCGCCATCTAGTTTCAAAATAAAATGGATACATAACTGATCATAGAAGCTTCTATGTGATAGTTGTAGGCACTTGCTTGTTACGTTATCACCATTTTTTAGTTTAAATATCGTCGTGAATGAACTGTAAATAGATTAAGTTATAATATGTAGGTTGACGGTTAGAATAGGAAATCAGTGCTGTGTGAAATTGTAATGAGTTTTGTAAAAATGTGCTTTTATTTTTAAATTAGAACAAAGTGTTCTAATTATTTTTCTGTGAAGTCTTGTTGAACGTTTATAATGTGTCTGATATAAGAAGGTATTATTTATCTTCACCTCTGCATATTATCCGTTACGTTAGCTGGTGATTTAAATGACATGTTTTACTTTATTATCTTTTTGTTCCCTGTATACCAACACAGAGGAATCAATTAGGCTCCATGATGTTATTAAAATAATTACTAGTAAAATTTAGTAGTACTTCTGTTAGACATACAATCTTAGTTGATATTTCGACTTCTTATTTTAGACACGTTGTACCTAAATCAGGTGTTACTTCATTAGAACAAAATAGTATCGAAATATTTTTCTTTGGTGTAAGTAAAAGTGGTGGTCGTATGGAATTGATCAATAAACTTGTTTTTAAAAATAGTTTTTGTTTATTTGTATGTCTCCATTTTAGATCCTAACCCCTATTTATGTTTTATTTTGTAGGGACCTATAGTACTCATCTCAGATAACAGTGATTAGACGTACAATACACAACATAATTATTAAGATGAAATTAAATTTTAGGTTTGATTGAAACATGTACCTAATTAAAAAAAAATGTATTGAAAATATAAATATACTATGAAATCTTAACAGCTAATTATACATTGAAAATAGAGCTTATCCTGAAGACATTTCTAAAATTGAATGATTGCCGTCTCTTTTCATGACAGCCAATATGGCAAAGACGGCGATATCTGAATTTAAATTTAAAAATGCATTCACTACAAACAATCTCTAATATCCTCCTAAGTCATCGTTGTAGCTACCTTTCTTACAACAAAACCGCTATATAACATTACAATACAAAATTGAAATATGTGCTCAAAATTGTTTTTCTGAATCGCTTGTATCTACGAGCTTTTCGTAATGAAGCTTTTTCAGAAGAAAAAAATAGTTCCAAATTATGAACTAGATGGCGGTAGTGGGTTTTAGAACTCATCAACTAGACGTTTTAAGTCGAGATTTTTTTGAATATGATATAAACTTAATTTTAAAAATATTTGTCTTGCTTAAGAAAATGATCATATTCATCCACATCTACAGTTCAGTTACTTAGCATAAATAGGGCTGATTTAGACAAATTAAATTCAGAACAATTTTTTTGTGGTGGACTATTTTCGATTTTCCCTTCACTTTTGCGCAGTGTGACACTTAACTATCTATCTATATTTTCACATGAAAAGAAAATATTGGTTGTAGTAATATTGTAGTAGGTACAAAAAAAGCTACTAACGCCATCCAAATATTATCCAATTGTTACAGATATGTATGACATAAAATATAAAAAAACTAATAAATATCTCTTCTGTAAAATTGCAAAAATAACCCTAACGACATTATTTCACAACAGGCTCGATATACGTAAATACGAATATATAGCTATTCCGCTGGATCAAACCAACGGTAAATGAAAACAGATTATTATTTTATCCTTATTTGATCAATATTTATTTGCCAGACACAGTTGGCGATTAAAACCTGTATAGGTAATGTGTTCAATACATACTTCAAGATAAAGCTCATCATTTTTGCGATCACTAATTAAATAACATATAAATATACATTAGGTACCTACTTTCTTTTAATCAAAGATCGTTTGCTTTTAGTGGTTCTTATTCGACATGAAATACTTTTAGAAATTTCCACGTTTTTAAAGTTCAGTAAAGATTCATTCTAAAGTGATTCTTTACATCTTTACTGATCTCTAAAGATGGGACAATCCAGTTAAGTAAGTTGGGAGTTTGTGGTAGTAATTTATCCTTCGAAAACTTCAACGCTGGCTGAGCCGTTGATATCTTTGAGTTCGGTCGATTTGAAGGTTGTCACGAAGGTAATCTTCCCAATTTTCTGTAAAAAAAGTCAAAGTCAATGTTATTCTTAATGATCAGAAATTGTGGAAATTCTCTGGGCTTCTTACAATTATATAAGTATTATTCAACAATTTTAGACTAAAAATCAGACTAAATTTACATTTTTAGACATATTCAAAAACAATATTGAATATATTGATTATACTTGTGCCAAAACGTTTCTCTGGCTATACAGCGCGGAAATGTGGCAAGCCTGATGGGAACATTTGGTCGCGGAGTTGACGATCGCGGGATTATTTAATCATATATAAATGTTTTTAGTATATATTATTATGTATATATATATATTTTTATTATCTTCTAACTAATTTAACTTTAATATGACAATATTAAAAAACAATTAGATACCTAACATTTTTTTTAACACAAATTGAAAATCTTTTTTTACTTATTAGAAATGGGTTTTAGATCTTTGTAGAGTTCGCCTGGGAAATATTTATAGCACACCTTTGCCAGTTATTCTACTGCCAAGATCCAATGCCATCAATGTACTAACATCACAGTTCACAGTGTTCTGGGTTGGAGGGAAATGTTTCCAGATAAATTACAGAGCACAGAGATAAATCATTCGAGTTCACATCTTATTTTGTGGTTTTTAAATCTCAGTTTGGCATGAAGCGTACTTCTAATTCTCGAATATTTGAACGACTAAAAGATAAGACTACTTTAATGCAACATTGCACCTTATTTCTAAGCTACAAAAACTCACATTAGGTTGCACGGGTAGCTCAGCAGTCAACATTTCACCGGCCGGGGTGTCATTGCAGTTGAACCGCAGAGTCCTGCCGGCGATGCCGGATGACGTCACTCTAAACTCGCAGTTGGTCAGCGGCACGTCGAGAGGGTTCACGAAAGAGAGAGTAGCAATGACTGGTTGGCCGATTACAAGGTCTTCGTTGAACTGACGAATTAAAATAAAATAATTAGGTGAGCATTATAATTAGCTATTGAGTCGTATTTTAGATAATAAAAAAGTTTATACTTTTTTTGTATGTAGGTGCCTATATTATGCGATGGATCCGTCAATTGTGTATCGATTTTGATGTTTCTTTTTTTGTTTAGTAGATCATAAATCAAAAGTAGTTCCATATAAATTTAATCGAACTCGGTGTGGTGGTTTTTGAAATATCAACAAAGAACTAAAATTTGCTTTCATTTAAATGGACGACGCGACCGCGACGTAGTGATAGCTTCCTATGAAAGGTCGAGTGTGAATTTAATTTAAAATTGAAGGATTTTGTTTCATTAGAGAAAATTGTAAGATCTATGAAACCTACGAAATAAAACAAACGGTTCCCATGAGTAATAAGTCAGCGTTGTAATACGAATACGTCATCGAGGTAAGCAAACTTTACATTTTTTGTTGATACTTATCTCAAAAACCCGTACGATATTACGAAGTGGTGCCATGTAACATGTATTTGGGACCACCTGTGAAGTATTATCTACTAACAAAAACATCAAAATAGATTCACAATTTGTGGAGCTATCGCGTACATAACATATCATAACATAGCATACACATCGAGTAACATACTTACATAGGTACAAAAAAAAAACCGAATTAAGATCTATCTTTTTTTAAAGTCAAAGGTTATAAAACAAAGGGTTCGTTTTTTTTAATCACACGAAAATTAATTATTGGTACCTTGATGTTAATATTTGGCTTCAAGATTTGGGAAGTCGTCATCATCCGCCCAGGACTGCTTGGTCTCCTCGACGATGGCCATCGCTGAAATCTTCATATTGCAGTATTCTACCAGCTTGGGGATGTAGTCGCTTGCCTTCACTTGGATGCTAATTCTTTCCACTGCAGAGAAATAATCAAGAAATTGAGACAACAGCTCTCAGAGCCAAGTCTAGAATGTCGCTTTAAGGGTTTGAAAGAAGTTTGAGTCATCTGCAAAAAAAACCCGAAGACAAATTTAAAGCCAGACAGCTTTCATTGTGGCGTTGGTTTGCTGTTTCTAGTTTAATAAGTTTGGTTTTGGAAAATGTCATTCATGTCATCAGTCATTTGATTGCCACTACATGTGACTCACGTGTCATAGTGGAAATCGCAGGCTGTTTTATTTCATGGCCTGTTCCTGTCACGTAAGCACGTAACATTTATTGGGGAAACTTGCTTTCTTCGGGCCTCTCCTTAGAATACCATTTATTTAGCTTCAATTTAAAGATTTACTGCAGGTATCAAATAATCCAAGTCCAAAAGTCAGTCCCGTCCGACTTAAGTTTTGGTCGCAACCGAATCTTGAGTATGGATTATATCAAGCGTGAATTACCCGTGTATTTATTTAAAATGTGTAATAACGATGTTAGTTTTCATACTAAAAAGTCCAACATTTATCTTAAATAATTTAGTTTTGGTTAAAAAAATCTACTTTTTGGTTACTGTGACAAATACCCTTTCTTTTAGTAGTAAACCTTTTCTTTTAGTAGGTAATTACCAATATCACCACAACCACACAGACAGAACCACAAACTTTATATTCTTCATCACTCTATCCTCTATAACATCAGCAAAAGTGAAGGTCTAACAATCGTAAGTTCTTGTTCTGAAAAGTAGGGAACAAACTTACAACGCTTATGATTTTGCATGCATGCATGTGCATATGGGATGAAGTGACCTCTTACAATCAGTCGGTTTAACAAATAAGCGCTCTCGCTTATTTGTTAAACCAAAACCTTATTAGACCCCACCGCATTGATCTAAGTTATCTTCCTATAATAGACCACTAAATTTGTGAAATGGGTATAACATTTTTTTATAGAAATTGGGAATAATATTTACTTTTTTTTAGGTCCTACGTAGAGTTTTCCTTCAATCTTCTTCACGGGTTCCGCTTTGACTCCATTGTAGAATACGCTTGTGGTGGATAGTGATGCTTTGATGTTTCGGCCCTGTAGGTACATAAATGGGCTTAGACGATTATGAGAAAGTATTCATGCAGGCTCTGTAGGTACACAAATACATACCTACATTTTGAGAGACTATTCATGCAAAATCTGGATCAAACTAGGTTCCACAAACCAAACCAAATAATTGATGGGTTTAGTTAAGCATAAGCATACCACTTTATGGTCACACTGCTGAGATTCAGGACTTTCTCTACGAGCAGAGTCTCAAAGCCATAATCCACCACGCTACCCAAAAGCAGGACAGGTCTTTGAAAGGTATCTTTCTTGGGAATTATGTGTTTTCTCACGATGTTTTCTTTCTGCGTTAACGCAAGTAGTGATGACAAACTTGTATATGTCACCGTTAAACTGTTAAGACCGATATATTACAATCTCACTACCGAGATTGTAATCTGTTGAAATACTGTGAACCGAACATAAGGTTTATTCCGAACCTGACCCGAAAACCTGACCCGTTACCGGGTTAGGTTAGGAACAGCAAAAAAATATTAATTTTCATTCCCAACCTAACCCTCTTCCTAACCTGACCCGAAATGATGTTCCGAACCTGACACGATTACTAAAAAAAAGTCCTAACTCCAGGAACTATAGGACTAATAACGTACTAGGTAAGGTTTTAGATTCAAGGTTAAATTATAAACATTATTTCCGGCTCAGGCTTAGAAGAGGGTTACGTTCGTAATGACAAAAATGAATCACTTTTGTGCTGTTTGTTCCTAACCTAACCCGGTAGCGGGTCAAGTTCAGAATAAACCGAACTTAATGTTGACAATAATAATTTAACAGATTATTTATTTTTTGGTAGATTGTAATAGTCGAAATGAAACCGTCAAATTGTAGAACGGTTGTGATTGGGTGGTCTTACAGTAGGGCGTTCTGTGTCTGGGTTACGATAGATTTGTTTATTTTAGATTATAAGCAACCTAACTTAGTCCAGCGTGAGGTTATAATCTTACATTTAACGCTAGTGAGATTGTATTAAGGGTGATATATATAGGAACTGACGGTTGCGAAACAGGATGTTTTGGAATCTAGGAATCGACATTGTTTGTGTGTTTGCAAGGTGTTCCAGTAATCTATTCTAGCATTTGCTAGTTTCTCGTGGCCAAGTGGGACGCCTGCCAAACGGCTTAAATTTTCAATGAAAACAATATAATTACAAAGTATTTTATGACAATCATTGGTATTTGAGTTTCTTGGTATATTGTACGGAATAAGAAATATTTTATAGGTGCCAATCACAATGTGAAGCCGTGGTGGCCCAGTTGCTAGAATATGCGAATATTCGTGGCCTCTTAAATTCAAACTCCACCTGTATGTTGTACCTCTGAGCATTTTCGCGTCCAAATTTGTCATTGCCACTGGTTAACGTGAGAAAACAGAATGTTCCATGAATCTTTCGTGGTTTTGTGTCACCCACTGGAGCAGTGTATTGGGTTATGGGCTGAACTCTCTCCTTGGCAGTGAACACCTCAAGTCTCATCAGGTGGATAATTTTTTTGGGCTTTTTTAATGTTACGCTGAATTACAATGGATGCCAAAAAACGCTATCACCATCATTATCATCTGGCCTCTCTGAACTCTACTGCAGTCATTATCGAGACTAGATTCAAAAAGCCACGTCGATCATAACATTTACAAACGCTCTAAATAACTAACTTAACGTAAATTGACGACAATTACATTTTTCTTACTGCCATGAGTGTTACTTTTTGTTAATGTGGTCTTCATTCCTACTTACATTCTTTTTAACATTATCATTGTTTTTTTGTAGTGAAGTCACTATCTTGGCCCCTGACATGACCAGATCATTAAATGGTATTACTTGAACCGATTGAAGAATATTTACCTTATCAGATGTATTTTCAATATCAACAGTGACGCGGAAGTCTTTGCCAATCTGCACAGTATCAATGTCACGTAGTTTAAATGTGATATCGTTTTGGACGCTGGACGCTACAGAGTAGTACCTGGAACAGAATTTTACTGTCGAATACTTTGGATCGGAAATGGACTGTTTGAAAAAAGCAGTCAAATTATTTGCCAAATTAATTTGATCTGAAATTCCAAAGAGCCCAAAAATTTTGAAAAATATACTAATATCATATTTCATACAAAATATGACACCGTACCTAATTTATAATTATTCTACCGCTGAGCAGTTATGAAATCATCACAGTCTATCGATGTGAAGGGCAATGTCTCCAGTGAAATTGCAGGGCGTAGAGATAAAACCTCTGATAATGAATCTGTATGAAGAGCGCAGTGCAGTGCTAAATAATATGCAGTGCAGTGATAATTACTAATTTGTATTCTTTATGTTCCAATAGCTGCGCATCACTGTGCTGTTATGAGCAGGCTTATTTCTTACCAACAGCAGGCACATGGCCTGTTCGTCTCGTCATCAATTATATAGGTAGGTATAGGTACCTACTAGCTGAACCCTGCGCGCCTTGTTAAGCCACCTATCGAAAATAAATTGGTCGTACCAACTCAGATTTAGAACAAATTTGATTAGCTAAGGTTGATAATGACGCAATCTTAAAAGATAGACAAATACTGTCACGGGATTCGGCGCACGTCAGCATGCGCAACGAAAGCTCTCAAAATCCTTCATCAAGAGCGTTTGTCGATAAATGGGACTATCCAACAGAAAAAAAAATCTTTCAGTAGTTCCCGGGATCCTAGCGTTCAAACAAACAAACTCTTTAGCTTTATAATAAATATTATATATACGTATAGATTAGTATGTATACATTATACTATGAAAAATGTTTCTCGTAATAGTCTTACCTCTTAGCTCTCTCGGAGTATCTGACTCCGTTCATGAGAGCCAGTCTCTCAGACGCGGTTCCCTCACGGAACTTGTACTGAGCCGTGATGTCCTCGCGGTCCTCATCTCCAATCGGGTCGAATACGTACGGCTTCTTTGTCAAGATCATACGCCCAATACTGTGGGATTATAATTTTTATTGTTAACTAGATGGTCACCCGCGTTTTAACGCTGTTTTTTCTTGGTACCCTAATTATTTTCCTCAAGAGTAGCCTATGTTTAACCTTAGAACATCACCTTTCTGCCAGTGAAAGTGCCATCTTACTCGAACAAGTCATTTCGGAGACTAACCGAAACAAACAGACACACAAAATCCCACAATAGTTTTCTAGATATGGGGATCATACCATTATATACCTTAACTTGAACTAAGTAAAAAGACGTTAATTTCATCACACTGCATAAGACGTTACTTACGTCACATACGTTAGACGTACAGACAGTAGACAGTAGTACGTACAGACGTTAATTACATCACATACTCCAATTTTATTTATCTATGCCTACTCGAATAGATAAAAACTATACCTAGGTACTTATTGTGTTTAGAAATTATATTGTAAGTAATAGCATTTTGCAAGAATTGGGATGACGATGACGTCTGGATCAAAAATATCCCATTCAAATGAGTCCTTCAGCTAGATTACCTATAGAAAAATATGAGACACGTATTTTTTTTGTTTTATCAAACTGTTAAAAGTCCACAAAGATGTAGATCATATACCTATAAATCGTACCATAAAGTGACGTCACTCAGAACTTTGCACTGTATTTTAGTCATGTACGATAATTAATAAGACTAACAAACAAAAGAAGACGCTGTCAACTTACTGATAATTGTTAGTATCCACCATCGAGAAGCCAGTTTCAGCGTCAGCGTCTTTCCTCCACCGCATCAGGTCAGCGTTGACTGACGCCAGCATGAACTCAACATCGAAATTGAGGCCGATAACTCCTTGTTTGATGGCTTCAAGGGGAGCTGGGCCGCACTGGTATTTGTCTGAGGACTTCTCTTGGGGAGTCGCGTCAATGGCTTGCCAGCCACCGTAACCTGGCGAGAAACAATTAGTTCTTATGTGTTGCCGTCCAAATCTTTGAGGATATTTTTTAGAAATCTTAAGCAGTGGTAGGACTCCTAGCAGAGTCCGCCTGGGGAAGTACCACACCTTAGCCAGTTATTCTACTGCCAAGCAGTAATGTGAAAATATTACTGTGTTCCGGTTTGAAGGGCAATGTTTCCAGATAAATTACAGGGCTTAGGGATATAACATCTTAGATCTCTGGGTGATGAGCGCAGTGCAGTGCTAGATAATGATTAGGACTCTTCATGTTCCAATAGCTGCATGTCACTGTGCTGTTATGTGGCAGGCATGTTGCTTACTATCAGGCACATGTCCTGCTCGTCTCGTCACTCTTTATTTTTCTTTTTACATCTTTGGGTTAGACTGTTAGAATACCGTTACTGACTATTATGTGAATAAAGTAAGAAACACTTATAAGATAACTACCAACACGCCGTGGAATAAATAAATAAATAATACTTTCGTTCTACAAATGAAATCTGACGTAGTTTACATCGATTAGGTATATCAGATGTTAGTCAATGAATCATATTCGTGAAATATGTGCAACAACCATTATAGTCCCCAAATTGTTGCTGACTATTATTACAAAAAGGGAGAAAAAAACTTTCACTTAGACTTTGACTTTTGGAGTCTTCTTCTTCTTCTTCTTCTTAGCGAACGCTTCTCTGGTATCTGACACAGCAACACAATATTGTAATAACCTAGTTTCACAGACGAATAAAAGCATATTTGACGTTGAGTACAGACTTTGTGTGGTTAAAATTTAGTACATTGGCTACATAACTAAATCAACTATATACCATATTTATGTTATTATAGAATATTGTATACTTTGGCTACACTAGACTTAATTTCACAAACTATACAACCAAAATGTAACGTAATTAGAAGTTAAGAATATTTACCTGAAGGCAAATCAGGCCTCGCCATCCAGGCATCGTTCCACACATGGTAGTTCCAAATGGAGTCCATCCCCTCAGGGTTGGTGGGGTCCGAGTCCATCTCCTCCATGCTTTCCGTGTAAAACTTGTCTATAGTCAGGGAGCTGTTGGCATCGTGAGCTGATACCAAGTTGGACACTACTCTGGACGGAATACCCAAGGCACGGCATACTGGAAAAAATGTTACTCTTAAATTAACATCAAATTGAAACTGTGTCTATGTCAAGGTGAACTATATTAGCGTTCTCAAACCCTCAACTTATTATAAAAAACCGGTCAAGTGCTAGTTAAACTCGCACATGAATTGTTCCGAACCACTTCTAAGAGCTGAATGAAGTGATGGCCATAGTTGCGAAGAATATATTAACCTGGGCAAGACACATGGCTAGAATGGATGTTATTAATGAGACGGGTGATGATATAGTGCTGACAGGACAGAAAAAAGCCGGCTACCTCGATACCTGCATCTTTTTACATCCTTCATTCATAATTTAAGAGCGACACTCTTGTCGGTGGAGTTCTTTCCATGTACTTCTACACTCTGCCTTCTCCTTGACTTCCTGATACGACACTACATTTATCTTCTCCTTCACTTGGTTCATGTAACGTCTCCTAGGGCTACCTCTCTTCCTCCTCCCTTCCAATTTACCTTCCATTATTGTTCTAATGAAGTTGTCGTGTCGTATCAGATGTCCCAACATCTTCCCTCTTCTGTTTTCTATTGTTTCCATTAATGATCTTTTTTCCTCTACCATCTTCAAAACTTCTTCATTGCTCTTCATTTCTTTCCAGCTGATTCTCTCCATTCTCCTCCAACACCACATTTCGAATGCCTCTAATCTTTTCCTATCCCTTTGAGTCATGGTCCACGTTTCGCTGCCATACAATGCAATACTCCAGATGTAGATCTTAATCAGCCTCTTGCGAATATTCTTTGATATTCGGGCTTTAAACAGATGCTTTTTATTGTTAAAAACATCCTTGCCATCCATCCTTTACATCCTTTACATCCTTGCCAGTCGTATATCCTGATATAGGACATCAGAAGACAGGCAAAGATGACATGCCGATACAGGATGAATCTAGCACAAGCCCTTCAGAAGTGGAAAGACTGATTGAGGTCTTCGTCCAAAAATTGATTACCAAAAGGGCAGAATGATGATTGTATCAAAACATTAGAAATCAATTTTATCCAGTTTGGCTACTAATGAAGACGTTTATCGAATATCTCGCACGTGCTCGAACTTTGTTGCTAAACGATTTTGTGGAACGTGACTCGAAGATTGACCTTAATGATTCGAAGAGACCTGATTGTAAAATTATCTTAATGATTTTTTAAACAAAGTTGTGCTGTGAAAAATATTCAACATTGCATAAGCAGTCCACTTTATGTTCCCAGTTCCCACTACTGGAACTCTGACCTTCATTCACATTGCCAAGTCGATCTTTATCTTTATTTGATTTGCCAAGTCGAGTTTTACTTTTGATGGCATTTTTATTTATCTAGTAGGTACAAGCCTTAGATAAAGATTAAGTAAATAGATCATTTCCGCACGGTTCCTTTGTACCAATATTAAGCAGATGAGTTGTATGTTACCTATGGCAACAGAGTGATTGCCGCGACGAAAGTATGACACTTCTACAAGAGCGACAAGACAAGAGCGATCAGACCCGTGCCTTAGGTGTAAAGCGTATGTTCTTACTCTAGACGTAGTATATGTAAACTCTTTGGTACAAGCTTTACTTAATTTGAACATAGATTGTGTTGTGTGGAAGTCAACCAAAATTTGTTTAATTATTACAAGTAGCGCCCCGCGGTTTTACCCGTGTAGCTGCTGTTTACAGAATTTTCTTGTGATATAAAGTAGCCTGTGTGCTATTCCAGAGTTCATTCTAACAGTATGCTAAATTTCAACCTCATCCGATTAACGGGTAAGTGAACGAACGACTAAGCCGACGTGTTTAAGCGTCAAACATCCAAACGTTTGGTTTTTAGAGTTAGTAGAAGTAAGTTTTGGTTGATTAAATCTATAGCAACTGCCAACAACCTCTTAATGTCTGGGTGACTGCAACTGACTGGCCTCATGACTTAGTGGGTAGTAATTCTGCTTGCGAAGCCGAGGGTCATGGGCTCGATTCCCACTCAATGCCAATTTGTGAGATGAACTCCCACTTTGTGTGATGAATTCAAATATTTGCACTGTATCTGGGTTTTGCTATATAGAACAAGTATGTATTTACAACTATATACTAAGTATTATATCAGCTATCTGGCCGCCATCTTACAAGCTTTGCTTTTGGAGTCAGATGGTGTTGTGTGTGAATTGTCCACCAATATTTATTTATATTTATTTAATGTAAAGTACTAGAGTGACGTAGTTAATTGTGGATTAGCCTGTTAGTATTCATTGAGGTCCTAAAATAAGAGAGGCAATTTACCTGTAGTGACAACACCAGCGAACACCCAGCACTGCCCGTATGGCACCTCCTGCGTTGTTTCCAAGAACTGAGCCAGGATATCAACAGAGCCCGTCCACTCTGACGGCGCAGTCCCGTCTTCGTACTGTCCATCCCAACGTCCCACCAACACTCCTCCGTCGTCGATGGAGTTGACTGCTGCTGAGATGGTACGGACCATCTTAACTGCGTCACCACGACTGCAGACAAATAAATAATTCCATGTATAACCAATCTGAAATCTTAAATGTGTTTTTAACATTAATTTTAATATGCATTATGTTCAGTTTTTGTTACAATTACGGCTATGGTTTTTTTTCGGGGATATATTATTTACACTTTAGTCGATGTTATGTAAGTGACATTGGACGAATACTTTTAATTGGCTTGAACATTGCCTGAACAAGACACCCAGAATTTACTCAACAGAATTTAAAATCAACTGCGTAACTTTGGTTTGGACAAAGTTTAGATATTGTCATTAACTTGTTACAGGGAGCAGAAATATAACCAGATTGGTTTATTTAAGTACGAGTAGGTAAATGTTTCCGACTCGCTTCTAACAAGTTCAGTTTAAAAAACTCGCTCTACCATTGATTCAACCAGTACTTACCTTACTTACTTCCAAGTAGGTATAAGGTAGGTAGGTTCAATAGGCAATGTGCTCTAACTTGCACCAAGAGGAACATTTAAAAACCTACATCATGCCTTATTTGGTGACTGTATGTTCAAACTTAGTACCTAAAGCAGATATGCTAATTTACTGGCTAGCCGTAACTTGAAATTAGATACCTCAGATGTCTAGGTAGACATCTGAATTTGAACTAGAATTACTGTGGCAAAATCAGATGCTGGACATTCTAATTTATCTTCTTAACAATTTGTATAGAAAAAACTAATACGGAAATCAAATCCACAATACATTTTACAAAATGGAAGGTCGTGATTCCTGATGGCCTAATTATACAATCGAAACTACGCCAATATAACATGACTCATGATTACAGAGAATTGTAGCAAAATTTGAGGCCAAGTTTAGGCGCTAAAGAGCTACCAGAAAAAATATTTTCGTAAGGGCAGACGAGTTTTTGAGTGGAGATCGCGTCTAGGCAAGCGTAGTGTGTCATACCCTTAGGCCAGGTGACAATCTGTGTAGGGTCGCGGGGAAATAGTGGATGACAGGAACTACCGATCTACTTCAGTAGCGGAAATAGCGTCAGGGTTGGCAGTTGAAGAGTAAACGAAAAGGTCACGTTATACTGGAAAACATGCACGTTCTGTTTATTTTCGTCATTGGGAATACAAGACTAGACAGATTTATTGCACATAAATAAATTTGTGTATGCAACCATTGTCTTGCATTAGCTAAGCTATGCACGTAGCATGATGCTGATCCACATCGGTAGGTCAGATCTGTAATTTTGGATTTCCCAGATGTATACTGAGTCTATTTAAGTAACGTCACAAAAGAGGTACATAATATTTATATTTAGGCAACTTCAAAAAACGAGTCTGTAGGTTTTTTTCTATGTCTATTTTATGCAATAGTTCCATTAATTGTGAATCGTTTTTGATCATTATTTTTTTGTTTGTTATATCAAACATGCCAAATTGATATGTTCCTACTTCAGAGATTCCTACTCACCTAGGTACTTAGTTCCAAGTAGGTAGGTTCAATAGGCAATGTGATCTAACAAGGTGTACCAAGAGGAACATTTCAAAACCTGCATCATGCCTTATTCAGATATTTCATATAGTTTTTGTCAAAATCGAATTATCATTTTTGAAATATCAACAAAGATCTAAAATTTGCATACTTCGACGATCTTACTCCGCAACCTTACTGAGACATTTTCTTAAAATCGACTATACAGTCGATTTTAAGAAAATATCAAATTTAGTAGATTATCTGAGATTAATTTAAAATTAAAGTCGATGTTTGTTTTTTCGGACAAAATAAAATTATTTTCTCTGAAAAACTGAACTCTAACTAGGTTATTTTTAGTTATTTATAAACGAAACAATTTGGTTAAAATATTTATGGGATCAAAAAAGTAAAAATAAATCTTCAATTACAGTAGAATGCAATATTATGGCTAAAACCGTTAACGTAATCATTTTATACCTGGACTCCTATAATATTTAGAGTCTTTTTAAATAAAGATTGCTAATCAAATATGCAGCTTTATTGCTATTTTCTTAATTTATTTGTTTTTATTGGTGTAATTCTGTTTTATTGTAGGAAGGAATGAATCAAAATTCTTTATTGTTCACAACTTAAATCACGCTGAAAGCGTTTTCTTCCAGGGAACCTTAGGAAGGAAATCTCCTCTATATTTTCCTTTTTAACCGACTTCCAAAAAAAGGAGGAGGTTATCAATTCGACCCCTATGTTTTTTTTTTATGTATGTTACCTGATTTCTCGAGAACCTCTACACCGATTTTAAAATTTCTTTTTGTGTTCAGATCGGTATGCTTCCAGAATGGTCCCATATAAATCTTATCGAAAACGGTCAAGCGGTTTTTGAAATATAAACCAAAAACTGAAAATTTGCGTACAATTTTCTGGATGACGTAGTTGTAGATTTCGCAAAAGTTATGAAGCTCGACCCTGTCAATACAAAATTGTGTAAATGCTTTAATAAAACTTGTTTTTAACCCCCAACCAAAATAAGGGGTGTTATAAGTGACGTCGATGTCTGTCTGTCTGTCTGTGTGTCTGTCTGTTGTGGCATCGTAGTAGAGCTCAAACGGATGGGCGGATTTCGATGCGGTTTTTTATATTTCAAGGTTAATACCCTAGCGAATGTTCTTAGCTATGTCTGGTTAATGTCGATTCAAGATGGCCGCCTCCACAAAATGGCGGACAAAATATTTCTTCACAACCTACCTCAATATGGGTATCAAATGAAAGGGCTTGACTAGTAAAATACTATACACTATAACAAATTTCAAATCCAAAATGGCCGCCACCACAAAATGGCGAATTATATTATATTTTTATTACTACCTCAATATGGGTATTAATCGAAAGGGCTTGACTAGTAGAAAATTTGCACTATGACAAATTTCAAATCCCAGATGGCCGCTACCACAAAATGCCGAAATACATTTCTTTTTTCACAACTCCCTTAACCCTTAATATGGGTATCAAATGAAAGGGCTTGACTAGTAGAATGTTGTACAGATAACAAATCCAATTTAGTCGGGGGTTAAACAAAATTTTTAATTTTGTTCTTGTACACTAAAAAGGGTAAAATAAACTATTTTCGTACAAAAAATTAAACCGACTTCAAAACCACAAATAAGCACTCAAAAGCGAAAAATAAACTAAAATCATTGTTATAAGCGCTACTCACTCATCTATTTGAAGTCGGTGCCAATTAGGTCAAAAAGTTAGTAGATTGATGCTATGTAGGCACATGGTAAGTAGGCACAGTTAAGTAGTTCACTACCTGTTAGATTTGGCTGGCACCGACTACAAATAGATGAGTGAGTAGCGCTTATAATAATGATTTTAGTTTATTTTTCGCTTTTGAGTGCTTATTTGTGGTTTTGAAGTCGGTTTAATTTTTTGTACGAAAATAGTTTATATTGTCTCAATCCAAAAGAATATAAAATTCTTAAAAGACAAAGGTCACACACCCCGGACTTTGAAAAGTTGCTAAATTTCTTAATAAAAACTCTGTTTTATTGTACCTACATTTTTTTCCTCTAATATAATATTATTTATTATCTGACCATTTCATAGTATTGTGAATGTTGTAAACACCTGTTCATGGTGTATTTATTTATGGACACCATATCAATTCATATCACATTAATTAATTGAATTAATTAACATTCCCCAGCGATTGAAGCAATATGTATAGATTGTATAGGTACCTACTGTAGCTGTTACATTAAATCATAATACTACTATTACGATTGAGAAAGTTTGTATGTACATTTATGTTTGAATGTTTCCCATTCAAGCAAAATAACTGAAGGGATCTAGAAAATCTAGATGAAATTTAATACACAGATACTACTTGACTGACCTAGTAGGTAGTGAATCTGCCTACGAAGTCGAGGGTCGTGGGTTCGATTCCCACTCAGTGCAAATATTTGTGTGATGAATTCAAATATTGGACTGTATCTGGGTGTTTCTATGTATAATAAGCATGTATTTACAACTACATTTATCAGTATTATATAAGCTGTCTGGCCGCCATAGTACCAGCTTAGTTTGGGGTCAGATGGTGTTGTGTGTGAATTGTCCACCAATATCTACATTTATTTATTGATTCATAATACTCTGAAATAATACGAATGCTACATTTTGTTCTGAGATAATTACGCGATCGGAAATTACACGGGTAATTTCGCGGGATGCTACTAATATAATGTACTCATAAGAACTTTCCAGCAACTTATGCCGTGGATTCTTTGCACTAAAAAGTTTGACTCTACTTTTGTGATACGAACGTCTAGGCTCTAGGCTGTGGAATGCGTTGCTTGACTGGGTTTTTTTGATGGTTATAGTCTTGGTGTTTTCAAATCGAGAAAATCAGTTTCTTTTAAAAAAACAAGTGTCATCCCAGACCATATCATTGCTAAACATCAGACAAAATGATGGTCAAGTGTAGGATAACCTAAAATAGTTCATACAAAAAAACGGTTTGGGAGTTCTCAAGAAATCAGGTAGCACACATATAGGTAATATAAAAAAATATGATGGTCGAATTGATAGCCTCGTCATATTTGAAATTTGACTCGTTATGAATAAATATGATTATGATTTGAAAGTCGGTTAAAAAGAAAACTTTGCCAAATCCTACTGAAAGAACTCCTGGTTAGACTTACGTATGGTAAGGCATCTCGACTTTGTCCAACATGAACATAACAGCCGGCAGCACAACAGCGTCAAACTGACCGAAGGCCCACGGTTTCCCACGCGTGGTCTTGATAGGTCCCACCCAGATCTTGCCTACATCGTTCAGGACGTACTCTTGGAGGAGCATGGTATCTTCCATGAAAGTTTGGTCATCTGTGAAATTAAAGCATAATCAGTATGATCAGTTCGTTAACCCAATTTGTGTTCTCTGAATCATCAACAGCCCACTAAATGTTCCCACTGCTGGGACTCGGGCCTTCTCTCGCAAGGAGAATTCTCTGAATATCGGAATACAAATAGGCAAAAGTAATTACAGATTGAAGTTACGGCTGGTCTTGATCCGGAGATCCTGGTTTGAATCCCACGCCACTAATATAAAAACGCTGAAGGATCCAACATCGTCAGGAAACTGACGTGTACCTAGACTCTTTCGAGGTTATGTGTCATCCATCAACCTGCAAAACGTATATCGCGCCGGTACCGTTCCGTTACTCCTCTCTGACGCTACTGAAAATTGCTCAAAGCGACCAACTAATTTTTCTCTTCAAAAAGTCTTATACTCCTGGTTTACCTGGATTCCAGGGGTTGAACAGTATGTACAGGTCCTGGTTGTACTCGAACAGCTCACGAGCCGTGGTGGCCTTCTGCCGAGTCACCACCTGGAGCTGCCAGCACCCCACGGGGACGTTCACTGGGGTCGACACCTGCGCATCAGACCACAACATTACATGACGGTGTTATATTCCGAGAGCTGGTTACAATTTGAAGCAAGCTGAAAACTTGACTTCTATTTTTCCCTAACACGGAGTTAAGACCCCTCAAGCTGTCATCTTAACCTTTATTTTTGCAAAAGGTATACGACAGGGCTGCATTGTGTCACCCATACTATTTAATGCATATGGGGAGTAACTTACGGCTGGTCTAGTCGGGAGTACGGCGACTACCGCTCCAAAGCCCCTGGTTGAAATTCCTCGTTCACTATTGTCTTTTCGTATTCATGTCACATAATGCCTCTAACTTAAAAAACGGCAAAGGTAAAACGTCGTAGGGAGCCGACGTGTTTCAAGAATCTTTCGTGGTCATCCACCAACCCGCACTGGGTCGGCGTGGTGGATTATGGCCTTGATTATCTCCTTGCGAGAAGACGCATCGTAAGTACATTTCTAAGTACTACTCAATTAGATATTTAAATGTATTAAAAGTCAGTACTCAAGTATTTCTTGAGTAGATTCCTAAGTAATTCCAAGTAAATTCATTACCAGTTTTCCTGACAGGACCTAAAACATTTGATACCATCAAGATGCATAATAAACGACTTATTTGCATAATTATTACGTCAAATAACTTAGAAAACTCATAACATATTTCCATATTACCTCTTAGGATCACGACGATGGAATTATTACTTCAGACAAAATTATTCCACGTTTAGATTATATGAGCCACGATCGTATTTTGTGAATAGAATTTGGTAATCATCGGCAGAACTATTTAGTCTCATTATTTTGCCAGCACAACTGCTAAGTTTGTTTCTAACTAGTTTTGTTTGACGCCCAGTAAGATAATATTCATAAAATTTACATTTTCTTTGTAAATGATAGTTTAAATATTTATTTTGGGTAAGTTAGAATCATCAATTAATTATCTTACAAAATAAAAAGTTTTGATGGTAAAAAATCCCGTCTAGGCTGGATTCTTCAGTTTTTTAATTTATCTATTAGAATAGGTTGAAAATGTATTTATCTATTTTGCTTTAAAATTCACACTCTGATACTGACTTTGTAACATTTAGCTACATATGTATTTGACATGATCATAACATCGTGGGATTTGCTTTAATAATTTTAAGGTTTTAGGTTCGATATCTAGGTCTATATATTTGCCTAATAACTGAAGAATAAGAAATAAGTGTACATATTTATATTAGGTAAAGGTACTAAAAATAACAAAACACCAACGAACTGTTTTCTGCGAGTGAGTTAGTTTGTTTTAGGCAAGCGCGCTCGGTCGTAGAACTCATCGTCCCAAAACATCTGATCAGATACCGGTCAAGTGCAAAATTATTACCAATAATAAGATAAAAATGTAAGGATAACAACAGCGAGCAACACAGAAGGGAGTAGGCATAGTGTAACTCTCTACTTAGTCTGTGGTAGGCATACACAGCGTTTCTTCTCTGTCAAAGTACAAGTCCGCGTGGACCATGGAGTATATATATAGTGCGGCTTTGCGCTAGTGTGCAACTTTTCTCTCCCACAAGAAATGACAGAAATATTTGAGCAGTATTTTTAGCTAAGGCTTACTCCCTTCCGTGCGTGCGCAGAAGATCGAGTTGCTCGATGGATAACGATGATGAAATAAAGTTTCTCTGCTCACTAAAATTGGCTGTTAATTTTTGATTTATAACGTGTTAAGAATCATAATTCAGTGATGATCTAGGTTATCCAAACACATTTAGTATTATCCAAAGATAGCTAGGTGTTAACGTCCGTTATCTGGATAAATATAGCCATTACGTCATAGATGCACTAGGTACAATCACGTATGTGCAAACAAAGTGTCTTCACAGCTCATGGTATTTGAGCTCTAACCTTGGACGGGGTAAACGGTTTACACGTTATCTTCTGTTAGGCAACTAAATCAAAAACAAGACAAAGATTCTAGTAATATTCTAATATCAAGCTTTGCTTAGTTTGGGATCAGATGGTGTTGTGTGAGAATTGTCCACCAATATTTATTTATTATTTTTATTTAAAACTAACAGCGCCCCGCAGTTTTTCCCGTTTCCGTTCCAGTTATATTTTCACAATAAATATTTAGCCTATCTATTCTTCACAATATAACTAGCGGTCCATCCCGGCTTGGCCCGTACTACCTACAAAAGATATAGCCTATATATCACTCAAGGATCAGGTACGTATCTTTACTACGTACGTATATTAACGGTGAAAGATTTTTTTTAAATAAAGTGTGACGAGACGAGCAGGACATGTGCTTGATAGTAAGCTACATGCCTGCCACATAACAGCACAGTGACACGCAGCTATTGGAACATGAAAAGTTCAAATCATTACCTAGCACTGCACTGCGCTCGTCACCCAGAGATCTAAGATGTTATGTCTTTAAGCCCTGTAATTTCTCTAGAAACATTGCCTTTCAAACCGGAGTACAGTAATGTTTGCATATTACTGCTCCAGAATTTAAGAATTGGTCCAGTGATTCCAGAGATTAGCGCGTTCAAACGAATACCTCTTCAGCTTTATAATATTAATATCATAGAGCTAAGTAAAGAGTTAGATTTTCCGCACGGTTCCTTTGTGTCAATCGTAAGCACGTGCATATGACGTGCATACTTTCTATAGCAACAGAATGATGTGACGCGACAACAGTATGACACTACCACAAGAGCGACAAGGAAAGAAAGATGCTACCCGTGCTTTCGGTGTAAAGCGTTTGTGCCAACTCTATACGTAGTGTATGTACTTAAACTCTTTGGTTAATATATATTGTGTTCCGAATTTCAGCCCGATCCCTTCATACGTTACACAGTGATTGAGCTACAAACATCCAAGCATTGACATTTATACTATTAATGGGATCTGTTTTGTATAAATTCTCTCAAATAAAAAATAAAATTATCCAACAGAATAAAACTTCTGTAAACTGTTTTAACTATCAACTTTTTTAGGTGAAAACAAGTAGGTATATAGACCTCTTCCATACCAGAGGCATGACTCCATTTTCGTTATAGGAAATTGGAAACCATGGCATATTGTCTGAGTGGGTTTTTCCCGATGGATGTAATCTTGTTGCGTCGAGAGTGAAACAGGTTCTTCTAGGTACGAGTAAGCACGATCCATCGCAGACTTCATCATCGTTTTTGTACAGTTTAGAGTGACGAGACGAGCAGGACATGTGCCTGATGGTAAGCAACATGCCTAACGCATAACAGCACAGTGACATGCAGCTATTGGAACATGAAGAGTCAAAATCATTACCTAGCACTGCACTGCGCCCATCACTCAGAGATATACGATCTTTTAACTCTATGCCCTATAATTTCACTGGAAACATTGCCCTTCAAACCGAAACCCATTACTGCTTCACGGTAGATTAACTGGCAAAGATATAGTACTACTTCCCAAGACGGACTCTGCAAAGACCTCGCCCTTTCTTATATCGGACTTCTCGTTCCACAAAAGGGCGACATTGTTTCATGGTTGATGTTCCAAAAACGCGAAAGAAGAGATTTGACTCCACGTTTGTGATAAGAACGTCTAGGTTGTGGAATGCGTTGCCTGAGTGGGTTTTCCCCGATGGTTACAATATTGGTGTCTTTAAATCGAGAGTGAATCGGTTTCTTCTAGGTAAGCACGCTCCATCGCATCATCGTTTAACATCAGGCGAGATGGTGGTTAAGATGTGCGAACCTATTATAGTTGAAAGAAAAGAGAGTCCTAACACTACAGCATCAAGCAAGATGCCGGCTTCACCTTTTTCAAGCAGTCAAGGGTAATTAATGCCGATAAAAAGCGCTTACGATAGTACCTAGAGGACATGACTCTTCAATCGGACAACTCGCATACAAATTAGAAATTTCGGAGACAACAATACATAGATTAAAATCAATCATTTTATATTCTTCACCAAACAATAAGCCAAATTAAAAACACTAAGCGCCACCAAAGTAGAAACATTTTCATTAGATCTGACAAATGCGGCTCATAAATTTAAATAAATAATTGATTAGGCGCCGATTCGTATAATTAATGGAATTATTCATGTATTGAAATAAGATTTATTAATTTATCATTGACATGATTAATAGGGTTCGTTTGTTCAAGGGTCACCCTTTGGCAAATGATTGGCTTGTGTGGTCACTTATTTAAATAATAACATTAATGTTACTGTATTGTGTTTTACTGTTATTGTTAATTAAGATACATTTTGTAATGGTAGGGATGTTTGCAGTATCGGCCTGGATTGTATATTCTTATCGCTAAGCAGCAATGTGCAAACATTACTATGTTCCGGTTTGAAAGGCAATGTTTCCGGGTAAATTGATGGTCGAAAAGATAAATGATTCTGTTTTATTCAGTGAAAAGCACTGTGCAATAAATACTAGGCATTTATTTGCACAAATAAATGCCAAATGTTTGCACTGTGTCTGGGTATTTCTATTTATAATAAGTATGTATTTAAAACTATACATGTATTATATCAGCTATCTGCCCGCCATACCACAAGCTTTGCTTAGTTTGGGGTCAGATGGTGTTGTGTGTGAATTGTCCACCAATATTTATTTATATTTATTTAGAGTATTCCTGGACAGGGATACTGATTGGCGAGATGGTAATCTCGCCAATGTTCTAATTGTCTTATCACTCTAAAATATAAAAAAGTCGCGCGTGATGCTTCGCAAATCGACGCTACGTCGCTACGCCAGCCCATAATAACATTGGAAATAAAAATGGCTATATAAGTGTATACTTCAAAAACACAAGTCACAATCGCTATCGGAGTAGCTTGTGTTGACGGGGACAGTAGTAATATTCTTTGATGAATGTTCGTGAGAGTGCTGGCGTACCTCAAAAGAAACATTGTTCCCCTCGCTGTTGAGGAACTTGGCAGACCAGGAGTGTTTGTCGGCGACCACATCTGGTTTGATGAAGATCGAGGCCTGGGTGTCCATCTGCGGCTTGTCACCTGAATGTGGACAATAAAATTATTTTATAAATTATTTGTCTTTATAGCGACCAGTTTTTTTTTCAATAACTAACTTCAAAATTCTCACCTTGATCTTGATTGATCCCTCAGAGATTCATGTGAATGTGTGGGTTCGATTCCTGCCCAGTGCAAATATTTGTGTGATGAATTCAAATATTTGTACTGTGTCTGGGTGTTTTTATGGATAATAAGTTTGTATGTATTTAGAACTATATAAAGGTATTATAATATCAGCTATCTGGCTGCCATCTCACAAGCTTAGCTTAGTTTCAGGTCAGATGGTGTTGTGTGTGAATTATCCACTAATATTTATTAATTATTAATATGTTTAGGTAAAGATGTTTTCTGATGACTTGTTATCGTGCAACCCTATCGCACTTAAACACCTACTCACCTAGTGGCATGAATCACCCACAAATTCGCTTTTGCGTGGCTTTAACTCTCTTGTGAGAGAGGGCCTCGAGTCTCACCAGGAGTGCTGGTTTTACCAGTGCCCTGGGGGAGTTTTTTTAACTTTTATGGATAGATACACACTTGACGGATCAATGAGCAAGGTCTAGCTACTGGTTAGATATCCTCTCAGCTGGCACGACCCCGCGGGCGCTATCTCCGTTGTCTGGCAACCCTCCGCCGCCAGGAGACTCGCGTCGCGACAATGTTACACTATTTGGCCGATTTCTCGTTAATTTTGTAGTATAACCCTAATAAACCTATATATATTTAGATTTATCATAACATTTTTTTATAAAATGCTGCCTAAACAATTTGTTATTCTAGTTGAATCTGTAAACAAGAACAACTAAACATAGGGATAAGCAAAAATATCGTTGTCATGAAATGAAATAAAGATTGCTATTCAAACTTTATTATTTTTCTGTACAGTTTTGTATTAATATTATACCTTAAGATATTATTTACAAAATAAATCAATAACATACCATGTCTTCATATTATAGTTTTACACCACACCTATTACAATGAGAGCGAAATATCCCGTACGCTAGTGTTATCGTAAAAAAAGGTCAAATGTTTCAAGTGGTGTTCATACTTGAACTTTATCTGTGGCTTGCTAGCTAGCCTGTTCTTTCCTCTATACATTGACATAGGTGCGAGAGGGATATGAACAGACGCGTCTGTAGAAATTCCCGCGAAATACGAAGCTACTTAGAAAGCCCGATTCGGGCCTCGAGCCAGACACGTGCTTTTTTGACGAAGCCCGATTCGGGCTTCGTACCAGTTGAGAGGATATAAAAAGGCACCTCCCAAAGAGTTTACATATACTCTTATTCTGTATCTAAGGCGCCTGCGCTTGCGGCGGGGTGCTCCTATATATCCGGCCTATCCTTACGCCACTCAGTAGTGGCGTAATGATAGGTCACCACTGGAAGCGTAAAGTAGGCTGTTTATGGTTACCGAGAGTGAAGACGAGTTGTATGAGGTCGCTGGACTCGTCGTAGGGTCGGTTGAAAGCGATGACGCCATTGAAGGGCTGCCCGCGACGAACCACCGCCGTCGTCTGAGGCTCGTCGTTCACTACTTCATATCTAGAATTAAAAAAAATGTGATTACAAACTTATCATATTAATCTTACAAATGCGAATGCCTGGATGTTTGGACGTTTTGATGATTGGAAGCTTGTTGGAACATCTCGACGGGCCCAGTTGAAATTTTGTGATACGGTCAAGTTAATGAAATGAAATGAAATGAAATGAAATGAAATGAAATGAAATGAAATGAAATGAAATGAAATGAAATGAAATGAAAAATGAAATGAAAATGAAATGAAATGAAATGAAAAATGAAATGAAATGAAATGAAATGAAATGAAATGAAATGAAATGAAATGAAATGAAATGAAATGAAATGAAATGAAATGAAATGAAATGAAATGAAAAATGAAATGAAAAATGAAAAATGAAATGAAAAATGAAATGAAATGAAATGAAATGAAATGAAATGAAATGAAATGAAATGAAATGAAATGAAATGAAATGAAATGAAATGAAATGAAATGAAATGAAATGAAATGAAATGAAATGAAATGAAATGAAATGAAATGAAAAATGAAATGAAATGAAATGAAATGAAATGAAATGAAATGAAATGAAATGAAATGAAATGAAAAATGAAATGAAATGAAATGAAATGAAATGAAATGAAATGAAATGAAATGAAAAATGAAATGAATGAAATGATGAAATGAAATGAAATGAAATGAAATGAATGAATGAAATGAAATGAATGAAATGAAAAAATGAAATGAAATGAAATGAAATGAAATGAAAATGAAATGAAATGAAATGAAATGAAATGAAATGAAATGAAAAATGAAATGAAATGAAATGAAATGAAATGAAATGAAATGAAATGAAATGAAATGAAATGAAATGAAATGAAATGAAAAATGAAATGAAATGAAATGAAATGAAATGAAATGAAATGAAATGAAAAATGAAATGAAATGAAATGAAATGAAATGAAATGAAAATGAAATGAAAAATGAAATGAAATGAAATGAAATGAAATGAAATGAAATGAAATGAAAAATGAAAATGAAATGAAATGAAATGAAATGAAATGAAATGAAATGAAATGAAATGAAATAAAAATGAAATGAAATGAAATGAAATGAAATGAAATGAAATGAAATGAAATGAAATGAAATGAAATGAAATGAATGAAATGAAATGAAATGAAAATGAAATGAAAAATGAAATGAAATGAAATGAAAAATGAAATGAAATGAAATGAAATGAAATGAAATGAAATGAAATGAAATGAAATGAAATGAAATGAAATGAAATGAAAAATGAAATGAAAAATGAAATGAAATGAAATGAAATGAAATGAAATGAAATGAAATGAAATGAAATGAAATGAAATGAAATGAAATGAAATGAAATGAAATGAAATGAAATGAAATGAAATGAAATGAAATGAAATGAAATGAAATGAAATGAAATGAAATGAAATGAAATGAAATGAAATGAAATGAAATGAAATGAAATGAAATGAAATGAAATGAAATGAAATGAAATGAAATGAAATGAAAAATGAAATGAAAAATGAAATGAAATGAAATGAAATGAAATGAAATGAAATGAAATGAAAAATGAAATGAAATGAAATGAAATGAAATGAAATGAATGAAAAATGAAATGAAATGAAATGAAATGAAATGAAATGAAATGAAATGAAATGAAATGAAATGAAATGAAATGAAATGAAATGAAATGAAATGAAATGAAATGAAATGAAATGAAATGAAAATGAAATGAAATGAAATGAAATGAATGAAAAATGAATGAAAATGAAATGAAATGAAATGAAATGAAATGAAATGAAATGAAATGAAATGAAATGAAATGAAATGAAATGAAATGAAATGAAATGAAATGAAATGAAAAATGAAATGAAATGAATGAAAAATGAAATGAAATGAAATGAAAAATGAAATGAAATGAAATGAAATGAAATGAAATGAAATGAAATGAAATGAAATGAAATGAAATGAAATGAAATGAAATGAAATGAAATGAAATGAAATGAAATGAAATGAAATGAAATGAAAATGAAATGAAATGAAATGAAATGAAATGAATGAAATGAAATGAAATGAAATGAAATGAAATGAAATGAAATGAAATGAAATGAAATGAAATGAAATGAAATGAAATGAAAATGAAATGAAATGAAATGAAATGAAATGAAATGAAATGAAATGAAATGAATGAAATGAAATGAAATGAAATGAAATGAAATGAAATGAAATGAAATGAAATGAAATGAAATGAAATGAAATGAAATGAAATGAAAAATGAAATGAAATGAAATGAAATGAAATGAAATGAAATGAAATGAAATGAAATGAAATGATGAATGAAATGAAATGAAATGAAATGAAATGAAATGAAATGAAATGAAATGAAATGAAATGAAATGAAAAATGAAAATGAAATGAAATGATGAAATGAAATGAAATGAAATGAAATGAAATGAAATGAAATGAAATGAAATGAAATGAAATGAAATGAAATGAAATGAAATGAAATGAATGAAATGAAATGAAATGAAATGAAATGAAATGAAATGAAATGAAATGAAATGAAATGAAATGAAATGAAATGAAATGAAATGAAATGAAATGAAATGAAAAATGAAATGAAATGAAATGAAATGAAAAATGAAATGAAATGAAATGAAATGAAATGAAATGAAATGAAATGAAATGAAATGAAATGAAATGAAATGAAAAATGAAATGAAATGAAATGAAATGAAATGAAATGAAATGAAATGAAATGAAATGAAATGAAATGAAATGAAATGAAATGAAAAATGAAATGAAATGAAATGAAATGAAATGAAATGAAATGAAATGAAATGAAAATGAAATGAAATGAAATGAAATGAAATGAAATGAAATGAAAAATGAAATGAATGAAATGAAATGAAATGAAATGAAATGAAATGAAATGAAATGAAAATGAAATGAAATGAAATGAAATGAAATGAAATGAAATGAAATGAAAAATGAAATGAAATGAAATGAAATGAAAATGAAATGAAATGAAAAATGAAATGAAATGAAATGAAAAATGAAATGAAATGAAATGAAATGAAATGAAATGAATGAAATGAAATGAAAAATGAAATGAAAAATGAAATGAAATGAAATGAAATGAAATGAAATGAAATGAAAAATGAAAATGAAATGAAATGAAATGAAATGAAATGAAATGAAAAATGAAATGAAATGAAAAATGAAATGAAAAATGAAATGAAATGAAATGAAATGAAATGAAAAATGAAATGAAATGAAAAATGAAATGAAATGAAATGAAATGAAATGAAATGAAATGAAATGAAATGAAATGAAATGAAATGAAATGAAATGAAAAATGAAATGAAATGAAATGAAATGAAATGAAATGAAATGAAATGAAATGAAATGAAATGAAATGAAATGAAATGAAATGAAATGAAATGAAATGAAATGAAATGAAATGAAATGAAATGAAATGAAATGAAATGAAATGAAATGAAATGAAATGAAAAATGAAATGAAATGAAATGAAATGAAATGAAATGAAATGAAATGAAATGAAATGAAATGAAATGAAATGAAATGAAATGAAATGAAATGAAAAAAATGAAAATTTATTTTCGTTAACAAACGTTGCTTACCAATATGATCAATGTCTTAAAAAATAAATTAATAAAGTTAAGGTCTGGAAATGTAGGCCATGTAGGACTACTTTTTATCATAGAACTGAAAACCGCATAGAGGGTTTGTCAAAAAAATTGAATTGTGGCGAATTTACACACACTTGTTTTTGTGGCGAATTAACTTTGCGGCGAATCGACAATAACCCGGTAAAATCGCGGGGCGCTGCTAGGACTAAATACCCTACTTGTATTTTGTGGCGTGTCTCCGTTCAAGGAAGAAGAGGGGTGACTTTCGACCGTGTTAGTTCTTGACCCAGCATATCTCCCTAGCTATACAGAGGAAGAAAGAATGTAGTGTTTTGGGCACATTGGGACAAGGGTCAGTACTTGGTGGTATCTTTAACTTAATATGAGTCAATATTTACATTGAATATTTTCGATGTTTCATGGTTGATGTTCCAAAAACGCGAACGAAGAGGTTTGACTCCACGTTCGTGATAAGAACGTCTAGGTTGTGGAATGCGTTGCCTGAGTGGGTTTTCCCTGATGGTTACAATCTTGGTGTCTTCAAATCGAGAGTGAATCGGTTTCTTCTAGGTAAGCACGCTCCATCGTAGATCTCATCATCGCTTAACATCAGGCGAGATGGTGGTCAAGTGAAAACCTATATAGTTAAAAAAAAAAAAATTGGACTGGTAAATAATAAAATATATTTCGTTACTTTAAGCATCTGGTCTGGTCGGGAGCGCGGTGACTGTCCGGAGCCTCTGTGCTCAAATTACCTATGTCTTTTCGAAGTCATGTGCGTAATGCCGCTAACTTGAAATGGTCAAGGCAAACATAGCAAAGAAACCGTCATGTTCTAAGAATCTTTCAAAGTCATGCGTCATCTCCGACCCTCACTGGGCTCGTGAATTATGTCATTGACTCTTTGCGAGAAAAAGCCCCGAGTCCCAGCTGTGGGAAAATTTAGTGGACTTCTTTTAGTTCAAAGTACATGTTATTTACCTGCTAGTGTTATGTATCTGTGCGTTGTCTCTAGGGTAGAAGTAAATGATATCCACAACCAAAGGTTCAGCCATTTTCAATGAACTCTGAAACAGAAAATAATGATTTAGATATTTTAAGCTATAGCCCGATTGTTTAGTACCCCTAATATAAATAACTAGTATCATTCACTGGCGTAGTTTCGGATCCTATTTTATTTTTTTCCGGTATTAGCCTATGCCCTATGTGTTATTTCGAACTATAATTTATCTCTATACTGAATTTCATCCAGATTAACTCAGTAGTTTTTGCTTGAAAGAATATCAAACATACATACCTACATGTAACACACATTTTTGAATAGTAGAATTACGGGATATTTACCGTGGTTCAATAGTACATCGAGTTCCCAATATTTCCATGACGTTTCACGAATTTTCTCTACCATTTGACCACAGAAAAGGTATCGTAATTAAAATACCTAATGTTATTTATACTATTTCTTGTTCAATGCCGTTGGATCAAAGAATTTAGGTACATATACTACGTATAAAGTGACAACAAAAGGTTTACACTAAAAGCACGGCTCTGATCGCTCTTGGCTTGTCGCTCTTGTAGAAGTGTCACTTTTGTCGCGGCACATCACTATGTTGCCATAGCTAACGTACACCTCATCTGCTTACGATTGGTACAAAGGAAACGTGTGGAAAAACCTGATCTTACTTATTCTTTATCTAAGCGTTGGATCGACGGAACGGATCGAGGCGAAATTTGAATTGTGGTTGGATTATCTGTAATAATAATACATAGGATACTTTTAATTGCGGGAAAACAACGGGAACTACGCGGGTGAAGCTGCGGGGTGATGCTAGTCCTAATATTATTATAAATGCGAAAGTTTTTAAGGATGGATGGATGAATGTTTGTAACCCTTTCACGCAAAACTATGAAACGGATCGGGTTGAAATTTGGAATGCAGTACCCAATAGTATAGAATAATAAACCTAGAATAGCACAAAAGTTAATTTTTATTATTTTTAATTTATTTCTTTGCCTTGTGATCGTTAGTGTGGATACGTGGAGAACCCCTTGAAACCGGAACACAGTAATTCGGATTTACTTCGTGGCTGTAGAATAACAGGCAAAGGTGGCCTCTACGAAGAGTCGTACCAGTAATAATCAGTTTAAAATTATAAAGTATTTTCTCTACACAATAAAAAACGCCTTATTGTGTGGCCTGAAAACTTAAATGGAACGCAAAATGGTCAGACCGATCCTGAAACATATTTAAGAACCATCACTAGAATGACATGGTAAGATAAGAAAAGCCTGATTTTAAATAAAAATCGCATATTTATCGGTTCACCCGTTTTGAGCTACGGTCCAACAGATATAAACACTGAGCGGTCAAACATATAAAACTCCTCTTTTTGCGTCAGGATAGCAAAAAAGTTTAACAAATTCTGGAACACATCTAATAACTTCCAATTAATATTCCAGCGCATTATTTTAACGAATTCGATATTTTTATCTGATCTGGCAACTCCGTTCAGCAACGGCGCATTTAAATACCCACGTCTGCATCACAACACACAAGTGGCCTGGCAAAACTCATGAAGTATGAATTCTTAAACAAAAAGTATATAAAGTATGAATACGATTGTAGCGCCACACAGAAAATGTAAAAGTTGTGAGGTTGAACCTTATTTTTTTACAAGTAGATTTTTATTATGAGCAATTTTCATATTTTATCAGAGCTCACAGTTGCGTTCAATTTTATTTATTGCATGCATCTGGTGATTATTTTGGGATAAACTCGTTTTATGACGTTATCTGTGTAAATACATAGATACTTGTACCTACACATCAAGTTACTGAACACATCAAAAAAACGATACGCAGAAGTTAAAACAGTAAAACACTTAAATCTACAACGATAGCAGTCTTATCACTAATACCGATCTCTTCCAGGAAACATTCTAGGTACATGTCAGTTTCCTCACGATGTTTTCCATCACTCTTTTTATTCTTGTTGTTTTTATTATTCCGCAACGCCGTACAAAAATCATCAAATCATCCAACAAGGCGAAATCGAGGGTTGCAATCCGCCCTCTTCAGCATGCACTCTGTCGGACAGCTTACAAATGACAGCATAGTTCTGAATCTTATTACCTATTATATACCCTTTTTCACCCTAAATAGATCTCCTGTTGGTTCATATGACCCATCAATTTTGATCACAGGCCTGTAGTCTATTATTATCCTACTATATAACAAATGCAAAAGTTGGTGAAGGTTAATATATTGATGTTTATTACCCTTTCACGCGAAAAATATTAAAAGTATCTGGTCAAAATGACATGGTACATACATATATAATACATAGTCATATGTGTTATACATATGCATTTTTTTGGGAAAGTATTAGACCGCCACCGTGTACCCTACTACGCGGTTGAAATCGTGGGACACAGCTAGTTGTATCATAATTTTACTACAAGCAATTATGATACTCTATGCTGCTCGTGAATCGTCACGTACTTGCCCAATTATTGTTTCGTTTGAACAAAATCAGTGGCAAACATATCGGTAAGTAAATAAAACAGGTTTTCCCTGCAGTTCCTTTGTACCAATAGTAAGCAGATGAGGTATGTTAATATAGTATTTAGTATGTTGTATGTTAGCTATGGCGACATAGTGATGTGCCGCGATAAAAGTATGACACTTCCACAAGAGCGACAAGACAAGAGCGCTCAGACCAGAGGTACCACCTAACTAAAACTTAGCTGTCATGTTGCTCTCTTTTTTTTTTTGAAATGATAGAGACAGCAGTAGCAAAGCCCTAGTCGATTTAGTCAGGCGGTAGAAGGCCCGTGCTTTCGGTGTAAAGCGTTTGTTCTAAAGGTTTTGTTCAAAAATGTTAATTAACATTTACTAACATGAAAACATTTTTTGACTTTGGTGATTAAATGTTAGCTAACAAATGTTAACTAACGTTACTTAACATTCTATGACAGCAGTGTAGGAGCACTTATAATTATAACATATAACAGTTCCTAACAAAATGTAAGAATTGACAACATTTGTTAGTAAATGTTTTAGTGTTCAAAAATGTTTATAAACATTTTGTAACAGCAGTGTGGGAGCACCTTAACTCTATACGTAATATATGTAAACTCCTTGATCTACCTATTCATATTCATATTTATTTATAAAAGATAATTTTAGAGGTCAATTAAAAAAATCAATGAAATACATTACTGCACTTATCATATTAATTATCATTGTCATAAATTAATAAAAATAGTAAAATCATCAAAATAAATGGAACATTATGTAATAGTCTAAATATTAAAGTTTTAGTATCATTACAACTCAAAAATAACCATAAAAATAATAAAAAATAAATAAAGAAATCCAGAAGCATTAAATTAGAAAATCATGAGAGCATATTATATTATTATTCCTTTTAGCGTCGCAAGTGCATTGTAATAAACAGCGCCCACTCCATGACTGCACTCTATTACCAATTCACCAATGATGCTGCCCTATATTTGAACCAATTTATAATAAGCTAGCAGATCGGTCCGGCTATGCACGTGCACATTTTATTTAAATAAATGAACAAATAAGACATAATTCTTTTAATCTACTCATCTCATCGAAGAGGTTATTATAACCGGATAGGATATATAATATAGCTTATGTTACTATTTCAAGTTAGGTTGCCCGAATGAGTGAGAGTTGCTATTAGTAATACAGCCTGTTTGAAACTGTTTTAGTTTGTGAAGTACCTAACGTTATTTGTTGTGCTTATAATTACGTATCTTTATACACAGATATAAGTGACGTCATAAAACGAGTATATCTTAAAATAACTACCAAATGCACGCAATAAATAAAAAAGTATTTCTAGGGACGGAATTTTATTGAGTTTATAAAATAAATATAATATAGTTATAGGCCAAGTGGGGTTTGTGCGGTGAAGGCGGCGCCGGCTCGAACAAGTGGAGGCCGAGATGTTTGGGAAACATGAGCTAGAACATCGGCTTGACTCACCTTGTAAGAAAAGGCACCAAGTCTCAATGGGACTTTATAGGCTACTAATGCTATGCTTATGCAGTCCTCCAGGTGGTAACTCAAAACGTATGAAATATATGAAAGAAGTTTTTTCCTTTTATGAAATTATTGAAGGCATAAAATGCCTGTTCTCTTTCAGACCACAAAAAATACTTAGCTTAACTTCAAATATCAAGTCGATTTCTTCACTTATTCCGACGCTATTGAGCAACATACATCCAAACTTTTGCATTAATGTTATTTGTAGGATGAATTTGCTCTGTTATGGATGCAGTCACGCCCTATTATTAACTGAATTCTCTGAAATCTATTACTGTATCGAATGCCAACTAAATCTAAACCATCTCAAACGTCACTGGTTTTCGCTAAGTCATTTTTACTATCAGGTAATTGGCGGTGCAACGCAATAACTGCTTTTTTATGCCATATAGGCATATGGCATAAAAAAGCAGTTATTGAAGATATTAAAAAACTCAACATGAATTATGCAGTTGAAAATGTTTGCTTCTGTTTCAATATTGTTTTCTTTTCCAATCCATATGTTTAATTTTTTTTGCTTTCATAATAATTCTCAATTTGAATTAATCCTTGCTGAGTTGTTTTTTTATTTAGACCTATATTCTAATTGAAAATGAATAAATCAATTACATGTTATATTATCTTATTGTTCAATACGGATTCCCCACAATTTCATACTTTTTAATATCATTTCTCTTTGATTGTCAAGTTTGTTATTGTGAAAATAAATATATCCATAATCTTTGCATTAAAATATTGTCACAGAGTTCCCAAAATATCAAACTATTAATTATATAAATATTTACTTTGATTAAACATGTTTAACCAAAATCTGCATTAAATTCACAGATTATCAGATTATTCTGTCACGAAAAATAAGTAGATAATTTCTTAAGTAAGGAAATATGTAGGTAAATAGGTAGTAAATATGTAGGTAAGGTCTTTATTAAAAATCGATAAACTATCTGCGTGGAAACGTATTATGTTGCCCATTTTATGTTTCTTTTGTTAATTTTGAAACTTACAAAGATTTTAGTGGGCAGATAATTTTTTTATTCAATTTTTGTTAAATAATTAATTACTTCATTTAGGCCAGTAGAACCTTCTGTGTTACGAGTAGATCAATGTACAGACTAGACAGTTGTGGCCAGCTGTAGCCCATAGCCATATGTAAAAATCTCTCAATAAAAAAAAATAATAATACGCGCGGGAATGCCACTAGCGTACCTTCTAGTGCTATGCTTCCTATTGGCTTGAACATTTTGATTATATCTGGACTTCCATCAGTGTATGGATAATCATAAGTATAAACGCCTAGTTAGATATTATTAAGTAGAGTGTAGTTTCAATTAAATTTTTTCGTTAATACAAGCTTTGTCACTAATTTAAAATATCAATTCTTAATACAAAGTTAGTGAAAAGTAATTTTACAAACTTAGTAATGACAGTTTCAATGTCTCTTTTAGTAGTGGTGGGGCTCTTGGCAGAGTCCGCCTGGGGACGTACCACACCTTTGCTAGTTATTCTACCACCAAGCAGTAGTGTGCAAACATTACTGTGTTCTTGTTTGAAGGACAACGTTTCCAGAGAAATTACTGGGCTTAGAGATATATCATCTTAGATCTCTGAGTGACGAGCGCAGTGCAGTGCTGGTAATGATTTGGTCTCTTCATGGTCCAAGTTCCAATAGCTACGTGTCGCTGTGCTGTTAAGTATGTGGCAAGCATGTTGCTTACCATCAGGCACATGTCCTGCTCGTCTCATCACTCTTTATTTAAAAAACAAAATAACAATTAACCTCATAAACCCCAGACTGGCGGTCGGATTACTCTAATTTAAAAATAGAGTAATTTAATTATTGGATTTAAAATAAGAGTATTTTATTGTCAATTATTCATATTGTTCTTCTTAGAATAATGAAACAACCTTAAATTTTCTTCAACTTCAAAATTAAAGTCAAACAGTTTACTAATTTGGTATACTTAGTCAATAAAGAAATAATGTTACCAATGTATATTTTTTTCTTTTATAAGTATTACAAAAAGAGCTCCTCTGATTTAGTACAAATTTATTTGAGAAGTAAGAAAGATCATTCAGTAAAAACCTTTTTCCAAGTCGGGACGCGCGCAACTTAAAATTAACTTTAAAAAATTTCTCAAGAAGATAAATATTTGATTTTAGTTAAGTTGTTTAATTTAATTGCAAATATATAATTATTATAACAATATATAATTGGTTGGCTTGTTCGTGTTTAGTTAATAATCTTATTCTATATATGACTAAATAATTCAAAACTATGGGTAATAAAAATCTATAAATACCTCAATAAAAATTCAGAATCACAAACAACAAATCACAACACTATATTCGCGTCCCGCGTTCGAAATCCAAGATTCAAATTTAGAACGCGCGATCGAGCTGCGTACGCGCGCGGTTCTCAACTGACGCTACTTTTCGCGCGTTCGTTGTTTATGAATAAGTTACGATATTCGGACGGCGCCTGTCATTAGGGTGACCACAAATACTAAGAAATAAATAATTATGCGTAATTTACCGCTGTAACGCTGTGTGCCAACCAATTAATTGGTTCAAAGCTCATGGAAGCTAAGCAGTTGTCCATTTTAAAGTATAGTCAAACAGGGCAAAACAAATTTAAAAAACATAGGTACTCAATTAAAAAATTTACTTGCACATACTCTCTAAAACACGTAAACTGTTGTGTGTACTGTATTTTACTAAAACGACGTTTTAAATCATCGTTATAATGACAAGGAAAAGCTTGAAAAAAAATATTTTTCATTGCGATATTTTTTTTAGATTTTGTTTTTACATACACCTGAATAATTGACAGCTCCTTAAAAAAATTAACGCAGCAATTGCCAATTTTTTCAAAAACCTATCCTATATCTCTACTGCTTACCGAAACACTGTTTGGCTGAAATCATTAGTCAGCATTAAAATTTTTGCTACTTAAATCTATATCTTTCACTTTAATTTTATTAGATAATATTTTCCTTAATTCCTTTATTCCTCATTAAAATCCAATTTCTGCTTAAAATTCCTTCAAACTCGATATAAAGCTTTAAGTTGCGATCAAGAAGACGTTCCGTATGATGGTAAACAATGACCGCCGTCTACGGAAACTCGTAGCACGAGTTAGGCTGGTTATATTCCTTTATCTCTGACATGTTGCATTAAGGCCAGGTAATTCTGTCAAAGTAGGCATTTAACGCTGTCTTGTTCTCGCGACCGTCACCGACCGCGGAATCGGTGCCACAGTGCAGAAATGAAATACGTTAAAATATTGGACTATGTAATTTAAACTCATTTTTTGTTCAAGATTTGTTTATGTTTGTTTGTTTATGATAAGAGTTTTGTTGCTATATAAACGAAGAAATATTAAATTTATCTATACTCGTAGGTATACAAAACTCAACCTTTTCTTTTTGGTCACACTATAAGTTGAGAACGGCTTTTCCAATTTCATGCATCTTTTTAAAATGTTTCTTTTTAATTCATAAGTTCGTCAAAAATTTAAAAAAATGTGCTGAAACGTAATGAAAGGCCAGTAAAAATAGAAGGTTTCTTGGTCAACTTTGCACTAAATTTCTAATCCAATTTTTTTCTATGAGGTAAAGATCACTTACTGAGCATAAAATTACAAAATGCTCACAGATCCAGGTAGAGCTTCAAACGCCAATTGAAAAAAAACTGTTTTAGCCGATATTTTTGAAACAATATATTTTGTCAATAATTGTAGAAAATAAATTTTGCATCTTTTATTGCTAGTAAACTTTTTTTGTAAAACTTACCGTTTACGATTTATAACCCATTTAATGATACGGTTGCGATGATGCCGATAATAGTGGATGAAAATGATGTGGTCTACGATGGAACTTGCTTATCTAATAGAAACAAACACAGTGTACCTCGTAACCCCAAGGTTCGAACCTTCGACAAAAACCCACTCTGGCAATGCGTTTCACAGCTTAGTTGTTCTTATTACAAAAGTGGAGACCAAACTCTTCGTTCAACTCTTCAATCATGATGATGAACGGTGCTGTTTATTCGAGCAACGAGCAATATGATAGAATAACTTTAATTTAAAAATCCCGACTTCAAAAAAAACTACACGTAAAAAAATATTACCTACTTTCTAAGGACACTTTAGCGAATGAGACTAGTCTTAGAATATCTTAGTTATCAAAATCCATCCAGCCGTTTGGAAGATATGTGGAAATAAAAGTTTTACAAACATAAAGATACGCGCGAAAACCATAACCCTTCTTCCATTCCGGTAAAAAGAGACATGTTTATGCTACTGGGAACAGAATTCACATCTTATTTTTTTACATTGTTATCATTAAATTGGACATAATAAATCGTAATCGGTAAGTTCGAAAAAAAAAGTTTACTGGCAACAAAGATGGGAAATTTTATTTTCTACAATAATAAAAAGGCTTTATAACTTTTTCGGAATATCGGCCAAAACGTTTTTTTCGAGCTGGCGCTTGAAGCTCCACCTGGATTTGTTATTATTTTGTAATTTTATGCTCAGGAAATGATTCTAAACCTTATATAAAAAATACGAATCGGAAATTTAATACAGAGTTAAATTGTACGAGTAATTTTACTGCCTAAAAGGCTTCTTATCATATTTGGTCGAGTGTCTAAATTTCATTTTAAATATGTTTCAAATGAACGAAGTTGGGTTTTTAGGGATTCGTAGACAAATTTTTATACGTTATGTCTGTCCATCCGTATGTGACAGCCATTTTTCTCCGAAACTATAAGAAGTATACTATTAAAACTTGGTAAGTACATGTATTCTATGAACAATTTAACATTTTCATACAAAAAAAGAAAAAACAAAAAAATTTAGTGGAGTCACAAACTTGGAAAAGAAATTTAAAAAAAAATCTATTAAAACCATACGTGTGTCTATGGATAGGTGTTCAAAAATTGTATTGCAGTTCCTAGAATTTTTTTTCTACACAGAATAGTTTGCGCAAGAGTCTCTTCCAAAGTGGTAAAATCTGGATGTGAGGACTTTTCTTCCAAGTACTAAGTACCTTACTACCAAAGAATTTACCTAAATGGCATATAAATGCAAGTTAGGTATCATAAATGATACCTAACTTGCATTTATATTAGGGGATTTACGCAGGGGATTTCTCCCCTCTCATTATTTCCTTATCCCGATCTCTGATTTGACGGACGAATATTTTAACGATACTTATCTATTTTCCATTGCATCCGCATTGAATTTTTTACTGATGTGTTATCGACGTCAGTTTTTTGAGACTCCCCTATTGGTCTACAACATAAAGTAAACAGCGTACTAATTAGTATCAGCGTCTATTTGCAATTCCAATGAAAACGGTATCAAAAATCAAGATCATAGCGTGCTTCGCTAGTAATACCTACTGATATTGTTATACTGTGGCACTACAATCGTAATATTTAAAACTAGCGGCCCGCCCCGGCTTCGCGCGGGTACATACACACACACATACACACTTTTTTTTTGTATCGGGTTTAGAAAAAAAGTAAAATTATAAAGGAAGTTTGAATTTTTTTTTATGAATTTTTTTATTAATGTTTTTTTGTATTTTTTTATTTTAAAATTTTATACATATATAATGTTATTTTCAAAACAAAAGCCATTAGTTTTAGTGAGTTAGAGCTTCCCTGTAAACGATATTTGAAGTAGTTTTATTTTGTGGCAGCAAAATAAATTGATTTTCAGGAGCTCCGACACGTGATAGGCCAACATACAGTTGGCCATGAGTGAAACATTCTTTTCGTAGGTCGATTTCTAATAATTCGAAGGTTTGGCTCTGGGACTTGTTAATAGTTAACGCGAAAGATGATTTCACCGGAAACTGAAGTCGTTTAAAAGGGATTGGCAGATCAGTTGGAATCATCGGTATCCTCGGTATATAAGCTAGTTGACCAGCTGCTGGGCCAGTGATAAAATTTTGTTCAGCAAGCCGCTGCGAACGCTCGATACTTGACTCTCTAGTACGCGATTGCGATGCGTATTCTCTCCGACTTGCAAGGCGATTTTCAGTTTCTGATGAAGATTCCTCATTACGCCGTATTTTTATTGTCCTCGCCTGGGAACTATGTTTAGAAAGTTGAGATCTTGATCTTTTTGGCATTTTTGGGCATTATAAAATGAAAAATAGAAGGAAATAAATAATTAAACAGGCTTTTACTAAATTTTTGCTTATTGAACTATATGAAGTACTAAGCTGTTTGAATAATTAAAATATAATATTTATTTTCAGTTAAGTAGTAGGTACTTATTGAAAGAAAATTAAAAATATGGGCTTAGAAAACTATCTTTTACTAAATTTTTGCTGAAATTTTGAACAGGAATACCCATAAAATACTACTATAAGCAGTTTGAATAGTTACATTAAAATATAATATTTATTATCATATACTTATTTACCTACGAAACGAATTCAACATTTTTTCAAGCTAAAATCATACGATCACGCACACGACCGCTGCGTAGGGAGCCGATCGCGCGAGTGGCCGCGCGGCACTTTATTTTATTACATTGACTCCCCCCCGTACCCCAGTGACGCTTACATGGAGCCTACATCGCATGCTGGATAGCTGAGCGCGGTGAGCGACAACCACGCGACTTTTTTCTAATACTTGCATTTTTAAACTCGTGATATCTTCCGAATGAAATGTAAAAAATTATAAAAGGTATTAAAGCCGTCTTGAATATAAAGTAATTTATTTTGATAAGGATTAATACCAAGGTACAAATGAATTTTAGAATAAAAACTGCTTACTGTGACATAATAACTATAATATTTAGACATATGCTGTCGCGACACTTTTGTAGATAATGATGAGTTCTGCAAAGTCGTAGTAAATGATTTTGTTCTATCATCAATAGTTTTCGCAGCGCACGCGACGTAAGGAATTTTTCAGGTCATTTTTTTACACCTTATGTTACATTATTGGAGTTTTAGTAAAGATTCTTATTTTTTTTTTAAATATAATATAGCCTATGTTACTCGGGGATAATGTAGCTTTCCAAAGGTGAAAGAATTTTTGAAATCGGTCCAGTAGTTTCGGAGCCTATTCATTACAAATAAACAAACAAACAAATCTTTCCTCTTTATAATATTATATTTAAAATTTATTGGTTGTCAAAATTGCAAAATCAAGCACAGGCCCGTCGTCCGTGAGCGCCGAAACGCGACTGATCAGGCCTGCCGAACGGCGCGCTATATATATAGTAGATATTAAAACATAGTGAATAACTGATACTTTTTATCAAGTCAAACTCTGCGAATGCATCTATAACTTTTTAGTGGCTTTCGTTGAGTACAAAAATTTAATAAAAAAATTCATTCGTTTAGTCATAAACTTGAAAAAACCTTTTGAAAAGGGGTAACTTTGGGATTTTTTTCTATTAAGTAAAATTCATTCAATCGTGTTATATATAGACTGCGAATTGCACTAGATTAGATCCTTAACTAATACATATATTTTTTTAGAGTTTAATACACTATTCTAAAGGTCTTAAAGTTGTTTTAAAAATTCAAAATTACGGCCCACACGCCCTTAATATTTTATCTTCGCAGACATCGAACTCTTAAAAAATTATATCGATGTTCACAGACTTACTTTTCCAAAACATATGGCTACCCTACCCGTGAGTCTTATAGGCGAGCATCCAACTTCATAGAATTCACCTATAGATAATAAAAATAACTGTGTAACTCTAGAAATAGTAAACCCCAAAGGCCGTCTCTACGTCACACAGCCGGCGAGTCATCGTCACTATAGAGCTATAGACTCTAGATTATGTCAATCGGTTGAATCATAGTACGTATGTATAAACCATCAGAAGACCTATGTAGGATGATAGAAGGGTATAAAGTAATAAGATTCAGAACTATGCCGTCACTTGTAAGCTGCCCAACTGAGTGCAATTGAAGAAGGGGGTTGCAAACCGCGATGATTTCTCCTTGTCGCATGATTTTTGTACGGCGTTGCGGAATCGGTTCATTTGACCCATACATTTTGTTCACGGGCCTGCAGTCTACAAAAACAAAACTGAAGAGACACCAATGGCATCAAGTTGGCCATTGATGTCTCTGCGAATGAATATGTCTCTGGGTGACGTGCTCAGTGCAGTGCTATGCAATGATTTGGACTCTTGCACTTGGTAACCAACATGCATGTTTATAGCACCACAGTGTCACGCAGCTATTGGAACACAAAGAGTCCAAATCAGTACCTAGCACTGCGCTAGTCTCGTCACCCAAATATATGTATGACGTGATTTATCTCATTGCTCTGTAATTTAAACTGGAACACACTGTTTTCTTTATGATGGTTTCTTTCGCTGTTAAAGGCTTAATCCTCAAATATTCACTATAATTTTATGTATTAATTACGAGATATTAACTATTATGGTAAGTACTGTATCGATATCGAATTTCTGATTATACCTATGGTAGAATGAATTCCCAAATCAGAGGATATTAATTTTATCCAGAGTTCCTACTGTAATAGCATAACCAACCTACATTTTGTTCCCACGGCTGGGACTAGAAGCAATCTCTCACAAGAAAAAAGCAAAGCCCATAATTCATCACACTAGCAAATTAGGTTGGTGCATGACACCTGTCTTCGGAAGTTAAATTTCTCGGATGGCGTCGGTTCTTCAAAACATTTCCCTTTAACTTTCATCATCATCATCAACAGCCCATTAAATGTTCCCACTGCTGGGACTCGGGGCCTTCTCTCGCAAGGAGAGAGTTGAGGCCATAATCCACCACGCTGGCCCAGTGCGGGTTGGTGGATGACACATGACTTCGAAATATTCTAGGTGCATGTCGGTTTCCTCACGACGTTCACCTTCACCGTTTTAAGTTAGCAGCTTTAACTTTCAGGCCTGTGGTAATGTCACACTTGAATATTTTGGCACTTGAGGAATATGCATAACTGCACTGGACCAGCGTGGTGGATCGTAGCCTTGACTTTCTTTCCTTGCGAGAGAAAGCTGCAAGTCCCAACAGTGGGAACATTCAGTGAGCTTCTTATGTATGTAAAGTCACATAAATCTAGTTTGCTTTATTCTTTACCTGTTTACAAATAAACGTTTATATTTTCGTCTACAAAGTCAGTAGAAACTCTTATCAAACTCAAAAACGTCATGATGACGCGCCATCGTTCTACAAAACTATAATTATTACAAAAGTGTGTCAATGTCGCCTTCATCCATCTGTTGTTGTCGCCTCTCTGACTCTTACACTTCCCTGTAACTGAGTCGAAAAGTTTCCTTTTACGTGTTTCAGGAATTACGAGTATCTTAGTACTTAGGGCTTGTTTAAAAAGTATATGGAAGTACCTTTTTGCAATTTAATTGGTCGCGAAACAGTAAAGTGTAAATTTTACTTTGTTCCGGTTTGAAGGGAAATGTTTCTAGAAAAGTTTTTGACTGTTTACTTATGTAGAGGAAATTGAGATGTTTAATACATTTTATTTACTTATTTTTAGCAAGTACTAATTTGGGCATATTGTAATAATTAATTTGGGTGTTAGTCTATCAAGGAAAAGGTACCTATCCATCCTCACATGCTTTCACATTTATTTTATAACTAAACTAGCGGTCCGCCCCGTCATCGCCCGTGGTACATAGCCTACAGCATTCAAGGATCACACACATATCCAACGGTAAAATAAATTTTGAAATCGGTCAAGCAGTTCCTGTGATTAGCGCATTCAAACAAATTATAAAACTCTTCAGCTCTATAGGAGTATAATAAAATTACTCTTTATTAAAAAGTCACAAAGCACAAAAAATATATCAAATAATAAAAAACAGAAAAAATAATATCTTAGCAATTTATTCGGTGGCCTTATCGCTTAGAGCGATCTCTACCAGGCAACCGTGCAAGGACAAGAGATGGCATAACAAAATGGCCCTTATAAACTATTCTAAATAGTAAAAGTAAAACACACAATAAAAAAACATACCATACTCGTACTAATACTCTTACTAGTATTATTAGATTATTCGCATTTTTTATTCGTTTTTTTAGTTAACCGACAAATATTATATCATATTCGGTATTCTCTCTATGATTCTCTCTATCAGTAAAACTCGAGCAAAGCTATCAAATATCTGGACGGGTGATATTCTATTCCGATCATACCTCGACCACAAAACTGCGAGGTTATCGGAATATCAAATGGTCACTGACCCTACAAAAATTAGATTAAGTGAGGTCGTTCTCACATTTTATAGACGTAGTGATTATTTAATAATAATAATAAAATAAAATAGTAGTACAAAATGTTTACTAATCAATGATTTATTTGTAAAGTTAAAAACGGGGTCACAGTATTTTTTTTATCTGCTTTTAATGAGACTTTTATGACGTTTCACATAGCAGTCCCATAGGAGGTCGCAGTCGCGCCTCTATTTATTCGCTTTCTTTTAAGATTTCGAAAATGTTTTTATGTATTTTAATAAAATATTTTACGCCATAACAAAAATATATATCTCTCCGGGTTTACAAACAGAAGTAAAAATTTGAGCAATAATTACGTACACACAATAAATATGTACATATTTATGTACAGCAGTGTCGGTAATGGTTACCTACAGTGCCGTAAGTTCAATTGGTAGGTATATCCCATCTCGAAAGATATCCAATGCTCCTAACACAGTTATCACACCAAAAAACAAAAATATTGAAAATAGGTATTTAAAAATCATTTTCTTTTCATTGAAACCAAAATATTGCGATACAAAAACTTCATGTGTGTATTTAAATGGAGAAGAAATAAAAGACAGCAATGTTGCTATTTCGGTAAGAAGCAAAGACCAACTGTCGTAGGTTTATAAAATACTATCGATCCGCCCCGACTTCGCACGGGTGTAATGCTGATACTAAAAATACGGGATTTTTACTTTTTTAATTTTTAATTGACATCACATTAGTAACCTTTACAATTATTAGTGTTTCTCTACTGTTGTATGCACATATTATACATATAAACCTTCCTCTTGAATGTTGCTATCTATTTAAAAACCCGCATCAAAACCTGTTTAGTAGTTTTAAAGATACATAGGAATATAGGGATAGAGAAAGCGAGTTTGTTTTATACTATGTAGTGATTGTGATACCTACCCTTAATAAAAAAAAAGTTATTTGATTTCGATTTTCTTCTTCTCTAAAAAAAATAATTTGTTTGATGTTTTTAATGAGTATGAACTTGTAACTGTGAATAATATTGAAATTTTATTTCTTAACTCACATCAATTTTGAAACGTGTAGCAGTAGTATATAAGTGAATTGGTCTTTAATTTTTTTTTTTTGAAGTCGTCACCTTGAAGAGCTGGAGAACTCCGAGGCGAAGCAGTGGAAACATGAAATATTGACTTACTCGTACATACACAAACATTAGAATAAACAAAATTTTGCTTCTTTTTAATTCAAGTAACAACGAGCGAGCTTTTAAAAAAAAAATTACTTAAATATGAAAAAATTCCAGGTTTGTTTGCCTTGAGTAACTGATGGAATATGGCAGTTAAGTGGTCATGCCTTTGCTTTATCTCTTGACATGAAAAAGCAGTCCGTTCATTTTTAAACTGTCAGCTTACGGCTTTCTAGTCAGTGAACGGTTCGCAAGAAAGTAATTTATTTAAATCTAGACTTGGCAGCTATCCAAGCGACTTCGGCACATGTTTTTTTGCTCAAACAGTACGGTACTTTTTTAAATGTGGACAGGTTATTCTATTTTAGACCACTGATAGGTAGATATTTTGCTGAATTGATTAACAGACTCCGCGTCACGAATTACGACCAATCTATACTTATAATAAAACTGTAACGGGTCGAATTCTGTACATTGAAGATATTTAGAAACATTTTTTTTGGGGCACTCCATAGTGGATACTGATGGCGAAACTGCATTTTTTTTCTTTCACGTCTGTCTGTCTGTCTGTCTTTCTGTATAGGGATCACGCATCACGCCGAAACTACTGATTCAATTCAGCTGAAACTTGGCATGATTTTAGTTTATACTAAGGACATTGCTGTAGGCTACTTTTGATCCCCAAATTCTGATCGGTTTTCTTGCGGGAGGGGGTGAAAGTCAGAATGTGTATTTGGTTGTAACTCATGTTTGCGTTGTTTAATTTCATTAATTCTTTTTGTTAGAAAGAACACATTTTTTATATTGTCCTGTCAAAATTTGAACAAGATCGGTTAGTTGGTTCGGAAATTACACAAACATTAAAGAAGTAAATTTTTGTATTTTGGAGAAAACATATCAGCATAATAAGTAGCAGCATAAACAGCCCATTAAATGTTCCCACTGCTGGGCGTCGGGACCTTCTCTCGCAAGGGAGAGAGACAAGGCTATATAATCCACCACGCTGGCCCAGTGTCGGTTGGTGGATGACATATGACTTAGAACTTAGATTATAGGTAGATTTCGGTTTCTTCGCGGTGTTTTCCTTCACCGTTTTAATTACCGGCATTACGAACATGACTCTGAAAAGATAGTGGTGCGCGTGGTTTTGAACCCTGGGTCTCCGGATCGACAGTCACCGTTCTCCCGACTAGGTCAGCTGTAACTTACTAGACCAGCCGTAACTTATTAGAAAACATATTATTTCAATCCAAATACTGTTTAAAATTTAAAGGTAGTGTTCAACAAGCTTCGGTGACCGAAGCAGACCGTTGTTAGGGTTCCGTACACAAAGGGTAAAAACGGGACCCTATTACTGAGACTTCGCTATCCGTCCGTCTGTCACCAGGCTGTATCTCAAGAACGGTGATAGCTAGACAGTTGAAATTTTCGCAGATGATGTATTTCTATTGCCGCTTTAATCATGGCGGAACGTATCAAGTGATCGGGTTGAAATTTGAAATAGAATTAGATTACAGTCTGGAAGAACACATAGGCTAAACATTGCCTATGTATAAGTAAGTACTCTATGTATTACGTAACAAACATCCAAACAGTGACATTCATAATATTTACAGGACAACGTTGGAACGGCTGAACATATTTGGATGGAATTCGAAACACACGTAGTTTGAACTCAGAAATAGCAAATCGGTTACTTATAGGTTACTGTGACGTAGGAAAGACTAAGCAAATTTGGTAGAAAATTGAAACAGAAATTCTCATAGTCTGAAATACCACATTTATGTATTTATTACCTATCAACCTGAAAAGAAGCATGGGCCCTAAGGAAACAAATATTAACTATCACGTCAAAACGGTACAACGATATGGGTTGACATACGAAACACATATAGTTTAGAGTCTAAAATTTCACATGGGCTAATAAGTCTACATTTTCATTTAACTCCATATTAATATAAGCATATATTTTCGTCAGGAACTTGATGTGATGGTAAGGTAAAAGCCAAAAATGAAAAATATATGCACCCGTTTTGGCGTAGATAATACCTATAGGTGATTTGCGTTCACAATCAAAATAACAAGCAACATAATATTGTCATTACACGGCGCTAATGCCAGTTTAAATCTAAAAGCACTAAAGGCCATTTAAATCGATGTTTTGCTATTGTGGTATGTATTTTTTCTTTCATCACTAGGTGGCGTTACTGGTATTCTAAATTGTACTAATAAGTTTTTGCTGCTAAAAGGATTATGATGCCAAATTTGGATTCTTTCGTTCTTGATTTTTTTCTGTGTTACCTACAATTAAATTCATACATTAACATTTCACTAGGACTTGGCTTAGATTTACGGGTTCAACTTGCTTGAATATCATTAAAACTCAAAATTTTAATTATTTTGATTCCACACAGGCTTCGTTCAAAATTTTACGCCTGCGAAGTCGCGGGTAACAGCTAGAAAACAGCTTGCGGATAAAAAGAAATAGGTAAGTAGGTATCAGATGCACATTACCTTCAGATTTTTCATAATGTATCCCATAAAAATCTTACAAACTTAACACTTGCGGCTATGTTCGATACTACGAAACCTTACTAAGTATGTTTGATTTTGTTTAAAAAAAGAAATATAAAGATCATAAAATTAAATAAATTTTTGTGTGGAAAAACAAATTCAATCAAACTCAAAGGTTTTTCAATGACTACTTATCCAAATATTTGACGTACGATACTTCCAATTAATGTATAAGTCAGTATCATCTGCTTACGCGAACGAAGTAGCGGGTTCAGCTAGTTAATAATAATTTAAAGCACCACTGTCGTATTCTATATCTCTATATACAAAAATGTTATGTTGGTTTGTGTACGCTTCAAAAACTCAAACATCAAGGATTGTTTTTATCTAATTTTTGCATCACAATGTGCTACAGCGAAGCGTGGCAGGGTACAGCTAGTTGGTAAAATAAAGCTAGCTTATAAGACTGACGTAGTTCGACTATTTCGCCTGAGTATTACACTAGTGGCACTAATCGTTTCGGAAAGTACGCATAAAAATTTGGTCTCCCATTTTTCTTACTCTCCCACTGTTAAATTCGAGATTTTTCGTTGTTTTATCAAATAGCGGAATAGTGCTTCCCGAAGGTTACGAAGCATCAGCTATATGTTCCCACTGCTGAGACTCAGGCCCCTCTACCGCTATGGCTTTACCTCTAACTACATGGCGCAAAGCCATAGCCGATGTAGTTAGAGGTAAAGTGTGTATTGCTGTTTCTATCATTTCAAGCGAAAATGCAAAATGCGCAGCTCGTGCGCGTGCGCCGTGCGGAGACTCTTCCAGGAGCCGCGCGCGCGCACCGACACGGCTAAGTTCGCGCCCACCGCACAGGCCCTCGCCCTACTCAACGACTTACTCGCCTATTCGCCGGTCATTGATATATTTTTTAGTAAGCGTCGTGAATTTATCGCTCTAGTAATTAGATCTTATAGTGTGTAGCTGTAGGGCTACATGCTATATGTTGAGTTGGCTTGCAGCCAATAGTGTGTTGTAAGATTTTGATTTGTGTTTGTGAATTTTATAAGGCTTTATATGTACTTAATTAAATGCTGGTTGCTGTGCGTGTTGGCGTAAGCTGTTAGCATAGTTAACAATAGGGAATATGCATGCATTTTTTTATATTTTTTATTCACTTTTTACAATATTATAACTCAATAAAAAATATATGTAAATGTACAAATTGATTTTTAAAATAATATTTAAAATATCGATATAATTTGTCCAGTTTAAACGCCGCCATCTTTCCCGCGCCTGCATGACGTCACAGGCCACGACCTGTGTTTGTTTACTACAAGTGTTGCAGGTTGCAGTTACTTTGTACCGATTTTTGAGTTGTGCTATCTAATCAAATGATGGAGAACACAACTCTTCTCTCTAACACTACTAGCTCAGTACGAATATCGACACCGTTAAAGCAGAAAACATGCCATGTGACGGCACATTTGGTTTCCACAGATAATAATGCGTTTCGCAAACTTGAATTTCCCGCGCCTATTTTGCACTTTTTAAATAATATTTTTTATAATTAATAACTAACTAAATAATAAAATTATTGTTTTGGCATAATGGCGGGACATTAAGGATTCGACGAAAAAAAAATCAAGCCTATTTAAACTACATGCATATTCCCTATTGCTTAAATAAATAAATAAAAGAAAAGAGACAGCAATTTCAAAGCTATGGCAGTTTTAGTTATGCGGTTGACTCTCGGGCCTTCTCTCGTAAAGCGATAGAGAGTTCAGTTCATGCCACGCTGACTCCGTATAGTAATTACCTGAGTGGACATAATATTATATGTCAATCTAACTATCGTTTTCCTTTAAACATATATCTAGGTATTACGCCGTTTTTTCTCTGTAACTAAGTAAATAATAATTAGAAATAATAATTATAAAGAAATACTAATCGTTAGGTACTACTGTATGTATCTAACATCACGCTGTCTGCAACATGGTTATTATTTTCACATAAATCAAATGATAAAATTACGTAAATATTCACATTTACATCAATTAGATTAATACTATGTAGTTATTTAGTTGATTGGAAAAAAAATCTATTAGCGATAAGGACAACATTTATGGCAGTATAGCATTGCTTGTTCAATCGTATGTATTTTTTCTGGCGTACATAGTGAAGTATTTCTGTTTGTCTATCTGTACTTACTACTACAGGCATAACTAAGTAAGATGCTTTATCGTGAATCAGCGAAAATTTCTGCAGCGAATATAATAGTCGAAATATTTATTACATAAAAAGTTTATACCTGGTAACGCTGCAGGTAACATAGTGAATCACGATAAATCAAAACCAATTAAGAGTCATAAGAAGTTATTACAAAATTGGAATAAAATTAAAAAAAATGAGACAGGTTCTTTTTAATCGGCTGCATATGGATGAGTAATTTCGGTCATTGCCATGTGAGGCCGGAGAAATCGATTGGGTTTTTATATGACACTAAGTAGTTGTAGTTTCCCCAAGGCGTCGCTCAATTATGGTATTTAGTCGATATAGCCTTTTCAGTGTATTGATACGAATAGATAAAATAAATAGACCCACTTTATTTGCACAATAATAAAAAAAGGAATAACAATTACGCGAGCCACCTTAGCATTTTTTTATAACACATTTATTAGTATGAAAACTAACGTGGTTATTACACATTTTACATAAATACACGGGTAACTCACGTATAATGTAGTCAGTCCAGTCCGACTCAAGTTTCGATCGCGTCCGGCGATCTTTTCAGAGAGTGCGCGCGCGGGTTCGCAGCTCGTTTAGCACTGAAGTTTTTGAGTGCTAAACGAGCTGCGAACCCGCGCGCACACTCTACTTGAAAAAGATCGCCGGACGCGATCGAAACTTGAGTCGGACTGGACTGACTACATTATACGTGAGTTACCCGTGTATTTATGTAAAACACATTTATTCGTAAAGGGTCTCTTATTGCACCAATTTCTGTATTGTAATATCTCATTACGTACTTGTGCGGCAATGTAATGTAAAACGCGCGGTTTATCAAAATGCTCCGTCTAAAACGAACGGTACCTTTTTAAATCTTAGTAAAGAGTTTTTATGTCAGAAAAGTGGTCAACATTTTATGAATAGAATTAACTTTGAGGGCTAAAAAATCATAAATAAAAATTTAATTTACAAAACACAAAAATGTTAATTGACTTTATTAGTAATAACGGCTGGTTTTGGGCCTTTGACTCGCACTTGACCACTTTTATTTATAAAACTCATCTATAAAGGCTTCCGTAGCATCAAGTAACATACCTAATATAAAAGTTCTTGTAGGTCGTTGTCAGTCAGTGTTTCAATAATATTGAATTTATGACGTATTAAAATAAAACTACTTACTAGATCTTATTCAAACCAATTTTCGTTGACAGTTTACACGGTAAATCATATATTTTTTTAGTTTTGTCATTCTTTTATTTTATAAGCTACAGGGGTGTCCCCCACATATTTTACCACTTTGGAAGAGTCTCTCGCGGAAACTACTCAGTTTAGAAAAAAAAACATGTTAGAAACCTCAATATCATTTTTGAAGACCTTTTCATAGATAACCCACACGTATGGTTTAGATGTTTTTTTTTTTAGTTTTAGTTCTAAGTATGGGACATCCCTAAAATTTTTTGTTTTTTCTATTTTTTGTAAGATAATCATGATGCGGTTCACAGTATAATACAGCTACTTACCAAGTTTCAATAGTATAGTTCTTATAGTTTCGGAGAAAAGTGGCTTTAACATACGGACTGACAGACATACAGATATGACGAATCTATAAGGGTCCCGTATTTTGCCATTTGGCTACGGAACCCTAAAAAAGCGCTGATGTGCGTGTATCGCTAATTTGTGAACAAGTGAAATTTATTCCTCACGCTTTTTGTTTTCGCTGTATTGTTTTTATTTGAAAATGTCGTCAGAGTTTTATTTATTTCCTCGCAAATATAAAAAAAAATGTCGTATGATATACGTGCGCTTTGATAATTACAGCCTCTGCTTTCTTGTAGCTCTCGCCTACGGCTCGTGCTGGCAATCTAGCCTCGGCTGTAATTATCAACTCTACCATATTAATGGAATAAGAGTAAACCAATGACCTATATGGTTGAGACTAGCAATATAGTGTCGTCTACTGTGTTATAGATAAAAAAGCTAACGATTGAACTACCAACCTATCAGCAGAGGTGACTTTGAAAAAATCTTGTCGTGTTTTTGCTATAGATAGTCGTAACGTGTGACACATGCTTAAACGACGACGGTTTACATACCAGACATCGGTAGGACATACCAAAGTCACATTTGTGTGTTGGTCATTTGGAAACCGCGAAATATGTCAGATCTTAGTACCTACTACCTATTTGTACATACTAGGGTCACAGTACTCGTACTAACTCCAAAAGTACCTATATTACAACTTAGAGGATCTCTGGGGTGGTCTCCCCGATTCCTTCATCTACCAGTCCTGTGTTTGCACCGCAAAACAACACCATAAGCAATTCTGCTTGATAAAAAAGGAAAAGGTTGAAAAAGAATGGAATAAACGATAAATATCCCACGGCTCACATGACCTGACACCTAGCTATTCTTCTCTCTTGCCATTTTTATGACACTCTGAACAGAGCGGTTGTGTTCTCGTTTGTGATAAGCGTTTCAGTATAATCTTCCATTTTTTCCCGGCTTGAAGTTCGAATAGTACCTACATCCATCCCAAAATAATAAGAATACCTAAGTCATTATTTTAAGAGTTTTAAAGCATCCGGTGGAAAGTGTCTGGAAGTATTGGAGCCTTATTTTTAAAGATAACATAAGCGAAAATCAGTTATCAGAAAATGCGCGAAATAAGTAATGCATCTTTTGGACCCCTTATCTCAAAATTGGCCGTCTAGCGGGTAAGCATGTGTTCTTAGTACGTACTAACTCTACTCAATCGTCTGGCGGCGGGATCTTACTCTATAATAGGAGAGTTATGTGCCAAGTTTTCAGTTTGCCCAAATTGTTTTTTATTTAACCTCAATTGTCCCACTGCTGGGCAAAGGTCTTCCCCGATTCCCTCCACTTTATCCGGTCCTGAGCTGCCATCGTCCAATCATTTTTAAACGCTCCGAGCTCGTCGTTACATCGCGTTGGAGGACGACCCTGGGGTCGACTGACCGATGGCGTCCACTCCGTAGAAACTCTGGCCCACCGATCGGATCGGCCCAAATGCCTACCCAAAATTTAGTACCAGCTCTAGAAATACTGCTTGATACTGGTCACATAAAGAGAAATTACTTTATAAAGTGTGTAGTCCGTGTCCGTGTTCCGTTGTGTAGTCTAGTGACACCATTAGGGGAAAACGGGTCAGAACAGTTGCTGCATAACTACAAGACCGGTCTGTCACACACCAATACTGTACATCGGGAAGCTAGTCATGGAGGGTAGCGGGATCCGAGGCACGGTTGCCGCGACCGACCGCAGATAGTTGGGGGCCCAAGTAGTGAGCTAGCCACTCATGAAAGGCTGCCCCGCCATCTAGCGAAAAATCCCGGGATGCGCTATCCTGCCGGTTGGCGACCGGATGACAAGGCCAGATAGACATCCCCCGGGGGGGCTCGGGCGTCCCCGCAGTCTCCAGGCTAGCTCCCCACTGGTGTATTCGTGTTGTGTGTTGTGACCAATGGTCAGTAGTGTGCGGCCTCGTTCTACTTCCGTTTTTCCCACCGATTCTCTCCCAAAACCAAAATGAAGAAAGTATTTAAAAGAAACAATGTTAAAGAGCGGCTGCACGCCTTGTCGATTAAAGTGCACCTCACGAATATCCGAGGTCTGCACTTCAATCTCACAGCAGTCCACCATCACCTCGAGACTGAGCAGCCGTCGCTCTTGTTTCTTACGGAGACGCAGATAGGTTGTCCGTCGGATGTGGCGTACCTAACGTATCCAGGTTACACCCTGGAGCACAAATTTCGGCCCCGTGCTGGAGTGTGCCTGTACGCCCGTGACGACATCTGCTGTCGGCGTCTCCGTAACTTAGAGGATACAAGATTCTCCGTCCTTTGGTATTGATAGACACAGGTATAGACAAAATTCTCTACGCCTGTGTATATCGATCGCACAGCGGTGACCAGGAGACAACTAGGCTTATGGATTATTTAAGTGAGGCGGCGGACGCGGCTCAACAGAAGTACCCTTCAGCCCAATTAGTGTTACTGGGGGATTTTAACGGCCATCATAAGGAATGGCTGTACCCATACCGGGACACTGACCACGCTGGGCAGGAAACGAGAAAGCTAGCTTTATCGTTAGACCTAACCCAGCTGGTCCAAGAGGCCACAAGAGTACCCGACGTTGAGTCGCATACACCTTATTGCTTAGACCTCCTGCTGACAACAGATCCAGACCGTTATTCCGTGGTGGTATCTTCGCCGTTAGGCAGCTCCGACCACTGTCTGGTGAAGTCAGTATCTGTTCACCATCCGCCTGACCCCAGCCCTAGAGGCAACCGGCGGATGTGGCGATACAAGTCAGCAGATTGGGATGAGATGCGCTCTTTCTTTGCATCTTACCCATGGCAGCCATTGTGCTTCACTTCTGGTGATCCCTCAGTCTGCGCGGATGCTGTGACTAATGTAATACGAACGGCTATGGAATATTTCATTCCACACCCGACGTCACATTATCCAGCAAAGCTCGCCCTTGGTTTGGTTCTCAGTGTAAAAGTGCTGAAGCATTTAAACATGAGACCTACCTAGCTTGGGTTGATGCTCGACAGCGTAGGGCAAAGGATATACACCAGAAGAAGAAAGCGTTCAACAAGGCTGCTAAGGCATGCAAAAAGGTTCTTCAGAGGGCTCGTTTTGACCACATTAGTCGAATAGGGAACAAACTAGCTTCGTACCCTGCGGGCAGCAAAGCGTTTTGGTCCCTAGCTAAATCGGTCGAATCGAACTTCTGCCGCCCCTCACTGCCTCCAATGCTGAAACCTGATGGGACACTGGCTCACACCGCAATGGAGAAGGCAAACTTGTTTGCATCTCAGTTTGCGGAATCTTCGCGTCTAGATGCTGGTAGCGCGACACCTCCTACTTCACCTGGCTGTCCGACTTCTATGTCAGAAATACATATTCGCCAAATGGAGGTTCGCAAAGTGCTGCGCAATCTGGACGTGAATAAGGCTAGTGGCCCAGATGGTATTCCTGCCGTAGTGTTGAAGGCGTGTGCGCCTGAGTTGTCTCCAATACTGACGCGCCTGTATAGACTCTCTCTCGAAACTGGGCAAGTACCGAAGTCTTGGAAGCTTGCCAACGTGCAACCAGTACCCAAGAAAGGTAGTCGTGCTGACCCTGCCAACTACAGGCCAATCTCGGTCACGTCCATACTCTGCAAGACTATGGAACGTGTCTTAAACCACAGGCTCCTGGCGTACCTAGAATCGAACGATCTCCTCAGTGACCGGCAATACGGGTTTCGCCGAAACCGGTCCACCGGGATATTCTAGCGTACGTCACTCACATCTGGAGTGAAGCTATCGAGAAGCACGGGAAGCACTTGCAGTCTCCCTGGATATCTCGAAGGCTTTCGACAGGGTTTGGCACGATGGCCTTTTAAGCAAGCTTTCAGCTTATGGTTTGTCTCCAGGTTTTATAACGTGGATATCGGACTTTTGAGGATCGATCCATACGAGTGGTCATTGATGGCTGCTCGTCGGATCAAATGGCTATTAATGCCGGAGTCCTCAAGGGTCGGTGCTCTCTGCGACACTCTTTCTGCTACATATCAACGATCTGTTGAAGCCCGGTATCTTTGGGTACGCAGATGATAGCACCGTTGTAGAGAGCTACATATCGAGCGCGAGAGCCAATAGGCAACAAACTCAGGTACTGAGAGAGAGTTTGATCGAGCGTTTAAACTTGACCCTTGAGGCAGTCTCTAAATGGGGCGATGCCAATATGGTCAGGTTTAACGAGGGAAAGACGCAGGCGTGTCTGTTCTCCGCAAAAAAGAGTCCTTTCCAACAGACTCCTACTTTTCGTGGTGTATCCGTGCCGGTATCCGACCATCTCGAGCTGTTGGGCGTTACTTTGTCATCGACTCTCAACTTTGGCTCGTATATCGAATCTAAGGCTAAATTAGCTGCCAAAAACTAGGTGTCCTCTCAAAGGTGCGAAAGTACTTCAAGTCTGAACAGTTGCTCACGTTATACCAAGCACAGATTCGCTCCTGTATGGAGTACTGCTCGCACCTTTGGGATGGATCGGCTAAGTATCAGCTGGAAGCTCTGGAATCGATCGAGAGACGTGCCAAAAGGCTCATAGGCAATGACATTCTCGTGCGAAAAAGACTGCAAAGTCTAGAACATCGCCGGAAAATTGCTAGCTTATCGGTTTTTTATCGGATACACTTCGGAGAGTGTGCGACTGATTTGTACGATCTAATACCACCTTGCCCTTTTTTCTATCGGAATGCTCGTAGCTCGAAAAAGCGACATCGTTTCATGGTTGATGTTCCAAAGACACGAACGAAGAGATTTGACTCTACTTTTGTGATAAGAACGTCTAGGCTGTGGAATACGTTGCCTGAGAGGGTTTTTCCCGATAGTTACAATCTTTGTGTCTTCAAATCGAGAGTGAATCGGTTTCTTCTAGGTAAACACGCTTCATCGTAGGCCGCATCATCGTTTAACATCAGGCGAGATGGCGGTCAAGTGTAAACCTATAAAAGTTAAAAAAAAAAAATAAAAAAAAAAATAAAGTAGGCACGCCTTTTATCATAAGTATGTAATTTTATTTAAACTACGTTCATTACATTAAATCAAATAGTGGCACGACCTGTTTCAATGCAAATTACACGTCTGGGATCGCGTTATCCAGACGCCTCTGATATCTGCTTCGAACATACAAAACAGTTGGAATAATTAGATACAGGTTTTGCTGGTTTTATTTGATGCTAAAGAAATTGTCTACTGCCAATAAGTTGCTAAATCGGGTATTAGAATTCGATATACCTACAAAACATTTCGGTAGGTACGAGGTTTATACCTATTTAATGCGACACAAAAATAACAAAATTATAATCATCTTGTTTTCTTGATTTATGGCACCCAAAACAGAACATTTAGAAACATATATGTATAAACAACTAGCGCCCGTTCCGGCTTCGCTCGGATATTGTCATATAAAGACTATTTATTAATCAAAATAATACTATACACTCCGCGAGGTATAAGCTGAGCTTTGCATTAGTGTGGGTGATCACCATTCAGGCAGGAGCTTGAAATTTTGTCCGCGAGGTATAGGCTGAGCTTTGCATTAGTGTGAGTGATCACCAATCAGGCAGGAGCGCGGCGAGACAGAATGGCGCCGCGCCTAAGGCCGGTTGTCACACCTACACTATCCATGTACACTCACACAAATGCAAAGCTCAGCTTATGCCTCGCGGAGTGTAACAACCCTTAGTTCCGTTCTAACAAACTAGATGGCGCCACTAGTAAAATTAGCTCGTGGCATCGAGGTTTTTCATAGAACCACTTAAGGCAAATATTCAAACTTGTGTTGGTAAGTTGGTATCGCATCATATGGACTTCCGAGCTGCACGGAAGTTGCTTCCACCTCGTTGGGACAATTTACTCGAAGGCAAGGAAATACTGTTCTACCGATAGGAGGCACTCTGGTAGATTCCTTAGTGGAACTATTAGGATGAAAACCTGTCTATAGAACCACGATTCGAAGATCCCGCTATAACTATTTAATTAATTCAATATATATACTAAATAATTTAAGTTGGATCAAACTGCACACGGTGCGCAACTTTGATAAAAATCGGTTAAGTAGTTTAGGTGTCTATCGCGGATATTCAATGTGACGCGTAATTTATACATATTAAGATTATGATTTAAGATGAATAGCGTTATTCCTCTTAAATATCAAAAGGTTGCCTGAAAGAAATCGCTCACTCGTATATTTATTGTACTATTTATGGTGTGAACAATAGTGTTGTCATTCATTCAAACAAAGCTAATTCAATGCTAACTGAAAATGCACAAATGTTCATCCGAAGTTAATTAATGCCATGATAACTTAAAACGCACAAATGAGTTTTCGTTATTAAAAAGACCTTTGAACATTAGAATTCAACCGTATGTCCCTGAGTCTGTATGAATGAAACTTTAAGCTAGAAATCTTTGGACGTTTGTTGTCCAAATCCTTCTGTAATAATAATTAGATTGGATTAGAAGCTCAAATTAGGAAGACAAGTACTCGTAGATTTAAATCTTACATACATAATTATGTTATGTACTAATAATAAAGGCGAATGATTGTGAGTATGCATGTTTGTAACTTCTTCACGGCTACACGGCTGAAGAGATTATATTAAAATTTGGTATGGATTTAGCTGACAGCCTGGATTAACACATAGGCTACTTTTTATCCTGAAAAAAATACGGGAATTACGCGGGTAAAACCTTGGGGCGCTACTAGTGTAGATTAACTCATAGGCATCATACACTGATAGCTCCTGAAGAGTTCCTTAATTATGTAATACTATTCATTTTACAATTTCTACTTAGTTAAACTCGCGGTCAGTTGCTAGTGACTCATAAACTTAACGGAACAAAGTTAAAGTTAAATTTCTCAGTTACGAAGTATTACTAATATAATTAAAACAGGAATGCCATTACTCACGCCGTGATGCGCGGATGCGTGACATCCGTGTTCCATCATCAGGTATCATTAGTCAGTGCGTAAAAGCTGCAACGAGCAATGATCATTTTATCAAGAGATTGGTACCTATATCGCATATCAAAGTATTAAAAACCCCAATGCAATTTTTCCTAATTTTAGGTCACACTTATGTTTGAAAATTAAGGATTTACTTTGTGGTTGAAGATTCTTATAACGATAAGAGCTGAACGCCTGAACCGATATTGATGAACCCTAACTTAGAACACTCTCGACTAATTTACCTATCTAACAAAATAACAACAAAATCAAAATCTGATCATTTCGTGCGGTAGCTACAACAAGGGCGAATCCAGGTTTGGCGCCGTGTGGGGAATGTCTAGTTTATATTATAATACCTGGTTGACCGAGCTTAGATCGGTTTTTTAAATGATATTTAGGCAGGTACGAATTACGTAGTGATGACTTACTTAGACCTACTTAGATACGAATTAAATGCATTTATAAAAGACTCTAAGTATAAGATTTTCTCAGAAAAAAAAGAACAAAAAAAAAGTCACGAGTGCAACCATCAGGATTCAAACCGAGGCCTGTTGACTCCGAGGGCGAGCATATTCCGTCTGAGCCATTTAGACTTAAATAACAGTGACGAAAGTTTATATTATAGGTACTACGTATAGAGTTAGAACAAACGTTTTACACCGAAAATACGGGTCGGATCGCTCTTGTCTTGTCGTTCTTGTGGAATTGTCATACTTTTGTCGCAGCACATCGCTATGTCGTCATAGCTAACATACACCTCATCTGCTTGCGATTGGTACAAAGGAACCCTGTGCAAAAAAACCTGATCTATTTACTCATTCTTTATCTATGGAAATGTCACATAATCGTGATCAAGCCTCACCAATGTCAACAATAGGGTCAAACTTTTTCACTCATTCCCTCATAATTATCTGTTATTCTTAAAAGGCCTAATGCGTGTACCTACCTGTACCTAGATCATATTCTCCATTATAATATTACTCGTATAATTAAACACATAATGTATTACTGCTACAATCATTATTATTGCGGTAATTAATCTTTAGGTTTATGGATCCTAATCGACATTTGATAACACAGTCTGTATTCCCCATAAATATCCTTGCCCTAAATTGAACTTCGTTTTTCCTCGTCCGCACTACAAAGACATCATTCTTAGTATTGCCACATGTCATTCTTAGAACATACGCCCATCGTAATTACTGCACGCAGAGAAATGAGTTATGGGTTGCGAGACTAGTTTGGACGTGCGGAATTACGTGCATGCATTCAGGTTCTTTCTCGGTAAATATATAGATATAGAATTCCATTACTATATCCTAGTCCACGCCATTGCACTAAACCATTCAGATTCGCTCCTGTATGGAGTACTGTTCGCACCTTTGGGATGGATCGGCTAAGTATCAGCTGGGGACTCTGGAATCTATTGAGAGACGTGCCAAAAGACTCATAGGCAATGACACTCTTGTGCGTAAAGGACTTCAAAGTCTTGATCATCGCCGCAAAATCGCTAGCTAATCGGTTTTTTTATCGGATACACTTCGGAGAGTGTGCAACTGATCTGCATGATCTAATACCACCTTGCCCTTTCTTCTATCGGACTTCTCGTTCCACAAAAGGGCGACATCGTTTCATGGTTGATGTTCCAAAAACGCGAACGAAGAGGTTTGACTCCACGTTTGTGATAAGAACGTCTAGGTTGTGGAATCCGTTGCCTGAGTGGGCTTTCCCTGATGGTTACAATCTTGGTGTCTTCAAATCGAGAGTGAATCGGTTTCTTCTAGGTAAGCACGCTCCATCGTAGATCTCATCATCGCTTAACATCAGGCGAGATGGCGGTCAAGTGCAAACCTATTATAGTTAAAAAAAAAAAAAAACATTTTTGACGTGACAACGTCTTGTAAAGCGATGAACGCCGGCTGCATGCACAAAAAAAGTGTCCCGTTACGTCCCGTTACGCTCATTGTCCCGTTAGGCTTATTGTACGCTTGCATCGCACCTATCAATGCTTTGATATGACGTTGTCACGTTAACTATCGTCCGTAAACCGACTTTACAGACCACATTTTTTTCTATTTTATAATAGGTAGGTATGGAGTGGAGAGACGAGCGGGACATGTCGCTAATAATAAACCAGCATTTCTCAAAGTGGGTGATAACGCCCCCTTGCGGGCGCTGCAGGTCCAAAGGGGGACGGTAAGAGACCCAGAATCAGAGGTAAGAAAAAGGGATCGTTGTGTTGAGACTTGAGTCCGTTGTGTACTACCTACTGGGCTCAGGTCTCAAGTTAACTCTTGCGCTCTTAGCTCACAATTATTAATTAATTTAATTTGAAGTCAAAGTGTTTTTAAGTACCTATGTGAAAAAAGGGAAAGAAGGAAAGGTGCTAAAGAATAATTTATTCTGAAAGTGGACAAAAGTGGAGTAACTAAATAAGTTTGGGAACCACTGTGATAAGCAACACGCCTGCCCATAACAGCACAGTGACACGCAACTATTGGAACATGATGAGTTCAAATCATTACCTAGCTCAGCACTGCGCTGTTTACTCATACATATAAGATGTTTTATCGCTATGGCCCGTAATTTCACTGAAACATTGCTTATAGCTTGCACAGATTATGGTCTGGAAGAACAAATAGACTATTTTTTATCTCGGGAAAACAACAAAACAGGAACTACGTGGGTAAAACCGAGGTCTGCTGCTTGTAATTACTCAATTCTGATTCTGATTATCATATACAGTTACACTTGCATCCATCTATGACGTATTCGTAAATACACAAAAGTCGGACTTTTACATTGTATTATAATTCCTACAAAATACTTGAAGGTCTTGACACACATTGTAAGGAACTACCTACGTATAAAAATGTACAACAAATTACCTACCATTTTCGACCTTACGGCTAATGAAATAAGCAGGATCGTTGTAAGCTGTTTTTATTCATGAATGAAGTTCGAAGAATCGAACATGGGTGAATCATTTTAGGCTCGTTTTCGACAGTAAAGTGACATGCCTGAAGTTAATTGGCGTATAAGCTCTTAAAGGGAATAATTGTTTGTAGGTATGTATGTTCTTAAACACTAGTGAAAAATGTATTTATTTCATTTATTGAAAACAACAAAATTGGTCACGAGAAGTTTTTATTATTTTTATAGCATTACGCTCTGCGATGGAGCGTGTTTACTTCGAAGAAACCGATTCACTCTCGCTTTCTCTCCGTTCCTGTCTTTGGAACATAAACCATGAAATGAGGTCGCTTTTTCGAGCTACGAGCAGTTCGATAGAAAAAATGGCAAGTGGTATGAGATCATAACGATCCTGAGATCATGCCGATCAGTTGCACACTCTCCGAAATCCTGTCTAGTTTTTGAGTAGTCCTCTGATACTATATCACTACCAACAGCTAGACTGTGAATTTGAATATTACTGTAAGGTTTTTTATAGTTCTTTATAGATTTTTATTTACTTTATGGTCAGTTATTATCAACTGTTTGCTAAAATCAAAAAATTAACAATGCCTTACATAAATTACCTAAATAATTTGATTAAATTGGCTAATTATTGCAACAATTCGGCAAATTATTTATTAATTTATTAAATCATTTATTCCTGTAAACACCATTTAAACAATAAAAAACAATAATATTAAATGTCACACATATTACGAGTAATTACTTCATTTCAATTGATTACTAAAACATTCAGGACAACAAAAGATAAAAATATAAATTACTTATATAGATTAATAAAAGTTCAAGAAACATAAAATATACAAATATTTGGTGGAACTTTAACTTCGAATTTGAACTTATGCATTCTGCTAGTTATGCAACTAAAAATATTGACTCTTATTAATCTTTGTCCGAAATCATAGATAAAATCACTATTTTTTATTCCCAGAGAGTATCGTATAAATCGAATTTACAAAATTAAAAGATAGCTTTTAATTTTTCGTTATTATTAACATTTTTATCTCGAATATTTCGTCGATGAGAGCTTTGATCAGAGTAGGTATTATGCATGCATTGAAGATATAAAACCTGCAACTTGCCATTTTTCAATTACAAATTACATAAATTAAAGGCGGGAATTTCAATAAATTTACACTAGCTGATGCCATCGGATTCGCATCGCGGATCCGCAAGATATCCGCGGGATCGCGCAGGGCCTAAAATCATGATGGATCCCGCGTTATTGCGGTTCCAGCATTTCTACTTGGCTGCTTTTAATCGAAATCGGCAATGGCAAATAAATAATTATTTCATTTATTTTCGTTGTGGCGGTTTTTGAAATATAAACATAAAACTTAATATTACTAAAATTTTTAGACTTAACTGATAAGTACAAAAAAACATTCATTTATAATCACATTTTTTTTGGGTTCTTTTTATTTACTTAATTTAAGTAAGTGAAGTTTTATAATATACGGTAATTTCGTAATATTTGTTCTATGTCTGGGTGGTCTATGTATCTTAAGTATGCACGAGTACATTTTTCACGATTGTATAAGTATTACGTCAGCTATCTGACTTCTTCTTCTTCTTCGTGTCGATGATGTTGTCTTTTTTTTAGCTATCTGCAGGTCTACTACGAAGTCCGATAAACGATATATCGGCGGAAGTTATGGACGTTTTATATCACGAAACACAATCGGTCGGTTGATCTGATCGGGTGTTTTGTTCATCCCGACCGACGCTGATTACGCATCAACCGACCGATTGTGTTTCGTGGTATAAAACGTTCATAACTTCGGCCGATATATCGTTTATCGAACTTCGTAGTAGACCTGCTGACTCGCAAAATATAACCTTTCAGTAAAGAGTACCAATTTTTTAATAACATTGCACATTTTTCATAGTCAATTGACTAGTCCTTAACTAGGCAAGCTTTTACATGGAAACAAGATATCTGATATAGTAAGAAATACTATTCTAGATCAATCTAGACACACACAGACACAGAATAAGTATATGTACTTATTCCACGAATATTTCCTGGGGGGAATCGAACCCACGATCAAACGGCTCAAAAGGCAGACTTACTAGCAAGTACTCCACGAGACCAGTAAATTAATTATAATTGGAGTAAATTAAAATGTCTCATAGAGTTTTAGCTCTCGTAAGCCTTTAGTAAGTGTGTTTAATCTGATGGTAAGTTTATATGTATTTTAATAAATATCTAACTGGGACTAGACATTCGCAAAAAAACCTGATTGCCAAAGAACATTATCTTAAGTCTAGTTTTTCCAGATTGCAATAATGTCGATATCATTGACCAATGACATTTTTTATTATTAGTTTCTGTAAAATATTCGATACGTAAATAATTATTAATGTATTATGATTATATACACGCGCATAAAGAATTATTGTACGGATACATTGTCATATTCAAAATGTCATAGTTTGATATTTAAAATAAAAGTAGGTATAACATTAAAATTGTTTCTCAAAAAAATAAACATATGCTCAAAACTTACGAGAGATAATGATGTTCAATTTTGTAATTAAGTCAAATGAAACCATTTTCGACGTTTATGACGTCAAACAAACTCAATGAAAGAAAATTGAACTTAAATCAGGTTTTGTAATACCTGCGCTAGTAACAACAAAATTAAAAATTTTGATTAACCTCCGACTACCACAGATTTGTTATCTTTACAACATTCTACTAGTCAAGCCCTTTCATTTGATATCTACCCATATTGAGGTACTTGTGAAAAAAGAAATGTATTTCGCCATTTTGTAGTAGCGGCCATCTTGGATTTGAAATTTGTCATTGGGCAAAGTATTCTACTAATTAAGCCCTTTCGTTTGATACTCATATTGAGGTAGTAGTGAAAAAAATAATGTAATTCGCCATTTTGTGGTGGCGCCCCTCTTGGATTTGAAATTTGTTATAGTGTATAGTATTCTACTAGTCAAACCCTTTCATTTGATACCCATATTGAGGTAGGTTGTGAAAAAATATTTTGTCCGCCATTTTGTGGAGGTTAACCAAACATAGCTAAGAACATCTACGTTTGAGCTCTACGGTGCCACAGACAGACACACACACAGACAGACATCGACGTCAAACTTATAACACCCCTGTTTTTGGTCGGGGGTTAAAAAATAAAATAATTTTGATAACAAAAATATACAAACTGAAAATCAAAATTTCAAAGTTTCAAATTTCAGTTAGATGGCGTTCTGATAGAATAGATAAACTCTTTATTGCACTTATATTATACAAAATATCAGCCAAGTGTGAGTAACTGAAATTAACTGAAAATCAAAATTTCAAAGTTTCAAATTTCAGTTAGATGGCGTTCTGATAGAATAGATAAACTCTTTATTGCACTTATATTATACAAAATATCAGCTAAGTGTGAGTAAGACTCGCGTACGAAATAATCTAAAATGAATAATAAGAAACTTCATACATAGGTTCAATTCTACGAATAACTCCAGTCTTCGATTTTATAAATAACGCAAAAAGAAAAAACATACAACTTTATTAGCTTTAATAATATCGATTGACAAGCATTCTTGATCAAAATATAATATTATTAAATATAGATAACAGAATTCAGCCGATTACAGAAAAAAAAAACAGAACAATAACATTTAAAGCTTAATGCGTATAATATAACAATAATGTTATTTCGTAGTGCCTCCGACTACCTACCGAATCTACAACAGTCGATTTATTTTGGGCACACACTATGACAAATATATATTAATAGACCTATTAACAATAATCGGGATGGTTTCTGGGATGTTACAGCTGAAGAGAATTTATCGTAGAACCCAATTAACCGTCAAATTAAAATGGTTTTGGCTACTGTTTTCAACTTTCAATTTCAAGAAGTCGCTTGACGGTTGGATCAAGGGTCAGATGCAAAGGCACCATTGAAACAGCATGCATCGTGTGCAGATTCCTCGTCCTGCAACCCTAACCACCAGTATTTCCCGGTGTCAAGACTACTTTTAAGAAATCTTTCAGCATTTAGAGTTAATTAAATCTACAATCTAGAAAAGTTAAAAACAAATGGACCCCATATGCTGACCCCTGGATATCCTACCGAAAACAGCTTATTACGTTTTTTAATTTATCCTTCGTAAACTTCGACACTGGCGGATCCGTTGATGTCGTGGAGTTCTCTCGACGCGAAGGTCGATACCAACGTGATCATTCCCACTTTCTGTGAACAACGGGATTTCAATGAGAACTTTAAAATACTTACAACTTACTTTACGTTACAAAAATTGTTGAAAAAAAATTATTTAAGTATGAGAACTTAAATGGATATAGGCATCGATATGATTAAAGAAACGAAGATGAGGTATGCCATAATCTAAAGACAACATAACGTGGCGAATGGCGAATATTTGTTTGAAAAATTTGAAAATTGAATTGTCAGCGAACGTACACAATTGGCAGAGAACGTACACAACTCCTTGTTGCGACTGAGACTAAATCAGGAGACGTCACCTGATTTTGCATCGCCATAGTAGAAGCGCGTTTGCCGCTTCTGCGTTTTTAAGAGTTCGATGGATATAGGGTATGGAATGTGGAATGTGTTGCCTGAGTGAGGTTTTCCCGAAGGTTACAATTTTGGTGTCTTCGCCCTCTTCTTCGACAAAATTATGGTCAAGGAGAATGATGGCTAACGTATTCGTCATATTAGTGAACGACCCTTCCACCGTGAAACTTTTTTTTAAATAAAAATTGACGAGACGAGCAGTACAAGTGCCTGCAGTGACATGCAGCTATTGGAAGATGAAGAGTCAAAATTATTACCTAGCACTTCACTGCGCTCTTCACCCAGAGATCTAAGATGTTATATCTTTAAGCCCTGTAATTTCTCTGGATACAAAACTAACTAACTAAACTGGCTTTGCTATTGCTGTCTTCATAATTTCAAGCGAAAAAAAAAGATCGTGCGATTTCAAAGTCAGTTTTAGCACAGTTTATTAAATCACACATTCGTTCAACGAAGCAGCTTATTAGGTTAGAACTTAGCCACCTTCTCATCTGAAGCTAAAGGTTTGTTCGCTTTAGGCTAGTATATTACACTATTTTAGTATGAAAACTAACGTGGTTATTACACATTTTACATAAATACACGGGTAACTCACGTTTAATATAGTCAGGCCAGTCCGACTCAAGTGCTAAACGAGCTGCGAACCCGCGCGCGCACTCTCCTTGAAAAAGATCTAAGACTGACTATATTAAACGTGAGTTACCCGTGTATTTATGTAAAATATTTATTAGGCGAGTAGCGCGAGTAGTGCGAACAAGCCTTAAGGGTGCTTTTCCAGCAGAGATGTGCTATGCAGCTATGCTGCGAAGATCTGAAATCTACGCTACGAAAATATGTGACCGTTTCCACCTACGCTAGGTAGCTGTGCGTGGAAAATGCGCTACGAAGATGCGCCGCCGCAAAGTAGCTGTGCGAGAAAGATGCGCGTCTCGAGCTATGCTAGAGCAGAATCTATGTTTTCTTCATCGGAGTTAAAAGCTGAACAACAATTCATCTTCCTCCATGAGTTCTTCTTCGCACATTGCGAGATATAAAATAACCTTTTGCTTCCACGATGGCATGTCTACTTTCAGCGAAAAACGCGGGCATACTGTAGGTACTCTGCCCTGCACATAGCTACACCACTCGCGATGGCCCATAGCACACATCAATAGCACGCATCTATAGCACGCATCCATAGCACACATCAATTAGCACGCATCTATAGCACACATCAATAGCACGCATCTATAGCACGCATCCATAGCACACATCAATTAGCACGCATCTATAGCACGCATCCATAGCACACATCAATAGCACGCATCTATAGCACGCATCCATAGCACACATCAATAGCACGCATCTATAGCACGCATCCATAGCACACATCAATTAGCACGCATCTATAGCACACATCAATAGCACGCATCTATAGCACGCATCCATAGCACACATCAATTAGCACGCATCTATAGCACGCATCCATAGCACACATCAATAGCACGCATCTATAGCACGCATCCATAGCACACTTCAATTAGCACGCATCTATAGCACGCATTCATAGCACACATCAATTAGCACGCATCTATAGCACGCATCCATAGCACACATCCACAGCACTCATCCTTCCATACAAAAAACATATCTTAGTTGAATCCGTTTCCACCAGTGCTATGCTATGTGCACCAATGAATATGATTGGTGGATATCAAACGCATCCATAGCATCGTAGCATAGCACATCTCTGGTGGAAAAGCACCCTAATGTGAACAAGCCTTAAAGGCTTGTTCGCATTAGGCTAGCAAATTAGTCTAGTAGAGAGTAATTTAGTAGCTAAAATACTCGCTACTATTCAAAAATCGTTCGCACCGTGCTTTAGTACAGTTCACAAGTGAGTAGCGTTTCGCAACATGAAGATCCTACAACGCATTTGTTTGAAGTTATTTTTCTCTCCAGACTAATTCGACAAGTTTGAACCTGTTTAATCGGCGAGCCAATGAGCGCACCGCTCGCAACGAACGCGTGGTGGGGGGTGCTACTCGCCCGTTGAAAATAGAACAAAATGGATTGACTCGACTAAATCACTTCCTAAACAACTCGACTAAATTTTCACTGTTCATACACGTTTAGTTGCTAAATTACTCGCCACTAGGCTAAATTACTAGCCTAGTGCGAACAAGCCTTAAGGGACGATGCGGCTTGCAATGGAGCCCGCTTACTTAGTAAAAACTGATTCACTCCCGGGGGTCTACCGCCGAACGAAAATTGTATAGCTTCGATATAGCTATCTCTTTTCTTTTCGCTTGAAATGATAGAGACAGGAATAGCAAAGCAATAGCCGATTTAGCTAGGCGGTAGAGGGGCCGGCTTGAAGATGACAAACATAAAAAGTATTTTGATGTCCTTAATTAACGTAACCATACGGAAAAGTTTAATTAAATCTTGAATTTAATCTTGGTGAACCAGGAAATCCAGAAATAAATTAATTAATTATAGTAACTACAATGTTTGTCGGTGTGTACAACAAAATAATAATGTACAAAATAAAATAATAATGTAACAATCATTTACCGCATAGTTATACCTACGAGTAGATTTTAAAACAAGGATATTTATTTTTTAAATAAACATAGTTAACATTTTAAGTCAAACTTCTTTAGCACAATTGTGAATTGAAAATTTGGTGAAACAAAAAAGCGGTCTCAAAAAGAGATAAACATAATTATTTACTAGTATCTTGGATTCTACTTATTAGGTACTAATTAGATTAGGATTATGAATCGCACGAACCTACTATTCACTAGGCCACTGCAGCTTTTTGTATACAGGGTTGCCGTTAATCATCTTTCATCCGTTTAATTGGGCATGTTCTATATATTTAAACAAACCACTTTTGTTCTACAACTTTTGTTAAAACTCAATACATATTATGTTATTGTCCTCTCTAGCAATGTTTCGCGGCTGTTTAGTGTTTACTCACTTCGTCACAGTCACGAATTGTTACGAAGAGTTTGCTTCTTTTAGATAGGGCAAATAAAAATAATAATTTTTTGTATAAGAAAATTAAAAATTACGATTTTTTGTTAACTTGAGGAAAAAAAGTATAGGTACGAATTTGTGTAAACTGTATAACAAAAGTTATCATATTTAATGTACTCGTACTTAAAACCCCCTTAACCTCCTGCGTACATCTGTACTACACATAGTACGTAGGAAAAATAATAATCTGTGGTCTCTATTTTCATTATTAGCTCTAAAAATATATTGCTGACGACATCTAGTGACTACACTGGTTAATACAAAAAATAAAACAATACATTTGACATCTGTCATTCTTTTAAAATGGCGTCGGAATGTGGGCGAGCAAAGATCAGTTTACGCAGAAGTAAGTTTATCCATTTTAAAATTTTATATTTTTATGTGATTTCATAGTTTTTTGTGTCAAAACAGTTATTGATAGTACAAACTAATTGCTCAAAGTAATATTTTACCAAAAAAATAAAATATTCCGAACCTAACCTTGGTATTAGGTTTTATGTCCTCTGCAAAGTACAAGAGTATGTAATTAATATATTTCACGCCTGGCTTCCCGAGTACTATGTAAAGTACGTTAACGATTTCTTGTATTTTTAGATTTAACACCTAACCTCATCGCTGATATTTTGAATCACTCCGACTTCAATTATTCTGGAGATGATTCAGACTAAAATCGAGTTTCAACCACCAGAAACCAACCAAACAGTCTGTGATCTCCGTAAAAGCGGTTCCAGTAGTTCTAGCGAAGATGCAGATGACTTGGTTATTTCTGTGCCATCTCCAGCAACATCAGACAACTCAGATTGTCTTTCAACTTCGTCATACTTACCACGAGCAAGAGGACGTTCAAGGGGCACATCTCGTGGGCAAAGCCGTGGTTGTAGCCGGGGTAGAAGTAAGAACTCACAATGACAACAAAGCCATAGCTTTGTTGGTTCTCTTTGGAGGAACGATATTTTTCCTTGGTGTACCCTTCTCTACTTCTACCATTCTTTATCATATCTTATTATATGTTATGAAGTTTTTGTTCTAGCGTCCATTCAGTCATAAACGCATTTTAATCTCAGTCTAATGTGAAAAAATCGGCTTCGAGTCAATCGAACCAACTCGAAACCGATTTTTTCACATTAGACTGAGATTAAAATGCGTTTATGACTGAATGGACGCTAGAACAAAAACTTCAAAACATATAATAAGATATGATAAAGAATGGTAGAAGTAGAGAAGGGTACACCAAGGAAAATTATCGTTCAAATGCAAACAGAATTTAGGCACCAAACTAATTGATGACAATGAAGAAGATACTGATGATGATGGTGAAGTTGAATACGAAGAACTTGAACCGAAACATAAAGAATGTAAGATTTTAATTAAACCAGTTCCTTCCAAAGAAAATCGTACCAAAAGTGCAGCGCATTTGCCAGCATATGATACAAAACAATGTCGCTGCAGAAAGAATGCCTGTGATAAAAAACTACGGGATTTTGCATGAAATGTGAAATTTACTTATGTTTTACGCCTAATGGGAATTCTTTTACTGATTTCCATGAAAACTGTTAATTCGTAGTTGACTGTTGAGTCCTACAAAGTTTAATATAAGTTTAAATTATTGGTGTCTAATGTTCCTCCTATTGAATTACTATAAATTATAAAAAGAGTTTAGTTTTTTTCAATTTTTTATGAAAAATAGTTAAATTTCTTTTAATTGTGAAACATTTAGTAAAACTACTTAAAATTATACATCCAGTCTATTATTTATTGCTCTTATTTGCTCACTAATCTTCCAAACATAGGCTACGTCCTTTATGAAGCACATAATAGTTTAATTCCCTTGTACTTTGTATAGAAACATAGTGAAAACCAGGTTTTCCGGTACCTGAATTTTTCTAATATTTTTCCCGTACTAAGTGATAGTCTAATAGTGCATCACAAAAGTTTCATAAAGAAACAATAGAAAAAGAGTGTCTGGTACTCAGGAGGTTAAAAGGATGCTGACTGATTGCCAATAACCCTGTATAGTTGAACATATAAAAACATATTTGACCCAACTGCGTGTTTGATGTTACATCCTGTTTCTGTAGTAACGCTCGTCTTTTGCACTTTTATATTAGGTATATAGCAATAAAACGAGCAGGACATAAATATACCTGATGGTAAGCAACATATATGCCCATAACAGCACAGTGACACTCAGCAAATGGAACAAGAAGAGTTCAAAGCATTACCTACCTTACATCTCTGTAATTTCACTAGAAACATTGCCCTTCAAACTAGACCACAGTGATGTTTTCACATTACTGCTTGGCTATATAACTGGCAACGGTGTGGTAATTCCCCAGGCGGACCCCGTAAAGAGTCCTACCACGACTGCTGTATCAAATCTTACCGTGTCCCCGTAGTGTTATAGTGGACATGACATGAAATACAATTAAATCCATCGATATATTTAAAAGAGTTCAATGATTAAATCACTCACATTAGGAGTCACGATAACATCAACTTTCATATAGCCGTTGGCGCCAACATCGTTGGCGCAGATGTTAATTGTCCTTCCCATAATGCCGGTCGACGTCAGACGAAACTGACATCTCGTTAGTGGGTAGTCGAGTGGATTCCCGAAAGACAGCGTCGCTTTAGCTGGTTGTCCCACGACTAGGTCATCCAAGATCTAAAAAAAAAGAATATTACATTTTATAAAACAATCGACAATCCGCAAATATTAAAAGCCATAAATATAGTCGCCATTTTTGGCGCTAGTTCATAAGTGTTTTACTTTAATGTCTGATTATTTGCGGCATAATGCAAATTTGTCTCTATTCATTTTTTTATTTTATTTAACCTCAGTTGTCCCACTCTCAGTTGTCCCACTGTTGGGCAAAGGTATCCCACAATTCCTTCCACTTTATCTGGTCCTGAGCTGCCATTGTCTAATCTTTTCTTAACGCTCCGAGCTCGTCCTTCCATCGCATTGGAGGAAGACTCTGAGGTCGACTGCCCGATAGCGTCCACTCCGTACCAACCCTAGCCCACCGATCGGGTTGCATTCTAGTCACATGACCCCATGCATAATTATGCATGTAAAAACTTGTTTTAATTTAGTAAAGGTCGACGCGAAAAGAAAATATCCGAGAATAATAATTTGCGTATAATTGTTGGATTTCAAATCTTCCCGAGCTCTGAGCCATCTGACTCGCTCTGATTGGCTCTGCCCCGTAGGACGTGAACTTTGATCAACCAACCAACCCTAGAATCTAATAAAGACAAGGAAAGGAGAAAGTCAAGACAGCGAGTGCGAATGAGACGCAGCTAGCAGCCGGTCAACAGGCCGGCCAGCGTAACTACGTTCTACGATTTTGAGAATTCCATGAAAAGCAAGCAAAACAATTGTATTTTTACGAGTGAAAGGTGAATTTGTTTTTCTGATAACTAGAAGTTTTGCTGTTGTTGCCACATCATTTTACAAAACAAAAAACTTTTTATCGACAACATTACAAAAAACCTTTTTTAAACAGAAACAACAGATCAAATGCATACAGGTGGAAGTTTTGGTCACAATTAATGAATCTTCGTTTGCCCGTGCGCCGATTGATATTGCGCAAAATCGCGTTATTGTGGCATAGTTCAGAAGTAAAACGTTACAACTCTTGTTACGACGCTAAATTATAAATTGGCCCAAGAAAATGTAGGATTATAATCTTTTGCATTGTATTGAAATGTGACAATGTTTATTATTTTACGGTGAGTACACAATTTAAAATGTATGTTACCTTAATATCGATTTCAGGTTTAATAACTCGAAAGTCATCATCTTGAGCCCAAGCCTGTTTGGTTTCTTCAACGATGGCCATTGCGGATATCTTCATGTTGGAGTACTCCACCAGCTTTGGCAAGTATTCACATGCTCTCACAGGGACATCAATTTTTTCCACTGAAATATTTACAAAAATTAAAGCATACATTTTGGTATATAGACTAGGATCACGTAAGGTACTGAAATATATACTATTATTATAAAGATTAAGAGTGTTTTTGTTTAAACGCACTAATCTCAAGAGCTACTTTACAGATTCCAAAAAATATTTCATTGTTGAATATGTACGTGATTCCTGTGTTATAGGCTATATTTTATGTATGCCACGGGCGAAGCTGGGGTGGAGACGCTAGTTTAGAAATGAATTTCAATAAGAACAGAACTAAAAATGGTGAGTTAGCCGCGATGATCAAGACCCCAAACTGCACTGCACTGCGCTCATCACCCAGATATACAATTTAAGATGTTTTATTTCTATGCACTACATTTTTCTCGGAAACATTGCTCTTCAAACGATAACACAGTAATGTTTCACATTACTGCTTGGCGTTAAAATAACTGGCTAAAGTTATACTGATGTGATACACTGCCACTACAATATTAAATGTATTGTGTATGTTACATAGATTAAATACCCTGTTGATCGGCGATGAAACGAATCTCGCTTACATTCACAAGTCACCAACGGGGGCGCAGGACGAGGTAAAAAGCCGCACTGTGATAAGCCGAATATCCGTGTGACGTGCACTACTTTCCACGAATGATCGGACAAAAGAAGATAAGAGTTATGCAAACTTCTAAGGACAGAGCAACGAAAGACTTCAACGGGTTCACATTTCCCTTTTTTATTAACCGACTTCCAAAAAAAGGAGGAGGTTATCAATTCGACCCCTATTTTTTTTTTTTTTTTTTTTTTTTTTTTTTATGTATGTTACCTGATTTCTCGAGAACCTCTGAACCGATTTTAAAATTTCTTTTTGTGTTCGGATGGGTATGCTTCCCGAATGGTCCCATATAAATCTTTTCGAAATCGGTCGAGTAGTTTTTGAAATATGAACCAAAAAGTGAAAATTTGCGTATCTGGATGACGTAGATGTTGATGTAGATTTCACAAAAGTTATGAATCTCGACCCTGTCAATACAGAATTGCGTAAATGCTTTAATAAAAACTTGTTTTTAACCCCCGACCAAAAAGGGTGTTATAAGTGACGTCGATGTCTGTCTGTGTGTCTGTCTGTCTGCTGTGGCACCGTAGTAGAACTCAAACAGATGGGCTGATTTCGATGCGGTTTCTTTTATTTCAAGGTTAATACCATAGCAAATGTGCTTAGCTATGTCTGGTTAATGTCGATTCAAGATGGCCGCCTCCACAAAATGGCGGACAAAATATTTCTTCACAACCTACCTCAATTTGGATATCAAATGTAAGGGCTTGACTAGTAGAATACTATGTACTATAACAAATTTTAAATGCAAAATGGCCGCCACGACAAAATGGCGAATTATATTATATTTTTCATTACTACCTCAATTTGGGTATCAAACGAAAGAGCTTGACTAGTAGAATACTTTGCACTATGAAAAATTCAAATCCAAGATGGCCGCTTCCACAAAATGCCGAAATACATTTCATTTTTCACAACTCCTTTATATGGGTATCAAATGAAAGGGCTTGACTAGTAGAATGTTGTACAGATAACAAATCCAAGGTAGTCGGGGTTAATCAAAATTATTAATTTCGTTCTTGTACACTAAAGAGTAAAATAAACTATTTTCGTACAAAAAATTAAACCGACTTCAAAACCACAAATAGGCACTCAAAAGCAAAAATAAACTAAAATCATTATTATAAGCGCTACTCACTCATCTATTTGAAGTCGGTGCCAGTCAGGTCAAAAAGTTAGTAGATTGATGCTATGTAGGCACAGGTAAGTAGTATCTATCCTATACCTGTTAGATTTGGCTGGCACCGACTTCAAATAGATGAGTGAGTAGCGCTTATAATAATGATTTTAGTTTATTTTTTGCTTTTGAGTGCCTATTTGTGGTTTTGAAGTCGGTTTAATTTTTTGTACGAAAATAGTTTATATTAATATTCGTTTTAATTTCGTAGACTGATGATGTCATTTTTGTTTTTCTCATTATATAACATTACTTAATTGTGAAACGCTGTACCGTCCTTTGTAAAGCTGGTTTTGGAACCCATGTTTTATATGTTTTTTTTTGCCAGAACTCTTTCAATCGAAATCAAAAGCCCGACTGACAGAACTCGCAACAAGTATAGTGCTATTATGCTAATAAAACGCTAAAGAGGGGCAGTTGTACGATCAGTCCAATGGGTATATTGTCTTTGGTTTCTATAATATTTTTAAATGGATGAAATAAGAAGATCTTATAACATACCCTTATGCGCCCGCACAGTGATGGTTCCTGTTTTATTTACGATGTTGTGGGCTTTCACGCCATTGTAGAACAAACTGTGGGCTGACACAGTAGCTTTGATATGACGATCCTGCAAAAAAAACATATCTTTGTCATGATTCCTGAACAGTGTATGAAGTTGGTCATACAAAACTTATGAAATTTTATCGAATGTCGGAGTTTAATTTCTTAATTTCTAGTACAAAAATGTTTTTATTATTAAAAATCATCACAGTTGATTACAGGAGACATTATTCTTCCCCAAACCTTAGATGTTGTATTGAAAAATCTTGTAAGAAATACATGGACGTATAAAAAAGACGGACGTAGTCTCGCTAAAACAAAAACTGTGTCACTAGACTCGGCCACATTTGCACGTGTGCGTTGTCCGGTTGTCACTGATAGGCTGACACGCACACAAACAAAAGTAGCGCGTGTAATGACCCACTGATGTATGCGTGTCAGCCTGTATGTGACAGCGCACACGTGAATATTATGTGGCCGACTCGATGGGCACAGTTTTTGTTTTAGCGAGACTCCGTCCAAGTTTTTTTATACGTAGGTACATGTAATAAATAGCAATTTTTGGTCTTTAGTCGCTATAAATTGTATGGTTTGCTGACATCTAACAATGCTCCGTTTATTGTATGATATGTGCAAAATCTGTTAATTATGCAATCCTACTAATATTAGAAATGTTATAGTTTGGATGTTTATTGCTCAATCAGGAACGGCTGAACGGATAGAGTTGAAATTAAAAACAAAATTAGACTGTACAGATTAACTCTTAATTGTAACTACTTAACTTAAAAACTAAAATTAAAGTAGCAATAGGCGACCTTATCGCTCAAAGTAATCTCTTCCAGGCAACTGTAGGATGGAAAAAAGATACGAAAATAGAAAAACGGACTACAGTCTGGAATACCTATTATTTTAGGAAAAGGAATAGGAAAGATAAATACGCGGTAAGCCCGCAGGGAACTGTTAGTAAAGTCTATTTTACCCCCTTAAATTTTGTAAATTTAAGGCTGTGACTGCGCCTGGGTTGGTGTTTGTATTTCGAAGATAATTGAAAAAAAAAAAGGTGGACATTTCACACACCATATGACCCAAACTAAGCAAAGCTTGTAGGTACTATGGAAGCCAGATAGTATAATACTTATTTGTAAACCACATACTTATAATACATACAAATACCCAGACACAACACATTATTGTCATACTTACATGATCAGACGTATTCTCGAGGTCGACAGTTATGTTGAAGTCCCTCCCAATAAGCACAGTAGCAATGTTTCGCAACTTGAACTTAATATCGTTCTGAGTACTGCATTGCACGAAGTAGTGTCTGCAACGGATAGAAACATTGAGTACATATAAGTACTATAGAGCGCGCACAACGAAGTGGGAACAGTAGGCACGGGTGAGAACAAAACGACGTTCCCGCCGCGAGCGCCTGTAGTCGTACTCGATCACTAGTAAAGTGCGTTACTCGAAGATTTTTTTTCAAAATATTGTTATTAAAATGGTAAAATGTGCAGTTCGATCTTGCAAAAACGATACTAGAAAACGCACAAAATTGAAATCCAGAATCACATTTCATCGGTAAGTCGACTATTTTACTTATTTTTACAAAAACTATTGAAAACTAATCCGGAATCGCGGGGTGAAGGAGACGTTCGGGAGGCGGGCACGAGCAGGACCGCCCTCGCACCGCGCTCCCGCCGCGTGATTTAGAGATGGGACGTAACTAATTCTGTAGTCAATATAATGTTGGCTAGAAAAACTACATATTATAACAGATTTTTGTAACTTTAATGCTCAAAATGTTATAATATTTTAATAAATAATTTTATAGTGTGTTTTGTACGATATACTTTCAATTTTTTGAATTCGCAAGTATTGTAGAGTAAACTGGCAGTACATAATATTATGTAATGTTACGATATCACGTCTTAACAGTTAAATTGATTTTGAAGATTTTAGTAGGTATAGAAAATTGTAAAATTCAATAAAAAAATGACAATGAGAGGTACACTTTTGTAAGGAAAATACAGGGTCCTACAAATTTAGTACAAATATTTTAAGGACAAACCTACTCAAAACACTGAACATTTTTCTTTTTTTTTAACAAGAACCATGCAGCAATCATTTACTGCATTTCCTTAGAGCAGTGATTCAAAAATACATTGAAATACGCGTTAAATATTTAGTTCGAAAGTCAAATGTCACAAAAACTAAAAGACAGCTTTTTAGCGGTCAGTAAAAATGACAAGTAATATTTAATTAACATAACATAAAAATTATTATTTGATTTATAAATTTTTTTTTTATTGTTTATTTTTATAAATAAGTAATTGGATTAAATTATAATACTACTAATTGCACGAAATAATTATTTACGTCATTTTTCGATAATAATTGCCAAATATAGGCATTATAATCCAATTAATGGTTTGTCAGTTTATATTCTAAGCTCCCTATATTTAAGTAAAAATAAAATAATTTGAGAAATACCAGCTTTTTATTGACATACATATCCAATCATACAGATTTTATGTGAAATATTTACATATTAATATTGTACAAATGTAAGTTGCATGTAGAAAAACTTAAACCTACACGGGCATTAACTCTATAAAACTAAAATACCTACTTATATTTTAGATGCTATCGCACGAAATAATTATATTTATAGATGTTTGTACCGCGCTGAACCTGCATCAATCGCCAACAGAATGATTTTGCGTTGCCCGCGTGCCCATCCCTAGTAATCCCCAACGCACATATCTATGTAGCTAGCTATACATCATCTGCTTACGACGCGCACTGGGCGTCTAGTGTGGTGTTAGCACTCTATACTTTAGTTATTTGTCCTCTATGGATAGAAAACATTAGATTCATTTTAGACTATAGAGAAATATCTTAATTAGACTAATAGGTGCAGTAGGAGACATTTTTTAACCCCCGACAAAAAAAAGGGGTGTTATAAGTTTGACGTCGATGTCTGTCTGTCTGTCTGTCTGTCGGTCTGTCTGTCTGTCTGTCTGTCTGTCTGTGTGTGTGTCTGTCTGTGGCACCGTAGAGCTCAAACGGATGGGCCGATTTCGATGCGGTTTTTTTATTTGAAAGTTAATATCCGTGCGGGTGTTCTTAGCTATGTTTGGTTAATATCGATTCAAAATGGCCGCCTCCACAAAATGGCGGACAAAATATTTCTTCACAACCTACCTCAATATGGGTATCAAATGAAAGGGCTTGACTAGCAAAGTACTAAACGCTATAACAAATTTCAAATTCAAGATGGCCGCCACCACAAAATGGCGAATTATATAATATTTTTCACTACTACCTCAATATGGGTATCAAATGAAAGGGCTTGATTAGTAGAATACTTTGCACTATGACAAATTTCAAATCCAAGATGGCCGCTACCACAAAATGGCGAATTACATTTCCTTTTTTCACAATTCCCTTAATATGGGTATCAAATGAAAGGGCTTGACTAGTAGAATGTTGTACAGATAACAAATCTAAGGTAGTCGGGGGTTAATCAAAATTTTTAATGTTGTTCTTGTATAGTGGTAAGACTCTTTCCAGAGTCCGTCGCGGGAAGTCGGTGGATGGAGGCGGCACAAGATCGGTCATTGTGGAAATCATTGGGGTGGCCTATGTCCAGCAGTGGACGTCTGCAGGCTGCAGATGATGATGAGATGATGATGATTCATCACAGAAATGTTTGATCTGGGTGGGAATCATAACCACGACCAACGGCTTCGAAGGCAAACTTACAGCCAACTAAGCCACTAGGGCAGTCATATAAAAAGTACCTTTTAGCTCTAGCAGAAGAGTTCACTCCTTTCATTAGAGCTATCCGTTCGTCGTAGGTCCCTTCGCGGTACTTGTACTGTTCCGTGATGTCCTCCTTATCTGCGTCACCATGTGGGTCGTATACGTAAGGTTTCTTCGTCAGTACTCTGAGTCCTACACTGTGGAACAAAGAAAATTTATTTCACTTATCTATATAAAGAAACTAGCGGCCCGTTCCGACTTCGCTCGGATATTGTCACGTAAAGCCCATTAATCGAAATATAAACTATCCTTTCTTTTAAATTGGATCAATCTACACACAGTATCCAAATTTCATTAAAATCGGTTTAGTAGTTTAGGAGTCCATCGCGGACAAACATCGTCACAGGAGATTTATATATATTAAGATAAAATTGTAAAGTGTATGTTTATCATCGATATAATTAAAAAAAACGAAGAAGAGGTATGCTATAATCTAAAGACAACATAACGTGGCGAAAATTTGTTTGAAAAATTTGAAAATTGAATTGTCAGCGAACGTACACAATTGTCAGCAAACGTACACAACTCCTTGTTGCGACTGAAACTAAATCAGGAGACGTCACCTGATTTTGCATCGCCATAGTAGAAGCGCGTTTGCCGCTTCTGTCGTTTTTAAGAGTTCGATGATGTTTATAGTATTAAAATAACCGCTTTTAACTACATGCATATCTAAACAACATACATAATTTCTCTGGAAACATTACCCTTCAATCCGGAACACAGTAATGTTTGCACATTACTGCTTGGCGGTAGAATAACTGGCAAAGGTGTGCTACTTCCCCAGGCGGGATCTGCCAAGAGTCCTACCACTACAGTATCAATGAATGAAAACTTACTAATCTGTCTGGGTTCGAAAAATAGTGTGCCCGGTAGCTGAACTGGGATCTTCCCCTCCAATGAAAGACATCTGCGTTGACTGAAGCCAGCATAAAATCTACGTCGTAGTTGAAACCAATGTACCCTTGCTTGATCGCCTCGACGGAAGCCGGACCGCACTGGTACTTGTTATCTGACTTCTCTTGAGGAGTTGCATCAATGGCTTGCCAACCACCGTATCCTAAACGAATTAATAGATTTGTTACTAGCAGATCTCTACCGTTTCACCTCGGAGGTCCTTGACACCGTAATTTTTTCTGGAAAAAATATAACCTATGTATTATTCTAGAGTATCATCTACTTTTGTACCAAATTTCATCCAGCTTCCTTCAGTAGTGTTAAAGTTTTAACCTTTTGAAAGAGCAACAAGGATACTCACAAACTCACAGGGCTACGATAAAATTTAAAAGGCATAATTTTTGTTCCTAATTTACTTTGTAATAATGAACTTAGCATATAGTGTAATATTGTAACTTTTGCATAATCGTTTTTAGCGTAATTTGTTTTAAGCATAACGATCTATTGTACTACATTCGATTCGACTATTGATGAGACGCATAATTCTTTCGTAGAATGCCTAAAGACGTGTCTTTAGGCATCATTTATTTTTTCTAATTTAATTTGATACGTTCAATAGTTTAAATACATACGCATTTTGAGTTGTAACTAGGTATAGGTTTAGGAGTAGCGGTTACGAAGTAACTATTTTCTGATCTGTGGTAGCGGGAAGGCTGAGTAAAAATTATGCGAAAACAGTTGTTGAAAAAATATGTGTTTACTCGTAGTTGTTATGGTAAATTATTATTATCATTAGTCCTAAAAACGTTATGCCTACTTAAATTAGTACAAAAAATGTTATGCTATTAAATATAGACCCACTATCACATTAAGTCATGACGATTTCCCTAATATTAAGTCTGCTCAGATGATAATCAAAAATAGTATGTTAAGTTCTTCATACCGCCTACGAGATGGCAGATGCTAGGACCGTAGAGTATCCTCTTATGGGTTGCCAGATCGTTCCTTGATCTTCCGTTCCGGCGGATGTCCACGTAGATACCTACCGTCTGAAGTGTCCTTGCGCTAGTCGTTCTACGAGATAAACTCGTAGAAGGTACTCATTAATTAGTTTAGATATATAAGATCAGCTTTGTAGGGCCTGTAGTCTTCTGCGCTACTCCTGAATATGTTAGGAAGTAGACGAGACTTAAACTCAACTGACATAAGCAACTTTTTAAACAAGGTGAATTAACCAAACGATATTATTTGCCCACATAACTCTATGACAATGACAACCCGACTCTCTGGATTTGCGTAACCAAAGATCAGCAAAGATGTTCTTAGCTATGTTTGGTTAATATCGATTCAAAATGGCCGCCTCCACAAAATGGCGGACAAAATATTTCTTTACAACCTACCTTAATATGGGTGTCAAATGAAAGGGCTTGATTAGTAGAACGTTATACAGATAATCCGAGATCCGAGGTAGTCGGGGGTTAATCAAAATTATTAATTTTTTCTTGTGGTAATGAATTATTAGGAAACTCATATCACTTACCCGCTGGGAGGTCGGGTCTTGACATCCACACTTCATTCCAAACATGGTAGTTCCACGTGGAATCACTAACATAATCCCCACTCTTTAAACTCTCCATGTCCTCTGAGTAGTATTTGTCTATAGACAGGCTTTTGTCTACGTCATGACCCGAGTTCATGTTGGATACGACACGGGAAGGAATACCCAGTGCTCGACACACTGAAATAGAAAATTACATTGATAGGTACATATAATATACTAACCCAACCCAACCCTTACTACCACAGACATCCACTTCACGTTGTAGCCCCGTATGAGAATATACTTAGTATAATATCAATATTCACGTATTTATTTAATTAAAATTCTAAGTTTTTAACAATATTTATAAAAAATAACATAAAAACATTATAACTTAAACCTAGATAGCCGCCAGCAGCGGGGCAAGGCCCAAGTTACCGGTGGTTAGGGCTGCAGACTGAGGAACCTCCTGACGATGCGCGCTGTGTCAACGATGACTGCCTTCTGCATCTAGCTCTTAATCCAACCGTCTTGCGAAAGTCTCTTGAGATGTTGGTCTTATTATCATTATTATATATTATTAAATTATTAAACTAAGGTGGTATGTCGATCTTTAGTAGTTTGGTTGGGCTCTTGTGTTTTCAATTAAGGGGCACCAGGTACTCTAGATTTTCGATATTCCTAGTTATTATAGTTTTCCTTTATGTGGCCATTAAACACTAAGTCTGTACCAAATTTCAGATCTCTGAGTTTATGGGAAGTACTAGTTCTATTTTGATGATCATGAGTGAGCGACGTAAATGCGAAATTTTGCCTTCGCTTAACTTCGGAACTAAATGACGTACACACTTCAAATTTTGGATTTTAAATATGTGGTTATAGTTTACTAGATGACGAAAATTTCAGCGTTCTGGTCTTATCCAGAGGGTCTCAAATAGGGGCCTGAAAATGCAGCAAAATGGTTTCAGTAAGGATGGTACGGCAGTGTTTGCTTCGCGCTCGACTTGGCGGGGCACTGCCGTGCCCCCAGATTGCATCTCCCCCCCACATATTTCAACTAGACCGGGACAAAACACTAACTTAAATGCGCTGTGAACTAATAAAAGCTTGGGAGTCCCTGATTTTAACACACTTGGTAGGGGTGCGTTCTCACAATTAGCCTACGCTGGTCGGAACTCTTCATCAATCGGGTGATATCTATTACCTGTATTGACAACTCCAGCAAACACCCAGCACTGCCCGTAGCTCACTGGATTTCCAGTCCGGTAGTACTCCGCCAGAATGTCCAAAGAGCTAGTCCACAGGTAGGGTGGGGTCCCGTCCCCATATTCTCCATCCCACCTGCCTATAAGCACGCCGCCGTCGCTGTCGTCGGAGTTCTCATTCACTGCGGCTGAGATGACCCTCACCAACTTGACTACATCTCCACGCCTACGTACGAAGCACTCTATATATATCGCAGTCAAAAGCTTAACTTAGCCAACGCCGTATTACTAGCATCCTGAATGATATTTAGCCGTATCGTTTGTAACAACATTTAATATATTGGCTGTCTAATGCTTAGGCTATTCGCAAACAAGATTAAAAAAATATGAAACATCTGACAGAAAATATAAAAGGTCTGTCATGAGAAATTCTTTAGTTGAGAAATTTATTCATTTTAATTTTGTTCCACTTTCTGCCACTTAAGCCCGAACCTGTCCAAACTTTCAAAATGATGTCGTCAAACTACTTACATGTTTTTTTCTAAACTAACCGAACTTATTTAAATTTTATAGTATTTAAATTAATACAAGGTTGACATAGAAAAAAAATGAAGGTAGTCTGTCGACGTCAATTTGAAAGTTTGAAGAGTTTCGGTGCTAGGTGGCAGAAAGTGTAACTAAACTAAAATGAATAGGCTAGGCAAGTAATAAAATGTCATCGATACAAGTTATTTGGCTAGCTGTTTGATTAAATGGCTGAATATCATTTAGGAAGCTAGTTAAATGACACTGTTAAGTAAAGAGGTTAGTTAGGATGTGATTGAACGGCTAGTTAGCAACAACACACACTTAAAAAATTATAAGTATGAATTTACAATTATTTATGAATTAAATCAACTACCTGGCTATTATAGTACTAGCTTCATTTACTTTTCGGGCTAAACGGTGTTGTATAAGAAATGTCCTTCATTATTTATTATCCTTCTCTATTTTTAACCCCCGATCAAAAAAAGGGGTGTTATAAGTTTGACGTCGATGTTTGTCTGTCTGTCTGTGTGTCTGTCTGTGGCACCGCAAAGCTCAAACGGATGGGCCGATTTCGATGCGGTTTTTTTTTATTTGAAAGTTAATTACCGTGCGAGTGTTCTTAGCTATGTTTAGTTGATATCGATTCAAAATGGTCGCCTCCACAAAATGGCGGATAAAATATTTCTGCACAACCTACCTACCACAAAATGGCGAATTATTTTATTTTTTTTCACTACTACTTCAATATGGATATCAAACGAAAGGGCTTAACTAGTAGAATACATTGCACTATAACAAATTTCAAATCCAAGATGGCCGCTTCCACAAAATGGCGATCAAGATTTCTTTTTTCACAACTTCCTTAATATGGGTATCAAATGAAAGGGCTTGACTAGCAGAATGTTGTACAGATAACAAATCTAAGGTAGTCGGGGGTTAATCAAAATTTTTAATTTTGTTCTTGTTACTCAAGCGAAGTGTTAGAGGTTAGTAGAAGTAGAGGGTAGTGTCACTTGTCTAGATTTATATATGTCTAAGTTCATAAGTTAGCATGTTGTTTTGGAAACTGGGCTAGCATAAGCAGCCTACTAAATAATAAATACATGAGTATGGGTGGACAATTCACACACAACACCATCAGAATCCAAACTAAGTAAAGCTTGTACTACCTATGTAAATTTTCCCACTGCTGGCACTCGGGGACTTTTCCTCTCGTAAAAAGAGATTTAAGGCAATAATCCACCAAGTTGGCCCACTATTGGTGGATAACGCATGACCTCGAAAGATTCTTGGAAGACGTTGGTTTCCTTTACAGTTTTAAGTTAGCGGGAAAGCGGAATTACGCACATGACATAAAAAAAACAGTAGTGCGCGTGGGATTGGAACCATTCGCTACGGGTCGGCAGTTGCCATTCAATTGCCGAGACCAGCAATAACTCAAACTTAAACTTTTTTTTTAAATAAACAGAGACGAGCAGGACATGTGCCTGATGGTAAGCAACATGCCTGCCACTTAACAGCACAGTGACACGCAGTCATAGGAACATCACCCAGAGATCTAAGATGTTATATCTCTTAGCCCTGGAATTTCTATGGAAATTTGCCCTTCAAACCGAAACACAGTAATTTTTGCACATTACTGCTTGGCGACGGACTATGCTAAGAGCCCTACCACTACAAAACTAGCTAGCATAGGAATAAATGCATAAAATACTTACTGGTGGTATGGCATTTCTAATCGGTCTAACAAGAACATCACAGCAGGTAGCACTACGCTGTCGAATTGACCAAAAACCCACGGTGTTCCTTTTGTTGAGTTACTATTGCCTTTCCAAATTTTACCTACGTCATTTAGGACGTACTCTTGAAGTAGCATGGTGTCTGGCATGTATGTCTGATCATCTGTAAAACAACCGATTTATTAAGTTTTTTAACTATGAAAACTAACGTGGTTGTATCAAATATTTTGTATTAATTTACGGGTAACTCACGTATGAAGTGGTCGGTTCAGTCTAATTTAAGATTTAACCGAATCCAACGACCTTTTTCAAGTAGTTTTAGGCTAATAACTCATGGAGGACGCTGCTAGTAGGAATAAGTCTTCCAAGCATGGTCGTCTAAAAAAGTTCTCTAAGCATGGCTATCTAGAAATGTGTTAGGTCCCGAATTCACCCAAACATTTCTTTCATTTACGAGCGTGACGATGAGCTTCATTCACAGCCCAGTGAAAAATCTGTGTGTGGCGCCAAAAGAAAGTTTCACTTAAAAAACCAACCTGGGTTCCAAGGGTTGAATAAAATGTACAATTCAGATTGGAGTTCGTAACGTTCTTGCTCTCTGCACGTTTTGAGTTTAGTGATGACTTCCAGAGCCCAAAGACCAACTGGTGCGTCGACTGGTGACGATACCTAACAACAAGAAAAAAAAATTTGATTAGCCCCCGACTACCTCGGATCTCGGATTATCTCTATAACGTTCTACTAGTCAAGCCCTTTCATTTGATACCCATATTGAGTTAGTAGTGAAAAAAAATAATACAATTCGGCATTTTGTGGTGGCGGTCATCTTGGATTTGAAATTTGTTATAGTGTATAGTATTCTACTATTCAAGCCCGTTCATTTGATACCCATATAGAGTTAGGTTGTGAGGAAATATTTTGTCCACCATTTTGAATCGATATTAACCAAACATAGCTAAGAACATCCGCACGGATATTAACCTTCAAATAAAAAAACCGCATCGAAATCTGCCCATCCGTTTGAGCTCTAAGGTGCCACAGACAGACACACACACAGACAGACAGACAGACAGACAGACAGACATCGACGTCAAACTTATAACACCCCTTTTTTGGTCGGGGGTTAAAACACAGTCCATATTTAGCTGATCTTTGGTTAAGCAAATCCAGAGAGTCGGGTTGTCATTGTCATAAAGTTATGTGGGCAAATAATATCGTTTGGTTAATTCACCTTGTTTAAAAAGTTGCAGTTTTATAAAACATAAAAAAAAACATACGTCAAATTGATAACCTTTTTTGGAAGTCGATTAAAATAGGCATGCTAACATAAAAACTAATTAGTTAGTCTGTTAGATTGTCAAAAATAATGACGATGATTATATTTTCCTACAAAACTATCAATTAAAAATCAAGTGGTGAAATGCTAGTCGGACTCGCCCATGAAGGCTTCCGTAGTAGCAAGTAACATACTTACTTATAATATAATAAAAGTTCTTGTAGTTCGTTGTTACTTTAATCAGTGTTTTAACGTATGATGACGTATGATGAGATGACGTATTAAAATAAAACTACTTAATAAATCTCATTCAAACCAATTATCGTTGATAGTTTATATGATAATGGACGTCATACACTGGTTTTACCCGACTGCGCGACGCAAAGAAGTGGTAATGTGTTTATCAGTCTATATATGTATGTATGTTTCTTTGAAGCACTACACAAACCAAACGCCTGGGCCGATTTTTATGATTCACACATCGATTCCTCTTAGTCTCGCAAGTGACACCAAAGACCTGACATTAGTATAAATTCAATATGGCGGATAACGGACGCCATATTGTCTAAATTAAAAAAAAAAACAACAAACTATGCCAAGATAGGTATCGTTGAATAGGCAATTATATTTTTTTTTATTTTAGAAGTTACAGGGAGGGGCACACACATTTTACCACTTTGGACGAGTCGCTAGCGCAAACTATTCAGTTTAGAAAAAAAATGTTAAGAATCTCAATATAATTTTTGAAGACCTATCCATAGATAAACCAAACGTATGGATTTGATGGAAAAAAAATTGAGTTTCAGTAGTTCTAAGTATGGGACACCCCTAAAATTTATTGTTTTTTTTTTCTTTTTTGTATGAAAATCATAATGCGGTTCACAGAATACATCTACTTACCAAGTTTCAATAGTATAGCTTTTATAGTTTCGGAGAAAAGTGACTGTGACATACGGACGGACAGACAGACATGACGAATCTATAAGGGTCCCGTATTTTGTCATTTGGCTACGGAACCCTAAAAATTTATATTTTTTATAGTTTCAATAGTGTATAGTTTAATAGTTTTAGGTACAGAATTGTACAGCTTGAGGGATAATGTAAGCGGCATATTTACCTCAACATACAGATAGTTTTCATTGGCGTTGACAAACTTTGCTGACCAGTGGTGTTTGTGCGCAGTCACGTTTGGTGTCACAAAAACCGACCCTCTGGTCTCCATTTGGTTCTCCAAAGACTTTTGATCACCTGTAAAAAATCCAAAATGTAAATTACAGCGTCAGTAATATTATAAATTTTGTGTGTTTGTTGTTTTCCTTACTGTACCCAGAGGACATTCCGGTAATAGGACGTTTTGCTACTGGGCGGTTTTGATCCTATGTCTTTCTAATAATAGGACGATTTGCTACTAGGTCGTTTTGATCTTATGTCGTTCTGATAATATGACGTTTTGCTACTGCGCCGTTTTGATCTTATGTCGTTCTGATAATATGACGTTTTGCTACTGCGCCGTTTTGATCTTATGTCGTTCTGATAATAGGACGGCTTGCTACCAGGCCGTTTTGATCTTATGTAATTCTGATTAAAGGACGTTTTGCTACTAGGCCGTTTTGATCTTATGTCATTCTGATAATAGGACGGTTTGCTACTAGGCCGTCTTGATCTTATGTCATTCTGATAATAGGACGGTTTGCTACTAGGCCGTCTTGATCTTAAGTCGTTCTGATAATAGGATGGTTTGCTACTAGGCCGTCTTGATCTTATGTCATTCTGATAATAGGACGGTTTGCTACTAGGCCGTCTTGATCTTATGTCGTTCTGATAATAGGACGGCTTGCTACTAGGCCGTTTTGATCTTATGTCATTCTGATAATAGGACGGTTTGCTACTAGGCCGTTTTGATCTCATGTCATTCTGATAATAGGACGGTTTGCTACTAGGCCGTTTTGATCTCATGTCATTCTGATAATAGGACGGTTTGCTACTAGGCCGTTTTGATCTTATGTCATTCTGATAATAGGACGGTTTGCTACTAGGCCGTTTTGATCTCATGGCATTCTGATAATAGGACGGTTTGCTACTAGGCCGTTTTGATCTCATGGCATTCTGATAATAGGACGGTTTGCTACTAGGCCGTTTTGATCTCATGTCATTCTGATAATAGGGCGGTTTGCTACTAGGCCGTCTTGATTTTAAGTCGTTCTGATAATAGGATGGTTTGCTACTAAGCCGTCTTGATCTTATGTCATTCTGATAATGGGACGGTTTGCTACTAGGCCGTCTTGATCTTATGTCGTTCTGATAATAGGACGGCTTGCTACTAGGCCGTTTTGATCTTATGTCATTCTGATAATAGGACGGTTTGCTACTAGGCCGTTTTGATCTCATGTCATTCTGATAATAGGACGGTTTGCTACTAGGCCGTTTTGATCTCATGTCATTCTGATAATAGGGCGGTTTGCTACTAGGCCGTCTTGATTTTAAGTCGTTCTGATAATAGGATGGTTTGCTACTAAGCCGTCTTGATCTTATGTCATTCTGATAATGGGACGGTTTGCTACTAGGCCGTCTTGATCTTATGTCGTTCTGATAATAGGACGGCTTGCTACTAGGCCGTTTTGATCTTATGTCATTCTGATAATAGGACGGTTTGCTACTAGGCCGTTTTGATCTCATGTCATTCTGATAATAGGACGGTTTGCTACTAGGCCGTTTTGATCTCATGTCATTCTGATAATAGGACGGTTTGCTACTAGGCCGTTTTGATCTTATGTCATTCTGATAATAGGACGGTTTGCTACTAGGCTGTTTTGATCTCATGGCATTCTGATAATAGGACGGTTTGCTACTAGGCCGTTTTGATCTCATGTCATTCTGATAATAGGGCGGTTCGCTACTAGGCCGTCTTGATCTTATGTCGTTCTGATAATAGGATGGTTTGCTACTAGGCCGTTTTGATCTTATGTCATTCTGATAATAGGACGGTTTGCTACTAGGCCGTTTTGATCTTATGTCACTCTGTTAATAGAACGTTTTGCTCCTAGGTCATTTATATTTTGTATCGTTTTAATATGTAGGACATTTTGCTTAAAGGTTCTGCTGGTACGTAAGCCGTCGGTTTTTTTTTACTTTTAAAATTTTTTGTGCATGTTAAAATATGGCCGTTCCACATTTGATTCTAGATTCAGGTTAGTTAATAGTTAATTCAATTATTAATGTATAACGAACACACTTCCTCGTAAAGGGTCTGTTATTTCACCAATTTCAATTTCATTGCGTACTTGTGCGTTATTGTAATGCTAAACGCACGGTTTATTAAGATGATCCATCTATAAATAATGATAATGATAATGAAATGATGTAATGATCATAAATAAACGGTACTTTTTTAAATCCTAAAAATTTGACAACATTATAAATGCTACGTAACAATAAATTTAACAAGGTGTTAATTTTTTTCTAACTGCTTTAACAAGTAATTAAAGATCTATTGATTTAAGAAAGTTCGAATTATATTTATTTCTTCGCAATTAAGATTTAAAACGTCGTATGACATACGTGTACATCTCTCCTACTCGGCTCGGGCTAGCAAGAAATAAATAAATAGTACCTGGTTGACCGAGCTTTGCTCGGTTTAAATGCGTTTATAAAGGGCTCTAAGTAAAAGATTTTCTCAGAAAAAAAAGAACAAAAAGAAAAGACCCGAGTGTAACCATCAGGATTCGAACCGGGGCCTGTTGACTCCGAGGGGAAGCATATTCCGTCTAAGCCATTTAGACTTAAAGAACAGTGGCGAAATAAGTTATCGTATTCTAATGACATTGTAGGAGTTTTTCATTCTCTAAAAACGCGCATAATGTAGTTTAAAAAAAATAAAACCTACCTAGATCGATTTATCGTCCCCGAAACCCTCTGTATACATAATTTCACGAAAAACGTTCAAGCCGTTTCCGAGATTCAGATTCTATATATATATACCTACAAGAATTGGTCGTTTAAAGATATAAGATAAGATAAGATATACATAATTTCATGAAAATCGTTCGAGCCGTTTCCGAGATTCAGATTCTATATATACCTATACCTACAAGAATTGGTCGTTGAAAGGTATGAGATAAGATAAGATTTTTGGACATTTCACACACAACACTATCTGAAAAACACTATCACAGAAAACACCCAGGGACAGTCCAAATATTTGTATTCATCACACAAATATTTGGACCATTTGGATTTGAATATTTGGGTGGGGAACGAACCCGCGACCCATGGCGTCGCAGGCAGACTTACTACCAACTAAGCCAGCCAGCATCGCCTCGGCTGTAATTTTCAACTTACCGCACTCATATCATAATGTATAAACTATTAACAAACTACGATAAATTTCATCATAAAAAAAAAATTGGTTGCCTGTAAAGTCGTTATACGGGCGAAAGTTTTACGTGACAACGACTTTGAGTGGTAAAATAATTTTACGGAAGGGACGCGTGCCTTTCACTTTTTATGTCTGTCTCTCTCGCTCTTAGGCGGGCTAACCATGCCCGAGTGGAAGGGACGCGTGCCTCTCACTCGCTCTCGTTGTGAGCGCATAACGTGAGCGGAGCGTAACGCAGTTTCTTGAAGTGTCACCCGGCAAACCAATTTATAAGACGTTGTCACGTCAATAAAAAAAACATGACTTTAAAAGTGAAAATAAACGAACTTGTAGTATTATTACCAATAGTGAAAACCATCTGGACAATATCCTCTTCACAGTTGTAGGGTCTGTCGAACGCTATGACGCCATTGAACGGTTGGCCGCGGCGGACGATCGTGGTTTCCGCCCTGGGCTCTGCTGGATTCACATCTTCGTATCTGATAAAACATGCAGAATAAGATACGCTTTATTGTATAAACTGTTAAAACAGAGTGTTAGATCTTAATTTTTTTTTATAGTTCCAGAAGTTTTTTCCATTACAAACATACAGTACTTTTTTTTTAAATAAAGAGTGACGAGACAGGGCATGTGCCAAATGGCAAGCAACATGCCTGCCACACAACAGCACAGTGACATACAGCTATTGGAATATGAAGAGTCAAAATCATTACCTAGCACTGCACTGCGCTCGTCACCCAGATATCTAAGATGTTATATTTCTAAGCCCTGTAATTTCTCTGGAATTTTTTACATGTACTCATCAATACAATAATTAATCTAACGTTTCAACATTTGATATAACATTATTACACAAATAAAAAAAACACGGCACAAAGAGGGACTGGATATTTAATATTTATAGTATAATTAGTATACCAGATGTCCGCCCTGGCTTCGCCCGTGGTACATTATATAGCACTCATCAGGATTCCGTACATATCCAACGGTGAAAGAATGATTGAAATCGGTTCAGTCATTCCTGATAATATCGCTTTCAAACAAAAAACTTCTTCAGCTACCTGCTACGCCACCTGTCGGAAATTGGTCGTACCAACTCAGATTTAGAAACAAATTTGATTAGCAAAGGGAGGTTTTCAATCTTAGAGCAAAGGCAGCTAAGGTTTATATTCAACTAGATGGCCGCCCGGCTTCGCCCGTGGTACATTATATAGTACTCATCAGGATCCCGTACATATACAACGGTGAAAGAATGACTGAAATCGGTGCAGTCATTCCTGAGAATTTCGCTTTCAAACAAAACACCTCTTTAGCTACCTGCTACGCCACCTGTCGGAAATTGGTCGTACTAACTCAGATTTAGAAACAAATTTGATTAGCAAAGGTTTATATTCAAGAGGTATGTAATCTGTGATATTTAATGACGCAATCTTAGACGCATGCTGTCATGTGTCATGTCAAAGCACGAAACGTACGAAAACTCTCAAAAAGGATTGTTTTTCCCCAATTTTGTTACATTCTTGATTCATGCTCCGTTTCTATAATATTAATAGTAGCGTTATGTTCTATAGCATATAGCCTTCCTCGATAAATGAACTATCCAATAAAATAATAATCTTTAAAACAAACAAACAAACTCTTCAGCTTTATAATATTAGTATAGATGACGCAATCTTAGACACATGCCAAAGAACGCTACGAAAGCTCTCAAAAAGGAATATTTTTCCCCGTTTTTGTTACATTCTTGATTCATGATCCGCTTCTATTGATAGTATCGTTATGTTCTATAGCCTATACTGCCGTCATACGGAGAAAAGACGTATCTAACATTTTTGTCAAAATTGAGTTATATATATATTCGGAATCAGTGAAAAAAGACGCATCGGCTAGTATTTTTTAAATAGCTTAAAAACCAACCAGAGCTCAGTTTTTCACAAAGAAATAAGACGCATTTGCGGTTTGGTTTGTATATTGCTTAATAGAAAAGACACTTCTGATGTATACTAAGAAGAAAAAACACATCTGAGTAGAAGCGTTTTATTTATTTACAAAATAAGTTTTAAGTAATAAAGTGAAAAGACGTTTTTGATTACTTCATAAGAAGAAAAGACGGTTCTGCGTAGAAACGTCTTTTCATTGTCACAAGTAACTAAATTAGTGAGACGCAAGTGGCAGTACCATCTTTTCTACTTAGTATCGCTATATGTGAGGGGTACTTGTACTGCCGTCATACGGGAAAAAGACGTACCTACACAAACATCGAAACGGAGAAAAAAAATATTTCGTAAATTTATGATTTAATCTCTTGCTGTCCGAAATACAATAGATAAGAAAAAAAAAATTGCACATGCTGTCATGTGTCATGTCAAAGCACGAAACGTACGAAAACTCTGAAAAAGGAATATTTTTTCCCGATTTTGTTACATTTTTGATTCATGCTCCGCTTCTATTAATAGTAGCGTTATTTTCTCTAGCCTATTGCCTTCCTCGATAAATGGACTATCCAAGAGAAAATAATCTTTCAATCCGGACCAGTACTTCCCGAGATCCTAGCGTTCAAACAAATTGTTGCAAACTGTTAACAGTTTATTAAAGTCAGTTTATAGCTGACTTTAATAAGCCATATCTAAAACCTATAAGTAGAGTTTAATACTAACTTGAAAAGAGTTCTTTATCTTTATTATAATATAATATTGTTTCTAGAATGTTTAAAATGTTATGTTGCAAATATACAGCACTTACATAAAATATATTTTTTTACCCTTGAGGCGGTGTCTGAATGGGGTGATGCCAATCTGGTCAATTTCAACGAGAGTAAGACGCAGGCGTGTCTGTTCTCCGCAAAAAGGAGTCCATTCCAACTGACTCCTACTTTTCGAGGTATATCCGTGCCAGTTTCTAACCGCCTTGAGCTTTTGGGCTTTACTTTGACATCTACGCTCAACTTTGGCTCGTATATTGTCCAAGTCCAAGGCTAAATTAGCTGCAAAAAACTAGGTGTCCTCTCAAAGGTGCGAAGGTACTTCAAGTCTGAACAGCTGCTCACATATCAAGCACAGATTCGCTCTTGTATGGAGTACTGTTCGCACTTTTGAGATGGATCGGCTAAGTATCAGCTGGAGGCCCTGGAATCGATCGAGAGACGTGCCAAAAGGCTCATAGGCAACGATACTCTAGGGATGCCCGTTACGATACGATATATCGGAATATCGATACAGCACTATACGATATATCGATATTTGATGCGATATTTTGACCATACGATACGCTTCGATATATCGCATTCTTATAAAAATATCGCATTACCATATCGTATCAAACTATGTCGGTGACTAATTTGTAAAATTTTAAAGTACCTATTAGGTACATCATCACTAAACGATTATAGACAGTGCCATTGAATATATTGTTATTAGTAACAAGATAATGATAACGTCGACAATATTGTTTATGGAACAAGAACAGTCGGCTTTTATTTAGACTTGGAGGTAGATTTAAATAATCTTTGAACTTTGTAGTACCGTCAAATATGATTAATAAATGTTTAGTTTATGTTCTCCTTTGTCATTCCGTTCGTAGCTGGGCACACACTTTCCGAAAGCCGTAATAGGTTAAATCCACAGCGCTTATCCAAATTATTATTTTTGCGTTGTTTAAGTGCTGATCAATGGCAATTGTGATTTTTTTGTTGAATAAAACTATTCTAAATACATATGATTATTTGTTTCTCTTAAAAAAATAAAATAATATAGTAAAACTACTAAAAAGAAAACCCTTTGCACGATATGTACTTATTATATCGCATATTAAATGAAAGGCATGCGATACGGTTACGATACGATATATCGATACAAAGGAAATCGATAGTATCGCGTATCGATACAACCAAGTTCGATACAGTTACGATGCGATATATCGATACAATACACTTTTTTGGGCATCCCTACGATACTCTTGTGCGAAAAAGACTACAAAGTATTGATTATCGCCGAAAAATTGCCAGCCTATCGGTTTTTTATCGCATACACTTTGGAGAGTGTGCGACTGATTTGCATGATCTGATACCGTCTTGCCCTTTTTTCAATCGGAATGCTCGTAGCTCGTAAAGCGACATCGACATTTTATGGTTGATGTTTCAAAGACACGAACGAAGAGATTTGACTCTACTTTTGTGATTAGGCTGTGGAATACGTTGCCTGAGTGGGTTTTCCCCGATGGTTACAATCTTTATGTCTTCAAATCGAGAGTGAATCGGTTTCTTCTAGGTAAACACGATCCATCGTAGACCGCATCGTCGCTTAACATCAGGCGAGATAGCGCTCATTTCTAAAAATACTAAGTTGAAAAGAAGCATCTAGCCAGAAACGTCTTTTCATTGTACTATAAAGCATTTCTTTTGCTTTTTTTTACTAAGAAGAAAAAGAAAAAGGTATTTAATTAATAAACCAATTCATTAAAATATTATTTAGATATACACACTGATAGTTCAAACTCTAATGAACATAATTGCATTTAATTATTTTTTTCTTATCTATTGTGTTTCGGACAGCAAGAGATTAAATCATAAATTTACGAAATATTTTTTTTCTCCGTTTCGATGTTTGTGTAGGTACGTCTTTTTCCCGTATGACGGCAGTATAACCTTCCTCGATAAATGGACTATCCAATAGAAAAAAAATCTTTCAATTCGGACCAGTACTTCCCGAGATCCTAGCGTTCAAACAAACAAACAAACTCTTCAGCTTTGTAATATTAGTATAGATTGGCATTAGTAAAATCAAAGAGGTTACTTTTTCTTAGAGTAAAATATTATTTGAGAATGTTAATATACTTCAGAGATCAGCCATTTCTTTAGTGGTAAGGGATTGAAGACCAAATAAAACCTAGCTTGATCGATTTATCGCCCCCGAAACGGCCCGCATACTAAATTTCATGAAAATCGTTCGAACCGTGTCGTGTGTGATATTCAGATGCTATATGTATCTACATAAGTACACGCAAGATTTGCTCGTTTAAAGGTACATACCTACAGACATACAATATAAGATACATTTATTTGTTTGGCATAGTTTATTAATTGGTTAATTAATTAATGGTTGTATAGTTTATTCCTTATAAGCATAAGCAGCCCACTTAATGTTCCCACTGCTGGGACTCGGGGCCTTCTCTCGCAAGGAGAGAGTTAAGGTCATAATCCACCACGCTGGCCAAGTGCGGGTTGGTGGATGACACATGACCTCAAAAGATTTTAAGTACATGTCGGTTTCCTCACGATGTTTTCCTTCACCGTTTTTAAGTTAGCGGCATTACGCACACGAAAAGACAGTGGTGCGCGTGGTGGGATTCGAACCCGGGGGCTCCGAATCGGCAGTCGCAGTTCTCCCGATTAGACCAGCCGTAACTTCAGACCAGCCGTAACTTCAATTCCAATTCCTTATAAGCACACAAGAATCTTTCCTCTCCATAACTTTATGAGTATAAGGCATCAAAGTAGGTTGGCAATATTTCCAGAGAAATTACAGGGCTTAGAGATATAACATCTTAGATCTCTGGGTGATGAGCGCAGTGCAGTGCTAGGTAATGATTTGGACTCTTCATGTTCCAATAGCTGCGTATCACTGTGCTGCTATGCGGAAGGCGTGTGGCTTACCATCAGGCACATGTCCTGCTCGTCTAGTCACTTATTATTTAATAAAAAAAGGTATAACTGACCTGGACGTGTTATGTTCCTTTGCATTGTCCTTGGGATAAAAGGAGATAAAGTTTGTAACCAATGGTCCACCCATTTTGTACACCAAACGATTACTGCAAAAAAACATGATCTATTTAAATAAAAGTTACAGTCGTATTACTATTGTATGCCTATATTATGTACTAGCGGCCCATTCTGGCTTCGCTCGGATAACCTAGATACCAACTGCAGCGCCATCTGCCGGGCTGATTTGTGAATCTAAACTATCCAGGGCCCTACCCGAGCGTATACAAAAAAATATTCAAATCGGTCAAGACGTTTAGGAGGAGTTTACTTACAACGAAAAGTGGCATTTATTTTTATATATATCGTAATCGAATCATAATCGAGTCGCAATCGAATCTCAATAGAGATGCAATCTAGTAGTGTCTGGAACGCAAGTGCCACCTGATGGCGCTCGATGGAGTTAGTGGCGCGCGCGCTGTCGAATGGACGGATTGTTTGAGTCAGTTCTCTCTTGGCTTTCGACGCGTGCGGTCGGCACTGAACACATCGCGCGTTCTACGATACGTACTTTGCTATAAAACCAACTTTGTTACCCGTGCTTCATAAATTCGATTGTGTTAGCGAGTTTTCATCCAACACTACCCGCCGCTACGCCCACAGCAGAAGGATGCGAAGAATAATGATGATGGCGAGACTATGTGCCGCCGACATATACATATAGATTATGTTTACATATGACTGTTTACAAATTGCATTACTTTAGTCGGGAGAACGGCTACTGCCGATCCGTCCTTCAACCGCCTAACTGAATCGGCTATGGCTTTGGTATTGCTGTCTCTATCATTTCAAACGAAAAAAAAAGATAGAGTAATATTAAAGCTAAGACAGTTTCAGTTAGGCGGTAGACCCCCCGGAGCCCAGGGTACAAATCCCACGCGCATATATTTTCGAAGTCATGAGCGTAATGCCGCTAACTTAAAAACGGTAAAGGAAACATCGTGATGAAACTGACATCCACCTACAACCTTCCGAGGTCGTGTGGCATTTTCAAATTTTGAAATGTATACTATTAATATGGTCTTATTTTTTGTTTTTTTAGTAATTGTGCAAGTGGACCGTGCATTTATTAATAAAGAACTTTAGCTTTGTCATTCACCAACCAGCAAAGATCCAGCTTCGTGGGTTATGATATTGACTCTCTTCTTGCGAGAGAAAGCCCCGAGTCCCAGCAGTAGGAATATTTAGTGATTATGCTATAAATTACAATTGTGTGTAATAGGACCAGCGCTGCTAAACCTCACAGAGACTCAAAGTTAGTTATAATAAGACTTTTATTTTAATTTTAATTTAACTATAAAATTTTAAGTTAATTATAAATGAATACAACGTATTTAATTATGTATCACCCTTGGTTTTCGAGCACACCCTGGCAAACCGGCACCACTTCTCTATCTGGAAAGACTTAAGTCTGTTACTTGGTCATATAATCAACCAAGTAACGTTCCTAAATTTCTAGCCATTCACAATTCTAGCCACCACCCACTTTGGGACGCATTGTTTGAAAATCGAGAAGCGCGCATAAAAAATCCTACCAGGGCTCTGGGATTACCTGGATTCTGCGACCTTTGCATGTCAGTCAACAAGATCCGGCTGTTCTAGTTGGGAGAACCACGACTGCCGATCCGGAGACCCCGGATTCAAAACCACGCGCAATATTATCTTTTCGAAGTCATGTGCGTAATGCCGCTAACTTAAAACGGTGAAAGAAAACGTCGCGAAGAAACCGACATGTACCTAGAATCTTTCTAAGGATTTTGTCATCCCGCACTGGGCCAGCGTGCTGGATTATGGGCTTGGCTCTCTCCTTGCGAGAGAAGGCCCCGAGGCCCAGCTGTGGGAACATGTAGTGGGCTGTTTATTTAACAAGATGCCAGCGAGTGAAGTTATTGACTGATCCCCCAGGGTACATCACGTGGGGTTTCACAAAACACGAACCTCACAGCCGTAAGAGTGGCAAATGTACAGTTACATTACATTTTTTTTTCAGAATCAGAAACATTTATTGCAAAACTGTGTACAAAGGTGATGTTATAAATAAGACATATTTATAGAAACAACAGTTCTACCCTTTGCGGGCATGCAAAAATAAGGCCTCATTGGCATGAGGTTACAAAAATATCACAACGATTTACACAAATAATAACACATTATATCAAAATTTGGAACTAATTAGTACTTTTTAAAACGTATTAAATTGTTAACTTATCCTACACTCTATAAAAAAACGACGAAACTAATTTTGAGTAAGTAAATAATTGCAGAATTTACTTATAATAAAAACAAAAAACAAACGTAGATGAAAGAAAAACGATCAGCACTTATTGTGAGGTTGAGCTCGTTACATAACTTCAGACATTACTTGACAATCACATAAAATAGTTTAAATGTATAAAATTATGATATAAATTTAATTTATACAATGAGTATTTAATTAAAAAATAACATACCGTTAACAATGGGATTATAGCAAAACAGGAAATCCTTATCCCGCGTCTGAATTCTATCGAGCTCCGATTCGAATGGGACGGTTATTTCTGTGTCCGATCTGATTTAAATGTTATTATTATCCTAATCCCTAATTATATTTACTGCAAAGAAGGATAAATTGTACCCATTTATTAATCACAGGTGAGCTAGTTAACTATTAATTTATATTTTCCGCTTTCCGCAATTATCTCTAGTGCTATAAGATAGATAGGAGAGGAAAAATACCGCAATTTAAAATATAGATGTGAAATCTTGGATGTTATGTCACAACCACATCTAAATAATCTATTTTCTTCAATAAAACAAAAACCGACTTCTATAAAAGAATTGAATCCAGGCATTTCACCACATTCATTTATTTATTCAGGTATACAAAACAGAATACAGTTAAAACTTAAATATATAACATGGTACAATTTCGATCCAAACTATATTCCTTACTATGTATACACAACATGAGTGACAGAGTGCTTACGTCTCAAAAGAAGTTAAAACTAAAAATAAGTTGTACACAACTTAGGTTATCAAATTACGTTTTTTTTTTTTTTTTTTATTACTCTCTGAAATTATTCTGAATTAGGTTATCAAATTACGTTTTTTTTTTTTTTTTATTACTCTCTGAATTGCTATTCAAAAGTAAGCAATCTAAAAAATATGAGTAACTATGTCATCGAGGTAAATTTTAGATATTTTTTGTTCCATAACCGCTACACTGATTTCGATACAATGTATATGGGACCACTTCTGCACTAAAAAATAATATACCAAACAACAAGAACAAAATTAAACATTTTGATTAACCCCCGACTACCTCGGATTTGTTAACTGTATAACATTATACTAGCCGAGCCCTTTCATTTGATACCCATATTGAGGGAGTTGTGGAAAAAAGAAATGTCATTCGCCATTTTGTGGTAGCGGCCATCTTGGATTTGAAATTTGTCATAGTGCAAAGTATTCTAATAGTCAAGCCCTTTCGTTTGATACCCATATTGAGGTAGTAATGAAAACAAAAATTCGCCATTTTGTGGTGGCAGCCATCTTGGATTTGAAATTTGTTATAATGTATAGTATTCTACTAATCAAGCCCTTTCATTTGATACCCATATTGAGGTAGGTTGTGAATAAATATTTTGTCCGCCATTTTGTGGAGGCGGCCATCTTCAATCGATATTAACCGATCATAACTAAGAACATCCGCACGGATATTAACTTTCAAATAAAAAACCGCATCGAAATCGACCCATCCGTTTGAGCTGTACGGTGCCACAGACAGAAACACACACAGACAGACAGACAGACAGACAGACATCGACGTCAAACTTATAACCCCCCTTTTTTGGTCGGGGGTTAAAAAATAATCATTGAAATCGATTCACAATTGTCGGCGCTATCGCTAACATACTCGTACATACAAAAAAACCTTCAACCGAACTAATAAACTCCTCCTTTTTTGGAAGTCGGTTAAAACTAAACAGATAAGGCTAAAATAGGATACTTTTTAACACGATAAGAACACTGAAATTGAAAGTTAGGAAACATCTAAGTTGTAAGAAGTGAGCTGTAAGCATAAACAAAGTCCCCGCAAATACGCGTATATTCTACTAAAATATAATTATTATGAATAAAAATCTATCTGATAACGTTATTTGTTAGGCAAAATCGAACTGCAGTGTGTTGCAGTAAAAAAATTGTAACTACTTCTGTAGTGCCAGCCGTATGCTTCGGTTTCGAGACATGAGGTCGGGAAATCCAGAGACGTGACAAAATCGTCACTGTCAATGTTGGAAAAAGAATTGGAAGTCAATAGAACAGCCAATAGAAGTGAATAATTCAGAATTTGTTAAAGGTACTACTAACGGCATGGCAGAATTAGGCGGGTGAAACCGGTGGGCGTGGCCATGGCCATCTAAATCATCCGAGCTTTACAGAAGATTTCTTTTATTTCGGTGCTTGGTGGTGGTAATTTTTCACTTCAAAAGTTCAAAATGATTTCAAAGCTAAACTTATAAGTTTATCAGTTCTTTTATCATCATCATTTTCATAACTACTCGTCCATAAAATAATTACTACACAACACCCCGGGTTTAGGCTGAATAGTTCTTGTCCCCGTTATTTTGCTTCAATAAAAAGTAGCCTATTTGCTATTCCAGACTATCATCTGTGTTCCAAATCCTAACTCGACCCGTTCAGGCGTTCCGATGTGATTGAACAATAAATATTCAAACTTGAAAGTGTGTAACAAAATTGCAGGTGTCAGTGCCAAGTGCTTATTTCGGAGTATGTACTCCTAGGATCCATAAACCTGGTAACGCGTGTATGCGCGCTAATAATAGCAAGCTTGATGTTTATAAAATACTAGATGCCAGCCCCGGCTTCGCCCGTGGTATATTATATAGCACTCATCGGGATCCCGTACATATCCAACGGTGAAAGAATGACTGAAATCGGTTCACTCATTGCTGAGAATATCGATTTCAAACAAAAAACCTCTTCAGCAACCTGCTACGCCACCTGTCGGAAATTGGTCGTACCAACTCAGATTTAGAAAAAAAAGTTAGCGAAGGTTTATATTCAAGGCACAGATTACTGAAATTCAATGACGCAATCTTTGACACATGCTGTCATGTTTCATGTCAAAGCACGAAACGTACGAAAACTCTCAAAAGGGGAATATTTTTTCCCGATTTTGTTACATTCTTGTTTCATGCTCCGTTTCAATTAATAGTAGAGTTATTTTCTATAGCCTAAAGCCTTCCTCGATAAATGGACTACCCAATAGAAAAAGAATCTTTCAATTCGGACCAGTACTTCCCGAGATCCTAGCGTTCAAGCAAACAAACAAACAAACAAACTCTTCAGCTTTATAATATTAGTATTGATAATAAATTTGTCATATCAATGTAGCGAACCAGTTTTTATCAATATTGCTGCGAGCTTGCTAATTAAATAAATATTGTTTGCATATATTATTACGTGTAGTATGTTAATATTTTCAGTCGTTATTTTTTGGCGGGTTAGGGTACAAATGATGTAAATACATTTTTTCCGAAAAACCGACACCCTGAAGTTACCTTTTTAGGGTTCCGTAGCCAAATGGCAAAATACGGGACCCTTATAGATTCGTCATGTCTGCCTGTCTGTCCGTCCGTATGTCACGGCAAGTTTTCTCCGAAACTATAAGAGCTATACTGTTGAAACTTGGTAAGTAGATGTAATCTGTAAACCGCATTAAGATTTTGATACAAAAAAATAGAAAAAAACAAAAATTAGGGGTGTCCCATACAGAAACTGAAAGTCAAAAAATTTTTTTTCATCAATACGTGTGTGGTATCTATGGATAGGTCATCAAAAACGATATTGAGGTTTCTAACATATTATTTTCTAAACTGAATAGTTTGCGCGAGGGACTCTTCGAAATAGGTAAAAAGTGTGTAACTTCTAAAATAAAAAAATGTCAAAAATATAAAAAAAGTGTTTGATGTACGTTACCATGTAAACTATCAACGAAAATTTGTTTGAATGATATCTAGTACCTAAGTAGTTTTATTTCAATACGTCATAAATTGACTATTGTTTACTGACTAAAGTAACAACGAAGTACAAGAACTTTTGTATTATTTACTTGCTGCTACGGAAGCCTTCGTGGGCGAGCCCGACTCGCACTTGACCACTTTTTTTTTAGCCAACATTTTGGTAATCATTGTTACTAACTTCAGAATAATACTTCTAGCCCTGAAGGTATTATTTATCCTATGGTTGAAATTAGTCTTATTAGCACGAGGAACAAAGATAATAATTATTAACTCTACACCAATGACTAACAGCACGTACCTACATCACTTATCTACGGTTTGCGAACATTTTCGTTGTAATGATTGAATAGTCACAAATTAATGTGTAATGTTTACTTTATGATAGTTTGTATTAATAGAATATCGAAAAACACATTTTTATAATTTAATATTACATAATAAATTTACCATAAATTATTTTAAGTACTATATTTTTAATCAGTTGTCACGTGACTGGAAACACCAATGCGAATTATTACGTCACTTGTAGTAAAACAAGTAATCGAAAACTGCTGAACTGTTTACTTTTCTGCATTTTTATTATAGTTTGCGATGTTAGCGACGACGATTTTGATTGTTTGTATTCAAGTAGGTAATGAAAAGAAAACACATAAACTGGGCATACAGTCATGAATTCAGACCAATATTTTGCGACTAGTGACGTCATGTCAGTCGTTAGTGTTTTAGCGCCTAAATTCTAAACTAGTCTAATATCGTATATCGTACTCATCGAAAATACAAATATTTTGAAATAAAATGTTATGTATTACGATATAAGTACGTGCGTCAATCTTCAAAATAAAAGCAGTTCCGAAAAATTGTTAACATCCCTATCAGCCAAGGCAAGGTCCGTCCACTTGCAAGTCCAAGAGCGCCAGCGGTGTAAGCGTCGTGAAGATTGTGGCAGCAATGACTGGCCCCATGCCATGCCAGAGACACCTGTGGGTCGGTAGGGACATCACTTCTAGTGGAATCGAACATGACACATAAGCCGCGTCCTTGCAAGGTGGAAGATTCATAAATGTATTTTCCCACACCAAAATCAAAATACGTTTACTTGTGACAGCCGCTCGAACTATAAAAAGCTACAATAGCCTGGTAAGAAAAATTCAGCTGAGCTGAGTAGCGACTGGGAAACACTGAAACCTGGACACTGATAGTGAATCAAATCCATAATTTTTAAATCATTCAGCGAGTCATGGAAAAACTGTGATTGAGGTTTCTCTGGAGGACTTCATTGACAATAAATTAATCCGTCACAAAACTAACGTTAGTGACCTTGGTTCATTAGCTAATTGAAATGGTAGTGAGCTGATAATATCAGATCTATCGCAGAACCAATAACCGTTGGGTAAACGAGTTCAGAAGTAAGTAGTTCTGTGGGAAACGGGTGCCCTGCAGTGCAATAGTAATGTACATGATGATGATGATGATGGCTGATGATGCATTTTATAATAAAACTAGCAGCTCCCCGGGGTTTTACACACATTTCCGTTATTTTCCCGGGATAAAAAGAGTTCTTACAGCCAAAAGGCTAACTATTCTTCCAAACTGTTATCCGTGTTCCAAGTGTCAGTCCTATCCGTTCACATGTTCCGACGTGATTGAGCAACAAACATAAATAAAATAAAAAGTAAAATGTCTTTATTTGCGAAAATGGGTAATTACAATAAGATCTTAATTTTTTACATTGAGAACTCCATAATCAACCTTACGCATGCAAATATTATCATCCAAATATATTGTATTTAACTCAACGACTTCTGCTTCTCCATGACAAAGCACAAACAATTATAGGGCTGTTCAACCGTGTGTGAGCGCTACCACTGAAACTTAGCATTCTTAAACTATTACATTATTTATTTGTCCCCTGTCCATAAGTAGATCCTAATGTGGGCATTACGTTCTTATGGGTCGTGAAACTAAAGTGAAACGTGTTATTATGGTGCCTAAAGGGATTATAATATTCTGTGTGTGCACCCCTGTGTACATTCACGCTCAAAAGACGAAACAGGCAGAACATTAGTTGAAGATTATAATACATAGGTTGAAGATAATAAAGCAACTATTCCCAAAGTGGGCGATAACGCCCCCTTGTGGGTGCTGGAGGCCTAAGTGAGGGCGGTAAGAGACCAAGAAGAAAAAAAGGGGCCCTGAGTAGAGGCTTGGGGTCCGTTGTGTTCTACCTACCGGGCTAAAGTCTCAAGTATCTGTTTAATATTATGGAGAATGGTTAAATATTAAATTATATTAAATGGTTACAGAGATAGTTTAGGTAACTTAAAATGCAAAACTATCTCTGTAACCAAATTTTATGTAAAATGTAACAGCCGTTTCTGACAAATATACGGTATTTTAAAAATATTTTAGAGCCTGATAAGAACTCTAAAAAATGATTTACTTATTCATTAAATCATCCATAAGTAGGTAAGTAAGTAAAAACAGTACCTACTCCACCACTATAGGTGTAATAACACCAATTTAACATGATCCTGTAATTTCCGGGATTTATTTTATTTATATCATACCATTGTTTACATTGCATTGTTTGTGAATAAGGAAATTTAATGTTCGTATCGTAATATTTGTGTATTTCCCAAATGGCAATTGAGCAAACAGAGGAATGCGGAGAGAAACGCTAAGAGCTAGTGACCGGACGAATGTGCGGTTTCGGCTAGTTTTGGCCGAAATATCTATAATCTACAATAATCTAACTGTGTTCCAAAATTTAACCCGATCCATTCAGCCGTTACAACGTGATTGAGCAACATTCATCCAAACTTACGCAATTATAATATTAGTAGGAAGTAGGACCGTCAAAAATTACAATTCACGATTATTTTATTGCATGTATGAATGAGTACAAATCATATATTACATTAGTACACTCCGCGAGGCATAAGCTGAGCTTTGCATTTGTGTGAGTATACATGGATAGTGTAGGTGTGACAACCGGCCTTAGGCGCGGCGCCATTCTGTCTCGCCGCGCTCCTGCCTGATTGGTGATCACTCACATAATGCAAAGCTCAGCCTATACCTCGCGGACAAAATTTCAAGCTCCTGCCTGATTGGTGATCACTCACACTAATGTAAAGCTCAGCTTATACCTCGCGGAGTGTACCTAGAGTAATATTAGAGAACTATACCTATTAGGTTTTGTGTTAGTAGTATAATAGCATGCTAATATTAGTACTACAGCCCACAATTTAATTCATGGCATTCACGTATTTTTCCCTGGAATGATATAAGCTCAAGATAAAGATATTAAGTCTAAATTTAAAAAAAAACATACATCAGGCTCATAGACTCTACGATTGCATCCTTACGTACGACGCAAACACATTTGGGTTCCCTTGTAGGCTGTAATGGAAAGGGGGAATGATGTGTATTTGATATAAATACAGAACAGACATAAAGGCTATTTTTCAGCTCAAAAAAATTATTGATCAAATAAAGGAAAACAATTACAGAACAAATGAGTTTTGAGAATTCCATCCGTTTTCTAGGTCATCCCGTCGTCGTGGAATAGTTACGTACATTTATGTAAAAGGAATCATAAAGAATTTATAACAAAAACGTACATTCAATCTTAACAGATTTGTACAAAAAAAACATTTGTATTCATTTTTTACACTTATGAACATGTCATTACAAAATACTACTTGTCTTTTTTATCACACCACTCTACTCGATTGTACCTTCAGAATTTACTCAAGTCTCTCGCCATATTATTTATTCACAGGTAAAATTACCTACTTAACTACAACATTTGAAGAACCAAAGCACGGTAATAATATTACCGTGACCAAAGCTTATGACCAATCGCATTTGTGAGAAGTCAACACGAAAATGAAGAAAATAAACTATCATGTAGTTTTTATATTGTTCTGCGTTTTGAGGGTAGGAAGATGTGACGAGAATATGGTTATTTCATTTGTAGAGATGGATTCTAAACCTTCTAGTGTTTTGATGCCGTTTACATGCTGGAGTAGTTGTAAGTAGCGATAGAAATCTTTTGTAGAATTAAGGCAGACGTCACGAGGAAACCGACATGCTCCAAAAACCATCTTTCGAGAAAATGCGCACTGCGCTTTGCCCGTGGATTATGGCTACACTTTCCTTGTTAAAAAAGACACTTCGGAAAGTGTGCATCTGATATGTATGATCCAATGCCACCGTACCCTTTTTCCTATCGGACTGCTCGTAAATCGAAAAAGTGACATCGTTTCATGGTTGACATTCCAAAGACTCGAACGAAGAAATTTGACTTTCCTTTTGTGATAAGAACGTCTTAGTTTTGGAACACGTTGCCTGAGTGGATGGCCTGATGGCGACAATATTGATGATCACGATGAAGTTATCTTGGTGTTTTTAAGGGAAACTACGCGGGTGACATCAGAGGGCGTGGCTATGAGCATGGTCATCTAGAAATGCGTCAGCATTACATATCCAATCGGAAATGCTGACGTATTTCTATATGGCCAATGGGAAATCCTGACGCATGTTTACATGGCCAATGGCCATGGTCCCGAAGATTTCTTATCACTCCCGAGAGTGACGCAAGAATTCAATTCACAGCCCACGAAACATCTGTCTGTGGCGCGCCATATGAAGATTTCACTTTAAAATGAATGTAACTCCATAAAGTTTTCCTTCTCTTGCAGATAAGCTAAAGACCCTGTCCAAGAGTTTATGGGACGCTGGAGTATCCTTTGGCTTCACCTTCCAACAAAACAGGACGGAATACTACCTCCACCATTTAGTAGTTCTGGCTGACCTATCCTGCCCTGGGACTGAGAAATTTCTGTTGCAGGTTTTTTTTAATTTAAATTAGCCACTCCACAGACTCCGGTGTCCGTGATCTTTGTCATTACAATTATTATCTTTTTTTTACACATATCTTGCATAAGGAGAAGAAGAGGAAAATAGGAGGATAAAAGAATACATTTAAAATCTAATTCTAGTGCTCGTCTGTAGAGCCGATCACTACCGGTTGGGATTCCGCTAGTAATCGACTCTGTTGCAGGTGGGGCATTAAGTCTTGTAAATTGATAGAAGTTGCAGAATTTTAAAGCATTCAATTTGCCTTGGGGACTGGGAGCTAATCTCATTTTCATCCTTCCTTCCACTCGACACCACCAAAACGACACCATCGGTGGTGTCGTATGGAATCACTAGTCCATACGACACCACCGACTAGTAGTGAGGTTACCTACATACAAAGTTGTTGATATGAAAACTCCAATAAAGTTCAAGCAGTTTCATTAATGAGGTATGTCATTTGATAAAGTTTATATTTATCTGTCACTCAAATAGTCATCTTGACATTGTTCATTGCAATTTGCATATTATTGTCTTTCCGTCCGAATATTTTAATTTTTCACAATGGACATGGATACTAATACTGACGACAAAAAAAACCAAAAAATTGGTTGCCTGTAAAGTCGGTATACGGGCGAAAGTTTTACGTGACAACGACTTTGAGTGGTAAAACAATTTTACGGAAGGGACGCGTGCCTTTCACTTTTTATGTCTGTCTCTCTCGCTCTTAGGCGGGCTAACCATGCCCGAGTGGAAGGGACGCGTGCCTCTCACTCGCTCTCGTTGTGAGCGCATAACGTGAGCGGAGCGTAACGCAGTTTCTTGAAGTGTCACCCGGCAAACCAATTTATAAGACGTTGTCACGTCAAAACTAATGGCGGAACAGCACATCACTAGGGTGGTGTCGTATGGACTAGCGATTCCATACGATACCACCGATGGTGTCGTTTTGGTGGTGTCGAGTGGAAGGAAGGATTTTCATAAGCCTTTCCGTGCACATGGTCGACATTTCGGTCACGTTTAGTACAACGTAACAAGCATTTCCATTAACTGTTGTAATGCCGGCTGCATTCTGGGCACGCTTTCTACTGGGCTAAGTATTCTAAGTGCGCTTGATCACCTTGACTTTCTAACGAGGTTACCTAGGTACCTACAATGAGAATTAAGACTTCGTAAAGCAAAATATAGATGAGTAGCTGACCCGTAAGGCTAAGAACTCGTGAAGCGGTTTCCAAGTTGTAGAGCTTGATAATGCCGACAAAAAAGTCAACGACAGCTTATGTCTAAGTTTTATAACTAAGCAATAAAGTTAGAAAATTAATTACAGCACTCAGTACTACATATACGAACCACACTCATAATTTCATCACAAATGAAAATGTTTACTGCCCAACAAAGTGGTTCGATTAAGAACTCATGGAGCGGATTCCTACCGCGCTCGCACACAGGCACGGGCCCACAGATTCTGTAGAATGCAGATTTATATGTAAAAATTGAAACCAAAACTCACGACGCGGCTGCGAAACCTCGAAATTCAGCGGTCTCGTGAGCTTTAAATTAAAACCGTCTCCCGCCGAGGGCCTGCGCCCGTGCGCGGGCGCGGTAGGAAACCGCTCCATGAATTCTTAGCCGAACCACTTTGGTGGGTAGTAAACATTTTCATTTGTGATGAAATTATGAATGGCGTTCGTTTAGTACTGAGTGCCGTAATTAGTTTCCTAACTTTGTGACTTAATTATAAAACTTAGACATAAGCTGTCGTTGACTTTTTGGTGACTTTTTGTCAGCATTATCAAGCTCTACAACTTTTCTCGAGAACTCAATTATATAGCGCTCATTTTCGTTCGGCCGTTTTTTTCTCCGACTTTGCAAATCCGACTACCACGCATACGTATTTTCATTTTTCTATGACACTCACAGATATGGCTTTCAATTGGTAAAAGGATTATCAAAATTGGTTTAGTATATCCAGAGATTACCCCCCACAAACATACAAACTTTACCTCTTTATAATATTAGTATAGATGAAGATGAGATAAACTGCCGGCTTTACTATTTCTTAACAGATCATATTTTGAACTTTCAAGGCCTCAGTAAATAATATTATGTATCATTTAGCTCAGAATATTTATCACCTTCTTATTTATTGTTTCCCCGGAACTCTATTTTGTTTTCTAATTAAAAGTAGTCTAGATATGCTAGATACTCCTTATAAAATGTGTTTTTTTTTTGTAAAAGCACTGTTGAAATGGATCCAGTTCTTTCAAAAAACAACCGGAAGAATTACACGGTACACATATATATGTAGGTAATAAGACGAAAATTTCATTTTTTATTTTAATAATTGCCGTATCTACTTTCTTATACAAACAGATATTTCAATTTGATTTATGCGTATATGGATTTTAGACGTGGTTATATAGTGATTTTTTTATATTTAGTTAATGCATACATGATGTTGTTTTAATAACATTTCTATAATTTCAAAAATAAGGTCAACGAAGACGGTTACTTCAAGTCTCCATACCGCTGGCTCCTCATCAGTACCAAAGACGAGCAGCTGGCAGTTCTAGACGAACTCGATATGTTGATAGACAGCGATGTCGTCGTCGCTAAAAAGTTGAACGATAAACAGTTTCTGCTTGTTGAAGGTAAGATTAGTTTAAATAAATATGCTAATATACATATATGTAGACTGCAATGAGTTTAATTCAGTACACTTTAAAAATATTGAGAAAGATATAACCAGAATGTACACTAAAACCTAAACCCTGAGTCAATTTTAATGCCGTAGCTCGCAAAAGTGACATCGTTTCATGGTTGATGTTCCAAAGACACGAACGAAGAGATTTGACTCTACTTTTGTGATAAGAACGTTTAGGCTGTGGAATACGTTGTCTGAGTGGGTTTTCCCCGATGGTTACAATATTTGTGTCTTCAAATCGAGAGTGAATCGGATTTTTCTATGTAAACACGCTCCATCGTAGACCACATCGTCGCTTAGCATCAGGCGAGATGGCGGTCAAGCGTAAACCTATAAAAGTTAAAAAAAAGTCAATGGCAAACGTATTCAAAACGTATTAAATCATTTTATTCTAGCTTCGGTTAACGCAAATTAGAATAGAAATATACGAGATAGGGAAGTCTTTTCGCAGTCATGTGCGTATTGCCGCTAACTTAAAACGGTGAAGGAAAGAAACGTGAGGAAACTGACTAGTAACTAGAACCAACCGTGAACCTAGAATTTTTCGAAGTCATGTGTCATCCACCAACCCACACTGGGACAGCGTGGTGGATTACGGCTTTGAGTCTCACATTACGAGAGACTCAATACTCCGAGTCCCAGCAGTGAGAACATCTAGTAGGCTGCTTATGCCTACGTTACATGTATTAGATTCTTACATATTATGAAATTCATGTCTTGTCGTACTGTCTACTTTGATCTCAAATATCTGTGCTTGAGGATCTGTGCTGTGGTTGGGGATTCCGATTTAAAATTTATACAGGTTTTTGTGTTTTGTAAACCATAATTCATTTGTTTTTTTCTCGATTGTTTTTTTTCTTTCGGTCACTTTGTTTACAAAATGGAAAACTTGAAATATCGCGTTATTTACGAGTACGAGTTCCATCCTGGTTCTGCAGAAACGGCTCGAAGGATAGTTAGACCAAAGTTGATAATGAAGAATTGAAGGCTATCCTGGAAGCAGATCCATCGCAAACCACGTCCGAGTTAGCTGAAGGCTGCGGTGCTAGTGATAGAACTACCACAGTATGGAAGTACCACACCTTTGCCAGTTATTCTACCGCCAAGCAGTAATGTGCAAACATTACTGTGTTCCGGTTTGAAGGGCAATGTTTCCAGAGAAATTACAGGGCTTAGAGATATAAGATCTTAGATCTCTGGGTGACGAGCGCAGTGCAGTGCTAGGTAATGATTTGGACTCTTCATGTTCGAATAGCTGCGTGTCACTGTGCTGTTATGTGTCAGGCATGTTTCTTACCATCAGTCACATGTCCGGATCGTCTCGTTACCATTTAATTTAAAAAAAAACTGTTTTAATCGAAATTGGGAAGGTGAAAAAACTGGAAAGGACCTCATGAATTGAGTACAGCAAACCGACAAACGCGAATTGGCTTAACCAATTTCAATCAAATTTGCACACCGTGTGCAGTTTGAGCCAACTTGAAAGACAGGTTAGTTTTTTATTTTGATTAATAGTCTTTATATGACGATATCCGAGCGAAGCCGGAACTGGCCGCTAGTAGATGTATAAATTTGAAATTGGAATTCTTAACCAAGGAGGAGACATTTGAGATCAAAGTTGGCAAGTACGACAGAACACCAATTAATTTTAATACACGTATGTTAGGGTATGGAAAGTTAAAGTTCGCAAAAACTTACAAATCCCACTAATATTATACGCGAAAGTTTGGGGTTTAGATGTTTGTTGCTCAATCACGTCAGAACATTTGAACGGATTGTATTGGAACAGTTAGATTAGGTACGAATATAGTCTGCGATAGCACATACACATGGGCTGCATTTTACGAGTATCACAGGAAAAATAATGTAAACCTTTACAGCCGCTTAAATGGTTATTATTATTGTTATGAATTTTGTATAATGTATAATAATTATTTTTATTTCAAATTGTAATCATGAAAAGAAAAAAGAAATTGTGAACATATGACGCTACCAAGTGATAATTGTATCCTATGGTCTGAATAAATGAATTGAATTGAATTGAATAAACGCGAATTGCTCGGGCAAAACCGTGAGCTGATGCTAGTTTAAGTATAAGTAAAGTCCATAATATCAAAAGTAAGGAATGAACTATTGCTAACATTAAACAGTAATCAGGAACATCTACATACCAAGCAAATTATACCTACATAGTTTTATCTAAATTACCTCATTAGTATTCTACTTGCCAAATGAATATCAGACTGGAAACCAAAGCACTAGTTTCGAAGCAAAAACTCTGAATTCCGCATCTAACCTTAAATCAACGTTGGGGTCGTCAGAAGGATATTAAATAAATAATTATTTAAATGACAAGAAAGAATATTATAATGTTGGAATGCTGCAGGATAAAAATCTAATAAATAAATATAGGTAATACATACTTCCCTAACTTAATAGGATATTACAACGTTATTTTCAATTAATTGTGTGATGTATAATTACCTATGTTTACACGGAAAGTAAAACTGTAAAGTAGATACTTGATCGAGCGTTTGACCTTGACCCTTGAGGCGGTGTCTAAATGGGGCGATGCCAATCTGGTCAAGTTCAACGAGAGTAAGACGCAGGCGTGTCTTTTCTCCGCAAAAAGGAGTCCATTTCAACTGACTCCTACTTTTCGAGGTGTGTCCGTGCCGGTTTTTGACCGTCTTGAGCTTTTGGGCGTCACTTTGACATCTACGCTCAACTTTGGCTCGTATATCGAGTCCAAGGCTAAATTAACTGCCAAAAAACTAAGTGTCCTTTCAAAGGTGCAAAGGTACTTCAATTCTGAACAGTTGCTCACATTATATCAAGCACAGATTCGCTCTTGTATGGAGTACTGTTCGCGCCTTTGGGATGGATCGGCTAAGTATCAGCTGGAGGCCCTGGAATCGATCGAGAGACGTGCCAAAAGGCTCATAGGCAATGACACTCTTGTGCGAAAAAGACTTCAAAGTCTTAAACATCGCCGAAAAATCGCTAGCCTATCGAGTTTTTATCGGATACACTTCGGAGAGTGTGCAACTGATCTGCATAATCTAATACCATCTTGCCCTTTTTTCTATCGGAATGTTCGTAGCTCAAAAAAGCGACATCGTTTCATGGTTGATGTTCCAAAGACACAAACGAAGAGATTTGACTCTACGTTTGTGATAAGAACGTCTAGGCTGAGGAATACGTTGCCTGAGCGGGTTTTCCCCGATGGTTACAATCTTTGTGTCTTCAAATCGAGAGTGAATCAATCGGTTTCAAGTGTGAGCCCATAAAAGGTAAAAAAAATATTTGGTCTTGTTAATAAGTAATATTTGATTTTAGTGGATACTGCTTTTTCCTTTTAAATTATATATTAGTCCACTCAGGCGTGGTCCCAGCCTCGAATTTTGGAGGGAGTCACCAGTACGCAGCCTCAGAGGGGGGTCACCAGTAGAAATCTAATAAATCGAGTAAAAATGACTTCACTAGTAGCCCCCCACGATTTTACCCGCGTAGTTGTCGTTCCAGTTGTTTTCCGCATCAAAAAATAGTCTATAGAACATTGAATATTTTCTTTTTTTTTCTTTAGATTTTTATTTTAGAGTCCACGCAATTTAAGTCTGCGCGCGGCAGAGAACGGAACTAATTGACGTGCCGTCATTTTCTTGTCTACGTCAGGTGACAAGAGTTTGTTTACGTTCGGTGTTTTTATTCATTTCTAAAATAATTAATTACTTTAATTATGCCGAAATTGATTAAAAGTGCTGGCCCTGACCCTGAACCGTGAAAATCAATCAAGCTTGTGAAGAACAACGAGACAATAACGGGCCAAAAGTGCTGTTTTCCAAAGGCAGAGCTATTTGGCAGGTAATATTTAGGGATACCATAGCAATGAGATCTCCACTTATTATCAGCGTATTTTTACGAGGCTTTACTTTTGAGGTTTGATTGTTGTCGTTGCCAATAACAATAACAAGTGGAGAAAAAACTGAAAGAACATAGAGGAGATTCACAATACAAAGTAGAAGAACTGTTAAAGGAACATGGACATGAGGTTTTGCGATTACCGCCCTACCATTGTGATCTAACCCTATCGTAAAAATTTAGGCAATCGTGAAAAGACGCATTGCAGAAAAACATTTGGGTCAAGCGCCTTCTGAAATAAAGACGCTTACTGAGAAAGCATTCCGCACAGTAACAGCAGAGGAATGGCTTAATCTGTGCCTGCACGTAGAAAAAATTGAGGATAAATATTTTGAGTCGGACAGACTAATGGAAATGGACAAATTCATAATCAATGTTACGAGTGAAACATCCGAATCTTCTGATGAAGAATCTAGCTGGTGTTCTAGCAAAGATGATCCCATGGGAGGCATTGACCATTGATGAAAGACCATTTATACGCCAAATTTTCAAGTAGATAGTGTTGCATACTCAATAAAAGATTTACAAAGTTATATTATAATTTTGTTACTTTGTTGTTGATGTAGGTTGAAAATGACCGTATAAAATGATCATGTAAAAAACTATAATAAAGTTCTCCTGATGGTAAGAGACTCCGCCAGCTAATAACCTGCCCTAATGATACTTGGTCATATTGAACCAAAGCAGCACTGCACCGGCGTCCATTACTTCGAGACATTAGGTCTTGAGTCTCGCTTGTTCTGTAATTATATTATACTAGAACACAATACCTTTTCAACCGGACCACTGCGCACTGGCACGCCACTGCTTCGCGGTAAACATGTAATTGAATAGGAGTCAAAAGTGGGAAATATAAACGTTACTAAATTTATCGGTGTAGTTCTATTGCTTCCCTGAATTATCCTTTCCCTTACCTATTTTATGATGACAAAATATCTCAAAGCACGGGTAACCATTTTTTTGCTTGACCTGGCAACATTAAGTACGCCACCAGTCGCGCGCAGAGTTAACTTGCGCGCACTCTAACGTAGGTATGTGGTTTGGGGGGTCATGTTAATCGAATGTCAAATAGAAATTATGTAATTTAATCGAGTGCGAGTTTGATTTCAAATTGAAGGATGTATTTGTTTTCTCGGAGATAATTTATTGGTTAGAATAGAGGTGCTGTTTTGGGTTACAGTAAAAGTACAAGTAGTTTTTAACCCCCGACCAAAAAAGGGGTGTTATAAGTTTGGCGTCGATGTCTATTTGTGTGTCTGTCTGTCTGTCTGTGTGTTTGTGTGTGTGTGTGTGTGTGTGTGTGTGTGTGTGTGTGGGTGTGTGTGTATGGGTGTGTGTGTGTGTGTGAATTTTTTTTTTAACTAAACATTATAACTAATTTCAAATCCAAGATATCCGCCACCACAAAATGGTGAATTACATTAATTTTTTAAATACTACAATATGGGTATCAAATGAAAGGGATTGACTAGTAGAATACTATTCAATCCCTTTCTAGAATTCTAATTTCTAGATGGCCATTCTCATTTGTCACCAAGGGGCTTGGGTGACACCCCTCTTGCTGACAAAGCTGGCTACGATAAGTACATGTGTGCGTTTTAATGTTTTAATTAATGATCCACCTAGGTTCTTGTTACCCCCCTGGATCCACCCTTGTGCTTAGTAGTGTACTACGGTCGTTACTCATCTGTGCAAGCGGCATTTAAATCTACGACTTCATGATTGGATGTTCTTGCCAATAGGCCACCATGGCTTTGGAATAAACTCAGCAGATATTTCTCATAGAATTGACAGGACATACAGACGTTTTCATTAAGTAAAACTACTATCGTACAAAGTTGTTCCTTCAATATTAATTTATACTCGTAGGTACATAAAAGTATACAAGGTTACGCGGTACTAGGCTATTTCTCAAAATGAGAAAAAACAGCAGTCATAGGGACTGCCGATGGAAGTGAAAACTTATAACTCAGAATTTGATAGCTCACTTTGGAAATATGCGCGTGAAACCGGAAATTAATAGTGAAATTTTAAAAGACGACAATTCGTCTTAATAAGTCGTTTAAACTAGATGGCTATGCTTAGAAAAATTCTATGCTTCTAACCACGGCTTCTAACTATGGCTCTGTTGTATTATGTATGTATTCTGACTTCACTCGAAGATTTATTTCATTTACAAGCTTGACGCTTGAGTTCAATTCACAGCCCAAGAAAGATATGTTTATGATGATGAAAAGAAGTTTTCAGTTCAACAATCTATTCACTCGCGATTTGAAAACACCAAAATTGTAACTAACAGGAAAAACTCTTCGTTCGAGTCTTTGTAACATAAACCATGAAGCTAAGAGATAGCTAAGAGCAGTACAATGCCAGCAGGAACCAGCCTTGTACACTAAGATTATTAAATTTATATCGCATGTTTCGAGTTCAAAAGATTGAGCTAAAAATATACGAAACTAGTTTTATACATCGAACGGCAAAATTTTTATACAACGGGCTCTTGTAGCCCAGAAAAGGAAAAAATAAAAAAAACAACAAAAACTGAGAACGTCAAATTATTGGTAACCTTATGTATGAGGTATAAACGAACAAACAAAAAAGGCCAATTATTCAATTACATTTTTTTGCCTTTACCAAAAAACAAGAATGTTTTGATTAAACTACTTCAGTTGTATAGATGCGATATTATATTGTACCTAAATGTAAACAAGAACTAAAATTAAAAATGTTGATTAACCCCCGACTACCTAGACATGAACGGGGGCCACGCGAAGGTCTTTTTAAAAAGCAATTTTAAAGAATATATAATGAATTTATTTGCTCCAGACCTTAACTCTAGGACGATTTAACACTGAATGACTTAAACCTAAAGCTTATTCTAAAAGGAAGGCTGGGAGCCAGACGCTAATTCAGCAGTCTACGCTGCGTCCGGCCGCTATGGGTGGCCGTATTCGGTGAATTCTCAGCTTTGTGCTGACGGCACAACCATGGTGTTTCCAGAGCGGTAGGGCTGTGCTCCCAACATAACTCCTCCCTCCTCAAGATCGAGATTACCCGAGGGATGAGGGTGATCTCGAACCTGACCCCTAAATTTAACATACATTTTTTTAATTTTAGTCTTAAACGCTAACGATACAAGGCCGGTTATGGCGATTACACATAAAATTAGATTACTTAAGCTAACACTTTTATGACCTAAAACACTGAGGTTTTCACTGTCACTAAAACTTCCACTTTTCTGCAATAATAAATTCAGGAACTGAGTGTCGCCGAGGTCGATGCCTTCTAGGTTAACGGGTCGTTTCTGCATGTCTGTAGTGGTGGTTCTTATTTGGGGCAAATTAATCACGGGGAATCTGGTGTAAATTAAGTCTTTTCCTTGAGTTTGGTGTCTTCTTAAAGTTATTTGTTCTATTTTTACTGTACAACTGTCGTCAATGGTGAGGAGATAAGTCCCGGAGACAACTTCTTGTTCTATCTCGTCGCCACAATATTTGGTGAGTAGGGTCTCCTTCTTTGTGTAAAGGATCCAGCGGTTAGGTTGTACCAGGTCGGCTCTTACGTCATCAACGGTGACAGGAACTGGGTGACAGCTGGAGATATTGGTCGAAAATTTCATGAGTTCGGCAGTGCAATGGTCTTCGATCAGCTGGGTGACGTCGTTTTCGAAGCACAGGAACCGGGCTTCGTCGACTTCACGGCACGGCTGGGAGAGCGGCGTAGCTTTCAACCCTTTCACTAGGATGAAGGGGTATTTAGGAAGGATAAGGAAGTTACGTCGTTTGTTTTGTTGTAGATAGGTAACGGAATCAGTTTGAAATAATTAAAGGTGTCATTTGTTATCAAAGGAATATGCATTATGAGCTTTATCTGATTTTGCTTTACATAGGCCTTAATTTCTATACATTGCTCTATTTTAACTATAGACTCTGCGTTTACAGGAATACCAACTTATCAGTTATTTCAATTCTCCGTAGTAGTTCTATGAGTTCGTCTGTATCTATAAGAGACTGATGTAACAGGTTAACTTTAGCAAAGGCAATAGAAGTTTCAATCTCATTGAGTCTCAGGTAAAGAATTTGAAAATTATGTATGAAAGCGTCATACAGATGAATTAGTTTATTGCTGAACTGCGAGAGTCTAGACTCATTAAGGGTGCGGCTGATGTCTTGTATGCTTTGTTCTATTTGTACGAAGTTGCCTTTGGTAGAGTTAGCTATTTTTGTAAATGTACCCAACATTTCGGAAACGATTATCATTTTCTGTCTAAATTATTTTGTTTTGATTCTACTTCTTGGATTAGTTTCTCATACATCACAGCGTCATCGTTATCTAAATTACCAGTTATTGCTTTTACGAAAGAACCAAGAGGGTTTATTAAGCCGCGTTTAAGTCTTACTGACGGAGTTAGTTGCTTAAACTTGTTGGCAGTTATGTTCATAATGTAGTCGGTTTGTGTCTCTATTTCTCTAAAGTCGCTGTCAAAAGTTGCGAAGTCAAAACAGTTGCGTACCATTTGTCGTAACTGTGTGAAGCCATTTATATTTTGTTCTAATTCTTCCAGTAAATACCTTAGATCTAAAATTTTGATTATCGTCCATGAGTCGTGACTGACGAGGGCTTGGCCTTCCTTGATCGGTAAAAGGCCAGGGTTCCTCTCAACCTTCTGCAGGTGAAGGGCTCCGGCATGGGTCACCAGAAGTAACCACCTGTGGAGGGCGTTTTATGTCTTTAATAGGTACTGTGGTATCTCGGTTGCGGAGGTTTATAGATACGACGTTTTTATCTATGGGTCCAGTGACCTGGGCCTTTTGATAGCGTGGTTTGTCTTTAGCGCGTCTAGTGTTAACCCCTTTTATGAAGACTGTGTCGCCTACGTCTATATCGAAGTCCTTTTCTCCACCTCGTTTCCTAATTTCGTTCTCTTTCGCTTTAACAATCTTATCTGTAAGGTATTTGTAAAGGTGTCGCGTACGTTTTACGTGTTCCTTGACCAACTGTTGAGTAAATTGTTTATTGAAATCTACGTGGAATGCGCTGCTTGACTCAGTGTGGCCAAAAACTACTTCAAATGGAGTAAGGCCCGTAGTGGAGTGTATGGTGTGGTTGTATGACATTATAGAATATGTCATTACTGATGCAGCATCGGTTACCTTTTGTTCGTATTTGGCAATTCTATAAATTTCAATGATAGTAGAGTGAAATCGCTCAACTACTCCTACCGAGTTGGGGTTATGAGGGGTACCGATGTGAAGATCGATTTTGTAAAAGATAACATTTCTTTAAGTAAGGTGTTATTGAATTCGGTCCCAGGGTCTGAGCTAATTCGACTGGGTGTTCCGTAAAGAGAGAAGTATTTTATTAGGGCTCTAACTACTTCGGGGGTAGACTTGGTGCTAATTTCAAAGGCTTGGCCTAGTTTACTGAAAGCGTCGACTATTGTTAAGTAAGTTTTCCCATCGATTGAGAAAGTGTCTATAAAAAGCTCCTGAAATGGTTTAATTTGGGTCTGTGTCAGTTGTAGTTCCGGTTTCAAAGGTTTTCGATCGTATTTCATTTTTTGCAAAGTTCACATGAGTTAATAATGCTAGCTACTGTTTCTGCCATGTTATGCCAGTGAAATGTACGCTTTAAGTGTACTAGTGTCTCCCTTATTCCTCTATGGCTATTCTTTCCCACATGATATTTAACTACTATGTTTCGTTGTTCGTCTTCATCCTCCACATAGACTACTCTTTTAGTGCATTCAATGAATTTGACAGTTCCTTCTGAAAAGGAATATGGTAGCTTCAGAGAATTGTTTTCGATGTAACGGGTTTTCGAAATAAAAGAAAATATTGAACTTTTGGTTTGATATAGCTTTTCAAAAATCTTTTAACTAGATCTGGGTTAGATAAGGGCAAGTGAACTTCTAACACTTTCTGTTTGTCCCTAGACAAATCTTTGACAGCCAGTTCATCTCTATTCCAGGTATATACGAGAATTTGATTTGGTTTAGTGTCGATAGCCTCTTCGAGTATAAAGATGCCGTCTGTATCTAAATTTTCAGCGGAATGGATTGTGCCTATAGTGCTTTTCTCCTCTTGTCCTCCTTCTGATGCAGTGACAGTGTCACTTCCTATGGACAGGTACGAGTAAGGGGATCGTGGGCCACCACTTGCTATAGATATGGTAGTTTCGTCTGAGTCGGATGATATGACTATCGGCGAGGGTGTTCGTTCGTGCGAACTGCTGGTACCGGGTCTATTTTTGGAGTCTATATGAACTTTCATGGAGACATCGTCGTCTACTGCGTTTACTCTAATACGTGACAAGGCGTCAGCGTTGCAATTTTGTTTTCCTTCTTTGTGCTTTATGTCATAATCAAATTCCGCGAGACGTAGTTTCCATCGAGTCAGCTTGCTGTTAGCTTCTGTAATTGATTTAGCCCATATTAATGGTCTATGGTCAGTGTATATAGTAAATTTCTTGCCATATAAGTATGGGCGAAAATGTTTGGTTGCCCAGACTATGGCGAGAAGTTCCTTCTCTGTAGTGCTATAGCGTGTTTCCGCTTCGTTTAGGGTACGACTGGCGTATGCCACTGGTTTGTCACCACCAATGGGTCCTTGTGAAAGAACGGCGCCGATCGCGAAATTAGAGGCGTCGGTTGTGAGTACGAACGGTTTATCGAAGTCGGGGAATTGCAAAAGTGGCGCGTTCGTTAGAAGTTCTTTGCATTTCTCGAATGCACCTATATATTCGGGCTTGCTACAGTCAATTTTATTTTTCTTTTCAGACATGTAGTTAAGGGTTGTGTGAGTTTAGCGAAATCTTGTATGAATTTCCGGTAGTAGCCTACTAGACCGAGAAAACTTTTATTTCTGTTGTTGTGCGGGGTAGAGGAAGTTTAACACCGCTTTTATTTTATCATCGTTTGGCTTAAGGCCGTTTTTGGTGATAGTGTGGCCAAGGTAGAGGACCTCTTTCCGTAAAACTCACATTTGTCTAGAGTGACTTTAAGGTTGGTTTCTCTGAGTCGGTCGAAGATTTTCGAAAGTTTTGGGTGTGCTCTTGTAGGCTGGAAGAGAAGATAATTATGTCATCAAGATATACCAGGCAATGTATACCCTGAAGTCCCCTAAGTACGTTATCCATTGCTCTTTGGAACGTAGCAGGTGCTGTTTTTAACCCAAATGGCATTCTTTTGAATTCGTAGTGTCCTGACTGTGTAGTAAAAGCTGTTTTCGCCCTATCCTTTTCATTTACTTCAATTTGGTGGTAACCAGACGCGAGGTCTATTGTGCTGAAGTATTGGGCTTTCCCTATTTTATCAAACAAATCCGTGATATTGGGCAAGGGTATTTATCGTCAACGGTAATCTCGTTAAGGCGGCGATAGTCAATTACCATTCTGTATTTCTTTTCACCAGATGCGTCGAGCTTTTTGGCACTAAGTGGACTGGTGCGCTCCAAGGGAGTGTGAGTCAGTTATTACATTGTCGGCTAGAAGTTTGTCTACTTGCTTCTGTATTTCTTGATTTACTACTGGGGGTGTCTATAAGGCCGGATATAAATCGGGTCTTCGTTTGTAGTACGGATGTTGTGTTTAACCTGGTTCGTAAATGACAGGGTAGTTTTTCGCAGTAAAATATGTCGCGGTACTCGTAACAGAGTTTTGAAATACTCTCGCGTTCCTCATTGCTAGCGTGGCCTAATCGTAATTTTTGTAAATTTTCTTTCAGTAAGTCGTCGATTGTGTTGTTGTCGTTTATCGAATTTATTTCAAGCTCTTCGACTTGAAATTTGGATACTGAGAGAGGTCTATTGAGCTTAATAATAGCCTTTTCATCAGACGCATTTTGGATAACTGTAAATGCGAAATAGTTGTCACACTTGACAAGGGCTGTGGGCATTCGGACGCCGCGTTTGAATTGGACAAAATCTAAAATTGCGTCACCATTTTGTAGGTTAATCGGGACTCTAACTCTTCTTTCAGATCGGGCCGGTATCTCAACTTCGAACGGGGGGTCGTACAAAATAGGTATGCAAGTATTATGTGTCTGTAATACTTTCCTGCGCATATCTATGTTTGCACCTAACTTTGACAGGAGGTCAGATCCAATAAGACCGTCATAACGTCCGTCTACGTCGTAGACGTAGAATTTCTGATGTAATCTGCTCTTGAATGACTTTAGTAGTGGTATAATTATGACTTCGTCGTGCGTACTCTGCGCATGAGTGCTAATGACTTTAAACGGTTCGTAAAATTTGAAATTACCAAAGAACTCATCAACTTTGGCTGGGCTAATAAAGGAGCGACTGCTTCCTGTATCTATAAGGAATTTAGCGTTAATTTCAGGGATGATTACATGGGGTAGTCTTAATATGCTGTCACAGTAGTTAAGGTTAATTATTTCACTATGTTCGCTGAGGCAGGTTCCTGAAAATTTTCAGGTTGCTCAGGGTCGTTAGGGTACATATTTTCTACCTGAGTCTGCTCTGAGTAATTTTCGTCAAGGAAGTATTCGTCATCATTGTAGTTGTAGTTAAAGTCGGGGTTATAGTCCTGAGGCAGGGCGTCGTAGTCATAAAATGGTTCATTTACCATCATATTTTGCCTGATAGGGGCAGCAGTGCGCATAGTGACGTCATCGTTATGTGTTTTAATTACGTGTGGTTGTTGCTGGTTGTGTGTGTGCTGTGTTGGTATGCCAAATCTATGTTGCTGGGGGGATGCCAAATTTAAAACCGCCATGTTGGAATGGAGCGCGTTGTGTGGGCATGTGTGCTTGCCCAAAGTTTCGTTGGTGTGCGTTTTGGGGTATCCCGAAACGGTACCCTTGTGTGGGTGGTTGGCTTAGGTTAGGCCTAAAGCCTGAGTTTTGTGGTATGCCAAATTTGAAATTTGTTTGAGGGGTAAATCTAAAATTACTATTGGCAACAGGGTTAATAATTGTTGGTTTGAATCCTTGAGGTTGCATTAGTGGCTTCGGTGGTACCTGTAAAGACTGAAGGCCTGTCGTTTGGGGTTGTGTGCTTTTATTAATTTTATTTTTTTGCATCATATTGAAATTTGAAGTTGACTTCTTCAGTCACTATGCTAAGCGCGTTCTCTAGTGTAGAGCAGCCCTTTAACCGTACTATTCTGATCATGTCTTCAGGTAAGTTATATAAGAAGACATTTAATGCAGTGTTGTTATAGACGATCATTTTAGCTGCCTTTATGCCTTCGTCGTTTAACCGGATTACTTTAGCAAAAAGTGAGCTCCTGATATTTTGGATCCGATGGCAAAACTGAATGTATGTTTCACTGTTTTTGATTTTAAGGGATTCTAATTCGATGGCTATGCATTCCTCTGAACGAGGGTCTCCAAAATGTTGAGTAAGTATCTCTTTTAACTCTTCATAAGAGCAGACATTAGGGTGGTCGCTAAGTAGGATGGCCGCTTTACCACAAAGTCTACTGGAGATAGTGTGGAAGAGGTACAAATTTTGAGCGTGGCTGCCTGCAATTCGGCTACAATTTATGACATACTCGCATTTATTCAAAAATAGATTTAGGAGGTTTTCATCTCCGTCGTATCTGGGGATGATATCGACAAACTCCTTAGGGATGGTTTTAATTTCCATATTGAACTATATTACTACTTCTGACACTATTTCACACAAGTTAAGTCTAAGTAATTTAACTATAGGATACTAAAGTATATATGGTGCCAATTTCTGTGCACTATATTAAGATTTAAAGTCGCCGATTGCTGTGCGACTGTTTATTCTAAAAATTGCCAATTTGTGTGCAATTGTTTATTGTAAAATCACCGATTTAAATGTGATTGTGTAACCTAGAAATCACCGATTTAAGTGTGATTGTTTAACCTAAAATCACCGATTTATGTGTGATTGTTTAAATCTAGGAATTGCCGATATGTGTGCAATTGTTTAACCTATCCAGACAATTACACCTATCCTATTTGCCTATTTTCGTGCAAATCAAAATCAGATAAGCGTAATATTTAAATCTGGTTAAAAGGGTGGAAAAGACACGGGAAATGAAAGCAGGAAGTGAAAAGGTTTACTCACAGTATGCCCGCTCCCATGTCCTCCTGGTGATTCAGCGCCAAGGTCCTCGGTGTGCGCGCCTCCGCCGGGAGTCTTATTTATAAGGTTCGGGTTTCCACCGCCGCGTATAGTCGGGTTTAGCGCGAGCGCCTCGACCGCGATGTCGAAGTTTGGAAATCACGGAAGAAAACTCGCGAAAACTTGGTGAAAATCCGGCACGGCTGCGCCAGACATGAACGGGGGCCACGCGAAGGTCTTTTTAAAAAGCAATTTTAAAGGATATATAATGAATTTATTTGCTCCAGACCTTAACTCTAGGACGATTTAACACTGAATGACTTAAACCTAAAGCTTATTCTAAAAGGAAGGCTGGAAGCCAGACGCTAATTCAGCAGTCTACGCTGCGTCCGGCCGCTATGGGTGGCCGTATTCGGTGAATTCTCAGCTTTGTGCTGACGGCACAACCATGGTGTTTCCAGAGCGGTAGGGCTGTGCTCCCAACATAACTACCTCAGATTTGTTATCTGTACAACATTCTATTAGTCAAGCCCTTTCATTTGATACCCATATTAAGGGAGTTGTGAAAAAAGAAATGTATTTCGCCATTTTGTGGAAGCGGCCATCTTGAATTTGAAATTTGTGATAGTGCAATGTATTCTACTTGTCAAGCTCTTTCGTTTGATACCCATATTGAGGTAGTAGTGAAAAAAAAATATAATTCGCCATTTTGCGGTGGCGGCCATCTTGGATTTGATTTTTTTATAGTGTATAGTATTTTAGTAGTCAAGCCCTTTCATTTGATACCTATATTGAAGTAGGTTGTGAAGAAATATTTTGTCCGCCATTTTGTGGCGGCGACCATCTTAAATCGGTATTAACCAAACATAGCTAAGAACATCCGCACGGATATTAACTTTCAAATAAAAAAACCGCATCGAAATCGGCTTATCCGTTTGAGCTCTACGTAGCCACAGACAGACAGATGTCGACGTCAAACTTATAACACCCCTTTTTTTGGTCGGGGTTTAAAAACAATTTAGCATAATAATCTTTATTGAAATTTTTCCTCGCTACTTACCAGTCAGATTTGCATTTGCACCTCCGTGTTGGAGAAAAATAGAAGAGTTATGTGACAAGTTTACAGGTTGTCACCTACCCGAAAATTGGGCCAGTTCTCAGAATATAAAACACAAACCATAGTAAACATTATCTTTGACACAAACATTATGCTTTCGGCTCGTACAGTTTCACAGCGTAACTCAGAACACTTAGTAACATTCCTACCTCAAATGGCAACAAACATCACACGCAATAATTCCAGCGATTCGCAAATAAGACAAATGGCTTTGACCCAGCCTTTAATCACTAAATCGACGCCATTACGGTCTAGGTATTCAACGCATTAGCCATTTGTCTGTGCTAGGACAGCTAATAGAAAACTTGATTTAGGCTCAACTTTATCTTTTAGAGTTTATTTTACATTAGCAGTGCCCCAAGGTTTCACTCGCATAGTACCCTATCTCGATATTTTCCCAAGATAAAAATATCCCATTGTGTTATTCCAAGCCGTAATCTATCTCAGTGGTTTTGGCGAGAAAGAGTAACAAACAGACATTCATATTCTTACAGACTTTCGCGTTTATGCTGGGGCCACACTAACGAGATTTGTCACTAATTATCGTGATAGGCGTTAACTGAAGTAGTCCAAGATCCCAAAGCCGACAGACGTCACGTATTTTCTGATGGATGAAATGTGGACGATTAGTTAGTACGTACTAAGAACACATGCTAACCCGCTAACTTGCTTAGACTGCCAATTTTGAAATATGGGGTCCAGAAGATACAACAAGTCTGGCGGCCCGGGGATCTTACGCTATAGGTGTATTTTGCACGTACGGTTAACGTCCATTATTGCGAAAATTAATGGCATTTCGCGTTAGTGTGGCCCAAGCATTAGAAGTAGGAAGTAGGATACATGTAGGTACATTTTTAGTATACGACCACACTACGTGGTACATAGTACACGTAGGTATATAAGCTCGTAGCACTCAGGGATCACGTACATATCAAACGGGGAAAGGATTTTTGAAATCGGTCCAGTAGTTCCTGTGATTAGCGCGTTCAAACAAAAAACTTCTTCAGCTAGTGAATGCGTGACGAGAGCGTTACAATAAGTGTGATTGGGCGAGACGACCGGAAGTTGAGAGGGAGATATAAGTTAGTGCAGATAGAAAGTGAGATAATTATGTTTCGTGTATTATTGTAGCGGCAAGAGAGAGAGGTGTGAGCACATATTGTGTTTCTCCTTTTCTCTCTAGTTATTTTTCGTGTATCTATTGATTCCATCAATAACCAAGCCACAGACCAACGACAATGGTTTTTTGGGTTTCATTTTTTTTAAGTTTCCTGTAGATTACTTTGAAGCTTAACGTCAGGTGCGACGGTGGTCAAGAGTACTCAATACTCAATACTCAATCATTTTATTGCTAACATTATGGTACATTTGATGGTGTTATTTAAACATAGAGTAGTATGAAATAGTTCCCATAATGACCCTGATTGGGTGTGGCAATATAATTAATGTCATGCGGAGCGGATCGACTTACTCGATAATTGATTTGTCAGCAAGGTATAAACTTTTCATCAGAATCGATTTCTTTTATTTCATATGGCAATTTGTTATAGATTTTAACTGACATTGAGTTAGGACCCGAGCTATGCAATGTTAATTTTGAATACGGCAAATTTAGATTGTGTTTGTGGTTTGATCTAGTTGGGTAATTTCGTCTATCTATCAGTTTTGTGAAAAATTGGGGATTTCTACGTACAAATTTACAGTGTTCCAAGATGTACATGGAAACTACGGTCAAAATTTTAAATTTCACAAAATATTGTTTATGGAACTGAGCTACATTAATGTTCGGGAGTTTAATGTTTGCCAGGATCCGGATTCCTTTTTTTTGGCAAACAAAAAGATCACTAGCATTGACGCTGTTTCCCCACAGGATTATTCCATAATTCATCCAGGAGAAAGCATACGCATAGTAACCTGATAAAGCTGTACTTAGGTCAGTCGCCTTTCTCAATTCCCTAAGAGCATAAGTAAAGCTTGATAGTTTGGCCTTTAATTTTTCGATGTGTCGTTTCCAGTTAATATGATTGTCGATTTCTATACCTAGTAATGTAGCCGCGTCAACAAATTCAAATTACTAATTATTATAAGAGAAATTGATGTCAAGGGCAGATTTTTTGGTGAGGTCTAAATTGAATTAATTTTGTCTTTAGTAAATTTATGTCAAGATTATGATCTGTCATCCATTTAATTAAATTGTTAAAAATGTCAAATAGGGTTTGTAATAAATTTTTACTATTTTTACATGATGTCAAAAACATCATGTAAAAACCATAAACCTATGATCGAATTGAAAAGCTAAAAAAATATAAACAAAATCCAGGTTCAAACAGCTAGATTTTTCTCGGTTTCTTCGTCGGTGCCTTGATAAACACAATAGCAAAAACATGTTTTCCTACTAATATTATAAACGCAAAAATTCGTGATTATGTATGGATGCCTTTGTATTGATGTCTCTTCAGTAGTCTTTAACGCAAAGACTACTGAAGAGCTCTGGATGGTAATAATAGTCTGGAAAAACAAATATAGGTATCTTATTTTTAGGGAAGTGCCGTGGCTAAATCGCAGGCTACTGATAGTTAATGCATAAAATTAATAACTTCTGTAGGTTCACGCCGCTCAGTTCGCCCGTTTTGCGATATACTGTATTGAATTACATTTATTTTGTTTAATTTGTTATATTTTGCAGTTTACAAAATTACTGAAACCACAGAACTAATCTTCACTTCCGAGAGCTCTATGGCGAAGTATCGTCAGCTCAATCACTGACAATACTCTGGACAATTCTTCGCTGACTCTACATGATGACTCCAGAGTTAAACATGCGGCGGGAAAGAAGACTGGCTGGATAGAAGATTACAGGAGATCTAAAGTGTTGTCTTCTAGAAGAAACAACGTTAGAAGGAACCCGCTAACCATGGTCAATGTCATTACTGACAGCAATGAGACGAGGAAGCATATGAGTGATCGATTGTAAGATTTTTATGGGTTGTTTTTTGAAGTGAAAACATCTTTTGGTGCACCGCAACAGATTTTTCGTGGGCTGTGAATTAAATTCTAGCGTTACGCTCGAGATTGATAATAATTTTCGTGTGAACTCGGGATGCTAGATCTAGCTAATTAGTGAATAAGTGCGCAGAGCGAGAGAGATAATATGGTCCACTCCTCTTCGCTGTTGTGTCCCTGTGTATGGTATATTTATGTATCTTTTATCGCAACAATAATTTCTAAGTACTTACCATATTACTTGAACCTGTCACAAAATATTAAATTTGCATTCAGCATGCATCCTTTATCGGCATATTAATTATCCCAACCATTGTCGAAACCAATTTGTTTAAAAAAAAATCTATAAGGTGAAGGGAGGTATATTGGTGATTTAGGTAAGTAGGTGATATTATTTTGAACGGAATACCACACAGTTCCCTATGCGAGGAAATTTGAAGAGACAGCGCTATTGCCTCTTCTCACACTCATATCAACTCGATAGCGCTGTCTCTTGAAATTTCCTTGCATAAGGAACTGTGTGGTAGTCCGTTTAAAATGTATCACCTACTTACCTAAATCACCAATATACCTCCCTTCACCTTATTTTTCCCATACAATATAAAAAAGTGTTTAAGTTCGGTCTAAAAACATCGAGCTCTTCTTAACAAAAGCATTTTCTAACGCTCGGTAAACAGCGTGGCGACGCGCATAGAGCTAAACAGTATTCGAGAGGCAAACAAAAACTAAAAAAAACGTTTTTGGGATATGTATTGAGTTTTAGCAAAAGTGGTTTAAAACAAGTATTGTTTGTTTTTTTATGCAAAACATACTATTAAATGGAAGCAGGCTGATTACCTGTAACCCTGTATACCGCAGATTTATCACTCACGACGGTTATCCTGAAAAATTTATTGGTGAATCTATGTATGGTTGTTTTTTTACTATTTCTTGCCAAAATTACTAATTGGATCTAACGGAAATTTGGTACAAAGATATAATGGTGATGATAGTTATGAATTAAGAAGTCCGTCAATATATTCGCGTTTAAATTCAATTCTAAAAACTAGTTGGCCGCATATTCTAATGATGGGTCCTTCAAAACTTTATTTGCCACTAAGTGTACATTATGGTCTTACAATAATAATCGGTATAGTAACAGCTTAGTCGCCCTCTACGGGGCATTGTAAATATGTTACGAAAGCGTACAGTAAGTAGGTATGTTAATGGTAATCACAAAAGAGCTTTGGACATGTAGACACTATAAACCAATAACATACGAGTAATTATTGGAGTAACTTAATACATTTATCTATAACATTTATAATAATATGCCATAAATATATTTATATAATAATAATGTTAATAATATGAGATGTGATGACACCTTTCATTCAAATATCTATTAAAGTTTACTATGAAAAAAAAAACAAATTAAAAGTTAAGTAGGTACTAGTGTTAAAATATTCTTTTACGGAATAAACGGTCCTACTGGGACCTATGTATTTTAGGCAGCTCCACCAAGACTCTATCTCCAAGATGTCATACTCCATCGTGACCATATGCTTTGAGATGCTGAATGCGACTGAGAAGCTCATCTTCACACACACCTGGGGTTACAAGGATAAGGAAGGGAAGTGGCAGGGCGTCGTCGACTATCTCATGAAAAAAGAAGGTGACCTTGGTAAGTCTTGTTTTTCTTTCAATGACATGTACTTCAACTTTTGACACCAATGTGTTTTTATTGACAATGACATGTAAGTTTCATTGAAATCAGGATGACATTTTTTTATTATATTATATTTTTTTATATTAATTATTTATATTGCTTTGACATTCATTAAATTACCCACCTAATTTGATATCTGTTTGTATACGAATTTATATTTATTTGTTAATGCATTCACATTGTAATTGATTCCTTAATAAAAAAAAAATTATATACTTTTAACAATGTAACTATGATGCACCTAGTAATTGTAACAGAACTATTAATTATGAATGATGACTTGTACGCTAACATAGCAGGACCTGGAAAACGTTACTAACCCTAATTAAAATCTGTATAACCTAGGCCCACAAGGAAATAAATGATTTGATTTGATTTGACCTAATTGATTTGTTTAGTCAGAAAAATTAAGCATCAGAAGATCTCAGAAGAAAGAATCTCAGAAAGTATCTTTTAAGTTTCCTAACAATTGTAATAAAGTCACATACTAGTCTAGTCAACAATTATTAGCACTATTTAGCACGTTTTTGAACGTGTTGACTAGAATATACTTCGAAAAAGTTTCAAAAGTCTTTGTTTTGAAGTTATATTTCAGAAGATCTTATTATTACGAGTATATTATATTTATTATATCACACCACTGCCCTTACTTATTACCCTGTCCAAGCACTCAAAAGGTTATCTGGAAGAGATCGCTATAAGCGATAAGGTCGCTTTTTGTGCCCAAAATGTCTAATTTTAAGTATAATCACTGTATTTCTGTATTGTTTTGTGGTGTAATAAAGTGTTTTGTATTGTATTATTAACGTGAAATTATGTAAAAAAACTCCGTAGATAGTAGATGACTTTGAAAGAGCATCGAAAATAAAAATAAACATTGAATGTTGAGTGTAATTCTTACACTTAAAAGTTGTAAATGTACCTAAACTCTTTGCTACTCCTCATTTATTTATTTTCCAACTTCTTTCTCATTTATTATCAATCAAACGCTCTTAAACATAATTTCCCTACCAAAGAGAATGTAATATATTCCCTACCTCTCCTTGTTTCTAGATGTTTCTGGTTTACGGTGGTTGCGTGGAAGAGATTGTATTCAGCAATAAGGCCGCTACTTGTGATGCTAGATCATGAGTGTTTTACTGTCTATTATTTATATTTGTTTGTGTCACAATGAAAAGTTTTCTATCTAACTACCTCTACTTCAATGCTTTCTTCACCAGGAACCCTAACAATCTTCACCCAGGAGCGTATGCAAGTGGTTGATTACATCGCGATGGTGGGGTCCACAGCTGTCCGCTTCGTGTTCCGTGAGCCTCCGCTGGCTTACCTCGCCAATATCTTCGCCTTGCCATTCACTGGCATGGTCTGGGTGGCTATCTTCATCTGTGTGCTGGGTTGCGCACTGTTCCTCTATATCACGTCGAAATGGGAAGCTAGTATGAGCATGGTGAGTGACTTGGTCTATCACTGACACTACTACTACTTGGTGTACTATTATCGCAATCGTGGTCTCTACAAGCGTTTTCTTGATGTTTTTTATAGTAAGTATAGAGTCATGAGAGGAGCAGGACATGTGATTTATGGTAAGCAACATGTCTGCCCATAACAACACATTGTCGCACTACTGTAAAATGTTTTTTCTGTGTTTAATTTTATTTGGTGTGTCAATAAGGAGTAAATCTATCTATCTATCTATCAATGCCTGGCTGGCTTAGTTGGTATGCCTGCGAAGCCGTGGGTCGTGGGTTCAATCCCAAAGCAAATGTTTGTGTGATGAATTCAAATATTTGTACTGTGTCTGGGTGTTTTCTATGTTTAATAAGTATGTATTTAAAATATATAAGTATTATATCAGCTATCTGGCTTCCATAGTACGAAACAAGCTTTGCTTAGTTTGGGGTCAGAGGGTGTTGCGTGTGAAATGTTAAAAAAAACACACACACAGCTATTGGAACACGGAAACTCTAGTTCATTACCTAGCACTGCGCTGCGCTCGTCGTCGCCCGGAGATATAAGATGTTTTAACTCTATTGTCCTGTAAACTGGAAAAGGTATGGTACTTCCGCAGGAGGACGTTGCAAAGAGTCCGAAAATGTTGTTCCACAGAGTTACGGTAGGCGCATACCTCCCCACTACTCGTATTTGCCATCTGTATACTTCTCAATATCTCGTTAAAAGGGTAATCCATCATGAACATAGTGAGTAACGTGAGCTATCAGTGACCTAAGGTCAACCAAATCGTAATCATGGTCTCTACATCCGTTCGCTTTGTGTTTTATAAACTTGCGCTGACCTACCCGGGGCTAATTATCTTTTTGCCGGTCACTATTTTCTCTGGCCTGGCCAGTTTTTATGTGTATTCCAAAATACGCCTTACTTCTATATTACTTTGAAATGGGAAGCTAGCATGAGCACAATAAGTTATATTAAATTTACTTAAAGTCGAAAGCTGTTGAGAAAATACTGCTCACCATTTTCAGTGTGGATCAAAATTTATCTCTATTCGCAACAAGAAACTAAAACAAAACTAAATCAAGTTCCTAAACTAACTTGCTGGATTTTTTAACAGACTTCCATAATTAATACAGTAAAATAATATTATTTCAGCATCCATTACAACTTGATGGATCGTGGGCTGACGTGGTGATCTTAATCATTGGAGCAGTTCTACAGCAAGGATGCACTCTCGAACCCAGATACGCGGCAGGTAGAGATTTTGATCGATTTTAGCATAAAATCTGTAAACTTACATACATGTATCTGCGTATATAATATTCCACAAAAAACTTTTAAAATTATAATAAGCCGAGACCAGATCATCAGATCATGATGTTTCTACCAAGTAAAAAATTTTTGCTTTCGATTTTTTAATTTTCTCATTTCGCTACATGAACAGGTATATCATTTTTTCGACTACATCTTCCATCTCGATAAATGCAATCTCATCAATCATCAACAGCCCACTGCTGAGACTCGGGCCTTCTCTCGCAAGGAGAGAGTTAAGGCCATAATCCACCACGCTGGCCCAGTGCAGGTTGTTGAATGACACATGACTTTTAAAGGTTCTAGGTATATATCGGTTACCTCACGGTGTTTTCCTTCACTGTTTTAAATTAGCGGAATTACGCACATGACTTCGAAAAGACAGTGGTGCGTGTGGGGTTTGAACTCGAGATCTCCGGATCGGCAGGCCCCGTTCTCCCGACTAGACAAGCCGTAACTTGCATCGTAACGTCATCAACGTAAAATGCAATCTATATAGAGGTAATTGTCTTCAAATTGATTTAATCTTGTAGTAGGTCTCTGTTAAAGAATGATTTAACCCAGAATAATGGAATTTTAGATAACAATCTAGAATAATATCTATGATAAGTATATCAATCTAGATATAAATGATTTACCAGAGAGCAAAGCTCAAGGTTAGGTTAGGCTGGTGGTTAGAGCTCCAGATTGAGAATGGAGACATCCAGACATCCTGTTGTTGCACGTTGCGTACAAGCCAAATTAACATTCCTAACCTTCTGTATTCTACTAAGGTTATGAATGCGAAAGTCTAGATATTTGGATATTTAGATGTTAGTTCTTGAACCACCTTCTAACGGCTGAACGGATTTCAGTAAGATTATACCTTTAGTAGTTTGGAATAACAAAGAGTTTACATGTACTACGTATAGAGTTGGCACAAACGCTTTATACCGAAAGCACAGGTAGCATCTTTCTTGTCGCTCTTGTGAAAGTGTCATACTTTTGTCGCGGCACATCACTTTGTTGCCGTAGCGGCCATAGCAAGTATGCACGTTATCTGCTTACGATTGACATAAAGGAACCGTGCGGAAAATCTAACTGTTTGCGTAGTATATGGTAACTCTTTCGGAATAACACATAGGTAGGCTGCTTTTTGTAGCGGGAAATAATCGGAACGGAAACGCGGGCATAACCGCCGGGGCTGCTAGTCTTTGATACCTACTTATATTTATTATAAAACCAGGTCGTGTGGTGATGCTGATTCTCTTCATCGCCATGACAATTCTGTATGCCGCGTATTCCGCGAACATCGTGGTGCTACTCCGGGCCCCTAGCTCTTCAGTCAGGAGTCTGCCAGACCTCCTCAACTCTCCACTGAAACTAGGAGCTAGTGATTTTGAGTACAACAGGTATTTCTTTAAGGTGAGGCAACATTTATTTTGTTAATAAAAGTTATTTATTATCTAATATATAAAATTCTCGTGTCACAGTTTTTGTTGCCATACTCCTCCGAAACGGCTTGACCGATTTTGATGAATTTTTTTGTACTTATCCGGTATCTATGAGAATCGGCCAACATCTATTTTTCATCCCCCTAAATGTTAGGGGTAGTCCACCCCTAAATTTTTTATTTTATTTTTTAGACAAAATTTTTAATTTCTATTATTTTATGATACAACATACAAAAATACATACAATGCTAAATTTTTACCATTCTACGATCAACCCTTATTTTTTAATAGCCATTTTAGTAATTTAATCATTTTTCCTCTCCGGTCGAAAACTGATCAATCGTCATTTAATTAGTCATCCCCGCCAGTTGTCTACAGGTGTCACTTCTGACCCAGTAAACAGCACGATAATTTGGGGATCAAAAGTAGTCTATAGCATATATATAGTTAGTACACGGTAATCTCGGGAACTATCGGACCGATTTAAAAAAATCATTCACCGTTCTTTCATATGTACGTAATCCTTGAATGATGTAGGTTATATATATGTACCACGGGCGAAGCCGGGGCGGGCCGCTAGTTTTCTATAATTTTGCAGAGAAGAATCTACTCTCGTGCCCTTAAAAAATTAACCATTTTTTTGTCAGAAACTGAACGAGCCCGTACGTAAAGCCATCTACGATAAGAAAATAGCCCCAAAAGGAAAGAAACCTAATTTCTACAGCATGGAAGAAGGGGTGGAGAGGATCAGGCAAGTGAGTATCTGTTATTGCAGATGGGGTATCTTATATTGGGATGACGGATTCCCTGACTAATCTAGAACACTGTGACATATTTGTGGAAGTTATGAATTTGGGGCCTTCTCTCGTTTTTTTCCTGAAATTTTACCACCACAGTTAGTTACATATATAACTACATGGATTAGGAAAGACATTTTGTTAACTTTTGGCCCCCAACTAGGCTCGGTGGCCTGTGCTGCGGAAGTGAACGGACATACTACTTATATCCTATTAAAGTTGCAGATTATACTGCAAGGGAAAGCTGATAAAGTAACGGCTGGTATAGTCGGGAGAACGGCACCTGCCAATCCGGAGCTCTTGGTTCGAATTTCACACGTACCACTGTATTTTACAAGTCTTGTGCGTAATGCCGCTAGCTTATAAAGAAAATGTCGTGAGGAAACCGATATGTTCCTAAAATCTTTTGAGGACATGTGTCATACCAACCCGCACAAAGCTACCATTGTGCATTATGACCTTAACTCTCTCTTTGCGAGCGAAGGCCCCGATTCCCAGAAGTGTGAACATTAATGGGCTGTTTGTCTGTTGGTGTGTATGCTATGAGTAAATATACAGTATAGTATGATTTGACGTATTTGAATTAGCTCAAGACCAAACTAAATTTTTAGTTCGCGTGAGCGATGATAAAAATTTGGGATCCGGTGGTTATTTTGTTAATAGAATTTTTATAGAGAGGCCTACTATGTCCAGCAGGGGACGGGTGTGGGCTGATTATGATGATTTATGATAAGCTTTACTTGGTACCTACTATTCCACGGAAATTTTACTTAAATATAAAAAAAAATAGAAGCTCATTTTGAAATTTCAGAAAGACCCTGTAACGTATTATGTTAAGTAACGCCTAATAATATATACTAATCCATACTAATATTATAAATGCGAAAGTAACTCTGTCTGTCTGTCTGTCTGTCTGTCTGTCTGTCTGTCTGTCTGTCTGTCTGTCTGTCCGTCTTTACCGCCTAAACCAACCAACAGATTTTGATGAAATTTGATACATAGATAAAATAGATCCCGAGAAAGGACATAGGCTACTTTTTGTTCCGAAAAAAGGGTTGAAAGGGTTAAAATAAGGGATGAAAGTTTATATTATGGAAAACTCATTGTTGAAGAACTATGAAACTTTACGTCTAGATATTTAACACGAAACCATAAAATGTATGTTTTAGCAGTTTTGTAGTTTCGAATTGTACCTACGGGGGTGGAATTGGGTTTTTTTTTATTATTTATGATTATTTATTCTTGGGTCAAATTTAGTAATTCAAATTTCACCCTCTTCCTGTCAACCGATTAATCTGAAATTTTGTATACACTTTGGATTTTAGTGACAATACAATTATGTTTATTCATTATCATTATAAATTCAAGATGGCTGCCGCTACAAAATGGCGGATAATTTATGTTTTATTAATGCCATCAATATGGGTATCAAATGAAAGGGCTCAACAAGCAGAATACAATATACTATAAAAAATTGAAATCCAAGATGGCGGCCGCTACACAATGGCGGATAACGTCGGTTTTATCAATCCCATCAATATGGGTATCAAATGAAAGTGCTCAACCAGTAGAATGCAATGTATTATAAAAAATTAAAATCCAATATGGCGGCCTCTACACAATGGCGGATAACTTAGGTTTTATGAACCCCATCAACATGGGTATCAAATAAAAGGGCTTGACAAGAAGAATACAGTGCACTATACAACCTCAATACTTAAGTTGGGCGCAGCCACTAAATGGCGTATCAGACTATCAGACAGAATTTTGATAGTCGACGAGATTTCCATGGTGTCTTATCAAATGTTATGCATGATGGACGCTCGATTAAGGCAAATTAAGAACTGTAAAATGAGTTTTTGGAGGAGTAAACGTATTACTTTTCGATAACCTTTTACAACTGCCTCCTATAAAATGATCAGGAACACCTGTTTTCAATTCTTATATGAAATTATATATATGAAAGTAACTCTCTCTGTCCGTTACCGTCTAACGCCTAAGCCACTTAAAGAGTTTGTTACAATTTGGTGCACAGATAGACTACCTAGACTTAGGAAAGGACAACGGCGACTTTTTAACACAGAAAAAGAGTTGAAAAGAGTGGAAATGAGGAGTAAAAGTGTGCATGGAAGGATCTTGGCACTCTTTGTATGCTATTTTTAACCGACTTCAAAAAAGGAGGAGGTTATCAATCCAGTTGTATTTCCAATTGTGAATCAATTTAGATGGTTATTTTTTTGGTTGGTACATTATAGTTCAGAGGTGGTCATATACATTTTATCGAAATCAGTGCGGCGGTTTTTGAAATATGAACAACAAACTAAAATTTGCGTTCATGTAATCAGTCGATATATCTACTAATATCTACTAATAGACTCTAATAAAATTTGGTGGACCGTCCCAATATGATTTTAAATTAAAGTCTGTTTTTGATTAATTTTTTGAGAACATAGTTTCTTTGTAATTTGTCGTGTAAATTGTACATTTATTAATAAATATAAAACTTTGACTTAGACCGATTTTGATTAGGAAACGTGAATTTGTATGGTAGTAGACATACGAGTAGGTACTACCTCAATTACTTTAATAAATGTGTTAATGCTAGTGATCTATTTGTTATGCAGAAAAAATGCATACGGATTCTGGCAAACATTAAACAACCAAACATTAACATAGCCCAATTCCATAAAAAATATTTTGTCAAATTTAAAATTCTAACCGTAGCCTCCATGTACATTTTGGAACTTTGTAAATTTGTGCGAAGAAATCCTTCAAAGAAGCAATTCTTCACAAGACTGACTGACGGGCGAAATTACCCTACTAGATCCAACCACAAACTCAATCTGAATCTACCACATTCAAAATTAACATTGCATAGCTCGGGCCCAAATTCAATGTCAGTAAAAATATACAACAAATTGCCCTACAAACTAAAACAAATAAATTCTGACGAAATGTTTGTCAAAACCTTAAAAAATGTATTACTCGAGAAAGCTTACTATACAATAGACGAATATCTTGCCGACAAATTAATAATAGAATGAGTCGATCCGCTCCGCACGATACGAATTATATTGCCACACCCAATCAGGGTAATTATGGTAACTACATATGACATGATGTACTTATTAATAAGACCAAGAAATGTACCATAATATTAGCAATAAATGATTGAGTATTGAGTATTAAATATGTGGCGCGGACGAAGTCGCGGGTAAAAGCTAGTCTAAAATATATCTACGAAAATATGTAAGGTAATAAAAATGTATAAATTAAAATACATTTTAAATTATTAAATTAAACGATTTAATTAAAATTACGGCTGGACTAGTCGGAAGAACGGCGACTGCCTTTCCGAAGTCGTGTGCCACTTAAAAGCAGTGAAGGAAAACAGCGTGAGGAAACCGATATGTTCCAAAAATATTTAATCGTCGTGTCTCATCCACCAGCCCGCACTGGATCAGCGTGGTGAATTATGAAGGCTTTGACTCTCTCCTTGTGAGAGACGGCTCTGAGTCCCACCCGTGGGAACATTTAGTGGGTTGCGTGTTTCGTATGCTTTTGCACTTAATTTATACCATAATGTTACTGTTTATTTCAGTTTTATACCATGTTACATTGTAGATCTTTCTCAAATATCCCAACAGGCATTTTATTTTCTGCAGACATTATTAATTCAATTATACGTTCTTTAGGTTAAAGTCATTACAAAAGGCTTTTTATTTAGGTTAGAAAAAATGGTATCAATTAACACACTTGTATCAATAATGCAAGTATTGCAAAACCATAGAAACTGTTAATTAATCTACACATGTCTGATAATACAATCAGCAATTTCGACAAGAGCTCCGCATGACGAGGTGGCCGAGAGGTTAAGGCGTTGGACTGCTAATCCAATGTGCTCTGCACGCGTGGGTTCGAATCCCATCCTCGTCGAAATATGTTTTGCTCGTTTATTTGCTTTTTGTATTTTGTAGGGAACAAAAATCCTCCTGGCCCCGTGGTTCGACTGCGTAGTTCGATCAGTGTGACCACGTGAACTATTTTTTCCCGTTGGTTCGATTTTAGAATCGCACGACGTGAACTACTAATCCCTAGAACGTTTTTTTTGTGACTGTAATAGGTTCGCACTTGACCACCATCTCGTGGTGCGACTCCATAGCCGAACGACGATGGCAAGTTCATCTGGTTCGATTCGTCGAAGTACACTCACAGGCACAATTAACCGCCTATCCTGCAGATGTACTACGAAGTCCGATACACGATATATCGGCCGAAGTTATGGACGTTTCATACCACGAAACACAATCGGTCGGTTGATGTGGTCGGGCGTTTCTTTCGTCCCGACCGACACTGATTTGACAGTTTTTGTGTCATCAACCGACCGATTGTGTTTCGTGATACAAAACGTCCATAACTTCGGCCGATATATCGTTTATAGAACTTCGTAGTAGACCTGCTGTATTTCTCTAGTTTCCAGAAATCGTTAATTTAAAAAATGATAAAATTAAAATATGTTTTCTTCTTTACATTTTTGGTCTCATGCTGTATCGGTTGAACGATTTTTTTTTAAAGAGTAGTAACGGGGCGATCAGGAAATACGCCTAGCGCAGTGCAGTGCAATTTTTATATAGAATAGAGTTACAAAACGAGCAGGCCATGTGCCTGATGGTAAGCAACATGTCTGCCACATAACAGCACAGTGACACGCAGCTATTGGAACACGGAGAGTCCAAATAATTACTTAGCACTGCACTGCGCTCCTCACCCAGAGATCTAAGGTGTTTTATCTCTACGCCTTGTAATTGCACTGGATACATTGCCCTTCAAAACGAAACACAGTAATGTTTGGACATTACTGCTTGGCGGTAGAATAACTGGCAAAGGTGTGGTACTTCCCCCCAAACGGACTCTGCAAAGAGTTCTACCACTACTATAGTCATTACATATTATGGGCCAGTAAGGGCATGGCAAAGCTGGCAACGGAACGTTTCATTTCTAGGTCGTCAAAATTATCAAGAAAAAAAACTTGTAAGTAGAAACATTAATTTTCTAAGACATTTTTAGACATTCAATAAAGTGGTAATTTTTACACAATGTAGTACACAGTAGAGAAGGATACATAATGTACCTTTAGCTTATGAAAAATTCAATGACGATGCCGCGACCATGATTTTTGCCAATAAAAAAAAACGCGCCAATAGTATTTTAGTATGAAAACTTTCGTGGTTTTTACACATTTTACATAAATACACGGCTAACTCACGTTTTATATAGTCAGTCCAGTCCGACTCAAGTTTCGATCGCCGGACGCGATTGAAACTGGAGTCGGACGTAAAAAGCGCCAATAGAAGTTTACGCTTCTAAAGCATTTCGCAAAAAATATGTACTTACCTAAATATTTGACCTTCATTCCTATACTGATTCCAGGGTCTCTTCGCGTTCCACATGGAGCTGAACCCTGGGTACCGTCTGATTCAAGAGACGTACAAGGAACACGAGAAATGCGACCTTGTGGAGATCGATTATATTAACGAGATAGACCCCTGGGTCCCGGGACAGAAGCGGGCGCCGCTCAATAACTTGTTTAAAATCAAGTGAGAATTCGTAGTGAATCAATAATAATTATTGGCTGGTTGCCTTAAAGAAATTGTTCTCAGCAATAAGGGCGCCACTTGTGGCGCTAGTTCATATGTGTTACACTGTAATATTTTGGTAATATTTTAATTTGTTTAAAATAAACAGTTTTTTATATTTCTATTAGTGAGCTTACTCTAGAAGCGATTGTCGCCCGGAAGAGTAAGCGTTTTATCTTTAGAGACTCACTACTGTAGTGAGATTGTCATTAGTTTACTTAACAGGTTTATTGACAACCTAGAGTCATGGAATGGCCGAACTGTTACTTTTCTTCTTTGACTAAGTGTGGTAAAATTACTTTCTAGACTGTCTTCAGTTTTGATGTTGTCTAAGCAGGTTTAATAAATGTAAATATTTACCACGCGATAACGCGTGATTGGCCATACTTAATGTTTAGTTAGCTACTCACTACTGATGTCACTACTACTGATGAAATAGACACAAAGAGTTCCAAATGTATGTTTAGTGACTCACAAATGAATTAAGATAGGCAGGAGTTGGAAACATATCGTTAGTAGCTCAATACTCTTAATTACTGTTGTATAATAATTTATTATCCGGAGGCATATTAAGCTAAAGTTTAGTGTCTCACTATGTAGTTAAAATAAGTACTCGAAAAGATTGAACATGTAACATGACATTTTTTTAATGGGATCTGTGGCAGTTGATCCGAGATATCCTCCACTGCTAACCAAACTTTGTCCTAGGAAGGCGAATTGCTCCACTCTTATGGTAACTTTTAGGAAATAGCGTGAGTAGACGAGTATGATATAGCTAGACATATAGAGTTGACAAAACCAGTTTGGCGCAGATGTGTCCATCAAGTTATCACAAAATTAAATCAAGATTTAAAATGCATTATTTGTGTGTCCTGTAATTTCCCTGGAAACATTGCCCTTCAAATCAGAACATATAGTAATGTTTGCGATTGGCGGCAGAATAGCTGGCAAAGGTGAGGCATTCCCCAGGAGGAGTCTGCTAAGAGCCCTACCACTACAAAAATTCAATTCCGCCAATGCGATTCTTTATTTTTGCAGTTTTCTAAAGATCCGTGAGAGCGGCATCCAGTCGTGCATGCACCGGCGGCTGCACGTGCCGCGGCCGCGCTGCTCTGGGACCGTGTCCACGTTCAGCAGCGTGGGCATCACCGACATGTACCCCGCCATGCTGGCCACGCTCTACGGCTTCCTGCTGGCCCCGGCGGTGCTACTTCTAGAGATCGCGTATCATAAGCTGTGAGGATTCCATACTTTACATGCACTGTTAGGTGCACAGTTTTATAAAGATTTACGTGAGACTTTATTTAAATTAACCACTCCAGACTCCCGAAGTCTGCCATTTGGGTTCTTTTTTTTTTAACTTTTATAGGTTTAAACACCTCCACTGCTTCCTGTGGCATTTGTTGCTCCCCGGATCTAATACTATGCTCACCTGTACAACAACAAAATACATGTCAATATTCCACAAAGCAAAAACACAGAAAAAGAGAAACATGAATGGAATTTATATTTTCTGATGTTTTTTTACTTTTATAGGTTTACACTTGACCGCCATCTCGCCTGATGTTAAGCGACGATGCGGTCCACGATGGAGCGTGTTTACCTAGAAGAAACCAATTCACTCTCGATTTGAAGACACAAAGATTGTAACCATCGGGGAAAACCCACTCAGACAACGTATTCCACAGCCTAGACGTTCTTATCTCAAAAGTAGAGTCAAATCTCTTCGTTCGTGTCTTTGGAACTTCAACCATGAAACGATGTCGCTTTTTCGAGCTACGAGCATTCCGATAGAAAAAAGGGCAAGGTGGTATCAGATCATGCAAATCAGTCGCACACTCTCCAAAGTGTATCCGATAAAAAACCGATAGGCTGGCAATTTTTCGGCGATGATCAAGACTTTGTAGTCTTTTTCGCAGAAGAGAGTCATTGCCTATGAGCCTTTTGGCACGTCTCTCGATCGATTCCAGGATGGGTTCTTTTTTTGCGCATATATCTTAGATTAGAAGAATAGGAAAATACGAGGGTCAAACTTAAAGTTCTTAGAAAATCAAAAAACTGATTACATTAGCCAGTTATTAGTTTTATTATATCTTTTCAAAATATTGTCCATTCACGTCAATACACCGCTGCATGCGATGGAACCACTGGGAAAAGCACTTTGCCCACTCGTCCTTAGGGGTATCTTCAATGGCATCGCGATACGCAGCCACCGCTTCTTCAGCATTCATAAACCGCTTTCCTTTTTTTTTAATTTTTGAAAATAAATAAAAATCACAAGGCGCGACGTCGGGGCTATACGGCGGGTGACCCAGTAATTCAACGTTTGATGTCGCCATTCAATAGTCGATCGTTCGCTTGGCGGTGTGCGATGAGGCGTTGTCGTGGTGAAGGAGGATCCTACTGCGAGGTCGTTTCTCTCGAACTTTTTCCAAGACAAGTGGCAAACAATTGGTAGTGTACCATTCTGCAGAAACTGTTTTTTAATCCTCTAACACAATTGTTGCGAAATGACCTATCCTTCCAAAGAACGAGGCCACCATTTTTTTCCCCGCACTTCGATCTCGCTTCACTTTAGTTGGCAACTCCTCGAAAGGAAACACCCACTGAGCAGATTGTCTTTTGGTTTCAGGATCATAACAGTAAATCCAGCTTTCGTCATCTGTTAGTATGTCGAACACAGCATTTGAGTCACCTCCATTAAATCTTTCAATCAGTTTACGGCACCAATCCACACGATGGAGTTTTTGAGCCTCAGTCAAATTATGAGGTATCCACCGGGCGCAAAGCTTCCTGACCGCTAAATGTTCGTGTAGGATTTTGTGCACTTGACTCATACCGATGCCTAAGCTTGTCCAAATCTGCTGATAGGTCACTCTTTTGTCAGTCTCTATCATACGCCGCACAACACAGATGTTATCTTCAGTCGTCGCCGTAGAAGGCCGTCCCTCACGTAAATCATCAGTGAGATTAGTGCGACCACGTTTAAACTCATTAAACCAGTTGTAAACAGTTGCACGAGATGGGGCTTCATCGTGAAAGGCCAATCGTAGTCTATCATAACTTTCTTGTTGACTTAAATGACATCGAAAGTCATAATAAAATCATTGCACGAAAATTTTCTCGTGTTAAATTCATGTTGACGTGACACAGACAATTTTCAATTTGCCGCCAAATCGTAAAACAAATGACAAATGAATGAAGTATATACTCAGTAATATTGGCAAAAAGTTCTATTTTCAAATTATAGAATTATTTTTTTATTATATTGTTTATAAGTGGCCAGTTCTAAGAACTTTCAGTTTGACCCTCGTAGGGGGAGTAGTGACATGTTCAACCTAATTCCAGTTTGATTTCGTCTATTGAGCCGATCACTAACGGTTGGGATTGCTCTAGTAATCGATGGGGCATCGTGATTTGCTCTTTTCTAAGTCACCACCTCCCGTCACCTCACCTACCTCACCCGGCTCGGAGTTTTCACATTTTTGTACCTGATGGCCATTTTTAAGTTGTATTGTTCAGTTGTTAAGTTGGATGGTCTTCATTGATGCAGCTAACGCTCGACGAACGAACCGACCTATGGTCCTAACGCATCGTCCTTGACACTGGTACTCGGTCCTGCGTGTACCAGCCGCAGCGTTCTAGGGTCGTCTCCACGTTCAGCAGCGTGGACATCACCAACGTTTACTACCCCGCCATGCTGGCCACGCTCTACCTGCTTCTGTTGGCACCAGCGGTGCTGGTTCTACAGATCACGTACCATAAGCTATGAGGATTCGGGACTTTACATACATAATATATATAGGGTTCCAATAAATTACCGTCACGAAATTGGTCCTGATAGTAATGTCTCAGCGAAATAAGTATTTCTGCCGAAACGAGAACTTGTACGAGTAATTTGCACAATTCATATTTAGTAGGTACCTACCACGGTACCTACGTTGTTGTAACATGTCATTACTTTTGTTAATTTTTAACTTTATTTCAGTATGGCGGCAAGAAGATCCAGAATTATTCAGGATGATCGCGCAGATTCCGCACTGCGATTTTATTATAATTGAATTTAAAGACCCTACGAAATTTCATCAAAGATATCATTCACGAAGTAACAATGATTTCCAAATTTGCTCATACGATCACGTCAATACGTCGTAAATTAAAAGGTTCAACTGCATGGCGTTCCCACTGCTTGGTAATAATGACTATGTACCTACCTATGTAGTAATTTCAAAGAGTCTGGTGAATAATTTAATAACGCAATTAAAATAAAATATTAACGCCACCTGTAGCGTAGAACTATTTTGCGAGTATATTAAAGACGTTAAGTACATTATACTTTATTTATTTAAGCTGTGTATCTATTTTCATTTTAATGTATACTAGGTATAATAAGACCATCTACGTAGCTCAGTTTCAGAATTCATGGGATATTGTGTTGCACCTCACTGTATTGTGTATGAATTAAATGAAAGACAAAATATATTTTTGATTTTTTATTGTGTGACCCTATCCAACAAAACCATCGATCAAAACATACTCAGTACATAAAGCTGATCACATATCGGCCAGCAATGGCAATTTTGTTATTTTTTGTAAAGGGACTTCTGGCAGTTCGACTTATGTGCTAACCTTATAGTTCGACAACAGTCAAAAAATAGCTCTAAGACTTATGTGCTAGCCCATAGTTCGATAACAGGTCAAATGTAGAGCTCTAAGACTTTAAAAAACAGTTAAAATGTAGACCTCTGAGACTTATATGCTAGCCTATACTTCACCAACAGGCCAAATGTAGAGTTCTAAGACTTATGTGCTAGCCCATAGTTCAAAAACAGTTAAAATGTAGACCTCTGAGACTTATATGCTAGCCTATACTTCACCAACAGGCCAAATGTAGAGTTCTAAGACTTATGTGCTAGCCCATAGTTCAAAAACAGTTAAAATGTAGACCTCTGAGACTTATATGCTAGCCTATACTTCACCAACAGGCCAAATGTAGAGTTCTAAGACTTATGTGCTAGCCCATAGTTCAAAAACAGTTAAAATGTAGACCTCTGAGACTTATATGCTAACCTATACTTCAACAACAGGTCAAATGTAGAGTTCTAAGACTTATGTGCTAGCCCATAATTCACCAACAGGCGAGATGTTGAGGTTTGAGACTTATGTCCTAGCCCATAGCTCGACCAGAGTCAAAATATACAACCATATGACTTAAGTGCTAGCCCATAGCTCGACAACAGTCAAAATATAGAACTCTTCGACTTAAGTGCGCCAGTTAACGTATGAGTTTGTCATTTGCGACAGTTCATTCCGTTATTTCATTTATATAATATTTAGTTTCGAGCTACTTTTTTAAAAATAACAATAGAATTCGCTAAAGCGACTAAACTTTTTAGTTAAGTATTCGTAAATTACCATGTTCGAACAAAAACCGGAAAGTAATAAAAATTTGTTTTTAAACGAATGTTAGAAGTTATTATTATAAGTAAGTAGTATGCATCGAAATTACTTACACAAGGAGTCTTAACTAGCTATAGCCTTATTTATCATAGACTAAAAAGTAAAAAGGTAAACAAACGTGTTATAACTGCAAAATACTGATAAATTAAGACTGAACGGTTTTTTTCGCATACAAAAAGCCTTATATGATATTATATGATTATTATCCTCTTTTGTCAAATTTAAACACCATAGTATAGTTACCATCGATTTTAGCTCAGTGGCCTATATGCGACCAGCTTGAATATAAGTATAAAAAATCAACAACGCTAACAAATTATACAAGTAGACACAAAAATACAGCAGCAAGTTTGTTCTAGTCAAAGTCAAAATTTAACTCCATCTTTAGTTACTCACAACACTGCGCTTTTTATCAGTTCCTTTTTGGGTTCTCAAAGTTGTAGCTTTACGTGGGGCCTCCGCCTTGCTGGGCCGCGAAGATTTGAACGATTTAAACGGATTTTTACCTGGAACTGCTGTTGGATTAGACACTTTATGCATAACGTGACAAGGGTTGCATCGCACAGTTTTATGAGATACGCCTGGGGTTTTCGCCATCCATTTGTCTTGAATTTTTGATGTCAAAGGTTGCATAGCATGCTTCCTTTTTGTTGCTTTAGTTGCCAAATCTTTGTTAGACGGCTCTGCATCATATTGTTGAGTTGTGTTGACTTTATAAGATCTTTTTGGGGATTTCAAATGTTCATCTGCTTTAACGTCTGGGTTAGTTATCGTTCCAGAGGCAAGGCCGGACACCAAAGAACGGAGCTCCTTTAAAGTTTTACCATGTACATCGACATCGTCTTGTAATTTGTCCAACTTTCTCTCAAATTGTTTCAATGAACTTAGTATTACTTGTGTGTTGCCAAACATTGAAGTAGATTTTAGATTCGACATCATTTTTGTCTATAACCTAAAGGAAATCTCTGCTGCATTTGTGTAAATTTTAGGGTCACAATTTTTATTTACTTTTTTGGATTGACAGTTTGACTGACTCGATTTTAACATTTTTTCTTTCTAAGTTTTGTTCTTAAAGTCATTTTCATACTATTGCAAAAAGGTTTATTTGAGTTTCGTTATACATATAACCTTTTTTATTTAATACAAACATAAATGTTCCCACTGCTGGGACTCGGGGCTCGGGCCTTCTCTCGCAAGGAGAAAGTCAAGGCCATAATTCATCACGCTGGCCAAGTGCTGGTTGGTGGATGACAAAGTGCTTGTCGGTTTAATCGCTATGTTTACCGTCACCGTTTTAAGATAGCGGCATTATGCACATGGCTTGAAAAGACAGTTTGTGACGTCTGGAAACATCGACATAAACCAATGGATGTGCCCTGAGCACCTTTAAATGGGTAACAAACTGCGTCTCTGTGTGTAGCGTAAGTCGTTTACATACAAACAATCTACTTCACCCCTATTTTTTTTTTTACTATAATAGTTTCGCACTTGAGCACCATCTCGCCTGATGTTAAGCGATGATGCGATCTATGATGGAGCGTGCGCTTACCTAGAGGAAACCGATTCACTCTCGATTTGAAGACATCAAGATTGTAACCATCGGGGAAAACCCACTCAGGCAACGCATTCCACAACCTAGACGTTCTTATCACAAACGTGGAGTCAAATCTCTTCGTTCGCGTTTTTGGAACATCAACCATGAAACGATGTCACCCTTTTGTGGAACGAGAAGTCCGATAGAAGAAAAGGCAAGGGCCCTAGAATCGCTAGCGGGGAGATATGCTGTGGTTCTACTTAGTTTGGTTGTTGAGAACAAATAGTGACAGGTAAAAACGTCCGGCTTTCACCGCTTCCTGCAACCGACTAGAACGGAAAGAGTGAGCTCACTCTTCCCAACGATGACATAATTCCGGGCACCTGAAGTTTGGTAGGCACATCTAGTGGTTTATATCGATGTCTAGAAACATATACCTTGTCCAAATTCACAGACACGGAATGTTGTTTGAAGTAGGTAGGTATTTCTTTTAGCGGGTTAGGGGAAAATGAGAGTACATTTATCGATCGACCACGTACACCGCCACGAAAAACCAACACTCTGAAGCTAGCCAGTCAACATTTTGGAAAACATTGTAGGTATATAAATAAATAAATAAAATAGGTAGTATATAATAATAATGTAGTATATAATAATATATCCAAGCTAAATTCTCAAAGAACTTACCTAAGTTCAGATTAAGTTCACACACACTTTTTCATTAGGCGTCCGTTTTTAAACCTTTTTGAATTTTTTATCATCTCCAATATTCAGCAACGGATTAAATTTTTGCTGTTTGTGTTACTTACCGTTAGATGAGCTATTCATTAATTTAAAACCAACAACTAATAAAAAGTTACCAATAAAACGCATGATTACATAACGATGTTTCGTTTTCGTTCGCCGCCGCCGTTCAATATTACATATCATCATCATCAAGCAAGACGTCCACTGCTGAACATAGGCTTTCTCCCTAGATTTCCACCACGAACGGTCTTGCGAAACCTGCAACCAGCGATTTCCAGCGACCTTTGTGAGGTCATCTGTCCATCTAGTGGGGGGCCGTCCAGCACTGCGTCTTCCGGTTCGTGGTCGCCACTCGAGAAACTTTCTTCCCCATCGGTTGTCAGTTCTGCGAGCGATGTGGCCTACCCATTGCCACATCAGCTTGCTTACTCTTTGAACTATGTCGGCCACTTTTGTTCGTTTACGAATATCCTCATTACGGATTCTGTCGCGCAAAGAGTCTCCGAGCATAGCCCTCTTCATAGCTCGCTGTGTGACTTTGAGCTTCGTTGAGGCCCACAGTTAAGGACCACGTCTCAGTTCCATGAGCCATCACTGGCAACACGCACATGCGCGGTCCAAAGGGGGGGGGGTCACAGGGGACATGACCCCCCCAAAATCGTATACGTTGAACTAAAAATCTAAGAAAATTACAAATATCTAATAGCACATAGACTATTTTTTAACGTGGGAAAACAACTGGAACGGGAACTACGCGGGTAAAATTGTGGGGCGCTACTAGTAAAGTATTTTTTTACTTGATTTATTGTTCTACTGGTGACCCCCTCCAAAATACGAGGCTGGGACCGCGCCTGAACACGCACTGGTTAAAGACTTTCGTCTTTAGGCATTGGGGTATTTTAGACTTAAAAATGTGGCAATGTTTCCCGAACGCTGCCCATCCGAGTTGGATCCTTCACTGGACCTCTTTGTCGAAGTTGGATCTACCTAATTGGATCTTTTGACCCAGGTAGACGTATTCGTCTACAACTTCGAGTGTGGTATTCCCAACAATAACCGGTACAGGTGAGACATGAACATTTGACGTGACCTTCGTCTTGTCCATATTCATCCTCAAACCTGTTGGCATTCTCTACTGAGGTCCCTATGAGCATAGCACCGAGGTCCTCCAGCGACTCCGCCACAATGACTATGTCGTCGGCAAACCGAAAATGCATTCGCCGTTGATGTTGTTGCCATATCCGTTTCAGTCCAGTAGCTTGAAAACATCTTTCAGTGCAGGTGCGCTTCAAGTCAAAGTCAAAGTTACATATTTTATACTTATTGGCAAACAGCGTCGTGATACAAACACACATAAGCAGCCCACTTAATGTTCCCACAGCTGGGATCGGGGACCTTCTCTCGCAAAGAGATAATCAAGGCCCATAATTCACCACGCTGGCCTAGTGGGGGTTGGTGAATAGCTACGTGACGTCAGGATACGAGTACATTGCTAATGAAAAAAATGGTTGGTTTGGTTGGTGCACGATCGCCGTTCATTTGTTATTATTAGTATATGGATTGTATGTTTTCACATTATTATGAAGATTTGTGCCATTTGTGCAGATCTTGCATTAGCCGATAAAATGTGTAGGTAATGTCTATGTATCACAAGCTCTAACTTTATAATATTAATGTTTAAAAAAAAGACAGTCAAGCAGTCATAAGAACTGCCGATAGAAGTGAAAACCTATTTAACTCTGAATTTCTCAGCTTAGGTACTTTAGAAATTACGCGAGTGAAACAGGAAGGCGAGGTCTTGAGCATGGTGTCCAGCCTCAATGCCTCAGCATTTCCAGATGGATGAATCCAGATGATCAGATTCCAGACGGGGCCATGGTTCCGAGTTTACCCGAAGATTTCTTATCATTCCCGAGCGTGACGCTAGAATTCAATTCAAAGCCCACGTAACATCTGTCTATACCGCGCTAAAATTAGTTTTCGCTTCATAAAATGTGTGCATATTTTATACCTACGGCAGAAATGAAAACTAAAATAAATAATAACAATTAAAAAGTTTTGAAATATTTTATTAATTAAAAATAATAGGTAACCTTTGTAGATTAAGTATAAAAATATAATATGTAGGTACCTACTCAGAGACTCAGACAATTTATTCTAACTATGCCGATTCACACACTGACACGCACCACGCAGCGTAGGTAGTGCGTGAATACGTCTTCTATAGTTGAATGTAAGTATCTCCGTTAATTTGTATAGAAAACACGCGTTTTTATGCAGAAAGATCACCCACCTACATGCGGAGAAACATGCACCGATGTACCCCCCGCGCGTGGATGCGGATGACACGCAAGTAGGCATGGCATACGCACACCGAATCCCGCACTGCCGTGCGTGATTTTGGAAGGGCTTGGCGTGTGTTTGAATGAAATGAGTCAGAGCAGCCGTAAATCCACAAAACGCAACAATGCGCGTGAGAGCGTGAAAATCCCGCACGATGAATAGTGCGTGAAATCCGATAGTGAACACAGCGACACGACAGTGACAGATGCGGCAGAAGGACTGGTATCCATAGCAAAGAATAAATTAAAAAAAACTATGACAAACTAACAGTAGACAGCGCCAACGGGTCTGTATAATATATATATTATACAGACTATCTATCTAGCTGTAGCTGTTCTATTTCTAATTCTGCTACACTGCACATCCAGCGGCCCCATGCTCTCCCAAAAAATATTTTGTTTACGAACGTGACGATGAGATCCTATCGCAGCCTTAGATAAAGTATTTGTATTGTGGCCTGGTGGCTTAGTTGGTAGTAACTCTGCCTGCGAAGCCGAAGGTCGTGGGTTCGATCCCCACCCAGTGCAAATATTTGTGTGATGAATTCAAATGTTTGCACTGTGTCTGGGTGTTTCTATGTATAATAAGTATGTATTTAAAACTATATAAGTATTATATCAGCTATCTGGCTGCCATCACACAAGCTTTGCTTAGTTTGGGGTCAGATGGTGTTGTGTGTGAATTGTCCACCAATATTTATTATTCACTCATTTAATCTTTTTTCTTAATTTTTAAGTTTTTTACAATACATATATAAAAAATACAAACATTATAAAAACTTAAAACTAGGGTGCCGCCAGCAGCGGGGCAGGGCCCAAGCTACCGGTGGTTAGGGCTGCAGACTGAGGAACCTCCTGACGATGCGCGCTGTGTCGAGGATGACCGCCTTCTGCATCTGGCCCTTAACCCAACCGTCTAGCGAAAGTCTCTTGAGATGTTGGTCGAGACTTTTCGCTATAAGGCCGTTTGCCGACACGACTATTGGGACTATGATCGTCGAATCAACATCCCACATGGCGGTAACCTCGTGAGCCAAGTCAAGGTACTTGCTAAGCTTGTCCTTTTCGGCTTTCACGAGGTTCTCGTCATGTGGTACGGTGATATCAACGATCACAGCCCGGCGCTGAGACCGGTCTACCAGCACGATATCAGGCTTATTGGCGACAATAGTCCTGTCCGTGATGATAGAGCGGCCCCAGTAGAGCAACGCACGACCATTCTCGAGAACTGGCAGAGGTGCGTACTTGTAGTACGGCACCTCGCACTCGACAAGGCCGTATCGAAGAGCAAGTTGCTGGTGGATGATCCTGGCTACTAAGTTATGCCTGTGCAAATACTCGCCGTTAGCAAGATGCGAACAACCGGAAATAATATGACGAAGTGATTCGCCTGGACGGCGGCATGCCCGACAAATGTCGACCGTACCGTCCTTCATTATATATTTCCGGTAGTTGTTCGTCTTGACAACCTCGTCAGCAATTGCACAGGCAAAACCCTCGGTTTCTCCGAAGAGGTCCCCGAAGCGCAGCCAGTTCACCGACGCGAGCAGATTCACATCGGGTCCCGTTAGGGCCCGATAGAACCGCCCGTGCAGCTCCTTGCTCTTCCATACTTCCCTGCGGTCATCAGTGCTGAGCACCGATGGTTTGCGCCAGTTCTCGTTTGCCATTGAAAGAGGCGTGAAGCTTCTGTCAACTGCCACAACATCGCGATGCATCCCGGACTCGCTGTTGCGGAAATAATCCCTGAGACTGCATACCTCGCGGTTGTGAAGGTTCTTGGCATTTAAAAAGCCTCGACCTCCCCATTTCCGCGGGATGTACAGTCTCATAACAGACGAGCGCGGGTGTAGCATTCGGTGTGTTGTGAGCAGTTGACGGACCTTTCTGTCCAGGGCGTCGAGTTCAGTTTATTATTATTATTATTTATTATTGTATCCTCTTTTGATCGCAACCTACGAAAAGTATCTGTGTAAGGAGCGCCAAAAGAAGTTTTCTGTTTAAAAATCAAAAAGTCAACAAAATAGTGAACGCAACGAATTTTAGGCCTGATATAAAAAAAAATTAAATGTCAAACTTGTCTTGATGTCTTCAGTCTTGCCAAAGGTTACTTTTGTAACCTTTTAGGTGATTTTTGAACTGCTTTGGTTACTTTAATGAATGAAAAGGTTACTTTTAAGTGTACGACAACTGCATATCAGTTCTTAATGCATCAATTTATATAGGAACAATATAAATAAATCACAAAATGCTCAAATACTCATCGACGTTTCTATAAGTCAATACAACTAATATTCTATTCTAGCAACTTTTAGTTACTTTCCAGTAAAAAATAAATGAAAGGTTCCTTATTATATAAAAAGGTTCCATTTTTTACATTTCAGATAATTTCTGATAAGACCTGTCTGGCAGCACTGGTTGTCTTGTCAGTTGGCAAGTTGTCTAAAGTGTCAAACGTGTTCCAAGCGCGATGGGTGATTCCGCTGTTGAAGGAGTTCAAAAACTAAATATTGACGAAAAGGCAGGGTTTTAAGCACTTTATTACTAGCTCACCAGTGTGTCGTTGTGTATTTGAGTGATGATAAAGCTCCTCGGGCTCCGTGGGGCGTGCGTGCTCCGCTGCACCGAGGGCTACGCGTATGCCACATGGGTTCGTAGGCTTTGCGGGAATATTTCGTCAGCAGTTCGTTGAAATGACTCACGGTACCCAGAAAATGCGCTAGAAACGAGTCTCCTATTAATTTAATTTAAAACATTCTTGAATTTGACTCAAAATCTGTTTAATGAGTTCCACGGCGAGAAATCGGTATTGCGTATATTATGCCGCGTTGCTTCAAGTTCTAATGTTACTTTCACCCAATTTGGTGGTTAGACGTTAGGCTTAGACTTAAGACATTCTAGTAATTATAAATGTTCACTTAAGTACTTTCATTTAAGTTTTAATTTGGAAAACTTCTACTCTATTCTGGTTTTCCTTACAAATTAGGAATCATTCATCGATCGACACTATTTGTTTATAGCGCAATTTCATGAAACCTGCCTCAAAAATGCCTGAAAAATGTATCCAAATAGTTTTTCTAAATTAACCTAAATAGAATTGTCTCACAAATTGTTCCCCCATGTACAATAACAAGACAAACACACTTTATCTCTTAGATTGAAATTACAAAAAAAACAATTATCCTTATTTATGTACAGTTTAATTGTTTAAAATATTGCTGCAATTCAATTCAGATCACAATATTTAATTTGATTTCACTAAACTTTGAAGAACAGTGTATTTTTGAATCCATGATACAATTACAATGTCTTAAAAGAAGGCATGATACAATATCATATCAGGTGAACATTATGCCTGTTTTAATATTCAAATATTGTATAAGCGAAAAACATGGTCTACCTTCATAACTAAATGATATAATGTGACTTTGTTAAACGTTCACTATCTGTGAGGTACAAATTGATGAAATGAAATAAAAGTAATTTAGTATCTATCAATCACTTAGCAAGGAATACTTCATCAAGTTTACTACCCACAACTTTGTAGATTTACTTCTTGGGTTGAGTACAACTTGATGGTAAGCAACACTAGAGTGTGCCCACAATTATTATATGGCCCAGCTGATATCCACTGCTTTTGTGCATCATATATCATCAATTTCAAAATACAAGCCACTGCAGCAATATCCCTAAACATCAAGACAGCATGAATCCAAAAATTTCAATGTTATTTATTTGTACAAATTTCATTCCAGTCAAAAACCAAAGCTATGAAAGAAAAGAAGAAAAAAGCAGAAGACTCTTCTGGAGTGTCCGAGTTGAACCCCTGGCCGGAGTACATTCAGAAGCGCATCACACTCTGGGACAAATTTAAGATTGAATACCAGGAGCAGTTGGCTTCGAAACCTGACCTGAGCATCGTGGTTACCTTACCTGATGGGAAGACTGTTGAAGCGAAAGCTTGGAAGACTTCTCCTTATGATGTGGCTAAAGGAATCAGGTGAGGCATAATTCTTATTTCCGTGTAAAAGAGAGAAATTTGAATTTATTACATTAAATCAGAAAATTATGAAACAAATTTCTAACTGAAATTCTACACTTGGATATATGGTACACTGAGATATATTCAAGTGTTTAGTGAACTACCTAGTTCAATAGGCTGTAAAATAGTGTTAATAGGCTAGTTGAGCACTGGCTTTATGGGAATATTTTTCCCAATATCTTTTTCCTCTATGTAATAAATACACTGATTTTCAGTTTTACTATCAATATTGTTTTGCAAACACAAATTTAAAATTGTGAATACCGTGTACTTTACACCTTATAGTTTTAAATACATACTATAAAATCTTTTTTATGCTGGCTTTTGTTTGATCTCGCATTACCAAGGCTGTAGAGATTTAAATGAATGTCGGAATGTGCTTGCCCTAGGAAGAATATCCTAGTCTATTTACTCTTTGGTACCACCAACAACAAGCATTATTTCATAGAAATGCTTTTTCTTGTATCTTTAATTTAGGGAAACTATGTTTTGTTGACAACATAAATGAAAACAAAGGACTAATAATTGAAGTCATGCCTTGAATTTTTTTACAATTTTTAAACACAAAATTATGCTAATAATTGACATTTTGCCTTTTAGTAATTGACTAATTATTTTATTTGCTGGCAAGCGAGTTTTGGAGCCAATTGTAAGTATACAACAGGAGAACAGACTGTACAATGGCTGTATATATGTGATAGAGCTTCATAACTATTCTATTTATAAATGCATATTAATGTTACAATACAGTGTCTAAGAATGATAAAATTGTACTTGTGTATTTTGCTTTGTAAGTATAATCAGAGATGTACAAAATGGTTTTAAAAAAGCATTTAAATACAAAATGCAAAATACTTTTCAGATTTACTATTTCAAATGCAAAATACAAAATGGTTTTGAGTTTTGTATTTCAAATGCTAAATGCAAAATAGGTATTTTCAAAATACCTTTTCAAAATAAAATACCTTTTGACCAAAACTCAGATATTTATTTTAGGTATTTATCATGAGAAATAGAGACACAATGCCGAACCGAATAAAAACTAATAACATGGCATCTTATGCATGACATTTTGGTTATGGAAGGATCAACAAGTAGTGAGAATGAGATAAAATATAGTTACTATTGATAACTTAATATATTTTTCTACATAGGTTGTCTTTGTCTCAGAGTATTTCTACACACCGAGTCCAGAAAAACTAGACTAACGAAAAGAGAGCTATGTCTCCATTTTGTGAATTGTGTTGCTATTTATTTGGGTTGGTTGTGTAACTTATTTTATTTTTATTACACTTTTCTTAATAACAACTGGACCCTGGACTATCTACATTGACATTGTCTGACACTAGTCAGACATAAGGCGCTTACTCTGAAAGCAAAGAAGAATATAAGTGGTCAAGTGCGAGTCGGACTCGCCCATGAAGGTTTCCATAGCAGCAAGTAACATACTTGATATAAAAGTTCTTGTAGTTCGTAATCAGTGTTTTTAGCCCCCGACCAAAAAAAGGGGTGTTATAAGCTTAACGTCGATGTCTCTCTGTCTGTCTGTCGCCGACGGACGGGCCGATTTCAATGTGTTTTTTTTATTTGAAAGTTAATATCCGTGCGGATGTTCTTAGCTATGTTTGGTTAATATCGATTCAAGATTTGTTATCTGTACAACATTCTATAAGTCAAGCCCTTTCATTTGATACCCATACTAAGGGAGTTGTGAAAAAATAAATGTATTTCGGCATTTTGTGGAAGCAGCCATCTTGGATTTGACATTTGTCATAATGCAATGTATTCTACTAGTCACGTCACGTACCCTTTCGTTTGATACCCATATTGAGGTAGGTTGGGAAGAAATATTGTGTCCGCCATTTTGTGGTGGCGGCCATCTTGGATTTGAAATTCGTCATAGTGCTTAGTATTCTACTAGTCAAGCCCTTTCATTTGGCAACCATATTGAGGAAGGTTGTAAAGAAATATTTTGTCCGCTATTTTGTGGAGGCGGCCTTTTTTGGATCGATATCAATCAAGCATGCTAAAATCACAGAACAAAAATTAACCTTCAAAGAAAAAAAATCGCATCGAAATCGGTTCATCCGTTTGAGCTCTACGGTGCCAAAGACAGAGAGACATCGACGTCATACTTACAACATCCCTATTTTTGGTCGGGGGTTAAAAAAGGGCGGTTAGTAGCTAGCGTAGCTTAGTTCTATCGGACAAATTTGGTGATATCCGTTATCGTTATCCGTTCGTTTAAATTTTTTTTTTGCTAAACTTAATGACAAAGTATTTTGTATTTGGAAATGAATATTAAAATGCAAAATACGTCTCAAAAGGTATTTCAAATAAAATACAAAATGCTTTTTGCTAAAAGGTATTTAAATGCAAAATACAAAATAGGTATTTTGTATTTGCATTTTAAATAGAAGTATTTCAAATAAATCGCATCTCTGAGTATAATTAATGATGTTGATTGGTCTTTGAGCATAGTCACATGCTAACATGCTATGTCATAACAAGATATAATAAATAATATGTGGATTTGACTGCACAGAACAAGCTTGAAGGTTTTATTTGAATAATATATTTTAAATTTACAATTCAATTTAAACTTTTTCAGTGCAAATGCTTTGTACTGTGGCTTCCCAAACTATACTTAGTACAGTGACATTTTTATTAAACAAATATTGGTGACATTCAAATTGACACTCACCAATCTGCACTTGCCTGGTGTGGTTTTGACTTTGACTCAATCCTTGTGGAAGTAGAATCTGAGTGCTAACAGTGGAAACACAAGGCAAAACTAAAATAAAAGCATGTACATTTAAGATCTGTGTCCTAACCATGAAAACATAAGCTCTAAAATAAAAACATCAATTTATAATATTTATTTACAACTATATAAGTGTTAATATCAATCATTTGGGTGGCATATTACAAGCTTTGCTTAGTTTGGGGTCAGATGGTGTGTTAGTTGATGTATATGAATCCTAACTGTGTAAACATGAACTCCAAAATAAAAGGATATACATTGAAGATATTACTCCTTTATGTGTAACTATAAGGTTAAAATAAAATTAAATAAATTGAAGCAATTTTCCCGCAGCCAAGGTTTAGCAGACTCAACCATCATCGCTCGAGTGAACAATGAGCTGTGGGACCTGGACCGGCCACTGGAGGGTGACTGCAGACTGGAGCTTCTGCGATGGGACAACACCGACGCACAGGCCGTCTTCTGGCACTCCTCCGCGCATATGCTGGGAGAGGCTATGGAACGCGTATGTCTCCGCATTTATACTTCATTCTTAAACAACACCTCAAAATTGCTAGCTTATCAGTTTTTTGGATACATTGCATCTGAAATAGTTATTCGAAAGAGCGACATCGTTTCATGGTTTACGTTCCAAAAATTAAAGAGGTTTGACTCTACTGTTGTGACAAGAAGTTCTAGACTATGGAACGTGATGCCACAGTGGGGTTTTCCTTATGGCTATAATCTTGGTGTCTTCAAATTGAGATTTGGTTTCTTTTCAGTATGCATGATCCATCATAGACCGGATCGTCCCTTAACTCCTTCTGAAGCACAATAATGGTAACTTAAACTGCAACTTCAGATGGCAGTCTAGTGTAAACATATAAAAGTAAAAAAAATGACGGTTATGACGTTTCCATATTAGAGCCTCAAAATCATGGCATGGATCCATGGCACAAATTGCATCCTTCACATTTACGAGAGGCTCTCAATCATTCCTAAAACTCGCCTCGAAATGGACGTAGATGCTGGAGCTGCAATAATCTCCAGTATATAATAGAGATTATTGTAGCTATAATAAATATTATGATATTGAATGTATCTTTTATTTTACATTACAGGTATACGGTGGTTGCTTGTGCTACGGTCCTCCCATTGAAGAAGGGTTTTACTACGATATGCACTATCCAGAGAAAGGGGTATGTTTTCAATTATTTTTTACTAGACTCAATAACATTTTGCAAACAATAGAAGGAGTGACTGAAGAGAATAAACTATTCTAGCCTTATAAGGCTAGAATAGTTAGGTATACCTAAGTGTAAACTTCTTCAAATTTTAGTGCTGGAATTCATTGTGAGGTCACGTCACCGACATACGTAATCCTATTAATATTACAAATGTTAATTTGTCTGCAATATTTATTGTTTATAAATAATTTCACTCTTTTGGCGCGCCATAGATTATTGGTAAGCTGTGAATTGAATTCTAGCGTCACGCTCGTGAATCGTAAGAAATCTTACTCGGGAACATTGGCCATCTAGGAATGCGTCAGCATTTCTCATTGTCCATTGGGAAATGCTAAAACATTTCTGGATGGCCATGCTTATGACCATGCCCTCCGGTTTCACTCGCGTAATTTCCAAAGTGAGCTATCAAATTCTGAGTTATAAGTTTTCACTTCTATCGGCAGTTCCTATGACTGCTAATTAATTTTTTCTAATACATTGCGGTGTTCAAAACTAAATTACTCTTCTATTATTTTTTTCAGATATCGTCCACAGATTTCCACGTACTAGAAGGCCTAATTAAAAAAATAGCAAAAAGAAAAGCAGCCGTTCGAACGACTAGAGCTTACCAAGGAACAGTTGCTAGAAATGTTTGATTACAACCCGTTCAAAGTGCGGATATTGAATGAGAAAGTGAACACTCCGACCACCACTGTGTACCGGTGTGGGCCGCTGATCGACTTGTGTCGTGGCCCTCATGTCAGACATACGGGAAAGGTTAAAGCACTCAAAGTTACCAAGGTAAGCTTTCACTTTAGTTGTGATAGATATATATATGATACTCTATATTGCCCACACAAGACCGCGACAGGCACTTGACACTATTGAATTGTATGGGCGCCAGTTCGCGCCGAGACCGCGACACGTGACTCGGTCTTCTGTCGTGGTCTCCGCGCGAACCGCTCGCTACCTTTAAGCAGAAGAAAATATTAAAATTTAGAAAGTAGAGGAATCTTTGCAGACTCTGCCTGAGGAAGTACCACAGTTTTACCAGTTATTCTACCACCAAACAATTATGTGCAGATGTCACTGTTCCACACATTCTGTTGAAAATAATTTTATGTATGATATGGGTAATCTTTAATGTGATTTAAATTGCATTCTAAAAATATCCCGGTATGAAGGACAATCTTTCTAGAGAAATTACAGAGTAAAGAATTAAATCATAGTATTTTTCTGGGTAACCGGGCTGAGTGGCATATCATAGGGGAGGCCTATGTCCAGCAGTGGACGAATACAGGCTGATGATGGTGATTTTTCTGGGTGATGAGTGCAGTGTGGTTCTAGGCAAATTTGGAAAATTGTGCTGTTATAGACAGACATGATATCCATTACGTGGATGTCTTTAGCCGGGTCCAGACAGGTGTAGCATGTAATGTGATATATCGTGAAATGAAACGCAGATTCTTTGTGTGAACGGGACTGCACTGGGAACGTTTCATGTAATGCTCTCGCCGCCGCTCGCCGATCCATCGGCTGTCGGTGTTTTGCGCGAACATAGCGACGCTCGCAGTTCTCGAGAATCGCAGAGTTCGTGTGGTGTCCACACTGTTGACGTAAAATTACATGTAATCTTACATTACGCGTTACGCACGCCTGAACAGAGCTTCCGTTGTCCCATTACTTTAAAAAAAAGTCTAATCATCTAATTTATAGCATAAAGCACTCTAAATGTAAGCACTGGATTTACATCACTTTACTGTCATTTAACCTCAACCTTGTAACTTTTGCAATCTTAGGTTATATCTCTGTGTTTACATATTTTCAAAAAGGGGGCATAAATAAGTAATATGATTTGAAAAAAAAAACCTTTTATTTGCCAACGTTTGTGAATATTAGTTAAGTTCTCTGGGAACTTATACCACAACAGTGAATCTTATTGTATTGACATTAATTTCAGAACTCTGCAACATACTGGGAGGGCAAGGCGGAAGCGGAGAGTCTTCAAAGAATATATGGTGTGTCCTTCCCCGAGCCCAAACAATTGAAGGAATGGGAAATTATACAGGAAGAAGCCGCTAAGCGGGATCATAGGAAGATTGGCAAAGTATGTTTGTGATTTAAAAAAAAAAATGGCAGTCATACGGACTGCTGATAGAAGTGAAAACGTAACTCAGAATTAGATAGCTCACTTTAGAAACTACGCGGGGGAAACCCGAAGGCGTGGCCATGACCATGGCTATTTGAATATGTATATAACTACTAACATTCTTAGTTATAAATTTTCACTTCTACTGACGTACCCAATGACTGTCATGTGTTTTAATTAGTTATTTTACGTACTAAATTCTTAAACATGTACAAAATGTTTTCATCTCTATTGTTTTAGGAACAAGAGTTATTTTTCTTCCACGAGCTGTCGCCTGGATCATGCTTTTTTTCAACCTCGGGGGGCGCATATCTACAATTCTCTTGTTAACTTTATTAGAGAACAGTACCGGTGAGTTTGAACATCATTTGTTTTAGCAAAATACCAGCCTAGCCGAGTTTAGGTTCCACTTCCTATTTGGCAAATTGTAAAGATTATCCATCATACCGCCGACACGGCCCCGGCTTCGTACGGGTGCAACGCTGATACTAAAATGTTTATTGTGGGTTATCCCTAAGAGATGGACATATACCATTGTTGACTTTTTTGTAGACCTTTTTTGAAGGGGTATAATACTGCAGTACATTATTTTGATCCATCTCGTAGGATCCAGCCAGCGTTTGCAAAGTAAATGCAGAAAAAATTTTTATTTATGACATCACATTAGATACCTTTAAAATGATAAGTGTTTCTCTACTGTTGTATGCACATATTATACATACAAACCTGTCTCTTGAATCACTCTATCTATTTAAAAACCCCGCATCAAAATACGTTTTATTAGTTTTAAAGATCTATGCATACATAGGGATATAGAGACAGAGAAAGCGACTTTGTTTTATGCTATGTAGTGATTGACAACCGACATAGATAGATCGACAAATTTCCGGAGAGGAGGGGGGCGGGTTTTGACATAAAATCGTACAGTACAATGAAGTGACGTCACTTATCTTCGTTCTTTGTTGTTTGTGAAAGACAAAAACCTGTACAATATATTTTACTACGGACGGACTAATTGGTTTTTTGAAGCTATCATGCCTATTGCATTTTACCAGAACCCCCTAAAGGTAGCGGTGACCGCGACAGGCACTTGACTCTATAAAATTGTATGGGCGCCAGTTCGCGCCGAAACCGCGACAGGAGACCGAGACACGTGTCGCGGTCTCGGCGCGAACTTGTACCTTAACTTGTGTGACGTGTCCCCAGCGCCCGAGGGTTCCAGGAGGTGGTTTCCCCCAACATGTACAACGCCAAGCTGTGGCAGACGTCCGGCCACTGGGCGCACTACGCCGACAACATGTTCTCATTCGACGTGGAGAAGGAGACCTTCGCGCTCAAGCCCATGAACTGCCCCGGGCATTGGTGAGATTGATTAATCACTCTAATTTTGTCAAGGTGAATAGATATAACTTTAAAAAAAAATGCAGTCATAGGGACTGCCAATAGAAGTGAAAGCTGATAACAGAATTTGAATCTACGTGGGTGAAACCCGAGGGCGTGGACAATGGCTATGGCCATGGCCGTCTAGATCATCCGAGTTTACCCGAAGATTTCCTTCATTTACGAACGTGGCGTTTGAAATTCACAGCCCATGGAACATCTGTGTGTGTATGTGGTGTGTCAACGGACGTTTTTACTTTAAAAACGCGTCAGTCGTCAACCCTGAACTAGGCTCCCAAACTGCTAACACGGTCGTGTTCGCAGGTCGGGAGCGCGATTCTGCGTCTCGCCTCGCACGCCCCGCATCATTGCCCCGTCTAAACGTCTTTGTCGAATGACTGGTACGGTACGATTGCTTAAACTGTGGTAGTACCACATTATCCAGGGATTATCTCCAGTGGGTAGTAAATAACTTAGATAGAACAGTTTTTTTACATACTTGCTCATAAAGTGCATTCACCACCAGGGACATAATGACACCTGTAATAAAACTGACTTTTTTGTTCCTATTATTCACAGATGTGTTATAGAATTATCATAATTATTATTGGTTGAATTATTTTGTTCTTAAAAAAGTTTCTATAAAAAAAAGATCATGGTCATTGGAACAAAATATTTTTTTATTATTATTTTCTTCGCAAGTGTGTTGAGAACCGTTTTATGACATTGATTCGTGTGTATTGGTGAATACTGCCCGCGGCTCTCTTAAGACCCTCGCCTAAAGCCTCGGGTGTCACGGGTGTCAATGCCGCCTCAGCGGTAATCACCTACATTGCACACTTGTACTTACGGATACCTGCCATCTGTGGGCGAAGTATAAGTCATGCTCGACACTACAAACTGATGGCCCTACCATTCTACATTATGTTAATACTTAAGTACTACATTATCCAGGGATATCTCCAGTGGGTACTAAAGAATTGTGATAGAATAGTTTTTGTTTTTCAGTTTGATGTTCGACAACCGCACGCGGTCGTGGCGCGAGCTGCCCCTCCGGCTGGCCGACTTCGGCGTGCTGCACCGGAACGAGCTGTCGGGCGCGCTGACCGGCCTCACGCGCGTGCGCCGCTTCCAGCAGGACGACGCGCACATATTCTGCGCGCCGCAACAAATCGAGCAGGAGATGGTTAGTGGGAACTGATCTAACTATTATTGAAATTAAAACTTTTGGTGCGCCACAGACAATTTTTTCGTGGGTTGTGAATTGAATTCTAGCGTCAATCTCGGGAATGATACGATCTTCCCAAATTACCCGACCTCCTTAAATAGCGGAGGACGTCCTTTTGTTGCTGCCATACCAGCTCCACTCCCATTTCGTCAGGTGTTTTGTTTCTGCATACTTGATTTCGAGTGTCTTAAAGGAGTCGCGATCTTAATCTTATATAGAGAAGGCCCAGACTCCCAGAGTATAACTTACATAGTTTTTTTTTGTTAAAACATTTATGTGCTCAAAGCACAAAGAAATTTTCAGTTAAATAAAATCATGTGATCTATATGTGTTTATTTGTAAAGACTGTCTGAGACAATCTTCTTAGCATTCCATGGATTCACCGTGCGGGTGCCGGGTCCATCGTGTGGCAGAGAGAGAAAACTCGAGTAGATCCCGAGACGTGTGACACTGGTGTAGGTTTAAGGGCCTCTTTCTGACGTACATCAACACTCACCTTCACTACTCGTTTTTCTCTCCCTGCCCAGCCAAATCTGATATGAGCCTACTAGTGCAGCTTTAGATAGTCGTTCTAGTATATAACTTACTGCACTTCTGGACTGTCCAAGATCTTTCAGCAGATTATAGAGAGACTTTGCTGGTATACCTCTTGCTCCCACTTACTTATACAGTGTACAATGTTTTAAAATTTAATTTTGTCCGTGATACAGGTGGGTTGCCTAGAGTTCCTGGAAGCCGTGTACACGACGTTCGGGTTCACATTCCAGCTGAAGCTCTCCACTCGGCCGGAGAAGTACCTCGGAGACCTCGCCACCTGGGACCAGGCCGAGAAGGTAACCGCTGGAATTACAACTAACACTGCACTCATTACAGACACTAATACAAATAGTTTATCGATAAAAATAATACAATTTATCATAAGTCACAAGTCCCAGTTGTCCCATGCACCATCACTGTCAATCACTGACAAACGGAGAGGTTTACAACTGGAACAGGTTGCCTGAGGATGTTATTTCAGCAAAGACAATATAATTTTAACAGACAATTACCTATATCTTAAAATATAAAAATGTTATGTTGGTTTGTGTAAACTTCGAAAACCCAAAAATTTCTGCACCGATCGAGCTTACATTTTAGAATGATATATAATCTGCATCAAGGATTGTTTTTATGTATTTTTTGCATCACAATGTACCACAGCGAAGCGTGGCACCGTACAGCTATTCTCTCTCTATATATAAAAATGTTATGTTGGTTTGTGTACGCGTCAAAAACTCAAAAAGTTCTGCACCGATCGAGCTGAAATTTTACAATGATGTATAATCCGCTTCAAGGATTGTTTTTATCTAATTTTTGCATCACAAGGTGCTACAGCAAAGCGTGGCAGGGTATAGCTAGTAAACTATAAAAATGTTATGTTGGTTTGTGTACGCTTCAAAAACTCAAAAAGTTCTGCACCGATCGAGCTGAAATTTTAGAATGATACATAATCCGCATCAAGGATTGTTATTATCAAATTTTGCAGCAGTCACATCTGTGCCACAGCGAAGTGTGGCAGAGTACAGCTAGTTACCTATATTTTGTTATTTCAACACTGAGTTATAGGCATATCAGCTAATGCTGCTCGACTATTAATCAATATTTTATTATTTATTTATTTATTAGTCAATAAATAAATAAATTTACTACGATAATTTAAAAAAAACCGTCTAATGCCCGAGCTACACAAGTCTAGTTTTTCAAGCTAGTATAGCAAGCTAAATACTACAAGTACTTCTAGCTTCGTGTAGACAAAACTAGCGTTGCGTAACGTTGTCTACACATAGCTTGGAAAAATAGCGTCGTGTAGCTTAGGCATAAGTGCGAGCCAGACTCCGGCACGAAGCGTTCAATACCAGTATTTATAAAAACTGCAAAAAAATCGTTTGTTGTATGTAGTCCCCTTGAATGTTACTTTTATTTTAATTTTCAACATTAGAGCTGTGTTTTACTCAACATTCTAAATTAATTTTCACTCATATCAACAGACTGACAATTTTTATTTTTCTTCTGTATACACCTCTTTTAAGTTATAAGTTAATTTTTGGTTGATTAACGTCCAGGCGTTACGCGATTCGTTGGAGCGTTTCGGCAAACCGTGGCAGCTGAACCCTGGAGATGGCGCCTTCTACGGGCCGAAGATAGACATCACTATACTGGACGCTCTGCGACGCTCGCACCAGTGCGCCACCATACAGCTGGACTTCCAGCTGCCGGAGAGATTCAACCTCAGCTACGTCAGGTGGGGAACGTTCTACGGGCTAATTTATTGCATTGACTCTTCCCTGTCGAGGGCGAACTTCGTGAGGTGACTTTTACCAGTGGCTCTACGATTTTGATCAATTGATATTTCATATAAGAGCGTGTTAGCTAATTGGAGATTAGCGTTGTACGAGTTGTAGCGAGACGCATTATATCTATAGTTATTCTTGTTTATTCAGAGCCCCTTGCAAAAATCTTTTTGCAAGAAAAAGAAATGTTACCTGGTTGAGGACAATATCTATTATTTATCTGATCAATATTATAGAATTACAGTGCTTAGCTTCAATAAATAGAGAAATTACAGGGCTTAGAGATATAATATCTTAGATCTTTGGGTGACGAGGGCAGTGCAGTGCTTGGTAATGATTTGGACTCTACAAGGTCCAATAGCTGCGTGTGTCACTGTGCTGTTATGCCATGTTGCTTACCATCAGGCACATGTCCTGCTCATCTTATCATTTTATACTATAGAAAAATAATCTATTATCATTAGGTAATATATCTTTTACTATTATTTTATTCATATATCTATACTAATATTATAAAGCTGAAGAGTTTGTTTGTTTGAACGCTAGGATCTCGGGAAGTGCTGGTCCGAATTGAAAGATTCTTTTTCTATTGGATAGCCCATTTATCGAGGAAGGCTATAGGCTATAGAAAATAACGCTACTATTAACAGAAGCGGAGCATGAATCAAGAATGTAACAAAATCGGGAAAATATATTCCTATTTGAGAGTTTTCGTACGTTTCGTGCTTTGACATGACACATGACAGCATGTGTCAAGATTGCGTCATTGAATATCACAGATTACATACCTCTTGAATATAAAACTTTTGCTAATCTCTGAGTTGGTACGACCAATTCCCGACAGGTGGCGTAGCAGGTAGCTGAAGAAGTGTATTGTTTGAAAGCGATATTCTCAGGAATAACTGAACCGATTTCTAAAATTTTTTCACCGTTGGATATGTGTGGGATCTCGATGAGTGCTATATATGTTCCACGGGCGAAGCCGGGGCGGACATCTAGTCTTTGTATATTAGTCACGTTTTATGAATAGTTTTTTCATATTAATAAAAACAGCGTTTTATTTCTAAAATATTTGAATTTCAGTGAAACGGGCGACAAGAAGCGTCCCGTGATCATCCACCGAGCGATCCTGGGCTCCGTGGAGAGAATGATCGCGATCCTCAGCGAGTCGTACGCGGGCAAGTGGCCGTTCTGGATCAGCCCGAGACAAGTGTGCGTCGTACCCGTAGGACCGGCCTTCGATGACTACGCTGTTCAGGTAAATTGAACCTTATAGTGAATAGCAGAAAGCTTGTATTTCCTCAGCAGTGTCACGGTTTGAAGGGCAATGTTTCCAGAGAAATTACACAGGGCTTAGAGATGTAACATCTTGATCTCTGGGTGATGAGCACAGTGCAGTGTTAGGTAATGATTTGGACTCTTCATGTTCCAATAGCTGCGTGTCACTGTGCTGTTATGTGGCAGGCATGTTGCTTACCATCAGGCACATGTCATGCTCGTCTCGTCACTCTTTATTTAAAAAAAAACTTCTGAGGGTCTGAAAATTAAAGAGAGAAGTAAATAAATGTGTGTGTGTCAGGTGAACGACCAGCTGTTCGCGGCTGGCTTCATGTCGGAGGTGGACACGGACGCGGGCGACACGCTCAACAAGAAAGTCAGGAACGCGCAGTTGGCGCAGTTCAACTACATATTAGGTCAGTTTAAAACACAAAGTCAACGTTCTTTATTGATAAACAAGCGGCCCGTTCCAACTTCACTCGGATAATAACCTAGATACCAACAACAGCGCCATCTGCCGGTCTGATTTGGGAATCTAAACCATCCAGGGCCCTACCCTAACGCATACAAAAGAATATCATTCAAATTCGTCCAGCCGTTTAGGAGGAGTTTCCTTACAACGAAAAGTGGCATTGATTTTTATATATACAAATGTACAATTTACGTCAATTGATAAAAAATAAAAACAAAAGAAAGAGCATACCATTTGTATACATTTTCAAAGTTTAAAATAATTACTTCAATGCATTATTATAATAATGATTGTACAGAAAGCTGTCAAGCATTATGCGAGTATAATAATAATTATGTTTTAATACAATTGTACTGAATTATGTGAATTTCTTTTTACATTTTTAAGGAATTTTCCCATCACTCTCTAAAAATTAGCTGTAAATATAAACATTTACATACATGTTTTACATGTTACTTTGGCAAATAGATAAGCCAGCGCTTGTAATCTGTTTTTGACTTGTAAGCTGCCAAAACTGAAAGGATACTTACTGTACAGGGTTACTTATAATCAGCTTGCACCCATTTTCTGTAAATATAAACAAACAATTCTTGTTCTACAGCTTTTGTTAAAACTCAATACACATCCCAAAAAAAAATTGTTCTTGTTGTCCTCTCTAGCACAGTTTAGCTCTATGCGTTTGTACTTTGCAGAATCCGTCTGTGAAAGTACCACACCTTTGCCAGTTATTTATATACCGCCAAGTAGTAATTAGGATACGGTATAATAATGGTATTGTGTTCCGATTTGAATGGAAATGTTTCGAGATAAATTACTGGGCAAAGAGATAAATCATCGTATATCATTGCATTGCATTGTAACGAGCACAGTGCAGAGCTAAGAAATAATTTGGATACTTGATGACCTGTAGAAATGTTTTTTTTTTAATGATTATTGTACTCTTTATTATACCAAAAAACAAATACATTAATTAATACAGGAGAAGAAGAACTAGTGTCACAACCGTCGACCTTATCGCTAAAATAGATATATTCCACACAGTCTTAGGATGGAGATAGCTGATAACAAAACTGTTTGTTTCCCAGTGGTGGGCGACCGCGAGAAGACGTCAGGCACGGTGAACGTGCGCACGCGCGACAACAAAGTCCACGGAGAGATGTCGATAGCGGGACTCATCGACCATCTCAACCAGCTCGCCAAGGACAAAACCCTGTCTGAAGACACCGGCCTGCTCAAGTAGGACGTAGACACTGACAGCGGTTGGATACAACGAGTGATAGTCACTGCCACAACAACTGACATACAGTGGATACAATGACTGACAGTCACTGGATACACTGACTGACAGTCACTAGATACAATGACTGACAGTCACTGAATAGAAATCTAGCAGTTATCTTGTACACAATTACTAACGGGCATTGGATACAATGACTGAGAGTCACTAGAAACAATTGTTGACAAGGCACAATATTGGACTAATTTTGCATAAAATAACTGATTGTCACTGGTTACAATGACTGACAGTCACTGGATACAGTGCCTGACAGTCACTGGGTACAATGACTGACAGTCACTAGATACAATTTCTGGCAGTTATCCTAAACACAATTACTGACTATCACTGGATACAATGACTACCAGTCACTGGATACAATGACTGACTGTCATTAGATACAATGACTGCCAGTCGTGGGACACAATTACTTACTCACTGGTCAAAGGAATTTTACTTGCTGTACCTGTAATTACTACATCTTTAGCATGGAATTTGGATGGTAGAATAAAGTTTTTAGACCTTATCTAATGTGAGATTTAATTTAAGAGCCGGCTCACGTCGTCGCACGAAATTCAAAAAGTTTGTGTTCCGATATTTCCATCTTTAGTATTATCTAGAAAAAGATAATTACGTTCAAAAAATAGGCCGATCTTTCTTGTTGACGTTTCCTTGTTTCAATTTTACTAATAATAAAGCCTTTAGTCGTAGGGAACGATCTCCCATGACCATTTCGCCGAAAAGTCGCCGCCGTGTCAGTTTCAGACTTCTAAATCTACAAGTGATACTCAAAATGTATACTTAAAAAAAATATGGGGAACATCATACACATATTTTATTAATTCATTCAAGTCACATATATCTGAATTTTGGTCCCATTTATTAGTAAAAAAAACAAAATCATAAGCCAATTTTAAGTTTTATATTGCAGTTTTAGCGTTGTCTCTGTGTAAAATACACAATAACTCCAAAATAAAAATTAGACACGATAATACTTTGTTCTTTGTAGAATCCAATTCTATAGTTACTTTTCAAATCATAGTTGTCAATTTGTCAAAAAAATATAAATTACCAGCAGTCGAAATTACAATAAATTACGCTGCGCAATTTAGTATGCCGCGAGCGGCCGTCGGGGGAGGACCTGCGTCAGTTAGCGTGGGAGTCGGTTACGTAATATTTCGCGCGTTTATGACATAAACTAGAATAATTATAGTGCGACCACAACATTTTAATTCGTTTGGCGTTTTATAACGTTTCATTCTGATTTTTCGGATCGGACCATCACATTTGATCTTGTTTACTTCATGAAGAAGCAGAATTTGTCAATTTTTTTTTGACGTGACAACGTCTAATAAGTCGATGAACGCGATGGCCGCCACCACAAAATGCTACAATTTTACTACTACCTCAATACCATGACCATGACCATGCACATGACCATGACCATGCCCAATGACCATGAGGAACGGCCATGACCAATGACCACGACCAATGACCATGAGCAATGGCCATGACCAATGACCGTTCCGACGTGTTTGAGCAACGAACTTCCAATATTAATTAAGTATGTACAGTATGGGTAACAAATGAAAGGACTTGACTAGTAGAATACTATGCACTGTCACAAATTTCAAATCCAAGATGGCCGCCACCACAAAATTGCGAATGTCATTATTTTTCACTACTACCTCAATACCATGACCATGACCATGCACATGACCATGACCATGCCCAATGACCATGAGGAACGGCCATGACCAATGACCACGACCAATGACCATGAGCAATGGCCATGACCAATGACCGTTCCGACGTGTTTGAGCAACGAACTTCCAATATTAATTAATCATCATTAATTTTACTACTACCTCAATATATATATCAATTTAAAGGGCTTGACTAGTAGAATACTACGCACTATGATAAATTTGAAATCCAAGATGGCCGTCACCACAAAAAGCGAATGTCATTGATTTTCACTACTTCTCAACATAGGTATCAAATGCAAGGGCTTGACTAGTAAAAATACGCACTATGACAAATTTCAAATCCAAGATGGCCGCCACCACAAAATTGCGAATGTCATTATTTTTTACTACTACCTCAATATGGGTAACAAATGAAAGGGCTTTACTAGTAGAATACTATGCACTATGACAAATTTCAAATCCAAGATGGCCGCCACCACAAAATGGCGAATGTCATTATTTTTTACTACTACCACTATATGGGTAACAAATGAAAGGGCTTGACTAGTAGAATACTATGCACTATGACAAATTTCAAATCCAAGATGGCCGCCACCACAAAATAGCGACTGTCCTTATTTTTACTACTACCTCTATACCATGACCAATGACCATGACTATGACCAATTACAATGACCATGAGGAACGAATATGACCAATGACTACGACCAATGACCACGAGCAATGGCCATGACCAATGACTGTTCCGACGTGTTTGAGCAACGAACTTCCAATATTAATTAATCATAATTAATGTTTACTACTACCTAAATGAAGGTATCAATATAAAGGGCTTGACTATGCACTATGACAAATTTCAAATCCAAGATGGCCGCCACCACAAAATGGCGAATGTCATTATTTTTTTCTACCACCTCAATATGGGTAACAAATGAAAGGGCTTTACTAGTAGAATACCATGCACTGTCACAAATTTCAAATCCAAGATGGCCGCCCCCACAAAATTGCTAATGTCATTATTTTTCACTACTACCTCTATACCATGACCAATTACCATGACCATGACCAATTACAATGACCATGAGGTACAGATATGACCAATGACTACGACCAATGACCATGAACAATGGCCATGACAAATTACTGTTCCGACGTGTTTGAGCAACGAACTTCCAATATTGATTAATCATCATTAATGTTTACTACTACCTAAATGAAGGTATCAATATAAAGGGCTTGACTATGCACTATGACAAATTTCAAATCCAAGATGGCCGCCAACACAAAATTGAGAATGTCATTATTTTTCACTACTACCTCTATACCATGAGCAATTACCATGACCATGACCAATTACAATGACCATGAGGAACGGATATGACCAATGACCACGACCAATGACCATGAGCAATGGCCATGACCAATGACCGTTCCGACGTGTTTGAGCAACGAACTTCCAATATTAATTAATCATCATTAATTTTACTACTACCTCAATATAGGTATCAATTTAAAGGGCTTGACTACGCACTATGACAAATTTAAAATCCAAGATGGCCGCCACCACAAAATGGCGACTGTCATTATTTTTAACTACCACCTCAATATGGGTAACAAATGAAAAGGCTTGACTAGTAGAATACTATGAACTGTCACAAATTTCAAATCCAAGATGGCCGCACCACAAAATAGCGACTGTCCTTATTTTTACTACTACCTCTATACCATGACCAATGACCATGACCAATTACAATGATCATGAGGAACGGATATGACCAATGACTACGACCAATGACCATGAGCAATGGCCATGACCAATGACTGTTCCGACGTGTTTGAGCAACGAACTTCCTATATTAATTAATCATCATTAATTTTACTACTACCTAAATGAAGGTATCAATTTAAAGGGCTTGACCATGCACTATGACAAATTTCAAATCCAAGATGGCCGCCACCACAAAATGGCGAATGTCATTATTTTTACTACCACCTCAATATGGGTAACAAATGAAAGGGCTTGACTAGTAGAATACTTCGCACTATGATAAATTTGAAATCCAAGATGGCCGCCACCACAAAATAGCGAATGTCATTATTTTTCACTACTTCACAATATCGGAATCAAATGCAAGGGCTTGACTAGTAAAATACTACGCACTATGACAAATTTCAAATCCAAGATGGCCGCTACCACAAAATGATTACTGACATTATTTTTTTACTACCAACTCAATATGCGTAACAAATGAAAGGGCTTGACTAGTAGTATACTATCCACTGTCACAAATATCAAATCCAAGATGGCCGCCACCACAAAATTATTTTGTGGTGGCGCATTTGTTATCCATATTGAGGTCGTAGTAAAAAATAATGACATTCGCCATTTTGTGGTGGCGGCCATCTTGGATTTGAAATTTGTCATAGTGCGTAGTTTTTACTAGTCAAGCCCTTTCATTTGATATCCATATTGAAAAGTAGTGAAAAATAATGTCAGTCGCCATTTTGTGGTGGCGGCTATCTTGGATTTAAAATTTGTCATAGTGCATAGTATTTTATTAGTCAAGTCCTTTCATTTGTTACCCATATTGAGGCAGTAGTAAAAATAATGACATTCGCAATTTTGTGGTGGCGGCCATCTTGGATTTGAAATTTGTCATAGCGCATAGTATTCTACTAGTCAAGCCCTTTCATTTGTTACCATATTGAGGTTGTAGTAAAATAATGACATTCGCAATTTTGTGGTGGCGGCCATCTTGGATTTGAAATTTGTGACAGTGCATAGTATTCTACTAGTCAAGCCCTTTCATTTATTACCCATATTGAGGTGGTAGTAAAAAATAATGACAGTCGCCATTTTTTGGGGCGGCCATCTTGGATTTGAAATTTGTCATAGTGCATAGTATTATATTAGTCAAGTTCTTTCATTTATTACTCATATTGAGGTAGTAGTAAAAATAATGACAATCGCCAGTTTGTGGTGGCGGCCATCTTGGATTTGACATTTGTCATAGTGCGTAGTGTTTTACTAGTCAAGTCCTTTTATTTGATACCCGTATTGAGGAGGTAGTGAAAAAGAAATGTATCTCACCATTTTGTGGTGGCGGCCATCTTGGATTTGAAATTGTCATTGTGCATAGTATTTTACTTGTCAAGTCTTTTTATTTGATACCCATATTGAGGAAGTAGGGAAAAAAGAAATGTATTTCGCCATTTTGTGGTGGCGGCCATCTTGGATTTGAAATTTGTCATTGTGCATAGTATTTTACTCGTCAAGTCCTTTCATTTGATACCCATATTGAGGGAGAAGTGAAAATTAAATGTATTTCGCCATTTTGTTGTGGCGGCCATCTTGGATTTGAAATTTGTCATAGTGCATAGTATTCTACTGGTCAAGCTTTTTCATTAAATTTGATACCCATATTGAGGTAGATTATGAAGAAATATTTAGTCCACCATTTTGTGGAGGCGGCCATCTTGAATCGATATTAACCAAACATAGCTAAGAACCAATGCACAAAATTACCCTTAAAATGAAAAAATAAATTTTACTAGTTATCAGATTTTTGAAATGCAAGAATAATTTATCGTAACGTTACGGGACAACGAACGTAACGGGACAATAAGTCTTCAATTTTCGTGCACGCAGCCAGCGTTCATCAATTTAGTAGACGTTGTCACGTCAGAAAATCTCATAAAAATTTTTAGTACACTGCCGTTACGGCTCAAGATCGTTCTGTCCGCCTAAACGCTCGAGCTGAATCGAACGGACGCACGCTGACAATGTTGCAGGATTTTACCTAAAGTTGAGTTCTGTCTTTTTGTGAGAGGGCTCTTAAGATTTTTAACTTTTTGGGATATTATGTGCAATAAAGTAGATACTCAGATAAGTATTATTCAAATTACTATTGGCATGAAAATTTAACACTGTTACAAGCAGAAACTCAAGATAATGAATAGCATTGTACCTCATTCCATGCTAAAGATTTTATGGGATATTATTTTGGTAGTAAGTCTCATATAATTTAGGTCTATCTGGGTCCTAGATAAAATTAGGTCACTTAAAATAATAAGATTCATGATTGCCTCAATTTGGCATTTATTTATGTGCATAAAAAGTGAATTTTATAATTTATATCATAAGTTGTGAAATCCAGTCTAAAATGATCGCTCTTCCTCTACACGTTGTTAGTTTTGTGTCATGACAATATGTTCCTTATAGCGACACGATAGAGTGCGTTTTACTACGATGACGCAAGGTGGAATCGCGCGCATTTTAAACTGATCGATGCCTTACAAATTATGTGCAGATTTTATAAAGTTCCGCTAATTTATTTTTGTAATGAGTGAGGGTGCCACTGGTTGATTTAATCAAATGAAAAATGAACCCTCCCATTTAATTTAGTTCCGCCATTTCACCATCCATCATCCGTGTTATATTTAAGTTGGTATTTCTTCATTGTTCATTCACAATACCCCAGTTGTCGTTTCTTCATATTTTGTGTACTGCGGATGTAAAAGTTTGTTTCATTTATTCAGCATTTATTTATTAGCTAGCTTAATGCGGTGACATTTCATTAAAAGTTTTTAAAACTACATAATATTGCAATTTTATTTTTATTCCCATAGTAATGTCAAGCAGTGAAAGCACAGGTGATGTATTGCGTCCCTTTCTGTCGTAGGGAATAGAACGCGCAACGCCTCTCTGTCTTGCACATTTTCTTGCCCGATTTAAAATTCAAATTTATTGCAAGTGAATTACGCTTGGTGTGATTAACAAAAATCTGGATTTTATTGTAAATTTAATTTAATGCTCTCAGATGCAATAAACAAACTCCGACTTCAAATTTATCTCTGACAACTGACTACATTTCATAAATTTTGTGAAATCAACTAAATAATGAGACAGCAAGGTTTCAGAGTAAACTTGATTAACAATGAATTCAAACTAGATATTTGTTGATATTTCTATGAAAAATATTTACAAAGTGAACTCACGCGTGGAACACAGCTATCTCCACAATCAGCACGGCTACGCTGGTGCCAGCGCCGATGGCCATGAGGCACAGGACAGGAGTGAGGTCTGATACTCCGACGCTGCTGAAGGCTGCTCCCTTGGTGCCGCACTCGGGCTTCGGGACGCGGAACCGGCGGCTCAGGGCGGACTGGATCCCCGTCTCGCGGATACGTTTGAATCTGAAGTTTGTTTGAAAACCATTTATAGATAGATAGATAACTCTTTATTGTGACACAAGAACAGAAATATTTATAAAAACAAAATGTGTGGGCCTTGAGACCGCACGGCAGAAGTAAAAAGTATTCAACAATTTTAATAATTAAAAAATAATGGTTAGATAAACATTGAATATATAACGACACGACAGTGTCAGATGCGGCTGAAGGACTAGTATCCAAGGCCAAGAATAAATTTAAAAAGAAAAGACAATGACAGCAGCAGCTGACTATCTTTCTCGCACTGGCGCACTCGGCGGTCACTAGTTCACTCGAACATTTCTTTCATTTCCGAGAGTGACGTTGCCACCATATTTTTTATTATAATAGATCACCCAAAAAATCTTAAGATAATTGTAAAACTGAAGGGTTGTCGGTTTAATTCGTGTGATTCCCGTTCCCGTCACTTTCCCGGGATAAAAACTAAGCTATATTATATTCTGTATTCCAAATTTCGACCCGATCCGTTCCGACGTGATTGAGCAACAAACATCCAAATGTTGACATTTATGATACTACCGAGATGTTTTAACATTAAAAATGTCATATTTCCATTACTCACGCCACACGCATGAGCTCCAAATAAGGCGAATCCTTCTTCATTGGCGCGTACGGATTAAAAGCGTTCATAAAGTCTATGTCCATAAGATCGCATTTCTCGTGCGCTTGGAACGTCTCTTCGATTCGCCTGTAAATTTGTTCTTCGATGGAATGGAATGCGAAAAGACCCTGAAAATATTTCAAAATTAATGGGAAAGTATTTGTTGCAAAAGTCACCTTAAGGAATACGTTTCTTTTTAAATCAGTTTGAAGGATTGTGGGTCTTGTGGTTATGGGAGTCGTTTTTAGGGTTCAGTAGCCAAATGGCAAAATACGGGACCCTTATAGATTCGTCATGTCTGTCTGTCCGTCCGTGTGTCACAGCCACATTTCTCCGAAACTAAGAGCTATACTATTGAATCTTGGTAAGTAGATGTATTCTGTGAACCGGATTAAGATTTTCATACAAAAAATAGAAAGAAACAATACTTAGAACTGAAACTCAAAAAAAAATTTTTCGTCAAAACCATATGTGTGGGTTATCTATGGATAGGTCTTCAAAAATGATATTGAGGTTCCTAACATATATTTTTTTTCTAATCTGAATAGTTTGCGCAAGAGACTCTTATCAACGAAAATTGGTTTGAATGAGATCTAGTAAGTAGTTTTATTGTAATACGTTATAAATGCACTATTGTTAAAACGCTGATTAAAGTAACAACGAACTACAAGAACTTTTATACCTATTATGTTACTTGCTGCTACGGAAGGCTTCATGGGCGAGTCAGACTCGCACTTGACTACTTTTATTGAAGTTATACTTCTTTAGGCGCGTTATGAAAAAATGATGAGAGTGAAATTTTAAGATGCGCGCGCACCTGTGACACAAAATTAACAGTATGAAGTTGTCTGCTTAACCGCTCATTAACAGCGCCATCTATTGTTAAGTAGCTTTAGTGTTGCTGTGTCATGTGTGTACATCAGTTTGTATAGAACCATCGCCAATAGATTTTTTTTCATGTATTTTTAGATTTTATTAAATTAAATGCGATGGTAAATGGCTCCCAGTAAAAGGATTTCTAAGGAAATGAGGAATTTGAAAATAAAAGTAAATGACCAGGGTTCGAACCGGCACTTTCAAATTTTGAAACTGTCCAATTTCTCGACTGTGCAATGATACGAAATTTGCTTTCATGTTTTAATGATATTGTAGCAACTTTTCATTGCCAGGAAATGCCCTTAAAATGCCGTATTTTAAAATGAAAGTTAGCTAGATCGATTATTCGCCCCGAAACCCCCTGCATACTGAATTTCATCAAAATCTTTGAAGCCGTTTTCGAGATTCAGATTCTATATACTTACGGCCTCTATATATTTATAATTCTTGTATGTATCCAAGCCAAACCAAACATTAATTCACAGACTATATTGAGAGTGCACTCAATGGCTTATGGTAGCTATACACGTTACGGTTCTTCGGAAAGATCTACCTGCGCAGTTACACCCACGCCACGCAGGTAAACCGAACCGCCTCTGAGAATGAACGTGTGTAGTTTTCTGTGCCTGTGTATGCGACCGTCGCAAGATCAAAAATCAATTTTCCTGAGTGACACCGTAAAAGTAATAGACGAAAAATCTTTGAGGTCTGGAGCATCTGGCTGATAATGTATACTGAACTAAATTGTGACACTACAATTGAATCTTCAACAATCTGCATCAATAGATAGTGATGAAGAAAATAGTTTTATCATATATCGGCCGCATCGTCCATTTACGCGACCTTTAGTTCACCTGCGCAGGCAAACTTATACAGGTAACCGCTCCGGCATAGAATAGATAATATAGATAGAACGGACACTCCCCACCTTCAAGCTTCCTCGCCCCTCAGGCCGTTTCGGATACGCTAGGAGCACTCAACGAAGGGCTGGTATTGAACATCTAATTCCTAACGAAATATCATCATGGTGGGTTGCTGTACTGTTTACGGCTGTCCGTCAAATAAACGGGACAAGAATAAAAGCTTTATTTAATTTCCTAAGGATAAAATAACGTAAGATTAGAAACTTTTAAATAACGTTGCTTTTTAATAACGTAGTATTGTTTAACTCAAAGTTTGTAACTTACACACATTAAGGTAATATTATTTACGTAGTAATAATTTCTCAAAGCTTACACAGCTAATTTTGGGCACGGATTGATAATGCGTGGAGGAATAATTATAGTGAAAGAATAAAGTTTCCTTCTTGGGTAAGTGTAAAATAATATGCGAATGTGTACCTACTAACAAAAATAGATATCTAGGTACCTAGCGATCATCGGTTTCGTTTGATGTTACGCGGCAATACATACACACTTTTAATTAGAATAGTATAATTTGGCACCATTCTATTTATGTAACTCAACATTACAGCAAGTTTATAAACTACTTTACGTCAACAGGTGAACTCAAGGGGCACAACTATTCAATAAAATAATTCAGTAGCCCTAGCGCTAACGCACACATTTACGCGTGTGTACGAACAACATCTGCGTAGTTGTGTGAAGAGTAGGTAGCTCCACAGCGGCCCTTGTATGGAGTTTTAGTGGAGTGTCCGGGGTGTGGCTCCGGTACACCGCAGCGTGTATAGCTTACTTTAGTCTTGCTTACCAGCGCCATCTATTGTTAAGTAGCTCTAACGTTGCTGTGTTTACATTCTCTTTTTGGTTGCTGTGTCGGCATAGAATAGATAATATGGTGTCGGTACATCAGTTGCTTCTATACAAACTATTGTACATGATAGTTATATGTATAGAGACATCGCCAATAGATTACATTTTCCCCCTTTTTTTAGATTTTGTGCGTTGATAAAGAAATTATCATTATCATTGCTTTTATCAGAAAAGAAAGAACAAAAAAAAAGATGAACGACAAAAAGACGAGATCAGGGTTCAAACCGAGGTGTCTGAATCTCCTCCTTTTTTAAATCGGTAAAAAAATATGCCATTTAATAAGCGAATAATTAATAATCATTTTTGGTCTTGTCTCAAAGCAAAGTTGTGCAGCGCCATGTATACAACAGTTGTTTGTTTGTGCAGATGCATCGTCAATAGGTTTTTTTATGTTTTTGTTAGAATATGTACCTACTTAGATACGAATTAAATGCGTTTATAAATATATTGTAAAAGGCTCTAACTATAAGATTTTCTCAGAAAAAAAAGAGCAAAAAGAAGAACTCCGACCAGGATTCGAACCGGGGCCTGTTGACTCCGAGGGCGAGCATATTCCAACTGAGCCACTTAGACTTAAAGAACAGTGGCGAAATAAGTTATCGTATTCTAATGACATTGTAAGAGTTTTTCATTGTCTAAAAACGCGAATAAAATGATGTTTTTAAAAAATAAAACCTAGCTAGATCGATTTATCGTCCCCGAAAACCCCTGTATACATAATTTCATGAAAATCGTTCGAGCCGTTTCCGAGATTCAGATTCTATATATATATATATATATACAAGAATTGCTCGTTTAAAGGTATAAGATGAAAACTTTTTGATAAAAATGAAAAGTGAATATTAAATTAAGAAATCAATAAAAATATTTAAAAAATGACCAACCTTAAATTCGATTTTTGAATTTATTATAAAATTTATTTTTAAAATATTAAATAATCAATAATAAACATTTAAAATTAAGAATCTTATAATATTTAGTACACATTTTGTCTTATATATTTATTATTCTCTAAATTTTGTTTTTAATAATTATATATATCTATATATAATTAAAGAAGTATAACTTCTCACGCGCGTACATAAGTACACGCACCCATTTTTTAAGTCTTGTCTCAATCGTCTCACCACTGTATTAAAAAAACGACCACACTAGGAGTACCGCCCGAAATGAAATTAAAACATTATGTAATCATGTAGGTACTCGTACATACCTACTGAGAATGAGGTGTCGGTAACAGGTAACAGCAACGTTGACGCGAGTTCATCCCGAGGGTCTAGCCTAACTAGAACTGTCTGGGTGGCTGACGGCGTAATACAACGGCAGTGGAACTTTCCACATGTCCTCACCGTAAAGACGGCCGTCTTTTTGCGTCCGTTATATTACGGCCGCTATGTGACTGCACCGCTATCCTAGGAACCCAGAGCATTAAGTTTTGATATTGCTGTCTCTTTTCTTTCCGTTTGAAATGATAGAGACAGCAAAGCCATAGCCGATTTCATTACGCGGTAGAGGGGCCCGTTCGTTCTTCGAGCGTTGCGACCAAAATCTATCCAAAAGTCCAGCTTACAGATGGCCATCAGGGACAGAAATGTGGTCGTGGTGAAGGCTCTGAGCCCGGAGCAGGCGACTTAGAGAAAAGCAAAAGGAATTTGGAAAAGAAAAGGAAGAAGAATTAGGTTTAATCGTTCCCTACTTCTCCCAATTTTCTTTTTCTCCTAAAGTAGAACCCAATTAACAACGGCCACTAACCCAGAGAGGTGCTAAATTAACAAAAAAATATAGTAACCGTGTCCTGAATTCTATTTTTTTTTTTTTGTATTATTTTTTTAACTTTTATAGTCTTACACTTGACCACCATCTCGCCTGATGGTGTTTTTATCTAAAAATACCCTAAATATGTACATTTATATTCACTTCAAAAACAAACACTCACCCGTCGTATCCTTTCGACGCCGTCATTAAGATCGTAGAACTGGTGCTTTCCTTTCTCGGGTTCGATTTTCTTGTAGATCGCGCGACGGACGGGGTCTGTATATTGCTGGAATATAAAATGCAAGAAAACTTCACAACAAATACGGGCTATGTTAACTATGACCACATTCTATTTCATTAACAGTTTATTACTTACCCTTGTAAGCATTCTAATCCTACTAATATTATAGGTAAATGTCAATGTTTGGATGGACATGGAGTGGAGTGGCGAGCAGTAATGTGTAAACATCACTGTGTTCCGGGTTGAAGGGTAATATTTTCATTGAAATTACAGGGCACACAGATAACACATCTTATATCTCTGGGTGATAAGCGTAGTGTAGTGCTAGGTTGGATCTAGGTGTATTTAGCTCGTCATGTTCCCATAGCTGCGTGTCATGTGTAGGGAACGCATGTTGCTTACCATCAGGTACATGATCTGCTCGTCTGTATACTACATACATTAAAATGATGTATTAATAAAAAAAACGTAGCTAAGTAGGTGCTGTGCTGAGTATGTGCTGAACACCGCATAGCAGAAGTGAATATTTCATTGGCAATCGTAAGTAATACAAGTCAGAAATTTAACTTCTTTTTTTTACTTAAAACTCAAAATAGTAAACACAGCAGTGAAGAGTGACTGACTCTCTTTCTGAAGATCTCTCTCGCGCGGGTACACTCGACGGTCCCGAGTTCATCCGAACGAGCCTTTCAGCTCGGAACGTGTCAGCCTGACTTACACTCTACAGAAAAATCTGGGTGCAGTGCGCCAAAAGAAGTTTCTACTTCACACACAAAAGGATTCCATAAAAATAATGTTAAATATCATACCTTGAAAATGAAATGGTTATAATCGACGTCGTTAGCGGCGAGGGTGATCTTGGAGGCCGCGAGCTGAGCCAGCGAGCGGACGGAGCGCGAGGGCGCTTGCAGGAGCACCACGATGTTGGCGGAATATGCCGCGTATAGAGCCATCAGAGCCGTGAACACCACCCACTCTATTATACGACCTGGGGGGGGACGTGCACCAACATTATCCATCACCATTAGAACCATAGAACTGCAAGATCTACTAATGCAAGAACTTAGACCCTGGATGGACATATTGATCAAACTCAAAAACACAAGACAATATCCTGATGAAACACAAGACGTTGGCGAAATTGTGCTCACCAAACATTTATCCCACACAAATATATATCACAACCAAATAGAAGCCAGAAATTAATCTAAGATGAAGAATCAGATGACATAAATAAAAACCAGAAATTAATAGAAGATGAGGAAGAAGAAGACTTTAATCAGCTGACTATTTTATTAATTTATAAATTAAGACTAACAAATTGTCTTGCCAGACATATTGCATGCCTCTCGCAGAAGCCAGTTTGTATGAGGCAACTTTTAAAATGTTTTGTATCATCTTATCTTACCTACAAACAGCAATAAAGATTTTTGTATTTGTATTTGCATTAGCAACCATTGGAACCCTGGCTATGGCAAATACAAATCCATGCTGGAAAGACCTCAGAAAAAGCTTCTACGATGTTACATTTTAAATCTTACGCTCTGAGTTTGAGTATGATAAGTGTAGTGATTCTGAGCCCAGTCGGATTGATCGAGATCAACCAAACTGGGTTCAGAATCGCTATCCGTGTCGAGGCACGGAATCAAACCTACCAGTCTTTGTTTTATCCGTTGAGAACAGAGGCAAGGATTGTCGTGCTAAATTTGAATCGTTCGGATTGCGTTCAGAATCAGTACCTAGGTCTGCTTCCGACGCATTTCGCCAGCTCAAATCAGAAGGGACGTAGCTGATCTCAGTTTAATGCACCATATCCTGTGTAGTGGTATAGATTGTCTAATACTCCCGTTTCAGGTCTTATAACTTTGCTTAGTTATACCTCGCGAAGACTCAGTATAAATAAGCGGCGACGGTGATCTTGGAGGCCGCGAGTTGAGTCAGCGACCGGAAGGAGTGTGAGAGCGCTTGCAGGAGCACCACGATGTTGGCGGAGTACGCCGCGTATAGAGCCATCAGGCCCGTGAACACCACCCACTCTATTATACGACCTGGGGGGACGTGATCACTAAAGCATGAATGTAAACGCAGGCCTCACCCGGAGTCCTTGTAGTCTGCATGTGGGACCCCTGCTGACTGACAGCGCCCATCGTCCAAAACACTGCGTCGCTGAGACCACCGTCTAACTGCGTACTGTGCTACAAATTAAAATCTCATTGTTTTACGATTCCATTTTATCCAAATTCCATACAACATATATCAAAAATAAAAACAGTAATAGACATGGTGATCAAAAAATGACTAATTAATCCGTCACTTAGATTATTAAAAAAACATCGTTCATGTATTATTTTCTTTTGTTTCACAATCAAAAAAATAGGAAGGAAGAAAATTACGAGGGTGGTTAGAAGTTAGAAGTTTCAAATTACGTCACTTCATTGTACGATTTTACGAAGACATGAGGTCACAAGTCACAGCCCCGCATTTCGGAAGTTCGATGATCGTCGTACCTAATTCTGATAAAACAAAAAATAAGTGTGCCTTATTTTTCCCTTCCCGTATTATTGAAGCACAAGACGTTGGCGTACCCAATTGTGCTCACCAAACATATCATCACACTTACCTACATAGCACAACTGGATCGAAGCCAGAAATTAATAGACGATGAATCAGATGAAATATGACACAACCAATTAAAAGCTAAAAATGAAAAAAGAAGAAGAAAACTTTATCAGCTGACTATTATTATCATTGTATAAATTCAGACCAATGGAAACTGTGTTGACGCTCGCCTCGGCGGGTGCCGCCCTCACATTCCGTTAGACGGAAACGCCGTACTACTTGCATAGCCGGCCGCCGCGCGCGCCGAGGTCGATGCCCTCTGGCGCCCGCTCGCGCGCGGTCGTTACGCGTCACCGCCTGCTGATAGCGAGCGCTCTAGCGCCGCAAGCGGGCGATCGAGCTCGATAGCACTTGACACGACAAGGGTGCTTGTGCACTCGGTATGTATGTATGTATGGAAGTTAGATAGTTCGACTCTAGGCTAGGGCCTAGTTCGAACTTTTCAGGTATGCTCAATAGCACTTGACACGACAAGGGTGCTTGTGCACTCGGTATGTATGTATGAAGTTAGATAGTTCGACTCTAGGCTAGGGCTTAGTTCGAATTTTTTTCAGGTATCAGGGTTACGTATGCTAAGCAGCGTAAGTATGTTAGGCTTAAGTTAGGTTTAGGGGGGTCCTGCGCTCCCGCGCTAACCCCAAAGTCCGGTAGGTAGTAGAGGCACCCACCGCCAGCTACTATAGGTCCGTTAGAAAAAAAAAAAAAAAACTGTGTTGACAGAGATATTGCATGCCTCTAGAAGAAGAGGCCAATTTGTATGGGTCAGCTATTAAAAGGTTTCACCTTATCTTACCTGCAAACAGCAATAAAGATTTTTGTATTTGTATTTCCATAACAGTTCGGTATAATCAAACACATATCATCAAACATCCGAAGGGAGGGGGAGGTTGTGATGTCATGTCATGACTGACAGACTGATAAGAAAGATATTTTTGAACCAGTCATCATGCTAATTATTCTCACCTGAGTGAAGCGTAGCTCCCACTTCGCGGCGATACATACAGCCGCAGCGGATATCGCGGCGCACGCGGCGGTCCCGTACCACAGCCCCGAGCTGAACGGCAGCGAGTAGATGTTGGCCACGTAGGACAGCGGCGGCTGTCGGAACACGAACCGCACTCGGAACGGAGCGATCGTGTCGGTGTACGCGACCACTGAGAGCCGCTCTCGGTCCGTCACCACGCAGTTTGTCCCTGAATCATTAAGTTGTTCCACTACAAAGAAACCTGGGATTCCAGGTGACACTCCTTACACTATATCCGGGGTCACCAAATGGCGGACCGTGGTCCTCGTCCGGACCGCCGACCCATTGTGTGCGGACCGAATAAATATTACCCCCTGCAGTATTTTTGTTGACGTAATGTCAATAGCTTGCACCAATTTTATTCCAAACTTCAGACAGATAATCAGCAGCAAAAAATGACGCTTTTCTCATTTTTAAGTAGGTACACTCCGCGAGCTGAGCTTTGCATTTGTGTGAGTGTACATGGATAGTGTAGGTGTGACAACCGGCCTTAGGCGCGACGCCATTCTGTCTCGCCGCGCTCCTGCCTGATTGGTGATCACTCACACTAATGCAAAGCTCAGCCTATACCTCGCGGACAAAATTTCAAGCTCCTGCCTGATTGGTGATCACTCACACTAATGCAAAGCTCAGCTTATACCTCGCGGAGTGTACCTACGTTAGATGCTTTTGTAATTTCCTTAATTACCTTTATTTCGCTTCGCTTTTAGCGATAAGGTCGCCATTTGCTACTCTATTTATAAGATTGTTTGTTTTGTAAGTTTGTTTTGTTAAGTACAATAAAGAGTATATCTATCTACGAGTATCTATGTATTTAATAAATATTTTTTTATGAAATATATGGACCGCGAAGGTCATTTCATTTCTTAAAATGGACCCCGAGCGAAACTAATTGGTGACCCCTGCACTATATTGTACGTCACCTATACAGCTACAAATAAACTGCTACTACGCGTGTCAGTGACGTGAACTGACAAGATTTCACCCGCCTAAAGGCCACAGGTTTATTACACTTGGCTAAATTTAGACGAATTAATTTAGTCGTTACTGGATTCAGTAATGTGTAATAAATAGCATTCAGTAAGCCTGCATACTCAATTCAGAAGCGAGGATTGCTTACTTTTAACTTTGATTTCGTATTTAGTTACTAAATTTGGCCAAACGTAATACTTACATTCTTTTACACTATCGACTGCATTCTTAGTCAAAATCAAAATATTTTTAACCCCCGACCAAAAAAGGGGTGTTATAAGTTTGACGTCGATGTCTGTCTGTCTGTGGCACCGTAGAGCTCAAACGGATGGGCCGATGTCGATGCGGTTTTTTTTATTTGAAGGTTAATATCCGTGCGGATGTTCTTAGCTATGTTTGGTTAATATCGATCCAAGATGGCCGCTACCACAAATGGCGAAATACATTTCATTTTTCACAGCTCCCTTAATATGGGTATCAAATGAAAGGGCTTGACTAGTAGAATGTTATACAGATAACGAATTTGAGGCAGTCCGAGGGGTTAGTAAAAAAATTAATTTTGTTCTTGTATTGCGTAGAACTGTGTACACTAGATGTTAAATTATTAAAAAGTTTCAACAGATTACCCGTTATATTGGTGGTTCAATATTAAATACAAACAAAACAAAATAATCTAGCATTTTCCCATAAAATATAAATTCAAGAATTATATTTATTTACATACCTCTATATAACAGAAATGCAATATGCGTATAATACTTAGTAATAATATATATAGTAATCTCACCGACGTCAGCTCGGCCAGTGTTCAAGTCTTGTATCATGCCCGACCAGCGGCCGGCCACCTTGTACCCCCACCGGTAGCTGAATATGTACCGGGGAGTGGCGTTCAACATCTCGAACGCCACGCGAGCGTTCATCCAGCTTACTTTAGCGATGGCGTCGTTTTGGAATTCTCTAAAAGTAGGTATTCAAACTTTGAAAACCGTTTAATAATTTAGTAGTACCTAGTAGGATTTTTTGTAGAGCAGCCTAGGAAAATGTATGTATACATTTGACAGGTATTACAGGTACGCAAAGAAAGACATCGAGCCCATGAGATAAGCATTAGAGTAGGCAGATAATACTTGGTAGGTACATTCGTACTATAAATATAATTGTAGGATTGTTATTCCGTGCCGGAATCGTTCCGACTGCGTTGTGAATAGCGGCCTTCTTGGATTTGAAATTTGTCATAAGTAGTGCAAGGTATTCTACTACAAGCCCTTTCGTTTGAAATCCATATTGAGGTAGTAGTGAAAAAAAATGTTATTCGCCATTTTGTGGCGGCGGCCATCTTGGAATTGAATTTTATATAGTGTATAGTATTTTACTTTTACTAGTCAAGCCCTATCATTTGATGCCCTTATTGAGGTAGGTTGTAAAGAAATATTTTGTTTGGCATTTTGTGGAGGCAGCCATCTTGAATTGATACTAACCAAACATAGCTATAAACATCCACACGGATATTAACCTTCAAATAAAAAAAACCGCATCGTAATCAGCACCTCCGTTTGAGCTCTACGGTGCCACAGACAGACAGACAGAAAGACAGACAGACATCGACGTCAAACTTACTTACTCTGTTTTTGGTCGGGGGTTAAAATTGGTAAGCGACGTTGTGTTCAAAGATGGCGCACGCTGACCTACAAATCTTAACCTTCGTATTTAATTCAACTAGTAATGTAAAAGTTATTTGAAACCACTTTTGTCTTTGTTTCACTTATTTCGTTGGAAACATTAATAACCATAATAGTTATAAAATTTTAGTCCACATTTTTAGAAAAATAGACGTAGATAGGGGTGTGGAGACTTACAGTCCGTCCTCCCTGGGGAGATGGTATCGCGAGCTGTTGCTGTCTTGGATGACGTTAGCCATAGTAAGTGGGTGTCCCCTCAGGTCCATTCGACGACGGAACAGCTCTCGGCGTGGTCTCCTATCCACTAGACTGGCATTGAAGTGGCCACGGGGAGTCAATACCATGGATTGGTTGCGAGACGGCTTGTGCACTTGAACATGAAATATGTTAAAACTAGATGCTAAGGTTTATCTTGTTATATTTTACAAGCTTACACAGAACACCTCACTAACGATCATTATCGGGGTATATGGGAGTAGAATTCATTTTTCCGCGTATAAAATTCTTATGTTTATGAAATAGTTGGTGTATCTCCCTACTTAGGCAATCTGTGCAGCTGGATTTTTTAGCAAATCCTTTGGAGGCCCTATAATGTTAAAAAAAATATTTTATTTTTAATTCATGAGTGTATATCGTCCATTTCAGCTTAGTCACTGGCCTTCTGTGTAATTCTGCTAGTACTGATTTTCCAGAAAAGTATGGAAGAATTTTTACTTGAAGACACTTACATTCAGACATGACATACACATCATCTTTCCGCTCAGCTAGCACCAACTCGCTGTCAGTAAGAAGAGGGGTCTCCCAAAGGAGGGTCACATTGGTTTCTTCAGAGGGATTGCTAAGGACCAACCAACGATAAGGTCTTTTGAAAAGGCCTATTGTAGTGGCCTGAAAAACGTAGAGAGATGAATGTTTATTTATACGGCAGCAAAAAATTATAATTGATCGTATACAAAAACAATGTTAGTATTCGATAAAATGTTTGTAACTGAAAACAACAATATTTTATGAATTGGTTCTCACTAGGCTAATCAAAAAATCCAAATAATAACAAAGATCTTTGACAGACCCGATTATTAAGACCCAATCTTCTATCAAACTCTTAAGAAATTGACGAAAAGATAATACCTGAACCCTTAATCATATTTGTTTGCATAAAATCCAATCAAAATCAGTTTATAAGAACTATTTTTACCTCTAAATCCCTTGCTAAAACTTGGAATTCTTACCGTCTCAATAACTTGGTCAGCGTGAGGACAATCCAGATCTAACAGGAACAGCAAAACGTGGTCTTGATATTTCATTCCATTCGCCAAAGACGTTGATACCCTACTGCCCAAAATAGATACTTCAGTAGCTAGCATAACTATATCTGCTGAAAATTTAACGATATCGTTTTACATTACGTCAATCAAATAAAATGTTAATGTTATAAAAAAATCAGAGAGCAAAGAAACACACATCTTATATCTAGGTATCGAACGCATTGCCGGAAGTATGTATTATAATACTCTCCAAAAACTAAAAAGGTCAATTTTGAAATTTGAGTAGGTAGTATTCGCAATTAGATAAGTTCTAATGATTGAACGCCCCAAAATGTATTTTTTTATGAACACAATGCTTATTTATTTAGTTATTATTTTATTGTTTCTTATAGCCTCGTTCGCAAATAGTACATACTATTCTGGGGTCTTTCTCATCATCTGTCAAAAGAGGGGTTTAGTTGTGGATATGTGTAGGTATGTAAATAGGCTGTGATTTGGAATCTTCATGTTCCAATAGGGAGAGCATCTTGCTTACCATCAGGCGTATGCCCGCAATCCTTACTCTGTATTTACACTAGGTACATGTACATAAATAATAAATAAGAAAGCTAATATGTATCGTCACTAGGTATGTAATATATGATTACCCATCAAAACATGTCTTGGACAAAACACTTACTTTTAGACCAGCATAAGTCACACATAATTATAAATGTCGGTTTATCTTCATTAATTACAAAACTTTTAACAAAACGTGTCCTAGTATCGGCCCCTGCAGAACTCCCAACGTAATAAAATAACAGAGACAAGAATAATGTTTGGTAATCCATTGCCGTTTAAGAAATGACCGCCTGCGTGTAGAATTGGATGTGATCTAATTATTAGGAAATAGGAATGCTTTACTTTTATTAGATTTCATTTTGTCTACGGTATCGAAAGCTTTTATGAGATCACAGTTTAAATATTAATGCAGAAGGATATGTTTCGTTTAACAAATATAATGTTAAAGCTACTTACGGTGTGTTTAGAGATGGAATGGATGGACCAATCAAAAAATATAAAAGACAAAGAAACAGCTAATAATATTTTGTTTATATTAGTCTAAGCCGTTTAAGATCCAGATCCAGAAGTAAATAAGAGTGTGTGTACACATGTAGCTATAGAATTAAATATATAGAGATCAGTGCCCGCAGTTTTAACAACTCCATTCCCTTTCGGCGTACTAAAGGAGAAGCCGAAGTCCAGCAGTGGACGAATACACGCTGTCGATGATGAGGGAGTTCCCTTTTCCGTTATTTTACCCACGACAGAAAATACGTGTGGTGCCATAATTCCAGATTATGATCCGACTGTTTTATATGTCTACCCGGTACGTTCAGACATTCCGACATGATAGAGCAACAACCACACAGACATCGAATCATCCACTTTTTCTTTTGTAATATTAAGTTGTTAGTAGGATGTTTTTACAGTTCATGTGTTACTGTTGCGCGATTTTTGTAGTGGTAAGGACTCTGCAGAGACCGTCTGGGAAAGTACCTACCACACCTTTGCCAGATTCTACCACCAAGCAGTAATGTGCAAACATTACTGTGTTCCGGTTTGAAGGGCAATGTTTCCAGTGAAATTATAGGGCATAGAGGTAAAACATCTTATATCTACAATTGCTACTTTATTTGTTTTTTTTTGAGTGACTTGTTTATTTCTAAATTAAGTGCAATAAAAAAGTTAATCTATCTTTGGGTGACAAGCGCAGAGGAGTGATATGTAGGTAGGTAATTATTTTGACTATTTGTGTTCCAATAGCTGCGTGTTATGTGGCAGGCATGTTGGTTACCATCAGGCACATGTCCTGGTCGTCTCGTCACTATACTATAAAAAAATATTAATATTCCTTCTTCGCCTGCTGTTTTCTTATCCTCTCATAATTCCCACTAAACCTGCCCATCACCCTCATCTATTTTTCACCCCGTTTGCATAACCAGTACCGTAATTAAGCTCAAATACTATCTATAATTGAGCAAGCGGCGAGCTTCGACTTAATCGGAACAATTATTTAAATTACCAATTCTTGGTTTGCTTACTTTGTATTCGAATTATACGAAATAGTGGTTTGTGTTTACTTTCCTCAACATGATCATAATTATAATAATCATTTATTAATAACATCTGTTACACTTCAACTCAAGTTTTAATCAAATTCAAAATATTAATGTACAATTATGTGTACTGCTGTAGTTCCGGTATGATATTAAATAGTCACAAATATAAGAAATAGTAAGTTTTAGTCAAGTAATTAATTAAATAAATACAAAAGTACCAACACACTGAATGGGTTAATTCACGTAAGACAGTAATAAATTAACAATTATTTAAATTTTAAATACATGGGGCATTTCACGCCAAACGGACAACCAAAAAAATATGAAATCGTGAATTTTGTTCATTCTTCAGTCAGTTATTCTTCCAGTAGACGTGGGTGTGTTGGTACACACATTTTTTTCGTGTGATGCTTTATTGCCGAGTTATGAGCTTTTAAAAATTTGCTGTTAATTAAAATGATTTTTGAATGCTTCATTGTATCAATTACCTAACTATTAAACGTTGTAATGTTAAAACGTTGTAATTTAATATATTTTTTTATCAAAAACGAAATTTGAATTTTTTTACGTATTGTAAACCGGAAGTGAACATTTCAAATCGATTTTTGAGTAACTTCGTCAATTTTTTAAAATATTTAATCTTAAAAAACTCAAATTTCGAATTCGATAAAAAAATACAACCTTTTAACTATTAGAAACAATAGTTTTTAATAGTAATAGTTTCATCATCATATCATCAGCCGGAAGACGTCCACTGCTGAACATCGGCCTCCCCCCTAGATTTCCACAACGAACGGTCCTGCGCAACCTGCGACCAGCGGTTTCCAGCGACCTTTATGAGGTCATGTGTCCATCTAGTGGGAGGCCGTCCAACACTGACTCCGATCATAGCTCTCTCCATAACTCGCTGTGTGACTTTGAGCTTAGTTATGAGGCCCACAGTTAAGTTAATAAGACCACGTCTCAGTTCCATAAGACATCACTAAGTTTAACATAAAATTAATAATAGTTTAGTTTTTTAACAGTTGATTGATACAAATATGAAACAGAAAAATACATAATTTCATTTTTAGCAATTTTTAAAAGCTCATAATTCGACAATAAAGCTTCACACGAAAAAATAATCGTGTGTAGACACACCCACGCCCACTAGAAGTATAACTGACCACAGTATGAACAAAATTCACGACCTCATATTGTTTTGTTGTCCGCTAGGCGTGAAATGCCCCAAATAATAAAATACTTATTGGTGGAAATATGTATATCACACAAACACAAAATCATCATCATTCAGCGCCAATCTAGGCAATTTTGTGAATGTCAAAGTGTACTCAATCACGTTGTAACGTATGAACGGGATGAAATTTTGAACACAGATTATAGACTACTTTTTAACCGGATAAATAACGAAACAATAAAAGGGTAAAGAACTACGCGGGTAAAACAGCGGGGCCGCTATTTGTTGTATATAACACTTAAACTTAGCTACTGATTAATTAAAGAGGTTTTTATATTATGACATAAAAAAAACAATTGTAGCGAAACATTTATTTCTTGTGCACCATACAAAAATAAATACAAAACATTCTTAAAATAGTGTACTTTATGTACTTTCAGCAACATTTAATTCTTATAGGTTAGAATATGTTACATCTTTCTTACTTCTAATTCAAAAAGTACTTACGGAGACACAGTTACAAAAACTGAATTTATTATTACACATTTTTAATGTTTTATTAGCTTCACAAAACTGACATGCGATATTTAAAACTTGACAGACGTATTGTTTGTAAAAATAAATTGTCATGGCAATGTGTACATATTCATGTATTCAAAAAAGTATTGCGTACAATATTATAACAAGAAAATATGAAATAGTTCTACAATCTTACAAGTGGCGTTAAAGTTTCAGTTTGACAGAGAAATTTGATGGACATACTGTCAACAATTTGACATATCTTTTCACCAATCTTTCACTCAAATCTGTCATTCTGAAAACGCCTTGTAATATTTTTGCTAAAATGTTTTTTTATAAAAAAAAGTGTCACTGCATACAATTCATTAACATTAATATTAAATAGGTACCTACACGCACAAAAAGTTAATACGTTTGTTCTCTTTATTTCTCGTTCTAAGAAAACTGACTTCAACAACCTTCAACTATAGAATAGATGATGCCACGCAAGAGGTATTATAACCTGAAGTTATTTACAATGTTTACTAAAAATGTAAGTTACGGCTTGTCTAGCCGGGAGAACAGCGCTTGCCGATCCGGAGACCCCAGGTTCAAACCCCACGCGCACCACTGTCTTTTTGAAGTCATATGCGTAATGCCGTTAATTTAAAACGCTGAAGGAAAACATCGTGAGGAAACCGACATGTACCTAGAATCTTTTGAAGTCATGTATCATCCACCAAACTGCACGGGGCAGCGTGGTGGATTATGGCCTTAACTCTCTTCTTGCGAGAGAACGCCCGAGTCCCAGCAGTGGGAACATTTAGTGGGCTGTTGATGATGACGACTAGCTAACTTCAGAGTGTCAGTTTTTCGTGACGGTGTGGGGGCGCATCATACAGATAATTAGAGATGCGCCGAGTACCTACTAGTACTAGTAAGTAATACTTTCGCCGAGTAACGAGTACAGAGTTTTACTCGGTTCATTTATTTTTCAACCGAGTACTCGGCCGAGTAACTCGGTTCAATCCAATTCCCATGTGCGTAAACATTTACAAACAGGTTACATTAGGTACTACTCTTGCATTAGCATAATTTCGATTTTGATTTTATTAATTGATATTGTCAAAGATTTCCTAAATTTGTAATAAATACTTTTTGATTTGTTTTGTTGTTCATTCATCACTGTTGTTTTAATTACATATATCTACATAAATATATTGCTTTTCTTAAACCGAGTTATCGGGCCGAGTACGAGTATCAAAAAACGCCGAGTACCGAGTATCAACAGAGTACTCGGCCCATCTCTACAAATAATTATGTATATTTAAAAAAACAAAGAACAATAATACCAAGCAAAATCCCCTTAAAACCTTCGAAATACAAAAACACATATGTATTTTAAAAAATACACAGGAAAAACACTGGTTTTGTCTTTATACATAAACGACAATCTTCAGGACAAAGGTACTAATTTCAATAAATACCTAGTACCTAATTTCAATACAAAATTTTAATGTCTTATGAGGTTAAGGTCTACTGCCATATGATATGGCAGAGTTGAAACAAGTTGAAATATAAAAAATACAAAATCTACATCGTTGAACGAAAGTGTACCTGTAGTGTAGTTACGAGACTTATCTTATAGTGTTGTTTAATATTTTATTAACGAATTTTACAGCCGTGAAAATCTCTTCAAAATTTTTGACACAATTACAATTTGTATATGAGTGGCATTTCTCACAAATTAATATGCTCATCTAACTTCAAATTAAACAAAGTTTTGTAAATCAATTTCAATATTCCGTGAATTAACAAAAACAATATTTCGGTAAATGTGTTTTCAGCACAAACAACCACAATCATCGAATATCGAATTACATCTTTAGGTTGCTGGATATTTTTTGTAGGATTTTGATTACCTACGTGAAAAGGAATGAAGTTGGAATGAAAGCCATAACTTCGCCATTAGTCAAACTCTACTCGTACATAAAATATATATTATTATGACTAGCTGGAATACATTTAAGGAATAAAAAAGATCATAGCACATGGAATAAACTAGTAAGGTTGTACTTAACTTAAAAAAAAAGCTATAAACAGGAACTTGTAACAACTGCCTTAGTGTTTCCACTTATCTCATATTGTGGTAGTTTAATACTGTAGGTACCTCTTCTATTTAAATAATACAATTTCTCCGAAAAAACAAAACTTTTTTGACGTGACTACGTCTAATAAATCGATGAACGCCGGCTGCATGCAAGAAAAAGTGTCCCGTTATGTCCCGTTACGCTCATTGTACGCTTGCGCCGCATATATCAATGTTTTGTTATGACGTTGTCACGTTAAACTACCATCCGTAATTTTTAGACAACCAATTTTTTATCGCGCATAGGTCTGCGTTTGACCACCAACTCGCCCGATGGTGTGGTCGAAGATGACGCACGTTGAATCTGATCTTGAAAGTTCTAGATTTTTATCTCTCAGGGAAGAATGAGACCGGCAACTTATTCTACTCTACAAGGCTTAAACTGGGTTAAATTTAATCGCTACTGGATTCAGTGAAGTGTAATAGCTTGTGTGCATTATTTTATAGAGGATTATTTGCTTCTGCATTCATTCGTTAAATTTAGCCAATTGTAATAAGACTTTAAAGCTGTACGTATGAGAAACGTGGTCTCAAACCGTTTGGTACGAATTTTGGTACTTCAATTGTAATAAGCCTTTAAAGCTGTACGTATGAGAAACGTGGTCTCAAACCGTTTGGTACGAATTTTGGTACTTCAATTGTAATAAGCCTTTAAAGCTGTACGTATTCTCATACGTATACGTGGTCTCAAACCGTTTGGTACGAATTTTGGTACTTCAATTGTAATAAGCCTTTAAAGCTGTACGTATGAGAAACGTGGTCTCAAACCGTTTGGTACGAATTTTGGTACTTCAATTGTAATAAGCCTTTAAAGCTGTACGTATTCTCATACGTATACGTGGTCTCAAACCGTTTGGTACGAATTTTGGTACTTCAATTGTAATAAGCCTTTAAAGCTGTACGTATGAGAAACGTGGTCTCAAACCGTTTGGTACGAATTTTGGTACTTCAATTTCAAATTAAACTTACAAATGACAATGTAAGCACTCAACTTTTCGCGTTGCGTTTTATTTGTTGATCCACTAAAAACAACCATGGACGGGTGGCGGGTTGCTGTGCCATCTACAGCTAAGCCGGACAAAAATAAAGAGTTATTTTAATGTTTCTTTTACTAGTGTAATTCAGGCACCTAATGGGATATCGGACGTTGAGTACGTATTCAATTCTTTACTCTATTGGTCTGTAAAATTAGGTAAAATTGTACAATATAGGTCTTGAAATAAATAAATGATCTCTAATTTTCACCAGGTAAGGTATACGTAAAACGGAATATAAAATACCTTGGATTAAAGGAGAGATCAATATAATTTCAGATAAAAGTAGTCTTCTTGGGCAAGTGTAATAATTATTATAAGCAAACGTGTAATAATTAAAATAAGTATTATTGTCGTTGTTTTAATTTGAATGCACCTTCATATATTATGACCTTTACTAGAATACAATTTACTAGAATCTTAAAAAAAAATGTATTTGAAAACACAAAATTTCCAGCAAATTATAGATATGGAAGAAATTCCGGCTGGCGGGGGTTTAATTTATAAGGATTGTGCATTCATATTATTAATCAGTATTTTACTTGAAGTACATAAATAAACCTCTCTTCATCACATTTAAAAGCGACCTTTAAAAACAATTATTATGACGCGTTTTGAATCTCTAAAAATATTTCTAAAGGTTCTTAAAAAATATTTAATGTTTGTCAAAAAACCTACACCATACTTAATACTCGTAGTAACAATAAATTATTTACCTAAACAGCCAGGATTAGGCGGAAAACCATTTCCGTCAAAGAAATAAAAAGACAAGATTATCTAAAAATATTCTACATGGGTATACAAATATGGGTATCTATAGATATCCATTTATACCCTTTTGAAGCACTCTACCATTTTTGTCTAACCGCATTATAACTTTATAAACAACATTAAAACAAAATCTGAATCAGAATGTTTAAAAAAATTGCGAATTTCTAAAATAACCTTTCCTATTACGTATACTTTCTCCCTATGTGATCTAAACAACATATCAACCCAGTCTGGACTGTGATGTGTCCCAGGGTTTTAAACAATCATTTCAACACTTTTCGGTGGTTTTTGGGTTCTTCAGGTTTTTGTATATAAACCAGGGATGTAACGGAAGTCATTTTATCGGAACCGAAGCCGGAGTCGGAGTTTTTAAATTTGACTTATCGGAGTCGGAACCGAAGTCGGAGGCGTAGACTGGCTTAGAAGTGGTGGCAGGAGAGATATTTTACTGGGGGCTAATAAAGCATTCTTAAGTTAAACTTTTTTCATTTTGATTATAAAATAAAAAAACAAACTATTTAAAAAAGTCAGTTAATGTTTTCAAATAAACAAGAAACTAAATTAGATGAATCGAATCCCAAATTAGCATAATATGTGTGTATAAATGAACAAAATAACATTAAATGAACAAAAGCTTTGAAACAAATTAAGTCAAATTTATTTGTATTTTCTTTTACTTTTCTCCATCATAAGAGATTATCACTAATACTTATAAACCTTACTTACCTCCGACAAAAACTCCGGTTTAAAAGTTTCGGAGCCGAAGTCGGAACCGAAGGTGTAATAATAATCGGAAGTTCCGATTTTTCGGAATCGGAGTCGGAGCTCCGTAACATCCCTGATGAAGCTTTAACACATTTTGTATGTACGGACCTGATAGCTGTCCTACGTTGTTTAATTATTCAGACACTGATCAGAGTCGAGTCCTAACACATTTTGTATTTATGGCCCCAAATAGCCGTCCTGTTTTTAAACTATTCAGTACTGATCTGGGTTGGGCCCTAATACATCTTGTATATATGGACGCCATAGCTATCCCATGTTTAATAACTATTCAAAATGAATCAGTGTTGTGTGCTAACACATTTTGTAAGTATGGATGTAATAGTTGTCCCATGTTGTTTTTACTATTCAACAATAATCTGGGTTGGGTCCTAGCACATTTGGTAATAAGCCAGACGACTCGTTTTTTTATTTTATGCGCCATCAAAAGTGTACTCAATAACAGAAACATAGGTGAAAGAATTACTTTGTTATCTTAAAAACTTCCCGTCATATCACGATTTTAAAATCACAATTTTTCACTCTCCCAAAATAGCTTCATACAAAAACACTACTAAAGCGTGACGTCACAGTGTCGTATTTTCTATGCGTCGCGCGTAAAGTTTGTATGGTAGCTATATTAAATATTGCGTTTAGGAAACTGGTTTCATAACAAAAGTCACTTGAAATCGAATGGGTTATCCAATGGTAAATACATTTTCTAATAATTTCATACTTTTAAAAAGGACTTGCCCATCCAGCTTTGAATGATCATAAAGTAAGTTAAACTAAAAAATATCAAAATTGAAACTGGTACATATTTTATTATATTTAAATACTGTCATTATATCAAATAATTTAACATAATTGCAGGACCTGTCGTCACGTCTATTATGGATTCGATAGCTGTCCCATATTCAACACTGATCACTGTTGGGTTCTAACACATTTTGTATTTGTAAACGCTATAGTTATCCCATATCTATCCCATATTTTTAATACTATTCAACACAAGTCAGTGTTGGGTCGCAATAGACTTTGGTTATTGTATCACATAAAAATGAAAATGTTGGTGTAAAGTTTAAAGCAACTTAAAAATAAGAATGTATTACATTACTTTTCGGCTCGCGTTTCTTCTTTTGTCAATGGGATGTCGCTGCTTACATCTATGTTATTTGATTTACTATCCTGGACTTGAACTTCTTTCGTAGACTCGAAATTTCTGCACAGGTAGAAAATCTAGAAAAAAATAGAATAAAGTATAAATGTATTTGCTAGCTGTACCCTGCCACGCTTCGCTGTGGCACATTGTGATGCAAAAATTAGATAAAAACAATCCTTGATGCGGATTATAATATATCATTGTTAAATTACAGCTCGATCGGTGCAGAACTTTTTGAGTTTTTGAAGCGTACACAAACCAACATAACATTTTTATATATAGAGATTACGACTATTTATTACTACTAGCTGGTCATAATAAATCGTGAATATAATACAGCTCTAATTAGCTCTAATACAGCTATTAAAAATGGATGGTAGAAGAGTGAAAATTGAAAGGTTATATATATTTTTTAAAACAAATTAGTAGAAGTAAACAAATGTCGTGTTTACTGCATTAATCGCATAAAGTTAGTAGTTACCATAGGATATTTACTGAAATAATTTATTTTTGTGAATCGTTTTAGGCAAAAATAACTTATAGTGAATAACTTGTGGGGCTGCTTCTACTTCTTATTTCAGAAGAGACAAATATTATTTACGTAAAGTACTGAACATTTATTGCATAACTCGATAATTATATTACACATTTAACATTTTCATACGACATCTCAAATACGCAGTAAACTATCGAAATATTGTTTTTAAGCTTTCGCGATTTGAACACATAATTAAATCGTGATTAAGTCCTGTACATTATAAAAAACTATCGAAATCTTACTATTAAATTCAAAAATCTGACAAGGATGCCGCTTGTCTCCCGTTGCACTCGCACACTATAAATATAGATGCTCGTATGTTTCCTTCCGCAGCTCATCACGCGAGCAACACGGAAGGGAGTAGGCATACACAGCGTTCCCCCCTGTCAAAGTACAAGTCCGCGTGGACCATGGAGTTTAATAATATACTGTGGCTGAGGGCGAGGCTGGATATGTGAATGGTGCTTTATTTTTCACGTGTTAGTGATTTGGCTGTGTGAGTATGATCGGCAATGGATCGGTACAGGTATGTTTTGTATGTAATAGTGCGGGTTTGCGCTAGAGTGCAACTTTCCCCTCCCGCAAGAAATGACAGAAAGATTTGGACAATATTTTTTAGCTAAGGCTGCTACTCCCTTCCGTGCTTGCGCGGAAGATCGAGTTGCTCGATGCGCACGTAGTGTACATGAGTTACAACAAACTATTGAACCGCGGGTCCGACTTTTTTTTTTAACTATAATAGGTTCGCACTTGACCACCATCTCGCCTGATGTTAAGCGATGATGAGATCTACGATGGAGCGTGCTTACCTAGAAGAAACCGATTCACTCTCGATTTGAAGACACCAAGATAGTAACCATCAGGGAAAACCCACTCAGGCAACGCATTCCACAACCTAGACGTTCTTATCACAAACGTGGAGTCAAATCTTTTCGTTCGCGTTTTTGGAACATCAACCATGAAACGATGTCGCCCTTTTGTGGAACGAGAAGTCCGATAGAAGAAAAGGCAAGGTAGTATTAGATCATGCAGATCAGTTGCACACTCTCCGAAGTGTATCCGATAAGTTAGCGATTTTGCGGCGATGACCTAGTTTGACACTAAACAAAATTCGATGGAGGAAATGAGAATAAGTACTTACAGTGTACAACAGTATAGGTATCGCAAGGATGGCGCCCGCTAACACATCCCACCAGTGGTGCCTGTGGATAAAAACATGATTAAAAAAAATACTATAAAGAACTACCAATAGAAGTGAAAACTTAACACTCAGAATTTGATAGCTCGCTTTGGAAACTATGCGGGTGAAACCAGATGGCACGGCCATGACCATGGTCATCTAGAAATGCTCACACAATTATTTATAGCCAATGGAAAATATAACGCATTTCTAGATGGCCAATGACCATGGTCCCGAGTTGACCCGAAAATTTAGTATCATTCTCGCGCGTGACGCTATAATACAATTCACAACCCACGAAAAATCTGCCAGTGGTGCGTCAAAAGAAGTTTTCTTACTACTGCTTACGCCGAAATCAACCTGCTTTTTGCCTCGCTTCAGATGAAGCGTTTGTTTGAAGATTATCGATCTAGGCGTAATAAATCTAAGCATAAACACCTTCAAAAAAATTGGTAGTCATAGGAACTACCGATAGAAATGAAAACTTATTGAGTTACTAGCTGTACCCTGCCACGCTTCGCTGTAGCACATTGTGATGCAAACATTTGATAAAAACAATCCTTGATGCGGATTATATATCATTCTGAAATTTCAGCTCGATCGGTGCAGAACTTTTTGAGTTTTTGAAGCGTACACAAACCAACATAACGTTTTTATATATAGAGATAAGTAATAAAAGTAAAACATAATTTAAAATAAAAGTGGTCAAGTACGAGTCGGGCTCGCCCATGAAGGCTTCCGTAGCAGCAAGTAACATAATACAAAAGCTCTTGTACTTCGTTGTTACTTTAATCAGTGTTTTAACAATAGTCAATTTATGACGTATTAAAATAAAACTACTTACTAGATATCATTCGAACCAATTTTCGTTGATAGTTTACATGGTAACGTACATCATACACTTTTTCATTCATTTTTGTCATTTTCTTATTTTAGAAGTTACACTTTTTACCACTTTGGAAGATTCAGTCGCGCAAACTATTCAGTTTAGAAAAAAAATATGTTAGAAACCTCAATATCATTTTTGATGACCTATCCATAGATACACCACACGTATGGTACTGATAAAAAAAAAATTGAGTTTCAGTTCTATATATGGGACACCCTTAAAAGTTTTAGTTTTTTTTTCTATTTTTTGTATCAAAATCTTAATGCGGTTCACAGATTACATCTACTTACCAAGTTTCAATAGTATAGCTTTTGTAGTTTCGGAGAAAAGTGGCTGTGACATACGGACGGACAGACAGACAGACATGACAAATCTATAAGAGTCCCGTATTTTGCCATTTGGCTACGGAACCCTAAAAAAAGGAACTACCGATAGAAGTGTAAACTCAAAACTCAGAATGTGATAGCTCAATTTGGAAACTTCCCAGGTGAATCCGGAGAGCGTGGCCACGGTCCCGAGTTTACTAAGATTTCTATCATTCCCGAACATGCCGCTAGAATTTAACTCACAGAAAAATCTGCATGTGGTGCGCGAAGTTTTCACTTCAAAAGAAGAAAAGACCACGTGTGTGTGTCCTACCTGTGGTCCATCATGCGCGAGACGCCGCAGTAGACCGTGCTAAGTAGAAGCATCGCTTGAGCCGCGTACACTACGCTCGATTTGCTCGCTCGCCGATACAGATAATACTGGAAAAGAAATTAGTTATTGTTTTAAGTCTCCACGTCTATTAAACACATCATTAAATAATAAATATTGGTGGACAATTCACACACAACACCAAACTAAGCAAAGCTTGTAATATGGCGGTCAGATAGCTGATATAATACTTATATAGCTGTAAATACAAATATTTGAATTCATCACACAAATATTTGCACTGGGTGGGGATCGAACCCACGACCCTCAGCTTCGCAGGCAGAGTTACTACCCACTAACCCACAAGGCCAGTCGAGGCCATAATACATATATAGTTTTAAATACATACATTAATTGCAGGATATTTACTCTAGTTATATGGTGGAACCTGTACCGATATTTTGATGTAGTTTCGTGTACCATGGACGTGGTTTAGCCGTGGACATCGTTTGGAGAATAAATTAGACTGCTCGTACTACATACGCTATACATAAATTAGGGCTTAGGAGGCTTACGGTGTTTCCAGATCTGAGGTGGTCAGCTGAGACGAGTCTTCCGCTGAGCAGCAATCGCGCCATATCATGTTATTCAATGATTTATAACGACTAGATTTTCCAATAACTACGTAGTAAGTAGTTGCACGTATTATCTATACAAATAAATAAAATTGAAGTGTCTGTTTGGAACATCAAAGTATCCGATTTTTTACTACACGCATATGAATAAGATGGTAGGTATAGTTGCCGGCAAACAAGTTGAGCTAATGGAGTTAACTGCGCATTGGCTGCGCAGAAACGTTTTTAAGATCTCTTTGGTGGATCGAAGGGAGCGCGGGAGGAGTTCGTGGAATCCAGCGTTGCCAACTTAGCAGTTTCGGTGCTAGATTTGGCGCTATTTTCATAAGTATAGCACTGAAATCTAACATGTAGCAGCTAATCTACAACTAAATCGGAATCATGCTACACATTTAATGTTCCCAACGTATTCTTTAAAAAAGTAGGAAAGAAAGATAATTATGTATTAAAGCTATTGTTATAAATCAACACCAATCTACCACTTTTTTAAAAAGCTGTTTAGCATCGATCCGTTGAATCGGGCTGGCAACCCTGCAGGTCTACTACGAAGTCCGATACTCGATATATCGGCCGAAGTTATGGACGTTTTATACCACGAAACACAATCGGTCGGTTGATGACACAAAAACTGTCAAATCAGCGTCGGTCGGGATGAACGCCCGATCAGATCATCCGACCGATTGTGTTTCGTGGTATAAAAACGTCCATAACTACGGCCGACATATCGAGTATCGGACTTCGTAGTAGACCTGCTGCTGGCCGAAACGCGTGCGCCTCATTGGTCGGTTGCTTCGCGCGCTATACACATGGCTCTAACTACACTTGCGTGCAGTGTTAATAGCCAATCTGGTTTCGTCCTCATTTCTGTTTTAGAATAGAATGTTCTTTATGTCATAGAGATCACATACATTATATTTTGATTTAAAAAAAAACACTTTTTAAGTTACCCTACGAATAGTCAAAATACTACATTAGAAAATAGAATTATTCATTAATAAGGTAGATCAAAATAATATTAATAATAATTTAAGATTATTAGTAATAGTAATGATACAATAGAAAACAATAAATTGAATATGCCTCAGGGTAATTGGCGTCACACATAACAACAGTCATTTTTAGGGTTCCGTACCAAATGGCAAAATACGGAACCCTTATAGATTCGTCATGCCTGTCTGTCTGTCTGTCCGTCCGTATGTCACAGCCACTTTTCTCCGAAACTATAAGAACTATCAATTGAAACTTGGTAAGTAGAGGTATTCTACGGACCGCATTAAGATTTTCATACTTACAAAAAATAGAAAAAAAACAATAAATTTTTGGAGTGTCCCATACTTAGAACTGATATTCAAAAACAAATTTCCCATCAAAACCATACTTTATCTTTGGATAGGTCTTCAAAAATGATATTGAGGTTTTTAATACATATTATTTCTAAACTTAATAGTTTACGCGAGAGACTCTTCCAAAGTGGTAAAATGTGTAACTTCTAAAATAAGAAAATGACAAAAATGATAGAAGTGTATGATGTACGTTACCATGTAAACTATCAACGAAAATTGGTTCGAATGATATCTAGTAAGTAGTTTTATTTTAATACGTCATAAATTGACTATTGTTAAAACACTGATTAAAGTAACAACGAAGTACAAGAGCTTTTGTATTATGTTACTTGCTGCTACGGAAGCCCCCCCTCCACTGTAACTTCTAAAATAAGAGAATGACAAAACTAAAAAAAATTATGATGTACATTCCGTATCCGTAAGATCTTCCGTAACGGTCGCTTATAGGCGATGTGCGATTTTATAATAAGTACCTAAATAAAGAATAACCGTTTTTCATCAGGATTTAAAACTTACTGCTAGGAAGACGCCTGAATGTACTGCCAGCGACGTGTGTCCTGAAGGGAAGCTCGTACTGGACTGGCTCGACCAATGACTAGCTTTCAAGCACGTGTAGCGAGCGACGAACTCCGACCTGAAATAACGATGAATCACGGTTCGGACCCGGAAAAATAAATAAATAATAAACTATTTAAAAACCCGAATTCAACACCACAAATAGGAGACAACACCACAAATAGGAGACAACACCACAAAAAGGAGACAACGCCACTCAAAAGCGAAAAATAAATTGATATAGATAATTATTATAACCGCAACTCACTCATCTATTTGAATTCGGCGCCAAACCATTGAAATTGATTCACAATTGGCGGCGCTATTGAGTAACATACATAAAAACCAAAAAAAACATACAGCCGAATAGAGAACCTCCTCCTTTTGAAGTCGGTTAAAAATAGAGATGTTTATTATCGACGTATCTTTTTTTTTACTTTTATAGGTTTACACTTGACCGCCATCTCGCCTAATGTTAAGCGACAATGCGGTCTACGATGGAGCGTGTTTACCTAGAAGTAACCGATTCACTCTCGATTTGAAGACACAAAGATTGTAGCCATCGGGGAAAACCCACTCAGGCAACATATTCCACAGCCTAGACGTTCTTATCACAAAAGTACAGTCAAATCTCTTCGTTCGTGTCTTTGGAACATCAACCATGAAACGATGTCGCTTTTTCGAGCTACGAGCATTCCGATAGAAAAAAAGGGCAAGGTGGTATCAGATCATGCAAATCAGTCACACTCTCCAAAGTGTATCCGATAAAAAACCGATAGGCTGGAAATTTTTCGCCGATGATCAAGACTTTGTAGTATTTTTCTCAGAAGAGTCTCGTTGCCTATGAGACTTGGCACGCCTCTCGATCGATTCCAACGCCTCCAGCTGATACTTAGCCGATCCATCCCAAAGCTGCGAATCAGTGCTTGATACAATGTGATACCTATATGCAACGCCCCGCGGTCTTACCCGCATTGTTCAAATTCCCATTATTTTCTCGATATTTTACAGTCCGATGTGGCCTAAAAATAACCGGTCCGATGATCCGGAGACCCCGAGTTCAAGACCGCACCGCACCACTGTTTTTTTTTGAAGTCATGTGCGTAATGTCGTTAAAACGGTGAGGAAACCGACATGTACCTAGAATCTTTCGAAGTCATGCGTCATCCACCAACCCATACTTGGCCATCGTGGTGGACTATGGTCTTGGCTCTCTCCTTGCCAGAGGAGGTCCCTAGTCCCAGCAGTGGGAACACTTAGTGGGCTGTTTATGTTTATGCTATGTCTTACCCTTGGCAGGTTAATGCCTCCTGCGGGCCACAAGTGTCAAAGAAGTGCGGTCTCGGCGCTCCAACGACCATCTTTAAGCCCTGGACAGCTACGAGGTTCAACAGGAACCCGAATAAATACTCCTTGTACCATCGCAATGCTTGTTTTTTCGGTTTCACCGCCCCGTCTCTGTGGACCGTCCTTTCTGTGACTAGCAGCTGGAACAATAAAATATGAATCTTTACTAATATTATAAAGTTCAAGAATGTGTTTGTTTGAACGCTAGGATCTCGGGAATTACTGGTTCGAATTGAAAAATTATTTTTTCTGTAGGATAGTCAATTTATCGACGAAAGCTATATATAATTATAACATTACGCTATCAATAGGAGCGGATCTTGAATGAAGAATGTAACAAAAACAGGAAAAAATATTCATTTTTTAAACCCCGACCAAAAAAAGGGGTGTTATAAGTTTGACGTCGATGTCTGTCTGTCTGTGTGTGTGTCTGTCTGTGGCACCGTAGAGCTCAAACGGATGGACCGATTTCGATGCGGTTTTTTTTATTTGAAAGTTAATATCCGTTCGGATGTTCTTAGCTATGTTTGGTTAATAACGATTCAAGATGGCCGCCGCTACAAAATGGCGGACAAAATATTTCTTCACAACCTACCACAATATTTATTTATTTATTTATTTATTGAATAATAGGCGAGCAGCTCTTGCTGATATGCCTATATCTCAGTGTTGAAATAACAAATTAAAGGTAATTGTCTGTTAAAATGTATTTTACTATCCATCTGTCCAGTTTGTATGGGTATCAAATTAAAGGGCTTGACTAGTAGAATACTATACACTTTAAAAAAATTCAAATCCAAGATGGCCGCCACCACAAAATGACGAATTATATTATTTTTTTCACTACTACCTCAATATGGGTATTTAACGAAAGGGCTTGACTAGTAGAATATATTGCACTATGACCAATTTCAAATCCAAGATGGCCGTGTCCACAAAATGGTGAAATACATTTCTTTTTTTTACAACTCCCTTAATATGGGTATCAAATGAAAGGGCTTGACTAGTAGAATGTCGTACAGATAACAAATCTGAGGTAGTCGGGGGTTAATCAAATTTTTTAATTTTGTTCTTGTTAAGAGATTTAAATGCGTGCGCGGACGTCCGTGACAGCATGTGTGTTTATCTTTTCAGGTTGCGTCATAACAGACACATAATACTACAAAATAAATTTAGACATGAATGATACATAAAACGCCCACTAAATGTTCAGCTGGAGTTAGGGTCCATCTTTTGCAAGGAGAGAGTCAAGGCCATTAACCACTACGTTAGCCCAGTTATCCACCAACCTGGTGGATGCAGGCGCGGTCCCAGCCTCGAATTATGGAGGGGGTCACCATTACGCAGCCTCAGGTTTTGGGGGGGTCACAAGTAGAAATACAAAAAATCGAGCAAAAAATACTTTACTAGTAGCCCCCCAAGATTTTACCCGCGTAGTTCTCGTTCTAGTTGTTTTCCCGCGTTAAAAAATAGTCTATGTACTATTAGATATTTTTAATTTTCTTAGATTTTTTGTACGTACATGTCGGTTTCCTCACAATGTTCACCGTTTTAAGTTAGCGGCATTACACACAAGACTTCGAACGGTGGTGCGCGTGAGATTTGAACCTGGGTCTCCGGATCGACAGTCGCCGATCTCTCCGCAGATCCCGAGTCCTAACAGTGGGAACATTTATTGCTACATTTGGGGGCGTCCATTCATTACGTGAGATGTTCAACGGAGGTAGAGGGTCCAGTAAAATCTCACTTGGGGGAGGTGGGTTGAACTAAAAAAACTCACCAAGAGGCGAGGGGGTGTCGAAAAAGCTCAGGAACCGTTACCGAAACTATCGGATATCCGAAATAAACACATATCCTTAACCATATCCGTTTCAAAAATTTTGGTCTATGGGCAAGGTTTAAAAAAACGACATGTTTCGACAGGTTTTTTTTCACCACGTGAATATTTAGGTTTTGTATTTTTATTTTCTAGTCTACGTTACTAGACTAGACAAACTTACCAATAAAACCAAGTTTTTAGTAATTATTTGTGTTTATATTTTCATGATCAACAGCCCCAGCCCACCAAATGTTCCCACGGCTGGGACTCAGGCCTTCGCAAGGAGTGAGTTAAGGCCGGATTATGGCCTTAACTCGCTCCTTACGAGAAGGCCCCGAGTCCCAGCAGTGGGAACATTTAGTGGGCTGTTGATGATGATTGAAACGCTATCAGAGATTTCTACAAAGAAACTATTGTTACTCAGTATTATTTAATGCATACACATATGTACCTACCTACTCCATAAAACTAAATCACCGATACATTATCTATTTTTAATGCCTTTTGTGCTATTGAACTACGGATTTGATTGCTAATAAGTTTTTATTTTTGAACCCAAGTTTATCATGACAAAGCTCCACTCGTAATCAATTATCTATTCATACGTGTTGTGCTTATTCATGACGAGTATGATTTTAGTAACAGTGTCATGGATTGGTAATACGCAGTATACATATAGTATCATCCCGTACGTAATTTATAAAAGGATCCTAGATTTTTTTGTAGTTCTGAGGTTTATTATACCTCCTTTGTGGGTGGCATAAAGAATTATTTTATTATTATTTTAGTATATCTATGGAACTCCGCATGTTATTTCTGTATTTGTATCCTTTGATGTCCGTATTTATCAAAGAGTTTACATATACTACGTACAGAGTTAGATTTTCAGTACAGGTCCTTGGTGTTTTGTGTCAATCGTAAGCAGATGACGTGCATACTATGGTCTATGGCCAGGGGCGCCGTAACGGCGCGTGCAAGGCGTGCATCGCACGCGGGCGGCATGTTCAGGGGGGCGGCAAATCGAGCGATCGTTACATAATTCAAGATTAAAAGTTAACAAAAACTAATTAAGATTTACAATGCTCCAGCAAAGGCTAAATTATTCAGCTATAGTTTCAACTACCTAATATTTCGTTAGCCCGCTTCTTCGTGCGCGTACACTATTGTTGCGAACGTATTAGTAGGACATAAAAGCATTTCGATGAGAATCCACTTAGAAAAATCGAACATATTAACAGATATTTGTGTGATGAATTCAAATGTTTGCACTGTGTCTGGGTGTTTCTATGTATAATAAGTATGTATTTAAAACTATATAAGTATTACATCAGCTATCTGACTGCCATCACACAAGCTTTGCTTAGTTTGGGGTCAGATAGTGTTGTGTGTGAATTGTCCACCAATATTTTATTTATTTATTGTCTTTGTTTTTTTTTTCATATAAAAAAGTAATATAAATGTTTATCACTTTTTTAAATTATTTTAATTATTATTTTGACAGCATACCCCTTTTACTAAATCAGGCATTGCATTGGTCCAAGTGCTAGGCAAATAATTTGGAACGTTGACAAGTCTAGTTTTTATACTACCAGCGCCCTGGGCGAGATTTATAACGGCGCTCCCTTTCCTTATGAACGCGTAAGAGGAAGGGGCGCCGCGCCGCAACCGCAAGCGCCCCTTTGTATTCGGCACCCTGGGCGGTCGTTCTACCGCGCCCTACTCTAACGCTGTTACTAATCTTGGACATGTACATAATTACTTGCCTAGCCTGTTCATTTAATTTAGTTCCACTGTCTGCCAGCTAGTCCCGAAACTCCCTAATCTGTCAAAATGGCGACGGCGAACTACAAATTTGATGTTTTTTTTTTCAATATTAACCTTTTTTGTACGTGGAGTGGAGAAAATTCATTTACGTTTACCCTTCCACCCGGTGGAGACGGTATTATGCCGGTCTCGACACCATGGGTGGACATGGTGTCTCTACTGACTATAACCTCCAAGGCGTTCCATCTTTGTCGCTGACGGCGGGAGCACAGGACTGCTCTCGCATTCTTCCGCAAAGCTGCGGCTTGCCCGTCTCCGGCCCCTTATGGGGCGCACTGCCGCACATGAACCCAGGGTACTCCTTGACCACCTCAGAAACCAACCAGTATGTGGGTGCCAGACGCCCCCGCGTCTGGACATACAAATACAAAAATCTTTATTGCTGTTTGCAGGTAAGATAAGGTGATACAAAACATTTTAAAAATTGACCCATACAAACTGGTCTCTTCTTCTAGAGGCATGCAATATGTCTGGCAACACAGTTTCCATTGGTCTGAATTTATACAATGATAATAATTAGAGATGGGCCGAGTACTCGGTTGATACTCGGTACTCGGCGTACTCGGCGGGTTTTTTGATACTCGTACTCGGTTGATACTCGGTACTCGGCGTACTCGGCGGGTTTTTTGATACTCGTACTCGGCCGAATAACTCGGTTTAAATGCCGAGTATACTCGGTTTAAGAAAAGCAATATATTTAGGTAGATAATAATTAATACTAGAGATATTAATACTTAGAGAATAATTAAAATAACAGTGTTAATCAAAAAGTATGTTTTACTAATTTAGGAAATCTTTGACAATATGAATATAAAAAATAATATAAACTATTTTCGTACAAAAAATTAAACCGACTTCAAAACCACAAATTGGCACTCAAAAGCGAAAAATAAATCATTATTATAAGCGCTACTCATCTATTTGAAGTCGGTGCCAATCATCAGAAAATTTTACGCAAAGGAGACGGCTCATTTCTGCCCCAAGTCGTTTCAAGTTTAGGTACGTAATTAGCCCCGGAGACCTAAAAAGTTATTTACTTAAAATAACATATAATTAAATAATGACAACTGTACATTTCATACTAACGTGCGAAGCGGGGATTACAAATTGGTGTTATTAAAAAATACTATGATTGTACTTAAAGTCAGCCATGTTTTGGCGCCAACGTTAAAAAAACATGTCACCTCATTGCATTATTTTCTTTAACGTGGTGTATTTTTGCGTGGTAATATGTAATATAAATGGTGGATTATTAAAAATTATTTGATGTTCATGAACGTGTTCCTTTGACGATTTTTAGTAAAACTCGAAAATATTTAAATACGTAATATGGGAAAACACAAAACACGTGCGACGCCAAAATCCTCTCAGTTAAAAAAGAAGTGAATAAAATTGACACAACATCCGATTCGTATACGTTTATATATTCGATACGTATACCGATTCGATCACTAAACTTACACAACACAAGGAATTTCGTTATTTTTTCAAAGGTTTCGAAATGTTCTTGTGATTTTTCTTGCCCTGCGTCGAGTCGACATTATTTTGAGGATAATAAGTCGCAATTAATGAATTTACTACACCTTATTTTAGTAGTATGCAAATAATCACGTACTTGATTACCTTCTTGGGGTGATATTTTTTCAACGTTTTAGTTGATATCTTTTAAACCCCGCTTTGCAAAATAAAAACATCAACGGTTCCTTAATAGATATTAAAATCCTATACAATGGTCCAATTTTGGTCGAGTCTAATGCACTTTTCACTTCGTTAATGCGGGAACCCTTCGGGAGAGTTTCAAACTTAACTTAACTAAATTTACGGGGTCCGAGTCGCAGAGTCACGTCTCGCATTCGACCGACGACCCTGGACCACCTTGTGGGCCTACTTCATTGGGGGATGGAATCCCGCATTGAGCTCTTGCACCTGAACCCAGGATTCACAGTGCACCTGAACCCAGATACCACCTCGGTGACCTACCAGTGTCAGGTAAGGTCAGTGGTCCAGCCACTTACCACTTTTCAGTCGCATAAGATAGGAACAGCGGTGCACCGCAATAATAACAGTCCTCTTCCCTGCAGCCCTACCGCGTTCGCCATCTAACCCTGTAAGTAGGGACCCTGTCAAGGGCGTGGCAGGCAGGGAGAGCGACGCTTTGTAATACTGACTCTCCTCTCCCGCTGTGGCCTCCACCTACAACCTCAATATTGCGGCCCACCTCAGTTTGCACCGGTGTTCATACACAGTTGTAACCTATGGCGTTCAAACGGCTGTACCAATTTTGATGCATTTTTTTTCAATTGAAAGCCAGTTTCCTTGCGGTGGTTCTCAGTTATATTTGGTTAATAACGATCCAATACAGCCGCTTCCACAAAATTGCGAATTTCATTTTTTTCACTACTCCCTCAATATGGGTATCAAATGAAAGGGCTTGACTAGTAGAATACTGTACAAACTGCAAATCCAAGGGGGTATATCAATATATTTTTTAATTTTATTATTGTCTGATCTGAGTTTAATCTGAGCTACGCTGATGATATGGTCCTGCTGAGCGCGTCGATCTGCGGCATGAGGAAATTACTCGGTACGTGTATAGATTACGCGCGTGGTCATGGGTTAATATATAACTGTAAGAAAAGTCAATTTATGGTTTTTAGAGCCGTCGGTATGGAACGCCCTATAGACATACCGCCACTTCAACTTGGGGGTGCGTCAGTGGATAGAGTAGATACATTTAAATATCTGGGTCATCTACTTACCGAGGACCTGAAAGATATACTCGACATGGAACGGGAGCGGAGAGCGCTGTCAATACGGGCCAATATGATAGCTCGCAGATTTGCGCGCTGTTCTGGGGAGGTGAAAGTCACACTCTTTAGAGCGTACTGCACTTCACTGTACACGTGCGGTCTGTGGGCTGACTACACTCAGAAGGCGTACAGCGCACTCCGCGTCCAGTACAACAATGCGTTCCGGGCGGTGATGGGGCTGCCCCCGCTTCTGTAGCGCTTCAGGAATGTTCGCGGACGCGAGAACAGACTGCTTTGGGGCTACAATGCGCAAACGGAGCGCCTCCCTGGTGCGCAGGGTGCGGGCCAGCCCCAACGCCATCCTAGCGATGATCGCCGACAGGCTTGACTGTCCATACATTAGGCATTGTTGCAACAGACATATAACTGTCCCAATGCCAGGTAGGAAATATTGACTCAAAAACTGATGACATTTGAATTTACTAGCAACATTAAAGATAAATTTTACTAATATAGTGACATGTTTATTTGATTATTGATTATTATTATATTATATTTTACTGTAATTGTTGTAAATTAATAATATTTTTGTAATAACGTCGTTGTAATAATGCTATGAGTCATGTAACTTGAAAATAAATAATTTTGAATTTGAATTTGAATTTGAAAAGAAAAGAGAGAGAAATATCTCAAAGCTAAGACATTTTTCGTTCGGCGGTAGAACCCGGGTTTAAATTTGGAACACAGTGAAATTATAAACTTGAATAAAACTTGAAAAAACTATTGTTATTGACACAATCTATTTTCTTCAAAAAACCTAGAACCGAGTTCAATTTGAAATTAAATTCAGACATTTCACCATATTCAAAAGTAAGCAATTCTATGTCATAGAGGTAAATTTTAGCTGTTCTTTGTTCACATTTTCAAAATCGCTACACCGATTTCGATAAAAAAATTTAAGGAACCACCTCGGAACTGTGATCTACCAAAAAAAACATCAAAATCGAATCGATTCTTTATTGGCGGTACTATCGCGTAACGTACATAAAAAACACACACCCTATTTGATAACCTCCTTCTTTTGGAAGTCGGTTAAAAAACTAGAGCAAGTAGTCGTGGGGCGGCATAATATGCATTGCACGCGGGCGGCGAAATAGCGGCGCCTCTGTCTATAGCAACAGAGTGACGTGCCGCGACAAAAGTATGACACTTCCACAAGAACGACAAGAAAGACCCTTGCTTTCGGTGTAAAGCGTTTGTGCCAACTCTATACCTACGTAGTATACGTAAGCTCTTTGGTATTTCAGTTTTAGGCTATACAGTTAATAATACGTGGGATTGTGGGTGTTCTAACAGCATTATAGCATATTTAATAATTATAGAGGTATATTTTCTACTTCTTATTATTACCCGACTGAAAGAAGGGTTATGTTTTTCGCGCGTATCTTTTATGTTTGTAAATTTCTTTATTCCCCACGTATATCTTCCAAACGGCTGGATGGACATTGACAATTAAGATATCGTTAGATTCGTCTCAGTGACCCAAGTGTCCTTTGATACTCGTAGTATTTTGTATTAGGTACATAATGGTTTTTTATTAGTAATTTTTTTGCAGTCGGGGTTTTTAAATAAAAGTTATTTGTAGTTTGTTTGATAGGAAGACTATCCTATCTATCCATATCAACTTTTTCACCCTGCAGTTACCTGAACTAGATCGATCCTAGCGATAAGGTCAATTGCTGCTTTATTTTTAGGGATTTGTAAATTTAGTTTGGTTTTCCTGTCATGTTTTGCGGGTTGAAAATATGTGTCATTTCAGAACATTATAATGTGTGTTACAAAGACGTTGGTCCTATTAAGACGTTCCGATGTGATTGAGCAATAAACATCAAAACTTTGAGATTTATAATATTACGAGGTCTAGCAGCACTCCGCGGTATCTATCACCCGCGTAATTACGATCACGTTATTTTCCGTGTTTTCGCGATAAAAAAATGTACACGTCATCATTATACGGTAATATTGCAATGATGATAAAGCCTTTCAAAAGATGATGTAACCAACATAATATGTATAGAGACTTAGAGACAATAAAACCCGTTTAAAATTGTTTTTAAGAGGCATAAAAAAGACTACTAAAAAAACTAATTAATCAGTCCTTCAGTTTGATTACTAAAAAAATATTATACACATTTTTTTTTCTTAGGTTTCCCAAACAACAAATGACGAAGATACAGCCCTTAGAAGTTTCGAGTGACGTCACGTTATGGTACGATTTTTACCATAGAGTGACGTCACAGTCTCCGGAAATTTGATGATCTATATATCATTTTTGTCAATTTTTGATAATTTGATCAAATAAAAAATGAGTCAAATAATTTTCCGTAACATACCTGATGGTCTAATTAGAATGGTGTATTTTTGTCATCATCCCTATTGTACAGAGGAACATCTAGACACAGAACAAATACTTGTGCTCATCACACAAATATTTGTAAATAATATTGTCTTTTTTGGTCATAATAAACAGAACAGATTTCAAAATCTATTATTTCAATTAATCAGATACTAGTAATTAAACAAACTTATTAATAAAATTGGGTGATTCTACAAAAATTGGGTAACGCAAGGTCACCAACCCATAGATACGAAGTATTATTATATTTAATTAATATAACATTTTATTTTAAAACAATTAAACATCCTTTATTTGGCCACCCAATTTCTGCTCTTTATTTTAAATGCAAGTCAGTAAAAAAACACAATGAATCCTTAAAACGTCAGTCCTTTGGCATGTCACAGTTCCGAAAACTAGCAATCAAGTGACTGTATATTAAACAGTACCATTGATTTATTAAAACTTACTGATCCAATCCAATCTGTGACGTACATATTGGCATATACTATAAATATCAATAATGAAATATTCTCCACTATTTATTTTTTGTATGGCTCCTCTTCTATATAATAAGCTGCCAAATGCAATTAAAAACTTAACTCATCCATGTTCAAAAGTAAATTAAAAAAGATACTGGTACCCAAATGTTATTACACTGTGAAAGAATTTTTAAATGATAGGGGAAATTAATTGGAATACTGATGTATAGATTTTGTATAACATGATATTTTACATTCCATTAACTTCCACATTAAATTCCATTAGCCACATTAGTGTCCACTGTCTATATTTTATGAAACTTTTAGATTTAACTAATGTTAGATCAGATAATATATTGTAATGGACAGGTTGAATCAGATTACTCTATAATATATTGTGAGAGTTCTTTGAGTAGGTATACAAATATTAATTTTTTATACATTAATGTTATGTTCTTTTACACACATTGACATTGTTTTATTTTATACAAATTGAATTATTATTATTTTTTGATTTTTCTATACATAATGACATTCTTTAAAATTGCTCACACGGCTAAACTGCAAGAGCTACTACTGCAAGACCTTGGATTCTACATGAAACCACACACTTGTCAAAGTCCATAACATCATCCTGCTGAAGCACAAGACGTTGGCGTAATTGTACTCATCAAACATATCACACTAACATAACACACCGGGATAGAAGCCAGAAATTAATACATGATGAATCAGATGACATATATGATACAACCGATTAAAAGTTAAAAATGAAAAAAGAAGAAGAAGACTTTATCAGCTGACTATTATTATCATTGTATAAATTCAGACCAATGGAAACTGTGTTGCCAGACATATTGCATGCCTCTAGAAGAAGAGGCCAGTTTGTATGGGTCAATTATTTAAATGTTTTGTATCATCTTATCTTATCTGCAAACAGCAATAAAGATTTTTGTATTTGTATTTGTACTATATTAAAAATTAAAAAAAAACTTTGTGTTTAGTTTCGTTCATCAGTCCGTTGTGTTATTAAAATTAGAAATTCACGCCACATATCACCACGATACCAAAGTCAAACACACACACGCACAAAAATAGACCCTTACGCACATGAATATACACACAAAGAATGATAGAGAGACATAAGCCACAGTTCACAATGCTGGATGTTTATTTCCAGATTTCCACATACAAGCTGTCAAGAGGCACTTTTACCTAATGTTTAAAGCAAGGGTGTCCAATACAATTTTGTGGAGCTTTAATTTTTTTGTAACTGTAGCCAAAATAATGCCTGACCTCATGATTCATGAAGAACTACTAAGATTCATAAGAACCGCATGGCACCTGGCCGTATGTTAGATGGACTGTTCTAGAGTGAATCTGGCTAAAGCTCTTATTACTTGGCTAAATTTAGTGGTCTCAATTTAACTTCTATCTTGCTAAATTCAGTCAATTAAACTTGCTTCAAAATTTGCTTCTGAATTCAGAAACTAAATTTAGCCAAGTGCAAGTTATAGCAACTTATAGCTTTAGCGGACAGATGGTTACATACCACAGCCAAAGGCAAGAGCAGCACAGTGGAAAACAGCTGTTTCCACGTGATAGTGTCTCCAGTGAATGTGTGCGAGAGTGCCGGGTCATTGCAAGTGAAGCCACGCTGTCCGGCTGGTAGGACCTTTAGTTCTATTATCAGGAATATCAGTAACCCTGAAAAATAAAATAGTATATTTCAATTACATTACAACAACAGTCCAACAGAATAATGATGTAGTTTTATTAAATTCTGACAGGTTCTATTCCAAAATCCTCCAAAATTCAGACCACCCTCTTTGGTTAAAACTACAAGAACTTCATAGACTCACTCCCCCTCTAGACATCAGACTCCAAATAAACCTTCCTTGTGTTCTTTGTAGTTATGTCAAGTTTTCGAACCTACCTTCCACTATTGCTCAGTTCCCTATTAATCCTTTGTTTACGATTAAGTGTCATGCCATAACCTTCCAGCCTCACATAGTTTTAGATTTGGATGTTGATAAAGAATCTGCACACTCCAACCGTAAGTTCTGTGAAATAATGGCAACTAATTGGACTGGTTGGTTGCCGATATATACAGATGCATCAAAACTTAGCTAAAATGGAGATGCCATCTGGATCCCTAAATACAATATCGTTTTAAGGAACAAATGCCCTCCTCTAGTCTCTGTTTTCACTGGAGAGGCTATTGCCATACTTGAAGCAATAATGTATGTCTCATCTCATTAAAGCAGAACTGCTGAAATCACATAATCTTGGACTTCAAATAGTTTTGGCATGGATCCCTGGACATGCTGGCATTACAGGAAACGAAATGTAGACTATCATGCCAAACAAGCAACGGTTACTGGTAACAAAGACTATTACTACATATAAGGTATGTTGGGGTAAGATCAGATATGGGGTAAGACCATATGAATTGTTTTTTGATCTAATTTCGAATAATTTTCAAACACTCGTAAGATTAAATAAGACGCCATTTTATCGTCCCGCGACCCATAGTTTCTGTTTATCGCTCCGGCAAATCAGAAATGTGCTGTGTCTGAATTAGTAAATTATGGAAAATATTTAGTTTAGCAAGTGAAAGATCGGATGTATTCTTCTAATGGAATCTGTCTTCTAAGCAATAGAGGCTACTATTACTTGCAGTACGAACTTGCCCTTCGGTGGTAAATATGATATTGTGATCATAAAAGATAAAGTTTGTTTTGGCAAACGTCTACAACAAAAACTATTGAGCCTGTAAGACAGACAAAATTCACACTTATACTCTGTCTATCCGTTAAGCATTGTAGATTTATTTTAAAGATCTGGCATACATTGATCTCCAGAAATTAAATAAATCGCAAGACTATGCTAACTAGTCAAAAATCTGTCCGGAGTTACCCCAACGCACCTTACACATATATATTATGATCTCTCCACAATATGCCAACCCCAACTAGTGGAGTCCATTTATTTATTCCAGAATAAAGTATGGTTGCAGTCAAAGACCATTAAGGATCATTTTATGGTCAAATCCAAGAGTACGTTCCAAATAAACCATGGTTTTCTAAATTAAAAAATATTAACAACAGAATCACCTCCACAATCCGTCGCCTACGGTTAGGTTTTGCCTGTGAATGTGGCTTGATTGACGGCACCACCGACCACATTTTCCTGGAATACTCCAGATATCCTGATTCCCTCTATGACATGATCCCACCTGACCTGACCTTCCCCGCCCTGCTAATTTCACCAATCATCCCCCATATTCACCGGATTTAGCACCGTCCAAATTTTATCTGTTCCCAAAGCTCAAAATTTTTTTATTTGGTAAACATTTTTTTACAAATGAATAGGTGATAGCCGCCGTGGACGCTTCTTTTGAGGGGTTAGACGCAGATTTTTTAAAGCGGGTATCGAAGCCTTACCGGGTCGATGGAAAAAGTGTTTTGAGCTCAGAGTATGTTGAATAATACAAATAGACTCAAAATCGTGTGGTTTCATTAAGTAAGTACCTATGTTAGGTTAAGAACTTTTCAAATGACCCTCGTAGGTACTTACTTCCATATAAAAATATAGGAAACATTTACTTCGGAGTTTTCAATTTTAAATGTACCTACAGCTAATGTATACAGTCACAGTAACTACCTACTTAGTAAAAAAGCTAAGAAGAAGAGTATGAGAGAATAGAAGAGTTATACATGCCTCTATGCCAGCGGTTTGTTTTAGACCACACCGCTACGATCTTATCCATTTGTTATGTCTTGAATTTAAAAATCATGACCAGATAGCCCGCAACACAGATTTCTAGAAATCTGTGGGCACAGAGGAAGTAATCACTACGTCATGACTGACTGACTGAAGACTGACTACTAATTAGTAATTGGCCACAGCTATTTGCTTTGCACGCAGTAACACTGATAAAAAATAGTACAGATAACTAATTTATCGTTCATTCATTCGTTCAATGTTGCCAAGCAAAACCTTCAATAAATAACACTAATGTGACAATGTGTATAACGAAAAAGTCATGAATAGGGTCTTTAATGTATGAAATGTTACTGTTATCTGTCATGGAGCAACTCAGAGTAGATGGCGCTTCTATCGATATTATCATGATATCATGATTCCTAAAACTGTCCGGGTGCTCGTCTTGTTTATTTACTATTACAAATACGTTTTAAGATCTGTATACGTTGGAAATAACTAACTTCATAGAAGCATGTCATATTATTCGAAAAGAGAACGAGCTCGGCGGTAAGATGCCTGAGAATCCTGCCTCGGAAAGCTTCCAGAATAGTAATGCGAAAACTAACCTCTACTAACCGTGTTAACAAGAACAAAATTAAAAATTTTGATTAACGACTACCTCAGATTTGTTATCTTTACAACATTCTACTAGTCAAGTCCTTTCATTTGATACCCATATCGAGGCAGTTGTGAAAAAGAAATGTATTTCGCCATTTTGTAGTAGCGGCCATCTTGGATTTGAAATTTGTCATAGTGCAAAGTATTCTACTAGTTAAGACCTTTCGTTTGATACCCATATTGAGGTAGTAGTCAAAAAAATAATGTAATCAGCCATTTTGTGGTGGCGGCTATCTTGGATTTGAAATTTGTTATAGTGTATAGTATTCTACTAGTGAAGCCCTTTCATTTGATACCCATATTGAGGTAGGTTGTGAAGAAATATTTTGTCCGCCATTTTGTGGAGGCGGCCATTTTGAATCGATATTAACCAAACATAGCTAAGAACATCCGCACAGATATACACCTTCAAATAAAAAAAACCGCATCGAAATCGGCTCATCCGTTTGAGCTCTACGGTGCCACAGACAGACACACACACAGACTGACAGACAGACAGACAGACAGACAGACAGACAGACAGACAGACAGATAGACAGACAGACAGACAGATAGACAGACAGACAGACAGACAGACATCGACGTCAAACTTATAACACCCCTTTTTTTGGTCGGGGGTTAAAAATTAATACAGTAAAACAGAGCCTCTTAAATCATCTAATGAAACGAACATGCTGTTTATGACTCTGCAATGCAGTTGCAGAATTAATGATGCAAGCAAAGTAAGGTTTGGGATGTATTGTATCATACTGTAAAGACGACTGATAAGATACGAAGTGACCATCCAACAATCGCATCCATTATGCCATTGACGACTATGAAAACGTGAAAACTTATATTGTACGAGTACTAAAATAGATAGAGTTGTAAAACAATGTTGTTTGTGTATCAAAAGTGTACAAAAGTATCCAAGCATCCAGTTCTTGCAAGATTAATTCAGACCGTAGCTGTAATGTAAATAAAATTCACATATACAATACATGAAAGGAATACCCCAAAACAAAATAATAAATATTGGTAGACTATTCACACACAACACCATCTGACCCCAAACCACACCACGGACACTCCACTAAAATTCCATACAAACGCCGGTGTTGACCTACCTACTCTTCACACAACTACGCAGATGTCGTTCGTACACACGCGTGAATGTGTGCGTTAGAGCTAGGGCTACTGAATTGTTTTATTGAATAGTTGTGCACCGTGAGTTCACCTGGTGACGTAGTCTATAAACTTGCTATAATGTTGAGTTACATAAATAGAATGGATCCAAATTATACTATTCTAATTAAAAGGGTATTTGCACAGATTTGTAAATTGTTTCAGAAATCTGTGGGTGTTTGTATTGCCGCGTAAAATGAAACGAAACCGATGATAGATTAGATCAGGTACCTAGATATCTATTTCTGTTAGTAGGTACACATTCGCATTTTATTTTACACTTACCCATGAAGGAAACTTTATTCTGTTACTATAATTATTCCTCCAGGCATTATCAATCCGTGCTTGGGCACATAAGTTACTGGCTGTGTAAGTTACGAACTTTGAGTCAAATATGATTTTGTTATTATAAATAAATAAATATTGGTAGACAATTCACACACAACACCATCTGACCCCAAACTAAGCAAATCTTGTAATATTATAAAGCAATGTTATTGAAAAGTTTCTAATCTTACGTTATTTTATCATTAGGAAATTAAATAAAGCTTTTAATCTTGTCCCGTTTAGTTGACGGACAGCCGTAAACAGCACAACAACCCACCATGATGATATTTCGTTAGGAATTAAATGTTCGATACCAGCCCTTCGTTGAGTGCTCCTAACGTATCCGAAACGGCCTGAGGGGCGAGGAAGCTTGAAATTGGCGGGGGGTTGGGAGTGTCCGTTCTATCTATATTATCTATTCTATGCCCAAACTAAGCAAGGCTTGTACTATGGCTGCCAAATAGCTGATATAATACTTATATAGTTTTAAATACATACTTATTATAAATAGAAACAACCAAACATAGTGACTGTATGGTTAAAATACAAAGGTTAATTGAAAGTAATGAAACATTAACTGCTATCAATAATTTTGTAATTGAAAGTATTGAAAGAGATACAGAGTTCATTAAATCTATGCTGAAATTATAAAATTGAAGAAAATTTGTTTGAACACACTAATCTCAAGATTGGACCAATTTCAACTTTGGAAATGTATGTGGTCTCCGAGTGTATGTTTTATACGTACCATGGGTGAAGCAGGATAGACCTAACTCATGTAATAATTTAATAATGAAGATGTGAAGTAAAAAACTGGTGGAATGTGATAAGTTATTGTCATCTATTTTCTACTAGACAACAGGCCCGAACAAAATTTGTGAGTCGTATGAACCCCTTATTTCCCACCGCACTACTGAGGTGTACTACTGATAGTGTCATGGGGATTTTTTTAACCTTCTGCACTCACTATTAGCTGCCAGTAGTGTTGTGGGAAATTTGTAAAAGTCTTACATTTTCATTCCCAATTGACACTACTATGTACCAAAATGTTCTACCAGTATTGTCGTAGGGAATATCTGCACTACCAGCCAGCAGTATTATAATTAAGTTATAATGGGTCTTCTTACATCATCATTCACAAATCGACACTTCTACAATAGGTATATATTCAATTTACATAACTATGCGTGAAACAGTTAAGCATAAGCAGGGTCCACTAAAGGTTCCCATAGCTGAGACTGGTGACCTTCAATCGCAAGGAGAGAGTTAAGGCACCCTGTAATCCAGCACGCTGGCCCAGTGCGGGCCTCGAAAGATTCTAGGAACATGCTGGTTTTCTTTCACCGTTTTGTTTTATTTTGTTCTCACAATGTTTTCCGTCGCCGTTTTTTAGTTACCACTACTAGTAGTGCCGGTAGCTAGTGCCGTGGGGAACAAGGGATATGAACCACCAGTAGGTCTATGTAAGAAGATAGTAGGGTATAAGATAATAAGATTCATGCTATATGCCATTACTCGTAAGCTGTCCAACAGTGCAGGTGAAGAGGGGGGGGTGCAACCCTCAATGCATTGCGGAATAATGGATTAGAAGAGGTATTCTGATGACCTATGTATCCTACATAGGTCTCCTGGTGGTTCATATGACCCTTAAATTTTGTTCACGGGCCTGTAGTCTATACCTACACATCACACATCTACAAACTTTCAATAATAAATACCAAATTAAGTCATAAATTTATTGTGTCTTTATTTTATACCACTATACCACATATTCTGCATCAGCATTGAAAAAACTTGCCCGCAACCTCATTCGATTAAACAGGGACAACATTTGTAAAGTATAGGTATACTAACTGGTCACTGCCCCCTTAAATAAGCATCTATTTACCATAGGTGTAACAGACAGTCCTCTATGCAGAGGATGCACGGAGGAAGAAGAAACACCACAGCATGTACTTATGGAATGCAGCAGTGTGGCGGATCAACGGGCAGAATTCCTCCAATCTCCGTTGTCTGTTCCGGATGCCAATCGCAACCTTAATAGGAAGCTCGCATGTAGTATGTTGACCACTATTATTAGGAACAACAACATAGGAGTGCAATAGGTCAGTACACCTCCAGAAGTTTTCCTGCCTACTAACAAATTCAAAGTAGTGGTGTTCTTGAAACTTCTCTGCTTGCAGGTTTAAAGTGTTCCTTGGACCGTTGTATGCTTCTATTTGTTCTATCAATGGTAACCCTTGTATTTTAAATTAATGCCTATTTATCAGCTTAATGAAAAACTGGTTATGTAGGTGATGAAATTCTTCACATAATTTTTATTATAGTATTTTGTTAGAATAGATGGGTCCAATGGTCTTAATGTTGAGGAAAAAAAACTTGAATGTTAACATTGGACGGGAAAGGTTTTAAAAATCCCGATTAAATTATAATATGTATTTAAATCTTACTATAGATTAATGTTATATTTTTGATAGAGCAAAGTTGATTTGAAAAGATCTTAATTCCGCTGTAGTCTTAGGAGGCTCGCTTTCTGGTTACATTATGAATTGATATTATAATGTGTACGCAATTCCACTGAAATTCCTATTTAGTTTTTAACCGACTTCCAAAAAGAGTAGGTTATCAATTCAGTTGTATGTTTTTTTTGTATGTATATTACGTGATAGCGCATCGAATTGTGAATCGATTTTAATGGATATTTTTTTGTTTTGTAGATCATATTTCAGAGGTCCCATAAAAATTTTTACTTATCGAAATCGACGTTGTTTTGTCGAAGCTGTTTTGGAAATATGAACAAAAAAAACTAAAAATTTGCTTTTACGTATTTAGACGGTCTAGTGATATTCATAAGAAATTTGTTCGAGTTTCTGAATTTAATTTAATCGGTAAATGAATGTAAATAAAGTCGGTTTTATTGACGAAAATAGACTATTCAATTTTTAAACCCTCCGATTTACCCGCTATTAGCACACTGCACATTGACAGTTTCAAAATTTCACATAGGGATGTTCGATGTTTTGAGTTCGATAATATCGACACATCGATGTTTATGGAATAAAACATCGGTACGTCAATTACCCATCAGAACGCCATCTAGTGTGTATTAAAGGTTCAACTGTCAGTAATAGCAAAGTTCTATGGGGCGTTTTCAAGACGTAAAAGGACCTATCAAATACAGTACCCAATTTCACCGTAGATGGCGCCACTGTTTTATTTTGTTAGAGAAATTTCACAAAAACTAACAGTGGTGCCACACTTGATCATATTTAGAACTATCTTTGAGAAGTCTTTTTGCGTCTGGAAAACGCCTCATTATTTTGCACTATTTGCCTCATTAGAATTGCAGATTAAATTGTGGATATACCACAATTTAAATTGCAATTCTACTGAATTCCTATTTATAATTTTGATTCAGCCAGAGGTCCCGTCCAGATTGACTGTTCGATTACTTGTTACAGTTCTACGTCTACGGGACGTTTCTTCGAAATTTTCTTTTAAATTACAGAAATTCAGAGAGATCCTGAGAAATCACTAGGCTAAGAGATAAAATACCTATCTAGCCATCAAGTCTAGTCTTAGTAGTAGTAGTAAGTCTAGTCGAATCTAGTCATCAAGTGCTTTTTAGGTCATTTTTTTTCGAATTGTTCTAACATTATGATTGAGGTGTTATTCGATTTGAAATGAATTCTAGATATTTTTCAGAAAATATTTAGCCCGCTCACAAAAAACTACAATAGTTATAAATAGTTAAGTGAAAATAAAGAAGGGGGTTTCGTTATATGCAATTTTTCAAAAACTATTTTAGATAATTCCAGTTTAGTAAATAGAAAAACTGCACTGGTGACTGAAATGGCGCTATCGCTATGGAGAGTTGAGCTACTACCCTTTATGGATGGCGCTGTGATAAAACATCGCTCATGAAGAACGATGTATCCTCGATTTTTAAGGTTTCAACATAAATGTGAAAACATCGATGTTTATGAACGATACATCGATATTGAGAAATATCGATATATCGTTTTCATCCCTACTTTGGTGCCGGATTCTAAGCTGAGTACTTTTCTAGCACCTGGCTAGTTAACATTTGTAGTTAGCCCTTCCTATGGCAGACGCCATCGGAAAAAAATGTGCCATGGTGGCAGCCTCCCGTTCCGGTCGTGATAAAATAAACGCCCAGCTGGCAGGCGACCGGAACGGTCAGTAATTTGATGCCGCTGTTTTCATTCGAAAAGCGCACTTTAAAACACGGTATGCACTATTCTAACGCATACAACTGCTAGAACGTTAAACAAAGACAGAATATAGACGCTTTCTTAGGTAGACTTACATATGTTTTAAAAAAAAAAAACTCATTGATTCCGGACTTGCTATCGCCGAGTGGTTGGAAGTGTTTGTGCGTCTATTTTCAAGTGTTTTTAAGTGGTTGACGACAGTATAACGAGATAAAGTTTTGAAAAAGCGATGGAAAGGTATGTAATCAGCCTATTTCTTTGTTTTGTACGTGTTGTGATACGCTTTTCGTGGTAAAACATTGAAATCTAACACCTACTCAGGCTTAACACACGCTCATGTCGGCCAAACAAACCATTCATTTAGCACCAAATATTGGTAGATTTGTGGAATTTATGGAAACAATGAAATAATTACTCATCCATTAATCTTTTCCAAATTGTAAATTTATTCAAATCTTTCATTAATTAGAGAAATATCGAAAAAAAATAACACGCGTCCCTCCACTGACCGGACCGGGACGATGACAGTTAGGTTATTTCGGGCACCGCGGCCATTTTGTTCACTCGCTATCATATTATGGATAAGACTATTGAATCTACTTTTATATGGTGTTTGGTTTGCTTTGTATTTTTGTGGCCGCAATATTAAAAACAAAATAAAATAAATAGTTATTTAAGGAGGCTCCCATACAACAAAGGTGATATTTTTGCTATTTTTGCTCGATATTAATAATAATGGTATGGAACCCTTCGTGCGAGGCCGACTCGCACTTGGCCGGTTTTTATATTTATATAGTGACACTGCATTTCATAAGTAAATGTGCATTGATTTCATCATCATAATTAGCCTGAATCCACTGCTAGAAAAGCTTCTCCTAAAGCCTATAAATGTGATTGTATTTACAGATTTAACCTTATTGCAATTGAGGATTTGCCCGCTGGGGAACCGATAGAACAGGCATTGACGGAGCGAAGTAAGCGTTCATGGAACCCGTAAGTATCAACCCCACCCAATTTATTTTTATTTTATTTGCCAACTTTATCACCATCAACATTTAGCTAACTGTCAATATTATAATACATTATTATTTTCAGCCGAAATTATGAACCTGACGGAGAGCACATCCCAGTAATTTTGTCTTCAGCTGCGATGCGATTCCGCCATCACCGGCAATGTATATATTTTTAAAATAAACTGAAAAAAAGCTTTTTTATATATATATATTTTTCTAAGAACAAATAAATAATATTCTGAAACAACAGAAACCATATAAATACAGTAACTGACCGGATCCGGTCGTTCGCCAGACGGAGGGTAAAAAAGTCGCATCCATGTTAAGACAGCCGTTTTCGCGTGCCATCTTAGTAAATAATTGTTGTTTTATTTCATCATTTTCTAATAAATGTTCTATGAAAACACCTTTTTTATATCTTACAAGCCTTTTGCAAATTTATTCATGTTTTAGGAAAATACATTATTAACTCATAAAAATAATTTGATACTACAGTACAGATCATTGTTTAAATATACCTAATTTTTCTTAGTTTACACAGGTTTTATTTGAATCTTAATATCTTTATAATCTTACATATTTCAGACGTATATATTTAAAGGCGCAGGAAGGCCTTTATCAGTAAACATAATTTCATACGGCGTGGGGTTACAAAGGTAAATTAAAATATAACAAAATTATAGCGATTCGTCGCAAACGTGGTGCGCTGACGGCCCTCCATTGACAAGTCATGTCAAAAATGCCCGCCTCGCTACCATAGACACGACGCTTCGCTAGTGACGTCACATATCGTCACTTCTTGGTGTTACCATTTTCTGATACGCGCCGACACGGCCAATCTGACAAACGACCGTCCTCGGGCGTTAATGATTTTCTGAAATAAACATTGTCCAATCAGTAGGACACTCGCTCGTTCATCCTGATACCATAACTTACTGTCGTCAAAAATGTAAACCACATTGTCAACATCATCAAAGTCAAAGTTAAAGTTCTTTATTGATAAATGTACAATTTACACGTCAATCATCAGATAGATATAAAGCTGTTCATGTTAACCTTGGCACCACACTAGAAAGCTCACCAAAGTTCAGATATCGCACAGTACTGTCTATTCAATCAAATTTACATCTGGACTGGACGAGTGCATACCTACTACCACCCCTTGCGGCTGTGGTCCGGACGACACTGTGCAGCCAGGATCGACAAACACATCATCTGGACCGGACTAGAGCATCCTTCAACCAATCCATATGGATATGGCCCGGACGACACTATCCGACCAGGATCGACAACACATCATCTGTACCGGACAAGTGCATCCTTCAACCAATCTATTCAGAAATGGCCCGGACGACACTTTCCGACCAGGATCGACTTCACACCATCTGTACCGGACGAGTGCATCCTTCAACCAATCCATACGGATATGGCCCGGACGACACTGTCCGACCAGGATCGACTTCACACCATCTGAACCGAACGAGTGCATCCCTTCAACCAATCCATACGGACAATACGGATATGGCCCGGACGACACTGTTCGATCAGGATCGACTTCACATCTGGACCGACCGAGTGCATCCCTTCAGCTAACCCTAGCAGGTGTAGCCCGGATGACACTGTCGACCAGGATAGACTACTAGAACTCAACATCTGAACTGGGTCGTGAATCTGGGCAATTACTGAGCAATCAAGGACAGATACAGCTTAACACCGATCATCATCATCTTGATCATCAAAAATTTAATTTCAATCTCATACTGTACTTCCCATGTCTCAGGGCGTGCACTGAGAGTATCTAACTGAGCAGTAATAGTACTAGACCCGGCGGACATAGTCGAAGTAGACCGAACACGCGGTCGAGGTGTCACTGTTATCGTCAAGTGTAAGTAAGTCATCTCTTTGAGTTGCATCATCTTTTTTGACGCCGACTCGGTCATGGTCACGGGTTCAGAAGATTAGCGGTGCTTTCAACCAAGTATCCGTGTCCATAAGGTACTGGACGCATTTTTTTTAATAGCTTGCATAACATAACTTTCGATGAGAACTATCTAGGTAATTGAATATTGACGTAATAAGAAAAAGGACCTTTGAGTTTCCTGTCCGTTTCGTTTGATTCCGTTAGCTGTTTTTAAAATCAAAAACCCCCTTTGAAAATCGTTTTGTTTTCCGCGGCTTTAATAAAATCGTTTAACATCAGATTTGCTTACCTATTTGATGTTCGCTGATGCATTTACTTGCACCAAATCAAGATTTAGACACACCTAATGGTTGTAGGTTGAATAAAGCTGAACGGGTTAAGCTACTTACGGACATTTTGGTGTTTTCCAAATAATACAAGATTTAATGAACTTACGTGTGCATTTTGACATATCTGCTTAAACAGCCCACTAAATGTTCCCACCGCTGGGACTCAGGCCCCCCCTTCCTTCCGCAAGGAGAGCGTCAAGGCCACACTCCACCACGCCGGCGCAGCGCGGGATGACGGACGACAAATAACCTCGGAGAACTCCAGGCGCACGTCGGTCTCCTCACTACCTTACCGCTTCAAGTCAGCGGCATCACGCACACGCCCCAATGATGTCTGCAAGGTGCCTAGAAAGGCGGTGTTCGCACTGATGAATATTCTTAATCGCTGGACTGCCACAGTTCTTCTTGACTGTAAAAAATAGTCGCTACGTACCCGGCGTGACCGCATATATCGCATATACCGCATATATAGCAGGTCACATTGGTAGTTTCCTCTGTAGTACGCAATGGACACCACATGTATCTTACAACTTCGTGCCAATTTCATCACGTTGTCTTCTACGTTTGGCTACAATGTGCCCTAACAATCCGCAATAGTGCCACAATAGTAAATCATTTCATTGAATATGCTCGTTTTACATTCTTGTCCTTCGCCATCCAGATGTCGTTTATGTAGTATCCTCCGCAGAGAATTCAGAATAGAAGAGTTTGACTCGTTGCGGTTCATGTGTGCAACTTGTGGCAAATTTACACAGTGGAGATAAAATTATAATAGTCTCTTCAAGCTTTCAAGCAGAGCGAATTCCGTTGCTGTTTCCTTAGGTTCAACTCGTAAACGTAGCATTTGGTCGAAGTTATTCTGAATACATTTAGATTTGGAAAATTTCCTCCGTGAATGCCAAGGGTAAATTCACTTCTTGAAGATCTTTACTTTGCACTATCACTTTATATCAATCATTGACACCCGAACCTTGTAGCGCTCCTGGAACTCAGGGAAATAATGCTTCCATGCTACCCAAAAGTTTTTCAGCGGTAGTGGGTGAGATTTGTTTGGTTCACTTCGACTTGTAGTTGGTTCTATCCCACTTCTGATAAAGGCGCAGGAAGGCCTTTATCAGTAAACATAATTTCATACGGCGTGGGGTTACAAAGGTAAATTAAAATATAACAAAATTATAGCGATTCGTCGCAAACGTGGTGCGCTGACGGCCCTCCATTGACAAGTCATGTCAAAAATGCCCGCCTCGCTACCATAGACACGACGCTTCGCTAGTGACGTCACATATCGTCACTTCTTGGTGTTACCATTTTCTGATACGCGCCGACATATTTAACACAATTGAGATTATGAACCAAACATCAATATAAACACACATTTCAACTCACTTGATCAATATTATTTCTCAGAACTAAGCTTGTAACATGAGCTATTTTCAACATCCGGCGCAAGATCTACCACTGCAGCCAATTTTTTTGTAAACGTTCTACTGATATTTTTTTGTATAGAATGATGTGCCATTCTTAGGATTATGTTTTGAAGTAGTGTTTGTCAAAGCAAATTATATACAAATATGATCGCTTAGTTGTTTTATTAAATATTTCTGTTAGTATTTATACCTAAAATTGGAACAAAATCTAAATCTGCATATTTGACTCAAATTAATTTTCTATTTTCACACCTTTGCAGTTATTATTAGTATAAAATCTAATAGCTTGGTTCTTTGTGATTCTAAACCTATAGCATAATGCACTGGTTTTGAACAATAAAGCAGTTTAATTACAGTTTTTCTAAAAAGTATCTTCTAGAATTAAGGGGGAAGATAGACCTCTGCCAGACAAGGGTTTTTTTTCATTATGGCGGCCGCCAGATAATATAGCTGACCGGACCGGGACGCTGCCATCCGAAGGGTTAGTGGCGTAATACGTAATAGTAACTTGATTCTTTGTTTTTTTTTTCTTTTTAGTCGTTGGTTATTCATATTATTTACAGGGATATAACGACGTCACGTTGACGTCACCGCTTCTGTAGTTGCTGAATTATAACATCATGACCCATTAGAAATCAAACGTAAGTACATTTCGACACATACTACAGTGGCATTGTTTCAATCGATGAATTTGAAAGTAGGTACAAACAGAACTTTGTTTCTTCAGATCATAACTGCGCAGTCTTGTACAAAGCTTGCGAAATGGAATAATGAACTGTTAACATCATGTAACTTTCAACACCAGGGTTGCTAAGTGCTAAGCTTGCATAAACCTAGCTGTACCTAGGTGCTACCACCTACTAAGTGTTAGAGACCGTGGCCTAAGTGGCTAGAACGTGTAATTCACAATCATGAGGTTGTAAGTACAAGTTTGTCATCACCTCCTACTTAAACGGCGCAGGAAAAGATCGTGAGGAAAGTGGCATGTTCAAAGAGTAGGTACATCGAAGTAATAAGTCATCTGCCAAACAACACTGAGCCAACGTGGCGGATTATGGATTTCTTGCGAGAGAAAGCCCTGAGTCCCAGCCGTGATTGGAGATGATCGACATACAGATTTAGGTACGTACTTTGTAAATGTTTAAGTACCTATACGTTAATTTTCATGCTCATACATTCATATTCATACCTACCGAGCTACCTACGTACCCTACCGTTGATTGACGTTTGAGCCTTGAGGGGGTATTCCCGAAAATATGGGGATGCCATCATGGATTATCGGAAAATTGTATACCTACAAAATAATTTAATTTTCACAGAAAATGGGGCGATCACAAAGTAGAGAGATACAGGGGCGATTTCAAGATACAAAAAGACCTGTCAAAGACAGTTCCCTATTTTACCTTATGTGGCCAATGTTTTATTTTGTTAGAGAAATTTCACAAAAACAAACAGTGGTGCCACACTTGGCAAAATTGCATCTGGAAAACTCCGCATTAAAACCGACTCCAATTTAAAATGAAATTCAGATACGATAAAAACTTCTACACTGATTTCGAATAAAGTTATATTGGACCAGCTCTGAAGTATTATCTGCCACAAAAGCAAAATAATCATCAAAATCGATTCGCAAGTAATGGATCTATCGCGTGACAAAAAAAAAAGAATACCAAAAAGCCTTTCGTCTATCCGAAAATGTGCGGTAGAACAAAAATCAGTTCGACCACTGTCTCTCGAACGTATCGATTTGTAATGTAGAAACTTTTGCCGTGTGAAGAATTTGTAGCCACAGAAGAAAATGCAGTATATAAAGTCAATTATTATTTATAGATATATGCTGTTGTTACGATTCACAGTAACATAAATATGTGTTTGACCTTGAGAAAACTTGCGAGCTTCTATTTTATTTTCATTAAATCTTTTGTTTTGTTACTAGCATGATCGAGTACCTCCAATTGTTCACAGTAAGTATTTTTATAATATCTGTATTGTCTTGATCATTATTAGTTACTAGCTGTGCCCGCGGTTTCACGTGCGATATTTGTTTATTTCCCGAAATCCTGTTTATTCATTAAATATATGTGGCAGGCAGTTTAATATATTGTCACGTATCAATTCACACTTGGCGATGGTGGTGGATTATATTTAGTCATATTTTTCTCAGTGAGAGAAGTCCCCGAGTATATAGTGGGAAAATAAAGGGTATACTATGGCTGGCCTGGTGGCTTAGTTGGTAGTAAGTCTGCCTGCGAAGCCGTGGGTCGTGAGTTCGATCCAGTGAAAATGTTTGTGTGATGAATTCAAATATTTGTACTGTGCCTGGGTGTTTTCTATGTACCTATAATAAGTATGTATGTATTAAAAAAAAAAGGTTTTTTAACAGCTATCTGGCTTCCATATTATAAGCTTTGCTTAGTTTGGGGTCAGATGGTGTTGTGTGTGAAATGTCCACCCATATTTATTTATACGTATGTTAACTTTACTAATAGAATATTTCGGTGATGTACGAGTATAGTTATAAAAGCATGTTACTAAGTTATAATAATTATGTCGGTGGTGACATGGTGGTATCGATGGTGGTGAGGTGGCACTAACAATGCATGCGGTTTATAGCTTGTTTGTGTTTGTTTTGTTTCATAGATGTGGACGTTCCGAAGCTTTTCACGGGTATGCGATTTCAAACCTACAACAAATTCGCGGACTGTTTTGAGCAATAAATGCAATTAATCATAGCCCTATGTTCGTCATTAGCCGCTCTAGAATGATAGCCTCGTACAATAAATGTAATAAATATAAATTGCCGCTTGAGTTAGGTTATCAGTTAGTTCGATTTGTTTGTGTCCATAATGGTGGTAGAGATAGTAAATCTACAGAATCACGTCCTCTTCAGAGGAGTGAAAAAATATGTTGCCCAGCTCAACTAGAAATTGCATACTCTTCTAAAGTAGGTGCTTTTGTTATCAAAACATTTACTGACAAACATTGTGGTCACCCTGTCAATGAACATACTTTCCGCAATTATTCCATAAACCGGGGAATACGAAGCGTAGATTTTCATGTGCCTCGTATTCATGTTGATTCTGATGGTAAGGTACAAATTAATAAGGTGAAAGATTCTGCTCAACCAACTAAAGATAATATTAGTAATTTTTTTAAATTTAACGACAATGTCGGTAAAACCAAAGACTTTTAAGAAATGAGCATGGCATTGAAGTCAGTACAAAACGCTTCAGAACATTAAACAAAAACTGAACGTTCAGGCTGGCATTTCAAATCTGAGTGATCCGAATAGGTTTTTAGAATCACTTTATAATGATGCTAAGGCAGACAAGGGTATGATTGTAGAGACGATGGCTATTGACGACAAAATACAATTAATTTATTTTCAGTTCTCATAGATGGTTTCATATTTTGCACAGTATCCTGATCATATTCAAATAGACGGCACATGTTGCCTTAATAATTGCAGAATGCCATTATATATTATTTTAGCAATAGATGGTAACAATCATTCTGTTCCAGTTGCTTTCGGTCTTCTGGCACAGGAAACCAAACCAGGCTAGCGATTCTAAACCCAGTCGGATTGATCCGACACGGAATCTCATATCTCGGTCTTTGTCTTATCTGTTTAGAATGACAGAGACAAGGATTGTCATTCCCGAATTTGACCCTTTCGGATTGCGTTTAGAATCACTATCCTATAGTTGAGGCATTTGCCAATTTTTTTGTACAACACAATTACTAACTGTTATAATCGAGATATCTCGAGACATTCACATAATCGAATGATTTCATTAGTATATCTCATAATCGCCCACCGCTAGTTTGATGCTTTGGAAGGTGTTTGGAAGTTTGAAGCTTTGAAGTCTTTCTTTGAGAAGTTTATTAAAATTGAATGTTTGTTGCTACGAAACTTACGAAAGTGGTCCTGAGTCCTGAGGTTACAAGAGTGGCAACGGTCAACATCGATCCAACAGACGTGCCTTATTGAAGAGGGTTGACACCACAGACTAAGTAGTACACTCAGACGGACATGTCGGGAACAAGGGAAATTGGTCTATGGTTCTAGACTAAATCTACTTTATCTGTGCTGAAAATGATATCTGACTTTCTTTCTTTTTTTTTAAATTACACAAACTGCATCAACACATAGATTTCATTTGCTAACTGGTGCTTTCGTGCCGGTACGCAAATCATACATTATTTAATTTTTTGCGCTTAAAAGGAACTAGTGTCTATGAGAAAAATATACACATAGATTGAATTGATGCATTTATTTCTTCTTAACCGCTCGCTTGCCCGTCGCTGCAAGCCGCGCGACGCACTATGCCCCGCCCCCTGTAGCGCTGCTAACCAAAATGCCCCGGGGAAAAATATTATATATTATATAATATTGCACACCTCGCTATGCCCCGCGGATTTTACGCCTGCGGCGCGCGAGTCGGGATTCACGCAATCGTTCCTTGTGGATCAATTTGTTTTGAAAGATTATAAAGTGTTATATTTTTATGTTTAATATGAAACTACCTATACAATGTTATCTTTTGTTTTTCCGTTTATGACTCTGGTGAAGAGTTATGGTATGTTGAAATTGAGATAGCGCGTTTAAAAAGCTCGTCTTTTTAAAAGCTCATACGTACCTCTAAAATTAAAGCGATGACATATGGGTTTTAATCTTTGATTACGTGTGTTATCTGTTATTTGTTTGTTGAAACTAAATTTAATAGTAAAATCAGAAAAACTAACATACATTTTATGGAACTCCGTTATTCGCTTGTACTTGTATTATCATTTATTTCCACAAACGTACATGGGTACAACATGATTTGACAAAGCCATCAATTATTGCTGCCGACCATCTTTCGGCCCTGATGAGAAGAAGAGAATTGAATCTTGTATGCCAACTACCAGACTATTTATATGAATGTTATTAAACTTCGTAGGTTGGTACACTGTAAAATAGCTGCTTGCAGGATGGTAGTTAAGAAACGAATAGTTGGTAGGTTGGCACTACCGGAATTCAACACAAGTGTTACCATGTTTAATAATGTGAAATAATAAAATTCGACTAAACTACGAATCAAGACTAAAAATCATGACATTCGGCCATCCGACCACGTGTTGCCTCCCGGCATACACTAAATAATCTCATATTATAATTGTTTGTGAACTAGTGAATAATAAATACAATTTCAAATGTGCTAACTTACAAGAGTACTAAACATAACATAGGTACCTACATAATATATCAATGACAAGTACCTAAATAACAATGAATTATTGCTCAACTGTTCTTATCCCAAACTATTTTTTTTATGTCTTATCAACACCATAAGTAATATATGTAATGTATAACAAATGATTCGACTATTATCCAAATATGTATCTTGAACATTTTATTAAACAATTGTATGGAAAACAAATGTAAGTTTTATTTTACATGAGGGAATGGCACATATATGTACCTATAAATAAACTAAAAATCATACATACGTACAGATTTATTACATTAGACTAGAAAACTTAGCATTCCAATAAGTACACATAATGTATTGTGCAACAAGTAATTTGCTAAATAGTGTCCAAAGAGACATTACAAAAAATATATTAAGTAGGTACAATAATTCAGCGAATTTAACAATATTTCAAGTAAGGCAAAAATAATAACTAAGTTTCAAGCCGTTTAACGTCAAAATAAATTATAAACTTCTTTATTTGCGAAATTGGATAATTACAAGATCTGGAGTGTTCACATTAAGAACTCCATAATCAACAAAGAAGTTGGAAATCAACCTTACGGCATGAAGACAAACGTCACTACTATAAAGCTGCCCATTCAAGGGCTTTCATTTTACTTTATTATTATCTACATTCACATAATTATAAATTGTTAATTTATTTGTAACAAAACAATGATAATGAACGCATTGCAGCAATAACTTTAGCAATGATAGTAAGGATACAAATGTTCACGAATAAGTAAAAGCTTACAAATCTGAATCCAAGTTATTAATGTAGCCAATACCTATACTCCAGCAATAAAGATGATTTGATTAGAACTCTTATTGGAACAACCATCAGAACCATGATTAGTTGTAATTATCATTTACTACTACTACTACTCTAATCTCAGGGACAGACACATTTTAAATAAATTGCCAAACAAAAAGTTTGATTTGATCGTTTTGGATACCTATCAAGGCTTATTTGGTATTTAGTTTGCTGTAAATCTGAATTTGTTGCATTTGTTGACATATTACATTTCTTAAATAGCCGGGCATTTTAAACCCAAACAGTTTCTGTCGCCATTGTTTTAATGCGCTCTATCACGTTATTATTTACACTCACTGAATCTTGCTCAAGCACTTGCTCCAACCGCGCTCATGACTACCACTATTTTATCCAGTTAAATAGTTTAGTCTGATAGAGCCTTTCTGCTTGACAGTTTTGTTTTATCATCAAAATCTGGCTAGAGTAATAAGATTTTGGTTCCTAAATCTTCTAACCTGTTCCTGTTCAGCGTGAAAAAAGACTGTAGGAGGGGCAATAAGCTACGGATTTGTTATGTGTTAATCATCTTTATAGACTGGTCTACGTCACCCTCTATTTCTCCTAAATTAGAGGATAAACAGTCACAATAATTCTGCAATAACTGATACAAATTTTGAACTACTTAGCATTAAATCCAGGGCCTGTCTTTGTCCTTCCTGTTGAGAGGCTCTAGTTGATCTGGGTGTTTAATATGCTATTTACGTCACACTTTGTTCGGTAAACATAGCTAGTAAGCGTGATGACTCATTTTGATTTAATGTCAAAAAAAAAAGGCTACTCAATAAGTGAAACATAGGTGAAAGAATTACTTTGTTACCTATTTTAAAATGAAAACTTCCCATGATATCACGTTTTTTTTTTTAAATCACAATTTTGGTATTTCCCAAAACACTACTAAAACGTGACGTCACAGTCCGGTACTTTCCATGCACCGCGCGCAAAGTTTCCATGTCAGCTATATCAAATGTTGCGTTTAGGAAACTGGTTTCATAACAAAAGTCACTCTAAATTGAATGGTTTATCCAATGGTAAATACATTTTCTAATAATTTCCTACTTTTAAAACAGACCTCCCATTGCAACTTTGAATGATCATAAAATAAGTTAAACAAAAAGACATCAAAATTAAAGTTGATACGTATCTTATTCTATTTACAGACGGTCATTACATCAAATAGTTCAACATAATTTCAGGATCAGTCATGTCTATTGTCAAGAGTGTTGTGTTAGTGTGCATCATGCGGAGATAAGTATTTTATCACGGCTGCTCTCTAGCCACCATGAACACTGAATCCGCCTAAAAACAGACTACTCGTATTCCTTTCCAGGTTCAAAGTGTTCACCGGGGTGCACTGGAAAACTGCTCGGGTTTACCATACTATTAACGTGTGTACTATCAATATGAAGTTTTAAAGAGCTTGAGCATCGAATCGAAGCAATTACGAATCAAGACTAAAAATCATGACATACACAGCCCGCACTGAATCAACATTCAATGACAAGATTGACAAAGAACGTAGTTCTTTAATTTCTTTTCTTTTTTCTATGGCTTAGATACTCTACTGGGATTAATATGACGGAAACTTTAACATAGAACGAGATAAATAATACAAACAAAGCCCTTGAGCAATAAAGACGAGTATATTTAACTTTTTCGACCGCGGGAGCCATGTTAACTACAGGTTGACACGGGCATTTTGGAGTGCGGCGCCATATCAACTACTAGTTAACACGGGCATTTTAGACTGAATCGCGATGTTAACTACTAGTTAACACGGGCATTTTAGCATTTGAGATTTGTTAACTACTAGTTGACACGGGCAAGCAAGCGGTTAAGTTCCACAACAGAGTTTTCTCAGCAAAAGAATCACCACTTCACAGGATATATGTCATAATTTTGGAGTATTTTTCTTTCCAATGTGGATACGAATATAACACACGTATTTTCCGAAGTAACTCCAACCTGGTGCAATAAACTTTTTAGGTAAATGTTAGGTAAGGTGCAAAAAGTACATTTGCAGCTAATAAATAACAGAAATACACGAAAATAAATCAAACAATAACAATTATGATCAACTCACAAACGTCATAACAACTAAAAAAGAGCACAGACTAAGTAGAGAAATAAGAATAGGTCCTATAGTTTTATGAAAAAACAAAACCAAAACTGGTTTAGAGATGCCCGATAATATGATAATTAAATCTTAAAATCGAAACTAAGCGGAATATCGATACCTATTACAAAATGTAGGCTATGATGCTATGAGATACGTTCCACTTTATGAAATGTATGTCTAGCCTGAGTAGTGAATAGTCTGTGGCTGGTCACCATTGTTAGTTGCGCGCGCAATTTTTGAGCACTGATAATTTTTTGCCGCCATAACGAAACATTTTTAACAATTCGTTTTCTATGGTCACTAGACTAAATCTACTTAATCTATGCTGAAAATGATATTTGACTTTTTTAATTAAACAAATTGCATCAACACAACGTTGTTTATTTGCCAACTCAACAAGATGTTAATAGTGGAAATTATATTTTTACTAGTAATTTATTCATAAGTGTGCTGAAAAACGTCGTATGATACACGTGTTTACCTATTGATGATGATTTTTCGACAAATGATCAACTACCTAGTAAATTGATCAACTAACGATTCTTGTAATTTTCCGGTGACATATACAAAATTTCAGCTCAATTGATTAAAGATATCTCCTTCAAAGTTGAGCGTTAAGATTCCACCCGAAAAAAACATAAATATAGAGGTACATATCTACTATATAAACTACAAATTAAATAAAAACTATAATAATTATAAAAATAAATTGGCAGCGCCAGAATAAATTCTGAAGTTAGATGTTTTAGAGTAACCTTTTTTTACTTGCTCAAAGTAACGATTTTAGATGATACTGTAAGTCTGTGAAACAATTTAAGTAGCATGTGCAGGTGCCTCCTATATACATATGTTACAATTGCTGCTCACTAGTTTAGCTACAAACTGGGGGAATTTCAGATGTCGCCTAAGAGGATGCCATTAGCATGCCATTTAGCCGTATATTTAGATGGATTAAAGGGAAAATAACGTAAATGGAATAAACGCCTTTCACAGATGAAGAAGTGAGGAACCAATTACAGATATTAGATACTAGAATGTTATTAATAATTTACATACACGTTACATTAACGATATTAGGTACTCGTACATTGTAAATCCCTACTCAATGATTATTTTATTTCAGAATAGATAACTTGTATGTACCTACAGTCCTACACACACTACTACACACTTAAAAGTTATTTTACAAAGTAAAACGCTTTTGTTTCTAACATGAGCTTTAATCTGATTGTAAAATAATTGTCTGAGGGTACATCTTTTATACACTCAGGTAGGCGGTTGTACAAAGTTTCATCCTACAAAGTTAAGTCCTACGTAAGCTGAATTCGCAGATTTAGCTATAACTATTAGGTGTTATCACGTTATCAGTCTGCCCCTGTGTCTATTAAACTGTTTTCCATTTTTTTGTGTCAGAATCTCATTGAACTGTAATGAGGAGGTTACTATTAAGTTACGTTTAAACTTCTTCAGTTTCTTGTGGCTTCCATTTACACCTATACCCGTCTGCCCGTCTCATCATCAAATGGCGTGAAAAAAAGAAACCTAATGTTTCAGCCTTGTCGAGCGTAGTTCCTGGGAATCGTGCAAAACAAACATTATAACAGAGTTTTTTCAAAAAATCTTAGTTACCTATGATCGTACTAAACGTATCTGGATAGTGATATAGATAGATAAGGTTTTTTATGACTGATAACATTTAAAAGCATACGAATATTTCCAACACAAAAGGTTGAATAATGTTGTAGTTGAACACATCGATATAAAACAATGGATGTGCCTTAAGTAACTTGAAATTGGTAATAAACTGAGTCTCTATGTGTGTCGTAAGTAGTTTACACATAACTAATCTACTTGACCCCTAGAATCCCTAGCGGCGCGATATGCTGTGGTTCTACTTATTTTGGTTGTTGACAACGAATAGGTGTATTGAGATCCTTGGTTGAACACGCCTAGCGTGTTCGAGACGGTTGGTTGGTTGGATAGCATTGAATGATAGCAGGGGATAGCAGGGATAAGCAGGGGTTCAAAATTTTTAATAGATACGATGCAGTTTCAACCCCATGTAACGAATACTTACTATGAATTCGATCCAGTTATAATCGATAAACCATCTAATTTTTAGGTATCCCTCCTAACGTGGAATTTTTAGATTCACAGACTAAGTACACCTAGAACTCTTTTGAATTTTACAAGGTGTGACGTTGGCATGAAATCAAATTGTGACTACTGAAGTAAAGTCTACTTAGTCTGTGAAAAAAGCGAGGGGAGCAGAAGTGTCAGATTTGTTAGGCTGGACGTCAAACTCGAATGACATAACGAAAAAAAAAAGAAAATGACATTAGATTATCTAATATTTAGATATTAGATTTGTATGAGGTTTACCCCCCGTGGTTGACACCAAACATGTGAATAGTTCCTAAACATTTACGCCCCACAGTAAACGCAGAGTGAATCAATTCTCAAAAAAATGTAAGCCACAAAGTCATAAGTCATAACCTATTTTCACCACATCCACATTGCATGCAACAACATAAGCAGTTGGTTTACACAAACATTGTATTGTAGACGTCAGCTACTGGTGAACTGAACTTTTGAACTAATTTATTATGTTCGTTACTATATTGACCAGAGGCGTAACTATATAGTTTGGGGCCTGTGGCAAATTCTATTGATGGGGCCCTATTGAATAAATTCCTCATGTTGTTCTTAGTTTAATTACCTATAATAAACCACTAAAGTAGTTGCCCAACAGTAATACTGAAAAAATATATTTTCAAGAGCTTGGGTTTATTATACATTTACAATGAAATAAAAAAAATATTTTAAAAACATTTATTTTAAAAATCTTTCTCCGAGTTTTCTGTTCCGCAAAAGTATCTATGACATCATCAAATCATCAAAGTTAACGATTGGGCCACAGAATTTTCAAAAATACCCATGTCACATAACCTATCTTGTTGCATAGAGTTTAGAGTATTCTCTTAGAGGTAAAATGATAACACATTATTGTTTAGGATCTGTTGAAATTCTAAATTTTAATTTGTATTATGCAGAGATCGTACAACTCAAGATTAGCCCTCCCAAACTTAAGGGCGCACGGAATCATGTTAACGTTGGGAAGAGTGAGCTCACTCTTTCCATTCTAGTCGGTTGTAGGAAGCGTGGGACGCCGGTCATTTTTACCTATCACTGATTTTGATCATTTTGAACATAAATATAAAAGAGTAAGTATGTCTTGCTGTGCGTTCAAAAAGTGTTCTAATAATCCTAGAAACTCAAATAAATGTAATGACATTACATTTCATGCGTAAGTACTGAATTTCAAATTATTTTAAATATTTTCTAATCACATAAATTAAAATGGCTACCATCACCGTCACCGGTCACACATCACCGTATGACAGGGAGAGAATAATACCTAATTATAACTAGCGCGAGCGAGATAGATGTTTTAGACAGAGACAGAGATGTCTTAGATAGAGAGAGATGTCAGTGATGTCACAAACGCAGTTTATTATCAATGTCAAGATGTTCAGGGCTAATCTTGAGTTCAACCATCTTTGGTATTATGGTCTTTAAAAAACTTGTTTTTTTAGTACAATAAAATGTAATAAAACTCAGGTGCAATGTTAAAAAATTTATTGCTGCACTTGCGGTCTTTTGGGCCGGGGGCCCCTTGGGTCGGTGGCCCGTGGCATTTTGCCAGCCCTGCCACCCTATAGTTACGCCACTGATATTGACTGTTATTACAGAAGGCTGAGTGACCCTGAGCTAATGGACACAGCATATAGAAAGGAGCTTTGTCACCAAATAATAGCTCCAGCAGCTTAGATATGCAGCAGCACAACACCAACACCCAGTGAATTAAACACACATTTCCAGATACAGCCCAAAGAAAAACTATTACAATCTGATAATTTATGTTATTATAAAGCAACTAAACAAGGTCTTTTATAGGAACAAAAAAATGTCTCTAGAGAAAATCAATATGTGTAGGTAGGTACCTATTTAAAATGTGTGATATAAAACCACATTGAAAGTCACATACAAGCTTGTGCGATCAGATTTGTACTACTATATATATACTGGAGAAAAACCATTTGAATATGATATGTATGATTATAGAATAGTAGAAGCACCTCGTTTCATAAAGCATAAATTAACCCAATGTGGAGAAAAATCATTTGGAAATGCAACTAATTTAAAAAAGCATAAATTAACACATACAGGACAAGAACTATTTGAATGTGATTACAGACCATCACATGCAAACACTTTAAAATTGCAAAAGTTCAGATATATACTGAAGAAAAAAACTATTTGAATGTGTGAATTTAGAATACCATATCAATGCCATTGAGAGACCACTTACTGACCCATACTGGAGAAAAACCATTTGAATGTGATATGTGTGATTACAGAGCATCATGTGCAGCCACTCTAAAACAGCATAAATCAACGCGTACTGGGGCAAAACCATTTAAATGTGATATGTGTAACTTTAGAACACAATATCGAAACAGCTTGAGAGACCACTTATCAACCCACACTGGAGAAAAATTACATGAATGTGATATGTGTGATTATAGAGCATCACAGGCATCTAATTTAAAAACCCATATTTTAACCCATACTGGTGAAAAACCATTTGAGTGTGATATGTGTGATTATAGAGCATCACAAGCATCTACTTTAAAAAACCATATGTTAACCCATACTGGAGATAAACCATTTAAATGTGATATGTGTGATTATAGAGCATCTAAGGCAAGTAATTTAAAATCGCATAAATTAACCCATACTGGTGAAAAACCATTTAAATGTAATATTTGTGATTATAGAGCATCTCAGGCAAGTAATTTAAAATTGCATAAATTAACTCATACTGGTGAAAAACCATTTGAATGCGATATCTGTGATTATAGAGCATCACATGCATCTCATTTAAAAACACATAAATTAACCCATACTGGTGAAAAACCATTTGAGTGTGATATGTGTGATTATAGAGCATCACTGGCATCTAATTTAAAAACCCATAAATTAACTCATACTGGTGAAAAACCATTTGAATGTGATATGTGTGATTATAGAGCATCACATGCATCTAGTTTAAAAAACCATAAGTTAACCCATACTGGAGATAAACCATTTAAATGTGATATGTGTGATTATAGAGCATCACGTGCATCTAGATTAAAATTGCATAAATTAACCCATACTGGTGAAAAACCATTTAAATGTAATATTTGTGATTATAGAGCATCACATGCATCTAGATTAAAATACCATAAATTAACCCATACTGGTGAAAAACCATTTAAATGTAATATTTGTGATTATAGAGCATCACAGGCAGATAATTTAAAATCGCATAAATTGAAACATACTGGAGATAAACCATTTAAATGTGGTATGTGTGATTATAGAGCATCACATGCATCTAGTTTAAGACAACATAAATTAACCCATACTGGTGAAAAACCATTTGAATGTGATATGTGTGATTATAGATCATCACATGCATCTCATTTAAAAACACATAAATTAACCCATACTGGTGAAAAACCATTTGAGTGTGATATGTGCGATTATAGAGCATCACTGGCATCTAATTTAAAAACCCATATGTTAACTCATACTGGTGAAAAACCATTTGAATGTAATATGTGTGATTATAGTGCATCACAAGCATCTACTTTAAAAAAACATATGTTAACCCATACTGGAGATAAACCATTTAAATGTGATATGTGTGATTATAGAGCATCTCAGGCAAGTAATTTAAAATCGCATAAATTAACCCATACTGGTGAAAAACCATTTAAATGTAATATTTGTGATTATGGAGCATCTCAGGCAAGTAATTTAAAAAAGCATAAATTAACCCATACCAGAGAAAAAAAACCTGTGCCACTAGGGGACTGCTGTGGTAAAGCTAGAGCAAACCAATAAAAAAAAGATGTGTAACCAGTGCCAAATTCATGTGAAACTTTTAACAAAATCTTTGCAGGAAATCTATAAAGAACAATTTTAAATTTATTTGCACACTATTTTACTGCATTATGTTTATAATATACAGGACTTAATCACAATGAAGGGTACAATGAATTAAATCGTGATTAAGTCCTGTACATTATAAACATTATATTTTACTGCAATCGTATATTTCACTTGCAACTACTTGATAACAAGAATGTTATTTTTTAATTTTCTTTTCAAAGTTTTCTTTTTACAGTCAACCACTCTGTGTTACTTCACGCAATGTAGCAAAAATTGTTTTTGTTCCTCTTGAACTCTTCAACTATTTTTCCATGCAAGTCTTGCATTACCTTTACTGCTCTCTCTCTGCCGTATCATTATCGGCTCTTGGTCTTAGTGTCAACCATCTGTTCTTTAGATTGTAAAAATGTTGCATTGTTTTACCGTAATACTCCTAATTCGTAAATGTGATGGTGACAAGCAAAAATAAGCATTTCTCTTACAAATTTTTGTTCTAGAAGCACACAGGCTCCATACGACCAGTATTTGAAACAGATTAGTATCGGTGGTGCTAAGTGAAACTAACTCTTGACGCTCGCTGCTCGAAAATGTCTTGGGTTTTGTTTGCATTTTTTTCTAGGTCTCTCCAAACGTGGTATAATGCCACTAGTTTTTTAAAATGTTCACAGATTCGTCATTTATTTAGATACTAGCTGACCCGGCGAACTCTGTTCCGCCTAAGAGACGATAGATGTGCAGACTTTTGATTTTAATCATCATCAGCCGCAAGACGTCCACTGCTGAAAATAGGCCTTCCCCTCTAGATTTCCACAACGAACGGTCCTGCGCAACTTGCAACCAGCGGTTTCCAGCGACTTTAGTGAGGTCATCTGTCCATCTAGTGGGAGGCCGTTCAACACTGCGTCTTCCGGTTCGTGGTTGTCACTCGAGAACCTTTCTTCCCTATCGGTTGTCAGTTCTGCGAGCGATGTGGCCTGCCCATTGCCACTTCAGCTTGCTTACTCTTTGAACTATGTCGGCCACTTTCATTCTTTTGTGAATATCTTCATTACGGATTCTGTCGCGCAAAGAGACTCGGATCATAGCCGTCTCCATAGCTCGCTGTGAGACTTTGAGCCTCGTTATGAGGCCCACAGTTAAGGTCCACGTCTCAGTTCCATAAGCCATCACTGGCAACACGTACTGGTTAAAGACCACCATTTTTGTACAAAAAATTTAACCGACTTCAAAACCACAAATAGGCACTCAAAAGCGAAAAATAAACTAAAATCATTGTTATAACCGGCTACTCACTCATCTATTTGAAGTCGGTGCCAGCCAAATCTAACAGGTAGTGGATAGATACTACTTACCTGTCCCTACTGACCATATGCCTACATAGCATCAATCTACTAACTTTTTGACCTGACTGGCACCGACTTCAATTAGATGAGTGAGTAGCGGTTATAATAATGATATTAGTTTATTTTTGGCTTTTGAGTGCCTATTTGTAGTTTTGAACTCGGTTTAATTTTTGTACGAAAATAGTTTATTTTACCCTTTTTAGTGTACAAGTACAGAATTAAAAATTTAGATTAAACCCTGACTACCTCGCATTTGTTATCTGTACAACATTATACTAGTCAAGCCCTTTCATTTGATACCCATAATAAGGGAGTTGTGAAAACAGAAATGTCTTTCGGCATTTTGTGGTAGCGGCCATCTTTGATTTCAAATTTGTCATAGTGCAAAGTATTCTACTAGTCAGGCCATTTCGTTTGATACCCATATTGATGTAGTAATGAAAAATAATAATATAATTCGCCATTTTGTGGTGGCGGCCATTTTGGATTTGAAATGTGTTATAGTGTATGGTATTTTACTAATCAAGTCCTTTCATTTGATACCCATATTGAGGTTGGTTGTGAACAAATATTTTGTCCGCCATTTTGTGGAGGCGGCCATCTTGAATCGACATAAACCAAACATAGCTAAAAACATCCGCACAGGTATTAATTAACCTTGAAATAAATAAAAACCGCATCGAAATCGGCCCATCCCTTTGAGCTCTACGGTGCCACAGACAGACAGACATCGACGTGAAACTTATAGGTAACACCCCATTTTTTGGCCCGGGGGTTAAAAACAAGTTTTTATTAATCCATTTACACAATTTCGTATTGACAGGATCGAGTTTCCTAACTTTTGTCGAATCTTCAACTACGTCATCCAGAAAATTGTACGCAAATTTTAGTTTATGGTTCATATTTCAAAAAACCACTTGACCGATTTCGATACGATTTATATGGGACCATTCGGGAAGCATACCCATCCGAACACAAAAAGAAATTTGAAAATCGGTGCAGAGGTTCTCGAGAAATCAGGTAACATACATAAAAAAAAAACAAGGGTCGAATTGATAACCTCCTCCTTTTTTTGGAAGTCGGTTAAAAAATGAACTAAATGAACAAAAATAACGAATAGCATGAAATGGGCAAAATGAACTAAATTAATGAAATTTACGAAATGAATATCAACCGTGACGTTACCACAATATGACGTTTAGCTGTCATTTTTGACGTTTTATGTCACGTCACACTGGAACGCGGTCGAACGGATATTTGTCGTTTTCTGACGTCCCACGGGAACGTGATAAAATGTATCCGTCTCCTGGCACTAAGCTACCTCCTCACCAATTTTCAGCCAAATCGGTTCAGCCGTTCTTGAGTTAATAAATAGTGTAACTAACACGACTTTCTTTTATATATATATATATATATATAGATTTAAGTATATTTTTCAGTGTGTATAATTTATTTCTATTATCTTTAAATCTATGTTCCTTATTATATTTTTTGATTTCACGTAATTGGAAACTTCCTTATTAAGTACGAATGGTACTAAAACACTTGTGAATAAAATTTCAGTCACCTAGAACCACGGCAACCCGTGCCGAGTAGCGTCAATATATTTCAGTACTTGCATACCTACTATGGCGCGTCGGGGTTCACTTATCGTAGTGCTTTATTATTACTTAATGGTTTTATTAGTAAACACATGGTTATCGTTCTGTCAAGATGTGAGAGGGGATTAAAATCACTTACTAAAAATCAAAAAGCCGCGCGGCGCGTTTGCTGTGTGACGTCACAAGACTCGACGCGGTCGCGCTGTAGGTAAGAAGGGACTCAATAGAATCGGTTTTAGCGGCAGAGAAACGTGAATTTCGTGCGGATACTATCTCAAATGTGGTGTGCGTATTACATATGTAGCATTGCAACTATTAGCATATTTTGTATTATACTGGTATCTATTATAAGCTTATTGACGTTAAGGTTAGACGATGAGCGCAGGATTAGTGTTTAATAAAAATTACCAAAAGTCGACATGGATGTGGTTTTGCACTTTTAAACTAGGTAACAATTCTTAGTATACAAGTTCAGAGATAAGAATTGTTAAGCTTTCAACATAAGTTAATAATCACCTACTTTACATTTTATATACTACCTACTCATTCAATACTACGGTATTTGACTAAATTTGTAAAACCGTTTAAATGATTTTTGATTACATAATATACATAATACACATGAATATTTCCGCAAGAGCCACTGTTTTTACATTAAAAATAAATGTTTAAAGTATAAATTTCGAAAAGCCCGCCAAAAACGCTGCGTCTGGTCATGTGACGCGCGTGACGTCACACGCCAGTAAATAAATCACTGTTCTCAAAGAAACCGTTTGCTATAGATGGCATATTTACTGGCGTGTGATGTCAACAGCGTTGCTATCCTTAACAGTGCGTTTACGTCGAAGATAAAAATTCAGTATTCTTTAAATTTTTACGCCAATGAATTTCACAAAAAATACACTATATCTCCGAAAATAGAGTGAAATATGTTTATTTGATGTGTTATCTACTTAATAAGATTATCATAATTTATGTTATATTTTCAACATTGTCAAATACCGTAATAATTGAACCTGTTTCGGAACTCACTCGGTGTTTTCTACTAAATCGGTCAGGTTACAGCATTTAGCTGTAACATTTTAGCTACCTATAGGTAGTATCTGTACCAAGTTTAGACAGATTTTTGTTTGTTATTAACCGCTTTGTTCCATTCTACAAATAAACAAAACTCCGAATAGGCGCAGTAACTCGCGTGGACTCGCCCAACGCCCAACTGTTGGGAAGCGGTAATTCGGTGACCCACGGTAGATGGTTGAGATTTTTAATCTTCTATATATGAAAATGTTATGTTGGTTTGTGTACGCTTTAAAAACTCAAAAAGTTCTGCACCGATCGAACTGAAATTTGAGAATGATATATAATCCGCATCAAGCATTTTTTATCTAATTTTTACATTACAATGTGCCACATCGAAGCGTGGCAGGGTACAGCTATTGAACAATAAAATCGATATCGACGTTTATATTTTTTACTACTATTTATACCTACTACTCGTAGATACTTTTATACATAAGTATAACATTCCACTAAATGTTTCCACAGCTGGGACGCGGCGCTTTCTCTTGCAAAAATAAAGTCAGCGCCATAGTAATTCATCACGCTGGCCCAGTGTGGGTTGGTGGATTACCCATGATCTAATAAAATCTTGGAAATTGCTGGTTTCCTCACGATGTTTCCTTCACCGTTTGTAAATTAACGGCATTACGCATTACGCACATGACTCCGTAAAGACGTTTGATTCCAAAGAGGGGCTCCGAATCTGCAGTTGCCGTTATCCCGACTAGCCGTAACACTCAAGAGTGCGCCATAACATACCACATGCAGCCCACTACATTTTCCCACAGCTGGGACTCAGAGCTTTCTCACAAGGAGAGCCCAGGTCTTAATCCATCACGAGGGCCAGTGCGGGTTGGAGGATAAAGGTGACCTCGAAAGATTCTAGGCATACCTAGGTACGTCGTTTTCCTCACGATGTTTTCCTTCACCGTTTTGAAGTGAATATTTCTTTTGACGCGTCTAGACAGAATTTTCGTGGGCTGTGAATTGAAATCTAGCGTCACGCTCGGGTATGATAATAGCTTTTCGGGTAAACTATATGCTAGAGCGAGAAACAAAATACAGTGAATAAGCGCGTCAGAGCGAGAAAGATAATATAGTCCCTGTGTTTATAATATCTATGTCTTTTTATCACGACATTAATTTTAGGTACTTACCACATTGATGTCATTAATTGAACAAGTTTTCAGTTCAGATGTAAAATGCATTTCACATCTCTTGGAAAAAAGTTTCTGTTGTACTATACTCGTATTACTGTTTTATCAGAGATGTATAAGACACCCTATAGCCCTTTACAAAGTATCTGAAGTACAAGATGCAAGGTACTTAAGAAATAAGCATTTCAGATACCAGATACAAATAATTTTCTAAAAAGATATCTGAAATACTAGATACAAAATACCTATCTTTCAGATACTTTTTAAAGATAAAATAATAGTAGGAACATTTCATTGAACTTAAGTTTATTTATTCGAGAAAACAATTTTCGCAAATATCGCGTTGATAGCAAGGATAATAAGTACCTAAGTAAGGAGTAAGATCTGAGGCTTTAATATTTATGTTATGATAAATTATAAGAAAACAATAAATGTCAAGTTCTTACAAAATATTCTATGTTTTTTAATCTATTGCAGGACTGGTCATTGAACTTGGCACCCATTTACATCTCACTTATTTTGTTGTTGAAGTCAACAATCAAGCCATATACCATAGTATTGAACTTGGCTCTCATTTCACATTTATGTTTTTGATGGGATATCATTATTTTTTGTACTGGAATGATTTGTTATCATACTAAACTGAAATATGTAAAAATAATAAATAAATAAAAATGAAAGGTCAGATGTTTGGGTGTCCAGCAATCATAATTATTCCAGCACATTAGCACAACTCTGGTCCAGTATGGGTTGGTAGATGACACAAGACTTAAGATTACATGCCGGTTTACTCACTGTTTTACCTTATTTTAAGTTAGCGTCATTATCATTACAACCAGGGGGCTCCGGATCGTAGGGATGCCCGTTACGATACGATATATCGGAATATCGATACAGCACTATACGATATATCGATATTTGATGCGATATTTTGACCATACGATACGCTTCGATATATCGCATTCTTATAAAAATATCGCATTACCATATCGTATCAAACTATGTCGGCGACTATTTGTAAAATTTTAAAGTACCTATTAGGTACATCATCACTAAACGATTATAGACAGTGCCATTGAATATATTGTTATTAGTAACAAGCGAATGATAACGTCGACAATATTGTTTATGGAACAAGAACAGCCGGCTTTTATTTAGACTTGGAGGTAGATTTTAATAATCTTTGAACTTTGTAGTAGGTACCGTCAAATATGATTAATAAATGTTTAGTTTATGTTCTCCTTTGTCATTCCGTTCGTAGCTGGGCACACACTTTCCGAAAGCCGTAATAGGTTAAATCCACAGCGCTTATCCAAATTATTATTTTTGCGTTGTTTAAGTGCTGATCAATGGCAATTGTGATTTTTTTGTTGAATAAAACTATTCTAAATACATATAATTATTTGTTTCTTTTAAAAAAATAAAATAATATAGTAAAACTACTAAAAAGATAACCCTTTGCACGATATGTACTTAATATATCGCATATTAAATGAAAGGCATGCGATACGGTTACGATACGATATATCGATACAAAGGAAATCGATAGTATCGCGTATCGATACAACCAAGTTCGATACAGTTACGATGCGATATATCGATACAATACACTTTTTTGGGCATCCCTACCGGATCGGCAGTGACCATTCTTCCGACTAGACCAGCTGTAACATTGGATTAGCTTTAGAATAGCGCAGAGGATCTTTTTATTGTGGGAAAATAACGGAAACAGGAACTACACAGGTAAAATTACGGAGCACTGTAGTAAGTAATATGAACTTACACTTTCGATTTTACCGTTGATATATATAGATAGTTACGGCTGGTCTAACCAGGCTAATGGCGACAGCCGATTTGGAGACCCAGGTTCAGACCCACGCGCACCAGTCTTTTCGGAGTTATGTGCGTAATGGCGCTAACTTAAAAATGGTGAAGGAAAACATCGTCAGGAAACCGACATATGCCTATAATTTTTCGAAGTCGTGCATCATCCACCGACCCGCACTGGGCCAGCAAGGATTACAAATACAAATGACCTTACCTCTCGAGAGAAGGGCCCAATCCCCAACTGTGGGACCATTTAGCGGGATCCTTTTTTTAATTAACCCCCGACCAAATAAAGGGGTGTTATAAGTTTGACGTCGATGTCTGTCTGTCTGTCTGTCTGTCTATCTGTGTGTGTGTCTGTCTGTGGCACCGTAGAGCTCAAATGGATGGGCCGATTTCAATTCGTTTTTTTTTATTTGAAAGTTAATATCCGTGCGGATGTTCTTAGCTATGTTTGGTTAATACCAATTCAAGATGGCCGCCGCCACAAAATGGCGGACAAAATATTTCTTCACAGCCTGCCTCAATATGGGTATCAAATGAAAGGGCTTGACTAGTAGAATACTATACACTAGAAAAAAATTCAAATCCAAGATGGCCGCCACCACAAAATGGCGAATTTTTTTCACTACTACCTCAATATGGGTATCAAACGAAAGGGCTTGACTAGTAGAATACATTGCACTATGACAAATTTCAAATCCAAGATGGCCGCTTCCACAAAATGGCGAAATACATTTCTTTTTTCACAACTCCCTTAATATGGGTATCAAATGAAAGGGCTTGACTAGTAGAATGTTATACAGATAACAAATCTGAGGTAGTCGGGGGTTAATCAAAATTTTTAATTTTGTTCTTGTTATGCTAACTTACACTATTGTTGTACCTACGATTAATATTGTTAAAAATTAATCGCATTTAAAGACTTCACAATTATAAATACTAAAACTCATATGTAATACATTCGGATTCAAAATGATTAAAGGTTGTTTTTAAATTTGTTGAGTTCTATCTATCTATCTGTATAGATAGAGATTTTACGAGTAGGTACATACTTTAAAATCTACTACAAAACCGTCAGGCATCAATTACAATTGCTATGTTATTTTGAAAGGCACTATAAGTCCACATGCAAATGGAAATACTAAATTTTTATAAAATTATTAAAAATTACAGTTTATCTGGATGCCAAATTTGAACATTCTATATCATCTGGAACTGGAAAAAAATGTTTTGTGTCTATATTTTAATCAGTGATTAGAATGACGATTTTTGGACGTTAATATCTAAACTAAATAACTCTTTGAGGTGTGTTGATGAAATTTGGAGTAGGTACCTACATATTGATATCCTGCAAGTCTCAATGTGTGAGCAATTTCATCATATGACGAGATCCCGTTCGAGATTGACTGCCGCCTACAGTGGTCAGCGATGCTACACACGTCCACTCGGTTATATCGTAAAGAACCTAACCAAGCAGAGATTAATACGGCAGTACTAATCGAAGATGACTTGCCTCTTGCAATGCTTGCAGAAGATATAAATTTACGTGCTGCACAAACTAATAACTTCAAGAGGAATTAGAAGAAACTCTGCGAGCGTCTAAAAGCCCTTTTTCACGTATATCCACGTCCACGAGCTTAGACAAATTAGAGTCTACCATAAAAAAAGAAATGGATTTATTTGAGTGTGGAGGAACAAGGGGGCGATTTTTGCAGTTTGCAGATAATAGGGAATATGCATGCATTTTTTTATATTTTTAATTCACTTTTTACATTATTATTATAACACAATAAAAAATATAAATACTCTTGTAAATGTACAAATTGATTTTTAAAATAATATTTAAAATATCGATATAATTTGTCCAGTTTAAACGCCGCCATCTTTCCCGCGCCTGCATGACGTCACAGGCCACGAACTGTGTTTGTTTACTACAAGTGTTGCAGTTACTTTGTACCGATTTTTGAGTTGTGCTAGCTAATCAAACGATGGAGAACACGACTTTTCTCTAACACTACTAGCTCAGTACGAATATCGACACCGTCATAGAATCTATACTTATAATAAAACTGTAACTGGTCGAATTCTGTACATTGAAGATATTTTGAAAAAATTTTTTTTGGGGCACTCCATAGTCGATACTGATGGCGAAACTGCATTTTTTCTTTCATGTCTGTCTGTCTGTCTGTCTGTCTGTCTGTCTGTCTTTTGTATAGGGATCACGCATCACGCCGAAACTACTGATTCAATTCAGCTGAAACTTGGCATGATTTTAGTTTATACTAAGGACATTGCTGTAGGCTACTTTTGATCCCCAAATTCTGAACGGTTTTCTTGCGGGAGGGGGTGAAAGTCAGAATGTGTATTTGGTTGTAACTCATGTTTGCGTTGTTTAATTTCATTAATTAATTTTTTTTGTTAGAAAGAACACATTTTTTATATTGTCCCGTCAAAATTTGAACAATATCGGTCTGTTGGTTTGGAAATTACACAAACATTAAATAATAACGACACGCGCGGCGCGTTCGGTACACACTAACTTCTAAGTATTCTGTGTATCACAGACGATCCACAGAATATCTAGATTCTAGAAAGTGCCCACGTGATCGCGTCGCGTCGTCTTGGATGACAAAATAATTGTCAAAAATATATTTTTGAGTGGAAAAACAAACATCATTCGGTTATAATCGACTTCAAACAAGGAGGATGTTCTCAATCGGGTTGCATGTTTTTTTATTTGGTTTTATTTTACGCGATAACTCCGCTAATTGTTAGTTGATTTTGATAATTCCTTTTTTGTTTGGTTTTTTGGTAGAAAATACTTCAGAGGTGATCGAAAACAGGGAGGTAGTTTTTCAAATATCAACAAAAAACTAAAATCAGCTTAGTTTTATCTGTACGACATAGTTATTATACCTTCTTATAAAATTTTGTCGAATGACAGAATTAAATTACCTGTCATTGAAGTAGATTTTTGTATTTTGGAGAAAACATATCAGCATAATAAGTAGCAGCATAAACAACCCATTAAATGTTCCCACTGCTGGGCGTCGGGGCCTCTCTCGCAAGGAGAGAGACAAGGCTATAATCCACCACGCTGGCCCAGTGTCGGTTGGTGGATGACATATGACTTAGAACTTAGATTATAGGTAGATTTCGATTTTTTCACGGTGTTTTCCTTCACCATTTTAATTACCGGCATTACGAACATGACTCTGAAAAGATAGTGGTGCGCGTGGTTTTGAACCCTGGGTCTCCGGATCGACAGTCGCCGTTCTCCCGACTAGGTCAGCTGTAACTTACTAGACCAGCCGTAACTCATTAGAAAACGTATTATTTCAATCCAAATACTGTTTAAAATTTAAAGGTAGTGTTCAACAAGCTTCGGTGACCGAAGCAGACCGTTGTTAGGGTTCCGTACACAAAGGGTAAAAACGGGACCCTATTACTGAGACTTCGCTATCCGTCCGTCCGTCCGTCCGTCTGTCACCAGGCTGTATCTCAAGAACGGTGATAGCTAGACAGTTGAAATTTTCGCAGATGATGTATTTCTATTGCCGCTTTAATCATGGCGGAACGTATCAAGTGATCGGGTTTAATTTGAAATAGAATTAGATTACAGTCTGGAAGAACACATAGGCTATACATTGCCTATGTATAAGTACTCTATGTATTACGTAACAAACATCCAAACAGTGACATTCATAATATTTACAGGACAACGTTGGAACGGCTGAACATATTTGGATGGAATTCGAAACACACGTAGTTTGAACTCAGAAATAGCAAATCGGTTACTTATAGGTTACTGTGACGTAGGAAAGACTAAGCAAATTTGGTAGAAAATTGAAACAGAAATAACTCATAGTCTGAAATACCACATTTATGTATTTATTACCTATCAACCTGAAAAGAAGCATGGGCCCTAAGGAAACAAATATTAACTATCACGTCAAAACGGCACAACGATATGGGTTGACATACGAAACACATATAGTTTAGAGTCTAAAATTTCACATGGGCTAATAAGTCTACATTTTCATTTAACTCCATATTAATATAAGCATATATTTTCGTAAGGAACTTGATGTGATGGTAAGGTAAAAGCCAAAAATGAAAAAATGTATGCACCCGTTTTGGCGTAGATAATATAGGTGATTTGCGTTCACAATCAAAATAACAAGCAACATAATATTCTCATTAGACGGCGCTAATGCCAGTTTAAATCTAAAAGCACTAAAGGCCATTTAAATCGATGTTTTGCTATTGTGGTATGTATTTTTTCTTTCATCACTTTGCGTTACTGGTATTCTAAATAGTACTAATAAGTTTTTGCTGCTAAAAGGATTATGATGCCAAATTTGGATTCTTTCGTTCTTGATTTTTTTTCTGTGTTACCTACAATTAAATTCATACATTAACATTTCACTAGAACTTGGCTTAGATTTACGGGTTCAACTTGCTTGAATATCATTAAAACTCAAAATTGTAATTATTTTGATTCCACATAGTCTTCGTTCAAAATTTTACGCCGGCGAAGTCGCGGGTAACAGCTAGAAAATAGCTTGCGGATAAAAAGAAATAGGTAAGTAGGTATCAGATCATGCACATTAGCTTCAGACTTTTCATAATGTATCCTATAAAAATCCTACAAACTTAACACTTGGGGCTATGTTCGATACTACGAAAACTTACTAAGTATGTTTGATTTTGTTTAAAAAAAGTAAAATAAAGATGAGAAAATTAAATAATTTTTTGTGTGTAAAAACAAATTCACTCAAACTCAAAGGTTTTTCAATGACTACTTATCCAAATATTTGACGTACGATACTTCCAATTATTGTATAAGTCAGTAACATCTGCTTACGCGAACGAAGTAGCGGGTTCAGCTAGTAGATAATATAGATAGAACGGACACTCCCCACCCCCCGCCAATTTCAAGCTTCCTCACCCCTCAGGCCGTTTCGGATACGCTAGGAGCACTCAACGAAGGGCTGGTATCGAACATCTAATTCCTAACGAAATATCATCATGGTGGGTTGTTGTGCTGTTTACGGCTGTCCGTCAACTAAACGGGACAAGATTAAAAGCTTTATTTAATTTCCTAATGATAAAATAACGTAAGATTAGAAACTTTTCAATAACGTTGCTTTATAATATTACAAGCTTTGCTTAGTTTGGGGTCAGATGGTGTTGTGTGTGAATTGTCTACCAATATTTATTTATTTATAATAACGAAGTCGTTTTTAACTCAAAGTTCGTAACTCACACAGCCAGTAACTTATGTGCCCAAGCACGGATTGATAATGCCTGGAGGAATAATTGTAGTGACAGAATAAAATTTCCTTCATGGGTAAGTGTAAAATAAAATGCGAATGTGTAGGTACCTACTAACAGAAATAGATATCAGGTACAATTGTACCTGATCTAATCTATCATCGGTTTCGTTTTATTTTACGCGGCAATACAAACACCCACAGATTTGTGAAACAATTTAGAAATCTGTGCAAACACCCTTTTAATTAGAATAGTATAATTTGGCTCCATTCTATTTATGTAACTCAACATTATAGCAAGTTTATAGACTACGTCACCAGGTGAACTCAAGGGGCACAACTATTCAATAAAACAATTCAGTAGCCCTAGCGCTAACGCACACATTCACGCGTGTGTACGAACGACATCTGCGTAGTTGTATGAAGAGTAGGCAACTCCACAGCGGCGGTTGTATGGAGTTTTAGTGGAGTGTCCGGGGTGTGACACCGTTAAAGCAGAAAACATGCCATGTGACGTCACATTTGGTTTCCACAGATAATGATGCGTTTCGCAAACTTGAATTTTCCGCGCCTATTTTGCACATTTTAAATAATATTTTTTATAATTAATAACTAACTAAATAATAAAATAATTGTTTTGGCATAATGGCGGGACATTAAGGATTCTACCAAAAAAAAATCAAGCCTATTTAAACTACATGCATATTCCCTATTGCTTCGCCACGCTGTTGCCAACCAGTGTTGAGTCGGAGAGAGCATTCTCAGCAGCGGGGTACATTGCAACGGACATTAGATGCAGTTTAGCAGATGACACTATTAATAGGTACCTACCCTTTGTTATTTAAGAAGTCATTTTCAAAATCACTCGTAAGTCGTAAGTAACTACTTCCTAATTCCCTTGAAATATTATGCTTATTGTTTTGATTACCTAATTTACCTATGTCAATTTCCTTAAAACCTGATAAGTAATAATTTAGTTGGTAAGAATAAAGGTTTTTATTTTCTTTCGAGTAAAATGTTATTTTAGTTAACCTCACTATCACAAACAAGCAGTTATTAGCTTTTTTAGTCATCCGAATTTAATTTTTTTTTTTAAACTAGGCGGGATCCCGAAAATTCCGGGATCCCGCGGGATTGATATTTCTAATCCCGCGGGATCTCGAATTTGCAATCTCGAGTCGGGATTGCATTCCCTAGTAACAATCTGTGTAGTTGTGGGTATGTACCTACTCGTAAAAAGTGGAAATGCCTACTTAGATTACAGCGCATTTAAAATTGTTTTTGAACAATGGGTCATTGTTACATAAATCTACGCTTTCAATTTCAGCATTGTATGCTACCCATAATAGTCAACGCAATAAGGAAATCAAAGCAAAACCTTAAAATTTAAACAGAGTACCTAGCGTAGTAACGTATCGTATTTTTGCAATCGATATAAACCATTGGATGTGACCCTGAAATTGGTACTAAACTGTGTCTATGTGTGTAGCGTAAGCTTCAAATTAGGAAGGAAGAATTCATGATGATAATATTGGATCGGATATTACAACAGCCTGGGAAAATACAATACACTTGCCCGTTATTCTGCCGCTAAACAGTAATGTGCAAGCGTCATTGAAATACTTAAATCATTTCATATCGATTGGTGACGAGCACAGTGCAGTGCTTGGAAATGATTTGGAATCTTCATGTGCTAATAGCTCCGTGACACTGCTGTTAAGGGGAAGGGTGTGGGTTACCATGAGACATATAATGTCACTCACTCTATTTGTACTATAAATAATATAATATTATCTAAAAACACAAAAACTGGCTCCAATTTAAAATTAATCAGGCACTCGACTAAATTTAATAATTTATGTGAAATCTACGAATACGTCGTCCACGTAAAGGTGCCTAAGCAAAGTTTAGTTTTTGTTGATATACGAAAAACTGCCACACTGATTTCGATAAAATTTATGTGGAAGTATTATTTATCAAACAATACTAAAATTTCATACATTTTCACGTCTATCGGCAGTCCCAATGACTTCATTTTTTATCTGCTTATAATTCATGTTGTGTAGGCAGTCTGTACAGAGAAAAAAAAATCAACAAACGCACTTGTTTTATTTTCCCGCGCCCATAACCTTTTAATTTTACTTTTTTATTGCTTCGTGTGTGGTCACGGTAAACTTTTTTATAAGTCTTATTCGGGATGTTGGCCAACCGCAACTTGTAATCTACAATGCGACCGCTCTCATGTTTTGAATTGGGTGGCGGAGCTATTATCACGTATCCTAAAGACAGAGGTTTTTTTTAGTAGCTTCTTTTGGCCGTTTTTATAGATATGTTGGTTGTGTTGTACATTAATTTATAGCCGGGAATAGATAAAATGGCCTGCTTTTGGTTTAGTATTAATGAACGTGAATATGGGGGACTCACTCATTACACTGATAACAGTTTTACAATGCGACACGAGTTGAACCCGTGTCGCATTGTAAAACTGTTACACTTTTAACTAACAGTGATTGATTTAGCCCACCATATAAATATTTCTTGTCAAAAATGTGTTAAGTTTTCCATGAGCATAAATTTAGTGTAGAGTGACGAGATGAGCAGGATATGTGCCTGATAGTAACCAACATGCCTGCCACATAACAGCACAGTGCCACATAACACGCAGCCATTGGAACATGAATAATGAACTTAGTCCAAATCATTACTTAGCAAAGCACTGCGCTCGTCACCCAGAGATCTAAGAGATAAAATATCTTTACGGCCTGTAATTTAACTGGAAATATTGCCCTTCCAACCGGAACACAGTAATGTGCACATTACTGCTTGGTGGTAGAATAAAGGTAGGTGCTAAGTGGCAGAGGTAGGTACTTTCCCAGGGGGACTCTGCTATCCTGTGCTATGCTATGCTCTGCTCTGCTGAATTTATCGGCTTGTTTACTCTACCCACGTACGTCAGAACACAAGTAGCCCTGTTCCCACTGCTGGGATTCGGAGTCGGTTCACTCAAGTAGAAAGTCAAGGCGACTACTCTGACCAAGTCCGGATTTCGAAAGATGTTTTTTGGTACGTGCCGGTTTCCTCGCGATGTTTTCCTTCACCGTTACGGCCAGTAGTGATGACAAACTGGTACGTCTGCACTTGGGATATAGTATTTCTATCTATGATACCGCATGTGCAGACCGACACAAGACAGTACCTGTCCACCAGTCAGCAAGCTGTCAGTAGGTACCCGATATCCGTGGTAATCCCAAAGACTGTAGTCAGTGGTACAGGTAGGATTCTACTGCTATTGTTACGAACGTGACGCTTGAACTCCATTCATAGTCCACGGAAAATCTGCATGTGGTGCGCCAAATTTATTTTGCGCTTACGTCTTTGATTTTACGATTTGATTACGTCTCATTCCACTGTGGTCTCCGATCAAGCGTTGTCGCACTGTATTGTGTAGAGATTTCGCTTAAGTAGAAAGAATTTGTTAATAGTCTAGATAACGTCTTGGCTCGTATTAGTCATTGGATTAGTGAGGATTTAATGTTAAGCATATTTAAAGACCAAGCGAAGCAACGAATTGGCAACGAGACAACTAACAACACCTATACTTACTTTTCAATAAACCGTTTACCTATTACATTTAGTTAAATTCTGTGGATTCAGACGCAAATCCAGAAGTATTGTAGCCTGGTGCCTTCGTTGGTAGTGAGTCTGTGATGCCGTGGGTCGTGGGTTCGATCCCCACCCAGTGCATTTTTTTTTTATAAAAGTGACTAGACGAACAGGTCATGTTCCTGATGGTATGCAACATGCCTGCCACATAACAGCACAGTGACACGCAGCTATTGGAACATGAAGAGTCCAAATCATTACCTAGCACTGCACTGCGCTCATCACCCAGAGATCTAAGATGTTATATCTCTAAGCCCTGTAATTTCTCTGGAAACATGGCCCTTCAAACCAGAGAACAGTAATGTTTTCACATTACTACTTGGTGGTTGAATCACTGGCAAAAGTGTGGTACTTCCCCAGGCGGAATCTGCTAGGAGTCCTACCACTACAAAATGTGTGATGAATTAATACCTACAAATATTTGTACTGTGCCTGGGCGTTTTTTATATGTTACTGTAAAAGCTAGAACTACGGTAAATCTTAAGATTTAACAGGATCTAAGTGTCTAAGAATTTATCGATAGTACCTATTTCTGAAAATAGGTCGATTTTTTCGTGCTTTTACCATTCGAATTCAAATGAAAAAAATAGAAGTATTATATATAAGCTATCTGGCTCCCATAGTACAGTGCGTTTCAACAAATAGTTCCTCTGGTGCCATATTGGTAGCACTGGTTAATGTTAGCAAAAGGGTACAGTGCGTTTAATCAAATAGTTCCTCTGGCGTCATATTGGTAGCACTGGTTGGTTGGGCACAAGAGGGTAATGTGACAGCACTTATTTCCATTACTACCAACATGACGCCAGAGGAACTATTTCATGAAACGCACTATACAAGCCTTGCTTAGTTTGGGGTTAGATGGTATTGTGTGTGATATGTCCACCAATACTCATTTAAAGTGTAGTCGACTGAATTCAGTAGCAGCTTAGATGCAACATGTACCATTTCGTTTCTGAATCTAGTAAGGTAACTTACTGAATGCTAATTACACTACACAGAATTCAGTAGCGACAAAATTTTGCCAAGTTAAACAAGCCTATAGGCAGAGATGTATAAGATACCCTATACAAAGTATCTGAAATACAAGATGCAAGATACTTACGAAAAAAGTATTTCAGATACCAGATACACATACTTTTCTAAAAAAGGTATCTGAAATACTATACAAAATACGTATCTTACAAATACTTTTTTAAGATAAAATACTTTTGTAAGAAAATAACGTATAATTGAACTTAAGTTTATTCTTCCGAGAAAACAATTTTCGAATAAGTATATCGCGTATATTGATAACAAGGATCAGGTAAATGAGAATATAGTTAGTGTTTAGTGTATAAATCAAGGAAAAACTAAACTTCAAAACTAATTTTTTCAATAGTTATTCGGTCCAGTTTTCCAGATGCATTAACTAACTAAATAAATATAACTAACTTTGTAATCCCATGTATAAATGTATAATACTGCAAAGTTATTATTATATATGCAGTTAATTAAAAAGCGAACTTGTGTTTGTGTTTTCATGCGATGGCCAAGTCAATATATCTATTTAAATGTTAAAGATTTTTTGTACTGAAATGACTAATATTAGACCTTTTACAAGAACAAAATTAAAAATTTTGATTAACCCCCGACTACCTCGGATCTCGGATTATCTGTATAACGTTCTACTAGTCAAGCCCTTTCATTTGATACCCATATTAAGGGAGTTGTGACCAAAGAAATGTATTTCGCTATTAGGCGAAATTTGTGGTAGTGGCCATCTTGGATTTAAATTTGTCATAGTGCAAAGTACTCTATTAGTCAAGCCCTTTCATTTGATACCCATATTGAGGTAGGTTGTGAAGAAATATTTTGTCCGCCATTTTGTGGCGGCGGTCATTTTGAATCGATATTAACCAAACATAGCTAAGAACATCCGCACGGGTATTAACCTTCAAATAAAAAAACCGCATCGAAATCGGCCCATCCGTTTGAGCTCTACGGTGCCACAGACAGACACACACACAGACAGACAGACAGACAGATAGACAGACAGTTAGACAGACAGATAGACAGACAGACATCGACGTCAAACTTATAACACCCCTTTTTTTGGTCGGGGGTTAAAAACAGAAGGTCCCTTATGTAGGGACTGATCAAATCTATACTTATAACTAGCGGCCCGCCCCGGCTTCGCCCGTGGTACAATATAACCTACAGCATTCAAGAATTACGTACGTATGAAAGAACGGTGAACGATTTTTTTTAATCGGTTCAGTAGTTCCCGAGATTAGTGTTCAACTATATATATATGCTATAGGCCAAATTATCGTGCTGGTTACTGGGTCAGAAGTGACACCTGTTGTAGACAACTGGCGGGGATAACTAATTAAATGACGATTGATAAGTTATCGACCGGGGATGAAAAATGATTAAATTATTAATATGGCTATTAAAAAATACGGGTTGATCGTAGAGGGGTGAAAATTGAGGATTGTATGTATTTTTGTATGTTGTATCATAAAAAAATTGAAATTAAAAATTTTGTCTAAAAAATTAAAAAATAAAATTTAGGGGTGGACTACCCCTAACATTTAGGGGGATGATAAATAGATGTTGGCCGATTCTCATAGATACCGGATAAGTACAAAAAATTTCATCAAAGTCGGTCAAGCCGTTTCGGAGGAGTATGGCAACGAAAACTGTGACACGAGAATTTTATATCTATCTATTACTTATAATAAAACTGTAACGGGTCGAATTCTGTACATTGAAGATATTTTGGAAATATTTTTTTTGGAGCACTCTATTTTCGATACTGATGGCGAATCTGCATTTTTTTCTTTCATGTCTGTCTGTCTGTCTGTCTGTCTGTCTGTCTGTCTGTCTGTCTGTCTTTCTGTATAGGGATCACGCATCACGCCGAAACTACTGATTCAATTCAGCTGAAACTTGGCATGATTTTAGTTTATACTAAGGACATTGCTGTAGGCTACTTTTGATCCCCAAATTCTGATCGGTTTTCTTGCGGGAGGGGTTGAAAGTCAGAATGTGTATTTGGTTGTAGCTCATGTTTGCGTTGTTTGATTTCATTAATTCTTTTTTTGTTAGAAAGACCATATTTTTAATACTGTCCCGTCAAAATTTGAACATTATCGGTTTGGTGGTTCGGAAATTACACAAACATTGAATAATTACGACACGCGCGGCGCGTTCGGTACATACTAACTTCTAAGTATTCTTTGTCTCAAAGACGATCCACAGAAATTCTAGATTCTAGAACGTGCCCACGTGATCGCGTCGCGTCGTCTTGAATGAAAGAATAATTATCAATAATACATTTTTGTGTGGAAAAACAAACATCATTCGGTTATAGCCGACTTCAAACAGGGAGGATGTTCTCAATCGGGTTGCATGTTTTTTTATTTGGTTTGATTTTACGCGATAAGTCCGCTAACTGTGAATTGATTTTGATAATTCCTTTTTTGTTTGGTAGAAAATACTTCAGAGGTGATCTCATATATCGAAAACAGGGAGGTAGTTTTTCAAATATCAACAAAAACTAAAATCAGCTTAGATATATCTGTACAGAATTAAATTACCTACCTGTCATTGAAGTAGATTTTTGTTCTTTAGAAGAAAACATATTAGCATAATAAATAGCCATTTAATACCCATTAAGTGTTCCCACTGCTCGGCGTCGGGGCCTTCTCTCGCAAGGAGAGTCAAGGCTATAATCCACCACGCTGGCCCAGTGTCGGTTGGTGGATGACATATGACTTAGAACTTAGATTCTAGGTACATTTCGGTTTCCTCGCGATGTTTTCCTTCACCGTTTCAATTACCGGCATTACGAACATGACTCTGAAAAGATAGTGGTGCACGTGGTTTTGAACCCTGGGTCTCCGGATCGACAGTCGCCGTTCTCCTGACTAGGTCAGCTGTAACTTACTAGACCAGCCGTAACTTATTAGAATACGTATTATTTCAATCCAAATACTGTTTAAAATTTAAAGGTAGTGTTTAACAAGCTTCGGTGACCGAAGCAGACCGTTGTTAGGGTTCCGTACCAAAAGGGTAAAAACGGGACCCTATTACTGAGACTTCGCTGTCCGTCCGTCCGTCCGTCTGTTACCAGGATGTATCTCAAGAACGGTGTTAGCTAGACAGTTCAAATTTTCACAGATGATGTATTTCTATTGCCGGTTAAACAAAGAATACTAGAAATAAAATAAATATTTATTTAAGAGGGGGCTTCCCATACAACGTCATATTTTTTATCGTTTGTTGCTCGATACTAATAACGTACCTGTCACAGACGCTTTACCTATTCACATAATATTTAGTTTTATGTTATCTTTAAATGTAATTAATTAAAATAAGTTATGAAGCGGGCTCCCATACAAGCCGTTTATTTGCTAATGGATCGGAACCCTTCGCGCGCGAGTCCCAATTGCACTTGACCGGTTTTATTTTTTTCTAAAATTTTGTAAAATCCTATCCTACCAATATTATAGAAATATGCCAATGTTTAAATTTTTGCTGCTCAATTACGTTGGAACGGCTGAATGTATTGAGTTACAATTTGAAACACATTATATCTTGGCTTAGCTTAAGTAGCAATGCTTAGCCTATGTGTTCTTCCAAACTATAATCTAATTGTATTGCAAATTTCAACCCGATCACTAAATACATTCCGCCATGATTAAGTAACAAACATCCAAACATTGACATTCATAATATTTACAGGACAACGTGGGAACGGCTGAACACATTCGGAAGGAATTCGAAACACACGTACTTAGTTTGTACTCAAAAATAGCAAATCGGTTACTTATAGGTTAATGTGACGTCAGAAATACTAAGCAAATTTGGTAGAAAATGAAACAGAGATAGCTTATAGTCTGAAATACCACACACACTACTTACCTATCAACCCGAATAGAAGCATTGACTCTAAAGAGGTATGTAATCTGTGGCCCTAAGGAAACAAATATTAACGTCAAAACGACAAAACGAATTGGTTTGACATACGAAACGCAGATAGTTTAGAGTCTAAAATTTCACATGGGGTAATAAGTCTATATTTTAATTTAACTCCATATTAAGTACATTAAATATATGCGCCCGTTTTGGCGTAGATAATACAGGTGCTTTGGATGCACAATCAAAATAACAAGCAACGTTATATTCTCATTAGATTGCGCTAATGTCAGTTTAAATCTCAAACACTAAACCCCATTTAAATCAATGTTTTGCTATTGTGGTATGTATTTTTTCTTTCAGCACTAGGTGGCGTTACTGGTATTCCTAATTGTACTAATGAGTTTTTTTGCTGCTAAAATGATTTTTATGCTGAATTTGGATTCTTTCGTTCTTTGATTTTTTTCTGTGTTACAATTAAATTTATATATTAACATTTCACTTAGATTTTGCTTTGATTTATAGGTTCAACTTGCTTGCGTAACATTAAAACTCAAATAAATTAATCATTTGGAAAGCTTCATTCAAAATTTTACGCGGGCGAAGTCGCAGGTAACAGCTAGAGAAAAAGAGATAAAATATAAGATCATGCACAACAGCTTTTCATAATGTATCCTATAAAAAATCCTACAAACTTAATAATTGCGGCTGTGTTCGTTACTACGAAACCTACTTATTAAAGTATGTTAGATTTTAAAAGAAGAATAATACAGATAATATAATTAATTATTTTTTTTGGGAAAAAACAAGTTCACTTGGATTTTCAATAGGTACTTATCCAAATTTAGTTAATTTTGATGTACCTACTTTCAACTAATGTATAAGTCCGTAACATCTGCTTACGCGAACGAAGTAGCGGGTTCAGCTAGTATTAGATAAAACTGTAACGGGTCGAATTCTGTACGTTGAAGATATTTTGAAAAATTTTTTTTGGAGCACTCCATAGTCGATACTGATGGCGAATCTGCATTTTTTTTCTTTCATGTCTGTCTGTCTGTCTGTCTTTCTGTATAGGGATCACGCATCACGCCGAAACTACTGATTCAATTCAGCTGAAACTTGACATGATTTTAGTTTAAACTAAGGAGATTGCTGTAGGCTACTTTTGATCCCCAAATTCTGATCGGTTTTCTTGCGGGAGGGGGTGAAAGTCAGAATGTGTATTTGGTTGTAACTCATGTTTGCGTTGTTTAATTTCATTAATTCTTTTTTTGTTAGAAAGAACACATTTTTTTTATTGTCCCATCAAAATTTGAACATTATCGGTTTGGTGGTTCGGAAATTACACAAACATTAAATAATAACGACACGCACGGCGCGTTCGGTACATACTAACTTCTAAGTATTCTGTGTATCACAGACGATCCACAGAATATCTAGATTCTAGATTCAAGAAGTGCCCACGTGATCGCGTCGCGTCGTCTTGAATGACAAAATAATTGTCAAAAATATATTTTTGTGTGGAAAAAGGAGGAGGATGGTTATGCAATCGGGTTGCATGTTTTTTTATTTGGTTTTATTTTACACGATAACTCCGCTAATTGTGAGTTGATTTTAATAATTCTTTTTATGTTTGGTAGAAAATACTTCAGAGGTGATCTTATATATCGAAAACAGGGATATAGTTTTTCAAATATCAACAAAAACCAAATATCAGCTTAGATTTATCTGTATTTAGTTAGTCGAACGACAGAATTAAATTACCTGTCATTGAAGTACATTTTTGTTCTTTTGGAGAAAACATATCAGCATAATAAGAAGCAGCATAAACAATCCATTAAATGTTCCCACTGCTGGACGTCGGGGCCTTCTCTCGCAAGGAGAGAGACAAGGCTATAATCCACCACGCTGGCCCAGTGCCGGTTGGTGGATGACATATGACTTAGAACTTAGATTCTAGGTACATTTCGGTTTCCTCACGATATTTTCCTTCACCGTTTAATTACCGGCATTACGAACATGACTCAGAAAAGATAGTGGTGCGCGTGGTTTTGAACCCTGGGTCTCCGGATCGACAGTCGGCGTTCTCCCGACTTAGTCAGCTGTAGCTTACTAGACCAGCCGTAACTTAACGTATTATTTCAATCCAAATTCTGTTTAAAATTTAAAGGTAGTGTTCAACAAGCTTCGGTAACCGAAGCAGACCGTTGTTAAGGTTCCGTACCTGACTTTGCTGTCCGTCCATCCTTCCGTCTGTCACCAGACTGTATCTCAAGAACGGTGATAGCTAGACAGTTGAAATTTTCACAGACGATGTATTTCTATTGCCGCTTTAACAAAAAATACTAAATCTAAAATAAATATTTAAGAGGGGCTTATTTCCATACAACAAACTTGACTTTTTTACCGTTTCTTGCTTGATACTTAAAACGTACCTGTCACAGGTTGACGCTTTCACTATTCACATAATATTAAGTTTTATGTTCTCTTTAAATGTACTTAAGTAATTAAAATAAAATAAATTTTTAAGGGGGCTCCCATACAATAAAATCATTTTATTTGCTAATGGTTCAGAAGCCTTCGCGCGGGAGTCCAACTGGCATTTGACCGGTTTTATATTTCAAAAATTTTGTAATATCCTATCCTTTCCTAATATTATTATATAAATATGTCAATATTTAAATTTTTGCTGCTTAATTACGTTGGAATGGCTGAACGTATCGAGTTAAAATTTGAAACATATTCTTGGCTTAGCTTAAGTAACACATAGGGACATATAGATAAGTAACTATACATAGGCAATGTTTGGCCTATGTGTTCTTCCAGACTATAATCTAATTGTATTTCAAATTTCATCCCGATCACTTGATACGTTCGGCCATGATTAAGTAACAAACATCCAAACATTGACATTCATAATATTTACAGTTACAGGACAACGTTGGAACGGCTGAACATATTTGGAAGGAATTCGAAACACACGTAGTTTGTAATCAGAAATAGCAAATCGGTTACTTATAGGTTACTCTGACGTCGCAAAGACTAAGCAAATTTGGTAGAAAATTGAAATAGATAACTTATAGTCTGAAATACCACATATATGTACTACCTATCAACCTGAAAAGAAGCATGGGCCCTATGGAAACAAATATTAACTATCACGTCAAAACGGCACAACGAATTGGGTTGGCATACGAAACACAGATAGTTTAGAGTCTAAAATTTCACATGGGGTCTAAGTCTATATTTTCGTTTAACTCCATATTAATCTATAATAAGTATATATTTTCGTAAGGAACTTGATGTGATGGTAAGGTAAAAGCCAAAAATGAAAAATATATGCACCCGTTTTGGCGTAGATAATACAGGTGATTTGCGTTCACAATCAAAATAACAAGCAACATTATATTCTCATTAGATGGCGCTAATACCAGTTTAAATCTAAAAGCACTAAAGGCCATTGAAATCAATGTTTTGCTATTGTGGTATGTATTTTTTTCTTTCATCACTAGGTGGCGTTACTGGTATTCTAAATTGTACTAATAAGTTTTTGCTGCTAAAAGGATTTTGATGCCGAATTTGGATTCTTTCGTTCTTGGATTTTTTTTCTGTGTTACAATTAAATTCATACATCAACATTTCACTAAGACTTGGCTTAGATTTACGGGTTCAACTTGCTTGAGTACCTATCATTAAAACTCAAAATTTTAATCATTTTGATTCCACACAGGCTTCGTTCAAAATTTTACGCGGGCGAAGTCGCGAGTAACAGCTAGAAAACAGCTTGCGGATAAAAAGAGAAAAGTAGGTAATCAGATCATGCACATCAGCTTCAGACTTTTCGTAATGTATCCTATAAAAATCCTACAAACTTAACACTTGCGGCTATGTTCGATACTACGAAACCTTAATAAGTATGTTTGATTTTGTTTAAAAAAAGAAAAGTAATGATGATAAAATTTAATAATTTTTTGTGTGGAAAAACAAATTCACTCGGTTTTTCAATGATTACATTTTGCAAATATTTTGACGTACGATACTTCCAACTAATGTACACTATAAGTTAGTAACATCTGCTTACGCGAACGAAGTAGCGGGTTCAGCTAGTTAATAATAATTGACTTGGTATTACATGGATCTCAGAACTTTTTACATTAGAACAACTGGCGAGACTTGTTTTTTTTACGAGGATTGTTGTTTTTAACCCCCGACCAAAAAAGGGGTATTATAAGTTTGACGTCGATGTCTGTCTATCTGTTGCCTGTCTATCTGTCTGTCTGTCTGTGTGTGTGTCTGTCTGTGGCACCGTAGAGCTCAAACGGATGGGCCGATTTCGATGCGGTTTTTTTTATTTGAAGGTTAATATCCGTACGGATGTTCTTAGCTATGTTTGGTTAATATCGATTCAAGATGGCGCCTCCACATAATAGCGGACAAAATATTTCTTCACAACCTACCTCAATATGGGTATCAAATGAAAGGGCTTGACTAGTACAATACTATACACTATAACAAATTTCAAATCCAAGATGGCCGCCATCACAAAATGACGAATTACATTATTTTTCCACTACTACCTCAATATGGGTATTAATCGAGAGGGCTTCACTAGTATAACATATAATATAAAAGTATAATAGATTTTTTGCACTATGTTAAATTTCAAATTCAAGATGGCGGATACACAATGGCGAAATACATTTCTTTTTTCACAACTACCTCAATATGGTATCAAATGAAAGGGCTTGACTAGTAGAATGTTGTAAATATAACGAATTTGAGGTAGTCGGGGCTTAATCAAATTTTTTAATTTTGTTCTTGTTTATGAAATTATTTTATGTTTTAACATTAGATATATTGGATGTTTGTTGCTCAATTACGTCGTAGTAATCGACATGGAAATAAAACATCGATGTTTTTTCCGATTTAACATCCGATTGTCACATCGATATATCCTGATAGTCCTACTAATATTATAAATGCTGTTGTACGGATGTTTGTCGCTCAATCACGTCGTAACTTTGGAACACTTTCAACTCTAGTCTGGAAGACATTTTTATCCCAAAAAATAACGGGAACTACACGGGTAATACCGCGGGGTACTGCTAGTTAATATCATAAAAAGAAAAGATTTTATTCTTTAGTGCGAGAGATTAAATACATGTTTTCTTATTTTGCACACAACATAACTTGGATTAATACATTTATCTGAGTATATCACTTTTACTGACTCACCTTATTTACTATATTTATTATTTTAAATATCGATAGTATAATCGATATTTTAAAATTAACAATACATCGGTTTGATTCGATGCATCGTAAGAAAATATCCATGTTTTTCTAATATCGATCATCTCTATTCGAAACACCATACAACACGTGCATACGAAAAAAATACGGAATGAGTGACAGTGACAGGAATGAAGATGGGACATCTTAGTCGATGACATTTGTAGAACGATAGTGTCGCCATCTGTCATTTGGTTCCCGACCATATCCGCGAATTTTTTTTAAACGACGCGCATCGTTCGGTTGCTTTCGGAGAAAAAAAACTGCTTTTTTTAAGTTTATTTTAGTAAAAGTATCTTACGGAAAAAGTATCTTCAAAATACTAAGATAGCCGGAAAATGTATCTAAATACAAGATACAAAATAGAAAAATTAAAAAGTATTTGAAATACAAGATGTAAATACGTATTTTGTATCTTGTATCTGTATTTTAGATACTTTTATCTAAGATACGTCACATCTCTGCCTATAGGTATTATGGCGTTTTAAGGAAAATAAAGGACAAATTCAAGACCGCTAGGAGGCGGTAGTGTCTTTTAGGACTGCAATGTTAGTACGAACATTCCTCCAGGCCACAGAACGGCGCCTGCCGATCCGGACATCCCGGGTTCAAACCCCACACGCACCATTGTCTTTTCGAAGTCATGTGCGTAATGCCGCTAACTTAAAAACACGGTGAAGGAAAAACATCGTGAGGGAACCGACATCTACCTTTCTACATCGACATACGGCATGATCTTTCGAAGTCATGTGTCATCCACCAACCTGCACTGGGCCAGCGTGGTGGATTATGGCCTTAACTCTCTCCTTGCGAGAGAAGGCCCCGAGTCCCAGCAGTGGGACCATTTAGTGGGTTGTTGATGATGATGATGACTTGTCGGCACCGTCATCATCATCATCACCACCGTCATCGTCATCACCACCAAATTTACAATAATAGCACTGCGTGAAATGTCAAGCGTGAAATGAATGAAAAAATAATCACAAAAATATGAAGGGTAAGGGCGAGCAGAGAGCACGAGTGTAAGATAAACAGTGGACAGGTCGTTTTCACCGCTAATCGGCCCTTTGCTGGTTTTTATTTCACTGTGTCACGGGAAGTACAGAAATTGGTCTACATGGCAAAAGTCCAAGATATTATGGATCCTACTAATGAAATGACGAAAGAACTAATAGCTCCCGTGCTTTCACTCATGCAGTTCCCGATCTTGTCATTTTCCGAGATAAAGTGCAACCTATGGAATATTCTAGATTATTAACAAGCTAGGTACTAAATTTCATTACCCTGCAGTAGTTTTTGTTAAAATTGCTAACAGACATCTTTTAATACATTAGCGTGCTACCCGTTATGACCTACGGTGCTGAAACGTGGACACTGACAATGAAATTGATACGTAAGCTCAAAATCGCTCAGCGAGCTATGGAAAAGGCTATGTTTGGGGTTTCTCTAAGCGATTTCGTCAGTAATAAAGTAATTTGTCGGAGGACTAAAGTGGACTACGGTGATGTGACGATATACGAAAGGTAGCTGGATACATAAGACCGAGGATCGGGCTGAGTGGCGTATTATGGGAGAGGCCTATGTCTGTCAGAGGACGAATACAGGCCGATGATGATGATACGAGTAAAACATAAATATATAAATATACTTACTTAAAATATTAGTAGGATTTGAATATCTTGCACACAATCCGCGAAATTACGATACTTCTTTCTTAACTTGCTTAAACTGGTGTAAATTGTAAAAAGTGTAACGTTTATGGTCTACACAATATTTCTGTTATGCTATTCAATTTGGGAGATTTATTTTGTCCTCGGCAATACATACTTAGAACTACACACTTTTATTCACTAGGAATACTTTTTATGTGCATATGCATACATTGTAACTTCACTTGAAAGACCCGTGGAGCGTACAAAAAGTAGTCATTGAATGTATGTACTTACAATAAGATTAGATTATTAACATTAGGATAAACAAAAACATATTCAAAGACGTCTCAGAGCCACAGAGGCGACGACCATAGACTCGCACAAGTATCTCAGAATGTTGAGTGTGATCTTGAGAAACTTGAGAAATGGTTCTGGCTGAATTGAAGAGTTAAGTGCAAAAATGTCAACGTTTTTTAAATGTTATGTAGGTAGGTACTTATATATTGATATAAAATATTGATTTTGGTCTAGGACAACAATAATTATTTTATTAAGGATTAAAATTAAAATACTACATTCTTCCGTCATCATTCACTTTGATTTTCCCTTCACTTTGATTTTCAATTTTGTTTTTTATTTAACGTCAAAACGTCATAATCAGGCCACAATTATTTACCACTGGTAATCCTCTGCCAAAAAACAAGCCTGATTCACGGCTTTAAACTCCCAGTTTTCTAGTTGGACTTCCCAAGAATAAACGTTTTCCCTCATAGTTCCGGTAACACACGCGCCACACCAAATTAGACGTGTAAACGTATACAAGGAAAAGTAAACATTATTCGAATATCCATGTTTATTTTGGCTTTAGCTTCAAAACTGGTAATCGTTCCCAATTACAAGGGATTGCACTTTCCTTTTAAAGTGCTAAAACGGCTTTTAGCTATTTCTTACGATGTACCTTTTTGTATCATTCGTTTAAAAAGTGCATCAAACCATAAGCAAATTTGTTTGTTGTAATCACAGACTAAGTAGAGAGATACTCTGTTGTAAGTAAGTATTTACTACACGCTGTTTTTTGTGGTGTAACACAATCACTAGTTTTGACTGGTTTAAAAAATAGCCTATGTGTGAATCAATGGACTCATTTTCATCTTACTTTATCTATGGACTTATTTGGATCTATTAAGTATTTTATTTTATTTAATGCTTTGTTCGAGGCGATATACGTGGTAACACATCTTATTTACATACATTCGAAATACACATTTCTCCTTTCTAATTAGTGGGACATAGAGTGACGGGGCAAGCAAATCATGCGTCTGATGATAAGTAACGCGCTTGCATATAACCACACAGCGCCATGCTGTTATATGAATTTGTACTGTTTGGAAATTAGGACTTGGACCATATAATATCTATTATACAGAGATGCGATTTATTTGAAATACTTCTATTTAAAATGCAAATACAAAATGCAAAATACCTATTTTGTATTTTGCATTTAAATACCTTTTAGGAAAGAGCATTTTGTATTTTATTTGAAATACCTTTTGAGACGTATTTTGCATTTTAATATTCATTTCAAAATACAAAATACTTTGCAATTAAGTTTAGCCAAAAAAAAAAATGAAACGAACGGATAACGATAACGGATATCACCAAATTTATCCGATAGAGGCGCCTGCTAATATAAAACTAACCAAAAACTGACCAAAAAATAGGGATGTTATAAGTTTGAAAATACCTATTTTGCATTTAGCATTTGAAATACAAAACTCAAAACTATTTTGTATTTTGCATTTGAAATAGTAAATCTGAAAAGTATTTTGCATTTTGTATTTAAATGCTTTTTTAAAACCATTTTGAACATCTCTGCTATTATATGGTCCAAGTCCTAATCAATAGGTACCTACTTAGCACCGCTCTCGTCACCCAGATATATTTAAATGGGCGTGTTGCTTACCATTAGATACATGTCTTGCTTGTGCGTCATATTACAAAAAAAATAAATTGGCATTCGTAGGAACTGCCGATAAAAGTGAAAACTTATAACTCAGAATTTGATAGCTTACTTAGGAAACTACGCGGGTGAAACTGGAGGGCGTGGCCATGACCATGGCCATGGAATTTGCTTGTCCCGTATGTCACACTAATTAGAATTAGGCTAATGGCCATGGTCCCGAGTTCACCCGAAAATTTCTTACCATTCCCGAGCGTGACGCTAGAATTCAATTCACAGCCCACGAAAAATCTGTCTGTAGTGCGCCAATAGAAGTTTTCACTTCAAAAAGCCTTTTTTGATTATGTTTGACGTCACAAATGTCTAGAATTGCTGTTTAGAAAGCGATTTGAATTTGTCCAAATATTTATCATGCGCAAGCGCAGATCAACTATGGTAAATCCTCAAAATGTGCAAGCCCTAATAATGTTTGGGTGCCTTCAAATCTAGAGTAATATTTTTTGGCAAACGTGTTACATCCTAGGCTGTGATTTTGTTTAGATAATATTAATCAAATGCAGAGCTATCTTGAAGAAAAATAAATGTATGGTGTCATGGCACTGCGCCTGACTAAATCGACTATGGCTTTGCTATTGCTATCTCTATAAACGCAAACGAAAAGAAAAGAGAGAGAATTATCAAAGTTAAGACACTTTTCGTTCGGCGGTAGATCCCCTGGAACGAATGAAGTTCCTCCCCTTCCTATGGATAATATACATATGTAGAAGCAACACAATTTGAAAAAATATATGCTATATTTTAGTGCTGATGGTACGATTATCCTGAAAATAAAGTTGGCGACACTGGTTAGTGGTTACGGACACTTTATACGCGTCACTTCCTTTCTATATTGACGTGGTAACGTCTAATAAATCTATGAACGCCGGTTGCATGCACAAGAAAGTGTCGCGTTATGTCCTGTTACGCTCATTGTACGCTTGCGCCGCATCAATGTTTTGTTATGACGTTGTCACGTTAAACTATCGTCCGTAAACCAAACGATTTTACAGACAACCATTTTTTGAAGTTATACTTCTTTAGGCGCGTTATGAAAAAATGATGAGAGTGAAATTTAAAGATGCGCGCGCACCTGTGACACAAAATTAACAGTATGAAGTTGTCTGCTTAAGGTGGTTCGATTTTCATACTAATCTATTCAGACGCGAAGACGCGCGACGTTGCCAGCTCGTGACATACGCGGGTAACGCGCTGTTGCCGCTCTTCTCTGTCAACTTTGCTCAGCTGGCTCAGCTCAAGAATCAAATAAATTATTGAAAGATTGGACAATGTATTGCCAGTATTTGAATGTTATACAACGTGTGGCGGAAATGTCCAACAATATTAGAATAGGTCATTCCAACACTGATGTGGACTTCACCCCCGAAGGTCTCTTTCCCTCGGCACTTTAGATCGCGAGATAATACGAGTCAAAGTTTGATGTAAAATTGACCAGCTACAACCCTAATGCGCGGCGGCGCGGCGTGCGACGACGGAGCGGCGTGCGGCGCGGCGGCCGGCGCGGCGGTCAGTGACCGCGCCGCGCGGCCGGTGATTAGGGTTGTCAAATAAAATATTAAACAAGGAATTTTTTACTTTGTATGGAAAAAAAAATGTTGTGCTTTCGTGTCTAATATTCACATATGTGATTCGATACCTAGTATAGATGAACTACAGTAAATATTGTTGAACCTTTCCGCCACACGTTGTATATTGGATACATTTTCGGTGGCGATAAATTTAATAAAATAAAAGAAGTATAACTTCTCACGCGCGTACATAAACATAAGTACACGCACCCATTTTATTTTTTTCTTACTGTTTTAGTCTCACAGGCCAGGAGTTCTAGCCAGGATAGCAAGCTGGTGTTAGTAAGCTAGTGCTTATAGCTTCGTCTAGACATAACTAGCGTTGCGTAGCGTTGTCTACACGAAGGTAGAAACACTAGCTTACTATCCTAGCTTGAAATTGGCGAAATTGTGCTCAACAAGCATTTATCTCACACAATATATATATCACAACCAAATCTATTTGGTTGTGATATATATATGTAAGCCAGAAATGAATCGAAGATGAAGAATCAGATGACAAAAAATGAAAACCAGAAATAATAGAAGATGAGGAAGAATAAGACTTTAATCAGCTGACTATATTATATAATATAATTTATTTTATTTAAGACTACAACAAGTTGTCTTGCCAGACATATTGCATGCCTCTCACAGAGGCCAGTTTGTATGGGGCAACTTTTAAAATGTTTTGTATCATCTTATCTTACCTACAAACAGGAATAAAGATTTTTGTATTTGTATTTGAAAAAGCCGCATTTAGTTCAGGCATTAGCAACTACGTTCCAAAAACAGCGTTAAAATTGTATAAATTGTCATCACATTAAATAAGTTCACCAACCCACACAGAATAATATAGCAGTTTCTATGACTCCCTACCACGCTCGATTCGTTATTGCTTATTAACATATAACATTGCATAACGTAGTGCATTACAACATAAATGTTAAGTGTATGGTTTGCTTAGCTGGTCACCAAGAGCGTCATTGATACGATGGATACAAGTTCTTAGGAAAGCTATTGATCCACTGAAGACTATCAGTAGCATTAAACACATTTTATACAAGCAGCGCCTGTCGGTTTTTTATCGGATACACTTCGGAGAGTATGAACTGGTTTGCATGATCTGATACCACCTTATCCTTTTTTCTATCGGAATGCTCGTAGCTCGAAAAAGCGACATCGTTTCATGGTTGATGTTCTAAAGATACGAACGAAGAGATTTGACTCTACTTTTGTGATAAGAACGTCTAGGCTGTGGAATACGTTGCCAGGTGGAGGTTTTCCCCGATGGTTACAATCTTTGTGTCTTCACATCGAGAGTGTATCTCGGTTTTATCTAGTTAAACACGCTCCATCGTAGACCGCATCGTCGCTTAACATCAGGCAAGGTCTATGCCGTCGGTGTAATAATACTCGAACTTAATCATAATTCAATAATAAAATATCATTTCACATGTAAAAAAAAGTTACAAAATATGTCATTAAATAAAAAACTAGTACATGTGCCGTTGCACTTAATCATAAATTCAATAAAAATAATGTCAAACTAATATTTTGAAATCATAAAATTCATTAAAGTCATAAAAAGACTGCTCGACAAGCCAATTTTTAAGCTTGATTTTAAATAGGTTTAGGTTTTCTATGGCCGTGACGTCATGGGGCAACTGATTGTAGACAATCGGGGAACTTATTACATGATGAAGGCCCCAGTGTACCGCAAAAAATCAACAACTGCATGCTAGACACTTTCATGCAGCTTCAACACAGGCGCGGTCCCAGCCTTGAATTTTGGAGGGGGTCACCAGTACGCAGTCTAAAATTTGGGGGGGGGGGGGTCACCAGTAGGAATACTATAAATCGTAATAATTTTTTAGATTTTTAGTTTAACGTTTACGATTTGGGGGGGGGGGGGTCATGTCCCCTGTGACCCCCCCACGGACCGCGCATGCTTCAACATTATATAAACGAATGGATGTGCCCTGACCACCTTGAAATTGGTCATAAACTGCGTCTCTGTGTGTATCGTAAGTGGTTTAAAAACAACCAATCTACTTGACTCCTAGAATCGCTAGCAGCAAGATATGCTGTGGTTCACTTATTTTGGTAGTTGACAACGAACAGTGATAGGTAAAAACGCCCGGCGTCCACCGCTTCCTACAACGGACTAGAACGGAAAGAGTGAGCTCACTCATCCCAACGATGACATGATTCCGTGCGCCCTGAAGTTTGGGAGGGCACATCTTTGTATTGAGATCGTTGTTCAACATAGCATCGGCAATGAGTATTTTGTCTTAGGCGAGTTTATTTATATTATAGCTGTAACTGGAGAACTGTCCTGGATGTAGAGCTAAGTAATGTCAACATTTATTGGGCAAGAAACTTAATTAGCGTACTGCAGGGTGCCGGATGCTGACACTGATACACGTGGTTATTTGACACCTATGAAAAGACATTCCTGGACATTTGCATGGAAAAGAGAGAGAGTAGTAGGTACTTAATTAGTTAAACTAGAAGTTTTGACGGTATATAAGATACTGGCGGTCTGCCTGTGCTTCACCCGTGGTGCATAATATTATAGATTCAGGGATCACGTACACTTCCAACGGTGGCATAATGGTTTCTGAAAATATCGCGTTCAAACAAAAAAACATCTTCGGCTTTATAATAATATTATATGAGTTTGGATGTTTGTTACTCAATCGATTCGTCGAACTCTTTGCACACTTTTTAAGAGGACAACTTAATAATATGTGCTCCTAATTGTTATATTTTCGAACTCGACTTTATTTTTGAGTTTATATAATCAGACAGACGCCAGTCACGCTTACGTGTATTTCATGGTAAATCTGAATTACACAAAACCACAGATTACTGAAACAAAGTAATCTGTGCTTTTATTATATTATTATCTGTGATATTATTCTATTACTTGTAAATTGTAGTCCAAGATATTAATTTATACTGAAAACATCAAACAAGAGGTCTGTTAATCGCGGTCCCATCCATTATTTTATCTTCATCGAGATGTAATTAGATAATGATAGTTCTGTGTTTTGGTCAGTTGTGTTGTGTTTGAAAACTAAAGAAGAAACTTAATTTTTATAGACATTAGCACCCCGCGAAGTTCCCGTTTCTGTTATTTTTTCTATTTGTTCTTCCGGACTGTAATCTAACTGTATTCCAAATTTCAACCCAATCTGTGCAGACGTTACAACACATTTTGCACATACCTAACTTCTTGGTGGTGGAATAGCTGGCAAAGGTGTGGGTACTTCCCCAGGTGGACTCTACAAAACCACACCCCGAACACTCCACTAAAACTCCAAACAAACGCCGCTGTGGAGTTACCTACTCTTCTCACAGCTACGCAGATGTCGTTCGTACACACGCGTGAATGTGTGCGTTCGAGCTTGGGGTACTTAATTGTTTTATTGAATAGTTGTGCCCCTTGAGTTCACCTGATGACGTAAAGTAGTCTATACACTTGCTATAATGTTGAGTTATATAAATAGAATGGAACCAAATTATACTATTCTAAATAAAAAAAACGAAACCGATGATAAATAGGTATCTATTTCTGTTAGTGGGTACACATTCACATATTATTTTACACTTACCCAAGAAGGAAACTTTATTCTGTCACTATAATTATTCCTCCAGGCATTATCAATCCGTGGCCAAAACTGGCTGTGTAAGTTACGAACTTTGAGTTAAAAATTACTACGTTATTATAAAGCAACGTTATTTAAAAGTTTCTAAGCTTACGTTATCTTAGCCTTAGGAAATTAAGTAAAGCTTTAAAGCTATTAAATTATCTGTTAATCTTGTCCCGTTCAGTTGACGGACAGCCGTAAACACCACAACACCCCACTGTTAGCAATATTAGTAATTCATATAAGTTGGTATTTAAAGAATAGTAAGAATACCGTAATGCGCTCTATGGTAACCCTAAAATTCCGGGTGAATATGATTTGTTTGTAGTCTGTGGGCTGCGATAGTTTTGGCGGGAAACTAGGACGCTCACGTTGGTCTCGTGGGAACAGGGATATAAAAAAATCATATACGGCAGCAAGTCTAAGCGAAAGGTTTAAATTAAAAGTACTCGTAACCAGTAATAAGTAAATATCTAAGTAAAAAGTGATAATTGTACATCTGTTACTGATTTTAAGGTACTGTAAAGCGTTTTTGTTAATTATAGTACGAAATGTATTACTTGATCTGCACGAGGCAGCTATGAATAAGTTGGTATGAAGGACTGATTCCGAAATATAATGCTGTAGACTGATCATAGCTGTTTTATTTATGAACTAATGGTGTTCTTAATTTAGAATAAACTATGTTCCTAATATCTCAGAAGTGGGATCGGCGGACAAGTAAACCATAATTGTCCGTTGGTCCCGCCCATGTGATATATTTTTTTCTTTTCAATGTTTTTTTTCTCCACGTTTAACATCTGCTTGTTAATGTCACTCAATACGAAAACTCTATGATCAGTGTTTAATTTGTGGTAAAATGTACGGTTTAATGAGTTGCAGAGCGAACCATCGATATAAACCAATGGATATGCCCTGAGTAACTTGGAATTGGTAATAAACTGCGTCTCTATGTGTGTCGTAAGTAGTTTACACATAACTAATCTACTTGACCCCTAGAATCGCTAGCGGCGCGATTTGCTGTGGTTCTACTTATCTTGGTTGTTGACAACGAATATTGATATGTAAAAACGTCTGGCGTTCACCGCTTCCTGCAACCGACTGGAACGGAGTGAGTGAGCTCACTCTTCCCAACTATGACATGATTCCGTGCGCCCTGAAGTTTGGGAGGGCACATTTGTGTATTGAGATCTTTGGAGTGAACAATCTCACGTAAGTGTATTTTTCCGTGTAGGTACTTAGGTACCATTTTTGATTTGTTATTGCAAAGTGGTCCTCACTACATTAATTACTGGAAATCCTATACCGCATTTTCCAGGTGTTCATTATTTTTATCTACCCGTTTAATTGTGCACAAGATATTGCACATAATAATAAATGTGTAAATAGTGGCTATACATATTTTCTATGCAATTTATAAAGGGTATGCCATGTTACAAAAATTCTATATCCTATAGTTTTCGAAAACCATGCTTCGATAAAAAAAAATATGTAACACCCGATAACCGCAATGTCAGTCATTCTGGACAAACCATTAATGTTACTCTGAGACTTATTCAAATGTTCTTTTTAAAACTGTGGTCGCCCAGTTGTGAGAACGTTCGATTTACACGAGGTTATGGTTCGAATCCCGGCGGTACGTTTGAGTATTTTTCCATGTTCTGTTAGTGAAACTTTGTCATGACCACTGATGTCATATATGATGATAATGTAAGTCACAAGGGAACGGGGTGGACCTAAAACGATATCTTTCAGGGACACTCATTATCCGTCAAACCGGACCTTGATAGAGTGGTGGGTATTGGCGTTTATCTTCTTTTAAAAGAAGACCAGAGTCCCAGTTGTGGGAATAAAAATGGTGACACAATAGACATGCAGGTCAGATCACGGGTCAGACGTCGAAGCTGTATGTACGAACCTCATAGCAGATCATAATTATAAAATGTTCTCAAATTACTGTGTAGAGTAACTATGACGAACCAAAGCGGTAATGCATTCAGTATAAATGACAGTATATGATTTGACGTTAGCTCGCTTTTGGCATATTATCTGGGGGCACGGCAGTGCCCCCGCCAAGTCGTATATATCTTACATGGAGATCCGGACAAAGTCAAGTTTGTCTTTAGTGTACAGAGTCGTTTTAGCAATTAATTCAATTAGAGAGATAATCTTATGCACGTAGAAAATTTTAAAGAAACTGTGTTTTTAACTGCTGATTCAGATAACCATGGGCATGTGACGTATATTAAATTAAACTCCTCTTTTCTACCAATAGTTATGAACTAAACTGACATTGCCAGTGATATGATCTTAAGTCACAGCATGCGCCGTTCATTGAGAATGGAGGTGAGCTGTGAACTTCGACTGAGGTGGCTATTGTTCAGCCAACATGTAACTTAATAAGGCAAATCTTTATAGATTGTACATTTAAACGAGTTGAAACCAGAGTCACGCGTGACTAGTATCATCAAGGTAGAAAAGTAGGTAGGTACTAGAGCTTCTCATTGCAGTTTAGCAGTGTTCTAAACTAAAGTAATCTGAAGAAAGTACTTGCTCATATATGGAAAAAATAGAGTTAAAGGTAGGTTGAGCAATCATTAATGCCTTTGTTGGAAGTTCCAGATTATGGATAGACCGAATCAAGGACGCAGAGATAGCGTCGAAAGTTGCGGCATGAAGAGTGAACCTGAGACCTAGCGCTGCAAAGGGCACGCTCGGATAACGAGTATTCCACCGATTGAGAAGGACCGGAACGAGGGAGTGGAAGGAGTCTGAATAACAGGCAAGTCCACAAGCGTTCTAATTTTAATTTACTCAGTGATGATGTAAACTGATACTGAGAACCGTAGCCAGGAAGTGGAAGGGAGTCTGGATAACAGGCAAGTCCACAAGCGCTTTAATATGAATTTGTTTAGTAATGTTGTAAATTGACACATTTGAGAACCAGAGAACCAGAAGGTGTGGAAGGTAGTCTGGATTTTAACAGACAAGTCCACAACCGCTATTATGTAGATTCGATTTATGATGTAGTAAATTTGACGTGGTTTAAAGAAGAGTTGTTGAGGCCACATAAGGCTCATAATATAGTGACAGTAATAAGATAAACGATAATGATAAACATAAAAGATCACGGGTTTTCACGAAGATTCACAGTCTAGCGAAAGATCGTTCGCTCTTGGGAGGAGGAGAAATTGTAGAGCATTACAGTATAGGCGAATCTGCTCAAGGTTTACGCAAAATGACGCGAAAGAGTCGCTGCAATTATAGCGACACATTAAATTGTTTTAAAAATATATTTTGTTTTACACTTTGCAAAACGTCACTTCCGTTCATCGGATTTTGAACATGAACTTCATGATGTTCTTCATACATTTATTTAATGAGTTGAAAAGTGTACATGGACATTTGACTGCTGAGCTTTCTTTTACAAACGTAAAACCAGAGTTTGATCTAATGTTAAAAGTCAGACTACAATGATTTGAGTAACAAAGTAATGTGTAAAAATTAACGAGTGGAACGAAAATAAAATAATCCATTTTGCTGTACCCAATAACCAGGCATCGCAAAATCTCAGAAACGTTACTCTAATAGTTGGGCCGAGTGGATAAGAAAGCTTGGCGAGGCATTCTCCCGCTGCCACTGGGACAACCGTGCAGGTTTACTATTATTATTAGGCTTGAAAGCTTGCCAAACTTGCACGTCATGTTCTTATGGAGGCAGTATTGTTACCAAAAGCATACACAAGAAGATTATCGCAGATGTAGAGATACGGAAGGTAGCATAATGTTAATTACACAGAATTGACGATCGATTAAGAGTATAAATTTGGGAACCGTTAGAAATTAGCTATTGCTCAAAGTCAACGTAAACATAAAAAACTCACGATGTATCGGAAACTATCGAGGATTAGTTTTGAACGGATCAGTTTATAAGTAACAGTTTTACTGAAAATTAAAAAACCAGAAGTCGCTATTCCTAACAATGTTAAAGTTACTTTGTATTTCATAATATTATAGAATGATGGTGTAACATTGATATGTACTTGTTATATTGAGAATTCAATATGAATATAACAAATACGCCAGATGACTTCTTGTCGGAAATAAGGTCCGAACCAAGAGATTATCTTAAGTTAAACAATGAGGTTGTTGTTGGTTCGGGGCGACTAGTAGCTGTTCCAAGAAAATCACAAAGCGAAGTATTAAAGATAAAGAGTCAATCTATGCAGACTGTTCAATTCATGGTAATAGCTCTAAAATATACACAAATTACGTGTCGCGTTGTTTGTCCGCGACGGACTCCGCAATTGTAGTCTGGTTTGCGCACCGTGTAAGATTTGATCCAACATGAAAGATGGGATAGTCTTTGTATGGAGGTTTCCGAGCGAGGTTAGAGCGGGCCGCTAATATCTATAATATGTATTACTGCCTTCCCAATTCACACTTGATGGTCAGGGAAATGTTATTCGAAATCTCGCTGAAGCGAAGATTCGGTTTATAACAGTACTTTAGTAACTCAAATTATGCCTACAAGTTATAATGAGCGATATCTGTCCCGTTGCATATGATAATAACGAGCACTTCTTCAATGGTGACTAGTAGCCAATACTTTTGAAAAAAAAGGAACTACATAATTTGCTCGTTGAATATAGCGATTACTTCTCGTCCGAAAAATAAAAGAGATTTAGGAGTTTGCCACAACTCATGAGATGAAGGATACGAAGCCAGGAATATACAAGACGTATCGTATGTCACATGACAAAACAAACCGGGTAAAGCCTCGAACTATCGCGGTGGCATTTCATCACGCTACAATTTAACAGACTTCCTGGGGTTTGCAGTCAGTATTGACGGTTTAAAGCCTGGACTTGAAGGCGGTTTCTAAGTCTAGTACTTTAAGTACATCAAAAAACCCATACGAACTGGTCTTAAATAGTTTTCCGTGATTTGCGGACCGTTTGGCCGGTCCACACAGATTCAAGAGAGTACGGCGTGACAGGTATTCTGGGGTCCTTAGGACAGTCCCTTACAGTAATAAGAGAAAAAGAGAAACCTGAGAGAAGTAAAAGCTCCACTCATTCGAACTTGAAACCCTCTCAGCAGTATCCTCTCTTAGTAAATTTAGAGTTTACCTTCAGAGTATCCCACTTAAAATATTGTCAAACTGCATTGCGCCGAGAACCACACTCAACACACACACACTAACAGAGATCTAGTACCGTGTGTGGTCGTTGAGGGTGTAGTTCCAAGAATTCAATGGCGAAATCGCGTATCGAGCGAGCAACCCTCATTTGGATGCTTTAGAATCAGAGTCCCAAGGGAAGCTATAGATCCAAATCCCAGACTTTATAGAGTATCCTGAAGATTGGATACAATAACTATCCTCAGCTAATAAGACAACAATACAAAAAAAAAAAACACTTTATTAGGTATATCACAATACAATAGAAAAAGTGACTAAACATGTAAGTAATTAAAATGTTGTGTACAAAAGTTCAGCCTATCGCTAATAGCGATGTCTTCTAGATGATTTGGTTGTTAGGACAAGATAACTAGTAAAGGTATGGGTCTGGTATCTTTGATAAACTTATGTACCTACATAAACAATTACACAAATAGGATACATATCATTTAGAAGTAAATCCGTTGTACAGATATGGTACATAGCTATTGTTATACCTACTTAATACTAACATTATAAAGATAAAGAAAATAAATATAAATCTTGTTTGTTTGAACGCACTAATCTCTGAAACTACCAGACTGATTTCAAAGTTATTACATTGGTTATGTGCGTGGTCGTTGCACGCTATAGGCTATAAATACACCTACCGCAGGCCAGGGTGGATGGCTAGTAAATAATATAATGCATGAACAAAATATATTAAAATAGACTTTACATAAACATACTTCATAACATTGAATACCTACGCGTAAAGGACAATACGCACGTGTTTACGAAACGAAGCTGAAAAGATATCTACTGTTCAGCAACTAATCCGAAAGTAGTAATTATTGAAGATTCTATAAATAATAAATGATTATAATTTCTTATAATATAAATAATAAATATATTATAAGAAATATATATCGTCGGTATAAAGATAAGATTTATCGAGTAATCAACGATAATGATCAGATCCGAAACATACTTTTGCATACTTAGTCAATAAGGTTCAACGACGAGGATTTAGTAAGTACTGTATGTAAGGCGTGGAACGCCAAGTGATGATAAAATTAGCTATAAAATTTCAAGACCTGTATCGTATTAGAAATTTTGACAAATATTAGGCATCTGATCAATGATATATATGCCTTTACTCGCCGCGGTCGTTATGAAGACGTGGTAGCCGCAGATACGAGAACTCAAACCAGTGATGGTGTTTAATAGGTGTTTGAATACGTTTAATTCGAATCAAGTTCCAATAGAGACTATCAGATTGTTGGTCACGAAACAATCAATGATTCCCTATAAGTATCAGTAAAAATTATTTTGTCGCTCATATGAAGTAGGTTATTATGCTAATTGATTAGACACGCTGAAATCATCATATTGCCTAGTAGAGAAACCATTGACGTGATTCATCATCATTAATTTATAAGTAAATGATTACTTTGGATTATGTTCAACGAATAAAACTTTCACTAAAGTTGTAACAACTACGACCAAAAACTGTTGTAAACAATTGTTACGTAACTTAATTATTAGATATATAATAATATTATGAATAATTCGGTTTTACTTTGTTTTTTGTTTGTTTGTAATGAAATGCAGGTTATCTTTTGACTACCGCAAAGTATAGATAAGGTATATTATCGTATATGCCTGAAATTAGATATATCTATTTATGTAATTATAATTTTCATGTGATAATCATCAGAAATTAAAACATAATAATGTACCAAGGTTTAATTAATTATACGTACTTGTCATGATTTGCTGAATAGGTATTTTGGATTGAAGACTATTATTGTATAAATCTGACCCATATTTTTGTAGCAAAATTATTTCACAAAACAACAAAATAGACACATGGTAAACAGGTGTCTAGACTCCAGGTATCTGGATACAGGCTTAGGCCTAGTTTGAGATTAATTGAGAGAAGCTTAATTTACAATGCGACAATAATGCCTACTTACTATATTCTTATGTAAAATCCAAGTAAAATCGTACAATCTTATTATTGTGAATTGTAAATATAATAAATATTGTTTAATTGTGTGTATCAATAATGCATGATTTTAATTTGAAAATGTATCTATGAAAATATTGCCCTTCTTAAGTATAGTGACTGACACATTTAAAGATATTTATAGTGAGTGATGATGCAATGTGCTCAATTTTATTTGTTTTCTTTTGAACATAACTAATTAATTATGCTCCTTTGATATCCAATTTGTAACTACACATGTAACAAACATATTATTTAAAATAGAGTTATTAACTAAATGGTTATAGATAAATTTGTAATCCTTTGCTATAAGATGATTACTTTGTTAAACATATTAGATTAACTAGAAATAGAATAGAATTACTCGTATAATTTAGTCAAGATGTAAAATAAATTTAAAACCCGAGCGCGAGGACTCGCTTCTGCAGGATGGCCGAGCTGTTAGCAATATTAGTAATTCATATAAGTTGGTATTTAAAGAATAGTAAGAATACCGTAATGCGCTCTATGGTAACCCTAAAATTCCGGGTGAATATGATTTGTTTGTAGTCTGTGGGCTGCGATAGTTTTGGCGGGAAACTAGGACGCTCACGTTGGTCTCGTGGGAACAGGGATATAAAAAATCATATACGGCAGCAAGTCTAAGCGAAAGGTTTAAATTAAAAGTACTCGTAACCAGTAATAAGTAAATATCTAAGTAAAAAGTGATAATTGTACATCTGTTACTGATTTTAAGGTACTGTAAAGCGTTTTTGTTAATTATAGTACGAAATGTATTACTTGATCTGCACGAGGCAGCTATGAATAAGTTGGTATGAAGGACTGATTCCGAAATATAATGCTGTAGACTGATCATAGCTGTTTTATTTATGAACTAATGGTGTTCTTAATTTAGAATAAACTATGTTCCTAATACCACCATGATGATATTTCGTTAGGAATTAGATGTTCGATACCAGCCCTTCGTTGAGTGCTCCTAGCGTACTCGAAACGGCCTGAGGGGTGAGGAAGCTTGAAATCGGCGGGGGTGGGGAGTGTCCGTTCTATCTATATTATCTATTCTATGACAAAACTACAAAATGTTTAGTGTTTAAGTAACAGTTTGTGCATATTTTCTAAACTTTCGTAGACTCAAGGTTTCATTATCAGCCTGCGGTTCAATCAAACGGTTGTAAATTCTTATAATTACGTTCGAATTGTGTTCACGTACGGTTTGTTTGTTCCATTCTTAGAGTATAATCAAAATTAGCACAGGACTTAATTGAGTTAGTGCACGTTGTGTGAAAGGGACTGTTCATGAATGTTTTGGACTTACAACATGGCCGTGATGGTCACGGGTTTAGTTTACCAGTGCCAGAAATACAAAATATTTTTATTCATTCAGCTCAGGGAAAAAGTATTTGAAAGTGAAAACGTGAACATGAAAATGAAAACAACTGTCTACTTTTTTACGTGGTGGAAATGCATTTACGTCGAGTTATTTGAAAGCAAAAGCCTACCGGCTAAAACCTCCACGGGGTTGGAACCCCTTTGCTACAAATGGTAGGGAAATGACTCTTAGCAGTCCGCCTAGGGAAGCACCACCGTTTTATCAGTTATTCTACTTCCAAACAGTAATGTAATGGTCCCAGATAAAATATAGGGCACAGATATAAAATCAGCGTATATCTTTTGGTAACGAATACAGTGCTAGATTTCAATATCTGCGTGACACTGCTGTTATGGGCGTGTGTGTCGGTTACCATCAGGTACATGTCCTGCTTGTCCCGTCACTCCGTACTATAAAAATTATATCGGGGAAACAATTGCTTTGGCATTCTTCTGTAAACCTGTCGCAGCCTGTCCGTTTCTGGGCGCATCTCAAGGGCAACGCTTGGTCACCGGTGCATTGGAACTCCCATGGGACACTGAGACCACCTCGGGAACTAACAAGTATACACCTGAGTGCGTTTAGCAAACACATGCCATTGGTTTCCCGCGATGGGCCATATATTTGACCCTCTCGATACCATCATCCAGCTGCAGAGGACAGGGAGCCACTTTCCTTGTCGCACCGATATTCTCACTCCTCACTCCTCTTCCCCTGCAACCCCACTGCGTCCTCTATCAATCCGTTTGCAACATCATGGCCTACAGCACACACGTATCCTCGGCTTTCCTTTTCCATCATTACATTTTCATTCCATCGAGTTACAGGGCGTCCTATGCTTCGTTCTACGTTTGCCGCTTCGCGGTCTCCACTCTCGACTATCCCAGCGGCTATTAGTCCTATGATAGATATGACCAGCCCCCAGCTACTTCAGCTTGCCGTTGATTATATTGAACCTTGGTCCATTGGCTTATGATTTCGTTTCAAATACCCACGATTCCTCAAGAATGCACCCATCTAAAAAGAGTCTCAAGTCCAAATCCCGCTCCGCTACTCTGACTACGCCGATACATTAGCATGTCAGCGACACGTACTCGTAAGATTTTCCTATACCAAGGAGCGCACAATGTGGCTAAATAATTTGTCACTTATAGAGCACAGGCCCGTGAACAAAATGTATGGGTCATATGATACAGCAGGAGACCTATATATAGGATGATAGAAGAGTATAAAATAATAATATTCAGCACTATGTATTTGAAAGGTGCCCAACTGAGTGCGAATTGAAGAACCCCTCTTCAATTCGCACTCAGTTGGGTGACTCACGAAATAATGGATTAGAACAGGTATTGAAACTATAATTTTTTTTTTTATTATTAGTTTTGTCGGAAAAATTCATGATTTTCCGACGATGTTCAGGGTAAACTTGGTCATTTGATTATGTACGTCATTGGTTACATACAGTTTCATTACCTGTTCTGATCCATTAATCCGCAATGCCGTACATAAATCATGCGACAAGAAAGAAAGAGCGAGGGTCGCAACCCTCTTCAATTTGCTTTCAGTTGGACAGCTTTCAAATGACGGCATAGTGCTGAATCCTATTATTTTATACCCTTCTATCATCCTACATAGGTCTCCTGCTGTATCGTATGACCCATAATTTTTTTCACGGGCCTGCAGTCTATTAAATAAAAATACTAGTATTAGTGGACATTTCACACAGAATACCAGCCCCAGCATCCAGCCCCAAACTAAGCAGAGCTTGTATTAGAATGAGACTCCAGAACAAGGCCTACAATCCTAAAAGTTCAAGAACCCTTTCTACTTAGATATTTATAAAGTCAAACAAACATTCGTGTACCGCCGCTATAACAACCATTCGCCGTATCAGATGACGTGACATCGAGTTCAGTAATTTGTGGATTCTGAAAAAGGAATATATTGGGGGAACTCACCGTGTTCCGCTTTCGTCTGGCCTCGTGGCTTTGTGGGTAGTAACTCTGCCTGCGAAGCCGAGGGTCGTGGGTTCGATTCCCACCCAGTGCACATATTTGTGTGATGAATTCAAATGTTTGCACTGTGTCTGGGTGTTTCTATTTATAATAAGAATGTATTTAAAACTATATAAGTATTATATCAGCTATCTGGCCGCCATAGTACAAGCTTTGCTTAGTTTGTGATCATTGTATTTGTATTTGATGGTGTTGTGTCTGAATTGTCCACCATTGTTACTGGGATTTTTGGTGAAGGATACTATGTCAAACATCAACAAAAACTATGCATATTGTGGATTCTGAAAAAAAAAAATACTTTGGGGAACTCACCGTGTTCGACTTTGTTGTGACTGGTTCTTCTTGATGAAGGATATAACATCAACCTGCGCGTTGGTACGTATGTATGTACTATCATCATAATCAGCCCATATTCGTCCACTGCTGGACATATGCTTCTCCAATAACACACCACGCAGCCCGATCCTCGGTTATACGTTTCGAGCCACCAGTTGCATTTCGTAAATTATTATTTAAATGAGACGTAAAACGTGGTTAAAATTACAAGGCAATGCAAATTATTTTTGCAAATACTGGTCACATGTGCTATCCCAGATTAAGATCTGATTGTATTCCACATTTAAACCAGATCCGTTCCACCATTTCAACGTGATTGAGCAACGAACATCCAATAGTCTCCAATAGTCGTAGACCAATAATATTACTTAGTGTAAATACAAATATTACTAGATCTATGAATGAGAAGAGTTATAAAGAGTCCGGGGGTCATGTTACAGCGGCCACTAGTTCGTCGTCGAGCTCATTGTCGAGTTCGCTTTTCCAGAATCGACCGGCAGGTTTACGACGCAAAAACTGGAGGGTCGCTGTTCAACCTATAAAGTCAAATTGATGGTTAGTACTCGTATTGAAAAACTGTTTAATACCTACGTTAAATAAGGTCGTGATTTTCATCATTATAGGTATATTATCACGAGTATATAATTTATATTGAAAAACTGTTTAATACGTAAAATAAGGTAAAATAAATAAATAAAATAAATATTGGTGGACAATTCACACACAACACCATCTGACCCCAAACTAAGCAAAGCTTGTGTGATGGCAGCCAGATAGCTGATATAATACTTATATAGTTTTTAAATACATAGGTACTTATTATACATAGAAACACCCAGACACAGTGCAAACATTTGAATTCGTCACACAAATATTTGCACTGGGTGGGGATCGAACCCACGACCCTCGGCTTCGCAGGCAGAGTTAAAGGTGGTGATTTTTGTCAATATAGCCAACGTTTCCAGAGAAATAACAGACAGGGCTTCGAGATATAACATATTAGATCTCTGGGTGACGAGCGCAGTGCAATTATAGGTAATGACTTCATATTCCAATAGCTGCATGTCACTGTGCTGTTATGTGGCAGGCATGCTGCTTACCATCAGGCTCACGTCCTGCCTGTCTCGTCAATCTTTATTTAAAAAAATCTAGGCTACTTAAAGTAGCCTATATGCTTTTCCAAACTCATAATTGTGTTCCAAATTTCAACCCGATCTATTCAGCCATTTCAACGTGGTTGAGTAACAAATATCCAACGTGTCACATTTATAATATTATAAATAAATAAATAAATAAATATTGGTGGACAATTCACACACAACACCATCTGACCCCAAACTAAGCAAAGCTTGTGTGATGGCAGCCAGATAGCTGATATAATACTTATATAGTTTTAAATACATACTTAATATACATAGAAACACCCAGACACAGTGCAAACATTTGAATTCATCACACAAATATTTGCACTGGGTGGGGATCGAACCCACGACCCTCGGCTTCGCAGGCAGAGCTACTACCAACTAAGCCACTAGGCCAGTCAATTAGTTACATTTAGGTACGTATTAGTCTCTGTTAAAATCAAAACAACTTGTCTTTTTCGTAATTTTGTTCCATTTAATAAATACCACCACATCTCTCTTTTTTTTTTTAAGAAATTAACTAATAATACAAAAGCTTGTGTGTCCTATTGTCTACTTTATTCATCACTAACAGCGCCCCGCGGTGTTACTCTTCTACTTCCCGTTCTTGTTAATTTCTTGCGATACAAAGGTTATCTGTCCGTGTTCCAAATTTCAACCGTATACGTTCAGTTGTTCCGACGCGTTTGAGCGCTAAACATCCAACATTTATAATATTACTAGTGGACATTCCGGGTTCGCTCGTATATTGACATATATGTATAACGATCATTAATCAAAATAAAAACTATCATATATCGCTCAAATTTAATCAAACTGCACACGGTCTTCATATCTGACTAAAATTGGTTAAGTAGTTTAGGAGTCCATCCCGGATAAAAAAATGTGATGTGTAATGTATATAAATTAAGAAGATTAGCAGTATATTAACACCAAATCGATAAATTACCATTAATTAACTGACCTTTGGTTACTTACGGCATTGCCATGGCAATTCGCTGTCAACAAACAGCCAACCAGCTTGCAAAAACCCAGGGTGGGGCCAAAACTACTTGTGGCTATTGTCTAAAAACATGAACTAAAATAACCTTACATTACTTACTATACAACTCACCACAACATGTGAAAGTGGCGTTGCCAATCAACGATATCATTGAAGTGGCTTTAAACATGCCAATAACAATTTTTTTTTATCTGTGGTGGGTTGCTTTTTTCCCTCAAATTTGGTTGAAGAGAGCTCACACTGGTGTCGTGCTCGTGAACACGTACTGCTTGTTTTTACAAGTTGGACTGCTGGTGGTACACATGATACTTACTTACATTGCAATTAGAGCTTAGGTAAATTTGCCAGTTAGCCTCGATTTGCTTCCGAGTACTGTATATTAGTTGTTGGACTAAGGTACAAGGTCCTATTTGAAAAACTATACGTATACTATACGGTTTTTAAAATTAACAGTTAAATTCGCTCATCATACTCATCAAGTACAATATCACTAAAAAAATTAGGGTGGGGTTACCGTCTAGGGGTGCGTGGCTCGGGAACCTCCACGTGGTGCACCCTGGGCATCACACAACAACTTGCCTCGGTGCCATTTTGTTGTGTGATGGCGAATCCCGGCCGGGGCTGAGAACTTCCAGACGCGCTCCTCACCCCCTTATGCAGTGCGTGTAAAGGTTGGGGCTCAGGCTCGCATCCCGACCCCAGAGTCGCGAATCTCCGGGGTCGTCCCTGTTTTCGCTTCCGCCTCAGTGGTGGAGTGCTATTGCTCGCTCCGCTAACTCACACGACCTCTCGCTGTCATGCATCACGGCAAAGGTGATCGGCAGCGAGAGGTCCGACCTTATCACCGCGGCTAAGGATAGCCGCATTGCGGCCCTTGTTCTTCCACTGAGCACTGAGCACTGCAGGGACGACCCCGGAGATTCGCGACTCTGGGGTCGGGATGCGAGCCTGAGCCTCACAAGAGGGCCTGGGGCGTCGGACGTTTGGGCCATCCGGCATCCCACTTAAGGATAGCCCTTTGAGGAGGTGACGCGCTGTTGATTTCCGGCGCGTCACTAGAGCCAAATGCGAGGGTACTGACGCCCCCCCGCGAAGTGGGCCCGCAAGTCCAGTGGCAAGTGGGTCAGGGTCATTAATGGGAGTGTGTAAAGTGACCTCGACCCTAACCCATGCAGGAGCAATCTCTGGAGGTTTTAGTCGGTAGGGGCACCATGTCTGGCACCATGGTGTCGAGCCCGACATACCATGTCCCTGAATGTTGGAAATACAAAGATGTAATTCCCCCACATAAAAAAAGGATTACCGCCTAAAACTTAGGGATAACATCCAAAACTTAGGGCTGTAAGGCGCTAGCCCAAAATTCGCTATGCGTAGCCAACTTACTGCAATAGGTTGCCATTCTTAGGTTTACATAACCATTATGCCTTTTTATTTTATAATTTATTATTGTTTGGGTATTTAAATGTAATAGTTTCCACTAACTCTGCTAGAAGTATTATATCACGACGACATTATTGGTCTATCTGATAATTCGTTTTTGTTTCATTTTCAACTTCTTTGGTTTTTGTGTTGTTTAAATTACGTAAGCGACAACCAATGAGAACCGTTGACCAATCAGAGGATACTATATGCGGTCATGTGATCGATGACACTTCTTGGCATGGCCATCTAGATAGAGGGCAACGTGCGAGAACGGTTGTAAAAGTTACGGAAATAGGTAAGACAAATAAAATTTAGGGGCTATTAATTTTATGTAAGTAATGCGTGGTTTAATTCTCATGAGACTGAACTCCATACGAAATAAAAACAACGTGTGCGTCTCGGGACGCCCAACAGAAGTGGTAACTTAAACGAAACTAAGTTAAGTTAATAATTCTATTTGGTATTTAAACTGTTTCTTATTCAGTTTGAAATCTTTAGAAAAGCTTAGGTTATTATTTAAATTTTATAAGAAGGTTAAGAAGACACGTATACACGAGGGAGAGACGTCTGTCCGAAATACAGCTAGCGCTGTGGGCCAGAGTGAGAGGGGAGGAACCCGCCTACCACTGTCGTAAGCGAGAGAAAGGGAAGCCAGACTGGCGCTGTAACGCGTTACGTAACGAAGCGGTTCACACTCTAACACAACATCCTGCTGAAAAACAAGACGTTGACGTAATTGTGCTCAGCAAACATATATCTCACATACATAGCACAATCAAATAGAAGCAAGTGATAAATAGAAGATGAAGAATCGGATGACATACCTCTAAATAATACAACTGAATAAAAACTATAAATGAACGGAAGAAGAAGACTTTTATCAGCTGACTATTATTGTATTCATTTATTCTTTTTTCATTGTATATATTAAGACTGAAACAAATGTTTTGCCAGACATTGCATGCCTCTAGAAGAAGAGGCCAGTTTGTATTATGGGTCAACTTTTAAAATGTTTTGTATCAGCTTATCTTACCTGTAAACAGCAATAAAGATTGTTTGTACTTGTATTTTTATATTTGTACCCTCCCATAAATTGTTACCAAAACAAGGACATAATAAAAAAAATGATTTACCCCCCACTACCTCGGATTTGTAATCTGTACAAGATTCTACTAGCCAAGCCCTTTCATTTTCCAGAGAAATTATGCTGAAAGAAATAGTGCTGTTATGTGGCAGGCATGTTGCTTACTATCAGGTACATGCCTGCTCGTCTCGTCACACTTTATTTTAAAAAAAATGATACCCATATTGAGGTAGTAGTGAAAAAAAAAGTAATGAAAAAAAATTGTGAAAAAACGGAATTCATTATTTTGTGGTCGCGGCCATCTTGAATTTGAAATTTGTCATTGTAGTATTCAAGTAGTCAATAGTAGTCAAGATCTTTAATTTGATATCCATAAGGTAGGTTGTGAAGAAATATTTTGTCCGCCAATTTGTGGAGGCGGTCATCTTTTAAGCGATATTAACCAAACATAGCCAAGAACCACCGCACAGAAATTAACCTTCAAATAAAAAACCGCATCGAATCGAAATAGGTCCGTTTGAGCTCAACGGTGCCACAGATAGATACACACACACACACAGACTAACAGATAGACAGCAGGCGCGGTCCCAGCCTCGAATTTTGGAGGGGGTCACCAGTACGCAGCTTCAGGTTTTGGTCACAAGTAGAAATACAATAAATCGAATAAAAATATTTTACTAGTAGCGCCCCACGATTTTACCTGCGAAGTTGCCGTTCTAGTTGATTTCCTGCGTTAACAAATAATCTATGTACTATTAGATATTTTTAATTTTCTTAGATTTTTAGTTTAACGTATACGATTGGGGGGGGTCATGGTAGACAGACAGACGTCAAACTTATAATACCCCTTTTTTGGTCGGGGGTTAAAAAAGAAAAAGTTCTCCAAATAGAACAATGTGTATGGCTATTATGAGTAAGTACTGCGGGAAACAGGTAGTGTTTTAGTGTATCGAGCCGATATTATCGACCCCTCCTTGTATGGAGTCATCGTGCAAGTGGCTGTCGGCACGCGAACTTTGACGGTCGATTCTGTCAACGTAAGCTCGACACCAACTCGCCTTTTTACTTGACCCCTGAATGCGTTACGAGTCTTCCTATTCCTAGGTCTAATAATATTGGAATCAGTCACAAAGTCTAAAATAAATTGATCTTCGATTACTAGAGTTTCGTATTGAGTCCTAGATCAAATAATAATGGACACGAGATCACGAACGAATTTGCATTTTTCAGAATGACAGGGTTTATGCGTATCAGCTTTGTGATTTATTTCCCTTTATTCCTTTTAATTGAAACTAGCTGCGGTGTAAGTAAAACGCTTACCAACATACATACAAAGCCCACCTGGGACTCCTTGGACCTGGGACCTTCTCTCGTAAGGAGAGAGTCAAGGTCATAATTCACCAGGCTGTGCTGGCCCATCTCGCAGGCGCAGGAACATGTCAGTTTCCTCACGAAGACACCAGTAGAAATACAACAAATCGAGTAAAAAGACTTTACTAGTAGCGCCCCACGATTTTACCTGCGTAGTTGCCAGTTATTAATTTAACGTTTGCGATTTGGGGTCCTGGGGCTAGGGATGGGGTAATGTATCCCTGGGACCCACTTCGGAACGCGCCTGCTATAAAACATTTAAACATTCAAACATTGGCATTTATAATTTTAGTAAGTACGATAGGATTAAGACCGCTATCAGTTTTGCGTAGCCCAATATAATATTATCTATTCTATGCTAATCTATTCAAAAGCGCATAAGTAAAATGCAGGAGTAAGCAGGAATGTTTACTTATAGAAAATAGTTTTGGTATATCGTTTATTTATGATCACTTAGGAATCCCTTTGTTCGCCCCTTTAGGGCAAGCGACGCTTTGATGTTATTTTATTAGTCGCTTTCATCCTGGTAAGATTTTATTTTTATAATAAACAGTGATGGGACGAGCAAGACATGCGCTTGGTGGTAAGCAACACGCCTGCACATAACAGTAAAGTATCATCATCATCAGCCGCAAGACGTCTACTGCTGAATATAGGCCTCCCCCACAGATTTCCACAATGTACGGTCCTGTGCAACCAGCGGTTTCCAGCGATCTTTGTGAGGTCAGCTATCCATCTAGTGGGAGGCCGTCCAACACTGCGTCTTCGGATTCGTAGTCGCAACCTTTCTTCCCCATCGGTTGTCAGTTCTGTGAGGGATGTGGCCGGCCCATTGCCACTTCAGCTTGCTTACTCTTTGAGCTATGTCGGCCGTCGTTTGGTCGGTCGTTTTTTTGCGAACATCTTCATTACGGATTCTGTCGCGCAAAGGGACTCCAAGCATAGCTCTCTCCATAGCTCGCTGTATGACTTTGAGCTTCGTTATGAGGCCCACAGTTAAAAACCACGTCTCAATCAAAGTAAAGTAACACGATAACGCGCAGCTATTATTATGGACTACGGGCACGTGAACAAAACTGACGCGTCATATGAACCATCAGGAATTATGTAGAAAGATAAAAGGGTATAAAATAATAACATTCAGCATGACGCCGCCCCTTGCATTGCGGAATAATGGATGAGACAAGGCATTGAAACTGTAAAAAAAATATTTTTTTAACGTTAATTATTACGTTCGGAAAATTGTTTTGATTTTTCGGCATTATTCCGCAACGCCGTACAAAAATCATGCGACAAGAAGAAATAGATCGAGGGTTGCAACCCCCTATCTTCACCTGCACTCAATTGGACAGCTTGCAAATTACGGCATAGAGATGAATCTAATTATTTTATACCCTTTCATATTTCTACATGGGACTCCTGATGGTTTATATGATCCATCGATTTTGTACAAGGACCTATAGTCTATTAAGTATGAGCAAACCTTTCTTTGTCAACTGTTTTTTTTTGGGGGCACGCTAATTCTCGAGAGTTGTGAGCCTATTGGAGAACTCGGTGTGCCACCGCCACCGGTGCGTCTTTAGAGGCACTGCGTGGCCCCACATAAATGTCCTGCGGATGAGGATTCCAAATCACTACACTACACTAAAGTATAGCACTGCACTTCACTCGTCACCTAGAGATAACAGTTCAGTTTATTTCAAAAAACGCCAATCAAATCGGCATGGCCTAATGTTGGGACTTTAGGTCGCGGTAGAATACCTACTTGGTAAAAAGGATTCAACTAGAGATCTTAACCCATTCCAAACAACAAAATGATTTTGAAAAAGTTTGTTAGCCTTCATAGCCCCATAGGTACCTAAATGGAAACATTAGTCGTGGTTTCGAATTACATACTTTTAAAGTTAATTTCCCGATTTATTTTATTATGGGGATAGATTTAGATTGATAAGTACAACCTTGGCGTCATCAAATGTAGAATTAATCGGTTTCTTCTAGATCACCTCCCTAGTTCGTGCTACATCATGGATCACATCGTCAGTTTACATAAGGAGTGAGGGCGTCAAGTTCGATTCGCGCTATTATCGATAAAAATAATCAAAACATTGGTGAAAATACAATGGATAATAAAAAAAAACTGTATAACATTTTATCCATTTATTTACTCAAGACACATATCTACAATCAAACGCACGATCTTAACACGAAACAATTAAATAACTACACAATATTTACAATTCGAAACAATAAAAAAATAAAATTAACCGTACACTAAATGCAAGGGAATGTCAATGAATACAATCTTACAGAGAGAAAGATAGAACATTTACAGAAAAAAATCAATAAGATATATAATTATTATCTGTCGTTTGCAAAGGTGGGTACAGATAAATATATAATCATTTATATATCTCATCGATTATATTAAAATATTATTAAACTTACGACTAGACAGGTACTGTACAACGAATACTGTTTTATTTATATATTAGTAAGAATTTAAAATAATATCGAGAAGGTGTAAGTAGAAAAGTGAACCGAAAACTATTTTTTTAACAATGTTCTCATTTTAAATCTAATTTACTAAACGATTTTGTACACCTATCACTAGATTTCTATTATTATAGCTTAGACCAGAGAATGTCAAACTTTATCTTAGCCCATTAAAGAAAAGATATAATAAAAGAAAACAGTGACGAAATATGGTGATAAATTAAAATGATTGCTGATATGGATACTGTTTTTATAAAATACCCCCCGTATTCCACACTTTTACTCATCATTGGCTAACTCAATAAACAAATTTTATACGTTTGTGGCGTTAACATTACCCAAAGCAATAAAGTAATCCTAATGTCGTGTATTGAAATACGGAGAAACGCTGTAAAAAAAAAAAAAAATTAAATTCAGCTGCCATTTGGATAACCTATAACTATTTATACTACGTATATCACGGATTTTGTTTGAGGTTTACAATAAATACACGATTTTTAATTACCTATAACTGCCTACCTATAGCTTACTTACAGAAATTTGCTATGTATCCAAGTTTTATACATCCATAAATATCTATAAGTAATATGAAAAAATAGCAGACGCTGAATTTTATTTTTAAGTAATCAAAGTGCTAATCTGTTATTTTTTTATTACAATATATTAAAAAGTCGGACACGAAACAATCAATTGACTAAAATGTATCGCTATTTTGGTGTGGTAGTAAATTAATTGTAGTTTTTGTCAAAGCTTTTAAATTTTGTGTCTGATTGTAAAATTTGGGAACACAATGAGACAAAAGCTTGAGAAAAAGTTAATTGCGATGCAGTTCATTCAATGAATTCGTTAAAATGGAAAGCTCAGTTTATTGTATCGGCGACTTTATTTCATTGTTATATTTAAGGTAGAATTATTCAGATTTCCCATAGCGACGAAAGTAAATTTTATTTTTACTGCACGTACAACCATTTCACATAGGTATAAATTTATATTCGATGCATCATATGATTTGTATTTAGCTTTAGAGTTTTTCAATTCTTGTCTCAAGGACAAATAAAAGAGAATTGTTCACCAAAATATAGATAAAGGGCATATTTTGATACAAGCAGCAAGCAACCGGGTCATAGATACAATTGAAATAAAAACGACAACAAAATGAAAGTACCCCTAAGTAAAATGTGTGAACTTTGCAATCAGCAATGAAGAAATGTGTGTATAATTATTTACAGTGTGTTGGAAACAGAGGCACGCTTTTTGTTTTGTGCATTTTTTTGTCATGTTGGTAATTAGATGTAACATACTACAAATATAACTAGGTACCATAATTACGGTTAGCCAGCTCCCGTTATATCACTGTGAAACTTATGAACAAAACGCTATTTTTGTAATTAGCTTGGTTCTCGCAAACCTTATTCAAATATACACCATTCACCAATTTAGCCAACTAAATTAAAAAATAACACATTTCGCAATTACTTATTAATTTGTTTTTGTTTTGGAGGTGTTTCTCTTCTTTGATACAACTAAATACGTACGTACTAAAGTACTAATCTACGTAGAGCAACTAGCTAAAAGACGATCTTATTTTATTAGCTACGTTAACGCTGACACCATAGAATTAGTTGCGTAAAGTGTTATCGTTCGCTAATCGTTTCTTTTAAAGAATATGCGTTCGGTTTCTTTATTCAAAGTAAGATTTTCGCAAGTACTACTCTTTAAATCATGTTGCACAATGTAACTGTCTTTGACCAGTTATCATTTATTTGTAGTCTGCAATTTTCAGTAAGCAATGCTTACACTGCCTGTGGCTAGGGCACAACGACATGCGCCTCGCTTGATGAGAGTAGTCTCCGCACTGATTGGTGGTTGTTTCCGTCGCTGCTCGAGATGTCACTTGTGCTGACCACTGCTGGCTGGGAGAAGTTCTTGCATAGGACCAGTACCTGGAGCAAAAGTTTGAGAATAACTGGTTGAGTTGATTACACTTCTTTAAATGTTGAAATATAAGGACGATTTAGTATAAAAAATAAAACTGTACGACTTTGTTGAATAGGATTGAAAATCTGAAAAATAATTTTTCTGTCTAACGTCTAATTTTTCTTCCTAATACCGTAAAGAATAAAGCTACATATAAAATTAAGATTAGTAATATGATGCTATTACTATTAATAAAATAAGATTTAAAAGTAGACCATAACTGTTTCCCTATCGTTTTCCTTAAACAATCCTCAAACGTGCCATATGAGCCCAGGCGTTATGTTATTAAAAGGGTATGAACTTGCCACGTCAATCAAATCTTAGGTCAAGGGTCTATGGGTCTAAGTTGAGATAAGTTAATTAAATAGATCCTTAAATAGAGGAAAATCTGAACAAAAATAATCCTAATTTAAACAAATTTTACTAAACTACTTAAAACCTACACTTGTATGTGCTTCTTTCCAGGAATATAGTATCTGAAAAGTATTTGATGACTTTGTAGTGGTATAGATATAAAAAATATCTTATATCTCTGGGTGACGAGTGCAGCGCAGTGCTAGAAAATAATTGTAACTCTTCATGTTCCAATAGCTTCGCGTCACTGTGCAGCACTGTGTATGAGCAGGCATGTTACTAATCATCAGGCACATGTCCTGCTCATATCGTCAGCGTCACATATAAAAAATACATGAAATAAATAAATATTGGTGGACAATTCACACACAACACCATCTGACCCCAAACTAAGCAAAGCTTGTAATATGGCGGCCAGATAGCTGATATAATACATATATAGTCGTAAATACTTACTTATTATACATAACTAGTGGCTCGTTCCGGCTTCGCCCGGATAATAACCAAAATATCAAATGCTGCGCCATCTGCCGGCCTGATTTGTGAATCAAAACCATCCAGGACCCAAATGTATACAAAAAAATTCATTCAATTCGGTCCAGCCGTTTAGGAGGAGTTCACTTCTAACGAAAAGTGGCATTGATTTTTGTAGACATAGATTTTATAATGAAGATACTTACCGTGTAAACGACAGAGAGCATGCCCATGATGCCACCGATGAGTACGTCCCACCAGTGGTGGCGGTGGTCAGTGATCCTGCTGAGAGCACACACGGCAGCGTAGATGATGCAGAGAATCTGAACGAGGGGCACCACCAGCACGGACCGGTTGTGCCAGCTGAACGCTCGCCGCTGGAGGTACCACTGGAAATAATGGTAAAGATTAGGATTGTATTTAAAAAGTGTTGTTGGATTAATGCTACAAAAAATGTCTGTTTCTTGCTATGCCTCCCTTAACCTGGTTGAAGCCGTTCCTTTTTACATCGCACTAAATATTTTAATTTTAATATTGGGGTCACAGGGGGCATGACCCTCCTCCCCCCCCCCCCAAATACGTTAAACTAAAAATCAAAGAAAATTAGAAATATCTAATAGTAGATACATAGACTATTTTTTAACGCGGGAAAACAACTGGAACGGGAACTACAAGGGTAAAATCTTAGGGCGCTTACTAGTAAAGTATTTTTTGCTCGATTTATTGCATTTCTACCGGTGACCAAAATCTGAGGCTGCGTACTGGTGACCCCCTCCAAAATTCGAGGCTGGGACCGCGCCTGTCTAAGACATTTAATGTTTTAGTAGTCTAATTGGCAATTTCCCAGACTATAATCTGTCCACATATATATAAGTCCACAATTTCAGCCTGATTTGTTCTGTTGCTACAAATAAATTGAGCAACAAACATCCATACCTTTGCTTTTATAATATTATGAGTAGTAGGATTGTAGGATTTCTTACATTACGTTTTGTTTATGTAAACTGTCGTTTAATGCGTACCAGCGTGACCTTTCACCTCGACCTTGAGAGGTCATAGGCTAAACACCCCATAAAGTTTACAACTGCTTGTTTTCTCACATTATGTCGCCTTTAACCGGTTTTCGATGCTAATCCCCCTTGAATGCCGCTTTCGCTTTCAGTTACATATGAAAGAACAACGGATTTAACCGTTCTGCGTGATTTGGCAATAGAATAACTAATGGGAGTACTTTCACGGTTTAAATAGATATATGACATAATACTAGCCTTAAACCTGAGTTAAAAGACACATTATGTACTAACCCGTGGTTTATCTAAACTATTGAATTTATTTTTTGTTTTTAAATTAAAAGTAGTCTGTTACTCCCCATGACATAAACTATCTGCCAGAAGAACTCAGAGTTCAGAGATGAGACGGCATAATAGGAGACGTATTTTTATGTAAGTAAAAGAAAAATGATTTTTTGTTTGTAACTAACCCTGGGCACACCCCGGACACTCCACTAAAACTCCATACAAGCGCCGCTGTGGAGCTACCTACTCTTCACACAACTACGCAGATGTTGTTCGTACACACGCGTGAATGTGTGCGTTAGCGCTAGGGCTACTGAATTATTTTATTGAATAGTTGTGCTCCTTGAGTTCACCTGGTGACGTAAAGTAGTTTATAAACTTGCTGTAATGTTGAGTTACATAAATAGAATGGTGCCAAATTATACTATTCTAATTAAAAGTGTGTATGTATTGCCGCGTAAAATGAAACGAAACCGATGATCGATAGGTACTTAGTTATCTATTTTTGTTAGTAGGGACACATTCGCATATTATTTTACACTTACCCAAGAAGGAAACTTTATTCTGTCACTATAATTATTCCTCCAGGCATCATCAATCCGTGCCCAAAACTGGCTGTGTAAGCTTTGAGAAATTATTACTACGTAAATAATATTCAGCCCTTCGTTGAGTGCTCCTAGCGTATCCGAAACGGCCTGAGGGGTGAGGAAACTTGAAATTGGCGGGGGGTTGGGAGTGTCCGTTCTATCTATATTATCTATTCTATGCTCTGGGTTCTACCGCCTAACGAATACCGTCTTAGCTTTGATGTCGCCCTTTCTTTCCTTTTCGCTTGAATAGATAGAGACAACAATAGCAAAGCCATGCCCGATTTAATTAGGGGGTAGGGCAGATCGGGAACGGCGCGAACTTTTTCCTAATACAAGATAAAATATTTATGTATATATTTTAAATAATATGTGACGAGACGAGCAGGACATGTGCCTGATGGTAAACAACATGCCTGCCACATGACAGCACAGTGACACGCAGCTATTGGAACATGAAGAGTCCAAATCTGCACTGCACTGCGCTCGTCACTCAGAGATTTTATATCTCTAAGCCCTGTAATTTCTCTGGAAACATTGCCTTTCAACCGGAACACAGCAATGTTTGCACATTACTGAATAACTGGCAAAGGTCTGGTACTTCACCAGTGTAAATTAAAAACAAAATAGGTACAAATGGTGATCGAATTGATAACCTCCTTCTTTTTGGAAGTCGGTTAAAAAGAAAACCCAAATGACAAATGACTCCGGAGGCTTTGGTGATGCTACATTAAAAAAAAATCTGCGAGGGTGAAACCGACGGCCGTTATTGGTTTATTTACAATATTAAATATTATGTCATGCAATTTGTTGTTGCTATATTTAGACCAACATCATCATCTCACTACCTCTTATGGGTGTTGTAGTAATTTTGTATGCATCGAAGATTATAGGCCGCCAAATATGCATAATATGATATCATCAGGTCATTGGCATTTTGAAAGCCGATTCTAGCTGGATATAATTGAGAGGTAGCTAGATGACCTTATGGTCAGTGAAGTCAAATAGATGTAGTGACTATATTAATGCCACATGTTCAAAAATATAATTGACTAATTACTACCAATGGTTTGTTGTATCGATATACTCATTCTAGTCTTGATATCTTTATTTAATTATTCAATACTCATTCAAGCCAAAAAAAACTGTGATTTTTAAGTAGCTTAATCGTCGTTATATATATTTTCGAAATTTTCAATGTTATGTCACTCAAAGAGACAAATTGAAATTAGGAATGCTTACCATAATGGCGGAAAATTATTGTTCCATGTTGGGCTTTGGATTATAATTTTTATGTTGTATTAATTTTCGACAAATCATTAATTTTTATGTTAATTTATACAGAAAATTTTCTTAGGATTTAGATATGTAGGTATATTTAGAAATATACGTTACTAGATATAAGTATTTCATTGATAAAAACCTATTAGTATTGAAATATTTATAGGTTCTTATCTATTTGTATGTATATAATTTTGTACATGTATCAATGAATGTATAAGAGATTTATTTTAATTCAACGTTTCATAGGGTACACAACCATTTTGTTAAAAAATATTTATGCGTTATCTACGAAATAAATTATATTCTATATTTTCTTTGATTAGATTTCTTTCTGTTATAAGATTTTTGGTATAGGTACCTATCTTATTTGGTATTTACATTCTGAGATACATATTACATACAATAAATCACTTCAGTAATCTGTGCCATAAATACTTTCTTTTTTTGGAGTTTTTAAAACATCTTCTTAGAAATATAGATTCTTAGATGTAAATGTCTCTTAAGTCAGAAATAAAAAAAAAAAGTGATGTAAAAAAATTTTTCGATTTAAAGCGAATAGAAGTATCGTCAATCATTATCGATCTTTTTTTTAAAAAATAGGAAATGACGAGACGAGCAGGACATGTGCCTGATGGTAAGCAACATGCCTGCCACATAGCAGCACAGTGACACGCAGCTATTGGAAACGATCTGAAACGATCAGACTGTTTGACAACTAAAATAAGTAGCTCATAAACCCTGGCATATGTTTGGTACCCAGTTCTTAGATAGCTCTGTCGTGTGGTCTAGTCTACAAACCTACTGGTTTTAATTACCGTCTTTGCAGATGTTTGCCTTAAGTGGATCATTAGCCACATGTGCGCAAATTTGACACATTATTATATTTTAGCGTATAGCAATAATGACTTCAGAGATATAAATAAATCAGTGTGGTAGTTACTTGGACAGATTTCACTCAGTTAGACATGATTTATATTAATAATGATCGCTGTATGAGATATTTGGCTGGTGATAGATGGGTTGGATTTCTTGCTAGTTTTCTTACAAATAGCTATTTAAACTTTTAGGTTTTCTACTAAACCATTTATTTTACACTTTTTAAATTTTGAGCTGTCCCTGCAAAATTATTAAAATCGTCAGTTAAAATAATATAGTTTTGTTTATAATATTATGCCGTTAGATTGTAAAATGACGGAATTTACAATAATTACGGTGACAGAGCGATGGGATGAGCCTGATATATGCTTAATGGTAATCCATACGGCTACCCATAACAATGTAGTGCTCCACATCTTTATGAACACGAAGAGTCCAAGAATAAGAATGTCTTTATTGTATAAACTGTGTCCATAGAGGATAGGTGGATACAATAATAGTTTCAATAGTTATTGCCTAGTACTGCACTACACTCGTTACCCAGATATATGAGATGGCTAATGATATTTTTATCCTGTAATTTCCTTGGAAATATGGCATTAATATCTTAATTTATACATAAATTTCCAGTCATTCTACCTTCCTGCCTTTTGCCAGTTATTCTACCGCCCAGCAGCAATATGCGAACATAACTGTGTTCCGGTTTGATGGGCAATGTTTCCAGAGAAATTACAGTGTATAGAGATATAACACCTTAGATCTCTGGGTGACGAGAGCAGTGCAGTGCTAGGTAATGATTTGGGCTGTTCATGTCCCAATAGCTGTATGTCACTGTTATGTGGCAAGCATGTTGGCTACCATCAGGCACATGTATTGGTCGTCTCGCCACTCTATATATAAAAAAAATATATATGCGTCAAGTTGTTTGACGGCGATGGACTCCTAAACTAAATCGATTTTAATTACATTTTCACCGCGTGCAGTTTGATCCAACTTGATACATGGGATATTTTTTTATTTCAATTTTCTTTACATGACAAAATCCGAGCGAAGCCCGAGAGGGGGTTAATAACGATATAAATTAACGCTTAACATTCACACAATCTGCTGAAGTAGGAAGTATACGATTTATGATTTAAGTTGTTAAAGCAATCCTTACATTTGTTTTAATCTAACTCGGAATACACTAAACAAATGTTTACAATAGAATTTAAATGCTATGTCTAGAAGGAAATAGTCTTTGTAAATACATAGCTTATGTAACGGCACATTGGTTTCCTATGTGATAAAAATACGTTTGACACAATCCGCTGTAAATAATAAGTAGATTTATAAAACAAATAGAGTGTATTTCCCCGATGTATTAAAATTAAATCATTGTATCATTGTTATAAACTATTATAGCATAGAAACACGTAATTAGTGTCAATTATGGATACATCTATTTTAAACAGAAAACGGGTATGTTTGTGTGACGAATTCAAATATTTGTACTGTGCCTGGGTGTTTTCTATGTATAATAAGTATGTATTTAAAAATATATAAGTACTAACTGTACCCTGCCACGCTTTGCTGTGACGCATTGTGATGTAAAAATTAGATAAAAACCACCCTTGACGTGGATTATATATCATTCTAAAATTTCAGCTCGATCGGTGCAGTACTTTTTGAGTTTTTGAAGCGTACACAAACCAACATAACATTTTTATATATAGAGATTATATCAGCTATTTGGCTTCCATATTACAAGCTTTGCTTAGTTTGGGGTCAGATGGTGTTGTGTGTGAAATGTCCACCAATATTTATTATTTATTTTATTCTGTGGGTAAACTTAATTGGATAAAAGTAGACCATTTGTATGTGTAGTCGTAGGAGTCTTTGCAGAGTCCGTCTGGGTTACGTAGTAACTATTTTTAGCCGACTTCAAAAAAGGAAGAGGTTCTCCATTCGGCTGTATGTTATTTTTTTTTATAAGTGACCTGGGGAAGTAGGTACCATAACTTTGCCAGTTTGTTATTCTACCGCTAAGCAGCAATATGTAAGCACCACTGTGTTCCGGCCTGAAGGGTAATGTTTTGAGAGGAATTACAGGGCATAGAGATGCAGTTCCCAGGTGATAAATTTGGACTCTTCAAGTTTCAATATTTGTGTGACACAGTGATGATATAGGCAGGCGTGTGGTTTACTATCAGGGACACATTCTGCTCGTCCAGTCTCATTCTATACTATTTTATTTTAATTTTACCGATTTTTTTGGAATATACTTACCTATTACTTTTAAACGTAGTGTAACACAGGTTCTTTTTTAATTATACAAACTAATTTATACTAGTTTGTTTTACTACACATATACTAAGCATGACATTTCTTATTTGACACTTACCGCCAAGAATAATCCGCAGTATATTGAGAGAGACGCGTGCGCAGAAGGAAAACTCCGGCTGGAATCTATCCGCAGGTACCTCGAATGTTTGGTCACTGTGCACGTGTAGCTCGTAATGTACTCCGAACTGTGAAAAAAACGACATTTTGTTAATTTTTTGATTTCAAATCTTAAATTTTTTTTTTGCAGATATCTTAAATTTACAATTCATCATTTTGTAGAGGTAATAAGTAACTATCAATACATCAATTTGTAGTAGTAACTCTTTGTAGAATTCGTCTGCCGTACAATACTTTGGCAGTTTTTCTACTCCCAAGCAGTAATGCGCATACATCACTGTGTTCCAGTTTGAAGGGTAATGCTTCCAGAGAAATTATAGGGTATAGATATAAATCATCTTATATAGTGCAGTGCTAGGTGTTGATTTTGACTCTTCATGTTTCAGTGGTTGTGTGACACTGTGCCGTTATGAGCAGGCGAGCTACTATCAGGCACATGAGCTGCTCGTTCCTTCACTACGTACTATAAAAGACATCCAAATACAATACTACTATGAGGGCTTTATTTTACGGTACTACAATAACATTAAAAACATAACTATTACCTACTCAGTAATGCTAATTATTGCTGCATTGTTTCATATTTATAAAGGTCATAAATACACTCGCAATGTTATAATCATGGTTATTCCTAACTACTTAATTTTATAAACGTAACGAGTAGTAGGTACTCTGTGTTTTCACCCGATAAAACAAAGAAAACATTCAAAATTTTTCAAGCCGCACCAAAAAAAAACTTGTCAGTTCTATCAAAGAGAATGTAAGATACTACGTACTACTACTGAGTTCTATAAATGACGGTCTATCAAAAAATATGGCTCATTTTCATTAATAGAACCACAGATTTAGATAAAAAAACATCAAATCATAACGTCTATAGGGTTAAATATAATAAAACTGAAAAGTTTATTTGTTTGCAAGCGCTAATCTCAGAAAATGCTGCACCGATGCCAAAAAATATTTCACTGTTGGATATATACGGGATTCCTGATTGCTATAGATATAGACTATTTAATATGTACCACAGGCAAAGCCGGAGTGAACAGCTAGTGTATTATAACAGGCTTTAAATTGTTATGTGTTAAAAGGCGTCGTCTACTATAATTTTTTGAATCAATGTAATGCCACGTCAGATGGTTTCTTTTTCTTTTTTTATTAATTGACGTAAATTGTAGATACATTTATCAATAAAGAACTTTGACTTTGACTTTGAAAACGATTTCATTTACATATTTTGTTCTTTTGGTTTTTTTTACATCGTTTTTCAAATAAAGAGGTAGTTTGTATACCTAAGTGTTAACTTGTGACTTATTTGGGATTTACAACAACAATAGGTCTTTTTGTGTCACGTCACATGTCATTTTAATTTCCCATTCTTACTTGGACTTCAGAAATGACATGAAGTATGATACATTTGCAAATTACAGTACGACCAATTTATTTGTAGAATGTACCAATGGCGCCACGATCGAAAAGTGTTGCCACCTATTACAAAATTAGACAACTTCTGTGTTCTTTAATACCCGTAATTCAGTTCCGCTTTTTGTCGTTCTACAGATAAGTTGGTCACTGTAGTGATGTACATTGTTATCTGTATTGTCTAAGTAGTTCACACTAGTGAAGTGACTGATACACAGATAGTGTCAGAATGGTAAAAAAAACAGGTTGAACTTTTGAATCCAACTAATCTAGTTTCTGTCTATGACTTCGTCCGTGTTATATTTAGAAAACAACTATGCCCTCCGAAGATCTAATCCTATTTCAAGACAAAAAAACACCTTACGTCGTATTCTAGACCAAATCTATTTGAGTGCGAAATTTTAGCATTAATTTCTTTCAGATTTTACATATTTGAGCAAAAAATAATATAGAAAAAATAATATATAAATATTTAGTTCATTAAGTAGGATGAACTAAAGAAAAAAGTAGGGCATGAAAGTATTGTAACTGCTTACTTGGTGCCGAAATAAATTATGTTTTTATGTTTTATGAGTAACTGTGTGTGTTTGTTGATCAATAATATCGGAACTACTGAATGAATGATTTTTGATTTCCCAATTTGAAACTCTTAATTGTCTAAAATATAATATGCTACTGTTTATGGCAAAAACATATATACGATCGAATTGAGAAACTTCCTTTTTTGAAGTCTGTTAAAAAAAGAAGCTCAATCTTGTGGTATAATAGTTCCTAAGGAAATAATGATAAAACTTACTCATTACAAGTCTTCGCTTCCTCCGGTGCGCACAGGTCGAAGAAAGTAGGTCTGGGAGACCCGACCACGCACTTGACCACCTCTAGGATGGTCAGGTTGACTACAGCGCCGTAGATGTAGTCTCGGTAGATGAATGCGGTCGTCTTGGCGCTTGCGAGGACTTTACTCTGCTTCAGGTTGTATTCATCGTCTTGGTGTAATGTTGCTTCGACTGCCCATACCTGGAATTGTAATGAGATTTAATAATAATTATTAAATTAAATTAAATTAAATTTATTGATTCAATCATTATTTGGCTTAAAAAACATCAAAATTCTTAATTACACTTGGAACAAATACTTAATCTAAGTTAATAGTCCATTAGCACCCGTGCTAGGCTGGAGACCTGTGTTACGGCTGCTAAGATTCCCACCTCCGGCGCTCACTCAGTCACGTAAATCTTTTTTTCTACAGAATGTGGCTTATTGAGAAGTAGTTATTAATTTTCATTTTACTGTGGGTATTTTTGGTTCAAGTTGATAGAAGAAGAAGTAGTTATATTTTTTTTAATTGTGGGTATTTTTGTTTCATGTTAATGATTGATTTGCTGTCTGCACATTGAGTCGTAGGTTCGATTCTCATCACGACCAATGTTTGTGCGATGAATACGTATCTTCGTGGTATAATAACCTGCAGCTTATCTAATAATAAAATCTGTATTTACTCTAAAAACTTTTTTTTATAATACTTAGTTTTTTATAGTATAGTGTGATGAGACGAGCAGGACATGTGTCTGATGGTAAGCAACATGCCTGCCACATAACAACACAGTGACACGCAGCTATTGGAACATGTTTTTCGGTTATGAATGGTTTCTTTCAGGTAAGCGTTCCATCATGGACAGGAACGTCGTTCATCAGGCGAGATGGGGTATCAAGTGCAGATCTATTATCGGTTAAAATATACAATTTACATTTAGGTAAATTAATTGTTATATTACATCTATGGTTTAAGAGACGAACTTCTTAGCATTCCATGGATTCACCGTGCGGGTGCCGGGTCCATCGTGTGGCAGAGAGAAAAATCCCGAGACTTGTGACACGAGCGTAGGTTTAAGGGGCCCCTTTCCGACGTACATCAACACTCACATTCACTACTCGTGTTTCTCTTCCTGCCCAGTGAAATCTGATATGAACTAGTGCAGCTTTAGATACTCGTTCTAACACAGAACTTACTGCACTTCTGGACAAGCCCAGGGGCTTTCAGCAGGTTATAGAGATTTTGGTGGCATAGAGGTATGCCATCAAAATCGCTCTCACTAATATAACACTATATTTTAAAACGTAAATTACATTTTCAGTTTTATCTTTGTGGGTAAACTAAACGCAATTACCGTAATCATTTTTTGTTATCGTCTCTAGTTAAATGTTTGTACAGAGGTCATCATCAGGATGATGATAGGTCTTTATGGTTTTTAGTGATACAACTCTTTGTGGAATACTCCTGGGGAAGTACCTCACCTTTGAACGATATTCATCGTTAATCAGTAAGGTCTAAATGTTTCTGCGTTCCGGGTTGAAGAGCTTTTTTCTGAAAAAAATAGTGGGCTAAGAGATAAATCTTTTGATATCTAAGTCAATGATGATGAAACTCTTCGGATAAGCTTGAAACTCTCAACCTACTTATAATACCAGCGATTAGCCATGTCAGCGTTGCTTTCACAGTATTTTTCTAATGTACATAACAAACTGTTTCTGTCTGTTCTAGCGTTATACAATATAACAAAAATAGTAGTATATTCACACTCACATCCTATTCAATGTTCCCAATGCTGGGACTCCGAAGCTTCTCTCAAAACAAGAGAGTCTATGCCATAATTCACTAGCTAGCCAAGTATGGAATGGCCGATAATGCATGACTTCAAAAGATTCTTAGAGCATGCCAGTTTCCTCACGATGTTTTCCTTCACCCTTAAAGTCAGTGGTGATGATAAACTAGTAGAAAATACTCAGAAGTGCAGACAAACATCGAACCTACAATCCCACTGTTGTGAAATTGCATTCTCGGTACTAGGACATTCAAGAAATAATACTTACAATCAAAAATGGAACAATAACTGTGATCGCGGCGACGAGTGAGATGGAGAATGTGTCGCCTGTGTGAGGGAAGGAGAGAGCAGGATCGTTGCACGTAAACCCACCCCGCCGACTCGGCAGCGCACCCACTTCCAGAAGTATGCATACTGCTGCAACTGTGGACAAAAACAACTCAAATAAATGATACAAGAAAATTAAGTATTAATTTTTCATAGTGTTTACTTAATGTTTTAAATTAGTAAACTCTATTTTCGAGTACCTATTAGTATGTTGAGGGAGTAGTGAATAAAATGGGGATCCTCAAAATGATCGAACCTGGACTCGATTGGCATAGGACCGAGAATGATGGCATGATAAAAGAGAGGCCAATACCCAGCAGCGGGATATAGAAGAATGGTGATGATGGAGATGGGGGTGACCTGGGATTTGAACGTTATCATGTTTAGTATTTTACTAGTCAACCCCTTTCATTTGATACATATTGAGAGAGCTATGTACAAATATGGCGGCTGTCTTGGAACGATTTTCAGTAAATAGAGATAAGAGCACCTCCTATTTATACACCCTTCAACCAATAAAATCAAAATTAGTTCCTTTCCTCGGGAGCTACAATACCACAGACAAACTCGCACATCAAGCCTATATGTATATAACACCCTGTCGTTTTTGCGGCGGGGCTTAAAAGTCCGTCATTCAAATATGTACTGAAAATATATATACTACTATATATAATATACTAATATTAAAATTGAAAAAATTGCGGAGGATAGCGCTAGACTTTTCGATAAAAACGCATCGTTTCATGCTTGATTTTCCAAAGAGACGAATCGGTTTCTTCTAGGTAAGCAAGTTTCTTAATATACCGCATCGTCGCTTAACGAGAAATTAAGAACTAGGCGGAATGCCGGTCAAGTGTAAACCTGTGATTAAAAAGATGCCAAACTTAAAATAATTATGTTGTACAGTACATATTGGACCACTTCAGATCTTTTTATCATAATTCACAGCCTTATCAGTTAGTAACAATGAGAGTTTCTCTATAACAAACAACGTTCCACTTCAAAATTACAACCCATTACGTACACTAAAAGTTCCAAATAGAACAAAACGTCAGGTCAAACAAATTAAACAAATCTTAGGCACACAACGTCTGGCCTACATGCGCTATCACTTACTTCAAATAACGTTAAGGAGTTAACTAATGAGTGTTAAGGTTATGGATAATATTAATTTTAATTTATTGAGTAAAGTGAACAAACAAACATAATATGTGAGTAGCTAAACTGAGTCGATTATTAAAAAAAATAGTAGCTTTATAATTCTAAATTATAAAGCTGAAGAATTTGTTTGTTTGTTAACGTGATTATTTCAGAAACTGCTGGTTCGAATTGATAGATTCTTTTTTTGTTGGATAGTCCATTTCCATCAGTCCATCAACAGTGAACCAGGAGGGTGAAGCAATACAATACTTTACAACCTAATTAGCATGCTTATACGTACATAGAAAAAAAAACCATTAAAGGCAATGGGGTCGTTACGGCGAATTCATACGAACAAAATCATTACGGCCTGATATTTTAATATACATAGAAATATAAGTATGTATATTGTAATCAGTTGTTTTATAAAATAAACATAAAAATATATCATTATCACATCTAATTAAGCAGTGACATTTAGTGTGTTCCACAATATGATTGAAAAAAAAAAGAGAAATTTTAAACCAAAAAAGTAAGTAATATTTTTACAAACTCTATTGATTTATTTATTGATCTCGTTAATTTTACGATGTTATTGCGTTCAATTATAACTTTAACGATTCCATGATTTACCGAGAGGCTCAAATTAAAAGGATTTTAATAGTCTACCTCTGCTTGTAAATATTTTTTATAGTTATGAGTTATTATGGAATATTTGGAATTGAAGACAGCTCGTTTATGGAACAGTGTACCGGAACATTGATGACTCATTGGATTCCTGAATCAGTTTCCTTAACGCTGAATATTGTACAAATAACCTTGAGCATCGGTTCGCCAGTCCTAGATATACTGTAGCAAATACGGTCAGAATATATAATAAAATCTTAATAAAATTTAATTTTAGTTTTTTTGACAAAAAAATCTGCTATAATGTTTGCAATAGGGATGTTAAAACACTAATCACGCATTAATGTTTAATGCAAATTTTATGATAGTTTGCATTAATAGAATATCGAAAATCACATTATGATAACTTAATATTCCGTAGTAAATTTATTATAAATGATTTTAAATGCTATATTTTTAATATGTTGTCACGTGACTGGAAACACCAATATGAATTCTTACGTCACTAGTCGCAAAACAAACTGTTGAAACTGATTAAACTGTTTACTTTCTGAATTTTTATAATAGTTTGCGATCTTAGCGACGACGATTTTGATTGTTTGTATTCAAGTAATGATAAGAAAACACATAAACTGGACATACAGTCATGAATCACGACCAATGTTTTGCGACTAGTGACATCATGTTAGTCGTTAGTGTTTTAGCGGTAAAATTCAAAATTAGTCCAATATTGTATATTTACTCATCAAAAATAGTAATATATTGAAATAAAAGGTTATTTTTAACGATAAAGGGTCAATCTTCAAAATAAAAGCAGTTCCGAAAAATTGTTAACTTCCCTATTAAATTGCATATCGGTTGGTAACATTATATTTAGTAAAAATAACTGCTATTTAGGCCAATTTTGCAGAAAAGTACATTCGTTGATATTTCTTTTCGATAATGAATAGGTAGCTCCACAAAATGCAGAAAACGCTTCCAAGCTCTACGGAGACATGTCGCAAATTGTTGACGTCACGTAGTAGTGACATAGTAGGTAGGTAATGAATGAATAATACAAGGATGAAACCCCGATGAAGAAATTTATTTTAAGATTCATTTTGGACGCGTCATATTTGGGGCAGTTTCAAAGAAATCATTTACTGGGCTGGGGAAAACCGGTTACAAATATTACTCAAAGTTGAAAATATTTTTGTTTATTTCACTGATTAGTATTTACTTTTATGGTAAATAGTGACGAGTCGTGCAGGAATTGGGCCGGATGGTAAGCAACACGCCTGCCCGTAACAACACAGTGCCACGCAGCTATTGGAACATGAAGAGTGCAAATCAATACCTATATCAATACCAACTACACTGCACTCGTCACCCCGAGCTGAAAGATGATTTTGCCTTGTAATTTATCTGGAAACATTGCCCTTCCCCGGCGCTTCCCCGTGCAGCGTAAGCTTGTTTTCAGCAGTTTTTGGGGCTCCATTATCCAAAATATCAACGAATAAACTTTTCTACAAAATTTTGACCTAAATGAAAGGTTCTTTACTAACCGGAACACAGAGATGTTTGCACATTACTGCACAGCGGTAGAAGTAACTGGTAAAGGTGTGACACTTCCCTAGGCGGATTCCACGATACAAAGAGTCCTACCACTGCAAATCTATACTAGTTGTCTTTGTTATTTAAAATGATGATTATTATTTAATAGCAACGCCTGCGGTTTTACTTGCGTAGTTCCCTTTGCCGTTATTTTTCCCCGTAGAAATACTACTTACTATAATCTGACTGTTTCAAATATCAACCCGTTCCGTTAAGGCATTCCGACGTGATTGAGCAACAAGTATCCAAACATTCAAACTATCACATTTATAATATAAGTATGGTTACAAGAGTGAACTGAACAAGTCATCTGCCTAATGGTAAGCAACGGTGCTGTTATGGGCAGGTGTCCATAAAATACTGTGCCATTTAAAAAATATTATTTCAAATCAACGCCTTTCACTCCACTGTGCTCTTGATACGGCAATAATATCTGTATACCGTGTGGGAAATCTAATTTTGTTTTCACGTTTTGTTTCATAGATAATTCTAGAAAGATAATCCGATAGTCACGGATCATCTAGTCACATAATAGCTACGGTAATAACATAAATCACAATTCATAACAAATGCCTGACATTGTGACATTGTTTGTATTATTGTGTATTGTTAAGTATAATGAACAATCATCTACCCATACACTCATTTATTCACAGTTGCAAGTAATCTCATATAAAATACTTGAATTTGGCCGCGACTTGGTCCGTTTTGAATTTAAAAAATCTACGTATTTCCTAAGATTTTTTTTTAAAAGTCCGTCTGTTCTGTGTGTAAAATTGTATGTGTGTCTGTCTATATGCGTTCCAGATTTCAGTTTGATCACTTCCTTATCACTGAAATCTAAAAAAAAACCTTTTTTTTTAATTTCTAGGATACATTTTCGTAACGATGACAGGTTTACACAAATATTACGCAAAATAGTAAAAAAAAATACAAAAAGTATTATCAGAGTACTAGATAGTCTACAACAACGTATGAAGACATTGTTTATAGAACTTAGGTATCTATCTTACTAGGCATTTGCAGTATGATAACGGACAAGAATTTTCATCCACTCAAAATTACCTAAAATATGCCTTAACAGAATTGCTCTAGAGATTATAATTGTGTAACAGATGTAACAAACTCGACAGTCCATGTAAGGGCAAAGCTGAATCAACAATATCCTGGTTGAATTGCAACACTTCCGATGAAGTTCGAGACGATGACGTTTGGTGCCGGATCCAGGATTTAGGTTTGGGGGGATTTTGGGTTAAATCCACTCAAGATAGCTTTTCAATGTCAAAATCAAAGTTCTTTATAGATAAATGTACAATTTACACGTCAATTAATAAATAATACAAACAAAAATACAACACACAATTTGTATACATTTTCAAAATTTACAATAATTACTTCAATGTTTTATAATAATTATCGCACAGAAAACTGTCAAGCATTATGCGAGTGTAATAATTATGTTTTAATACGGTTGTACTGATTCATGTCAATTTTTTTTTACATTTCTATTAGGAAAAAACTAAACATTGTTTATGTTTTACAAGTACACGTGGTTGTTTAAAAAAGGATTTGATTTTGATGAAAAAACTATTAACATGGATAAAACGAATGACAAATAGAAATAAATGGTAGAAACGGACGTGTTGTACTTAATCCCACTCAAAGTGGAGTAAGTGTAGATAAATTAACAAATAATTTACAGTAGTTCATGTAACAATTTACACTTATTTGATTTAAATCAGATTTGTAACAAAACGTAACCGTAATTCTTTGTTTTTAACTGTAATAGTTTCGCACTTGACCGCCATCTCGCCTGATGTTAAGCGATGATGCGATGGAGCGTGCTTACCAAGAAGAAACGGATTTGAAGACACCAAGCGATTTCTCTAAGCGTTTACGAATAAAATGTATCTACCCCCTCAGTATGACCTCTGAGTCCCGTACTGGATTTGCTTGCGATGACTTCTCGCAAGGCTTCATGTATGTGGCGTCGTGGCGTTTAAATATTTAGTGAGCAAATACGTCGTAAAACAACTGAACTTAGTCACGTGAGGTCACACCGTGGGGTCTACCGCCTAAGTAAAACTGTCTTAGCTTTGATATACCTCTCTCTTTTCTTTCCGCTTGTAATGATAGAGACCGCAATAGCAATGCGAAAGCAGATTTAGAGATATTACGCAAAATTCTTTTGTGTATATAATTTGTTGTGTATATCTTCCAGATGAAATTGTATATTATGTAATGATGCCAATTATGTATTTGTGAATGGCTGGATTAGCAATTAATTACTGGTCTGCTATTTGTATTTTTAAAAAATGTACCTAATCTTATCATTCAGAATGTAAATCAAAAGCGGCACTGTAATTAGAAATATATAAGGGACACAACACTTGAGTAGATAATTTCCATAGATTTAGTTTTTTTTAATTTCACGTTAATGATCGCCGTTCAATTGTTTGGATTTGTTATAAATATTGCCATTTCAAAACTCAAATTATAGCTATTAATTAAATATGGAGGCTGGTGTGTTTTATTAAGCGCTACTGATGCTTAAAAATGAATCAAATAAAGATTCTGTATTAGGCTTAAAATTACTGACACCTGAGATAAGTACACTAATTTTAACATGTCTCAGGGATACTTAACTTTTTTAATTAAAATAAATAAAATAAATATTGGTAGACAATCCACACACAACACCATCTGACCCCAAAATAAGCAAAGCTTGTGTGATGGCAGCCAGATAGCTGATATAATACTTATATATTTTTAAATACATACTTAATATACATAGGAACACCCAGACACAGTGCAAACATTTGAATTCATCACACAAATATTTGCACTGGGTTGGGATCAAACCCACGACCGTCGGCTTCGCAGGCAGAGCTACTACCAACTAAGCCACTAGGGCAGTCAATTCTTTCTTTGTGCTGTTACGAAAACAAAGAAGAATTTTAAAAGCCATTTAAGAGAGGTTTGAAGCTGTTATCAAGAGCCAGCCATTAGGTTACGGAACCTCGCATTAAAGGAGGGTCTAACGGTTACGGTACTTACACCTAATCAGTACTTTTACAGTTAAACCTTCAATGTTTATGCCTTTCGTACACTGAGCTATCTGGTAGTACACTGGTTTTTGAAGTGGAAAATTCTTTTGGCGCCCCACAGATAGATGTTCGTGGGCTGTGAATTGAATTCTAGCGTCAGTCTCGGGAATGATAAGAAATCTTCGGGTAAACTCGGGACCATGGCCTCGCTTTCCGGTTTCACACGCGTAGTTTCCAAAGTAAGCTATCAAATTCTGAGTTATCAGTTTTCACTTCTATCGGCAGATCCTATTGCTGCCAATTTTTTTTCTATTAATTCATGGTTTAGTCGTTGTGTAGTCTTAGTAGTGGTAGTAAGGCTCTCTTTGGTGTTAGCACGGGGAAGACACTCCATACCGAAGTCAGTCACCTCATACACGAACGGCAGCGGCGTCAAAAGCTTGAATATGCAACAATGCTGATGGGAGTTAGCTGATTGGTAAGGAGCTTATCTGGGTTTAGCTGGCTTCCAAACAGATTTGTTACTTGAGAAAGTAGGCATATTGCAGATTATCATTGTATTTACGGCGTCATTCAATAAATTTCTAACAGGGACATTTTGGTTGTTCCGTTTTCAAGCTTTCTTCTAGAAAATTTTATTGGACAAAAGTGTGCGTCGAAATCGGTCGAGCGCTTTTCAAAAAACAAAACCAAAATAACTTTTTCTCTATCTAAAAATCTTTTACTCCAAGACCTCGTGTCTACGCTGCCTTATTAGGCTACCTTACTAGGCTAGAGCGTTTGGTTAGCCTACCTATATTATCTGCACTCACAAATGAAACTAAAACTAGTAAGCAGAGTGCGTGAGTTTATATTTCAAATAGAGGTTGGTGGTTTGCTTTTGCAGAGAATAGTAGTTATGAAATAATAAATTTTACTACTCTACTTTACGTAGCTATGACTTGTCGATAGACCAATGACGGATGAGAGATAATCAAGATGGGTTTTAACTTCTACATGTAAAGTATAACCGTGGCGCTGTTCTGTTATGGATGGACTAGATGTTCGCCAGGAGGAGCATCAGTTGTTTGTACCTTCACTCTTGTTCGGTGTAACACCAAACACACAATTTACCAACGCGCGCCATGCGTTGTCAGCATTGTCGGCGCATGAAACGCAAACATTTTTAATGCACTTTACGGAACCGCCGCGACCGGGTGCATTCGAAAACAATTAACATTCTATTAATATTATTAAACATTAGTCAAATCCAAAACACTTTTCTCTTGCAATCCTCACCCTTTAAGAGCTACCGAAACAACTCTATTTTGTATTATTAAATAAGTAATTAAATTTTCACCGAAAAAACAAACACTGACCTCAGTTAATAAACACAGACCTTCGGCTACATTTCGTAAATTTTATGAAACCAACTAAACACTCAGTTCAATAACAGCGAGGTTTTTTTTTAATTATTTCACTTAAATTGATTGAATTTTAGAAAAAATAACATAACTTATTATTTTGGCTTTACTCAGTGCTTACGAAATGTCATGCAAATATTTTAAAACAATAAAAAGTTTCAAACAAACTTTCATCCCTTATTTCACCCCTTTGGAAGTTGAGTTTTGAAAAATACTGTAATACATAATTCATTATTATGATCATGCTCAATTCGTGCCAATTTTTGTGTGAATACGTTTAAGGAATACATTTTTTCATACAAACTTCCATCCCGTTTTTTACACCCTTAGGGGTTGAATTTCGTAATGAGATTTCGTAAGCATTGAGTAAAGCCAAAATAATAAGTTGTTATTTAGTTTTTTCTAAAATTCAATCAATTTATTGTTAAATTAAATTAAATTAATTGTTAATTAATCATATTCTGGACTGAAATTTTTAGGCAACCCATTTGCAATATATTTGTTGGCATATTAAATTACATATAAAACACTTTTCATCCAATAAACTGCTCGGTGAAGGTGGTTGTGTAGCGGAATTTCCTACTAAAACTATATAAATTAGAAAGCACCTCTAAAGTATGTACTGACAAATAAAAAAATATATCAAAATCGGTTCCAAATTGGCCGAGTTATCACTTTAACATACGAGTACGTAAAAAAAAATAACACCGATTTGAGAACATCTTTTGTTTTTGAAGTCGGTTAAAATGACAGTATGTGTTATGATTCTCGCCAATGTTTAGCGGTATCCTTTGATCCCACTTCCCCTCTAATCCATATCCTGGTTGGTCGGTGGTCAGTGTGCTAAGAGTTCAGGATTTGGTCAGAATGAGGTCGGCCCGATCGTTCTATCAGGCTGATTGTTCGAGACCCCGATACTGACATGTTTGGGTTCTGGGTCACTACTTTATTTGACACTAACATATGGACAATGTTTCCTACAAGCTAGTGAGAATGCGGTATGGTATAACGATTTGGGGGGAATAGAACAGAAAGATGATAATGACGTTTTACAATCCAAAACAAATATATTCGGACTCTAGACTAGACTCTAGTATTCGCGTACCAAAGAGTTGTAATAAACTTGATCAAATTAGAAGAACTAATTATATGACCCGATATAGACAACGCACATAGGGGTATTTGCATGATCTGGGCGGCCAAAATTATTTTTGTGCTTAAATGGTATGTAAATGATGTAAATATACGAAAGAACGTGTCTTCATGAAAAAAATATATAGATTATTGAAATCGAATGAAATTAAATTAAAATAAAAAAAAAAATTATTGTGTTATTTTATGCAAGTTTTATAACAATTACACATACACAAATTATTTTCAATAACAGGTATTACAATTAACGTAACGTTTCAAGCTTCCTGCATTATTGTGACTCAGTTCATACATTTATTCGTCGCTATCTGAAGAACTATCACGTGTATGCGGCTCGTCAGATATTAACATTGATAATGCTTCTGGCAAAAACGAGTTAGTTTTTCTTTTCTTTATTGCTCTTATAGAGCTTAACAAAGGATCCGAACTGAGTAGAAGGCGATTAAATATGTCTTCATTGCAGTTTTCTCTCTCTAGAAAATTTTCTCGCGAAGTCTAGCCGATAATTTCGGAAATGCTTGTTACGAGCTTCTGCAGCTTCCTCCGAAAGTTGACCTATAGGCAACAATGCTTTTTCAATTATAACTGCCCCATGAACCAAAATCTTATGCAAGGTTGGAGTCATAGGGTGCCATGGGTACAGGTCAACATATAATCGAGCCGTTTCTGTAGCATATTTTTCAAACATTTCTATGTTTATTTTGTAACAACTTGAAATGACTTCAAGGATTACTTTTAGTCTATATATTAAGTCGTAATTTATGCCCGTTATTTCGGCTGCAAGAGATGGATTGTCAAAAAAATCTTCGGCTGGTATTGCCATCATTTGTATTACCGAAATTTGCTTTTGGCATGTCGATAATTAAACCTGTTTCAGCACGAAATCTGCCTTGGATTTCTTGTTTCCTTGCTTTCTCTAATTCTTTTTCTGCGTTCGTTTTCCTTTCTCTGTATTTTTTAACTGGTAGCTTGTACGCCAAATGAAGTATGCTCTCAAATATGCGTATTCTAGCATGTAGAATAGTCAAAATTCACATCTCGGCTGAAGTCCAACTTGTTGAAATCTTTAGAGGTAGCTCCGCAAATATAGCACTTGCTTGTAGATGTTGTACCTGTGGCTGCATTGCAAATTTTCCCATCAATCATAGTCATTATTAATATATGTTTGACTAAATATTTGTTCCCGTCCAATTCAACTTCTGTTGCGACTAAATTGCTTATGCTGTTTTTGACATAATTTATTTCCTGTTCAATTACGGCAGCACTTTCTTTAATGAAGCGGAATCTGATCGGCCTACAAAATCGAGACGAAGACGGTGTTGGATTTTTCCAAATAATTTTTTTTTTTTCTCCACAAACTAATTTGAGAGGAACAAAACAACTCTGAAATAAGTTCGAGTCCGAATCTTCAATGTTCTCTTGTTTCTGCTTGTACAAATCTTGCTGGGACCCATCGCAACCCCATTTACAGATGAGTTTCAGGGATTTTTGCTCTTGTTCTTTTATAGTTATTAAAACATCTTCTAAGTAATCTGATAAACGTCTAGTTGTAATATCCATCAGTGATTGTAAATCAGCTTCGGCACTATTACTTGTTACTCGAAAAGCTTCTGGAGGTGGATAGCATTGTTTCTTTGCGTTTTGCAGGCGACTGTAGCAGGAAAAATTTCTTATTTGTTTTCCTAATTATTTCATATTGACCTTTGGTCAAATCGGCATCGATAAACATTTGCAATGCTTGCATTGTAGTTAAGGGATCATTTTCTTTAGATTTTCGGTTATACGCCTTTTTGAATTTGGTTGCTCGTGTAGGAGAACTTAAAATGTCTTTGAGAACATAGGAGGCATCTCTTTTCCCCTTTTTTTCCAATTCAACTCGCGCAGCATGGATGATCAAATCCTTCTCATAAGAAGAGCGAATCTGTTCAGTTTTCCTCCTTTTGCTTCTGTCACTTGACTCCTCAAAAGATTTCTCAGGTCGACCAGGTCGATTTTGAGGCGATTCAACCACGACAGGAATTTCAAAGGTACCCTCAAGCCATGAACTGTTGTTTTTCCAAAACGCTTCTTCTTTCTTGTGAGCTTTTACCCACCTTTCTCTGAGTTGTGATTTGAAGTGAGCAAAGTTACGCTTCAAGCTAGCTAATTGCTCTTCACTATAGCCTTCACATGAGTATAGTTGATCCTTAAGACAGTTTAGCTTATCATCAATAGAAGGCAAACCTGTGCTCTTCATGCGGTCAAACAGAGTTTTTCGAGTCACCTGCGACTTTCTGCGGCAACTTTTTAGACAATTCATTAGAAGAAAGATTGAATAATACTAAAATACAAAAAGAACAGCTTGATCTACCTTGATGGGGTACCAAAAAGCTTTTTAAAGATAAAAATCAACAAAAATTTATTACAAAAAGAAGGTAACTTTCAATCAGTAAAAAATCAATATGGATATGAATAAATAAATGTTGTTTATTGGTATATTGTATGTCAATTACCTGAAGTATCAGGATCCATCACTTGTACCTTGTGAGATTAACTTTTATTCCCAATATTCACTACGAAAACCGGTTGTTAAGTAAGCGCGTCGAGAATTGATATGAGCACTCGGTGAGACATTCAAATTCCGACTGGTCGTACGAGCGCGGGGTGCGCGGTAAAAAATCGTAAGTGGTTGACTATGATTCCTGGGAATCCCCTCTAACACATATAACTGGTGTAAACTAGATTATTTAAACTTTGACTTTTTGACTTTTGGCCGCCCAGATCATGCAAATACCTCTATGTGCAACGTTTACCTACTAAAAGCTAACATTTTCCTAAAGACACATTTCAATGAGATTAGTGATCGCAAATCCAACAAAAGAAAACAAAATCGATACACAAATGATTTTGAAGCTTGCGCGTAACAAACAAACAGTAAAGACACAGATAAATTGAGAACCTTGCCATTTTTTAAAGTGGGTTACATTAATATGGAGAGCAAAGAGCCGTGTACAAGATATTGCTAACAGGTAGTTGCCGTACATTAACACACCCGTCTTGCAAAACCCCAATCAGAAACCAATAACCGTAAACTGTAAACGTAAACCGACAATAACATAAATCTATGAATAAATCAACCTGATTGTTTGTAATCAAATACGACAATTAACTATACGGTTTCACGCGGTTTCGCCTGCAACGGAAACCACAGACGTACATTGCAATGACTGTTGATATCCGTGTTGAGACACACTTGCAGTTGTAATTTACACTAACTATGTAAGAACACGAATTTATTTATCACTTCACAATATAATATACCAGAAGCATCTCGCGGTTTTAACCAGGTTCCCCATCTCTTCATTTTCCCGCCATAAAAATAGCTTATGATATAATAGTTTATTAATTAAAAATAGCTGTGTTATCCCAGACGATTTTTTATCAAACTTTACAAACAAATTTTATCCAGATTCTTGTACTTTGATTACATACTTGTCTAGATAGAGCGTTATGCTGTAATGAAGATCAGTCACATTACAGGATAATCCAATTATAATCAGTATTTCGTATGCGTCATGATTTACAGAGTACGATACTTTACAAGTAACAGACCAGGCTTCAAACCCTTGTGTGCGTGTCACGCATACAAGTGTTGAAACACAGACACTTGTTTTCGTGACATGTTTTTAAATATGGCGTCAAATGACGCTGTCCTGAGATACAATTATTTTTTGAAAATCATTTGTCGCTGTAACTATAAATATGATAATGTCAAAATTTCTTACCAATGATAGCTAACGTTTTTAGTTATTTTATATCGTTCTTTGTAATTTTTGCAGACTTTTATAGAGCAATTATTAATACTTACATATTTAAGAGTCACAAAACACGTGTTTACCGCACAAAGTCAGTGTCGTAATTAAACTGATAGATCGAGCTTATCAACCAACAGTTAGCTTATATTTTTATTAGTGTTTCTACGCTCGAACGGTCTATCTAGACAAGTGTATAATAAAAGTTTTTGTAGTAGTTTTTCCTTGAAAGAGAAAAACAAACATGCATTTTTTGTAAAATTTTCGCATTTATAACATTTAATCTCGTATTCGTTTCTTGCAAAGAGTTTATATTATACCACGTATAGAGTTAGAACAAACGCTTTACACCGAAAGCACGGGTCTGATCGCTCTTGTCTTGTCTCTCTCGTAGAAGTGTCTTACTTTTGTCGCGGCACATCTCTGTTGCCATAGCTAACATACACCTTAAAATCTGCTTACTATTGGTACAAAGGAACCGTGCGGGAAAACCTGATCTATTTACTTATTATTTATCTTGTAATCAAATCGACAAAGATCATTTTAAAAATGTTGAACACCTTATCCTTATACTATTGCTAAAGAAATCATCAATGACCATAATAAACACAATACTTGTCTTTACTATTCTGTTAAAGTCAATTCAATATTATGGTAAGCCTTATCAGGTAAACAATAGAGGTGAAAATCGATTGCCGTCAGTGTATGTCAGTTTAACACGCAATTCAAATTAGACACAAGTTTAGTGGAGACGGAAGCCAAGACGCTATGATGTGTCGCAAATCTGACCGACGCGACGTGTGTTGAGGATTACTTGGAGAAAAATAGATTACTTATTATGTCTGAGTCTTGTAGTGGTAGAACTCCTAATAGAGTCCGCCTGGGGAAGTATCACATCTTTGCTAGTCATTCTACCGCCAAGCAGTAATGTGCAAATATTACTGTGTTCCGGCTTGAAAGGCAATGTTTCCAGAAAATTACAGGGCTTAGAGATATAACATCTTAGATCTCTGGGTAACGAGCGTAGTGTAGTGCTAGGTAATGATTTGGACTCTTCATGTTCCAATAGCTGCGTGTCGCTGTGCTGTTATGTGTCAGGCATGTTGCTTACCATCAGACACATGTCCTGATCGTCTCATCACTCTTTATTAAAAAAAAAAGGAAAATACTAGGGATGGGCCGAAAATCGTTTTACATTCGGTTTAACCGAACTTCGGCAGTTTGAACCGTACTTCGTCATTCGGACATTCTGCACTAAATATACTTGCACTATTATAATAGAAATTAATGAAAAAACATATCTGTAGTAACAATGAAATCAAATAAGTCTGATATACTCATAGTCATTTATTTCAATTAGAAAAAGTAATCATACTTGATAAACAATAAACTATTTTTTACAAAAAATTAACCGACTTCAACACCACAAATAGGCACTCAAAAGCGAAAAATAATTTAATATAGGTAATTATTATAACCGCTACTCACTCATCCATATGAAGTCGGTGCCAGGCTAGTTAAAAGTTAGTAGATATACTATGTACGAGGTAGTAAGTAAGTAGACATAGGTAAGTAGTATCTATCTACTACCTGTTAGATTTGGCTGGCACCGACTTCATATAGATGAGTGAGTAGCGGTTATAATAATTACCTATATTAAATTATTTTTCGCTTTTGAGTGCCTATTTGTGGTGTTGAAGTCGGTTAAATTTTTGTAAAAATAGTTTATTTTACCCTTTTAGTGCTAAACAAGTTTTCACTAATGCATTTACACGATTTCGTGTTGAGATCTCAATACATGAATTAAAACCAAACACTGGGTAGTTCCTGTAAGCCGTTAAGAAATTCCCTTGACTGTCCTTTATCTTCATCATCAGACCACTAATGACAGTCACAACCCATCTATGTAAAAAGTTCTCATCAATACAAATTCATCGAGCCCAAACACAAGGTAACTACTATGTACCGTCGAGAAGTTCCCTCGACCGTCTTCCCGTTCCTTCATCAGATCGACTCCAGACCATCTTTAAAATATACTGCTTTAAAATGCTCAAGCAAAAACTTAACTAACGCACTAGTCATCTTTACAATTTTCGAAAGTTATCCTCGATTTCTCTAGGATACCATCATCAGATCCTGGTTTCCTTATCATGGTACCACCCTTGGAATATCTCCTTTACAACAAAAAAAGAATCATCAAAATCGGTTCATAAACGACGAAGTCATCCGCGAACACACATAAAAAAAAAAAGGAACATACATACGGTCGAATTGAGAAACTTCCTTTTTTGAAGTCGGTTAAAAAAACTTTAATTGGTCTTTTTAACTACCAACTTTTTAAAAACCAAAAAAAAACACGTAAAGCCAATTTAATTAATTTGCGTAATGAAAACAATAGTATGTGACAAGCTGGTAACGTCTTTACAAATGACTAGCTGGCTAACGACCCCGCGGAGTGCGGGCGGGGCACATCTAACAATATTTGCAGCAAGTGCGTAAACAAGTCACAACACTAAAAAGCGCGGCGAAATTAAACCGAAGTTTGGCCGAATTTTTCATTTTTACCGAATGTTCGGCCGAAGTTCGTATTCGGTTCAAACCACATTCGGCCCATCCCTAGAAAATACCAATAATTTTCTATCTCTGGGTGACGAGCGCAATGCAGTACTAAGCAGTGAGTTGGACACTTTTATGTTGAAATAGTGCTACTGTACTGTTATGGGCTATAGAAAAGTTGCTTATGATGAGGTAAAATAGTATATTATTAAATTGGTAGAGAAATTGCTGTCCCACTAACAGCGTTTTTTCCCCGCGGTTTTCTCCGCGTAGTTCCCTTCCAACCAACCGAGCAACAATCAACATTTGTTTTACATCCTATTAATATTATAAATACGAAAGTTCAGATGTGACTCAATCACGTTGGAACGTCTGAACGCATTGGGTTGAAATTTTGAACAGAGCGGCCCTTCTACCGCCCAACTAAATCGGTCTTAGCTTTGCTATTGCTGTCTTTATCTATTCAAGCGAAAAGAAAAAAGAGGGGGAATTCAAAGCTAAGACAGATTTCGGTAGGCGCTAGACTGGATAGCTATAGTCTGGAATAGCACATAGCTTTTTTTATTGTGGGAAAATACCGGGCACGGGTAAAACCGCGGGGAGTTACTAGTTTAAAATATTAGTAAGGTTTTAATTAAACCCAACAGTTTTTTTAAATTAGGTTTACACTTGACCGCCATCTCACCTGATGTTAAGCGACGATGCGGTCTACGATGGAGCGCGTTTACCTAGAAGAAACCGATTCACTCTCGATTTGAAAGGACCAAGATTATGTAACTTTCGGGAAAAACCCACTCAGGTAACTCATTCCACAGCCTAGACGTTCTTATCACAAAATTAGAGTCAAACCTCTTCGTCTGTGTCTTTGGAATATCCACCATGACACGGTGCCGCTTCTTCGATATTATAGGTATCATTTTTGTTTCATTTTTGCGACATTGCAAGTGCAGGTAAGTAAGTACATATTTAAAGTCGTAGACAATGACATAAAGTGTGCTTAGTGTCTGGAATACATTTCCTAAGTTGAGTTTGTGCCAAAAGCGTTGATTTAGAAGAGATGCAACGTTCTGGGATGTTTATAGAATTACGAATCGCCATTCTACCGTATAACTAACATTGCAAAGATTATGAGAAGAGTCGAGTTGACAAACAATTTTGGTGCGTTGGTGTTGGTGACAATATCACTATGGTATTGTTTTAAATTCTTTATATTTTTATAACATTAAACAAAAGCAGTAAGCAAATAATCTCGACTAGCACCAACTCAGTGTAAAATAAACTGTATGTCAAATAAGTTACTAAGATAGCATTGTATGTATGTCGTTCCTAAGTGCACTCTACCTATGTGTCAACAGAATATACGTTTTTTGATAAAAGATAACTATGATGTTCGAAAAAAAAAAACTCTAGAACACTGCTGCAAAACTATAAATTTATCGGTGTTTCATTGGATACTGTACGAGGGGTCGCATACAACAAAACAAGGAATTTTGCATTACTTATAGGTGATAAATGAACAGCGGCTTAAATATATATTTCAAAAAATATCTAAAATAAAGAAAAAAAAGTACTTTCGTAAAACGTGTAAACTGGTAAACGTTGCGTTAGTAGGTGTTTCATATGTAAAGTATTAAGCTTCGGTCAAGTAATGCAGGGATAGGGATGTTTTTTTAATGCTCAGATCTGTCCCGTTTGACCATAAACTAATTTGATGGTAATCGACGGCCTGAACGAAGATGATAAGATGACATTATTACTATACAAGGTGCTGCAGAAAAGTGCAACAATATTTATGGTAGTTCATCTATACTCGTCATCGAACTCTTAAAAACGCAGAAGCGGCAAACGCGCTTCTACTATGGCGATGCAAAATCAGGTGACGTCTCCTGATTTAGTCTCAGTCGCAACAAGGAGTTGTGTACGTTCGCTGACAATTGTGTACGTTCGCTGACAATTCAATTTTCAAATTTTTCAAACAAATTTTCGCCATGTTATGTTGTCTTTAGATTATGGCATACCTCATCTTCGTTTCTTTAATTATATCGATGATACTCGTATTAAATTTTGAATCACGTATGTGAAAATTAGTCATGAAAGCTCAACATTTGTTTTCCATACTAAGTTACGTATTCATTGACATACTAACGGCCAGGTCTCGGCACGGATTTGAGTACGTCGCAGCGTCGGCGGCAAGGTCGTTTGTCAGCTGTACATGCGTTAGGGTTCAAGCTGGTCAATTTTACGTCAAACTTTGACTCGTATTATCTCGTGATCTGCTGTGCTGAGAAAAAAAAAGTGACCTTGAGTGATGAAGTTTACATCACTGTTAGAATGGACTGTTAAAATATTGTTGGGAGTAACTCCACCACGTTGAAATACTGTATATTATTCTTTAATACGTGAAATTAGAAGATACTAGTAACACCTATCAGAAGACACACATTGGTACTGAGTATCTTTGAACAGCTGGTGGCGGTTGGAGACGCAAAACCGAAGATCGGGCTGAATGGCGTATTATGGAAGAGGCCCATGTCCAGCAGTGGAGAAATACAGGCTGATGATGATGAGGTTCTACAGCTTCATGTATGTAATTAGTTCACTCGTGCCACATAACTCAGCACACTCGTCCGGCTCGAGTTAAGCCGAGATGCGAATCGCGTGGGAATACTCGTAAGCTCAACTAAGATTTCAATAATATTTCAATTATTCAACTTTCTAAACCCACGCGAATTACGGAAACCATTGATTGTGACCAAATTGTGGGCCAGATTCAGTAACTTGGGAGCGTGAACCGATATCTGACGATAATGTGATAATAGTGGTAGGACTCTTGGCAGAGTCCGCCTGGGGAAATACCACACCTTTGCCAGTTATTCTACCGCCCAGCTGTAATGTGCAAACATTACTCTGTTCCGGTTTGAAGGGAAATGTTTCCAGAGAAATTACAGGGCTTAGAGATATAATATCTTAGATTTCTGGGTGACGAGCGCAGTGCAGTGCTAGGTAATGATTTAGACTCTTCATGTTCCAATAGCTGGGTCTCACTGGGCTATTATGTGGCAGGCATGTTGCTTACCATCAAGCACATGTCTAGCCGGTATCGACTTATCTTAATATATATAAATCTCCTGTCACGATGTTTGTCTGCGATAGACTCCTGAACTACTTAGCCGATTTTAATCAAATTTGGACACCGTGTGTAGATTGATCCAACTTAAGAGATAGGATAGTTTTTATTTCGATTAATGGGCTTTATGTGACGATATCCGAGCGAAGCCGGAACGGGCCGCTAGTATATATATATATAGATACCTAGTAATGGTTCTTGATTTCAATTTATTAACAAAAGCTATCATTTATGGAGCATATAATAATAAGAAAGCACATAAACCTTTCCGAGGGCTTGGTCGACGCGACGAGTGACCAAAACGCTGGTCTTTAATTGACCCAATGTTTAAGCATTGCCATTCAGCGTGGAAATGCCGCTTACTACTAGTAGTAAGCTTGATCGTCTTGATTATTGTTGAACCTTTTTCGGCCTATAGATAATTCATTTGTGATTAGTGTGAGTAAGTTGGGAAAGTGGTCTGTCTGGCGAAGTATTAGCCAGGAATTCTACCCCACGCAGTAATGTGCTAAAATTATTTACCGTGTATTGGTTTGAAGGGTTAATAATAAAAAAAAATTGGACAATTGGAAATCTCTTACGCAACACTAATAACAATATATTTGTGTTTGTAATTTGTAATACTTGCAAGAAAATATCCAATCAGATTGTAAACAAACGCAATCGCTAAATGTTGTAATTTTACAATGTTAACAATCCTACATAATGAGTTGAAATTTTTCATAGTAGCGTACCCACATAGACGGAAGATTTAGGGCGGTTACAACATCCAAAGAATGTCATTTGTAACTGCTCTAATAAATCACGTTTCGAGTAGGTGAGGCCTCAAGCCGAAGGTTTTTTTAATAGATTCGTTCTAAGGGCTATAACTTCCCACGAGAGATGGTATCACACCCACAGTTAAAATGACACGGTTTGAATGTGGACCAACGTCTGAGGCAGATTGAGCTTAATCTTACGGTAGATACGTAGATAATCTTTAGGGTAACTGGGTCTTATACGATACCAGTCGGTGATCGTAGGGGATAGGTAGAGTAGCATGTTCTTTATTTGATAGAGACCACGTTTATTTTGGATACAAATAGATTGATAGATTACCAGAAAGTCAAGACCATAATCCACTACGCTAGCTAAGTGCGAGTTGGCGGACAACGCATCTTGAATTACGTCTCTTTTGGTTAAATAGATTTTTATAACAATATAAAGCCAGTGTAGACAAACTTGTAGAATCTGCACATAAAAAAATATTCAGAGGTGCAAGGAAAAATCGAACTTACGACCTAAAAATTGTGAAAGCATGTGTTCTCGTCGCTAACGCAGAGGATCGATTATATTGGTTGCGGATGTAATGGCTTATGTACCCAGGTACATAATGATAAGTCGTCGAGGTACCAACCTTCCTCTTCGCCATCTTATAGCTATTCTCCTTCGATACATTCTACTAATGTTATAAATGTGAAAAAAGATGTTTGTTCTCTGTTTGTACACTTCGGAACGCCTGGACAAAAAAAAACTACCATTTTGGAGTCAAGAAATTGTAAAAATATAATGTATTTTTCACTAGTTGATATTTATTTTGGCTAATGAGGCTAACGTTTTGCTGGGGGTATGGGGGTATGGGGGCTGGCCTTAATATAAGTACACCTTAATATAAGTATCTCTAACCCTATTTCTCATTATTATTATTTTTACAAAATTAATTTCACTCCAGCGCAAACTCGATCTTTTATCAATGCAGTCTAAGTGCGGAAGTCGGTTCCTGACCGGATTATCTCGGGACTGAAAGATCACGGTACCTTCTTATCAATCTGTCGTGACTTAGCATTCGTTCACATTTGTCTTACTAATAATATTAGTGGCAAAGTATTGATGTTTGTTGCATAATCACTTCTGAACGGTTCTGGTTGAAATTTAGAATACAGTTAGATTATAGTCTGCAATAAAACATAGGCTACTTTTTATTGTAGCATGGAATAACACATAGACTACTTTTTATTATAGCCTGGAATAACACATAGGCTACTTTTTATTGTAGCATGGAATAACACATAGGCTACTTTTTATTATAATCTGGAATAACACATAGGCTACTTTTTATTGTAGCATGGAATAACACATAGGCTACTTTTTATTATAGTCTGGAATAACACATAGGCTACTTTTTATTGTAGTCTGGAATAACAGCTGGTGGTTTTAACCGTGTAGTTCCCGTTCCCGTAATTTTCCCCGGGAAAAAATGTAGCCTATGTGTTCCAGGCTATAATGATCTAACTGTGTTTCAAATTTTAGCTTTATCTCTTCAAACGTTACGACGTGGTTGAGCAACAAACATCCAAATATTAAAAATTTTGACATTTATCATAGTAAGATTAAAGTTATTATTATAAAAGCCTATTTTGTCCCAACGCTGCGCAAAGGCATCTCTTCCGTCCCTCCAATGGTCTCCATCAAGAGCTATTGTGAGCCAATCCTTGTTGTCGGCGTTAAGCTCATCTTTCCACCTCTTTCTGGGCCAACCCAAGTAATTTATAAAAGCAAACACATGTAATCTTAGTCAACTATTGAGTACTTAACCCACTCCGTACGGCGCACGGCGGGAAGGTGATCATAATTCAGACTTAGTCGCCAAGACTGAATACCCAGAACAGTTTCAAAACAAATATAACACAGAAATAAATATTTTTATTCCTTCCACAATATTTCATGAGAACGGACTCTTATTCCTGGTGCCTTAATTAATTCTTCTATCTGTCCTGATTAAAGCAAGCCTGATTAGCGAGTCGATTTGTCGAGAGCCTGGCCAGAGTGAGATAGGGAGAGAAAACGACATGACAAGCCATAGACACAGACAAGTAGTTCCAAGTAGGTTTGACTACTTGTCTGTGGTCTTCCTAGAGGCTTAGGTTGTCAGGTCGACAAGTGATAAGAAGATAAGACGGGATTTAATTAATAATGGAGGAAAGTCCGGATAATTAATAATGTAATTACCACTACCAACAAAGAGATAAAAAGAAGCGTATGCGTTGATTCAAGTAATGCCCCTACTACTTATTTAATTTCAATTAAAATCCGTTTAATGCAGGAATTAAAGATTTTGACAATCTCAATTGGACATTTCCAATACATATTTTTTCAAAGTAAGTACGTTTGTAAACCTTACATTTTTTATTTATTTGTGTTATGTTTTGATTCTCCGTTTTCTTTTACGCATCATTACACGTACATATATCTGAGTCATGAAAATAATTTTCTTAATTCACATGAAATTTACACATTTTAGATTTCGATGTAGATATATTACGAAGAGTTTGTTTGTTTGATCGCTAACGGAACGTTTGAACTGAACCGATTTCAAAAATTATTTCATCGTTGGATATGTACGGGATCCCGATGAGTGCTATATATATGTACTACGGGCGATGCCGGGGCGGACATCTAGTTTTAGATAAAAAATTGAAGCGCCGTGCGGTTTTACCCGTGGGCAAGTACACGTTCCCGTTATTTTATCGGAATGAAAAGTATCTATTATTTATCTATGTTCCAAATTTCAACTCGATTCGTTTACGTGTTCCGACGTGATTGAGCAACAAACCTTCAAACTTTCACACTTGTAACATTAGTTGGATTACGAAAAGAAATATTACATGCAGCAATGTACTATTAAAACAACCATAACCGCTATTTGATACGAAGGTATATTAAGGTGCGTCCCCCAGCAAAACGAGTTATATTGTCCAGTTTTCAGAGCTATCTACTCATTAGCCGAAACAAATATCAACTGGTAAAAAAATACATTAATTTTCTACAATTTCTTGGCTTCAAAATGGTAGTTTCCTTTTTTGCTACTGTTTCTCTCTTGCTCTTGCTTGCGGTGTGCGACGAGGTAAGAAATAGTCAAGGTCATTTGCTCGGGGTACGGCATTAAATAAATACTTTCCTTCTGAAAATGAGACATTTTAAAATGGAAAGCGTTTAACAATTTAAATATTCCGATTAAAATCATAATTATTTTCTTTTCGTTCAAAACTTGTAGTTATTAACTGGTTATCTATTCTATGGTTGCGTTTCGTTATCCGCTTGATACACTGGCCGCTTTTCGCGTTTTACAAATTTGGCGGGAAAACGGGTGTCAGGTTACATAAGTGCGGTGTTTATGTTTCGGCATATGAAGTGGCGCCTTACTTTTACCCGTTTGAGCCATTTACTCTCAAGAGCGTTTCAAGACGCTTCTAGCGGTATCATTTATTTATAATTAATGTACTTAAAATATAAACTAACATTTTTGACACTTGAGTAAAAAATTTTGCGATTTCTCAAGTAGTCTAACAACTATAACTTTAATAATTTATAAGGGAGACAGTGGTTTTATGGGTTAAATGTGTTGTATACGAAATAACAAACTCGAAACACCAATAAAACTGTATTCGATTGCACAAATTATTATTATTTTTTTTTTCAATACTTCGGGACCATTTTCCCGCCAAAAATTTTTTTTTTTTTTTTAGTTTTACGTCTTTTCTATGTAAATGAACTTTAATTTTAATGTGGGTTATATCAAAATAAAGACCGGTACAAGTAGACGCCATTAAACACAAATTTATCGGTATACCTACCCAAATAAAAACATGAAAAAAAACCCAAAACGCATCTATAAGTTGGTTTGTCGTCGTCATCAACCAAGTTTTTGGGTACTATATCGCTATACCACTTGATACACGCCGGTGTATCAAGCGGTAGTGAAATACGTATAACTTTAATTTTTAAGGTTCCGGTGCAACTTTTATATTCACAAGTCCATAAATCTTCAGAATGGCCGAGTCGCCACAGTTTCCTCGCATTAATTAATAACCGAGGCAAATTATGTAAATATACATTTTTCTTTCAAATTTATGGTCATTTGGACGATCAAATGGAAACTGGGCTTCGTCATCAAACATGTTTAGTTTATATGTGTTTTTGATTCAAAAAGTTGCTCTATTAGATGTAAAATATTGTGTTGAAAGCATGTTTGAAATGTGGCATTTTCTAAATACTTTCAAAGCAATTGTCAAAATGAAGGAAATCGTAATTTCTGCTTTAAACGAAACTTTTTGTACTAGTGTGTGTTTTGTTAGGTGAATTATTCTTCGATATTGTTATACTTTATTCATCTTGTTATTCTTCATATACCTTTTACATCCTACGGTTGCCTGTAAGAGATCGCTCTTAGCGATAAGGTCGCCAATTGTTACTATGTTTTTAAAAGTTTTGTAATTTTTTTTTGTGTTTTAATTAAGTCCATTAAAGAGTTTGTCTATCTAATTAAGGTTTTACTTATTTAAATTAAATTAAATTATTATGTTAAATTAAATTAAAATTAAATTTTTTTTACTACTAGCGCCCCGAGGTTTTACCCGCTTAGTTCCCGTTCCTGTTATTTTCGCGGGATAAAAAGTAGCCTGTTTGTTCTTTTAGATTATAATCTAACTATGTTCCAAACTTCAGCTCCATTCGTTTACACGGTGCGACGTGATCGAGCAACAAACATCCAAACATTTGTAATATTAATAGGAATAAAAGTAATTAATAGAAATAGGAAGGAATAGGACTTCGAATCCACGAGGTTTGACTCCATATTTCTCCACATCTCCAAGTGTTTAACCATGTGCTGGAAATAAAATTATACTTGTTCTTATTCTTACATTTAGAATGATAGCGTCTTGGTTGTATTTTTAACCCCCGACCAAAAAAAGGGGTGTTATAAGTTTGACGTCGATGTCTGTCTGTCTGTGTGTCTGTCTGTGGCACCGTAGAGCTCAGACGGATGGGCCGATTTCGATGCGGTTTTTTTTTATTTGAAAGATATTATCCGTGCGGATGTTCTTAGCTATGTCTGGTTAATATCGATTCAAGATGGCCGCCTCCACAAAATGGCGGACAAAATATTTCTTTACAACCTACCTCAATATGGGTATCAAATGAAAGGGCTTGACTAGTAGAATACTATACATTACAAAAAAAATCAAAACCAAAATGGCGAATTATATTTTTTTTCACTACTACCTCAAAATGGATATCAAACGAAAGGGCTTGACTAGTAGAATAGATTGCACTATGACAAATTTCAAATCCAAGATGGCCGCTTTCACAAAATAGCGAAATACATTTCTTTTTTCACAACTACCTTAATATGGGTATCAAATAAAAGGGCTTGACTAGTATTCTACTAGTTGTACAAATAACAAATCCGAGGTAGTCGGGGGTTAATCAAAATTTTTAATTTTGTTCTTGTACATTTGATTGTGGTTACAATCTTGGTAGTTATCAAGTCGAGAGTCAGGGTTTTCTTCGAATGATGGCCGCAGTGCGGTGTTAGACAGTGATTTGGACTCCATGTGCTCAAATACTTGCTTGACCAAGTTTCGTCACGGGCAGGCAAGTTGCTTGACGTCAGGCAAATGTCCTGTTCATCCCGTTACTATCTATATTTGTATATAAAAATGAATCTTCAGCCTAGCACGGCTGCTAATGGAATATTAACTTAGATTAAGTATTGGTTCTAAGTAGGTAACTAAGAATTTTGATGTTTTTTAAGCCAAATTAATGACTGAATCAATAAATTTAATTTCATGATTTAATTAATATAAAAATGAATGTTTATCTGTATATTCTTTATAGAATCGTAAACTATGCATGTGATCATGTGACGATCTTTGGCAAAGTTGTTGTATAGGAGCCAAAGGTTTCTGAGTTGGTAGGAACAATTTTCACAGGAGGAGACGTAGCAAATAGAAAAGGATACATTGTTTGAAAATAGATAGTGGTTGAAAATAGTAAAGTAAAAGATTTAGATCCAGCATAAATTGTACGTTTCATCCCGTAAAATTGGAAGCCTCATGATAAATGGTTCTTTTTAAATTATACACAAATGCAGCCGTCGGTGGGTACCTATGCTTCTCAAATATATTTCTTATTAATTACATCATCAATTACCAGCGACATTAGAGAACCGATTGACACCGAATCTGTAACGAAGGGCTACCGACAGACTTCATTATTGTAATTAAATTAATATAAATCGGCGCCGTCACACTTTCGTTATCTGGCGGTTTCTGTGCGTCACACTCAGGACCCTGATTCTCTATCGCCAACAACCAAAACGCAAACACACGCCGCACCGTTATAACGTAACATGTGAGGGCGCGGAATCGCACCTATAGTCCGTTCCACGAAGAGGTGTAGAAAATGTAAACAAAGGTGCTACCATAACATAAAAATCGTTTAACCTTAGTATTTTTCTAAAACTGTCTTAAAATATTTTTCACAAATATGATTCGACTTTACTGTGATCTTAAATACAACATACTTGGATTTGTATTGATCAAATAACGATTTATTAACTTATCTTGAAAGTTATAAATAGTAATAGTAGAATGTGGTAGATACGATTTTAAACAGTGGCAATTTGATCTATGTTTCTCAAACTGCGATTCCCATCAAAACATAAATGTGAAGTGAAAGACAAGTTCAATATTATGATATTAAAACCAGCCAAGTTAGACTGTTTTTAATAATTATCATTATTTATAAAAACAAATCATATTTTAAGTATTTAAAACTAGTCTATGTTATTATAAATAGATTTTAGAACTGACCATTTAAGACCATTTAGATCTCTATTCTTTAGTCGTTGAAGTCAACAAACAAGGCAGATAATATCATAATACTGAACTTTGATCTCACTTCACTTAAGTATACGCATGTTTCTGATAAATCATACCATTACTTTTTGCACGTAAATTATAAGACGTTTATCTAATGAACCACTAAATAATGTATATTTATTCGCAAGAAAATCTACTAAGAGGGATAATTACGGAAAAGGGATCTAAGCGGGTAAATTTGCGGGACGCTGCTCACATAAGCGACCCACTAAAAGTTCTTTGCTGGGGCTATAATTTTATTCTTCCGTGTTGGTGGTGGATGACAAACCTCTCTGACCTCGAAAATTTTTAGGAGCATGCCAGTTTGCTTAAGGTGTTTTCTTTCATGAGCGTAATGCTTTAGCAGCATTACGCTCATGAATTCGAAAAAGAAGAGGTGCGCGTGAGATTAGAACCAGGCACTGCATCTGCGTATTGGCGTTACAAAACCACCTAAGCCGAGCAATAACTTAATGTTAAAATAATAAATGTAAAAAAAACTTAATGTAAAAACAGAACGCTCATTAACAAATTTGTTTGGATGTAAAAATCTTATATTAGGATAGATGAAAGCACTACTCAGTATTCGATACGTTTTAAAATTAATTGCAACAGCATCCAACGCAGTAGAAATTGATTGCATTTTTGAATGAATTACACCTACCACTCTTATTAAAAAAATACCCAATGGGGCACTTAAATATCAAAACTATTTGAATCTTCTCAGAACGGGTAGAAATAGTGCCACCAATATATTTTGTGTGCCACCATTTGTTTTGTCATTTTACTTACCTTATTTGTTTGTTACAGAATAAAGTTTAAGGGCCACGTTAGCTATATATTCAGACTTGATTGCTTTTTTACTTCAAATATAAAACGTAGATCAATAATTATAGCAAGGAATAGTATATAGGTTACCACTTATATAGGTACACTACTTTTTATTAAGACAAAATAATAGCAATGGTAGCTACACAGGTAGTAAGAACTACACTAGTGATGTGCTTGTGAAAAAAGCACATCCACGGATACGGATCTGAATGTGGATATATATACGAGTATCTAAAGCTGCGCTAGTAGGTTCATATCTGTGGGATAAAATAATAGAATGGTTCTTCATTTATATATTTAATCCGAGTTTTACGACATGTTTATCTTGCACGTTATAACAAGACAGAAGAGAAAAGACAAAAGACAAAAAACACTTCATTCCTAGTTTGAATTTAACTAGCCACTAACATTACAAACAAATAAGGTTTTTCTGTGATAGGTATAAAACCTCAACAATATCAGATTTGGCTGGGCAGGGAGAGAAAAACGAGTAGTGAAGGTGAGTGTTGATGTACGTCAGAAAGGGGCCCCTTAAACGTACGCCCGAGTCACAAGTCTCGGGATCTACTCGGGATTTCTCTCTCTCTGCCGCACGATGGACCCGGCACCCGCACGGTGAATCCATGGAATGCTAAGAAGATCGTCTCATATATATATATATATATATTTACATCCCACCCCTTATGTAAATATATATTAAATTTAAGTTTACTAAAAAGTCAGTCATTTTACATACATAATGAAAAAGGAATTTAAGCGCTACATAGCAAAACAAAGCTGTACTTAATAAATAATATTAATAAAAACTGTTTATATGTTACTATTGTGTTCCATGAACCAACCACCCAAGTTATTTTTGTATTAATGTTTTAAACTTATGCGCACCACATATTTAATAAACGTATAATTATAAAATACTAGAAATAAGACAAAAGGTTGGAAACGGGCTTATTGGAATATATTTAACCTTGTTATGTGACGAAAATCTAAAAGGGCAAACAGAGACGCTTACAACGAACTATCTTCTAAAACAAAGGTTGAGAAATGCTGGTCTGTCATATTGAGAGTGACATTGATTTGTTTACATTTTCTTCACCTCTTCGTGGAACGGACTATAGTCTTGGTATATTTTTAATTAATTGTTCAATGAGATACGCTAGAGTGCTCGGTTGGAATGGCTGGAATTTATATTTAGTAGCGGCGTCGCGTGGCTTGACAACCACTAATTTTAACAGGGTAAAAAGAAATTGTATTATATTGCCATTCATGAAATGCACTTACTAACTTGTATTTAATATTAGTCAAATCCATTTTTTTCGCAATACACAAATTTTCGCCTTTTAATAGTACAGTACCTGGGTGACCAAGATGTGCTCGGTTACTTAGATACATACTGATTATCTCAAAAAAAAAATGAACTTGAAAAAAGAAGGGCGACCGGTTGGATTCTAACCCGGCCCTACCATATTATGACCGACCAATTTCCCGACTGAGCTAATATACCTACTGTCGCGCGACATCGCGAAATTTACCGTCGCATTCTAATCTTTTTGTAACAGTTTTTCATTGTCTAAAAACGCCCATAAAATAGCGTTTTTTTAAATAAAACCTGGCTAGATCGATTTATTGTCCCCGAAACCCTCAGCTGCTCGAACGATTTTCATGAAATTATGTATAATAATTTCATGAAAATCGTTCGAGCTGTTTCCGAGATTCAGATTCTATATATATATACCTACAAGAATTGCTCGTTTAAAGGTAAGAGTACCTGGTTGACCGAGCTTTGCTCGGTTCAAATGCGAATGAAGGGCTCTAAGTAAAAGATTTTCTCAGAAAAAAAAGAACAAAAAGAAAAGACCCGAGTGTAACCATCAGGATTCGAACCGGGCATGTTGACTCCAAGGGCGAGCATATTCCGTCTGAGTCATTTAGACTTAAAGAACAGTGGCGAAATAAGTTATCGTATTCTAATGACATTGTAGGAGTTTTTCATTGTCTAAAAACGCGCATAAAATGATGTTTTAAAAAAATAAGACCTAGCTAGATCGATTTATCGTCCCCGAAACCGCCTGTATACATAATTTCATGAAAATCGTTCGAACCGTTTCCGAGATTCAGATTCTATATATACCTATATACCTACAGGAATTGGTCGTTTAAAGGTAGGTATAAGATAAGATAGGAAGACAGTTCTAATTGACGTGACTAGAAAGATATGAGCTTCACGGTGAGCAGCACATCTGCTCATAATCTCTCTAAAAAACGCAAGTCACAAAAGTCTGACAAACGCGTTTCAGGCATTGGCCGTCGAGAATACAGCCCCTGTCCATTAAAATGCGTTAGAATGTGTTTGAGATCGCGTTTCTCGGCCGGTCTACTGCGGTCGCGATGCCCCTTGCCCACTATACAACTAAAAATTTAATTAGTTTGAGTTAAGGTTAGTGATTAAATTCTTAATCGTTTACGTTAACAATTATAAATATCTGGAAATATGTTAATCTGAAATTACTCTTAACTAGTTCTAGGTTTAGATCTTAAATTGTTTAATTTTTATACTTGCTGGGATTGAACTAGTACTTATTATCTTGATTACTAACACCAAATGAACCCTTATCTGGTTGTCTTCTCAATCTTTAAAGAGACGCCCCGAAATTCCTTCAGTTTTTTCGTGATTACGGCCCTTGTAACAGTGCCGAAACGTACCTAGCTACATAAATAATAATTTAGATCACAATTAGGTCGTGTGTAATGTTTTATATTGTTTCAGTTATCACATAAACGTAGAAGAAAATCCTACTAATACTATATAAATGCGAAAGTTTGATTACTTGCTCAGTCACGTCGCAATGCGCGATTGTATTGGGTTCTAATTTGAAAATAGATCGATTATAATCGGAAATAACGCATAGGATACTTTTAGGAGAGTCCACCTGATGGAGTACCACATCTTTGTCAGTCACTCTATCACCAAACAGTAATGTGCAAAACTTCACTGTGTTCCGGTTTGAATGGCAAAGTTTTCAGAGAAACTACAGGACATAGATTTAAATCATCTTATATAACTAGCATGGTGCAGTAATCGGTTTTGATTTAGATGTTCCAATGGCTGCTGTTATGGGCAGGCCTGTTGCTTACCATCAGGCACATGATCTGCTCTTCTGTCACTTTATAGCTAGTCAAAATAGTTTCCACAAACATTTCACACAACCAGAAGTCGGCTCACACATTACATCACAACAAAGCCCACATTTCCTCGCGTAGGAGAACTCGTCCCATACAAAAACTGATAATACAACTTGTGAATTCACTATAAAAAAGATAAGAGCCACTTTGACCATAGTAAAAATGTTACGTAAAGTATTTTTGTAGCTATAAATTCATTATCAACGTGAAACTTCAAGAAAAGAATATTTAACAGATTAGACGGATTGGATGGAGTACGCCCACTAAGTTTACTTTAATCCCAAAATTATGTTAAATATAGAGTTAGAATTTAGAGCTGTCGTTTAAATTATGAGTAAATTGCAGTTTTAGAATGATGGTTGGCTACTATTTCAATCGTTTTTTTAATTAGGTACTCATAATTGACTGGCCTTGTGGCTTAGTGGGTAGTAACTCTGCCTGGGAAGCCGAGAGTCGTGGGTTCGATCCTCACCCAGTACAGATATTTGTGTGATGAACTCAAATGTTTGTACTATGTCTGGGTTTTTCTATTTATGATAAGTATGTATTTACAACTATATAAGTATTATATCAGCTATCTGACCGCCATTTTACAAGCTTTGCTTAGTTTGGGGTCAGATGGTGTTGAGTGAATTGTACACCAATATTTATTTATTTATCTTAAAACTGCTAGAACTTAATTGATGACACAATCAAAATTATACTTACACACATAGTTTATACAATAACTAGCGGTCCCCCCCGACTTCGGTCATCATACACAATGTATAACCTATATACTCTCATAGCACACAGGGATCGTATACATTCAATGGTGAAACAATTTTTGAAATTGGTCAAGTAGCTCCTCAGTTTAGCGCATTAAAAGAAAACACTTTTTTAGCTTTATGAATATTAGCACAGATAAGCAGTACTGAAAATTATTCTACTCATATTCTATTTTGGTTTAGTACAGGCGGTTTGCGTAAATCTGTAGAAACATACATCGCTACAATATTTTTAGTAGCTTTCTCCTCCAAATGAGGCGGTGCATCCGATGTCTAATATAATATTTCACCGTTGTTTCGTCGGTCTGTCCGTCACAGCACGTGGCACACGATGAGTTGATGCGTTTGCGCATACATCAGTGTTATGCGTGTTATTTTAATTGTTCTGTGGGGGGTCGCTAGTTTAGAATTACAACTTATTTTGTGGGTTTGATTTAGGAGTTACTATGTGAAAGTATTTAGAACGATGTGGATTTATTGGGAGTGGCGTTTCTATTATTTTGTAATTAGCTGAGCCCTGCGGTGTGATTTGTGACTTGCCAGCTAACTCTCATGAGATATTTTTTAGAGTGTTACTGGGTGTCCTCTCAAAGGTGCGAAATTACTTCAAGTCTGAACAGTTGCTCACATTGTATCAAGCACAGATTCGCTCTTGTATGGAGTACTGTTCGCACCTTTGGGATGGATCGGCTAAGTATCAGCTGGAGGCCCTGGAATCGATCGAAAGACGTGCCAAAAGGCTCATAGACAATGACTCTCTTCTGCGAAAAAGACTACAAAGTCTTGATCATCGCCGAAAAATTGCCAGCTTATCGGTTTTTTATCGGATACACTTCGGAGAGTGTGCCACTGATCTGCATGATCTAATACCACCTTGCCCTTTCTTCTATCGTACTTCTCGTTCCACAAAAAAATGGGCGACATCGTTTCATGGTTGATGTTCCAAAAACGTGAACGAAGAGATTTGACTCCACGTTTGTGATAAGAACGTCTACGTTGTGGAATGCGTAGCCTGAGTGGGTTTTCCCTGATGGTTACAATCTTGGTGTCTTCAAATCGAGAGTGAATCGGTTTTTTTCTAGGTAAGTTCGCTCCATCGTAGATCATCATCGCTTAACATCAGCGAGATGGTGGTCCAGTGCGAACCTATTATAGTAAAAAAAAAGAGTGATGGGACAAGTAAGACACATCCCTGATAGTAAGCAGTACACTTGTCCATAACATGATTGTGAGGTGAAAAAAATATTGAAATTATTAAACCCATTTCGGAGGAGAATGAACACAAGCATTGAGGGTTTTTGAAAGAGATTTTTTTTAGATACAGAGTAGAAAGCTGGATAGGTGTATGGGTAATGTATGTCTTAGGGGTAGAATTATAGATTTAAAATCTAACAAATTTTCTTTTTTTTTAATTTTTGCTGTTTATAAAGACTCTACTTACATAAATATGTCACTACTAAAAATGTCAGCAGATGTTGTGAAAACTAAAAATTGTATTCCTTTAAGTTTATTTAGAGTTTTAACTATAATTAGGCAAAGCAGGTTGGTAGTAAGTAATTCAATTCAAGTTTTATTACAAAACTGTTATTACTACATAAAACTATACCTTAAGCCATACAAAGTATAAAATACTGCTATTTTCACCTGACATCCAGCCAAGGTTAACTACAGTTCACATAATTAACATAAAGAACTTAAAATGAAATGTCAGGAATCTTAGAACCATAAAACTATTAGCATAATTCGAACTAATTATGCTAATAAATATGTCATTAATGAATTTAATAACCGCATTATGACATTCTGTTCAGTGATTCCATTGTCATTAGCATAATTATAACTGTGTTAGCAGTTATAAATCAGAATTAAGAATAAGAAAGTACCATACCATTATAATATTGTAATACAATTTTATCAGAAAGTCGTTTATTATCTTATGATAACCAAAAACGTTGATTTCCTAGTGAGATTTTAGACTTTGACGATTGCTGAGCCTGAGTTAATTACTCGAAAATGTTATGCTACATCTGTGTCTAATTATGATTTAACATTTCCTAGATTTGTGAGCAGAATATTTGTCATAAAATATATGTTTATTGAAAATTACAGATCTAATTAACATCATCTAACCTCAAACCTAGTAACGCTTGTTTCATGAGAGTCAGAAAGCTGATAAAATACTTGATAGAATAATTGTAAATACATACTTATCACATATTTATAATGATTAATATTAAATTAAAACTATGATCGTCAGGTATTTCAAGAGAGTGAATACCCATTCACTCTCTTGAAAACCAAATCACTCTTCTACGTAAGTACGCTCCCCCATCGTCGCTTAATGACAGGCGAGATGGCGATCAAGTGTAAACTTTTAATTATTAAAAAATCTAAACAATACAATTATAACTTTACACAAATATCAAACAGCTTTGACAACCTATAGTCTTAGAAGTTTTAATTCGACATCCACATTAAGTAAAGCATTTTTTCTGCACTTTTTCGGCATTTTTAAAATAATGTTTAGAAAATCTTACATCGCTAAGTGTTTGTACTCTATCGAACACGTTTGATGTGATTTTCAATAAGGTTTTAAACCAGTGGGTCTTTAAACACTAGAACTGAGCAAAAGCGTTTCTAACTAAAATAAACACCATAAAAATGTAGAGCACATTTATCCGTGGGAATATCTTTATTGTTGGATATACACGACCGCAAAATCTCGTAAAAAACACAAGTGTTACGTAAGTACATGTGGATACACTGCACATGGTTTTATCAGCCATTTAAGGCTAAGTAATTATCAAATTGTTTTGGTCATAAAAGTTTAGGTTAATAAGACCCTGCGCCTATTGCGCTACCACAAAGTTCGATAGGCAGTGGAGGCCATTACAAAAAGAAAATATAAATAAATATTTTTTTTTGGATTTTTTTTTTGATTGATACATTTTCAAACACTACCATCTAACCCCGAACTAAGCAAATTTTGTTCTGTAGATGCCAGATGGCCCATGTATGATATTTTTATAATTTTAAACACCATTCCGGAACAACAAAAGAAACATAAATTCAATAATAAACACAAATGTTTGTCCTGAATAGAAATCAAACCCACGACCTGTGGTAACTCACGTTTGATATAGTCAGTTCAGTTCGACTCAAGTTTCGATCGCGTCAGGCGATCTTTTTCAAGGAGAGTGCGCGCTTTTTTTCCAGCTCGTTTAGCACTGACCGCGACGAATCGCGAGGCGATCGAAACTTGAATTGGAAATGTTAAAGCCCCGACGAAATCGTAAGGCTTATTATTTTTTTGGTTTCTAAATTATAAAAATTGCATATTGCCTTAAATTATAAAAATACATATGTAAAACATATTACGTAAAAATTCAATAACAATAACATGTTATAAAAATTGCATATCGTCTCAAACATATTCATTGAAATGGAACTAATGTTGTAAAAATATTATCAGTAGTTCCATCATGGAACTATGAATGGAACTAGTGGCAACGAACCGAATAAAAAAAAAGTTAAATGTATGAATCCATTTTGCTCCACCTCTCCCCAACCAAGTCTTTGCTTCCGTGTTGGGGAATAACAGGAGAGATAGTATGTGGCAAGTTTTCTGCTTACCTCAAATACGTACCCACAATTTGCTATCAGCTCTCGGAATATGACGCTTATTGATGACGCGAACTTGCAACATCCATTCAAAAAATCGTGTAACGCTAACGTCTTACTCCGCTGCTCCGGAACCTCTACGATCCTACATTGGCATGTCGGTGACTTAAACTCACAAAATTATCCCCTACCAAACCGTGCTTAAGATAACCACTTCCAAAATGTTTGTACCACTACCTTGGACCGCAATAAAAGCACCAGATGTGGCAGTGAGCTATGTTATTACCAATTACTACAAGTTGAATTCGATTTAGGCATCACAGATCACAGGTATTATACAAGGTATACAAGGTATAGGCACACACTTAAACCATAAATAGCCCAAGAACTAGGGCACTGCAATTGTGGTTGCAATGGAATTGCATTCGTTTGCGGGAGGTCTGCGGCATCAAACTCGAAACATACGAGAAGATAATGCAACTGCACTAAAACATGTTGACTTCGTAAAGCTATTTAATTGAATAACGAAGCCTTTAACATTTCACATTGACATTTTGAAAAAAAATGAAATGACTTAATAAATAATGAGATAAATTATTCATGTAATTTGAACAGACATTTGATGAAGAATAATGCAGTAGTTGTAATAAATAATGTAGTAATAAACTTTCGCGATTTGAACTCATTTTGTAAACATAATGCAGAATTTAATCACGTTCTAAATTATTAAGCTATTGCATAGCTTTTATCGCGAGCCTGGAGACCGAATTTTAGTGATCGCGCATCTCTTTCTTATGTTCACAAGAAAGAGGGATGGAAGACCGTAACGCCGTCCTCCTCACTCGGTCATTCGACTTTGAATCATATTTGTATAAGCTTTACGCTTTACAGACTAAATGCTCTTAGCAGTGTTGCCAACTTAACGGATTTTCCGTGATATTTTTTTATGGTAAACAAATGTCACTCTTCAAAATAAAAACAATTCCGAAATTTTTTTTAACATCCCTATTGCGTATGTTGATAAAAATGCTTGCAATATGCAATAGCTTTACCGCGGCAGTCTCCGAATGCCATACTTTTTTTTTATTTAATTACTCGTACCTAGACGTTTAGGCTGCGTTACAATTTACAACCCACGTGGTTACGAGACACTCAAGAAATTGCGCGTCGTTATTAAATATTAATAATTTTAAATAGTAATAATATTAATAATTTTATAACTACAAGTTTTGCTTAGTTTGTGGCTGGAAGGTATTGTGTTAGACGTATTTACCACTACCACTAATTCTTTATTTCTCAACAAAGTTCATACAAGCTTTAGGACTACAATAATTTTGTAGCCTTTTACTTCATTGGTAAAACGTATTAATCAAGAAACATACCTACCTAATGATAAAATGCGAAACATTAAGAAATTATACCTATCATTGCCAAAGACTTCCATTGAAAAACTCTGCAATCAACCATTTGTTTCAACAATTACAATTACTACGTAATTTACATGCAACATAAGTAATGACAAGGTATCAAAGACACCGCTGGACAAACGCCAGAATATGTGGTTCTACGTATTCATTTGTAATTAACGTTGCAACATGTTAATTTCCATTTAAATTTACACATTACCTGTTTGTTACAAAGGGACCGACTTTGACGAATAGCAAACCTTTCAGTTAGCTTGTGCAATGCCTTCAAACTTGACTTTAGCAGAAGGGGTTTTAATCTCGCACCCCAGAGAGTTAAACATGTTATAATTTTTAAATGTCTTTCTTTCTCTCTGTTTGTGTCTGTCTGAGGCATCATAGCTCCTTAATTCGTTTTATTTGAATGGTGAATTAGTCGGAAATGAATTTGCTTTACAAACCTGTGAGCTAAAATTTGAATCAATTGCATTGACGGTTTAATTTAATGTAATTTACTTGTAATTTAATTTCTAGTTCATATCAGTATGAGATGGATAAATAAATTAACTCTTTATTATACGTAATTTTGAAGCCGATGGTGGCTTAGTAGCGACAACATTCGACTAACAATTCTGAAGTTGAAATCCCGAATCTACCTCCTATAAGTATGTAGTAATTATTATATGCCGCCTTTAATGTATTACTGCAAGCTGCAAACAGGCGATTCTGTAAAGATTCCTATCAATAGAACGTGTTCCCGTATGTTTCCAAGAGGAAATTGACGGTTATCGCCGTGTACGTGACCTCTGCGGCGCTTCTGATGATGGTCCTGGGTTCATGCGGCAGCTAGGTAGCTTCATGATGTAGCTTCGTGGTTTTATGAGACAGTAAGGACGTGTCCTTCATGTAGTGAATAGGTAGGTAGCATCATAGTAGAGAACCTTTATGATAGAACTAGGATCACGATGCATGAGTATGATAATTCAATCATCCATCATGAGGTTCTTTTTTTCATTTAAAATTTGGTAACTCCATAGACCCCTGAGTTCGTGAAATTTACCACTTGAGTTATTTTTTACTAACGTGGGAATCTTAGATTATGAGAAGAAAAGGTCAATAGGTGGGAATATTTTCAACTTAATTTAAGGGGTCTTTAGTACGATTTTGCTATTTTCTCCTGCTCCACCACAAGTCCATTGTCCATCTATAAGATGAATTCTCGGCTGATCTTCGGTGGTGCAGCCAAAGCTCGCCTTACAAACCGACCGATGACGCCGAAGTTGAGTAGTTTTTTGGTGTAGCTTTGATGAGGAAGAGGAATTAAGAAATCTCCTTCGTGTTGTAGTTAGGAGATAGAATCATGACAAAGCTAAGTGCATTTACAATAATATTGAAATTTACGTGTACTTGCTGTATTAATAAATGAATATGAATAAAGCTTAGTTGTTGCTTGTAGCTTCATGAGACAGGAAGATTGTGTCATGATGAATTTAAGTAGATTTCTGATGCAGCTATTAGTTTCATGGGGAAGTTCCGTACCTTCTCCATAGAGCTAAACAGCTTCATGATGCAGCTAAGTATAAGTGCACGATATAACCTGAGTAGTTTCATGATAGAGCTAGCCAACTTCATTATAGAGCCTAGCACTCATTACGCAGCTAGATAGATTCATGGTTACGCTAGTTAGCTAGCGATCAAGCTAAACTCGCAGTAATGGATATGGGATATTGACGATCAGAGCAGAAACAGATAAACGGGAGGTAGAAATGGAACAAATGAAATGGAAATGGTCTTTAGTAAAATGATTAGATAGATAGATAGAATAGGCTTTATTGCACTTAAAATTACAAAGAAAAATAACAATAACACAGAAAAAAACATAGAATAAAGTAGCAATTGCCAATTGATATAGGTTCTTAATTATCTTAACAACGACAACCAGTGTCGTCTCTTTACTTACAGTTTTGAAGAAGCAATTGTTAGAGTCGGTAAAAGTATCTGTAATTTTTTTTGTAGTGGTAAGAGTATAGAGCCACACCAGCCAAATATTATACCCCCGAACAGTTTTGCAAAAAATACTATGCTTCGGTATGAAGGGCAAATGGCAGGGAAAAAATATCAGCCATTTAATAATCTCTTAACGAGCACAGTGCAGTGGCACTATGCTGTGATAGGCGTGCTGTTGTAACGTTCTTCTTGCGAAAGAAGGCTTCAAGTACAAACAGAGGGAACTAAAAGCATGTTGCTTGAACTTATGCTACGTATTCGTTTATTTTATTTTATTATATTTATTTTATTATTTTATTTTATTCGTTTATCGTATTTTTTGCTTGTACCAGTTGCAAGGTGCAAATCCTACTAATATTATAAAATGTTAATGTTTGGATGTTTATTTGCTAGGATGTTTGTTGTTAAAAAAATGTTTGGATGTTTGGATATTTAGATGTTTGTTGCTTAATCACGTCGTACGTTTTAACGTATCAGGTTGAAATTTGAAACATAGTTAGATTACAGTCTGGAAAAACACATAAGCTACTTTTTATCCCGGGAAAATAAGGGCAACGGGAACTACGCGGTCAAACCTGCGGGACAGTATTTCATATTTATTCAACATTTAACTTACCAACCCGCGCTGAGCCAGCGTGGTGGATTATGGCCTTAACTCTCTCCGTGCGAGAGAAGGATCCAAGTCCTAGCAGTGGGAACATTTAGTGGGCTGTCGATGATGATTCAACGTTTACAAAGTCGGGACGCGTATATAAAATTGATGACTTATAATTCGCATATATTTCTCATTTCGTATCTCGGTAGCCGGCGGCCGCAACACGCGATCTATCGGTTCGCATTAAGCGAGTGGCCGGAACAGTTGCACTCGGCGTCTAACATTATGTAAATACGCGGTTTACACGTCATAAACCTTGCCCGTTATAGTTAAGCTGGGCCCATACCTTGTCCAATTGCTCCAGATACATTTTGTATGGAAATTTAAAAATAAATGTTGGATCGTTGGCTTCTTTACATATAAACATAGGAAACAAAAACAAAAGATACCTAAACTGACAAAAATTATACAATTATACATTTTAATTGGGTGCGTACCATAGACCATGGTAGTCAGAATGACGGCACAGTGTTGTTATGACAGTTGTCTCAGATGCGTAAAGAAGAAACCGCCTCTATACCGCTCTGATAACTATATTCTGCACTAGACGAAATAGCGCTAATGTTGATGATGTTATATCTAATAGTCAGAATTAAATAAATACCCCGTCAATTTCAACAATGAAGGTATTATATCTGTACTTTTTTTTAAATAAAAATAAACACACATACTTGAGTAAATAAACCAACTTGAATAGATTTAAAAGTTACAAGAATTTGATTTTTTTTTTGCATTGCATTTAAATTCTTGCACAGCCTTTCAACATTTCGATATTAATAAAATAAATTCTTTCAATTTCGAAGCAACGTGTGACGCTGGTGTGGAGCCAGCCTAAACTAAAGTTAATAACTTTGAGATTAGCATGCAAGCGTGCAATTAACAAGCAAATTATAGTTTTTAAACAGTCATTAACATTTTATGCTTATATTCACTTCACAGGAACTTACCATTATAGGCCGGGAGTTGGGCACGAGAATGTAATGTGGATTTAGAATTTAAATCGTTATTTATCGATCAGTAAACTTGTTCTATAGCATTGAATTGCTAAATACTGGTTTAATAAATGAAGACAAAACCTGAACAGAATTTATAAGTATGGTACCTATATAGTATATTCTGTAAAAATATTAAAAGCATACAGAACCTGCGTAATTCCCGATCTCATTATTTCCCTGTGGTATAAAACCTATGTGTTATTCGAGACTATGATCTATCTGTATTCCAAATTTCAATCCGATACATTCAGAAGTTGCGACGTAATTGAGCAAGAAACATCCAAACTTTGACATTTATAATATTAGTAGAACTCATTTTACAAAAGATTTATTCCACGCTAAAAATATTGCAACTAACATTTTATGTTAGTTTATAGAAAATGCTGTTCTAGAGTACCTAAGATATTTTAAACACAAAAATATTTTTCCAAACTATTTTACAAAGAATTCACGAAGAAATAAATCAAAAGAAGAATCCTCATGTAACGGACCTAAAATAAAATTAATGACATTGTTCTACTGTACACATTATAACTTTTATTTCAAAGCAGTAAAGTTCAAAAGGCGTAGGCAAGATTTCATACAAACATTCTTTTTTATTAAATTAGCATACTGCACCGCGTGCCCTAAATTCCAGGTCACTCTAAGCTCCCATTCCTAGCTCTTATGTTTTGTGTGATACGGTACTTTATGAAATTTGCCAGTTGTATAATAAAGTTTGTGTGGTCGATGGTAGTAATTAACGTGAGGTGGTGTGGGGTCATTGCATCGAGCTAATGAGACCGGTACGATTCATGTATTGAAGCGAGCGAGCAAACTTTAGGACAGACGCGAGTTGATGCGCGATTGCATAATATATTAGGACCGTTTGGGACTTGAACTCTTGTCTCATAAGGAGATAGTCATGGTCATAATCCACCACGCTTCCCAAGTATGGGTAGCAAATAACGCACGTATTCTAAACGTACCTATCTATTTTGCGCAACTTCTTTATTTACAGGGTGACGTGAAGAGCAAGACATGCGCTCGATCAAATTATTTCATAAAATATATGCTCCGCTCTCGTCCCCCAGAGAATTAAGATGTTTTATCACATATAAAGTTTCACTAAAACATTGCCCTTCAAACCGGACCACAGTAATGATTTCAGATTACTGCTTGGTGGTAGAATAACTAGCAAAGGCGTGGTATTGTCTCAGGCGGACTCTGCAAAGAGTTTTCTCGCTACCAACTGCGTTTTTTAATAACGCTATGTCTTTGCTCTCTTAATTTTTGGTTCGAATTAGTAAAGAGAGAACTATTCGTAAATTAAATCAATAGACATATTTATTTCCAAATGCCAAATGCCAAAATGACGAAGTATTACTTATAAGTGACGTGTCTGTCTCTCTGTGTGTCTCTGTTTGTGGCATGGTAGCTATCGAACGGATAAACCGATCTGATTTTGTTTTTTTTACTGTTGTGGCAAGGTGAAAATTAATCGGAAATGTTTTAGCTAAGTTTCATTAAAATCGGTGCAGCCGTTTCGAAGTTCTCAGGTTTTTTTATACATAACTAGCAGCCCGCCCCGGCTTCGCACGGGTGTTATGGAAAATAAGTATAAAACAAAATTATTAGACTTACAAATTTTAACACACTCTTGGCAGAATTGCCATGCTTAGGACATAAGACAAAACAAACAATCCCAATCATCTGTTTATCATTTAAAACGCATGCTTTTTTGCCTATTTTACTTTATAAAAAAAATGCGGGAGCCAGAAGCTCAAGGGAGGTCCTGAGAGGAGCGAGCCAAGCGAGGTCGTCGCCGTAGCGAGAGGTTACACTCAAGGACATAGAGCTTCTGGCTCCAGGAGCTCACCCGGAGTCGTACCTCAGTGATAGACCATAATAGGACCAATTGTTATGTTTAGGTATTGTTATGCTTCTCTCAATATGTGCCTTTAAACATTATGCTAAGTTATGTTTATGCTATATACGGTAGCAAAAATTATGCGAAAACTGTTATGCGTTAGTTGTTATGGTATATTATCATTAGTCCTAAAAACTTTAGGCGTGTCTGGCGTCGTTGTTATTCCCCTTTTACTTTTACGCATCAAATCAAAAATTAAATCAGTAAATATTTAATTGTTGTAATTTAGTGTTAAAATCTGCTAATGCCACCTACGACGTAGTTTATGGTTGTGCAATGTTTTATGTAGGTACTAAAGTCTATTAGATCTAAATACGTACTAAATAGTTACGGCTGGTCTAGTCGGAAGAACGGCGGCGGCCGATCTGGAGCCCCGGTTTTAAATCCACGTGCACCAGGCACCACTGTCTTTTCGGAGTAATATGCGTAATACCGCTAACTTAAAACAGTGAAGAAAAACATCGTGAAGAAATCGCCATGTACTTAGAATCTTTTGAGGTCATGTGTCATCCACCAACCCGCACTGGGCCAGCGTGGTGGATTATGGACTTGACTCTCTCCTTGCGAGAGAGGGCCCCGAGTCCCAGTAGTAGGAATATTTAGTGGGCTGCTTATTGAATCTATTGACACAGCTAGATTTCTGATCGTCTCATCATCGTAGTCCTTAATGCTCCGTTTTATTCTACTTTAGTAGGTAGAATAAAGGGACCTTTGGGGATGACCTATATCGTATCCTATCCCCAGCTCAAATTACACGCGCATCACTATTTTTTTCGAAGGCATGTCCGTAATGCCTCCAATTTAAAACGGTAAAAGAAAACATCGTGAGGAAACCGAAATGGAATAAATTTAATGTAATACTGTGTAGAAAGTGCGAGAAAACTTGAACAATAACAGTAAAGGTAGAATAAACTTATACAAAAGTAGTTCTGAAAAGAACATTTTGATAGCAACATAAAAAGTGTTACGAAAAAATGTTTAATATTTAATATCATTTGCGTCCACTACCTGCGTAGCGAGGCGACCACGCGAATTAGTAGACGCGCGCGGCTACTCGTACTTACCTATTTCATAGCTGCGAACACCTCTCCCCGTGCCTCGGTGTCCCCTCTATCGGTGTTGCGCCGCGCGGCTCGCATTTTGATAGGATTGATATTTTTATTTCGTTAAATATTTTGAATGGAATGTCCGACTTCAATAATTCAAAAAGTAATCAATAGGTATTAAAAGAGTCTTGAATAAGAAATAATTTATTTGGATAATAATTAATACAAATGTGTTGATAACATGGTCTGAATTTGATAGGCATTTTACTTACTTTTAAAATGTAAAAAGTAGTTGTTGCGAGGTAATTACTGAAGTTACACATATGGTCTCGCGAGGTTTTTTGTAGATTTTAATACGCTCTATAATATTGTAGAACATTGTTTTGGTCTATCATTAGTACTTTCCGCAGCGTATGCGATGAAAGCCATTTTATGACTGTTTTTTATACCTTGCGTTGGTTTTAGTAAAAATTTACGTAGATATCTTATTTTTTTTCGTGATAAACATAGCCTATGTTACTCAGTGATAACGTAGCTTTCTATTGGCAAAAGAATTTTTTAAATCGGTCCAGTAGTTTTTGAGTTTATTCGTGCCATACAAAAATACAAAAATACAAATCTTTCCTCTTTATAATATTAGTATAGATTGGTATTAGACACACATGAATGTGTGTGTTTACTTTATTTGCAAACATAATATGTACCTACTCGTATATGTGACCTAAAATTAAAAAAAAGATGGAACTGTTTAATTTTTTTTTCAAGTTTACTTGCCGTTAGCTGGTAGCCCCTGATCTTGACACACATATTTTTTTCATCTTTCATAAGAGCTTTTAAGATCGCTCTTCGGTAGCGGTAATCTTGACCTGACCTTTCTGCAGGCGTTGTCGGTCAGGTCAAGATATTTCCGTCTGATGTTACACTTTACGGGAATTTTTCAACTGAAGTTTTTGCTTATGCAATATTTTTTGATCTGTGACCTATTTACGCAAGATTTTGTTTTAAATTTCGCTATGTGTAGAGTTTAGGTGGAGTTTTACATAGATGTTAACTTAGTCCAATTGAAAAATCTCCAAAACTGAAAAAGTCCAATAATTATTTTGCCGTTCTGTTTTCTACACCTAACTGTTTTTTTATTCTTTACAATAAATAAATATTAGAAAGTGTTATATTGCGTTGATTTTGTAAATTTGAGTTTCATACGCATCTAGCTATATTTTTTTGATAAAACTGCAATTTATAACTTTATATATGGCTTAATAAGGTTGATAGTTTTCAGAACGTAATTCGTCTTATTAAATTAAGCGTTATGCGTTACTCTCATCATCATCATCATCATCATCAGCCGCAAGACGTCCACTGCTGAACATAGGCCTCCCCCCCCTAGATTTCCACAACGAACGGTCCTGCGCAACCTGCAACCAGCGGTTTCCAGCGACCTTTATGAGGTCATCTGTCCGTCTAGTGGGAGGCCGTCCAACACTGCGTCTCCCGGTTCGTGGTCGCCACTCGAGAACCTTTCTTCCCCATCGGTTGTCTTACTCTAATAATATGATATTTACAACAGTCTAGGAAAATCCCTTTCCCTACTTTTAAAATGGACTTGCCCATCCAGCCTTGAATGCTCATAAAGTAAGTTAAACTAAAAAATATCAAAATTAAAATTTGTACATATTTTATTCTATTTAAATACTGTCATTATATCAAATTATTTAATATAATTGCAGGACCTGTCGTCACGCCTATTATAAATTGATTTTACTGTCAGTGCGGCTATAAACTTTGGCAAGGACAGTACAAAACACTATCGAAGATGGTTTGAATGCAGGAGACTATTCTATGTGATGAATGAACGCAGTTGTAGTTCGGATCTCAGTGACTCGGTAAGCTATCCAGGCGAAATGTGTCTTGGCCAATCTCAAGCGAGATTTATCTGATACCCCCGTATGGATCACTAGCAGCGACCCGCGGTTTTATCTGCGAAGTTCCCGATTTTTTTTATTTTCCCGAGATAAAAAGTAGACTATATATTTGAGACTATAATATATCTATGTTCCAAATCTCAACCCGCTCCGTTCAGAAGTTACGGCGTGATATAGTAACAGCTTCAACGGTTCGTTTTTTTTTAGTATGAAAACTTAAGTGGTTATTATACATTACATTTTAAATAAATACACGACTCCGTCTCAAGTTTCGATCGCGTCCGGCGATCTTTTTCAAGGAGAATGCGCGCGCGGATTCGCAGCTCGTTTAGCACACATCACATGCACTATGTATTTTTTATGTCGATTTTTGGAACAAACAAGCTTATTTATAAATAGTTAATTAGTTTGGTTTCAGTTTACATTCATTCATTCATTCATAATTCAAGAGCGACGCTCTTGTCGGTGGAGTTCCTTCCATGTAGTTCTACACTCCACCTTCTCCTTCCTGATACGACCCAACATTTATCTTCTCCTCCACTTCCTTCACTCCTTTACTTCAGTTTACTACAACACATTATTTAAAACTAAACGCATTATTTATCGGATTTACTCCAACGTCAGAGTTCACCATAAACCCATCCCGTAACAAGTCTTCTAACCTAATAAGGTGATGTCTCGGTTCAACTATTTTTAACATAATGTCTCATATCTACCGCATCCCGCCGGAACAAACGCAAAGGAAGGATGTTATCGACCGCTCACGTCACTAGTATAGTCACACGTTACGTAACGTGCCCCATCACTACAGGGTTTAGATTCTGTAGCAGCGGAATTGGAAACTGATTTAATTTGAACGCAGGACTCGTAGGGACTCTACGCAATAGCAGATCTAATAATATTTGTCAACACATTTCTCCAAAATATTTTGTGATTAAACTTCCTACATGTCAAGTCCCAACAGAGTGGAAAGCCGCCGTACTCGGATTCCGTACATTTATTTACTCAAGATTAACATGGTCATAAAAATGTTAAATGCTTAATTATCAAATCGGTGTACAAATTTTTGTTGTTTGTGCTTGTAAACGAACTCCGACAAAATCTTGCTGAAGTAATCTTATGCAATAATTATGGATCGTCCTTGCTATAACATGTCCTGAAATCTAGTCTTCTAGAGCAATGCTGCGTTTTGGTTTGTGAAATCCAGGATTTTGTACTCAATTAGCGATAACGTAAACACATAACACGTTGTTGTTAAAATGACTCCAAGCGTTTAATAAAATACTATAATGATGTTAAAATATTAACCAAAACATTTTGTTTATCATCATTTATGTTTTGTTCTTACATTAGGAATAATGCGTTTAAAGAATACAGCTCCAGTTATCGTTATAATTTTGTAACACCACTGACAAGTGTGAGAAATAGAACCGAATACGAATTAAAAGTAAAATGAAAGTTTTAGGCGTTAACTTATTTTAATTTGTTAATAGAATTCATTGGTTTATTTTGTTTTATGTTATTGGTATCGTTATAATTTGTGGTTATGTGTTAGTAATTTATATTCATTGCTTTTGCCACACAATGTGTAAAGAAGCTCCGTTTTAATTAATTTATAGTAATAATGTGGTATAAAAACGTAAAATAATTTTAATAACAGTTCAGAGAATGTCTTTAATCATCATTATTATCAGCCAATTTTAGGCCACTGCAGAGTATTCGTTTAGTATTTATTCTCCCGCCATTTTTTTCACACGCAACACCATTGTCAATATTAAATCAGTCTCATATAGGTCTTACTATGGAATATCGTAATATGTACCACATTTTTATAATATTTCATGCCCAAAATTAACAATACTAGATGATCAAAACACATTTCAAAATTATGAAAACGCAGCCTTGTTTGTCTTAGTAAATAAATATTGAATAAATAAATAATAAATATTGGTGGACAATTAGCACACAACACGATCTGACCCCCAAACTAAGCAAAGCTTGTAATATGGTGGCCAGATAGCTGATATAATACTCATATAATTCTAAAAACATACTTATTATACATAGAAACACCCAGACACAGTGCAAACATTTGAATTCATCACACAAATACTTGCACTGGGTGGGAATCGAACTCACGACCCTCGGCTTCGCAGGCAGAGTTACTATCCACTAAGCCACGAGGCCAGTCAAAAATATGTAACTGTCATTGCAAAATATTAAGTGCTCATTTCATTGATCAGCCAACAACCACACTAAATTCCTAAGATTAATTTATAAAGGTCATTACCCTATCAGCAATTTAAAATCGCCAGTCATATCCAAAAACTAGTCATCTAGGTAAAACACTTATTGATCTTAATTACTTCATTCCTATATTGCGAAAACTATCACAGAGGTCGACAAACTCTGATAGGTACTACATATCAAGTCAAGGACTATAAAAAAAAAAAATGGGTGCGAAAATCATTTCACGGCAACCAGAGCTGTAAAAATATAAAGACTTTAAAATTTTGAATATTTTTAATCCATCATCATCATCATCATCATCAGTAAGACGTCTACTGCTGAACATAGTTCTCCCCCCTTTGTTTGATTTCTTGATCCTTTTTCCACTACGATTTATTTCATAATTCAAAAGAATCCTGAATGAAATGAGTGAGATAAAATAAAATACAAAAGTGACAACAAAAAATATTGGTAAGATTAAACAAGAAAATATAACATTAACACACAATGTCAACGAATCTACAGCAAAACTTAATTTCCGTACCACTACCACCGTCTAACGATATTGCTTACGGGTTACTATTATTATATTTTTAATTTGGAGCGCCATAAAAGAGAGAGAGTAGGTAATACTGTAGACTCGCTATCATATAACTATAAACCACCGAACACATCCCGTAACAAATTATCCCTTCTGGACCACAATGTTGAATTTGCAAAATGTTCAATTCTTGTGATGTTGAATTCTCAAAATGTTGATTCCTAAAATGTTGAAGTCGTAATTTGAATTTCCCATCCGGAATTGTCATAGTCAAATTTAAGACTGTTGATCAGTTTGTCAAAATACCATAAAAACTCTTTATATTTTAAGGTTTTCTGTATTTTGTTTTTATTGTATAAGAGTTTATCTTTCTACATGCTGAATCTAAACTAATCCCTGCTTATTATCTTAAAAAAAACACATCCTCTGACAAATACACGCTAAGCTGTGGAATAATTTATGTATTTTACAAAAGACTAGTTTGAACCACAACAACGGTTTATGAATTTTAATTAGGCGATATATCCCAGACTGCTAATTCATTGTTTATCAGAGTTCCCGATAGACGACAAAGCCCTGTATTTAACCTAGATTTTTCCGTTGAAACCTAACATCCGGTGTTTATCAAACCGAATCATCGTTTTGTACAATGGACAATAACAATTTCACATTTCTATCAGCCATTTTGTAGCTACCGGATGGTATTTGCATTTCCACATAGTAATCACACGAAGTGACTCACTAGTCAATTGGTTATCACTAGAAAAAGAGCCAGGATCTTATACAAAATGTGTAAATGACTGTGATATAAACAGATTTATCTGAAAAAGTTGTCTCTATTAGGTACGTGAGTTATCGAAAAACAAAATCATTATTGCCACGATGCTATAAAGAGCCACAGACATAGATGAAAAAAAAATAACAGTGATAGGAACTGCCGATAGAAGTGAAAACTGATAACTCGGAATTTGTTAGCTTACTTTGGAAACTACGCGGGTGAAACCGGAGGGTGTGGTCATGGGTATGGCCATGGTCCCGAGTTTACCCGAAGATTTTGTATCAGTCCCAACCATGACGCTAGAATTCTATTCACATCCCACGAAAAATCTGTCTGTGGTGCGCAAAAAAGTTTTCACTTTAATAACATTAATGTAATCAGATGAACAGTCTAAATTACCGCCTAGTACTCTGTGCTCGCCACACGGCGATATAACACGTTTTATATCTACTCCATTTCTTTGGGAACGTTGCTTGCTACCCTTAGTAGAGAGAAAAAAAGCAATTTTAGTTAGATTAAACATATTTCAAAATTTTTACGCATTTAAATATTTTTACATACAATTTTATCCAGTCATACAACAAAATAGAAATTTTGCCTTTCCATTAACTTGATTTTATGTTACCCATATTTTATTTCAAAACATCGCAAATGCGTCGCTCGCGCAGTGTTCATCGCTCAAGGCGTGGGCGTCGCTGGTCAGTAATGTCAGATATCCACAGGTAATATTCCTGTACTAAGTATAGAAGTTGCGACGCCTGCGGCTCGCTTTACAATAGGTCTGTGGTTACCTCGCCCATTGTGTGAGAGACTATTTTTAGCGTTATAAATTTACTACATTTTAAGTTTATAAAATGGGTGGGATAGGTCGTTGGAAAAAAGAGTTTATGCGGTCTAAGACGAAGTGCATATTGGTGTAGGTACTTGTAGTATTCGCAGTGTAGGTAAACACCTAGAAGAATCCTATTCACTCTCGATCGAAAGCCACTCAGTTTGCATCCTATGGGAAGTAACACGTCGGGTTACATATTTCCGCTTCATTCTAGTTTATCTATGGGTATTGGGCACCTACCCTGATATTTTTCTCATTCACCGCTTAGCAGGCAGTTTGTGTAGACGCTTAGATATCTAACAAAGACCTATCCATATTTCAAAGACCTGGGGATAATGACGCTACCCGGCATTCTCATATACCAGGTGGCGGTATACGCCAGGGTCAACCTCAGCGAGTACGAGGAGTGCGGTGCCCGGCACTCGTACCCCACACGGGCTGGGCACAAGCTGGCAGTGATCCCACACTCCCTTACTAGGTCCTCCAAGTTGACGCATGTCATGGCTCCCGTAGTTTATAACCAGTTGCCCCGCGACGTCACAACGATGGACAGTCTAAATCTATTTAAAATCAAACTTAAAAAATGGCTTATCGAGCAATCTTTCTACGACTTCAATGAATTTTATAATTTTAGAATATGAGTGCAACGGCACATTTATTGATTTTTCATTTATTGATTTATTATTTTTTATGACATTATTATGGTTATATTTTGACATGTAAAATGATATTTTATGAATAAATAATGATTATGATTAATGATTAACAGATTCCACTAACCAACGAGTTTCCATGACTATTGCCATTTAGTTAGGTAATGTTCTGAAACAACGCTGCTGTTTATTGAAAAAAAGAAGGCTTTGTGAAGTAACAGGCAAAATGGCGAGATGAACAGGTGCACATTACATAGTTTGCGAATAGCCTGCGTTACTGAATAAAACCTGGTTCATAATAAACAAGTGTAAGGTTCAAATAGGCTTGTACAAAACTCCTTGCTAAAATATGATTACTGGCTGAAAATTTAAAAATAAAATGGGGAATTCGTTTGGGAGACAGATCTGGGAGGTAAAAAAAAAAGGATAGATGGGAAAAAAGATGAATATTGAAATTAATTATAGATATCTGGTTAATGAATTTAAATACCGATGTTATACAGAATGGTTTAAGCTATCTTTGTTTCACTTTCTGAGTTGTTAGCTTACACAAGGGAGCGAAATTTAAAAATATTGCTCTAAAAGTCTCACTATATTCGTGATCTGGAGATATTTAATACATTATCTATGTATATCTTTACCCTGTGAATACTCTGGAAACATAGCCTTCAAACAACAAGACGGTAACGTTTGCACATTACTGCTTGGTGGTACAATAACTGTCAAAGCTATGGTACCTCCCCCAAATGGACTCTGAAGTTAATCCTACCACTACGAAATAAACAAATTGTTGATTAAACTTTCGCGATTTTAAAACGTAATATTTATATAGTACTAATTCATATTCATAAGTATTCTCGTGACCACGGCGGTTGTAACGCTGCCGAAACGTCGAGGTATTTAAACAATGAATTATTCGTGATTTAGCCCCGTACTATATAAACTTGTTGTTATAATAAACTATTTTCGTACAAAAAATTAAACCGACTTCAAAACCACAAATAGGCACTCAAAAGCGAAAAATAAACTAAAATCATTATTATAAGCGCTTCTCACTCATCTATTTGAAGTCGGTGCCAGCCAAATCTAACAGGTAGTGGATAGATACTACTTACCTGTGCCTACTTACCATGTGTCTACATAGCATCAATCTACTAACTTTTTGACCTGACTGGCACCGACTTCAAATAGATGAGTGAGTAGCGCTTATAATAATGATTTTAGTTTATTTTTCGCTTTTGAGTGCCTATTTGTGGTTTTGAAGTCGGTTTAATTTTTTGTACGAAAATAGTTTATTTTAATCTTTTTAGTGTACAAGAACAAAATTAAAAATTTTGATTAACCCCCTACTACCTTGGATTCGTTAACTGTACAACATTCTACTAGTCAAGCCCTTTCATTTGATACCCATATAAAGGAAGTTGTGAAAAAAGAAATGTCTTTCGACATTTTGTGGAAGCGGCCATCTTGGATTTGAATTTTTTCATAGTGCAAAGTATTCTACTAGTCAAGCTCTTTCGTTTGATACCCAAATTGAGGTAGTAATGAAAAATATAATATAATTCGCCATTTTGTCGTGGCGGCCATTTTGCATTTGAAATTTGTTATAGTACATAGTATTCTACTAGTCAAGCCCCTTACATTTGATACCCAAATTGAGGTAAGTTGTGAAGAAATATTTTGTCCGCCATTTTGTGGAGGCGGCCATCTTGATTCGACATTAATCAGACATAGCTAAGAACATTTGCTATGGTATTAACCTTGAAATAAAAGAAACCGCATCGAAATCGGCCCATCTGTTTGAGTTCTACTGCGGTGCCACAGCAGACAGACAGACACACAGACAGACATCGACGTTACTTATAACACCCCTTTTTTGGTCGGGGGTTAAAAACAAGTTTTTATTAAAGCATTTACACAATTTTGTATTGACAGGGTCGAGATTCATAACTTTTGTGAAATCTACAACTACGTCATCCAGATAATTGTACGCAAATTTTCAGTTTTTGGTTCATATTTCAAAAACTACTTGACCGATTTCGAAAAAAATTATATGGGACCATTCGGGAAGCATACCCATCCGAAAAAATAAATTTTAAAATCGGTTCAGAGGTTCTCGAGAAATCAGGTAACATACATAAAAAAAAAAACATAGGGGTCGAATTGATAACCTCCTCCTTTTTTTGGAAGTCGGTTAAAAAGGAGTGTTTTGCACAAATACGATACCTGCTTCACAGCTTGACATTTCCGTGGAGTGACGTACAACCTGTCATGTGGCGACAGCTCGATTGACATTTGGTAATCTTGAGTGAAAACCTAAACAATGCCCGTACGAAGAACTTAACGAATATGGGCTAAAAATATACTATGGTTAGTTTACTACGGTATTTTCACAAACCTAATCCTATTACCTGATTTGACGTCATCGAGCAACTCGGTCTTCCGCGTAAGCACGGAAGAGAGTAAGTAGCCTTAGCTAAAAAATATTGTTCAAATCTTTCTGTCATTTGTTGCGGGAGGGGGAAAGTTTACACACTAGCGCAAAGCCGCACTATTACATACAAAACATACCTGTACCGATCCATTGCCGATCACACTCAAACAGCCAAATCACTAGCACATAAAAAATAAAGCACCATTCACAAATCTAACCCCGCCCTCAGACGCAGTATATTATCAAGCTCCATGGTCCACGCGGACTTGTAGGTACTTTGACAGAGAGAGACGCTGTGTATGCCTACTCCCTTCCGTATTGCTCGCTGTTTGACGTCGATATTTTTGTAGTGAGCAATAAGTATACATACAATTACTGTATGCTGAAACTAATCATATGAATAGTGTCAAAATGTAATAACTCTTTGAAATTATTTCATACTATCAGCCTCCCCGTGGGTTTAGTTAAGTGATTCCCGTTTACGTAGGTTATCCTAGTAATCTATGTGTGCTTATTTTTATATCTATATCTATGAGTCTTTATCTGTCTTTCGTAAATTTAAATTTATTTTGTAGCTGTTATTTACTTGTGTAAATAGAAACTATTTTACACAAATCATTTCTGCATTAACCCGTGAGATTATCCCACCGCGCGATCATAATTTTAATAGGAAACTGTCGCAAATGAAATAGACTCAGTATTTATTTGATGAGTTTGAGATAAGATCCACGTCGATAGAAGCTGTTTCTTGTAAGCGATATGCAAAGTAATTTGTAAGGTTTCTCAACAGTGTTTTCTACTGTAAAGAATTACGTAAAACATAAACAGTGTATTTTATGTTACCACTGGGTTGGGGCCTTCTCTCATAGGGAGAGAGTTAAGACTATGCTGACTTGCTGACCTATTGAGGAGTGGTGGCTGTCGCATGTTTTCGAAATTTGTTATTCTTGGATATACACGAATATACACCATAACACTATACTTAAACTACACGATATATTCTTTTTTAATAAATAGTGACTTGACGAGCAGGACATGTGCCTGATGGTAAGAAACATGCCTGCCACATAACAGCACAGTGACACACAGCTATTGGAACATGGAGAGTCCAAATCATTACCTAGCACAGCACTGCGCTCGTAATTATAAATATTTGTATTGCTTGGCCAAACTAAGCAAAACAAAGCTTGCAGTAGATAGTTTTTTTATAGCATAGAGTGACGAGACGAGCAGCACATAACAGCACAGTGATACGCAGTTATTGGAACATGAAGAGTCCAAATCATAACCCAGTACTGCACTGCGCATGTCACCCAGAGATATAAGATATTTTATCTCTATGCCCTGTAATTTCACTGGAAACATTGCGCTTCAAACCGGAACACAGTAACGTTTGCTCATTGCGGTAGAATAATAATTGGCAAACGTGTGGTACTTTCTCAGACTAACTCTGTAAAGAGTCATATCACTACAAAATAATACTCATACGTATATATAACACTAAATATAACACTCATAAATGTTTATAAGTTCATATTTTATGTAGTTATAATACATAGAAATACACAGAGCAAATATTAGTATTAATCATAATTTGTATTCATCGTAATTCATCCTGGGTTGGAACCGTCAGCCTCGGCTCTCCTAGGCAGATTCTGGCAGACTTATAACCACTTGTAACTCACAAACTAAGCCACTAGGAGAGTCATGTCAAGAGATACCCCGTGTCTCTTACGTCAGACAAGCAGGTCTAGAGATTTTCTACGATAACATGGCCCGCCCCCTCCAAATTACTGTTTTAATGTGTGTAGTCACATCCTTACGAAAGAATTTGTATGTAGTTGTAATTATTCATCTTCAGTAGCAGGCCGGCAGTGGTCTGAGACAGTCAAGTCGTTGAGTCTACGTCGCTCAGTGACACGAAAGTACTGACCGCAACACAAACTACCAGGTCATGGAAAAGTCAAGAAAAAAATTGTGCGGTGTCAGGCAAGAGAAGTTATAGCTACAGTATACCAACATATGAAGCATGAGGCTGAAAATGGAGTAGAGCGCTTGACAGACGCTAGATGGAGAACTTCCAGAGCTGTGGGAGTTAGCGAAAAGACTATAACAAGAATTCTCAAAGAAAAAGCGAAATGTGATGCAACTGGTACACAAATGAGCTCACCACATAAAAACAAAAATCCTCGCAAACATTTAAAGCGTGACATCGATGAATTTGACAAGGGGGTAATAAGGCGTACTGTCAGTAACTTTCATACAGAGTATAAACAATATCCAACATTAAAAGCTTTGAAAAGAGTGCTTACTGAAAAGATAAATTTTGATGGATGTTTCGAGACTTTACGGCGTATACTTCTTGATTTAGGATATGAGTGGAAAACTACTGAAGACAATCGTCAAGCTCTAGTTGAAAAACATGACGTGCAGTTGCTTCGCTATAAATATTTAAAACAATTGAAGAAATATAGAGAGGAAGGCAGGAATATTGTTTATACCGATGAAAGCTACATTCATACCACACATGTACAAAATAAATCATGGGGTACTAAACAAGGAACAGTAGCAAAGAAAAAAATGTCTAAAGGGTTACGCATCATAATTGTCCATGCCGGTGGAAAAAATGGTTCTGTCCCCAATGCTTCTTTAATTATAAGGCTAGTTCAAAGACTGGCGACTACCATGACAATATGAACCACAATAACTACAAGAAGTGGTTCTCAGAACAACTTCTGCCAAACATACCAGAAAAGTCCGTAATTGTTATGGATAACGCCTCTTACCATAACACATTTACTGAAAAAGTTCCCAACTCCAACAGCAACAAAGCTGCCATGAAAGATTGGCTCGTGAAAAAACACATCGACTTCGAGGAAGACATGAAGAAAATCGAACTCTATGATAAAATTTTAAAAAATAAGGATAATTCTAGAAATTACGCTATCGATGGCGAAGCAAAAAAATATAAATGCGATATATTAAGACTTCCTCCATATCATCCCGACTTAAACCCTATCGAGAAAATTTGGGGAGTGTTGAAAAACTACATAGCCAACAAAAATGTAAACCAAAACTACACATCCATCATGAAATTACTTCATGAGCGTCTGGACATGATCGATCGCACGATGTGGGCTAACACTTGCAAACATGTGGAGGAAACGGAATCTGAATACCGGAAAAAGTACGACAACGAGCAAGAATTTATTATTCGCGTAGGAGAATCCGATTCTGAAAATGACACATCAAGCTTCTATGACAGCGACGAGCAAAATTATAGTTCCAGTGCCAATAGAAATATAAAGATTTATAATAATGCCCGGGCAGTATGAATATTGACTAATGCCTTTATTAACACTTGGACCATGCGTTTTTTTTATAATAATTGTGATTACTGATCTTTGAAAAGGATTTAGATGTATTATTTTACTGAAATTGTTAAACATGCAAAATATTTCAATATTTGTACACAATAAAATAATTTATTCATAGTTTTTGTGCAATCAGTACTTATAATATCTCAATTGTTATCAGATTTGTTGGTCAACTCACCATAATTTGTTGACCGTGGAAGACAACGCACGTGTCCGTTTCATAGAGTACGTCAGTGCAGCGCCATACTAATAATAAGAGCGATTAATGAATGCCACTAGTCGAGCAACAAATCCATAGATTTGTTAGCTCGACTAGGTGTTTTGACGGCAGTCGCAGTACGCACACATGCGTGGTGATGCGTTGTAAATACTTTCACTAATACTTTCAAACGTTTAGAATTCTGGAGGGGGCGGGTCATGTTATCGTAGTAAATCTATACTATGAAGTCCGATAAACGATATATCGGCCGAAGTTATGGACGTTTTATACCAAGAAACACAATCGGTCGGTTGATGACACAAAAACTGTTAAATCAGCGTCGGTCGGGATGAACGAAACACCCGATCAGTCAACCGACCGATTGTGTTTCGTGGTATGAAACGTCCATAACTTCGGCCGATATATGGTTTATCGGACTTCGTAGTAGACCTGAAGGTCAAACGTGCTCATTACGTCGTTCGGAATTCTTTAACTGTACCTTCCTTCCTAATATACGTACCTAATCTGCCTATTTACACGACGTAACATAGGTCTTTATGAGAAATTTGGTGCATCATACGATAAGAGTATGTTGAGATACAAAGTAAAAATATTTGTGTGATGAATTCAAATATTTGTACTGTGTCTGGGTGTGTTCTATGTATAATAAGTATGTATTTAAAACTATATAAGTATTAAATCAGCTATCTGGCATCCATAGTACAAGATTTGCTTAGTTTGGGGTCAAAGGGTGTGAATTGTCCACCAATATTTATTTAAAAAAAAGGCAGACTGAAGACCTCAAGCTATGGGCTCGCTAAATCTGCAATGTCGGTTTCTGTACCTACGCGGCATAACTTTGTACAACGTATAAAGTGGAGCGTATAAAGGATGCAGGATCAGACAACACTATTAAAACTAATTTATCCTTCTTTTTAGAAGAACAAGAACAAAATTAAAAATTTTGATTAACCCCCGACTACCTTAGATTTGTTATCTGTACAACATTCTACTAGTCAAGCCCTTTCATTTGATACCCATATTAACCCTTAACCACCTACCACCTATTTATGTCACACAACCACCTACCATGCATCTCTGAGATGCGGAAGTAAAATTACTTCATTTGAAAAATTTCGCAATGTAAGGGTTACTTTTAAATTAAAAACAGTTTTAGGCACATATTTTACTATTTATTACACAATAAATGGCACATAAAATCAACAATATCTATCACTTATTGGAAAAGTTTCAAACAACACATATTTTAGACTTATAAACTAACTTATTTGGAAAATGAGATCAAAAAAAAAATTATACATTATAGAAATGTTTTTATACTTTTTTTTATCTATACAATAATCAACAGACCTTAAACAATTAAAAAAAAAATGCTTCAATCAATATTTTAACAAAATTGCAGGACCTAAAGTTATAGTTTTTCACGACAGTGAACGCACAGCTTATTTGAACATTCCAGGCAAATTGGTATTTTGCATTCAAAACACATGTATTGTGTTAGGCGTCTCTTTTTGGGGCCGCAAGTCCCACAGTTTTTTTCGAGTCGTCAACCTTTCTTCAGCACTGCAGCTACCACTTGGAAGTGCTGGTGGAGTAGTTTCTCCATGACGGTGAAGGATGCGCCCAAGAGCGATTTTGATATCTCGCTGCAATTTCACGTTGCTTTCACGACGCTGCATGTGTGGTCTTGTGAGCTGTTCCGCCAGTTTTTTTATAAACTTGAACCGGCTTTCAGCTTTTTGTCCTTCAGTTCGACCAGATAAGCTGACAATGTAGCAGTTTGAAGCTGAAATGTCGAGCAATCTATAAAAAACTGCTAACGGCCATCTGCGAGTGCGACGTCCTGTGGAGTAATTAGAGCATCTTTGGTCAAGCAAATCCACTCCGATTTTGGTTTTATTATAGAAAAGTATTATTTCCGGTTTTTTTGGTAGCTTCATCAACACTGGGCATGTGGTGCATACTTGATAGAGTGATTACGGCTTTATTTGGTTTTGGCACATATGATGATATGGTCATATCTTTAGTGAATCCAAAAACTGTTGAATCAACATTTCGGTGACGAGTTGGCAAGAATTCTGGAGGTATTTCTCTTTGATTTTTCCTCAGTGTTCCTACACCCGTGAGGTTTTTTTTCTTTAGTAACTCTAGCAGCTCAGTAGATGTATACCAATTGTCAGTTGTTATGTTTCTGTTAGATCCCTCAACTGGTGGTATAAGGCGCATAACAGCTTGAGTCGGTTTCTTCAGCTGATGATATTCGCTGGATAAAGTCATACCATCAGAATCTTTACCTTGGTATATATAAGCGTTCAGCAAATATCCAGATCGGGCATCTGTAAGGCACTGAATTTTTATACCATATTTTGCTGGTTTCTTTGGCATGTACATTTTGAACCTGCATCTTCCTCGAAATGCAAGTAACATTTCATCAATACAAGCATAACTACCAATCGCATACACAGCTTGACATTGATCAATGAAAGAACCAAAGAGCTCTGCAATAGGCGCGGTTGCATCGTTTTCACGACGTGCGCCTCTGGTTACAGCATCATCAAATCGAATTGTTTTCAGCATCACTTCGAGCCTGTTCTTGCTCATAATACAGCGATATATTTCTCTTCCAGTTCCGTCACTGCTGTACCATGATGTATAGTGTTCATGATTTTCTTTGAAGATAGCTGTATAAAACAGGAGCCCTATAAATGCCTTCAATTCCGTGAGGTCTGTATCTTGAACACATGTTTTATTTTCGTAATTTGGTCTGATTTCTTTTATTTTCACATTAGTGTAATGCACAATTTTATCAAGCATTTCGTCAGTAAAATATTCCTGCCAAATATCTACTGGAGATGACGAAGTGTTGAGCTTGCTCTGATATGCTGCTTTTATACCTTCTTTTTTCTAATAAAATATTGTGTTGTAATGTTCTTGACCGTAAAGATGGTGGAGCAGATGACCAACGGAAGCGATTCTTTCCCAAAATAATTCTTTTTCCTTGGTCTCGAGCGCATATGTGATAATGGTTCATCATCTCCTGATGAAAATTCTTGCTCTTCGGGGAAAATCAACAATGGTGAATTATTTTGAGGGAGTGTGTCGTCATTATTTTCTACTGCAGTAAAATCTTCGCATTCTGAATCGGATTCGCAAATATTTTCTAAGACATGTTGTATTCCAACATCTGACTCCACATCACTGCATTCATCATTTGGTATGTCTTCCGACTCTGAGAATTCTTGTGCCAACCACTGCTCTATCATAGCGTCATTACAAGTCATTTTAAACTAAAACAAGAAAAAAAACACATGCATGAAAAAGTTACGTAACCGCCTACCATGCATCTCTCAGATGCGCGGCGACAGTATTTTACTCACCAAGGACAAACGCGCTGACACCCGACCTCGACGAGCGCTTGCGCGGCACTGAGGGACGCGGGGAAAAGGTACATGAACGACCAAGCTCATACGATACTCGTGCGCAGAAATATTTGAGATTGAAAATCCACATGCATCTGTGAGATGTATGGTAGGTGGTTAAGGGTTAAGGGAATTGTGAAAAAGGAAATGTAATTCGCCATTTTGTGGTAGCGGCCATCTTGGATTTGAAATTTGTCATAGTGCAAAGTATTCTACTAATCAAGCCCTTTCATTTGATACCCATATTGAGGTAGTAGTGAAAAATATTGTATAATTCGCCATTTTGTGGTGGCGGCCATCTTGAATTGGAAATTTGTTATAGCGTTTAGTACTCTGCTAGTCAAGCCCTTTCATTTGATACCCATATTGAGGTAGGTTGTGAAGAAATATTTTGTCCGCCATTTTGTGGAGGCGGCCATTTTGAATCGATATTAACCAAACATAGCTAAGAACACCCGCACGGATATTAACTTTCAAATAAAAAAAACCGCATCGAAATCGGCCCATCCGTTTGAGCTCTACGGTGCCACAGACAGACACACACAGACAGACAGACAGACAGACAGACAGACAGACCGACAGACAGACAGACAAACAGACATCGACGTCAAACTTATAACACCCCTCTTTTTTTTGTCGGGGGTTAAAAAGCGTATTAGAGGCACTTTAGAGAGTTCTTAAATAAAAAGTGTTTAAATAAATAATTTTCGTAGGTACTTGTAATGTGCCTAATACATAATAATAAAAGTAAAGACGAGTAAATTACTTTTACACAAAAATCTATACCTATCTGTGTATGTAAATAGTTTAATAGTGTGAACAAATATTACCTACTACGGCTGGTCTAGTACGGCGCCTGCCGATCCGGAGACCCCGGGTTCAAACCCCACACGCACCACTGTCTTTTCGAAGTCATGTGCATAATGCCGCTAACTTAAAACGGTGAAGGAAAACTTCTTGAGGAAACCGACATGTACCTAGAATATTTCGAAGTCATGTGCCATCCACTAACTTGCACTTGGCCAGCGTGGTTGATTATGGCCTTAACTCTCTCCTTGCGAGAAAAGGCCGAGTCTCAGCAGTGGGAACATTTAGTGGGCTGTTGATGATGATGATTACTTCGTATGAACTTATGTTATCCTCAACTCCGCCCTTTACATTGTACACTCGCGTAAAAAATAAACTCGAACATCGGCTATACAGATCGCAGTGTTTACAGATAAACATGCTGATAACATTGTTGTATTAGTTGTACAGCGATGGGGCCTGCTACAGTCATGTAGATAAGTTATTTGTAGACGAACATTTCAAGCTGATAAAATCTAATCTGCATTTTCCAAAACTTTTCTTTTTTAACACAATACTTGTATTTTTTGAGTGCCTAGTTTGTTAGACGTCATAGATTTTAATAGAGATTTGGCTTTACTCAAAAATATGCCAGCTGTTTGATTCATGCAATTTTTGAGTAATTATTTGAAATATGGCAATAAGACATTGGACGGTAAATTAATATGTAGTTGATTTTTTTTCTAGAACTATCTTTGACTTTATCTCTATCTCATAAAATTCGGCGACTTTCAATTTACGTTATGATAGGGATTTAGTTTTTTATTTGAAGCAGCTGGCTCTTTGATTGTGATATAGTAGGTATACCGTGAACGTATGGACCGAGTTTGATGGTTATATAATTTTGAATAAAGGTGTATTGTATCGACTGAATTCCTGACATGATATATATTGTTTTTTGGTCTAATTTATTTCAAGATATTAATAGATCGGACGACGTTGATTTGATGCATTGACAATAATATATCAATGATATAGACCCAAAAACAATGGCATGATGACTTCAATGAACAATTTAAAGACTGTTTTGTTTTACAAATCTGTGAGACTGTAGGTATATTTTAACCTCAGACTGATATAAATGAAAGAAAGACCTCAATTAAACATTAGCTCATAATAAACTTGTATTAAATATAGTTACTAAAACCACGATGAAGTCTTGTTTCATGATAAATGTAACATTTAAACAGCAGGACTCACTTTTTTCGTTTCGGCTTTATTCCATTGATAAAGTATTTGATTTAAAGTAACTTAAACAATTTAGAGCCACATGCGATAGGTTCTGTGAACCTTCACAAATATTGAAAGCTATAAAAAATGAATCACCATATTCCATACATGGGCTCCAGGCTTACGCAAGCCAAGTTCTTGTAATATTTTTGAGTACAGCCAATTTGGTATAGATATTTCAATGTTTTAGGCGCAAACAAACTCAACAAGAGAATAATATTTTGTCATTGTGTTTGAGTTAAGCAGCCTTGACACTACCAGGAGGATTATAAAAAATAAAACGAACGAAAGTTCAAAGTATAGGTACTTAGTGAATGACGAAACATTCCACTGATAAAATGACATAAACGAATGCACTTGGTACTTATCTGTCAATATTAAAAGTGAGTTCAAACAAACGCCGTAATCTTTTACAAAGAAATAATTATAAATGACTACAGATAATTCAATTAAAAGACGCAATACGGGTAAATATTTAACAGATTAAACACAACACTAATAATTAATACACTGTATAAGTTTCATTGATATTGTTGTCCGGTTGAATGGGGGTTAAGTAAATGAAGTGATAGTTTAATGATTGTTTTTGTGGAATTTCCAGAATAATATTCTCGTATCTATACTAAGGATTTACGAAGAGCATTTGTACCAAGCATAGCCGTGAGCACAAGATAATCAGTATATCAATCAATCAATCTTTATTCAATAAACATATTACATGTACTTTGAATCGTCAATAAGTTAGGTACAAATTAATTTATATAGGGCTTATTTTATATAGCTAATTCAATACTCATTCAATAAGAAATTTTTTACATTAATCATAAATAACCTTGAATTTCTAGCACCATAATAATAACATTTAATAAAAAAACATATAATTCTGCAATAGCATCGTCAAAATAAAATGATATTTATAGATATTGATTATTGTAGAAATGTGAATGTGTTCTCTTACGCTATTTTTATATTCAGAGATTTGCAAAACAGAGTCTGTATACTGCAGAAGCCAAAATCATGTATGGATCAGACGCGATCCCAGCCTCGAATTTTGGAGGAGGTCACCAGTACGCAGCCTCAGATAGACAATAAATCGAGTAAAAATACCCCATAAAGTCATATCCTTTTCGGACCGCGCATGGTATGAATCCTAGTTTTTGTACCTACGTTCGGTGGTTTCTAGGGCTATCGCCTCTGCCTTATGCAAGAAAGACACCTTGCATGACAAAATTATAATATAAGTTATAAAACAAATAATTTTATTTCTTTGAGTTCGTCTGATGTCACGAACGTCAAACATTTTTGTAGTGGTAGGACTCTTGGCAGAGTCCGCCTGGGGAAGTACCACACCTTTGCCAGTTATTCTACCGCCAAGCAGTAATGAGCAAACATTACTGTGTTCCGGTTTGAAGGGCAATGTTTCCAGAGAAATTACAGGGCTTAGAGATATAAGATCTTAGATCTCTGGGTGACGAGCGCAGATCAGTGCTAGGTAATAATTTGGACTCTTCATGTTCCAATAGCTGTGTGCCACTGTGCTGTTATGTGTCAGACATGTTGCTTACCATCAGGCACATGTCCTGATCGTCTCGTCACTCTTTATTAAAAAAAAAAAAATTCTATACTGATGTACTCGAAAATTTGACAGTTTTATGATTCACATTAAATTTATGTAACTAATTAGTATTAGGTGTACATTCTAAACATTTGTTCAAGGCCTGCGCCTTACGGTACAATACGGTATAAGTATTTACGCCTAAAAGTAGGAAGTGTCAAGATGACACTTAAAGTTGTTGACAGGTGACCACCAAATGCGACCCACGTGGTCATAGCCACAGCAATGGTCACGTTAGTGGCAGTTCATAAAACAATTTTTTTATAGCATAGAATGACGAGACGAGCAGCACATGTGCCTGATGGTAAGCAACATACCATTATATATTTAATTACAATATCGTCTCATGTCATCAAATTTCATAAATCCTGCATTTCTAAATTAGGTTATCAGTAGTTTTATTTCATTTGCAATTTTATGCTCAATAAAATTTTGAATCCAGTATTAATAATAAATTGTAGCACTATTCTACTCGTTTGTCCAACGCCTCGTGACGATGTGTCAAAGTATCAACAGCGTCAGATTTCGTTACACTTGCAGTTGAGAGGTGTGTGACCACCCACCGTGTGTAACCTACACCGGGTCGTGACTACGAAGATGGTCACACGAATGGTTCATTATAAATACATTTTACAATACCTATCGTCTTTATTTTCATGCAATGTCTTAAACAGCGCGTTTCCGACATTTTGTACTTCTAGTTTGTCCATATATAGAGTGAGAGACAGAGTTTTTTTACAGCATAGAGTGATGTGACGAACATGATATGTGCCTGATGGTAAGCAACATGCCTGTCACAACAGTACAGTGACATGCAGCTATCGGAACATGAAGAGTCCAAATCAGCACTGCAGTGCGCTCATCACCCAGATATCTAAGATGTTATATCTCTAAGCCGTGTCATTTCTCTGGAAACATTGCCCTTAAAAACCGAAAATCAGTAGTATTTGCACATTACTGCTTGGCGGTAGAATAACTGGCAAAGGTGTGGTACTTACCCAGGCGGACTCTGCCAAGAGTACTACTACTACTAAGTTCACTTTAATTTGAATTATACATTTCGGCAATTCGTCAAATTATGTCTGTTTTTATTGAATCTTACATCTGAGATTTTATTTTATACTAAGTAGTTGTATGCAAAATGTTTTGACGTGACAACGTCTTATAAATTGGTTTGCCGGGTGACACTTCAAGAAACTGCGTTACGCTCCGCTCACGTTATGCGCTCACAACGAGAGCGAGTGAGAGGCACGCGTCCCTTTCACTCGGGCATGGTTAGCCCGCCTAAGAGCGAGAGAGACAGACATAAAAAGTGAAATGCACGCGTCCCTTCCGTAAAATAATTTTACCACTCAAAGTCGTTGTTACGTAAAACTTTCGCCCGTATACCGACTTTACAGGCAACCAATTTTTTTTCTTTTAAATCTATTGCTAATAATAATTCATTATTAATTAATTCGACCAACATCTTAAGAGAATTGGGCCCTGCCCCGCTGCTGCCGGCACTCTAGTTTGTAAGTTTTTAATAATGTTTATATTTTTGTATGTATTGCAAAAACATAGAAACTAAGAAAGGAGATAAATGAGTGATAAATTATAACACAAATGTACTCGGCAGTTCAGCATATCGTGGCGAAGAGTCAAGGCGTCAACAGCGTCAGGTTTCGTGACACTAGCAGTTGATCGGTGGCCACCCAGCGAGTGTTACCCACACCGGGTCGTGACCACGAAGATGGTCATAGGAATCGCTGATTTCAACACAATATAGCCTCTGTGCTCATTCGATAAATATAATCGTTCGACGCAGATTGTAGTTTTATCTACAAGTTTTATGTTAAACTAGTTTTTAATTAATATTGTTGAGTATTTTCTTCTTATTTCGTCTCGTTACAAATTAAAAAAGACGATTTTAAGTAGGCGAGGTTTGCAGCTACACGTATCTTGCTCTGTCGGCAGTAGGTAATAAATAGTAGTATTTTTGGTTGTATCCACACTATCGCATCAATTTTTTTTTTTGCTTTTAATAACATGTTTCACCGGAAAAAATATATGAAAAGCACGTGATAACTGACGGGAGTTAAGCAAATAAAAAAAAACTCTTTCACGCTCCAATACTCTTTCACGTTCAGAATAATGACAATCATAAAGGACAGAAATGCGGCCGTAGTGGAGAGCTCTGCGGCGGCTAAGCAAAAGACATCGAGTCAGAAGAAGATATCGAGTCGATTACTATCGGAATCCCAACCGGTAGTGATCGGCATAACAGACGAAATCGGACTGACTAGTACTAGAATTAAATGTTCACAACACTCCCCCTATTTTCCTTTTCTTCTCCTAATCCAAGAAATTTGTAAAAAAAAAACAGGTTATTGTAAGGACAAAGGTCACGGACCCCGGAGTCTGTGGAGCGGCAAAATAAAAAAATAAATAATGACAATCTCAAAACAAAACATAACTTTTTTTGTATGGGTTGACATTTAACCGCTATCTCACCTGATGTTAAACGACGATGCGGCCTACGACGAAGCGAGCTTAGAAGAAATCGATTCACTCTCGAAATATAAACGGCATATAAACGAAATATAAAATTGCAACGGCTAGTATTTCATACTTAGTCCAGTCCGTAATTCACGAGCTTTTTAACGTCATCGTGACAGCACACGCTCCAGTTGCGCGTGTAGAGCTAAATCTTATCTGACAACTGTACAGCCATGAACTAATTCGTGAACTTGACACGACTTGCGCCGCTGACTGTACTATCAATGTTTCGGTGTCAAAAATTATGTCATGAGAGTGCGTGATGAATTAACGTAATGTTTATAATATTGTTGAGTATGAAGTTTTTTCATGTAGTAGGTGTGACCTCCATGTAATATTAAACCCCGCAAAGTTTGGAAGTTTTTTACTTATTCACGTCTGTACAGGTCAGATTGAAATTTGAAACAGTTAAATTATAGTTTGGAAGAACTCATGAACTACTCTTTATCCCTAGACAATGACGGAAGCGGGAACACCGCGGGTGCTGCTAGTTTTATTATAAACACGAAACTTTGTATGTATGTATGGGTGTATGCATGTTTATTACTCTGTCATGCAAATAACTACTGATTTGATTTGGATGAAACTTGACACACAGACAGATCATGGTCTAGAATGACAGGTAAGCGGGAACGGTAACGACATCAATAAAACCGAGGGGCACAACTAGTTTATAATTTTAGAATAAAATAATACAGTAGAATAGAATCTGTTTCACATTTTCGAGCCAAAAGATCAAGATACAAGTATCCTTAGCATCAAAAGCTTTTACAAATTTATGGGTAGGTACAGTCATTAACAAATCCTATGCACAGTTAGCTGTCAAAAGAAACTTAACCCTGGATTACACCAAGTCCTGAATGATGCATTTCTACAAAGTTATCCAACAATGACTCAGAATGTATTTGCGGCGTATGCGTCACTGGATAATTAAATTTATGTTTATATTCAACAGTAATGGAGATAGAACCGTGATTCAGGAACAGGAACATGTGACATTTGTTTTGAAACAGATTTATACTGTACGCTGGTAGCTCGTTCTCTGGCCTGTAAAATGCATAGTGAATAGGGTAAGTTACTATGTTTGACTTCTATATCTTACAAGGTACATATGAATGAACTAGCAGTCTCCCTGATTCACCCACTGAGTTCTAGATATCGTATTTCTATCTATCTTTTAGTTAAAAAGTTATTTTTAATTAGCTGGAACTCGGTACCGTCACTCATAAGGAGAGAGTACCATACGATAACACACCGAACTGACCGAGTGCAAGTTGGTGGAAGTTAAAGATTAAGCTTATAATTCTATATTTTAACATGGGACTACTCTAAATTCACTTCAGTTCTTTGACGAATCGTCTCATTACGAAATAAATCCCTTATAGAATCCTCGAGCATGTCTATAGCTCCCTCATCCCGTTACATACAGTGCATTCCACGATGCAAATCAAAACAAAGATATCAGATTTGCTTACGTGTATTACACAATAGTTTCTACGGAAATATGATGCGCTGAATTCTAATAACATCACAGTATATAAAACAGTAATCTACGTTTTATAACAGACTTCAAAAAAAGAAGACAAATCGTGATTTGAATGCATTTTTATTTTTCTTACAGATTCTATTCAGAAAGATCGTGAGCTTCCAATGTTTCTTCAAAATTTACTCAAACTTGTGACGTTTCCGGCGTTCGTTTAAAATTTACTTACTTTTCCAAATATTTGGTTTAAGAATCTAACATTGAAACACGAAGAGAAGAAAATGTTGAATCACAATCGTGAGAGCGCATTGACAGATCAGTTGCACCATGTTTTTGTAAATCTATGTATAGTTTGTGTAGGTGCAAATTTACACAAAGAATCACCTTAAGATAAATACTTTCTATAAGTACATTTAAACACCTCTGCGATTTGAACACATAAGAAATATTATTATTTATAATGTCGATATAATTAAAATATAATTTAGATCGTGATAAAGATCTATAAAATGTTTACAGTATGAAACTCCTCGTTCTAATTCTGATTTTAGATAACCACAATCAATCATTCACTGTTTATCCCCGATAGATTGAAAATTTAAAACCATTTATTGCCAAGATGTGTCACAAAGTATAAAAAATAATGGGTAGTTACACATTTTTAACTAATTCACGGATAAATGACGTGAACTAGATTGACTATCACATGTGAGTTATCCGTAAATTCATTAAAAATTGTATAAAATTGTAATAATTAATATGAGATTCTAGTCCTCACAGCTACCCTTTAAAGCAGGCAATAGTGTAACATATTTACGTACAAACGTACATACCTATATCTTTGATAGGTTAATGCATGAAATGTTACTTAAGAAATTAAATAAATTTAAAACATGTCAATGTAAATGTCTATATAATTGAAGTTCTTATGGGCCAATAAACATTTTTACTTATGAGTTATAATGTAAATTTGAACTAAATAAAGAAGTTAAATGAGCTCAAATCTGTTATACCTAATACTCCTCAGTACCATCAGGCCATATGTCGCCGTAAAGTTCTAAAAACCCTCAGTTGTATTTTAACGTGTCAGATTATAATCTTGCAGTAGCTTAGGTTAGTTTATAATATGACGTCGTTTGATTATAACCTTGGTTGTTGGTGTTTACAATTTCACGCTGAAATATACATACCTTGTGCTATAGAACTCAGTTTTTAACCTTTAAGCCGGAAAAAAACTCTCTGGCCTTAAATTAATGTTTGAAAGAAAAATGTGACAGTGATAGATTCATCTACTGATCGTCTAATTTATGAGACGATAACATAGCTCATCGTACAGGTCTCTCAGTTACGGTCATGGTATGTTGATATAAAACCACAGTTTTCATATCAGTACGAGAACATACCACAAGTTTGTTATAACTGTGGTGTAATCTGCAGGCCAGTGTCAGATTCCCGAAACTAACACGTGAGATTGTTTGTGTATGTTGATAGGTTTGCGGTATTTAAGTTTTTTTAACCCGAGAATGTTCGACTGATTGATTGGCTATGGAAAATTCGTGGTCTTATTCTGTTGGGAATGTTTGGATAGGTAACCGTTATATTTTGATTAGTTTAGTTACATAGAACTGCCAATCTTCTTATACTCGTGTTGACAGTTAGTTGTACAATAATCTGTTGCTGCTGCGTTCTAGCGAGTCACATGGTTAAGCTGTTTTTATAAGAAAAACAACTATACTATATATCAATACTACCGTAGTTTACGTAACGTACCTAATATGTGGGAGTAGTGATTTTTAACACTATACCAGCTCAACCATACACAATGTCATCGATTTCATGGGGCAATTTCGATAATTTTGGTATGAAAACTAACGTGTTCTTTACAGATTTTGACGTGACAACGTCTTATAAATTGGTTTGCCGGGTGACACTTCAAGAAACTGCGTTACGCTCCGCTCACGTTATGCGCTCACAACGAGAGCGAGTGAGAGGCACGCGTCCCTTCCACTCGGGCATGGTTAGCCCGCCTAAGAGCGAGAGAGACAGACATAAAAAGTGAAAGGCACGCGTCCCTTCCGTAAAATTATTTTACCACTCAAAGTCGTTGTCACGTAAAACTTTCGCCCGTATACCGACTTTACAGGCAACCAATTTTTTAATTTATTCAGGTGACTCACGTGTGATGTCGTCGGTCCAGTCCGACTTAAGTTTCAGCCGTATCAAGCCTTTTTCAAGGTTAGAGTTTACGCGCGACCACTGCTCGTTTGCGAAACGAGCTAAACAATCAACACAGTAAAGCGAAGTGATCACACGCGTGCCCTGTCCTTTAAAAGGACCGCTGAAAATGCGGCGAAAACAAATGCGGCTGAAACTGACTGGACCAACTAGGGACCTACATATCACATATCTCGTGAATCACTTTTTAATTCTTTAAACATATTTTAAAGAACATTTATAAGTAATTACATATAGGTTTTAGTATGAAAACTAACGTGGTTATTACACATTTTACATAAATACACGGGTAACTCACGTATAATGTAGTCAGTCCAGTCCGACTCAAGTTTCGATCGCGTCCGGCGATCTTTTTCAAGGAGAGTGCGCGCGCGGGTTCGCAGTTCGTTTAGCACTCTGGACTGACTACATTATACGTGAGTTACCCGTGTATTTATGTAAAAATACATATAGGTTTATGCTGGACCACCATCGTGTAATAACTTTTGTCAATAACTTTGAATGTATAAACACGTACCGACACCGAGTGTTCTACTAAGTTGATATCAGTTGTATCAACACATTAGAAGCCTTTAATCGCCTGCGGATGAATGTAGGTACGTTACAGTCCAAGCAGGTTGTTCACCTGATAGTAACCCTGGGTTTTACTAATTTACTGCTTGGCACCTGATTCTGTAATAGTAAAACTAATAACGCAGAACGTTGTCAACATTACATTCACATCCTAATGTTTATTGGATTCTTGGATTTGGTTTGGTGGATTCTGAAAACTACTTATTTGTTTAAAGAAATTACATTTGAACTTTGAGGATTCTTGTTAAGTGCTGATACGACTTTTTTAATCTTTGTAATTTCTATCTTAATTATCGCATTTACATTTTTTTAGAATTGCCTACGATCATACAGTTTAAGCCAAGTTCAGAAAGCGTTATTTGAGACTAGATTTGCTAGCATTCGAACTTCTGCGAAATAATCATTGAAAATATCTTAAACTGAAAATAAAGTTAGAACGCGTTCTGCGTTATGCTGACGTTTCGCTTTTAGAAAATCATCTGTTTTCGGTCAGTTACGCGATTTATAAATAAAACTTAACGGACTCAATGAACCTTGATAATATGTAGTTAATTGGAACTGCTGACGGGTGACGAGTAAATACATTATTTATTATATGACAGTTTTATAGGAAAACGGCTATTATTAAACACTTAAATTTAGAAGAACGATGTGTATTAAGTGTTTAATGGATAATTTAATATTTGTAAAGTTATTTAAGAGGAAAAATACATAACATATATTGCGAGTTAACGTACTTAGGTATTTCAGTTATGTTACCTGAAACTGTATTCGAAATGTTAAATACCACTATGTGTGATAGCCAGTATAACTTGAACTAAATATACGTTACGATTCTGAGTATTCGTAAACCAAGTAAAACTGGCATATTATGTTTGTGTTTAGGTAACTGGTCGTCGTGAATACGGTCTTTAGTGGGTAGGTCAACGGCAGTAACACAAATAGCCATAGTTTATTATATATTTGCCTTGACATTGAGTTATTTCTCTTTGATAATTAAGTTTTATTTAAGAAGCCGGCTGAGCTCGCACATTCACATGTTCTATTTTTATTTGTAATTCTGTAATAACTTTTCAACATAATTGACATTTTAATTAATGATAAGTGAGCATCATAATCCGGAACGAAGTAATTCGCCAGAGAACTAGAGTCACCGACATAGCTCAGCGTATTAGCAAACTGAAGTGGCAGTGGGCCGGTCACATCTGTCGCAGACCCGCTAGCCGCTGGGGCAGACGGGTTCTGGAGTGGAGACCGCGAATCGGCAAACGTAGTGTAGGACGTCCTGAGACTAGATGGAGTGACGATATTCGAAAGGCAGCTGGTGGCGGTTGGAGAAGTAAGACCGAGGACCGGGCTGAGTGGCGTATCATAGGGGAGGCCTATGTCCAGCAGTGGACGAATACAGGCTGATGATGATGATGATGATGAGCATCATAATACACGTGAGATGCCTATATAATAATAATATAGGAATAAAAGTAATGTTTTCACTAAAAGAGAAATAGGTTTAGTAGTTTTTGAAATTTGGAACGTCTAACGAACTCCAAGAAAAAAAAGTCATTAAGTAGGAAATAAAGCTTACCCAGTAAGAGTATTGGCAGGTCTATGAGCAAGTGCCACCAGAGGCTGTGTCGCGCCTGCATCTTGACAGGCGCCTGCGCAGGCGGACGCTCCGATACTCTCTGTAACAAACAAACAGCAATTATAAGTAACTGGGTTCCATTCCCGGATATGACAAACATATTTGTGATGAATACCTACGTATGTTTTTTTTGTCTGAGTGTTACTACGAGTATGCGTTTTGTATATTCATTTGAAACTAGCAACGCTCCGCGGTTTTATCTGCGTAGTTCCGGTTATTTTCACGTGATAAAAAGTAGCCTATGTGTTATTCCAGACTATGATGAATCTACCTATATTCAAAATTTCAACTCGATCCGTTTTGACAATATGACGTGGTTGAGTTCCAAACATCTTTTTTATAATAAATAATCGTCGGTAAAAAAGTGGGGCGCTGCGCTAATAGTATATAGCACATAGATGTAGAATGTAAATAATGATAATGATTTATTATTGAACGGGAATATTTCCTATTATGAAGAAAATATTTAAAATGTAATTTACTTTTACATTATAATATAAAGTGCACAAAGAAGGATTAACGATATCTACGATACATGGTGAACTTCAGAGTTGATACCTTAGATAAAGAATAAGTAAATAGATCAGGATATTCCGCACGGTTCCTTTGTACCAATCGTAAGCAGATTAGGTGTATGTTAGCTATGTCGACAGAGTGATGTGCGACAAAAGTATGACACTTCCACAAGAGCGACAAGACAAGAGCGATCAGACCCGTGCTTTCGGTGTAAAGCGTTTATTCTAACTCTATACGTAGTATATGTAAACTCTTTGGTTGATACTGACTTGCGAAGCATGCAAGCTTATTTTTTTACAAATTAAATTTTAGAACTTATAATCTACTATGAGAACTACATACACTACACTACAAACCTAACTAACTACTTACACTAAGCACACCTGAATTATCTATAGACCACTGTAGGTCTATAGATAATCAAGATGTTCAAGCCCACTACCAATCGGAAGCGTACCCAGCATGCTGGCGGCATTACCACGCTGAATGGCAATGCTTATGCGTTGGGCCAAATAAACGCCAGCATTTTGGTCACGCGTCGCGTCGACCAAGCGCTCGGATAGGCTTTTGAAAATGAGGTGAGCTCCCGGCCCCCACGGTCCCAATGTCTCAACCCCAAAGGGCTCAAATATGTAACCACTTCCGAGGGTTGCATATTTGCGCCGTTTGAGTCGCTCAGCTGAATTAGCCGCTGCACCGGCCCTACTATGTGTCTCTGGAAGATGTGATGGTGCCAGAGTATCGACGCAAGTTGCGTCCCATACTAAGGGCCGACCCAACTTCCAAGGCACAACAGTCATGCCGTCAGGTCTTTTGCCATCGTCACGCGCAAGACCACTCGGTTCGAGTATGGCTGGGACATTGGCGGTGGAAAAAGCCCGGCGTATGATGTCGTTCAGGCAGGCGTGGCGGCCAATACGACCCGCGCTTTTCGAGCAAGAGAGACCATGGTGACCGAGTTGGTCGACGGCAGTACCACAATGGCAGCGATGGGCTTCATAGCACCTGGCACCCAAGCGCAAGCTAACAGCTAGACGAAATGCAGTTGGATCTAATAGGCTACCGGTATTGAAAGATGGCAAAGCTTGTAACCAAAGGCCCGATTCCCACACAGACACAGCAAGGATACGAGCACGATCCGCGATACTAGGACACGTATCGAGAAGAGAGTTCCGTGCTAGATCGCAGATCGGTCGATCCCACTGTCTCTGAGATGACAGACATCTGGGAAATCGTTGTTTGGACAAGCCAGCCTCCAAGCATTCTTAGCCTCGCACAAATTAGCTACTACTACATCCGAATGGCCTAATGAGGGTGCGAGAATTTTTCGATTAGATTTTGAGTACTATGAACTGAGGACAAGAATGCCGGTAAAGCTACACTTGAAATTTGGCGGACCCTAGGCCTCCCAACCTTATGGGTAGTGAGGCTTGTGACCATGCCCTCCCACTCAGGTCCACATTCAACACCGATATTAAAGATTCCTTTACGACATTGTCTAAGCTCCAAAGGAGCTCACCATGTTTCCACAGTGGACTACATCGTAAAGCGTACATAAATTTCGGAACAAAGAGACAATGCCGAATAATTGTAAACGCCATATGGGCGTTTACTTTGAGTAGCCTATCGGAGGCTCTCGTAAAATTTTGAATTTTTCCTCGACAAAAGGTGTAAACGACTCATCTAATATCGGTGAACCCAGGAGGCGCAAGGAATGTTTGTCAACTGATTTGATGTTGGGGCCAGATCATTAAATTTCTGTATTATCGAATCTTTATCTGGACATGTGTCGCAAACGAAAAGTTCGCATTTTGAGAAATTTAGTTCCAAACCAATGAGACGAAAACCGTCTATAAGTTTTTGTAAATCAGTTAAAACAGTATTCACATCGCCCCCCAACGTTCCGTCGTCCAAGTACCAAACGTTTAGTTTGGACTGGAGACGTTGAATGATAGGGTGAATGGCCAGGGCGAAGGTCGCAGGGCCGAAGGGATCACCCTGTTGACAGCCAACGGAGGATAGCATATGATTGTTTTGATAAGTCAATTTTGTGGGCTCGCCATAACATTGCCAAAGAAAATTGTACAGATCAGGAATTTTATCCTTCACTTGGGCCAACAGGGCTCCTCGATCAACCGAATTAAAAGCGTAATCTACTTATGTTAAGTGTAGTTTCAAGAACCACAATTTATTTTCATCGTGCGTAGGTCCGAGTCTGACCACCAACTCGCCAGATAAGAAGTGACGATGTGGTCGAAATGAAACGTACTACTACGCTGACCAGGCAGATACGAGGGTCAAACTGAAAGTTCTTAGAAAATCAAAAACTGATTACATTAGCCAGTTATTAGTTTTATTATATCTTTTCAAAATATTGTCCATTCACGTCAATCCACCGCTGCATGCGATGGAACCACTGGGAAAAGCACTTTGCCCACTCGTCCTTAGGGGTCTCTTCAACGGCATCGCGATACGCAGCCACCGCTTCTTCAGCATTCATAAACCGCTTTCCTTTAAGTTTTTCTTTAATTTTTGAAAATAAATAAAAATCACAAGGCGCGAGGTCGGGGCTATACGGCGGGTGACCCAGTAATTCAACGTTTGATGTCGCCAAATAGTCGATCGTTCGCTTGGCGGTGTGCGATGAGGCGTTGTCGTGGTGAAGGAGGATCCTACTGCGAGGTCGTTTCTCTCGAACTTTTCCAAGACAAGTGGCAAACAATTGGTAGTGTACCATTCTGCAGAAACTGTTTTCGATCCTCTAACACAATTGTTGCGAAATGACCTATCCTTCCAAAGAACGAGGCCGCCATTTTTTTCCCCGCACTTCGATCTTTCTTCACTTTAGTTGGCAACTCCTCGAAAGGAAACACCCACTGAGCAGATTATCTTTTGGTTTCAGGATCATAACAGTAAATCCAGCTTTCGTCACCTGTTAGTATGTCAAACACAGCATTTGAGTCACCTCCGTTAAATCTTTCAATCATTTTACGGCACCAATCCACACGATGGAGTTTTTGAGCCTCAGTCAAATTATGAGGTATCCACCGGGCGCAAAGCTTCCTGATCGCTAAATGTTCGTGTAGGATTTTGTGCACTTGACTCATACCGATGCCTAAGCTTGTCCGAATCTGCTGATAGGTCACTCTTTTGTCAGTCTCTATCATACGCCGCACAACACAGATGTTATCTTCAGTCGTCGCCGTAGAAGGCCGTCCCTCACGTAAATCATCAGTGAGATTAGTGCGACTACGTTTAAAATCATTAAACCAGTTGTAAACAGTCGCACGAGATGGGGCTTCATCGTGAAAGGCCAATCGTAGTCTATCATAACTTTCTTGTTGACTTAAATGATATCGAAAGTCATAAAAAATCATTGCACGAAAATTTTCTCGTGTTAAATTCATGTTGACGTGACACAGACAATTTTCAATTTGCCGCCAAATCGTAAAACAAATGACAAATGAATGAAGTATATACTCAGTAATATTGGCAAAGAGTTCTATTTTCAAATTATGGAATTATTTTTTTATTATATTGTTTATAAGTGGCCAGTTCTAAGAACTTTCAGTTTGACCCTCGTATCTAATCACTTTGATTTTGAAAGGTACTAGTTTGTATCTCTGAGATAATTAACCACCAACTTGCTCCACTTTAAAACTATACAAATGAGAAAACTGGATACAAATCTGATGTAAGAAACATGATTACACGGGACTCATTTATCTGAAATGGCTACTCGTGTTTTAATTAAATTAGTTTTTTTTTTAACTTTTATAGGTTTACACTTGACCGCCATCTCGACTGATGTTAAACGATGATACGGTATACGATGGAGCGTGTTTACCTAGAAGAAACCGATTCACTCTCGATTTGAAGACACAAAGACTGTAACTATCGGGAAAAACCCACTCAGGCTACATATTCTACAGCATTGTCGTTCTTGTCACAACAGCAGAGTCAAATCTCTTCGTTCGTGTCTTTGGATCATCAACCATGAAACGATGTCACTTTTTCGAGCTACGAGCATTCCGTTAGAAGAAAGGGCAAGGTGGTATTAGATCGTACAAATCAGTCGCACACTCTCCGAAGTATATCCGATAAAAAAACCCATAAGCTAGCAAATTTTCCGGCGATGTTCGAGACTTTGCAGTCTTATTCGCACGAGGATGTCATTGCTTATGAGCCTTTTTTTAAATATTTATTGCTACCATAAAAAAAAAATCTCCTAATACGGTCCCGGGTTATTTTTATTTGCCATTTTTTAAAAGTTATATTTAAAGAACAATATTCGAGTAATGTAACCACCGTTCGTTCGCGTGGAGTCATTAATTTTCATTTATAAGAAGTGTCGTAGCGCTTCGACATTTCAAATTATGTTTTCCATTTATAATGATGCGTTTTCTAAATGATTATAATAGTTTATACCTGTCTCACATAACTCTCGTTTTTATAAAAAGTTTTATTTCATTCCAACACTGCCGTGTGTGGTAGTGTTGGACGGCCTCCCACTAGATGGACAGATGGCCTCATAAAGGTCGCTGGAAACCGCTGGTTGCAGGTTGCGCAGGACCGTTCGTTATGGAAATCTAGGGGGGAGGCCTATGTTCAGCAGTGGACGTCTTGCGGCTGATGATGAAGATGATAATTTATTTCATTAGAGAAATTCAATGAGATGAAACAGTCTTTGAGAGGCATATTTGAATTCTGAAAGTAATGAGGCTTTCAGCGATTTCTTATTTACGAGTGATTTATTTGGCTGATCAACGTTCGGGTTACCTTCTAAATTGTGCAAAACCAACAGGGTTCATGTATAGAGAACAATCGTGTCTAGCATTGTACTACTGCTCAGGAATAGCTTAAATTTAAACAATACAACGTAACGAGCATTCTCCATGCCCACTGTAAACCCAATTCCAGCAGTCTTAAACATTTACAGCGCAGTCAAACAACGTTTCAGTTGCAGTTACGGCTACGCTATACGAGTTACAGAGATTACAGCAGGTACGGAAACGGTGCTTGTTAGTAACGCCATCTATCGCAATAACTGTGGAACTATGTTGTTGGGACCATAACTTTAATTTTGGCAGTGTTTTTTTTCTTTACTTTACTTAAAAAATGTGTTTTTACTGTTTTAAACCACGGATATCTATGGTTTAAACTGGAACTTTCTCAAACATTTCATGATCAAAATTAGCCAAACCTGTTTTTTGTTAGGTTTGGCTAATTTTGATCTTGAAATGTTTGTGAATGCTTTTTGTGCTATTTTTGAGTTTTAGCGATAATAACGAACATCAATTCAGTTTTAAATACATCCATAGATTACTATTTGTATATGACAATATTATAGGTAGGTATACAATATAAAAGCGCGAAAATGAATATCCTTTTAGGCAAAATGTGCCAATCACAGTCATGTTTTGTAGTTTTGTCGAAGTCTACCGGAAACTTACGTTGGTCATTAAGTTAGAGGATTGATGGAATGAGTGCCTTTTCTTCCGTTTTACGGTTTTCCATCAAGAATAAGTATTACTTACTCAAGTAGTAGTTAGCGTACGAGGAAAGTCATTGTTTCTTCGTATCCTATGACTGTATAGAAGTACTAAAGTAGCTTTTACAAGTAACAATCTAAATCTTAGTATTGCTACTTATATTATTCTATAAACTTAGCACATTTGTGGCTTAAGTTAGGGCTGGTCTAGTCGGGAGAACGGTGACTGCCAATCCAGAGACCCCGTGTTTTAAATACCACCCGCACCACTGTCTTTTTGAAGTCATGTGCGTAATATCGATAACTTAAAACGGCGAAGAAAAACATCGTCAGGAAACCGACATGTTCCTAGAAACTTTCGGGGACCCTTATGTGCCCACCAACCCAGGTATCCACCAACCCGCACTGGGCCAGCGTGGTGGATTGTGGCCTTGAATCTCTCTTTGCGAGAGAAGGCCCCGAGTCCAAGCTGTTGGGGGAACATTTAGTGATCTGGTAGTGGTATATTTGTGGCTCAATCACGCCAGAAAGACTAAACAGATCAGGTTGAAATTTGAGTTTTCATTTTCAGGCGGTTCAATTACGTAAACGGGAATTATGCGGGTAAAACCGCTGATCTTTATTAGATTATTAAATGTATACTATCCAAAGCCGTGGTTGCCTGGTTTCTAGTAGTTTGTAGGTTTGAACCCGCGTGAACATCTGTGTGTTTCTCCAAGTACAATTTTATCATCACCACTGCCCATTGTCTGTACTATTGAAAGAAAATATCGTGGGAAAACTGGCACGTTCCAAGAAAGACATCTTACGAGGACATGCCTCGTCTGCCAACTTGCACTTGGCTGGCGTGGTCAGCTTCACTCTCTCCTTAAGAGAGGGCTCCGAGAGTCCCAGCAGTGGGAACAGAAAGTGGGCTGCTTATAATTTTCTACAACAATCCTCTGGATTGAAATATTCTACATTTGGCAATTTCTTTACATAAACTTGTAATTTACGTCGATACTACATTTTTTTAACGATTATGTTTGGTTTACACGCAACGATGCAGTCTACGATGAGGCGTGCTTACCTAGAAAATAAATCTGATAGTTTAAGGCCAGGTAGTTCTGTCAAATTAGGCATTTAACGCTGTCTTGTTCTCGCGAGCGTCACCGACCGAGGAATCGGTGCCACAGTGCAGAAATAACATTAAAATATTGGACTTTGTAATTTAAACTCATTTTTTGTTCAAGATTTGTTTATACTGTTTATACTAGTGATAACAATTTTGTGAATTGTGAAGTGAAACGAAGAAATATTAAATTTATCTATACTCGTAGATATACAAAACCCAACCTTTTCTTTTTGGTCACACTATAAGTTGAGATCGGCTTTTCCAATTTCATGCATCTTTTTAAAATGTTTCCTAATAATTCACAAGTTCGTCAAAATTTTAAAAAAATGTGCTGAAACGTAATGAGAGGCCAGTAAAAATAGAAGGTTTTTTGGTGAACTTTGCACTCAATTTCTAAACCATTTTTTTTCTATGAGGTAAAGATCACTTACTGAACATAAAATTACAAAATGCTCACAGATCCAGGTAGAGCTTCAAACGCCAATTGAAAAAAACTGTTTTAGCCGATATTTTGGAAACTATATATTTTGACAATAATTGTAGAAAATAAAATTTTGCATCTTTTGTTGCTAGTAAAACTTTTTTTGTAAAACTTACCGTTTACGATTTATAACCCATTTAATGATACGATTGCGATGATGCCGATAATAGTGGATGAAAATGATGTGGTCTACGATGGAACTTGTTTCTCTAATAGAAACAAGCACAGTGTACCTCGTAACCCCAAGGTTTGAACCTTCGACAAAAACCCACTCTGGCAATGCGTTTCACAGCTTAGTTGTTCTTATTACAAAAGTGGAGACCAAACTCTTCGTTCAACTCTTCAATCATGATGATGAACGGTGCTGTTTTTTCGAGCAACGAGCAGTATGATAGAATAACTTTAATTTAAAAACCACGACTACAAAAAAATTTACACGTAAAAAAATATGACCTACTATCTAAGGACACTTTGACGAGTCAGACTAGTCTTAGAATATCTTTGTTACCAAAATCCATCCAGCCGTTTGGAAGATTTGTGGAAATAAAAGATTTACAAACATAAAAGATACGCGCGAAAAACATACCTAACCCTTCCATTCCGGTAAAAAGGGACATGTTTATGCTACTGGGAACAAAATTCACATCTTATTATTTTTACATTGTTATCATCAACCCTGGATGGATATATTGATCAAACTCAAAAACACAAGACAATATCCTGATGAAACACAAGACGTTGGCGAAATTGTGCTCACCAAACATTTATCTCACACAAATATATATCACAACCAAATAGAAGCCAGAAATTAATCTAAGATGAAGAATCAGATGACATAAATAAAAACCAGAAATTAATAGAAGATGAGGAAGAAGAAGACTTTAATCAGCTGACTATTATTAAAAAAATTTTTTATTTATAAATTACTAACAAATTGTCTTGCCAGACATATTGCATGCCTCTCGCAGAGGCCAGTTTGTATGGGGCAACTTTTAAAATGTTTTGTATCATCTTATCTTACCTACAAACAGCAATAAAGATTTTTGTATTTGTATTTGTATTTGTATCAAATTTGACATAATAAATCGTAATCGGTTAGTTCGAAAAAAAAAGTTTACTGGCAACAAAAGATGGGAAATTTTATTTTCTACAATAATAATAGGCTATATAACTTTTTCAGAATATCAGCCAAAAACGTTTTTTCGAGCTGGCGCTTGAAGCTCCACCTGGATTTGTTATTATTTTGTGATTTTATGCTCAGGAAATGATTCTAAACCTTATATGAAAAATACGAATCGGAAATTTAGGGCAGAGTTAAATTCTACGAGTAATTTTACTGCCTAAAAAGCTTCTTATCAAATTTGGTCGAGTGTCTAAATTTCTATGAATAATATTAACATTTTCATACAAAAAAAAGAAAAAACAATAAATTTTGGTGGTGTCACAAACTTGGAAAAGAAATAAAAAAAATAAAAATTCTAACAAAACCATACGTGTATCTATGGAAAGGTGTTCAAATTTTTCAATCTCAAGTTCAATTGTATTGAAGTTCCTAACATTTTTTTTCTAAACTGAATAGTTTGCGCGAAAGTCTCTTCCAAAGTGGTAAAATCTGTATGTGAGGACTTTTCTTCCAAGTACTAAGTACCTTACTACCAAAGAATTTACCTAAATGGCTTATAAATGCAAGTTAGGTATCATTTATGATACCTAACTTGCATTTATATTAGGGGATTTACGATATCTCCCCTCTCATTATTTCCTTATCCCGATCTCTGATTTAACGAACGAATACTTTACCAATACTTATCTATTTTCCATTGCATCCGCATTTAATGTTTTACTGATGTGGTATCGACGTCAGTTTTTTTGAGACTCTCCTTTTGGTCAACAACATAAAGTAAACAGCGTACTAAATAGTATCAGCGTCTATTTGCAATTCCAATGAAAACGGTATCAAAAATCAAGATCATAGCGTGCTTCACTAGTAATACCTACTGATATTGTTATACTGTGGCACTATGATCGTAATATTTAAAATTTATCGGTTGTTAAAATTGGAAAATCAAGCACAGACCCGTCGTCCGTGAGCGCCGAAACGCGACTGATCAGGCTTGCCGAACGGCGCGCTATATATATGGTAGATAATAAAACATAGTGAATAACTGATACTTTTTATCAAGTCAAACTCTGCGAATGCATCTATAACTTTTTAATGGCTTTCGTTGAGTACAAAAATTTAGTAAAAAAATTCATTAGTTTAGTCATAAACTTGAAAAAACTTTTTGAAAAGGGGTAACTTTGGGATTTTTTTCTATCAAGTAAAATTCATTAAATCGTGTTACTGACTGCGAATTGCACTAGATTAGATCCTTAACTATTACATATATTTCTTTCAGAGTTACATACACTATTTTAAAGGTCTTAAAGTTGTCTTAAAAATTCAAAATTACGGCCCACACGCCCTTAAAAAACAGGCTTTTAGCTCTCACTAAAAATTACAAAAGTATCCCATTCAGCAAACCCTTTCATTTAATACCCCTATGATATCATAGGGGTACTTTTCAAATAACCAAACATATATCTAGCTAATGTCCAAATTCAGACCGATATGTTCAGTTCTTACGTGATTGAGCAATACTCAAACATTTACACGTGTAAAAATCTAAGCATGGCAAAATCGATACCTTGACATTAGCAGGAATATGCCACATACTAAATTCCCATGTTGATCAAATCACAGAGCATCAAGAATTCAGACCACAGTAGGTAATAACGTGACTTTGGACCCAAGGCATAGAATACCTAATATTATTAGGCATTTACATAGGAATGTAGGTACGACTCGCGCTGACGCCTTTAGGCTAATATATATTTAGGACCTTGGTGCCTTCGTGAGATGTGCATATCTGAAAAGGTTCTAGAAAGGTCAGGACCCTAAATACAATATTTAGCACATTAATTCAATATATAGTATGTGTATTGTATATACAGTACAATATTATTTTTAGTAGGTGTATGTAAAAGAAAGTCACTAACTAACTAACGCATGAGACTTTTTAATTCGTACCTACGTAAGACAACTCAGACCAATTATATCCTCAAAGTATGACATGTATGACAATAATAATAATATGGAAGAAAAACCAATGGAAGTATTTAAAGATTTTCATAGAAAAAAAAAGAAAAAAAGATCTTCAAAAACAACTAAATTAAAGTGCAGATAGCACTTTAATTTGGTTATTTCAGTTGTTTTACCATGTTTGTGGTTTGTAAAAATAGTCACGATTGTAACTGATATTGAAGATATCAAACGAAACTTACATATCGATAAATAAACCTAATTATGAGGGAATTTAGGAAGAGTTTATTCCATCTGTGACTTATAATAGTTATGATACAGTACCTACTTATCTCTCTACTTAGTACATGGTCATGATCAATCTCTAAATTTTGTTTGGTGTTTTTTTTTATTTATTGGTACGCTAACTAAGCTACTACTGTTCCTGTGACAAATTAAATTATCCAACGCGGTCCACCTCATTTATTTCTTCCTTCCCCGGCATCTGTGACATTTGTGTGTCATAAGTCATAAACGTCTATTTTTAGGTCCATTCATAAATAAAACCACGCAATACGCTTGCGCACGAAGTCAACGACAGTTTGACAGCCGCCAAATATGGGTTGACAGCTACCGGCCGCATCATCCGACATGTATAAAGAGCCACCTGCCTAATTAAAATTCTGCACATCAATTTCTATGCGGATAGAATCTTTTTTTAATTCATAATGGCCAATAACAATAGATTAGGAAATCGTTTCATCTTTGTTCTATTGTTTAAATGTTATTTTTTAAATTGGCGACAACGCTCGTTATTGGGGATCCGTTATTTAAATGTGAAATCGACAATGATCGAATGTTAATCTTTGTGTTTCGTGTGGGCACGCACAATGGACCTAGTTCTTATTGAGGTACAGTTTTGCAAACCTACATAGTTACCGTAGATATTCACATTGTATTTTAGAGATTAAATTCCAGGGGAAATCGACAGATTGAACTTGTAAATTACAAGAGAAGCAGAGTCGAAGAAGTCTAATTATTTTTTCGGAAAAAGCAAGAAAGCAACTCCAATTTAAAAATTAAACTTTTTTTTTATTTCAATTTGCGAAACTACTTGTAATAGGCCAACCAAAGTGTACAATTTTTGTAAGTAAGTAGGTACGTACTGCTTTTTTTGAAAAGTTACGGCTAAGAAAGTGTCAGTAATCACGAAATATTTATTGTCGATATAATACGCGGTGAAAAATCGTGAACTTAAGGCAATGTTTAAATTAGTGGTGTTTAGGTTCTTTACTCTGCAGGGTTTCTTATATTTAAAGCATTATTTAACACAATTATCACGAGGGCAAGTTCGGTCTTTAAACATTTATCACAGTTAAGCTTAATGTTCCCATAGCTGGAAGTCAGAGCATTGTCTCACCACGAAATACTCAAGGCTAGGCCTTCAGGAATTAAGACTTTCATGGCCTTAACTCACTATGCTGAGTAAATGTGGATTGGCGGTTGAGTCCTTTTCAAAAGAGGAGTGAAAATTTTAGAAGAATTTTAAATAAGCTGTTGAAATATTTTATAAAACCATTTAGAATAACCATTTAAACTGAAAGGCTGTAGAACGGGTGGTCGACTCGACTGATTCTTGATTACACTTAGTTTGAAAACTTAATTAGCGTACTTTCTTATTTAGTTATAATAAAAACGTAGTAATTGCGAATAATCTTGCACATATTTGCAGAATAGGAATCTAGCCTACTTTTCTTTATAACGTTACTAAGCCAACTTAGGTCTTATACCCACGGCCGACTGTTTTCGACCGATAGTTTTGCTGCGTTTTTAAGTTTTACGAAAATTGTACATATGAATATACTACATAAGCTCAATCATCACGATAATATCTTTCATCGTACTTACAAAGTTATTGAGCCACAATCATCAAAATTTTCGTATTTAGAATATTGGTAAGATTATTATTAAATAGTATATAGGAATAGGATTCGTATCTGAATAATATTTATATAGACTTCCGAAAGTACCTCGTGCTTCAGTCAAAAGTGAGTCTGCTCACAGAGACGTAGGTCGTAGGTTCAATTCCCACCAAGAACAAAATAAATTTGAGTGACGACATAAGCCTAGTGAAACCCTATCGCAGTTCCCCTATCGTTGAAACCCTATCGTTGGTGGCCCTATCGCAGATCTCTCTACCTATTTCTATTTCGCCATAGATATATTCTGCAAGTTGATGTATATGTATATCTCGTACGCATGTATACATATCTTAATATATATAAATCTCCTGTCACGATGTTTGTCCGCGATGGACTCCTAAACTACTTAGCCGATTTTAATCAAATTTGGACACCATGTGTAGATTGATCCAACTTAACAGATAGGATAGTTTTTATTTCGATTAAAGGGCTTTATGGTACAATATCCGAGCGAAGCCGGAACGGACCACTAGTATTATTATAAGTTGGTAAGTTTTATTTCCATTATTTGGGTC